>CM062572.1:10142159-11421534 GCA_031468815.1 Morus bassanus
TGCAGCATCTGTACACAGCGTTGCTTAAAAGGGAGAGGCTGGCCCCAGCCAGGGGGAAAGCTGCAATGAATGCACAGGTTTCCCCTTGCACTCTTTCCCTTCCCTCCATGCTTTTATGGCATCCCTGAGGAAGCTGAATGCGGCTGTCAGTGCAGGGAAGACAGCCTGCGTGATTCCTGGGTAGCACTGCTGTGCTGGAGTCTTTGGTGCCACACTGGCAACCTTCATGCTGGCCAGGTCCCAGAGGGACCACTGACCTAGGGAAGCTGCACTGTAGTACTGCGTGATAAGAGCAGATAAGAGAGTTCCTGCTGTGATTATGGCATGACCAAACAAGTTTCCTGATCCCTGTACCTAAGCCTGCCACTCCTTGAGACAATACTGTTATCCCTGGCGGGAATGTGCAGACAAGCAGGAGCAAACAAGAGCCACAAGCCCTGCTGCCCTGTGGCAAATAAACGTCACTATGTACCCTTGTCCCATGCAAGGGGCTGGCTCAGGGACTCGGGGCAGGGAGATTTCCCAAGGAAACGTACTGGCAGGGCAGAGCATCCTCACTGCATCAGGCTTCGAAGGGACAGGGAGAGGGGAGTTCAAAGGTACAGTGAAAAGAGAACAGGATGTAAGCCAATGATGAAAATATGACAAAAAGCAACCAAGAGTGCAGAGAAACAGTCTCTCTTTGCCTAGCTGCAATTTTCAATTGGATGCTATAGGGAGGCTGAGGTTCACAGCAATAGAAATGGTCTTCACACCACCAGCTCTTCCCAGCTCCACCAGGGATGCCACAACGGCTCCAGTATGGCGGTCCAGCACGCCCTGAGCTAGCCCCAAACCACCATGGCCTTATCACCTTGTCCAGAAGAAATGTGCATGGAGAAGTTTCCTGGAGCTTTGCATGTGTCGTCTGGACTTTGTTGGCTTGGCTGCAAAAGAACCTGGCTGGCAGACTGGTTCAAGCCTTGATGCAGTACTTGCTGTCTCAGGACAAGCAAGGCTGAGGAACTCCTGGCAATGTTTTCTTGTGGGAGTGTTCATTCACATGGGCACTGAGCTGGGAAAATGCTGGTACTCCACGTTAGGCACATTGTTGCCAGGCAGGTATTGCTATTTCAGGGTAGACCATGTGCTGACCCATGGAGGGAGACTTTGCTGAATTGGGACCTCACCCACATGGTTTTGCCTGCCTGATTTCCCCAGCCATTGAAGGATTATTACTTTCCTTTTAAGTGAACTAAGGGCTTTCTGATGCTTTATAGTTTGCTTAGCTGCTGTTGCAGCAGCAGACCAAAGCAGAGAGCTCCAGACCCACTCGGGACTGTGCCTCTCCGGTCTCTTCTATGCAGTTGCTTGAAGGAAACACACCTGATTTTAGAAGCAGACATACTGCACCACTATTGTATATTCAAGTTCTACTGTAAGCATGTAGACACTTACCATGAGATTCTTACCCTGTTTATATGGCAGTGAAGTCATCAAGACTACGCCAGTGGAAAACAAGGGCAAATGCAGCCCAAGCAAGGCCCATACCTGTGTGATTTGGTGTATAGCTGAAAATGGTTTCTGAACCTCTTGTTTTTGCAAGCTCGATGGGTCTGTGCTCATTTAATTTTAGTGCCCAGCCTGCAGTCTGGACAAACAGCATAGAATTATGCCAGGGTGTGCATTCAGCATGTACAGTCAGTACAAACGAGCAAATAACGGCCCGTTAGACCATGGTATTTAGCAAAGCCCACAAAAAAGAGGTTTCTAGCTATCTCAGAGGGCTCATTTGCATTGAGAGAGCCAGTTTGCTTCTCCGAACGCTTTCTGGCCTGCCTGAACAGTGCTACCCCAACAGCTCTCAAGAAACATTTTAATAGGTACCACTGGATAAAACTTTGTAGCTGCAAATCAGAAAGATGACCAGAAAAATTACTCTGAAGTTCTTTTTTTCCCCCATTAAAGGTTAATTTGCATAAATACAGAGGGATTACCAGGAGGTTTCGCTGTTCTTGAAGCTAGTTTCTGCAAAGGACGCATGAGGCAGAGACAATCTCTTTCCCTCACAAACAGAGAAAGTGCTCTGGTAAATACCTCTAGAGTTGTCCTGAGGTGCAACGGTTGAACATAGGCTTTTTCATGAATCTCCATGGGGCGCTCAGTCCTGTGAAGACCTGCTGGGTGAGCTACCTCCTTTCATCCTGAGAGTCAGGTCAATGGTTGTGGTAGACCATCTCCTGGTGTTTTGCCTCTTGGGAACTGCATCTTGGCAATGGGCTGGGAGGTCAGAAGAAAACAAAATTGTATGTGTCATTTGGCCAGCTCAGACACAGGAGAGGAGAAGGTGTGTGGAAATAAAACATATTAATGGTATAATCAGAAGGTGGTGGTGATTTTTACTTTACTAAGGAACCACCTACCAAGTCTGATCTCTACCACTGCTCAGCAGATAGGCAACTCTAGCATCAGAAGAATAGCAATGATAATTTATCATGATTAAAGGTGCGATTGGTCTCTCTAGATATAATTAGGTGCTCTCTAAAAGGAAGAAACTATAGCTAAGCCTTGCAGGCATGTTTACTTGACCACAGAGGGCCCTCATCAGAACATCCAGTACTAATATATTATCATTAATGATGACAACCAACAGTTTCTTCTCCACATGAATTACAATTACACATTCTCACTTGCTGGAGAGTTCTATTTTTCACAAGGGAAATTTTTTATTCATAGAGGACAAGAAATATTAGCAATACCTACAGGTTGTTCTTTTCTATCTTTTTAAATTTTTTTTCTAACTCTGTTTTCCACTGCTCATTTGTTTCAAATTATTTCCAACATTATTATATTGGTATGAATGATCACCCACCACTTTTCTCTTTCACTAGCCCCCGTGTGTCTTTAGATGCTCCACATTTTTACAGTTAGCCTGAAGGCACTTTTTGATCTCTTAAACCAGCCATCACAAGAGGGTTTGCCAGTCTTTATTTCACCACCAAACGCTTTTTCAATATTGCATTTGACATCTGAACTGTGTTCCTCTCACCTCAAGTTTACCTTTGCAGATGTTCCTTCTCTAACAAATGTATTTTAAGGACCGCTGCTCTGATGTCCTATGCTACATCCTACACTTAGCATAACAAATTGCTCTGTAAAGATCATAGAAGGCTGAAGCAGCTTTGGAGGAAGACTGTCTTCCTCAGTGTAATCCAGTGGTCTGTGGTGGTTATTACCCATGTGAGGTAGCAATACTGTAACAGGGCTTCCAAAAGCAGTGCACCTTAGGAGGCTCTGTGAAGCAAAAGCAGCAGCATCAGCTCTTCTCACAGCTGGAGATGAAATGCATTAAGAGGCACTAGTGTGAAGGAAGACACAGAAGTATTTCAGCTAGACCTCAAAACAGGTGAAATGACCCAAGAAGGAGGCACTAGGAAAGCCTGAAACTGTCTGAAGGAGAAAGTCATGGCAATCTCAGCAGCGTCTGACAGGCAACACTGATGTCCTGAGCTGCTCTGACGGATGGGGAAGTATTGCATTATCTGGGCTGAAACCACTTCCCCAGCTCTGGGGAAGCCCAGCGCCTCTGTGAATCATATCCTGAAGTGCACAGACCAGAGGTCAGCAGTGTCTGCTGTCACATCCCTCTGGCTGGCTGGCTGGGCTGATCCTGCAGGAGGACAGAGGGCTGGTACTGCCTAGGGAAAGCCCATCAACACCCAGCCCAGCAGCCAGCACCTAGTCCAGCCTCACTGTCCCTGCTAACAGAACTCCTTCTGAACAAGATTTGTCTCCCTGTATTTGCAAGAGAGTCTCCAGGCATAGCAGGCTTGCTTTGGGGCATTGCTCCATCACTCATCCGTCCCCTGAGGGATGAAGACATGAGTCTCTCTCCCTGTGCTAAAGTTGTCTTCTGCTGTGATGCAGAGCCTGCATCTCAGCTTTACTCTCAGACATGAACCTGCTCTCAGGTTGTGTGGATGCTAATTCTAGGCCTCTTTAAGTAAACCTTCTCTTTTATTTCTATCTTCCACATCACCCCCAAATTGCCACCTGGCCCAAAAAAGTGCTTAATTAAAATATATTTAAAAAAAGAAAGTGCCAGCGAGCTCAGGAAGCACTTTTCTTTCATTGAAACATCCTGGCTAATGACAGCATTTCAGGCCCCAAGGTGCACACCAGAGAGACCAAGAAGTGCTAGCAGCAGCCAAGGTACTCGGCAGTGGGGTCTGAGACCTTGTTCTGCTCCTTGTGTAACATGCTGGCTCCTGTCCAGGATGCCCAGAAATGAGCCTGCCCATTTTGGGCAGCCTCTCCCCCGTGGGGCAGGAGGAGATTGCATTCAAGTTGCTCTGTCTTGTCAGGCTGGGGGATTGTGCCTCGGGACTGCACACGTATATTCACCACTCAATCAAAGAGCAAATTGCTGCCTACACTGAGGCTGGGGGCTGCATCTTTCGGATTCAGGTGTCTGTCCTGCAGAAGAACTAGAGGGGAGCCAGCACTGGACCCATAGCTTGTTTTACCCCACACCCTATTTTGATGGATTGCAGAGAGCTCAGACTCAGCTCTGAGAGCAGACTGAGGTTTCTGAGTCCTCAACATCCCCAGCCAGCAGCTCCAACTGCAGTGCAGTGTTACACTTCTCTACCCTGATGATTTTGCTGCATCCTGCTAAGTACCTGCCCTTCTAATACTTTCTTGATTAACAGACCTCTGCAGCCACTTCCTACTGTCATTCACAGTCACTTTACTCCACTGAAACCTGCTGGCAACTTGCCACCGATTTCAGCCAGGCAGCTGGATCTGACCCTCAGAAATCAGGGCATTGCAATCAGTAGGTTTCATTGCCTATAAAATGGAGCTGAGCACTACCCATATTTTTCTTGGAGTCTTAACTTGGCTCAAAGGTCCTGCTCCAGCCTGCCATGGAGCCTGTTCTGCACAGTGGTCCCCTCCTTCCCGCCTGGATGGGACACGGCGCCCTGGAATCTCATTCATGCATCTGCTGTTGCACCGCTGCTGCCAATCCAGCCCAGGCTTTAGGAGAGGAGAACATGATCGCTTCACAGGGCGCTGGTGGAGTCACCGCACAAGCAGAGAAGACCATCTAATCCTTGCATTCCTGCAGGAAAGAAAGGCCCCAGTGAGCTAAACATAAATGGCCAACGGTGTGTGTTATTTTTAAGTCCAAAAGCCTGAAGGCAAGGTTTAAAGGCGAGTCTAATGGCATTTTTCATGAGCTGTCTTAAGTCCCCTTGTCTCTTGCCTGGATTGCGTCAGCCAGCCCTGACATATTTTGGTGCGGGAGCTGTCTCTGTCCCTGTTCTCAAGGCGCTTTAAGCCTCCGTATGCGGCTAGAGCGGGCAAACTGAGACATGGAGCAAATGCTGGCTTCCATCTACATGTCTTGTCATCTGGGATTGACAGAGACCACAAAGTGGCCTCATGAAGGGATAAAGTCAAACGATACGCCTGCCTGATATTTCACGTTATACCCTGCCTCTCCTCCCCGGAGCCAAAGGGAGGCTCGCCATGCCCCGCGGTGATTTCCCTGCCTGCCAGCTGTCCATCACCGACCGAAGCCAGCTGTGCCGAGAGGAAAATGAATCACTCTAAGAGGCCATGGGCAGCCCCGCTGCGCGCACCACACCTTGTGAAAGCCCGGCACGTATCCTCCTTCTCCTCCCTTCTCTTTCTGGCCACAGAGAGCTGGGGCTGCACCAGCACTCCTGAGTGCCTGGGATCATCGTGACTCCCGCTCCCACACACTCTGCACCCACAGCTGCCAGAGCACCATGTGTGTCCTGGCCAAGACAAAATTCAACGACTTTACACTATGGATACGGCTAAGTCCCATATTTAGCCACTTTGTCTCAGTGTTAGGAGATGAAATGATGGTTGCAAATGAAGGAGAAGCACAGCGTGTACCCTCCAAGGAGCCCTGGGGAGGCAGCCCCTGGCTCGGCACCGGCTGAGGGCATGCACCCAGTGTGCCCAGGCACAGGAACCAGCTTTCACTGTGCTTACTCTGCCGTAACCGAGCATCCCTGGTACACACTGATATTGTATGGCATTAAGTAATGGATTCCTGTTTAACACTTTCTCCACTGGAAACAACTATAGAGGCACTTGAATGGTCCCCAGAACTCCACAATACATGCCACACTGATGTTTTCATATTCCAGCAAGCATTTCTGACAGCAATGCCATTTTTGAGAGTGCTCCAGCCGGCTCTGCCATAACTGCAAAATATAACCAGCTTTGACTTTTGCAATGTTTCATACTCTAAAATTAAGATGAATATTTTTGTTACAGTACAGACGGCTCTTCCTGAAACAGGCAGACATTCAATCTGGGATGAAATCCAGAAGGTAGGTGGGTTTGTTTTTTTTTTAAGGAAAGATGACTCCTGGGGACAAAGAAGCTCAGGTCTTTCCCCATATAGAAAGGATTGGGACCAAAGTCAGAAACCATCATGCCACAATGACGATGAATGAGATAGGTGATGGGAGGCAGCCTCAGGGCTGAAGGCTGAGTGTGGATTTCAGCCCATCTTTCAGGATGGCCTCACCTGCATAACACCAGCACGGGCTGACACTTGATCCCAAAATCCCTGGCGGGTGCACCCTGCTGCTCCTGACACAAAAAACCATCACTAGTGCTTTGTTTTCTGAACACAAACCTGTTCAAACGAACTGTCTTTTTTAGTTTAGTTTTGTTTTTTTTTTTTTAAGCTTTGGCTGCAACACCTTCTCTTTTCAGTGACCTCGTGCATTTCTGCTGTTCCTACTCCAGGTTTTTCTGTCCCATCTTCTATGACCTGAAGCCTCTAGCTCTCACAGACAACAGAGATAAGGGAAATAAGATGTATGACACCCTACCCACCAGACCAGCTTACAAATTTCCCTTTCATCATCTGCGGTACCAGGCTGGCACCTATGGGGCATCTGACACAAATGGGACTGATTTGAAAGCGAAGTCCCCTGCACAAACAGGGGAAGGGCCTGATCACATGGGCCAGTCCCTGCATCTCTAGAAGTGGGTATCTAGAAGCAGCAGTGGCTCTGGGGTGGCAGTGCAATATTCACGCAGAAGCACTCTGACTTGTAACCATGGCCTCATCCCTGCTGGGTGAAGGAGCCTGGGCAGAACCCAGTGTCTGGGTAACTTCTTCAGCCTCCCTTGGAACAGAGGACTTCTGCTGACTTGGTGCAGAGAAAACAAAGGAGAGGAAACACCAGCATCAGTTTGGGAATGGAGGTGAGGGGACCTTGTTTCTGAATTTTTTAATTAGTTGGGTCATGACAGTGAAAACAAAATCAGTTTAAAGAAACCAAACTGATTTTATTAGCAATATGATTATGAATGCACTGCCTTCCCAAGCAGAGGAAAGGGTCTCATCTTCAACAGTTTCATTAAAATAATGACTTTTACCACCTCTCCCTCCCCCCAGCTCTCACCATCGGTCATCCCTCTCCCATGCCGGTGAATGTGCTGGGATATGCCCCCGATAATCTTCTGCTATCCTGGGGGCCTGGGAGGCAGGAGGGCCATGGAAAGAATCCCAGCGTTTCCATCTGTCGAATTCCCAAGCGGCAGAAACCTGACCCTGCATGGAGCGGGTAAGCGCTGCATTATTGCTGCTGTGGCAGAGCAAGCAGCCTGTGCTCCTTGTCATGCATTATTAAGTGAGCTCAGAGAGAGGGAAAGACACCAATGAGAGGGTGAGTGAACCTGAAAAGTGGTAGAGTCAAATCTATCTCCATAATAAAAAAATTAAAAAATAAATCCAACCCTGAGCAGCCTCAGTAGCCGATGCGGCAGCTGCTTTCATGGGCAGAGCTGACCAGACATGAGACAGAGACATGACAGCCATGCTGATGGTTTGCTGCAATAGCGTGGGGTTTTTCCATGAACTTAGCAACTTCCTAGAAAGGGAAGGAGCTTGTGTGAAAAATGAGGCAATAAATGTTAAAGTCTGCAATGCACTTGTTTCTGTCCTAATTAGCTCAGGGCTGAGGGACTGGGAATACTTTGCCATTGCATGAGCTGCCCCAGAGACAAACCCCACAGAAATGGTGCAATCCCATACAGTGATGTACGGGCTGTGAGCCTGACCAAGGGCTCCTGGGGTGGCATTGCTGGCACCTGAGGCTGGGGGTCACCATGGCTTGTATGAATCATCTCAGCTTTGGCTCCCCAGGCAGCACATCCCCTTGGTCTTGAAGCACATTTGGGAGTGGTGGCAGGGCCCTGCCATGGGCACAGCACTCCTAAGCCATCAGCCGACACTACCCTGGGACCCACATTTAGATGTGCAGGTTCATCCCTGCAGCCATGCTCCCAGCCAAACTGCTGCACCGTGAAACTGCATGGCATGAAATACAGGGGAAGAGCATGGGTGCAGGGTTTGTCCTCTGGGACTCCGTCACTCATAGAGGTGGATGGGATTTGAAGGGGGGGAGTAAAGGGGGACCCCAGAAGTTGCCTGCCTTTGCCCAACTGATCACCGTCACAGCAACAGCAGGAGGGTTTCAGCCAGCAAACAACATTGAGCTCACTGTAAGGGAAATGCCACCCACCAGCAGAGGTCCTGGACCAGAAATGTAAACTTGAACAGGTATGTGATCCCTTCCCAGTCTTTTTCTGAGCCTGTTTAGTGATGCTTTTATGGATGTTTTTGCCAATTTTCCAAGCCCAGTGGGAACTACTCCTTATATGGAAA
This sequence comes from Morus bassanus, assembly GCA_031468815.1. Lineage (NCBI taxonomy): Eukaryota > Metazoa > Chordata > Aves > Suliformes > Sulidae > Morus > Morus bassanus. The sequence continues at coordinate 10,150,867 of CM062572.1, forward strand.
AGCAAGAGCATAGAGGAACTTAATGTGTTTCTAGCTGCTTTTAATGAAATTCAGTAACTTTGGCAAGGAAGCAGAATCAGCCCAACTAATTCTTCATGAACCCAGAGCCGGTAACTTGAAAGCCTGTCTCAAGCAGAGCAAAAATGGCCACTCCTGTTTTTGCAGAAGAGGCAAAATTGCAGAGGGTCAAGTATTGCAAAACCCCAGGCTCTGCAGAAGGTGATTTATAGTTACCTGCAAAGACATGACTAAGGAGCTCAGGAATCCCAAGCTGAACAACAGTCCATTGATAAGCCCCAAGACACTGTGGGCCAAACTCTTGGCTACCGCCCAGCTGACCCCTGGCAGTGTCCTGGGCTCGCCCAAAAGGCAAATGGGTGCAGGTGAGAGGCAGCTGGGAGCACAGGAGGGCACTGCTGTGGGCCAGGGGCTCCGCGCACTGTGGCTGACTTGCTTTTGTCAGCAGAAGGTGGACCAAATCCATTGCTGGAGGCAAGTAGCTTCGTTGCTGTCAAGGGGCTGAGGGTCAGACCTATGCTAATAGGGGCTTTTTTCAGGGATGTTTTCTTTGCACTTTTGCTCCTGGAACTGCAGAGGCACACAAATAGAAAAGGACAAATCAATAATCATTTATGAGCCTTGAAAAAGCTTTCTTCTCACTCAGGTAAAATCTTAGTTGTGCTCTTTATGTGGCTGGGATGATTCATTATGCTGCCCTCTCCCCTACAGGCAAGCAGAAATAAACAGGAATACTTTCCAGATTCAGGAAGGACACCTTCCCTCCCTCCCTCTTTTCCCCAGTATTAGTATAATTTTCTCCAGACAGCTCAAATCATTCTCTCTGAATATGTGTAAACCGCTGATCATGCTTGGTTTGCTGCAGCATAGCCTGGCATACAGCCGACCAGTCTTCCTGGCCATGGATATGTCCCCGATCGACAGCTCATTTCCCTGTGTGCCAAAACTCCAGTCCTCCAGTCCCCTGAGCTCCGCTTTTGCTGTCACTGGAGTCAGAGGCAAAACTTCCCCTTCCCCTTCCAGGAGCTGGAGCACATTTCATCAAGCAAATCCACATGTATCACCATATGTTGCTTTCTCTCCCTGTTCTGTTTTCCTTTCGGCCCTATCTGCTTCATCAAAGAAAGGGAGCTGATCACGGCAGCCATGCGGGGTGTTTGCACAAAGGCAGTAATTCAAGCCCCTGCGTGAGCTGTTTTGGCAGTGTAGCCTAGGCACCACTTGTTGTTTCAGCTGACCTCTTCGGCAGTGCCTGCCTTGGCCTCCTCGCTGGATGCAGGTGGCTCTTCATGCCAGTCTTCACCCCGATGCATTTTTAAAACCATTTTCTTGTGACTCTCTTGTGGGTGAAGCAGCTTATGTCCTGCTTAACAGGACACCTGAAAGTCCTCCCACCTGGCAGTTTGCACCCTGCATTATTTTTAAGACCCTGTGGGGTCAAGAGGTGCTGGGCAACGGCAGCAAACTGATAACAACACTAAGAGTGTGTGCTGCCAGGGATTTGGCTGGCGTGGGTCTTTGCTTGGGCAGAAGAGCCACATGCTGCTCTCCATCCTGCTGCACATGAACATGCACCCATCACGCTTGCAGGACCTGGCTATCGGTGCCTCCACCATCACACACTGAGGACAGGCATTGCAATTCAAAGGAAATAATTACTTTCTTTCACATAACTCTCCCTTTTATAGGTGAATCCTTGCACAGAGGGAGGCATCCAAGCCCTTCTGCTCATCCTTTGCAATGGCCTGGGACAGTGCTCTCTGGCTCTTCCTTTGTAGGGACTATTCCAAACCTATTGCCATCATCCAAGGTCTTTGTAGTGAGTTTGCTGGCCCCTGACAGGTTTGGAGAAAGTGCAGGGTGAAATTTCCTTTCACTGCATGCCTCAGTTTGGTTTCTCCCCACTGCGAGAAATTCCAGGTTGGAGAACAGTCAGATCAAAGAGAGACAATCCCAGCTGAAACATGCATGATTTGCATATTCCATTAAAAAAAATCAAAGGAGAGGGTGTGTAAAATATTTGCACCCTGGAGCATATACAATGTATGCCCCAACAAGATGCTCCGTGTAGGGCTTATACTTATTTACTCTGATGCCTAATAACAAAAAAAAAAAAAAAAAGAAAAACAGGCTGTTGTAATTTTCACATCCCAAAGGATTCTGGCTCATCTGATACGCAGACCATCTCCTTGAAAGAAGCACAGATACCCCTAAAAAGCTTGGGCTGATTTTTGGCAAATTGCTTACTTTTGAAGGTCAAACTAAATACATTCCTTGTGCAGTGGGAGGTCCCCCATTGATAGAAATCTTTATTGCTCTGGTTCTGCTGTTCCATTTAACATTTGATAGGCCCCAAACACAGGGGAGGTGAGTGGAGGATACGCGTGCCTTTCTCTGCTGAATTTTAGGATGGCGCTGTGAAAAGTCAAAATGGCAAAGCTGAGTTTCTTTTAGGCTGAGAAAAGCACAGGTTGTGAATTTAATTCTGCTGCTGGCTCTGCCGCCAGTCAGCTGAATGACAGTGACAAGGTCACCACTCTGTGCCACTGTTTCTCCGTCTATAAAAAAAAAAGTTATTGATCCTTTTCTGGAGTATTTTGAGATCAACTGGTGGAAAAGGAGCTGCCTGAACTGTACACCATTATTGTTAGCATTAATATTCTTATTGCCCTTTATTACCACTGTGGTGGCTATTGACACTGCTAGCCCATATTGCACCACCCTGGTGTTTGAGCACAAGCATACCCTTTTGCAAAAGCAGGGTGATACTATTTGCATGGGAAGATGTGACCTGTGCTGCTTAACCCAAACCTAATGACTGTCATTCTTTCTACCTATCATTTCTAGCTTCAGAGCCTGCACTGATCTGCACTGCCTTCCAGCAGGACACAAAAAATAAAAGGCCAACTGGTCTGTGCTGTCTGTGGAGTGGTGGGTCGCAGGGCTGCTCTGCCAACCCCCATCTCCAAAACCTTTCTTCCAGTGGCGGGTCTGGTTCACACATCAGCAGAGCCCAAGGGGTGCAGCAAAGGCTGCAGGGCGGCACGCAGAGAGGAGAGGCAGGGGAAGATGATGGGAGCATGCCCAGATTGAAAAACACCACCAGCAAAAGCAGAGAATCTCCTACCTCCCGCGGCTTCCCCAGCCCTTCCCCGGGCAGGGGCACAGCCCTTGGTTGTCCCCTGCAGAGCTACAGGCTGGAGGAGACACTCTCATCCTCTTCCCCACAGGGGTTTTCTCACATTCTCGTGGGTAAAGCCTTCCTGTGCCAACGCCCCGTGCTTGCCTGAAAACCCAACCTGAAGCGTGCCTCATCCCATGGTCCCAGAGCTGCCGTGCCTCACTCCAGCCGCCCTCCCCCTCGAAGGGGCCAGGCGTGGCAGCTGTGCCTGGTAATGCCCTACGACAGACACCAGCTTCCTCCTGTTGAGTTTTCCTGGCTGTTGGCACACCTCAGCAGTGCTGTATTGATTTGTTTAAAGGCAATGGTCAAGTCCCTCATAATTTATTGAAAACCATCCGGCTGTTTTTTGCTGACTCCCACGCCTAATGTGGCTCACATTAATAGTGATCGGGTGCCAGCAATGAGTCATTTTTGAGAATACAGTCCCTCTCACAGAGTATCTTCCAAGAAAAAAATAATACACAGGAAGAATGCACCTTGAGACATCAAGCATTTTAGCGTTGGTTTGTTTGCTTTTTCCCAACAGCCTGCCTTTAAGGTACATCATTTCTGGCATCAGGTTTCCTCACGTAGAGACCATTTAAGTACTTAAGGTGCTCTCTATGTACTCAGCCAAATGTTTTGCCAAGAAACCTAGAATTTCTTTGCTTTAAAGGCATAAAGTCTTCCATCTAAGTCTTAATTATAGGGTTGAACACACAATGAAACTGCAGCTAAGCCCCTACATGTATGGAATGTAACACCACTTCACTGCGCCTCACCTGAAAGACAACTTGTAAAAAAGCCACAGATGAGTAATAAACTGGAAGGACACTAATAAGAAAAGAGAAAAGATTAAAAAAAAATATCCCTCCAGTAAATAATTAGCCTTTTTCAGATTATACTCCTCTTGATAAAAGACAAAGAGCTCTGTCAGGAAGTGACTCCATCTGAGAACCTACTTCCAGAGAATGTGGTTTTAGTGGCCTAGACCATCTGCTCATGGCCATGGGAAGGGTGGGTCTGAACCCGTCTGCAGTCAAACCACTCTGACACAGCACTGAAGCTCTCTTGAATCATGCTCCTGGGCTGGGTGTCCCGGGGGAAGCAGCACGAGCGATGGAGTCCCAAACCTCCCTTGGGAGAAGAAAGCCCAAAAGTCATCACTGCTAGGACTTGTCCTTGGTGCTATTAAAGATCTGCAGTGCTGGAGTCAACGGGAGATTTACCCAGGTCTCTGCAGGCTTGAGGTCAAGCCCATCTGCAAGGCTTGTTTTGCACCTGGGCAGGGGACAAGGTGGCTCTGGCAATGTGCAAATGCAGCTGCTCCTTCAGGGCTGCCCTGGGGCTCTCTGGAGCACAGCAAAGCTGAGGGCAGTGGTCTCATGGCCATGCTTAGGCTAGCTCAGACCTCAGCAACACTGTACTCGCCCAACTCTGGGTCCCCACCACACCTTTTCTGCTGCCAGGGCTGTGCTGTGGGGTCTTGGTTCGGTAAAACAGTGTGGATAAAAGGGATTTCCCAGCTCCAGGGAAGAGGAAAGGGTGTACAGGCTCTCCTTCCTGGGAAGGAGAGGGAACAGGCTGAGCAGGGATGGTGCATGGGGTAGAAAGCCCTGGAGAGGCAAGTTTGCTCTCCACAGCTGCAGCAGCCAGCTTTGCCTTTCTCCTCCTTGTGGGTGACATGCCACATGGTGCAAAGAGCTGAACAGCAGAGCAAAACTCCTGGGATAAAACCGTGGCATGGCCGGGTCATCTGCTCAGGGACAGAGGCAGGAGGATAACAAACAACAAGATCAAGTTAGTGCTGCCATTACTTCGAAAGAAACATGCATTGCATTTCTTTGCAGGGGAAGAAGCCTCATCAAAGCATACCTGAAAGGAGGGAGCATGCTTCACCCAGAGCACATAATCTTCATTTTTAACCTGTAATTTATTTTTTCCATTGAAAGATCAAATTAGCTGCTTTAGCTCCATCCCTAATTAAATGTTTTTCTTTTTTCCTTTTTCCAAATGGCAAATTCCTGCAAATTCAAACAAGTTATATCACCTGGCAGAATTAATTTTTAGTCAGGACATGCCTGTCATTCCAAACAAATTAGATATCTGAAGGGGTGGGTTTAGCCGCATTTCTGTGCACTAACCAAACCAAGTGGTTATGATCCACACAGGGCCAAAAACGATGTTCTTCAGGCGACAGCAACCCCTATGCATACCAGCACCTCGCTGAATCAAAGAGTAAACACCCATTGTACCTGGGCATATACCGCTGTGGGTCTCTGAACCGATGTTTAATGACCTTGTCAGGGAATGTGTGTGCTGTACTCTTACATTTTTAAGAAAGCATAATGGTGCTTTTGTCTTCTGTTTTTTCCTGTGTGGCAAGTTGCAGCTAGTCTTCAAACTTAGCTTAAAAACTTCACTTATTATTATGGACAGTTCTCTTGCCAGGTTGTTCTTTTTTTTTCCTCTTCAGCTGGGTGTCTCAGCAGATATCGAACTTTCTTTTTTAGTTCTGTAACTGATAGTTTGCAAACCAGTTGTGTGTCTGTGCATGTGTGTATCTGCAGACTTACAGTCTCCAGTTCATTGAACAACCATACGGCAAGAGCATACTTCTGCCCGAAGACCTAAAATAAACACTAATGCTCTGTTCAAAGGGTCCTGGTGTTTAGTGTCTCCTTATTCAGGAGGGAAGTTCACTAGGTGGCTGCCTTTCGGCATGTGCCAAAGCTCCACTAAATTAAAGATTCTACAAGCTTTTATAGACACTGAGAACAGTGAAAATGCAGGATTCATAACCAAAGTGAAACTTTCTTCCCGCCCCCCCCCCCCCCCCCCCCCCCGAGGCTTTCAGGAGAGCTTAGGCCTCTTTTTGCCCATGTTTGTCTTGATGTGGGCATGGGTGTGCAGAGCACACGTACAGCTCATCAGCCTGCCCTAAATTCACAGCTACAGCACTGAAAAGCTGCTTTCCAGCATCTAAACCTGCAGTTCAGCTACAGAAAGGGACACTTCATCACAGATAAGATAACAAATTGTGGGCATACACCCAGAAAGCTGATACAGAAACTTCATATAAATTTCTTGGGGCCTGTCATTGGGAGTGGGAGGTTCAAGAGGATATTTGGGATTAGGAGGTAATAGGAACTATTCATCTGGAGCAATTAGAAAGAAGTCAGGGCTTTTGATGACTTTTTCAGTGCAGCTGTGGATTTTTCATAATTACTTATGTTCTTTTTAACCAACTTTAGTTACTGGAGAACAATGTTTGTGGCACAAGAGTAGGATTCAACTCACAGTGTTTTAGACATTTACAGCACTGCTGTCTTGTCAGAGCTCCCTTCACAGTCATGTAACACATGGTAGAGAAGGATGGATGTAATTCATTTTGGGCATCTATTTTAGCATAAGATAAATCCCACTTGAAGCCATCAACTCTAAAGAGACCATAGCAGGCTGGATGGTAACCAGCTAGATGGAGGTACCTGGAGCTAGGGAGATGAATTTCACCCTAGGTGGCATTTAAGTGTTGAACAGGTCTACCAGCCAACTGCTTTTGCTGCAAAATTTGTAGGAAAATTAGTCAGGGAGATGGAAGGATCTGGCTCTAGGCAAGCAACACTATCATCTCCTGGCAGGAAGAAAAGGCACTGGGAAGTGAACAATTAAGAAAGTGTATGAATATTAAAATCCTAATGGTTCCTGAGGTGCCTGTTAACTCTGCTAATACCTGAATGGAAGACACGTACTAGGCCTTCCTAAAGAAGATGAATATGAAGAGTAAGGGAGCCTTTGATAAGCTGATTTTACTTCGTGCCTTCTAATGCCTCTCGGGAACCAACATCCCACTGGAGGGCAACTGAAGCAGGGAGACCCAGAGCTCTGAGGCTCAGCCATGGAGGATTGCTCTTCCAAAACCACCTGAGAACATCATCAAGCATGCTGAAGTGCTGGGAAATCTCAAAGGTTATGAGATTTGGTGAAATTAAGTCTCAAAGAGTCAAGCTCAGATGATTTGCCAGGAGACAGACCCACTTGCTTTTGCTCCCATTGCCTGAAGGACAGCTGTGCAGGAGGCAGGGAGGAACCAGAAAGGTGGGTTGAAGGACCCCTTTCTCTCCTCATTGCTCCATCACATGCCACAAACATGGGATGAAACACAACCAGCTCTGCAGGGTGGACACTGGAAGGAGATGAGTTGAAGGATGGAAAGACACAAACAGGAGGGTGGGAGCAAGGCCCTGAGGGGGTGATTTGCCCTGTGACATGCTGGGAAGGGGACTGAATTTCATCACTCATGCCTCAGCTGAGTGCCTCACTCCCAAAGAACCTACTCTTCACACTGGATCAGTTGCTGATTCCATACACCATATCTCCATGCTGCCACATACTGCAAGCCTCCCAAGAGCCTGCCCAGGGGCACCATACCATGGTCCAGGGATAGACACACAGCTGAACCCCGAGATAGCCAGGAGATGTTACTGTGGGCAGGATGTGTCCCTTCCCCCAGCTGGGATGTGGGTGGTTCAGCAGCCCCCACATCCAGCCCCATGCTTGTTGGTCCCACCCCAACACTTCCCACATGCTGACTCACCATCTTCCAGGGGTCACGAAATGCCACACCATGCAGTCTGAACATGCATGTGAGCACAGGCTTTCATATGTACCTACAGACAGAGGTTTATATGTTTATCAATACAGAAACCTCCTAAGTATTTCCGTGGTGCTATAGGAGACCATTACATACAATGTCAGAGTATTAAGGCCGGCAGCTTGGGCCCTGCACAAGTGCCCCAGATGAAGATAATGCTTCCTATCCCAGAGCGCTTACAATCGAAACATAAGAGCAGGGGCAACAGGTGGACACAGACAGCCAGGCTGGAGGGAAGCTCATGGCAAAAAAGGAAACCAAGAAATGCATGCAGTGCTGATGAAGCTGCACATCCCTTTTACTGAGATTGGTTTTGCCCATTTCTTGCAAAGTATTGCATCAAAAAATTCATATGCTCCATTCTGGGTTGTACAGATAATGCTGGAGACAAAAATGTATCACCCATAACCATATGCTCTAGTATGGGTAAACACTGGCAAATCATAAGGGCTTGTGTCCTGTACGGGAGATCCCAAATTAGATATTTTTGTTTAAATGACACTTCTGCCCTTGCAGATTTTCTCACCAGCTGTCCTATGGAGGACTATGTTCTATATCCGTTTGTTTACCTACTCTGCTGTAGGAACCGTTCCTATGACAGCTCCTATTAGAAAGAACACCTGCAAGAACCCTGCACTTCTTGGTTCAGAAATTAATTGTTCATCTTGATGGGCTGAAGCCTAAATCATTTGAAAAAGGGGACAAGCAAGACTTTCAAAAAAGCGGTTAGAACTGCATAGGGGGAGTTGCATCTAGAAGATGGCAGCTTCAGATAGTGATTTCGAAAATTCCCCCCTGCCAGCATGTTATATGATGGATTTGAAATGAAAGTCTGCAGTTGCCTTCCTTTGTTAACTACCTGTCTGATGATAAGTCTCCAGGACCCCTGGGCTTGCTGTAGCAGGCGCTATGCAAACATATAGAAAGGACGTAGCCCAGAGTTTACAGTAACATCATAGGATGGGCTTTTTATTCTACTCTGCTCATTATTCTTTTTTTATTCTGCTCATGAATAAGAGCTGGGAAAAGGTTACTTGCAGCTTCACACAGCTCAAATTCAAAGGACAATGTCAAATCCAGAAAAACAAATCTCCCACTCAGATGCTCCTTCTGCATTGCTGAAATCAAACTGAGGTCCAACATGAAGTTCAAATTCTGGCAGTGTTAGATGCTAAACATCCAACAGCAGACATTGTAAAAACAATCAAAGGTTGCTGCACCAGCAAACACTCCAGTAGTGGCATCTAATATTGGTATAATCTTCTTCAGCCAACAAACAAATACCCGTTGACGGTACCAAAGAGGCTGGCCTGGACTATAGCATCTAGACTGGAAACATGTTGTCTAGCCCTTCTCTATCTCTATCTGACTGTTCTTGAGTAATGCTTGCTAGAAGATTGAGCTTAGTGTCTAGCAAGGTTGTTCCTGTCACTTCCCCAAGAGACATTCCCATAAGTTCCTAGAGCACAAAACCAGAAAAAGACTTTTTTAATGGGTTAAGTTGTTCTGCCTTATCTGTGGGTCTTTCCACACAACAGGATGAAGCATGACTATTGCCCCTGTTAGCACACTGCTAACACATCTCTAGCAAGGATGCCGTGACATGAGCTTTATCAAGCACAAGTAACAGAAGAACATATCTGCTGGGGACCTGATTAACAGTCAGGTAAAAGCAGGGCCATGGTGCTTTCATTGCCCTGTTCGTCCTGCTAGTTAGATGAAGACAGGCTCGGCATATTACAGTAACCACCTTGCTCTGCAGCCTTACCCAGGCTTTCACCTCTTGGCTACTAACTCCTCCTTAATGGGGGCTTCCTGTGCTCCCCAACTGGAAGGCTTTCCTCCACCACCTTGCTTATCACTCCCCATGGCTCACGAGTCCCATAGTGGGAGTAAATGGCAAATAAAAATACCACTTGTTTAAAATTCTGATTTCTGCCCTTTGGCTGTACCCTGGTAGGATTCATGACACAGCTCCTTAGGTTTGCCTCTGCAGCTGAGCAGCCATGACCAGGGCTGACCTTATGCACTTCATGCTGGTGGGTTATAGCAGGCTGAAGAGCAAATGAAACCTCTGCAAACAAACTCTTCTGTCTTAGAAGCACAAACGTAGGCACATTATTTAACATTTTGGCTCTTAAAGTGATACAGCTGAGTCTCAGAGGCATGAAACACCTTGACAGGGGCTTGTCCCAGAGGCCAGATTTCAGGAATGACCTGAGAGGTCCCTTCAACTCTACTCCCCCCTACAAAAGCCAGCTTGGGGAAATGAGACTCACAGATCAGAGTCAGAAGCACATATCTGGATGCATATGGTAGCCCACCAAGCTGCTAAAGCAAACACTGGCAGCACTACCCCTTGACTTGCCTTGTAACACAATACAGAGCAGCTCTTAGGACTGATGCTTTGCAGTGCTGTCACCCGAGGAACCACTGGACTCTGCTGGTAAACTAATCCTTGAGGTGAGGCTGGGGGGCAAAGGGGAGAGGGGCATGCTGAGATGGATAATCCCCATCTCCTTTAAAAATTAAAAGCTGTGTTCCACAGCTCTGGCACCAGGTAGCACTTTGCTCTGTGAAACACTCACAAAAGCCAGGAAATTTTAGGTGTGCAAGCTGCCCGGCTCTTAGCTAGGTGCCACCTGAAGGGCCTTGCCTGCGTCATTCTGCAGAGGCAGAGAGCAGGCACCATGGAGGGCCATGCACCCCATGGTCACACATACGTGGCCTCAAAGGGGCAAACCCCCTCCCAGTGGGCCCCAGAGGTGGAGAGACACCCAAAATCATATCTCCTGCCCATGGACAGTAAGAACCTGCTTTGCTCAGATAGCTCCATATTTTCAATTTCCAATATTTTATTGGCACCTATTCCTTGAGAGACACTTTCCCGTCAGGTCTGGGACTTTGAAGCCTGTGCAGCAAGCAGCGCTGGAGATCTCGCAGCCCAGGAATGACAGCCAGGACTCAGATGGGTCCAGAGTGATACGTACATCCCGGGTAGCTGCCCCTCTCCAGCCTTTCACAGGCTGCCACCTCACCGGGGTTATATTTAGTGAGGCATCTGCGGTGACAGTAATTTTTCCAGTATTTAGGAAATGCTAGTGCTGTCTTCTGGTTGGCTGCCAGGTGCTACTGGGAAACATGTGTTGGGATTATTTTCGGTGCTCCCACCACCAGAGTGCCCATCAATCATGCCTGTGGGGCTGCTTCAAGTCTGTCTGGACCATGGCAGCCTTGCAAAGTCCTCCTGCCTCTCTGGGGTGGGGGGAGTACGAGCATGAGGAGGCTCAAGGGAGACATGCAGATCATTTTTTTAATAAATTCCTGTCACGCCAAGCTTGACTGAGCCCACCCAAGCCCGCTGCAAAACCTGGGGGAAGGGGTGACGTTTAAAAGGAGTGGGCCTGGGGGCACATGCTGGCTTCATGATGAAGGCTTCCTCCGAAATGGTTCCCAGGAGGAGAAGCCAAGCAAAATGCTTTCCTTCCTCAACGTGCTGGCTCACAGCAGGGGTTTCAGCAATCGGGGTGTTGCTTCATTACGTTTTGGCTTCTCCCAAGAAGCAGCTCCGAGTTTGCTTTCTGCAGGGGACCTGCTCTTTAGAAAGCAAAATGCACTAAGTAATTACTTGTAACTAAGCAAGGCATCGGAGGCCAACAGAGAGCGGAGGGTTTTATAAGTGGTGTTATTACTGAATTGATACGCTCTGTTAAACACTTTATTTTCTTTTAAACAGGATTTTTTTTTCAATGTACTTTGGCCACAGCAGCATCAAAGAAGCATGGCTCAAACAAACACTTCTGCCAGGTCTTGATATGCTTTCTCTTGGATTGCGACAGCCTTTCTGCAGTAGGGTTTGCAAGATCCAGACCTGCCTCCACACCTCAGTTCCCACCACTTCCCACTGGGTTTCTTCCTTTGGGCTCTTGGTTCTCCCAGATTGTCCTTCTCAGCCTCTCCCCTTCCTCACAGCTACACTTCACTTCCCTTTCTGCTCTCCCACGCACATCTCCTTACTGTGGGCTGACTGCATGCTGAGGTCAGGCTGGGAATGTACCTCAGGGAGGGCTTTTGCTGAGCTCAGCCTTTAGCAAGGTCTGGCTTGCCCATGGGCTTGGTGCTGCTGGCGCATCCCTGCAGGCTGGGGCAAGGGGTGAGTGCTCGGTCCCAGACCAGGGCAGCCCATTAGGTGAGGAAGGGCTGCAGCGGCAGTGGCTGCCTCACCAGCATCACTCCATGGGCTCGTGCCTTCGATGCAAACCCCTGGGAGAACAGATTGCAGTCACAGAGGCTTGTTTCAGGAAAATCCACACCCAGGGAAAAGGGGAGAGTTTCCCAGCTGGCTGAAAACAGCAAAGCCCATTCCCCAGCCTGGCATCCCCAGCAGGGACCACAGCCATGGCCCCGAGCCTTTGCTCCAAAGTGGCTGCTGATGTTTCTCTCTTTCTCCCACCAAGATGTCCATCCTCCCCTGTTGTGCCTCAGCAGTCTTAAAATGACATTTTCATCTCCACACTTTGGTCTGCTGCTCAGTTTTTTTCACTGGAATATATACATATGTCAAGCTGCTGGTAACTGTAAAAATGTCTTGTAAATAATGACATTAAGAGTTACAAAGTGATGGATGTGAATTAAAAATGATTTACAGAGGAAATCTGGACAGTGTTTAGAACAACTGATAAGATACAGAGTTTTGCAATAGGTGTGTGAGACAGAAGAAGACATGACATTTCCCAAATACATTGTTGGTGATGGATGGATTCATCACTGTGTTGTATCTCTTGTTTCAGCTTCTGCTGTATGTGGGCTCAGAGAAGCATCTTTTTTATGAAATCACTTATGGAAGTGTTTAGGTTCCCCTGATGGTGACGATTTGTTGATCTGCATTACATATTATGGCAAAAGCAGGTAGGGGATGGCTGATTTGGTTGCTGGGGGTGGGGAGGTCCTGTTTGTGCCAAGAAAGACATTAGATGCAAATCCCCTGCAGCTGATGTTTTTATGATTCAAGTGGGTTTTTGGAGGTCCCTTTAGCTGTGTCTGGTGTATGCCATTGTCACAAGTCAAACACACTGTGCTACTCCTGGCAGAAACTGCTGAACCACCCAATTGCTCTCTTTAAAGCATCCATGCAAGTGTCAGACCAGTGTCCACAACATCTTTCCACACCTAACACTGACTCCCACATCTCCCTTTTACTTTGTTCTTGAGGACAAATGCTACCAGCCACCAGCTCTCCATGAAATGCTCCTTCTCTGGCCAAGCAGGAGAGGCGCATTGTACAATCAGGGACAGCAAGATCCATAAAAGGGTGAATTTTCTATCTGTCTGCCACATCAGAGCAGCATGAATGTCCATCTCTCAGCCTGCAGGTAAAAGCAGTGGTTCAAAGTAGAAGATAGCACCCAATGCAGGCTGGGAAGGCATTTGGGGCCATCCAGTCCAGCCCCGACAACCGTGTTAGCACCACTCAGGTCTCCAGTGCCACCTCTCTCTACCCCAGCCACGTGGCGCAGGATCAGGGCTCTCTTCAACACCCAAAACACATTTCCAGTGGAAGGCCAGAAACCCCAACATGTCAGAGGAAGGAAGCAAGAGGAAATATGTTGTCATCTCTGTCCTGGGCCCAGACAATAGGAGAGCTTTAATAGGTGGAAATGTTCCTGCTGAGACATATCCCATTGCCAAACCTCAGACTGCCCAAGTCCCTCCCTAGTTATCATTCCCCCTGGGATTTTTGCTGAACTGGCAAGAAAACAGTTTCTTATCAGTCTCTTGCTGCCCCTCCCCAAATGCCCAGTTTTGGTGGTAGCCAGGGTTCTTCCCAGGGTTTCCAGAAATAGGTGAGAAGGGCTTTGCAGTTCATATGCACTCTCACACAGGGGCACACAGTGTGCTGATAGCATCCCCAAATCCCACAGGCTGCCCTTGGTCACCTTCAAGCTGCACCTTCACAGTACATGGTGAATAAGTTCAGCGCACTCTGGACACCTTGGACCTGCTGTGCACAAATGGTGGAGGAGATTTGTATATGGTCAGGAAGCTACACGTGTGCTGAAGACAACAGATTTCCTGTGCGGTGCTTGGTCCAAGAGCCTGATGCATCCAGCACTGCTGCTGTACTCTCCCTGCATTGCACAGTTTCTCTGCCCATGCCACCATGTCTTGCCCAGACTCCTGCATGTTCTCAGCTAGGGCAAACCCACTGCCCTGCCTGAGCGGCAGAAAACCAGTAGACCCAGCTGCAGGACCTTTGAAGTGAATCTTTAAAAATCCAAGAGATTTATCCTATTCTTGCATTTGCTAACCCAGGAGGGATTCTGAGGAGCTAATGCCTTCAATGTGTGGAAAGCACAGCAACGCTCAATGCCTGTTAACCTGATCAGCTTTGTCCTTTGAGGACAGCAAAGAGTGAAAGGCCAATGCAGCTGCTAACTACCCACAAGGGACTCTGGAGACTGGCATTTTGCCTGGCTTCCCATGGAGCCCAGGCTGGTGGCCAAGACCCATCTGAGCTTGGGCACTTCATGAGGCTCCTAGATGGGAATTTTGCCTTGGGAAACCTTGGAGCTCTGCAGCAAGAAGTCCTGCTCAGTTGAGTTTTCCCTTGTCTGGGAAATAGGAGATGGCTCTGGGTTGCCTCCATGGGGCTGGGCACTGCCTCCCTGCTCCCACCAAGCACCGTGCCACAGCAGCTGTTGCACCTACACCTGCCCCTAGCACCGGTTGCAAGAGGCTTCCAGGGCAAATCAGCTTCAAGCAGAAGAAACGGTAGCTTGAGGATTATTAAAGGGAGACAGCCTTTTCTGCCAGGGCAGGAGCTCCTGATGTTGCACAGCTTCCCCAGAGTTTGTTCACTGGAAAATTCAGTTCGTGGAACCACACATGGCAGGTTGAATTTAAGAATGGCATTGTTCCTTCCCAGAATGGGAAGTATTTTCATTTTATTTTATTTTTAGATTTTGGACATTTCTCAGAGAAACATTTGAAGTTGACATATCATTTAGGAAGTGATCATGGCTGACTTTTTATTGGAGGAAAAGAAACTGAAACATGAAAATTAAACAAAATATTTTGGCTTACGGGGACTGCAATGTTGCATTACGAGTGTTCAGAGTGTCTTCAGAAGGTCTTTCTCAGCCAGGCACCCAACTTACTTGTGCAGTCCTGAGGGAGGAAAGAGGGATGCAGGGACATGGCAACCTCCAAACCCCCTTCTCTCAACCATGGGGAGAGCATTGCCCTTTGCATCATCCCTGGGCAACATGTACATGGGGCTTGTTAGAACTCATCTTGCAGCTGGAAAACTGCATCACAAATTTTCCCCTGAGCGGATTTTCACATGTCACTGACAAATCCCTCAACATAAAGTCTATTATCAAAAATATTCAGCAAAAATATAGAGTATCGGGGAGGAATTTCTCAGTCTTCCTGCGTGCGATCTCTTTCGAATCATGGCTACTCACTAAAGGCAAAACTTGTGGAGTTGCACAAGTTTCCCTACTCAGGGAAATCTCCCCATAAACTTCAGTAGGATTTTTGCATGGGTAAAAGTCCAGAATTCATCCATGATGGTGAAAGAGATGGTTCTTGTGTTTAGTTGTCCAGATTTCATAAGGAAAAGGGGGAATCAAAAACTGTTCTTTCACATTAAATGTTTTTTATGTGATATCTACTGAGCTAATTTCAGGAAAAACTCTGTGTGTGTGCATGTGTGTGTGTATGTTGTGTGTAACCCTGGTGACTGACTGCTCTGGAGCCTATACATACGAAGACTTCAATCAAGATTAGTTAAAATGTAATAAATCTAAGTAGGCAGACATGGTCTGCCCCGACTATTAATAGTAGGAGTGGGGAACTCAACAACTGCTGGTTGCTCAAAGGGCTTAAATGGATAAAATGAAACAGAAGGTATATGTTTTATTATAGGGTGTCACAGTGTTATCAGATGCGTGGAAATCATCCTTGCAATGCTACTGCACCACTAAATCTTGCATGCAAGCTGAATGAAGAGGGTTATTTCCAATATCCTTTTGCTCATGCTGCTGTTACAGATTTTCCATATTTGATTTTGGGAAAAAAGGAAAAGAGTTTGCAAAATAAATAGTCATGACAACACTGCATGCTAGCATCAAATCAAATCAGTCATGCGCTGCTCTCACGGGTACATCAGAAGAAGTTACCAAGCCAGCAGAAATGGCTCAAGATCCTTTGCAGGGGTCCATTGGTATTTGGGTTTATATCCATTTCAAGGGGAAGAAGATGTGCACAAAGCTCTTTATGGCAGACTGGAATACAGCACTTATGCATGTAGGAGAGTAGGCAACTTGGTCTAGTATGCCAGAGAAAAAGTGCATTTAGACCTGGATTTTATTTTCATCTCTTTATACTGTCTGACTCGAGTTCAGACACTGCTTCTCAATCCTTGCCCAGCTTTAGACTCCCTTGGGCATAGGGGCTGCCAGTTGTGTGGCACAAGCACTGCTTCTCAACATACGCTTATTCAAGGACTACCTCCATGTCCCCAATCTTAGTGTCTGTAAGGAGGTATCATAATGCTAATATAACCTGTGGGTTGGCTTGAAATATTTTTAAATATATTTCCAGTATGGCTTTCTGTGTGGCCATGTATCTGGGATTAACAGGTTTTCTGCAGGTATTTCTAGAACTGCTAGAAATGAACAATGGAAAATGAAACCTAATTTCCATTACATTCTCTTGCCTCTTCCAGAAAAGTGACAAAATGTATCAGAACGTTGGAAGTGGGACATATTTGTTTGACTACAGCTATACCACTTCCAGTAATAGCTATTAGTGACTTCCAGGGTTCCTTGTTTTTCTTTCAGCTTCCAAATTCATTGTACAAGGAAGGATGGCAAGTCATAATGCTGATGGGGGATTTTCCTTTTTATTGGCACAACATGAAATCATGTCCATCTTGCTCACATTTTCCATATGGGCCTAGGAGTCCGCTTTCTGCTTAGTCTTCCAGACTTGAATATTGATCTACAAGTTGAACCTTTGGTCCAGTGACACTTTCAAATGGTGCAACTTTCTGAAAATCTACCACAACCTTAGGAAAACAAGGCAGTGGGAACCAATGTAACAGTGGAAAACCCATAAAGGTTACCTTGGAAAATGGAGGTTGGTCTTGAAAGGCTATTTTTTCACTTGATGGCTCTATTAGATGCGCTTACCCACATGACAGAGAACTCCTGGACTCCTAAGGGACTACTCAAATAACCAGAGATGTAGGTAAGCAATGGAGACCCAGATGGACCGTGGAGTACCAGTGGTACAGGCACTTCTCTGGGGTACTATTGCTTGTGAGGCATGTTGCAGAGCAACCTTTACCAGGACTGCTTCATTCCCATCTATCATGGTCCCTCACTTCTTGGATCAGAGGGAGTTTTCATGTAAAGCCTTTGCTGCCTACAAACACTGTCCAGACCTGCCCGTTATGCAAGGTCATGCAAGGATTAGTGGTTCTCCCTTGAGCCTCCCATCACACAGGAGGCTTAAAAAATAGTATATTGGGCTATAGATGCACAGGCAGAGACTGCCACAAGGTGCTCCTTCCCAAGGGGAAGCCTGGGGCTGGCCCGAATGTACCGGTACCTAAAACAAGACAGAGGACCTTTCTGGGACACCAAGTGACACAAATTGACTGTGTCCATGCTCCACAGCATTTGGGACCAGATCTCCTTTGGGGCCCTTGTGATGGCCCTCCAACACTAATATTTTTTACCTATTTTTTTCAGCTCAAACTTTCTGCAGTAGCAGTGGGGGTCATGCTGTCACCAGTCAGAATGGTTGAAATGGAGGTTATGCATTGCATGCCCTGGTGAGAAGCTGTGGGAAGATGAAAGCATATGGGGCCATGCTGCAAGGATAAGGGATGGCAGGAATAAGCCATTGGACTGGTTTATCCATATAATCCCTTGTATGAGGGCTGGTACCAGCTACACCATACCATTGTGTCCTGCATGGTCAGGAAACATGTAACAGGATGATCCCAGAAAGGGAAAAATGGATTGTCTCTTCTATAGACTGAGGGGGTTGCGCTGTACTGCCTGCACTGTGTTGGCTGACTGTCTTCTCTCTGGCCATCTGGAACTAGGAAAAGCAGCATGTAGCGTGTGTGAAGGCAGATGATAACAGCTGAAGCTGGAAAAGAGAAACAGAGAAAGAGGAAGATGTTTGTGCTGCCAGAATCTATTCTGCTAGATACAGGGGTTTCATTTATTCAGCAATAAATGCCAGACATTGGAAAAAAATGGAAATGAGCCCCAGAATGATGAAGAGACACCTATGAGAAATATTGAGGTTTGTATTGAAAAAACCCAATCATTTAAAATATTGATACTGACCTATTAAAATGCTGAAATTACAATATTCTTCCTTATTTTTCCCCTTTTACTTTTCATTCCAAGCTCCTTTGTTCTTCACTTTTCACTCAATGTCACATAGATTTTATGATATTTGAGGCTGCATTTTCTTTTCAGCTTTCTTACAATCATCTGTTTGCCCGTGTCTCATTTCTCTTCTAGTCACTCTGGGTGCAAATCATCTGACGCAATTTTAGCCATTTGAGAGTTAGCTACTCACTCGAGCTGGTCTTCTGGGCTCATTTTACAGTGGGCAGAGAGAGACCCAGCTGGCAGTTTATCCCACGCTCTCTAGGAAGGGGCAAAAGGCTTAGCTTAGCTTTCACTAGACACCTAACTCTAAGACAGTGAAGAAAGAACGTGACGAGTCCTGTCATCTGTGACTTTCCAATAACTGCATAGTACTGGACTTAAAAGGACAAAAGGAAGAATACAACAAAGACAAGCTATAATCTGAAAGGAAAAAAAAGTAAACCCAAAATTCTCCACTTCTCAGAAAAGAAGAATTTTTTTTGAGAAATATTATATTTAGGAAAAGCCAAATCTTTTCACAGAAATTCCCAATTTAGGGCAGAAAGGGCATTTTAAGCAAAAAAAGTAATAAATTGGATTTAGTAAAATTATAGACATTATTTCTCTAAAAATCCCTAGGATGTAGTTGGATAATTTATGAAAGATAAGAGAATGTTTTAAGCAAGAACAACCTCTAAGCAGTTACAAGCGAATTTGTCAAAGACCATGGAGCGGATGTGTTCTGTAATGTGGCAGATACACCATCACAGGCTGCGCTGCTGCGATGACAACAGGGGAACCCGACCCGTGGATCAGAAACACGTTTTATGTGGAAGCCTGGTGCATTGGCCATAAAAAACAATAAAGCCAAATCCGGTATTAAACTTACCAGAAAATATGTAAAACTTAAAAAAAAATCCAGTATTTTTTTTCAGAGAAAAGCAAATCTATACAACTTCATGTGATATTTAAGTGCCTCTATATTCACTTCCATGTCAGCCCCACACCATCACTTGACATATCTTCATTTGTCTGTATTTGTCTCAATTAAAAGATCAAATGTAATTTTCCAGCTGATTTTCCTTCCTGAAATTTTTAATTCCCTTTTTCCAACACCCTATTAAATGTCTACCTCTCCACACATGCATAAATTACTTAGTTTGGGGGGGGGAATACCAAAAGGGAATGTTAGAAAAAAACCTAAATAATTCACAGATGATGGCTAATGAATAAATGCTACTAATGCCACGTGCATTTTGATGCCATGGGGATGCTTTGTTACCTAAAACCTGTCCAGTCACTTGGCCCCTTCCAAGGGCCTGTCTCCATCATCACTTTGCAGAGACATTTGTGTATGACATTGCAAGTGGTGGGAGGTGAAAACCTGGTTGTGCTTGGTGCATCCTGCTGCAGGGTGCTGCCACGGCCATGAGAAGTGGACTGTAGGTGGTTTGAAAGGGGTGTTCAAGCCAGGATTTCAGGCCACGCACCTTTCTGCTTTGTCGTGAGCAGATATGACCTGCAATAATCCTCAAAATTTGGAGAAGTGTCCCCTGGACGGGTGCTCTGTACAACGCCACCATGCAGATACTGGCTCACCAGCTGAGCCCCAACGTTAATGTGCAATTGCACTGAACAGGAGCAATCTTCTTTCTTCTCATTTTAGTAGTAATTTATTCAATTGGAAATTACCCTGGCTGGAAAATTGGTATGTCCTTTGCTTATAGGGGCATATGAATGCACAGCCCCTTCTGCAAACAGAGGTTTAATTTACTTCCTGATTGCTGTGAACTGTGGAGATATTATCTGCACCAGTGTCCTGTATAATCATGGCTGAGGTCAGGCTTTAATGCTTGCAAGCTCCTGCCCAACAAAGAGGTCTTTTGTCAGTAAGGCTGTCAAAAGGAAGCACTTTTTTTCTTCTAAAAGCACTATCCTTGTGATGTACCTGGCTCACCATTATTCCAGGCTCATTGCCCCTTGTGAGTATTAACTGAGATGCTCAGACAAAGCCTGTGAAAAGAGGAATTCTGCAATGGGGAAACAGAGGTAGGGAGTGGCAGCGTGGCCCAAACCAAAGCCAATGGGGATTTTTCCCGTGGTTGTGTTGCCCTGACGTCAGGGTTTGCCAGAATTAGCAGTCAAACAGTAATTATGACTCCCAGGCCATGCTTTCATGATCCTTTCTCCCGCAAAGAATTTCCCTTGGCGCTGATGCTGGAGTTCGGGATCGCATGCTGGTAACCAGCAGATCCAGGTGGAAGCTTGGTGAAGCATATTGGATCCTCCATGACTTCCTTGGTATTCTCAGCTGCCTCCAGCCACTTTCTCCCTCCCTGCTATCTACCCCCAGGTCTTTTCCTCACCTCTAAGCTGGTAAATCAATATCTTTCTGTCTCCAAGTGCCTTTGTGATAAATTCATTGGTGTTCATAAACATGCAAAGACAACCATAAAAGTGCAAAAAAATGAATATATGTTAATGTATTCTGTGATCATAAAACCAGAAAAGGGGGAAAAGAAAGCAGTGATTTTATCTCTGTAGAAAGAATAATTTAAGAAACATTACCAAACATAGCTCTAGGACATGGCCAATGACTCTATTTCAGGTCTTAACCTCCATATCGACCTGCTCATAAATGAGGTATTTTTTCAACCTTATGTACTTCCCAAGCTGCAAATAATCTGCAACATCAGTGATTACAGTCTCATTTATTTGCACCGAAGTGACTTTATTTTTCCAATAAAAAGTACACTGCCACACATTTTGCCTACAGCTGGAATAACATGCAAGTTGATAGTTGTTAAATTCACCCGAGGGGAACAGTTTAAGGTAAAGCAGCATTAGCCTGGAGCACATGTCAGAGCACAACAGAACCTCTTGAAAATGAATATAAAAAATGCAAATCTGCGCTCTGCATTGTCTGTTACACTGTGTCACCAGTTGAGCCTTGTCTCGAGGCTTCAAACATTAAGGGAACAACCCTGTTTGATTTTTTACTCCCAGACTGGTTCTTTAGCTCAGTGCACAGACATTACCCTGTCAAATAACTCCTGTGTAATTTGAACTACACTACAAGATTAATCCCTTCTCTTTTTTTTTTAGAGGACAACCTGATGGAAAGAGCTGCAGTTAGCAGGTGGGCTTGTGGCAAAGAAAAGAGAGCAAGGATCAATTATAACCTTGAACATGGCTGCTCAACTATGTATCAGATAACCACCAATTCCCTTAAAATCTGTCACTACCCAGCAGTTGCTATGCAAGGGTGAGTGTGAGGCTGCTTAGTTCATGTTCGTTATCAGGCCAGGTGGGTGATGCCTTTTAAGGAGAAGCAGCAGGAGGAATGCATTGGGACCCAGGATAAACAGCCCCTGTCATTTTTGCCAGAATAAAATGTACCTGATGGCCTGGGAGCTCTAGTTTTGTCTGCAAAGGGTTTTTGCAGGGGAATTACAGAGAAGCAGAGCCCTGTCGATCAGGTTGTGATGGAGCTGACTAACACAGCAATGGTCTGCAACAGGCAGTATTTTTCTCTTTTAACTTTGCCCTTACACACTGGCCTGGGTCAAAGCTTTGATGGCATGGATATTTGGAAGGCAAAGAATGGGTCTGATCTAGGAAGCACTTGCTTTCTCCTGGACTCAGGCCCCTTCTGAATATCCCCAGGTTTTTCACTTTATCTTATGTTTCCGTGCATTTCTAAGAAGCAGAAGTGATTTTTCTCCTCCTGCAGGTACAGTTGCACAGACATCCTCATTTCATTGCAGCCCTTAGGAGAAGGCACAAAAGCTCTTGGTTGGTTTAATTGGTCAGACAAGATTTTCACAGGTAAATGTTTAAAATTCTCCCTTATCTGTGGGGATACATGCAAAGCTCTTTGATGAGAGAAAGAACATGATGGTTCCCATCTCACCTCTTCAAACAATCCTCTGAACCTGGTTAAACATCTGGCTGATCCAGCCACCACACTTATCAGATCTTCATGTTCGCCAATACAAACCAAACTCATTGCTTTATACTATCTCCTGCTATCTCACCTGACAGCAGTTCTACTTGCATTGCTGAAACAGCCAATGGAAAAGAGACCTGAGAGCATGAGTTAGAGACCCACCAACATTATCAAATATGGAAATGGCTCTTGGGCACAAAAAACCTCACAGATCAGCTGTGCATGCACAGTCTTTCCAACGCACCCGGGCCTCATGCAACTTCTTGTGATGTGCACTTACCAGGATTGCCCAAAATTTTTCACTGGGCTATCTAAAAGGTTGATCAGCAGTCAAAGCAGTGCAAAGGTGGATAGGCTTGGAGGTGAGGAGACACACCCTCAGCAATATGAGCTCTCCTCTGCATGGGTCAGGAGCACCAAACCAGGTATGACTGTACCAGCTAGACCTCCCCTGTGGTACTGCAAAGCCAGATGATCCTGTAGAAGAAAAAAGAGAAAGCAGCAGGTAGTTGACCTGCCAACAGAATAGAGTTGGCCAACAGGTGAAGAAAGGAAGGAGCAATGGGACACATCCCTTCCGAGGTGATCACACATGAAGCTGTTCCCACAGCTGGGTGCTTTTCAAGAGCAATGCAGACCAAAGCTGATTCATAGCTGTTCTTCAGCAAACCTTTTTTTTTGACAAAGTCTTGCTCAGAGGTCAGTAAAAAACCAAGGCAAAACAAACACAACAAAATAAATACATATTTTAATGCCAAGGGACCAGTAATTTCTTAAGTATGAAGAAATGAAGCTATGTTTTCAGAAGTGACTCAAACAACTGAGATAATGGGAGCTCAGGGACTTGTGGTTGCCACTATATAATGGGACAGCTGAAGTCAGGGACTGTTCCCAGCTGTCCTTTTCATGTTCCCCATCTGAGAGAGGTGCCTCTGCTGCAGAGGCTGAACAGGACATCTGTCTGCCTCAGCCATTGCGTTTTTAACTCAACATGAGTCAAGACTCTTAGGTTCCTTCTTTTGAAGATGGGGTGTAGGTCCTTATATCTCTTAGTTGTGTATAAAAATACTTACCAAGAACCAGACACTGAGTTACAGGGCAGTGACTCACAATTGCCTGTTATTTACTAAATATTTTTATGGTATACTAAGCACTTATTATGTTCTTCAGTGCCCTCCAAGGGGAATTGTTGCAAATACATTTTGAGAGATTGTGTCTGTCCCAAAGAACTTGTAGTCTGGACAGACAATACAGACAAAGTGTGGAAGGATAAACAGTGGGGCAAATAAGCGATTTTCCTGAAGGCATAGCTTTAAAACTGGGACTGGCCCTCCTGATGCCCCATTCCCTGCATGAGACTTTGTCCACTCAGTTCTGATGCTCTGTTATTCCTGGCTATGGAAAAAGTTAACTGAAAAATATGGCAGAACAGAATATTACCAATGAATGATAGGGGGTTTTAACTGATGCCTATTTACAGGAGTAGTTATTATAGAAGAATTAATCCTCAGGGTTGTCTGCTCCATGGAAACAGGTTGGTTGTCTTTGATACCATTTTTATTTTCTCCCTTCTGCCACTGAGAAATGGTAGTTTACCTGCACTGGATGGGACACTCATTGCAAGTGCTTGATGTAGATCCTATTGCTGTCCCATAGGCATGAGTGATATGGTATTCCATCTCATCTGTGGCAAACTGGAGGCTAGTGACAAAGGGATGTCCTTTAACAGCTAAGCAGGGAATGAAGAGTGAGTCCTCTGGCTGCTCTCTCCACCCGCCAGCTTTGCAATCCTATCCTTAGTTCAGCTGGTGGCTGGTTTTGGGGTGACCACTCATGCTATCCTGTGAACTCGGGGTGCTCCACAACCCTGTCATGTCCCTGTCCCTGCTTTTGTGCTGCAGAGGTGTCATTCGGATGTTTCCCATTTTACCAGGAGGCGACGGCGACGTGTGTTCAGAGCACTGTGAGACCTGCGGACAGAAAGGGAAGTGGAGGGGATTACATGTGCCGCCTGGAAACCTCAAAAGAGACACTGGAAAAGCCAGGGCTATAAGCTAAATGTTAACACCTGCCTCTGAGGGCTCTCTGCTTTATCTATAATTGGAATATTTGTCCTTGAAGCAGCTCAGCTATGCCCCTGAGGAGGAAGAGCAGTGAGAATATCTGAGAGCACTGTAAGAACCAGCAAGCTCCAGGAAACAAAAATGTGTGTATCTTAGGCTTTTGTGGTTCCTGTGACCTCTTGCTAGATGTTGGAAAGGTAGTCAAGTTTTAAGAACAGCAAAGCATCCAGATACAAAATAAGTAAGAATTCAAGCCCTTTGCAAACCACCTGCATTTTAATAACATTTATTCCTATAGACAGGCAGGAAAGAGAGGAGGTACTGAGGGCTCACAGAGATATTCTAGCCACATGAACATGCTTCCTATGGCATTTACTCCTGATTTCCTAAACCCACAAATGAGTGTGGAGGGGGAAAGGGGAGGGAAGTTCTTGTAGGAAACGTGGAAGAGGAGCATCTTTGCCTGGTGGCGATGTGCAACCAGATCTGTGAAAGGTTTCTTGTCCTTGGGACTACTTTGAGGGTATTTTGTGTGGACACAAGTATTTATGCATGCAGCAGGCTGTGAGTTTAAGCTGGGCTGTAGGAGAGCCGTGAAACTTCAGAGGAGCTACTCCTAGCTGTGGAGGCCATGGACAGGGAAGGGGTCTTTCCTGGGTGACTGGAGACACAGTGTGTAAGGGTAGGACCTCTGCATGGGTAGCAGGCAGGTTCAACTGAAGGGAAGAGGTGGACCTTGAGGCTTTTCTGAACCACAGGGAGATGAGCTGAATCCCTCTAGTCAGTCCAGCAGTGGGGGTTGGATGAGGAAAAAGGCAAATCCTTCAGATGCTTTGCCCTCCACAGCAATGGCCTGAACCTGCAACATCAAAAGTTGGCAATCCCTAAGGTGAAGAGAAAAATGGCAATGGTGTCCCTTGGTGCAGACCACAGTGGGTGTCCCAAATAGGTGTGCGGGTGTCTGAGCAAAGACACATTTACCAAAACAGGGCTAAACCCATCATAGCTGTTCAGCCAAGCTCCAGGCAAGGTTGGGACCTGAGCACTGGGTGAATCCCTCTCTGTCCCTGCGAGATGAGCTCCTTCCCAAGAGAGTGGGAGCAGGAGCAACGTGAGCAGCAGAGGAGTGGGCATGAGTGGACCTTCCCTGGCTTGCACCCCTTAGTGGCAAGAAACCAGCTAAGCCGATCGCCCTGCTGCTGCCACCAGCGGTGTGCCAGCAAGCCTGCCCAGCCTTGCAGATGTTTTATCATTTTAATTAAGCTCTGCAAACCCGGAGCTGCTGGGACAGGATTCATGCCTCTGGTATTCACTCTTGGCTCTGGTGGAGACAGGCTCTCCACGGCTTTTGGGTGCCGGGGAGGGGCCCTGCACACCACAGTGCTGGCAGAGCACCGGCGCATGCCCAGCAGCTCTGCCGACGTCCTGGTGCCTGATTCCTGTGGAGTTACTCAGTTGGCTGGAGTGCACAGGGCAGGAGGAATGGGCTCCCTTGGGGCACAGGTTTGGCTGCTTTGGGTGAGGTCCAAGAAATGCTGGTAGCAATCCCACATGCTGGTGTGGGGTGACGTGATGGCCAAGGGACAGCCACACAGTCCCTCGGCAAGGCAGGGATGTGGGCTGCCTCTGCTCAGCTCATTGCAATGGCTGTGATGCCTGGGCTCTGCCCCAGGTGCACACGGAACTGGATGAGAAGCTGGGCTTTTGTAAATGGGCACAGCACCACACGAAGCTGTTAAATGCCCCCCCCAAGGAGATTTTGGGGTTGAATGTGAGGTTGCTTTGGTCTACCCTGGTGTGATGTTGTAGCACTTCCCGCGGGGTTTTCCAGCCAGGCCCCATGGCCCCCAGCGAGCCCCAGCCAGGCGGGGAGGCGGCGTGCCCAGGCCTGGCATGCTGGGGCACCTTTCCAGCCTCTGTCGTGGGGGCCATACCTTCCCTCCCATGCTGGTCCATGCTGCCTGCCCACGCTGTCTCGACCGCTTCCTGCAAGCACTGGTGATGGTGCCAAGCAGAGGGTGCAATCCCCCAGGGGCTCCAGAAAAGTGCATGAAACATCCCTGAGGAGGCTCAGAGGTATACACCCAAGGGCAGCCTTCTTGGTGGACATCTCAGCAGTCTTCAGCTCCAGGATGGCTCTCCTTCATCCCAGGATGACATGGAGTAACCTTGTTAGTGCCAGAGCAGCCACTTCAGCATTGCCTCTGGGTTCAAATGGGAAGGGGTCCTGCTCTGTGTTACACCCTCCAGCAGCTCCTCAGGAGCATATTTCTTCATATAGGTGAAAGAATAAGGATTTTGCTTTGTTTCTGTTTTCGAAAGCAAAAGATCCCAGTTCAAACATTTTAGATCTAATAGCCCAACTAAACTTTGAATTCATGTGGTCACAAAAAGTGATGTCTTATGAACATCCATAAAAATATCAGGCATTAAGCACATGTGCAATTTTTCCCTTGCTTCTTCAGAGGCAGCAGGTGATGTGTTACAGTGATGCAGTATGTGTTCCTGCAAGGAAGGGGAAAGGCCTGTGGGGTGGGCTCCGGGACAAGAGGACCACACTTTCACCATCCACATGCATGAGAAAATTTGGAGTAGCGTTTCTAGCTGAAGTTAGTGGAGCTGCTCCAGCTCTGTGCCACTGTAACTGAGATCACACTTTAGCCTAACATATTCCCAAGCAGCCTCAATAGCAACGCCGCAGTGCACCTTGGCACTGGGAGAGGATCACGCATGGCAAGTGTGCCGCCTTCCCTCCGGTGCCATCTCCATACCCGTGCAACTGAGGGTCTGTTTAGCCTCCCAGGGTTTTCAAGATATTTTGTTTTATTTTTGTTATTGATGAAGGATTTATATTGTACTTACTGTGGTGATTCGGCTTTTAATTGCTTTCTTTTCTAGGAAATGACTTCAGAATTTTATTGTTGTTGTTGTAAAAGTTAAAACAGTTTCTTTCCCATTGTGTTTCTTCTCTTCTTAAAAGAAATGTCATTTATAGGACACCGGTGTCTGCACCCAAAGTTTTAATTGCTTGTGGAAACTTGTCTGTCTATGTGTGTGTCAGCTGTTTTATACCAGAATCAGAAGTGTATTTAAAGGAAAAAAAAAGATAAAAGAAAATGGAGTGTAATAAAAAGTATAGCTGAAGGGTTTGGAGCGGAGTGGTATCTCCATATCAAGAAAAGTTACATCACTTGTGAAAACATCAGATATACTCTTACAGCTCTGCATCATTATCCCTATTAGCAGTGTTGTTATTACCGCTGGAACAAGCGTGAGCTCAGGGCCACGGAAGCAGAAGGGCTCAGGGCCACATCCTGCAGCACGCGTGATGGGGGGCCTGACCTAGACCAGCAACAGTAAACAAACTTGTACAGAAGAGATGAAGGAGCATTTCTGGTAGCTGTATTTTTAGAAGAAGTGGTTTTTTTGGAAGAGGCATTTTCAAAAACCCTTTTTTTGTTTCTCTCACACACCGTGCCTGGCCCCTTCTCACTGCCACCAGAATCACAGTGCTGGGTTTCAGACTAGCACTTCTCTGCTCTGCCTCTGGGAACATGTGTCAGGAGGGCAAATCCTGCCCATTCACCTCAGAAATGACCCCAACACAATGGAGCAAGTGGCTTAAGAAATTGGGCAGGTTCCTAGAAAAGAGGGAAGTATATTTATAAAGCTCTCCCCGAGACAGAAACTGCCTGAAGCCTGGCAGAGGTCTGCCCACTAGCCCATGGGAGATGCACACACTGACTCCAGCCTTACCTTCAGCCACCAGCAACCCCCTAAAAATCCCACTCAATCTTCCCGTGCTCCCAGGGACAGTGAAAAACTTAAGTGCTTAGTTTAAAGGAGTTGCTTCGGTCCCATCCGTGGCAGAGAAGAGAGGTGGAAAACTCAAGTAGGTTTTCTCACCCTAAGGGGAATATTGAGAGGAAGGGGCTGCTGCTTTTCATAGGGTCATAGCTTGCCCCCTCGGTGATAAACAAAGACCAGTCTGACTCAACATGTTCTCTTTAAAATGGACTACTCCAGGCAGGTTGGTAGAATTAAATCTGACCAAAGGTGGATATTTTTGTAAACAAATTGTATTAAAAAAAAAGCCAACCCCCTTTCCTAGGAAGCCACCCACTTTTTGCATGCCAGCTGCTCTGCTGCCTGGAAGCCTTCCAGACAAAGTGCAAAAAAGTTTCTGGATGGGCTGCAAATTAATTCAGCAGCAGTTCATTTGTTTCCCTTAGCTGCATGTACCAGTTGCAAATAAGGTTAACATATGATATTTGCTGCTTAGAATAGTTTATAAAACACTATAGGAATTATTTATAGCCTGCCTTCTCTGCATGCATGGAGATTTGATTTGAGGTTCAAGAAATCAAGCTCTCTAGCACAAGTTAAACCCCCTCTTGTGAAAGTTTCATAAATTACTATCAAGGGAAACACTGTACAGACTTACACCATGCCAGCTGGTATCCTGGAAGACTGGTTTGCCACTTCATCAGAGAGAGGAATTGCACCAGTTTTCACAACGAAACAAGAAAACAGAGGAATTGATGTTCATATTGTTCTGCGTGGGTTGGGTCCTCTGCTGATCTCTGCTGCTGGAGCACACCATTGCAATCAGCAGTACCGCTACAACCTGCCCCCAGCTGGGGATCCAGGTTACAAAAAATAAGTACATTTAATTTAAATGTCAGCATTTTGCAAATAAGCCTCCAGATAAAATCCCTGCACTCCTCAGTATGCACTGCGTCTCATTTTTAGATAGTACCAACATCCCATTTACAAGTCAATTAGGAGATTAATATACATACATATCCATAAGTGCGTGTATGGATGTAGATACAATTTTATGGCTAGCCTGTTGACAGAAGAGGAGTATCATAGGCCCAGACTGCACTACCGGCTCCATCAATGCATCATCAGAAGTGTCACTTCTCCAGATCAATCATCTCCTCAAACCATGTTTAACCCCTCAGACTTCATGGTTATGGGATAGAGTTGGATTGGATCACTCCAACTTAGCAGCTGGTTACATATGAATCTAGAAAAGTCCTTCTGCATGTACAGTTACCTATTTTGCATTTCAGAATGAGATGGACCACTTATGTGTAAAAAAGGTCTTGAGGTATACCTACAGCAGCATAAGAGATTAAAAAATCAGCCTTTCTTCAGCCTCAGAAAGAGGACAGTTGACACCTC
The DNA here is from genome assembly GCA_031468815.1 of Morus bassanus. Taxonomy (NCBI): domain Eukaryota; kingdom Metazoa; phylum Chordata; class Aves; order Suliformes; family Sulidae; genus Morus; species Morus bassanus. The sequence goes on from CM062572.1 coordinate 10,180,304, forward strand.
CAAAAACTGCTGCACAAGCCCTGTGCTGGAGAACCTCTTTGGAAAGAAACAAAGCAGAAGTGCCTGTGCTAGCAAAACTGTGATTTTTTCCATGGGGTCTACCAGCATTTGTGATACTGCTGCCAATTTATCTCCGCTCCTATGAGGAGAACTTGCAAAGGTCTGGAGCTATTGAAGGTAAACCTGGTTCACCTTTCTCCTCCATCATGCCTGTGAACAGTGGTGACATACCTCTCCAGGAAAAGCTTGCAGATGACTGGTGAGGTGACCATGAGGCCTTCAGATAATAGGCTGGAGATGGCTGCAGACATTTGCAAAGGCATAAGCATCATCTAGCAGTGAGGTCTGTGCAGTGAGCAGCAAGTACAAGGCATTCAGTACATGTAAGTGCCAGGAAGTGCCTGGCATTTGAAGAATTTATATACTCATTGTTCACATGAACATCGAGTCCCAGAGCGCTTGGACACCCAGAAACAAGACAGGCACTGCAGGTGCTTGCAGACCAGCCATATCGCCATGCTGACTTTGTCAGAGTCAAATGCCACTTAGTTTGAACTGAGGGTCTCTTCAGCTTGCAGGCAGAATCATAGCTTCCCTTTTCCTCAAGTCCTCTCTAGATTTGAAACAGGTTGAGTAATTGGAGGGATCAAGTGGGAGTTAGATACATGGCTCTTGACTTCTTTCAAAGTCAGAAGAAACAGCACTTACCTCCTTGCATTCCTTCAGGGACCTCCTGTCCAACAAGAGGGATCTAATGACCTAGTCCATATGGCGCCCTTGAGATACTGTTTCTGCTTCAAAGACTGAATGAGAATTTTGTGCTTGTACCTTGTGTGGTTGAAGGGCTTTGCATGAGTACAAAGGTGGGAGGTCTGAGGGATCAATAGCAAGTAATGGCAGTGCCTTGCCACAAAAAGGCTAGAAGACAAAAGTCTTGCTGGTTGCCATTCAGGATTTGTTGTGATGGTGTAGGGACTGCCTGAGACACTGCAGGGCCCAGACTGTGGTCCAGAAGTGAGACCCCAAATGATTTTGAAAAAGCAATTTTGTTTTCCACCCCAAATTCAAAGACCCTCAACTCCTTCCAAGGTGTCTTCTCACACCCCAAATATTCTGCCTCTCCCAATACTCTGCCACTCAGCCACTACCTCCTTGGGTGCCATCCTCACTCTGGAGTGCACAAGGACTGGGCTGAGAGCCCTGCCCTCCCTGTGAGCCGGTGGCCATGTCCCGTGGCCATCCAGGCATGGGCTGCTAATGTTGTTCCACTGAACACTGGCGTGGAGGCATGGAGGAAGAGAGGTGACTGGGAACACAAAGAAATTATATGGCCTGCATCTTTTCCATTTAAAGTATCATCTGCCCCCTTCACTCTCTCTAGCCAATGCCACTGGCCTCCAGAATTTTTCAAAGTCTCAGTGGTGGCAGAGATGAGATTAATCAGGGCATCCGGTTTGTCTCAGCTTCTGCTGTTTTCCTTCTGCTGTTTCTCCCATTTGTTGAGGTGCAGACACCTATTCTCCTTTCCCGTCCCATTTATTGGTGGTCTGAAGCTACCACAGCTCTTGCAGGCTTTAGAGTTGAGCCCAGGCCACGGTCCTCAGCCCTGAAAGAGGAATCAAATCAAATGAGGACTCTGACAAAGTGTGGCATTAACTGCTGGTAGGCAGCAGCACGTTTCTAAAGGAAACCTCACTCGTTGGGAATTGGTGCTAACACATCCCTTCAAAAGCCTCCTCTTGGGCAGAGCTTACAGAATTTATGCAGACTGGATGTGATTTCCAAAGACTGCACAAAACCCAGATATTGAAGACTGTTGATGGCTTCTAGAAGGGGTTGAAAACATCATCAACACAGCATAATTATTCATAAGACGGGCCAATTTCAACGCTCAGCACAATACGGTTTTAAACAATACTTGATGAAAATCAATTTCCAAGTCTGTTGAAAGGCTGATAACATCCCTGGTTGCATTGCTAGTCCCACTGGCATACTCATTCTCAAGTAATCATATTAGAGGCAGATGTCGCACAAGAATGTGACAACACTAACCATTAAGAGACACTGAGCTCCTTTGTCTTATGAAGCAAGCTTCCATGGGATTATACTGGGTAGAATAATTTAAGATTAAAAAAACAATAACAATCCTGAAACCATTTAATGGGATATTTCTTTAATCTTCTTTGTATGGGAGAATCCAAACTAATCAGGGGTAAGCGGACACCTCTCCCCAGGGGTAAATGGCCATGAAATGCTAGCTCACATCCAGTTTCTGTGGGACCAGGACATTTAGTGGTTGTTGGTATCTTTGCAAATCTCTCTCCTAGGTGAAATTGCACTCTCCTATTCTCCTGCCAAAAAGCAGTAGTCATTTTTGGTTTTCAGGGGGACTTTCTTTTTCTAGATGAGAATATACAGATATTCTCATCACTTTAGAGAGGCTTTCAAAACCCAGGTGCAGAGCCTTGGGGTCAGCAACCTCCCCAGAGCACTTTACAGCACATAAATCTTGTTTCCGGTTAATCAAACAGTGCTGGAGTGAGCCAAGGAACCATGAGAACCCAAACCCCTCTCCCCCTCCCTTCCCATTTATCAGAGGTTGCTGCTGCTTCTTCAGAGGCAGAGTGAGGGGATGTTTTGCTTTAAATGTGACTTTAACAGTGATAAGGATGCTGACTTTTTTGGACATGAGCATTTTCTGTACAAAGAAGTTTTTATTTTTTTTCGTTTTTTCCAGAACTGCACTTGGTGGGCCAGCTGCTCTTCTTCCTTCACCCTACTCTGGAACAGGCCCTTCGACTCTCATCTTTGCGATGATTTATGCTAGCTTTAACCCTAGTCTGAGCTCTCAGCAAGGCTGGAACTGCTTTGCAATTGTGGTTAGGGACAACCACACCATTTCTCACAGTCAAAGACTTAGCTGAGCACGTGGCTGCCTTCCTAACACTGAAGCAGAGAAAAACGCAAAGTGTTTTAAATGGGATAATATGACGACCCTTCTGTTGTGGGTGTTTTGCTCCTCCATGCTCCCAGGGTTTTGTGCCTCAGGACAACTCAGGGTGCATTGCTTTTTGTTGATGAAGAGCTTTCCAAGGGTGGGAGGGACGACAACACCACTGAGACCATTCTTTTCCCACCAAAGGCAACTTAAAGCAACACCCCCTTTTTGCCCGAAGTTAACACTGCATGTGCCAGACTGGTTTACAACCAGTGATGCACAGACTCAATTTGAGCCATGTAAAGCCAGAGGAGAAGACTGTGCCTCCACTTTGTTAGAAAATCAGGTTTAGCACCTGAAGCAGGGACTGCATTTAGAGGTTTGTTCAACCCTCTGCTTAACTGAAGTCCTTACTTTAATCTATAATGGCATCTTGTTTTGTCTTAATGAAGTTATGCAGAAAGATTTTCACTGAAAAGGCCAACCCATGATTTTCTTTCTTGCCTTCAAGTTGAGATGAAAAGGACTGCCTGCAGCCTGAAAATTTGTTTCCTTAAGGAAACAGGAAGCAAAGAACGAACTTACATTAATTCTTCCTATCAAGCACCTTTGAATTTCAAGGGGTGACAATTAGCTTCGACCCTGCTGCTGTGTCTAGGTTTTCATAACCTTTTTCCCACTCTGCTGGCTCCAAGGTCAGTCTGTTGCACTTCTGCTTCAGTCTGTTTTAATTCTGGTCTCTTAGCACTGATTTCTCTGTGCAAGACATGGAAGCCACACCCCAGTGTATGCTACTCCCAGGCATTAACAGCCTTGTGCTAAATAAACACGCGAAGATACTTCTGCATCTGGTTTTATTGGCAGCAGAAAGAGACATTATATGTCTCTGGAAATCTGATAAAGCACTGACATATAAATCCTGGATTGCAAACATTGCCAGTTTAACTCCACTGGACTGAATTTGCTGCAATGCTTAAGGCTGAGAGTAAGATTTCTCACTTTTTCTAAGCACTGTAAACCAGACAATTTTAAAATTAGTATTTGGCAATATCTACAACTTTCTACCAGCAAATAACCACCCCTCAAATTCATTTTCTGCAGTCTGACACATTACTGTAGAGTAATGACTTTTCATTTGTTCTGCCTTACTTGTGGATCATTGCACAAGTCTGTCTTTCTTCCATGAATATTTTAAAAAGCTGGATAGTTGCTTGGTAAAGGCCTGGGCTGGTGCCTGAATATTGTGCAGCCTATACCATACTCTGCCACAAACTTCCTGCGTGACCTTGAAAAGTGCCAGCATTTCTCCCATTTCTCAATTTCCTATCATTGCAGGATGCATTTCCTTTCTTCAATACTTTCTCTCTAAATTCCTTGAACTAGGAAATAACCCTCCATATATGCACCTTTATACAGAGCTTACGGCAGATTTTGTTTAAGTTTTCATATGCTAGAAGCATCATGATTAAATTAAGAAAAAAAAATTCTACTGTTGGTTTGGTTGCTGCAATATTTGAGATTATCTGAGCATGAGAGAGATACATTTGTTTAGCCTGTGTTTGCAAGAGCTATTCAACTAGCGTCAAATATGGAGAAAATAGCCAGTGATATGAACTAGTGCTTGGACACAGGCAGGAGATGCAGCTGAGACAGGGGAAGAGCAACACCCTTGAATCACTTGCAAGTGAGATTTAATACTTGGAACAGGAGAACCTTGCTATAGAAGAGGACTGCCAGACCTCGTCTCTGCTACGAGCTCTGTGCCCTTTCCCAGTGCTAAACTGAAATGTCTCTGGTGCTGTATTCAGGAGCCCTGAAACGTGCCAATCCCCCGCTCCCTGGCAGCAGTGTGAGCAGCCCCTCACAGCTCAGCACACACCGTCCCACGGCCATCAAATCCTGCAGGCAATGTTCCTGTCCTCCCTTCTCCTTTCCCAACTCACCGGCTGTCACCATTTGAAAGGAGGTGGCCAGAAGGGTCTTAGGGAGGAGGTGGTTCTGGCAGCATTTTTCACTGTAGATGAGGAAAGTGAATGTGGTTTAGGGAAACCTGGAGCAGGGATGGCCTTGAAGGATGAGTTTACAGAAAAGCAAGAGGGAAGAGCTGGGATTGTATGGGAAAAGTGGAAGGAAACATGGTCAGTAGAGCACTAAGGACAGGGCAGATGGAGAGTTTGCCAAGAGTTGGGGAGAAAGATGGAAAGAGTGTGGACTGGGAGTGAGAACAGGGAGTTTAGCTCTGGCCATTGCTGATCACAAGTCCTCATGAAGAAAAACATGAGCAACAAGGGCATGGGAATTTCCTTCAGACCCTAGGACCTTCCTGGCCTGAAGAACCCAGCAGGATCTTACAGCTGTTAACAGGGAAACAAAGTCTGCATCTGCTTAAAATTTAGTCTCTCCTGCTGTAGTCCCTGTCCCTGCCCCTTTTAAGAATTACAAGTGTGAGAGTTCTGGCAAGAAAATTCCCTCCTTGCTACCAAAACAGAGCCACCACCTTTCTCAGCAGACAGGGTAGTCTAGTGCAGCAGTGATGGAGAGAGCCAATTGCTGAAATATTCAGTTTAGTGTGTTTAAAGAATCTTCATCAAATGAAATCAGAAAGAAGACTCCTGCAAGGGATAATCTTTTCATTTAAGCACACAAAGGCCACATTATTAGTGGTATAGCCATTCACAATGCATGTATACTGGCTACATTTAAGGCATGTATTATCTATACATTAAAAAGTCACTTCAAGTGTTATGGAAAAAGAATATCTACTGATAACATTGACACAAGCAAAGCTGTGAGTACTTAACTGCTTATCTTTGCTTAAGTGTCCTCTTAGAAACACACATCTTCATATGCAACTTAATTTACAGAGCTTAGGTATGAATGAAATTTGCCTGCCAGCTCTTCCATTTGATTATTTCAGATACTGGACTGGATTCTTTTCTTAGCTCCTTGATTGAAGTGGACGTGTCTGTCTGTCAAATCTGGACCTCTTCTGAAAAAATGTTGCTAGTGCTCTTGCCCATGTTTTGCTACAGTTAAATAGTTTCTATGTTTTGCCTTGATGAAAGTGTAGGATTTGTCCTTTGGGATCTATGTTGCATTTACAGTTTCTAAATGGGCTTTTGTAGGTAAATCCTAGAGATGTAATTCACTGCAGAGCAATGGTATACAATTAAGCTTTGTTAAGTACGAAAATACGTACTATATGTGTGCATAACAAGAATTTGAGGGCAAAATTCTTCTGTTTGAGCCACACAATGGGGGCAGAAAATGTGCTGGAGATGTACTATGGCCAGCTGCTTGGGTGCAATTACCTGATATGTTTGCTTTGATGGAGAAGCTGGCTTCAGATGTTACAGTGAAATAGAAACATTCCAAACACTGTGTTTAATGACTTAATTTTCTACTAAGAAATGTGTGTTCTTCAAAAATGCATTCTTACTGAAACAACTTAATCAGTGACAGATATTATGACACGGTATAATGTAGATCTTCCATGCGCTCTGTTGCTCAGAGGAGAGTTTTGCCAAGCTGGATCAGCCGAGGGCACGGCATGTTCACAAGAGAAAGATGAAAATAGCTGCAGTGTATAATTGTCATCCCACAGTTCAGTGGATTTGACACTTTACACCAGCAGCACTTGAGAATCAGGGAGGGTTACTGGTCCTGAGTGTTGAATACATGAACCTGAGCAGCATAAATGTCACAGGAATAAGGCCTGTTTGAGAACTGGTGGTTTTTCATAAACGAGTCTACTGCCTTTGTTTATAGACGCAATTGATGTCCATGTACCGGTATGCTGAGGCACTATCTTTTTTTCCCTTTCTTTTCCCCTTTACTTCAGATAAGAGCATAGCACAGGTTATTCTAAGCTTACAGGAAATGACGGCAATATTAATCACTGATTAATCAGGATCTCTAACAAAGACTCTACTATTTTGAATATTCATATTGCCATGGCATTAGGAATTTCAGAATCGCTATTGTTCTGCTGATAGTGACACATCCCAGCTCTTCCCGCTCAGCATCTCTGGGATGCAGCTCCAAAAAGAGTGAACCATGCTGTTTCTTCTGAAGTGCTGACCCTGCTCTCCAGATGGGAGGCAGGCACAGAGACATGAAATGACTTGGCTGGATCACATGGGATCCCAGGGAGAGCCAGGAAAGGAACGCAGGTCTTCTTAATCCTGGCACAGGGAGGGAGCTTTGTTTCTTGTAAACAAAATAATTCACATACCTAACATGAAAGGATGTATCAAGGTGATGAATGTATGTGTGAGTACATGTACACGTAGATAATACATGTATAATGTGTGTGAGATATATAATATTAGATGTGTAACTCATTCAGACTTGGCCAGAAAGAGCTATTGTAGTGCTGGCTGAACAAATTTATGCAAATCAGTCACTGATGAAATTAATAAGCTTTACAATATTCTTCAGGCAAATCAAATGCTTGTGGAACTGTTAGTCCCAGAGCCCCAAACTAGAAAATAGATTATGATGGAAGAATGTGTCTTAGTGGAGGCTGAAGGTATATGAAGAGGGAGTTATCTGTTGTCCATCTCCCTGCCACCACCCCAAGGCCATTCCCCCAGGATTAGCCTTTGAGCCAGGACCTTTCTTGCACAGCTGGTAGTCAGCTTGGGGAGTTTGCTGCTTTAGGAGGCTGTGGAGGCAAGGTGTGTCAGCAGGGCCAACGGGGATTAGACAAACTCATAAACAAAAGGAGCAAGCAGGGATGTGCCCTCTAATGTCACATGTTGGAACATGGAAAATTCCAGTTAGATATAGGCCAAAAAATTTTTTACCATGACGGTGGTCAAATATAGCACAAGTCACCCAGAGAAGCTGTGGGATTTCCCATCCTCGGAGGTGTTCAGGGCTGGACCGGACAAGTCCCTGAGCAAGCTGATCTGATTAGCCCTACTTTGAGTTGGACCGAGTGGTCTGCAGAGGTGCCTCCCAGACTAAATTATTCTTTGGTTCTCTGACTTACCAGCTCTTCCTTCTACTCCTCTCTTTCTCTCTCCTCTCCTCCCCATCTGGCTCACTTTCTCCCTAGCGCAATGGTATTGCAGGATGATGGGTTTTCTCTCCCCTCTTGCCCAGCCACCCTCAGGCTGTGGCCTTCAGGATTCCCATAATACTCTCAGGTCTCATGTATTTTAAGGCTAATCTCTTTGGTCTTCTCCCTGGAGATTTTCCAGTCCCAGCTCCTTGAAACAGAAATGCTGGTTTCCTCGGGCAGCAGGTCCATGGTGCTCTCACTCTGGTGGGAAACCCTGGGATTTAACTGGTCAGGGAAAGAGCTGGCCCAACCCTGCCACCAAACAGTGGTTTCCATAGTCATGGTACACCAATTTCCTAACATTCATCATGCTTTTGCATTTTACCTGGCCCATGTCCCCATATTGCCAGAGCTAGTATGGGAAGCCTGCAAAGATCTGGTAGAAATTTTGGCTGTCCATCAAGTAAGCATTCACTCAAGAAAACCATCAAACAATCTTGGCCCATCTGGCCCATGGTCTAACACTATAAAAAGTGGAGGATGTACCCAGCTTTCATTGGTTTTGGTCTCTGCACAGCAAATGCCTTGCTCTAGCTGGCCTGTTAATGCTCATTTATGTCGATCTGAAGAGGCAATGACAACATGAGATGTATTACCGGGAAAGAAGACACTGAATTTCAAGTGTCTGTACTAGAACTGGGAGAATGTTTTAATGTTTTGTGCGTCTTCCTGCCCTGAAGTATTTCAAACACTCACGTCTTGTTTGCCGAACGCTCTGAACAATACACGTGTAGTTACAGGTTGATGTCATAAATCACCTAAAGAACAAGACGATCTTTCAGAACAGAGAGGACAATTTTGAGGAAGTTTATTTTCTAAATGGCAATATTTATCCGCTTAGTACTTTAGAAAGAAAAAAAATTCTCAGCTGTTGGGCCTGAAAACCCCCTGGAAAACATTAGAAAAGGCCCGTATTCAGTCTTTGACATTGTGTGTTTGTGTATGTGTGAATGCACATGTATATACGTGTACATACATACGTATATAAAAATCAAACAAAATAAAAGTGTATAGGACCAAATTTCACAAGCCAAGTGAACTCCGAAGGTCAAATTTTATTTTAGATAAATGCATATTTTTGAGCCAGTGTAGAGATATGAAGCTAAACAGGAACAGACTGGATAAGCAGTGATGGAGGGCGAGTTTCTCCTTCAGAGGCTGTGCTGGAATGGCTGCATTGGCAGACACCCCAGATGTCGATGTGTATATACTAATGACAGGAGCTCCATATCTGATACAGTTATGCTGTGTCTCCTGGTAATATAAGCTGGGTCAGCAAAAGAAATCTTGGAAGGTCCTATTGAATGATGATGGTCTGCCTCAGGAAGATTTCCAGAATTTGACTTTTTTCTGAGCAGGGTAGAAAACCTGACATTTCAAAATTACTGTAAGGGAAAACCTGGGGAAAAAAAGCAAACAAACATGGGTTATGGTTGCTTGATTTTAATTCAATCTGTTGATCTGGTTAATTTTGATTTTTCAATGTTTTAATTTTGCAGTATATTGTATGAAGATTTCCTTACAGTATGATCCATGATCTAATAGAATATCAAAATTAGAAGCTGTTCTATGGTGGAAAATGCAAATAACTTTATTCTCAGAAAGGTAGAATAGGTTGTTTCAAAAAATTTTCTGCTTGATTTTATAAATCTTCCAGATTTTAATAGAATCAATTAGTCTTACTTCCATTGACATTTCTCTGCCTAGCCCAATTTTTAAATATTAAATAATTAGAGAGTGAAAGATATACCTGATGGCCAGCAGCTCCACGTAGAAAAATCCTGCTTCTAAGTTAGGTACAGTTTTTCCCTTGATCAGAGAAGGCAATGTACCATTGTAGGAGGTTGCCAAGGGATGCGACAGACTCCCTTAACACTTGAATTCTGTAAATCAAGATCAGATAATTTTTGAAAGGCATACTTTACATCAGCTAGAAATTATGAGGGCAGCAGCAGGAACTGTGAAGTGAAATTCCATAACCTGTGTAAATGATCAAAAAGATCTTCTTGGCCCTGTGTCAAGCCATGATTTTCTGATTCAGTTCTGAGTTCAGTGAAAGGAGATATGTGCAGTGATGTGCCATACCTATTGCCTACAGCTTTCTGTTTCAGAAGAAGTCTCCATAACAGGTACAGCACAGCCTGCCCACATGCTGTATTTTTTAGTTACTCAGGTGTGTTATTTACATACATTTCTATGGGATCAAATTAATTACCCAAGGAGTGATAACTCCAAGTTTTGCAAGTGGGTCTACTAAACACAGCAAGGGTTCAGCAGCTGGAATATGAAGTGGCTTCAACTTAAAGAGGTGTGTGACACGTGCTGTTCCCACAGGCTGTCCAGGGAAAGGTAATGTCCTCTCACTCCACACCAGCCTCTGTTTCTGTGCAAGTGATAAATTGGTGCTGTACGTTTGCTCTCTGTCATGAAGTGAACAGGGGAAGTAATTATCATTGCTGCTCTCTTCCAAATAGTAATGAAAGCATCCCCTTCATTTTCATGGAATCTTCAGTATTTAATCACCTGTCCCTCTTGAGCAGTGTCCTCTTGCCAGGGGCACATCGTGGGATCTGCCAGCCCTGCCAAGGGTTCGGCTTGGATTCAGTTTTTCTGCGCACATGGACAAGTCTCTCCTTGGTACCAAGGGGTCCTGACTTGTGATGTCTCTGCTCTTAAAAGGTTTGTTGCAAAGCAGTTGATCAGCAATCCCTCAGAGACAGAGGAGAAATGATGCTCAGTATCCCCCGTGCTCAACCATGGATCGCCACAATTTAGATCAGGAGCATAAAACAAAAAGAAAGAAATAAAACTAATTAAGGCTGCTGTCTTTCCTAACAAAGAGAATGAGAAAGAGAAGTCAGAATTCTCTAATTTTAGCCAGTCACATCCCTCTTGACCTCTTCCCAGCCATTGTTAAGTCAGTGATGTTCTGAGTTTTTAAACTGGATCCAGCTGCGGTCCTCCTTCAGGCTGCTGGAGTTTAGTGCACAAAAACATGCATGGTTTGGACAGGATTTCTCTGCTGATACTTTATAAGGGGGTCAACTGCTGCACTTGGTGTTTTCCTCAACCCTTTCTATACACCCCTTCATGATGGCTGATCACAGCAGGGAAAAAAAAAGTCAGAAACTGAGGATGGGGGATGACAGAGGCAAGTCCACACTCATTCCCCAAAAATAACAAACCCCCTGAAAATCAGTCTCCTTCCCATTTTTGTACAGAGGACATACAGCATTGCACCTTGGAGCTCACTTATGTGAAGAGTTAAAGCACTTCTCTTGTATCTTCACCTCTATCCTGCCTTTTGGACCCTTTCCAGGCACGCTACGTCATGATCCAGGTGCAGCAATGCCCTTCCACAATGTGCACTTTGGATGAAGAGATTTCAGGACAATTTGGGAGAAGATGTTTTCCAGCACAAGACCTGTGCCACTGCTCCGACCTCCACAGCAGGCAGAGCCCAGGCACCTCGGTTCACTCTGCGCCAGCAGACCTCCCAGGATTGCAGCCTGCCTCTGAGTCATGCCTGCCACTGGTTCACACCAAAGGATTGCAGCTCCAGCAATCTCCCCGCTTCCCTCCTTGCTCCTGTCATAATTTACTAGGTACCAATGCCAGGAACAAATTGGCATCTGTCACCAGCTCAGCTGCGGTGCTGAGTGGGTGCTGGATGGGAGAGGAGTGCAGCCCCGCCACCTGCTCCCTGCCCCTCTGTGTGGGGAGGGCACTCCCTGCCCTCTCCAAAAAGCCTTTTTCTGCTCCTGAGAGTTTCTCCAGCCTTTTGGAGGAGGAAGAGGCTCCCATTGCAACCTGGGCCCAGGAAAAAATGAGAGGAGGAAAAGAATAACTGGAAAGGAGGAGGAATGAGAAGAGGGCTCAGAGCCACTGAACAAACAGACCCATGGCATCCAGGCGTGCTGCACTTGTGTAGTTTCAGCCCTATGACCAAATAACGTTGGCTCTCCCGGGCCTTGGTTGTGATGGGGTTGGGGAAGAGAGGGAGGGGACAGAGGTAATAGTTTCACAAGGACATACTGTTCTTGAGCAATTTCTGTGCAGGTATAAACATGACTTCCTGCGGCGCTGATTGGTACATAACCCTGCTCACTCAAACAGGGCTGAATGCATTTGTTTACTGTGTCTGATGCAAGGAAAACCTCTGACATATGCTTTATTTATGAGGTGTCCTAACATAGTGATACTTTTTGTGTGCATGAGATAGGGAGGGAATTGGTTGCCTCTCCATGGCTCCTAATTTGAATGACTGAGTTTGTAGACATGTGTGGAGGTATGGCTTAAAAGCGATACAGACCTTGGCTGTGTAAGATGATCAGTAAAAGTAAAGCGCCTGCTACTGGGTATGTTCACAGACCCTGCAGCTTTCCCGGGGCTTAGCTGCTTCTTTAGAGATTCCTAAAAGACAGCAAAGGCAGTCCCAAAACCAAAAGATCTCAATCTTTCTGAGCTGCTGCTGTATGACTTTGCAGCAGATGTAAAGGCCAGTGGGAGGGGAAACGCCAGCGACCTCCAGAACCAGGAGAGCACAAGGAGAGGAACAGCAGCATGGACAGGACAAGCCCCGTGCTCGCACTGATGCTTGGGACAGCAGAGCAAGCCCACCAAAGAGAGGTCTGGGCAAGCTGATGTCAAGACCTATGGCAGACCCAACCTTTCCAAGTGGTTGAACTTGCTCATCCTGTCCCCTCCCTTATCAGGTGGACATGGGTGGCATGAAGGAGGCAGCCAACTGACTTGAGTGCTGGGGGTTGAGAGCTTGCTCTGGAAGGGGAGATGTGGAGGAGAAGCTCATCAAAACATAAGAAGGGTTGGACCAATTCAGTCATCAGATCCACCTTGCCCAGAAACCTCTCTCTTGGCCTTGACCTACTGATTGTAGTGCTTGTAAAATGATAAAAATATGGCAGATGTGTATGTTGCTGGAATACTGCTAGCCTCTGGCACTATATGTCACTTACTTCCTGGGCCAGGACTTATACCCATGTAGCCCTCAATAATTTCTTCTGTTGTGATCTAGCATTGACTTCATTAAAATGTCTGACCTCTCCAGTACCCTGCAGCAAGGATTTCTGTGTGAAGAGAGGACTGATGCACTGGTAGAAAGGCAGGGAGCCCTTGGCAGGGGGGTTGGAGGACATTTGTCCTGGCTGGGCAAAGATGCTTTTTCTAGAGGCTGAGGAGATGGCAGCTCCTTGGCCAAGGAGGCTGGAACAGGCAGTGAAATGGCAGCAGGAGGTGAGAGGCAAAGCAGGTCTGAGGAAGAGCCCTGGTACAAGGTAGAAGCCAGCAAGACTGACTGTGACCACAAGGTAAGAAAAATACAGAGCCTGGGTGAAGACTCCAAGAAGAATGAAACTGGGATTCGTTGCAGACTGGGTCAGGAAATAATGGAAAAGATGAGGAAGAGGAAAACCATCCAGACAGGGAGCTGGGAGAAGGGCAGCTGGGACTGTTTGGGCCAGAGTGCAGGCAGGAACTGGAGACATTGGGATGAGCTTGGAAAAATAGCGTGCACCGAGCAACCGGCTGCTCAAAAGTGAGTCATTTAAAAGCAGTTTGGGTGCATCTGCCCCACAGTTACTTCTGTGAATGCAGTGAATTAGTAGATTTGCTGGCATGGGCCGTTCTACACAGGGCAGGTTACTATAGCAGTGTTTACTTTTATGGCAAACAAACTTATCCAGTGCAAGTTACCTTGGGGACAATCCTCCCCGCTGAGCAATAGCTATGTTACAGCTCAGCCCATATTTGAGCCCTTCCTTAGGCTCTACTCCCAGGAGTATTTGACGGAAAAAGGCTTTAATAATCACTTCAGGAAAGAAAAATGTACCTACAGCTTCCTGCTAACTTAAGTATTAGAGCTGGATGGGGTTTCTGTGCAAACCAGTCAATTCAACAAACCCAGAGAGTTTTGGAGAAATGGATGTTATTAATGAAAACAGGTGGAATTTACCAAGAGTTTTGGCCCAGCCAAATACAAACATGTGCTGTGTAGGGTTGCAGTGTAGGCGAAGGATGTGAGGGGTTGAAGAAGATGATGAAAAGGTGAAATAAGTTTTCAAAACTTTGAATTTTCTTTGTTTTAGCATTTTGTTTGGAAACACCATATTTTCATTCCATTCTCATCCTCTTTTCATAGTCCCCTCCTTCGAAGTTTTTCTTAAGGGCTTAGGTAACTTGCAAAGAAATTAAACACTTTCTTTTCAGAAGGTCTAAGTGGTCTGGGGTTTCCAAAGTTATTTTCTCTTCCATCCCAAAAAAAATAGTAACAAGGAATATTCTATATCATGTAAGTGGTGGAAATTAAGCCTGATGCACGGTACTCAGCCTGGAGCTGAGCCCTTGGGGACCACTGCCTGGATTTAGAAATGGTCATGCTCTTTAGGAAGGAGAAGAAGCAATATATGTGCATGTCACTACTAGGGCAGGGTGGGGAAGGAAGCATCTGAGGATCTCGTTCCTCCCTCAGTCACACACACATCCATTGTATTACAACTCTTGCGTGTTTGAGTGTAATATCTACCCTGACCTGGCCATGCGCATAAAGTATAAGGCATTGGCTGGTCTATATATACTTGCCTGCAGGAAACATCAAAGTCACTTCCCTTGCAGTGTTTCTTCACCGACTTAACTGGAGAAATGTCTGTGGTGACGTGGTAAGGAGAAGAAATGTCTGGCTGCCACCGCAGCTAAGTGCAGGCTACCCAGGCTCCTTAGCGGCAAGGGCTAATTGCATCAGCTTCCTTATTGCAAAGACCTTCCTTCTCCCAGCAAGCACACAGCTCACTTTCTTTTCCCCCTGAAATATTGCAGTCTCTGAGTCATCCTATCCACAGAATTCAGGGCAAAATTCAGCCCGTCATATCCTGCTTTTTATTTGAAGAAAACAATAAACGACAAGTCTGCCAGCAGGGTCTTAACACACTGGGGGCTACTGTGGGCCCTGAATGAAGTCCAAGGGGATGTGGCCAACATCTGTCCAGGAATCAAGATGGCTTCTTTGGTCCATGTATCTGGATGCATCAGAGGACACAGATGCACTTGAGTTTCCAGATAGGCCTTTTGCTTATAACAGGTCTACTGGTGGTGGTGGGAGTTTGCAAGGCCATTGCAACCAACTTAGGGTATGATGATTCTTGTGGATTTCAGTAGGATGCACTGCAGCTTGCTTTTGGCATCCACCTCGTGCAATTTGGCTTCCAAGTCACTTCTAACTGCTGGGCTTAATTTATTTGAAAGATGCTCTTTGTCCCTCAGTTTTGCTCTGCAGTTTTTAGGTAGCTCATTGACTGATATAAAATCTGCATTCCCTTCATATTTTTTAGGGTAGCTGTAACAGGAAGAATGTGGCAGGAAATAGGTACTGCGAAGCTGACAGGAAAAAGTTCCTGCGCAAAATTCCTCTGTTCCTGAATTCACTTGAAGGTTTGGAGACATTTTAGCATCCAGGTACAAATGTGACATGATCTGTGTTGGACACAGCACTGTTTGTCCACTTTGTTCCAGCCACAGGAATAAAAATGAAATTTGCTTTCCATCATTATCAAAATGTTCTGCAAATTCTATCAACATGCTATGCCTTTCAAAAATAACAAAGGTCTCTTTTTAGAATGAGCCACAAGAAAATGTGCTTTGCAGTTATAATCCAAAGCTATTCTTTGACAGGTTGTCTCCTTAAGTCACATGCAGAAAGTCCAAGGTAAGGCTGTTTTTCTATGGCTTTGGGATTGTTTTTTTTTTTCCAAAGCCCAGTTTGACTCTCTAGAGGGTGTGTGAGCCATAGCTAAAATCTCTTTGAGGTGGGTAGTGTTGACCACGACTCCAGTAGCTGCTCAGGGATTTTGCAGCTGTTCTCCAGCAGAGATGTGCAATAACTGCGCACAATAACGTACACGTATTTTCTTTCATAGAGGGTGTTAATTTATGAGCTCGCTTAGAACTTTAACACTCAGTTGGTTTACGCTGCACCATTTTTGTTACACATAGACAGCATTTCCTGAACCAGGATGGCAACTGGATATGGGATTGTCTCAAATCCTCAGCAAGGTCTGCTGCTCAGAAATTCCACTCTAAACCCAGCAAGGTCTTTTGTCACAGAATATTATTAGTTCCCCCTAAAAGGCCCTGAGAGTAACCAAGTACTTTTGTTTTTTTTTTAAACCCAAACTTATCTCAAATGGGAGAGAGAAAAAGTGATGGGAGGCTTCTTTCTGGTGAGAAGATGCAGACAGAATAGGACGCTTCTCTGTGGCGCTCTTGTAATATGTGACACATCTGCAGGTCTGAAAAGAAGCCCTTCTCCTGTTATATCTGGCTTAGCATTACTAACATAAGAAACCACTTATTTGCTTCAGGGTGGAGGTCACATCTCATGGATTTCCAACAGTCTCACTGCAAACTACAGCCTTCTGAGAAGGACCCTAAAAAACAGGTTTCATGCAACCAGTGCTCTGCAAAAAAGTGCTTGGGGCACTCACCCAGAGGGAAGAAAGGAAGGGCCAAGGTTTATGTGGTGCAAAAAAGCAGGAAAAGGGGGTTCCCATGCAGTAGGTGGGCATCCTACTCACTGGGCTGTGGCATACAGGTAGCACTCATTCCCTGCTTCTCTACCCTATGCACATTTCCAAAGACCTCTGTGACTCTGGCTCCTTTCCCCCCAAATTATCCTCTTGCTTTCCTGTAAAAGAAGTCTTCAAGTCACCTGGGTGAAACAGATTATTGGGGCTGAAAGAAATGTTTTATTTGATCTGCCTTTTTTAAAGCTTTATTGGTTTTCTCAAGCTCCCAGCAAACTAAAAAAAATCAGGTTATTTCAAGCGTGGTTTAAGCATGTGGTTAACTTCTCCTGGTTTCTAAAGGTAGTTTCTACAATACTTGGAGGTAAACAGATGCCCAAGTGTTTGACTGAATTAATTCTCCCTGTTCTTCGAACGTGGGGAACAGACAACCCTGATAGCACAGTATCGCAGAGACGTGCAAAAGGACCTCTTCTTGGGCTTCAGTTTAGAGCAACCTTTCAGAGATTCATTTCTAAACTCAGACAAATCTCTGGAAGTTGTTCTGACATGTAGTATAACAATAAATAAATAATCACATTGCATTTTATTACACCATCAGAACTCTCTTTACATGGGATACCCGTGGATCTGGATGAAGCCAATTCTAATTACAGATAAAAGGTTTGATGCATGAAAAGAAGCTGGTATTTACACCCAATTATCCGAGGGAGGAGAGATAGGGATGCGCTTCCTTTTATCATTTTCATTAAATTTCTTTTGAAATTAGAAGACTCCTTGAGTTTCTGAAGATGCAACAGTCTTTTCAACTTGCCGTCAGTGAGATGCAGGTTGTTTTCCATGATGTGTTGCATAAGTTCAGACACTGAGATCTTTCCCCCCTCCCTCAACTCCAGCAGAGCATTGCATGGTGCTTGTTCACCCAGTTGCTTCTTTAACATCCCTTTGCTGAAGTTTAATCTCCTGGATTTGCATTTCATGTATTTCAGGTCTGAGGCCAGGCGCCCTGTATTTGTAAACTGCCTCTGCCTTAGCATCATCTGAAGTAAATAATTTTGAATGAATGAAACCTCCATGCCTATGGGCCTTGTCACAACAGGTCCAGCAGCCTGGGGATTGTTAGGGAGGGGTAACACTGGTCCATTGCATGCTAACAGAGGGCAGCTGGACATACAAATGCCATTTTACCCCAGAGAACCCTCTGAAGGAACAGAGAGAGAAGAGGATAGGATAGGATAGGATAGGATAGGATAGGATAGGATAGGATAGGATAGGATAGGATAGGAAAGGAAGCAGCCAGGTGGATGTGTTATTCCAAAGAAAGCAGCTCTCAGTGATGGAGGGAGAGCAGGACCTTATCAGCTCCATGTGCTGCTCGAAGTCCAGAAGACCTGGTCTTTGCCACTCTTCTCCTTCCTCCCTCCTGGGCCCTCTGAGCCCAGCCTCTTTTCTTGATCTCAGAATAGGTTGCTTACTTCTCCTCTTCATTTCTCCATCTGCAAATTGGGGATGATGTGTGTAAAGCTCCCTGAAATCCTCTGCAGGGAGGTGCCACAGAAGTGGAAAGTATTAGCTATCAGTATCCTTGTTAATATTCTGCTCGACTCTGAGTGAAGTCACATAATCCTGTGTTTGGGTCATCACTGTTTGTTGCTATGGAAATGTGTGTTATCAGATGTTACAAATTCAGTGTCTGAGGACATCTGAGGAGGGGGAAAATCCTTTGTTTGAAGAGACATTTGTGTCGGTGGCAGGAAACTTTGCCAAAAAGAAGAGAATTCACTTATTTGTCTTTCATTCTCTGAAATTTGCTGGAATGAGTCATTACGAGCTTCCCCCCTCTCACCCCCCGAAAGCCAGTATCTCTTACTTGATACACTATTCCAAAACGACTGCACATGCTGGGTGAATTTCCTGCAGTCATATGTGAATGCATCTGGTAGGATCATTAACACTAGAGCAGAAGACAAATGCAAAGTATGTGCTTGACCATATGGGTGAACGTGAGCTGCTTAAGAGTGTGCACCGTAAAGGAGATGGAAAGTCTTACGAGAGAAGATCAGTATCCCCCCATCTCTTTGGTAAGGGATTAAGGCAGTTGGTCTTGCAGAAGTATTCATAGAGTGTAAGGCCAAAGGGGACAGTTAGGTCACCTAGACTGACCTCCTGCATGTTACAGGTCACGGTATTTCATCCAGTGACCCCTGAGCTGAGTCCTGTAACTTGCGTTGAGGCTATAGTAAAGCTTCCAGACAGACCAAAGAGGCAGATGCTAACAACTGCCTGCCCAGTTTGTTCCAGTGAATATGCACTCTCACTGGTAAAGCACAACTGGTAAGGGTGGGTGCAGGTTGAACCAAGCTAGCTGCGCTGAGGTCAAACCCAGAAATGGATGTGCTGACCCAGTGCAGCTTCCAGATCTCAGCTGAAGTTACATCACCCTGCATCTCAGTCCCTCCTGGCTCCAAACCTCTGCATGAATATGCCTTTTCCCTGAGAATGTGCTTACCCACCAAGTGACCATGAAGTCTTCCTCGAGTGAAAGAGAACAGGATTTTTGGGCAGCTTGATGCTCATTTCTATGGTTTTCTACTGCACCTGTGCAAAATCTGACGATATTTTTTAAATCTTTAGATGCCCAACACGTGTAGGTGCTCGTTGTTGGTCCTGTGCATTGACCCTACAGCTTTCTTCTGGTATATATTCAGCATCGCTCTGGTTTCTAGACCTTTCTGTCAGGTTCCCTGAACAAAGGCTGCTGTAAGAGAAAACATGGTTCAGGTTTTGATAGTGTCTCTATTTGAGGTATTTCATGGCCACGCTCTTATCTCATGCTTAAAGATGAAACACAAGCCACACCTTTATTTCCCTTTGGATCTCTGTATTGAGCGCATTCCTCATCCTTTACCAGTTTCTCATTGGGATTTTCCTCCCTGCTTCATAGAAAGCTGATTTCAAACTGAAAGCAGGGAGAAAGATGCCTAAGACCAAGCTGGCCAGCTTGAGTTTTCTTAATTAAGGTCTTTATTTTCAGTTATTCAAGCAGGTTGTAAAAGCTCTGTAATACTTGGGGGGATGCAGCCACTGGCAGGGAGGGCTGATAAGAACTGTTGCCTGAACATCATGCATATACTATTTTTAGCAGGCAAACACCTGCACCCAGCACTAACAGAAGGCTCTTGCAGTGAGAAATGGCCAACTCATGAAAATATGTATGTGTTTTTATGTATGTATATATGTGTGCATGTATATATATACACACATACACATGTATGTGTACATATACATATATGCATATATATTTGCCAAGATTTTTTTCTGTGACAAATATTTAATCCATTTAAACTAGTTTTTCCATATTTAATGGAAAGTCCTAGTGAAAGACTTTACTCTTCCTAAAGAAAGGAATATATGTTGTAACGTAATTGTATATTGTGCTCTATAAATTCCCTGTCTGCTAAGAAAGATGATACAGCTTTTATTTTGTACCAGTTTCAGGTTTACAACTCAGACAGTAAAGATGAGGCTGGGAATCTGAACAGTGGCTTATTATTCCTGCATCTCTACTACCATGGTGATTTTTGCCATCAGAACCCAAAACAACCAATTATAGGGCTGAATCACGAAACCGGACAGGATATACTTTGCTTTTCCATCCAAATCAGCAGAACCTGCAAAGGTCTTGGTACTTGTAATTAATATTAACGTTCTCCAAGTCACATTTAAAAATCAAGAAGATATCCAGAACTGCCTAAGATGTTGCTCATCAGGAACAGAAATGGTGAATTTAGATGTTGTTTGTAGGAAGCCATTTTTGGACACTTTCCATTGCCAGCTCCATGCTATTACAAATTACTCCAGTGCCTTGGACATTGTCACCCCCTCTCACAGACTGCCAGTATTCAGAACAGGTATTGCAGACACTCTCAGGAAAAATGCTGGTGTGAAAAAACAGTACCTCTTCTCCCATTATGATGGGAGAATGCAGGTACTACATGTTTTCCAGCTTGACTTCTTCACAGACCTCAGCTCTTCTCTTTGCTGAGGCACAGACCACAATTCTGACCTTGCAAGATGGTTTAGCAAGAACTATACAGACTTAATTGTTAGGGCTGTTGCAGGTAAAAACACCAAATAGACATAAAACACACAAGAGGGTGCCATATAATTTTAGAAATATTTAATACATCCAAATCCTGTATGTGATAGCCACAATACACGCCACTCCTTAGCAAAACTCTACTTAATTTAAAAAAAAGTTACAATTTTGTAGCTTAGTTTCATGCATTTTCTCTAGTCAGGATTTGCAAGCATGTTTGTATCACTCTTTTTCCCTCCAGGTCAACTTTTGATCATTTTGACCACTTGCAACAAACATTTGGCAGAAGGAAAGGGCTCTCAGGTATGCTACACTCCTAATATTTTTGTGAATACTTGTCTCTGCTTTAAGGAGGGAGAAACCTCATTAGCTTGCAGGGAAAAATCTGCAAAATTACCTCAACCGCAGCAGGCACAAAGGGTGTCTACAGAAGATGTTATAATGGCCCAGCCACAGCCACATCTCATGTTTTATTAGACACCGGAGTCTCCAGTCACAAGACACGCCACCCTGGGCAGCTCGGCTCTGCCTCTTCGGCTGTTTCTGGAGCTACTTCTTTTAAAACCTCACTGGGCGCACATCAGACACCAACATTAGAAACTGAGCCCTCAGCCCACAACTTATGAACCACATCAGCATGACACGCTTCTACATTTACACATCCTTTTGCTGAACTCCAGCCAGTCTGAGCCAAACATAGCATTTCTGCAGATCTGTCCTGACACTGCTGAGCTTAAGCATCAGTCATCTTCCACCTTGATTTCTGCAAACCTCTTGATGGCAGTAAGTGCTAGGGACTGAGCAGAATAAACTAAGGGATTGCCACACATCAGAGAGCAAATACCCTGGATGCTGCCAGCTGCACTGCAGGCTGTTGCTAAATGATGCGCTGTCCTTGGGTAAGGAGGGTAGTAATCAGTAGTTGATTAGGACATCTCTAGGGTACATTCAAAGGGATACAGGTTTTAGGACCCAACAACAGACACAGTTTTTAATCCTGGGCTGGGCTGGGCAGGAAGCATTTGGGTCTGGTTTAACAGAACTGACTAGTAAAACCCATACCCAGAAAGCATCATTCTCTGACCCCTTTTTTAGGAGCTGTTCTGTGTGGCTGCGACATAGCAGACCTCTTCTCCTGCCCCAGCTCCCTAGAAATCCTGCCCTGGCATTGCCCCATGGCTAGTTGCCATTGACCTGGGGGCTGTGTACCCCAATATTTGATGGCTTGGCTTCTCCATGCAGTGGAGGAGATGCCTATGGCGCATGCTGGTGACCTGCCCCACATACTGCTGGATGTTTCTAACCTGCTTCTGACTGCGTGATTTTGGTCTGCTCTCTGCTTGTGTACAGGCACGTGGGGATTTTCCAGCAAAAAATATATGCCCCTTCCCTGCTCTTGTGCTCCCTTTCATCAGATTTAAATGGTGCCAGGTAAAGCTTAAGGGTTTTAGCTGAGCAAAACAAAAGTGATGGTGAAATGGAGCCATGGGTATACAAGGTAAGACCGATTATGTGTTTGCTACAGATACCTGAGGGCAAAGTTTTGTTTTTTATTCACCTTGGCTGCTCCAGGATGCCTCTCAGCTCACACACATTTCAGCCTGGGCCTTTATGGCAGCACTGAATGATGATTTTGAGTCACTAGTGACTTTTTCCTTCTCTCCTAGTCCACTTTGTTTTTACCCTTTAGTTCCAGCCACTATTTCCTGCCTTATTTTCCACTTGGAAGCAGTTCTCCACCTCCTCCAGCCGTGTCTGCCTGATGTGTTCCCTGCTCCTTCCACTCCCTCCAGCTCGAAATCTCAGCCCTTTCTCCCACATCTCACAAAAGCCGCGTCCTCCTCTCTGTAGGGACAAGCTGTAGGGACAAGGTCCTTTCCCAGCTCTCTCCTCTGCATCTGCACCAGCAGCACACTTTGCGAGCCTCTTCCTTCCGTGCTCTTTTCTTAGGCTGGGCTCCCTTCTCCAGCTCCCCCCCCCCGCCACCTCTCCTCTCCGGGAAAAACCAGCACTCGCCCTGCCTCCAGCCTTGGGAGGCTGACTTCCTCCTCCATGAGCAGCCGCAGCGGCTTCCTCTGACCGCGGCTGTCCCAGACACTCTGGCTCCACGGCACACCCTCCACGTGCACAAAAGCACTACACCAGTGCTTTGCTTTCTTCTTCAAAAATTCAGCTCAGCCTGAGCAGCTGCGCCATTGAGGAAACACCTGTAATGCATGTACATGCACTTCTGTGCCACTGCCAGCATGGACACCCCGACCAGCTCCGCCAGCCACCGTGTCACACTGCCGCAGGTGCCACTGGGGACCGCGGCATTTGTTCATGTCCTTATGCATCCATGTATCCTGTAGAATCATCCTGGTAGTCCAAAGGAGGACTTATTTTGCAACAGGATCTCTTGGTTTGCTGCAGTGCAGATGTCCCTTGGTTTGCAGAGGGCACCAACATTTTAAGTGGATCTGTAGAAAAGCACCTTTCTTGGGTGGAAGTTTGCATAAGAGATGGAGAATATTCAACTGGAGTTAGTGCCCATGGACAAGATTGACCCAAGGGGCCACAGGGAATGGGCAGGGAGAGACAGAGGCACATCTCTCCCAGGGGAGCCCTGTTTGCTCAGCTGCCCTCCCAGGTGTCGTGACTCACCTTCCCGCACCTTCAGCTTGTGTAATGGAGGGCGAATCCCTCCCTGCGAGCTGCTCCTGTTGGAGCTTGCTCGAAGGTAGGCTGCTCTGTGTGTGCAGCCACACTGGGCAAAGCTGTCAGGGATGGACACAGGACCTGGCTGTCCCTGTGCAACCTTGCCATTGCCACACAGTGCAGGGCTGCTAACTCAAGTGAAGCCTGGACCATCCCTGGCGGCCTGTGCCTGGTCTGTGCAGATGCCCATGTGATTGCTGGCAAATGGATAACCCAGGTCTTAGCACCGTTCCTGCCTTTGATGCTGCCAGCTCTCAGCCAGCTGTCTGTTTTCAGGTCTCATGAACTCAGCAGGCTTGGAACAAGCTGCAACTTGGCAAAGACATCCAAAGAAAATCCAGATGTTGCAGGAAGTGCTGTCAGGCTGGGTCAACTTAGGACTAATTCAGTGCTAGTAGGGGCCATGGTGCTGCTGGCCTCCAGCCTCTCAAACAGAAAGCTATTTTTAATTTCCTGGTGGCTTGTGGCCACTAGAACCACCACAATCTCCCATTCCCAGATGTTGAAGTCAGAGTGTCATTGGCCAAGCCCAGTTTTAAGTTCCTTAATTTTCTGCTGCAATTTAAAACAGAGAAGTTTTGTTGATTTCCTTCTTTCTAGGCAATGGTTGTGTAACACTCCTGGCTTGGGATAGCTGCTGTGTTCCAGTCCAAAGCAGCTGTGTTGCAGCAGCAGATTTTGGTGATCCATGTTACTTAGATATAGTGTTTGTCATCTGTCAGAACACCCTTCAGTCTGGGGGGAACTCTGTGATGATAAAGACTTAAATGCCTTGACCTCATTTGGGAATTTTACTGGGGAATATGTGCAGAACTTGGCTAGTGAGGGTTAGGGGTAGTCAGCCTGTTATTTATGTTTCTGTTTGCTTAAACTACTTATGCTTTGACAAATGCTATCTGGAAAGCCTGGCACAGCTGCAAGCTCTCCAACTTAAGTAAGCCCCAGGTCTACCTACAGGATGGAAGACTGCTTTAGAGAAGTGGTGCCAACGATGTCAAGAGATGCCCTCCATGCAGTGGAGTGACAAGAAAGTCTAGTTCTTTCACAGAGAGATGGAAGGTGGAGTGACATGCAACCAGGAAAGCAATCTTGCATCTGTTACAAGAATGGCTTGTGTCAGGGCCGCAAGAGGACATGAAGACACTGGAGGGTGTAAAGGAGGATCAGTGAAGTGAGGCTGCAGCTGGAAAATGAGCTGTGTGGATTAAGGAGCAGGATGCTTTTTGCTTGTCAGACAGCAGGTTGAGAAGTGAATTAATCACTGCAGGTGGGTGATTCCACCTAGAAGAGGTCTGGCAGGGAGGAACTGGAGGGGCTTTTCAGTTTTGCTAGTGAAGGATCAACATGATCAAACAATGTGAAGCCTGGCAAACACAGCCTTGCAGTAAGGAGTCCACTGACACCTCACCTTCCCACTTTGTTGTAGCAAGAAAGGATGTTTTTCTGCATGATGTGCTTTGATCCAGCTACCAGGAATACTCCTCAGTGAAGTGAGTATGTACAATAGGGCAAGATTACATGGGGTGGGAGGTACTCTTCCCTCTGAATCCAACTCCTGTTCTCTTTCTTCCTGAATGTTACGGAGAAGAAGGCCAGCTGCAATTGTCCTCAATGTGGTTATCACATATGTGGCTCTGCCTTCAGAATATGACAGTAATACAAGCTTGTGGCTCCTACAGGGGTAGATGTGCTCTAAAGGTACATTTTTTGTTCATTTACCACCTTCCTCTGAAGGCTCAGGATACTTCCAGTTCCCAATATGACAACAAAAGGGACAGACTTGCAGATCGAAGTGTTCCTGAATATACTCTTCTGTCTGGCTGATATCTCGCTGATTGGCCTTGCTGGCATACCTCACATGCTCCAAGAGGGTGCACACAGATTGGTTTCTCCAGAGAGGGAGAAACAGTAGGAAATGTGTGTACATCTGCAGATGGTTGGGTGATTCAGCTGGGAGTTCCCAGAAGCAGCTAGCGAAAGGATGCAGCAGTTACTGGAAATGCTCAGGTGTCATTTCCCCAGGACAGAGCGCTAGCGTAGGCAGTCGAGCTGGCAGTTCACACCCACCAAACCAGGGTGCAGAGAGAGAGGATTGTGTTTAGCAGTTCTCTCTTGTGGACTCAGTTTGAGCAACCTGTCCCCCAGGGGAGCTGGATTTTGTGGCATGTGTGGAAGGCAAGAAGGGACCTTTGCCAGCAGCTGAGGGCTAAGGGGAAAGGCCTCTGGCAAAGGAAAGAATAGAATAGAATAGAATAGAATAGAATAGAATACTTTCAGTTGGAAGGGACCTACAAAGATCATCTAGTCCAACTGCTTGACCACTTCAGGGCTGACCAAAAGTTAAAGCATGTCATTAAGGGCATTGTCCAAATGCCTCTTAAACACTGACAGGCATGGGGCATCAATCACCTCTTGAGGAAGCCTGTTCCAGTGTTTGACCACCCTCTTGGTAAGGAAATGTTTCTTAATGTCAAGTCTGAACCTCCCACAGCACAGCTTTGAACCATTCCCATGTGTCCTATCACTGGATCCCAGGGAGAAGAGCTCAGCACCTCCCTCTCCACTTCCCCTCCTCAGGAAGCTGTAGAGAGCAATGACGTTGCACCTCAGTCTCCTTTTCTCCAAACTAGACAAGCTCAAAGTCCCTGGCTGCTCCTCACAGGACATTCCTTCCAGCCCTTTCACCAGCTTTGTTGCCCTCCTCTGGACACATTCAAGTACCTTAATATCCTTCTTAACCTGTGGGTCCCAGAACTGCACATAGTACTCAAAGTGAGGCCACACCAATACTAAATACAGTGGGATAATCACCTCTATTGATTGATGAATTGCTTGTTGGGGAGAGGCTAAGGTGCTGCCATTCCCTCACTCTTGTAAAATGAGAACACTACAGAGGGGCATCATCTCTGAAAGATCTGGTGGGAATGACTGCACAATGCCCTTCTGAGACTTTATCGTATGTAACAGCAAGAAAAGGCCACATAAATGAGAAACACAAAAGAATTTATTGT
The DNA here is from genome assembly GCA_031468815.1 of Morus bassanus. Lineage (NCBI taxonomy): Eukaryota > Metazoa > Chordata > Aves > Suliformes > Sulidae > Morus > Morus bassanus. The sequence goes on from CM062572.1 coordinate 10,206,651, forward strand.
CCAGGTCTTCTAGATTTACTGCCTGATAATTGATTTTCTTATAAGCTATTTATAGAAATCAAATGGCACGTGCAAGTTTTTGTGTGCATCAAGTCTTTCATTAAGAAATTACTTACGTTCATTTTACATGTTGTCTGGGCACTGTTAACAGTTACTAATGAGGATGTTATACACTATCACTCTGAACATTTATTCAGCATAACACTGGCAAATCCTGGCCAAAAGGGTCGTGGACCATCCTTGAGCAATATGTGGAAGTGCAACAGGAGAAGTGGTGTAACAGTTGTACATGGCAGTGTTGCCACATCCCCTTTTGGCTCTTCACTCTAACTTGCTGAGGGTCAAAGTGATTACTGTATTTGAGGTTCAAAACTGTTTTTTCGTCAGATCAGAGAGCAAGGACCTGGATTCTTTTTGTCTTCCTCTACAGTAGTGGGTTGCTATTTGCCTGCTGGTATCACGGAGGCTCAGCTCACTCAAGCCCTTCTCTGACACTGATGAGGCATCAGACAACAGCAGGATCAGTCTATCCCATTCCCAGACTTTTGACCGAGACCCTATAGTCTGGAGAGGACCAAGCTGTTTTGCCTAACCGAGTTGCTGGACCTAGTACTCAGGTGAAATCTGATAGTCTGTGATTGCCAAACCAGGTAAGACAAACTAATAGCCTCTTCTGACTTACAGCTGCATCACATGTTGGGTCTGTCTTGCTGTGTGTGCGCAGTGCCTGATGGGGCCTGGAGCATGGTCACTTTTGGGGTGCACGGAGGGGCACCAGGGGCTGGGCCATTCGGAGTTGGCACAGCCGAGGGTACAGGTTGCCACTGGGGAGGCTGTGGGAAGGCTTGTCATGAGAGGAAGGTGCTGGGCACAGCTGGAGCAAGTGCCCCAATGGGCCTCCAGGAGGGGTCCCAAGTGCCTGAAGATGCTGAGCTTTAAAATCTCACCTGAAGTTTTCCCTGGATAAGCATGACTGGATTTCAGAGCTGTTCTCAAACTGCTTGAGCGCTCACATATCTGCAGGATGTGCGAGGTACTGTCTCCATGTCTAAATCCTACTGACGTCTGTGGCATTTTTTACGCATTTCCTTTTCCCAGTGATGCCTCTCCCTTCTGTCGCCTCTCCCTTCTGTCTCCTCTCCCCCGCTGCAACTGTGGACCTGTCCGCACCACCCAGCTCCTGCAATGGGCTCCAGCTGAGCTGGTTTGGGAGGGGAAGCAGCCCCCCAGGGGCAGCTCTGGATGTTCAGTAGCTCCCTCCTCAGACATTAGCGTGACTGCTGATGTGTATTGCTTACAGAACACCACTCACAAGGGAAACTTCTCACGTGTTCTCTTTGGCTCCTCTTTATTCCCAGTCACAGCAATTATCCGTCTGCTTTTTGGCCTTCATTTGTCCTAAGCTGTTGTGCCTCAAGTGAGCTCTTATTAGCACTTCCTTCTCTGAAAAGGAGTGACTGCAAAATAAGCCAAGGGTCATTTCCCTTCCCTTGAGACCAGGAGACGTCCTGGCTTTTAAATCAGGCTCCATAAATTTGAAGCCTTAGCATCTCATGTGTTTTGCCTAGAGAGGGGTGGAGGTTCCCCTGGAGAGAGTGAGGAAAAGAAACTCCTTCTGATGTGACAGAGCATCGCTTGGGCAAGTGTTTTTAAGGCATCTGAGACAGATGACAGCACAGACCAGTGAAAAAAAGCAATCACTAATATACACTAACTGTGTGAAACCAGTCAGAAGAAGAAGTAGAAGAAGGAAGCAACCATTTTCTATTTCTTGCATCATCCTTACTTGCATATCATCTTGCAGGGTTGGGCATCAGCAGGTAGAGTTGCTAAACATCAGCCAGCAAAAAAATGCTGCTGGTAAATAACATGACGGCATTGAAAATCAACAAGAATAGATCATGCTATATGTGATGAATGTAAATTTTTAGACTGCAATACCCCTGATATCTGCAGTGCTCACTATACACTTGGAAACAAGGATTTGGTCTCATGTCAGAAGCTTGAAACTTCTACAGGTCCATAGAAATCCCAAATTTCTCAGCACATAAACAGCCTTTTCAGCACTACCCATGGGTTTCTCTAACCCATGCTGATTCTCTCTGCAAGGAATTCCAGCGGGAAAAGCCATCGAGAACAAGATGGCCCCTAACAAGTGATATCAGGAGTATGTGTTAGTGGGCCGATGTGACAGGGAGGTCAAGAGCTAAAATGACTGACTGCTTTCAGTGGTAAGCATGATATTTGTACCTCAACATGTTCTCATCCTTTGATGGCGTATTCCTCTAATGCCTGTGTTTACATCCTGAGACCAGAAACAAGGCTGCATCAAGGAGTTCCTCTCTGCCCCTTCCCTTTCAGGATAAGGGTCAGTACTGGTAGCTGGAGGTATTCACCCCCAGGATGAACACCCTCATCGAGGCAGCACACCTGGCCCAGAAACAACCAGAGGTCAAGTGCCAGTCTCAGCACTGTCTCTTGGTTAAAGTCAATAGGTTCCCCATGTCCCCTCACTAACAAGTCCCATGGATGCTAATACTAGCTTTGCTTTTCCCCATTAAGCCAAGTGCCTTCTCTTGGGCCTCAGTTTTAATTTATTTTCTACAGACACAATGGTGATGTTGTTATAAGTTGCATATTCAGGAGGGCTCATGGCCCAAAGAGTCCAACTTTTCTAAATCCATGAGCTGCTTAGTGAGATTTTCACACAGCCCAGAGCTGCAATACAACCCACCTCCCCCAAAGAAGCAGCTCATGGGTAGGAGACAAGTGAGTGTCAAGGGCTCTTTCACTCCATCCCGGGAGTGGACATCCTGCATGACTGTGGCAGGACAGTAGCCTGATGGTTTCATCCTCAGGTAGGGATTAGACCACCAACACCCCATCCATCCACAAGGTGTGTACATGGGATGGTCCTAGCAAGGGAGCCACATCTGAACACAAAGTGTGTGTGGCATACAAGCCCACTTCTGCCTGAAAATCTAAGCATTGCTCAGGGTATGGAGCAACCTACATGTGGAGGAAACCTGTTGCCATCTTCTCTGGCAACTGATAGGTCTATGGGTGAGGGTGTGCCACAGACAGAGGGAGAAGACAGGGAATCAGAAGAATATTATTTCTTGATTTCTATGCTGCAATTAAGAAAGGGTTGTGTTTTTCGTTTTCACGTGCCCCAACTCCCACCAGCTGCATGCACCCACCCACAGCATGTGTGCTGTGTTTTTATTACGGCTGTAGCCTCAGGTAGCATGGAATCAGGGCCAAGCATACATTAGTAAAATTAGAAGAAATATAATCTGACGGGTCTGGACGGTGCTGTGGGCAGAGCATATTTGGCAAGATTCTGCTTCCTTCGCAATCCAGCCCAGAGACATTCCCTGATCCTATCTGAACAGGGACTGAACTTGCAAAACGAGTCCCAGCTTGTGAGCTGTGAGTCAGGGATGTCTTAACCACTGCCTCAGCATCCAACACCAACAAGCTCTTTTCATCTTGTTCATCCTGCTTAAATAAATGCAGCAAGTCGTCATTTTAATACAGCAGCCTTGAGAGCTGCAAGGCATAGGTCTGTTTTTTTCAAACCCTCCAGCATTTGGCCCTTTGTATTTGGTCATTTTTTACCCATTATTCTCCTCTTCTCTGGCTCAGCTAATGAGACTCTCGACTTCACTGTTCACAGAGTGGTTTGAAACCTGCATCTGCTCCATATGGCCATGTTCATGTTCCTCACTGGTGAGCCATGAGGATATTCTCACATCAATGGGTTTCTCTATGTAGCAGCCTTTGATGGATGTGTGTCTGTACTTAAAATCAAGTATACTTTCCAACTTCTTTTGAGTACCATCCTATAAAAGAGAGCCTCCTTCACAACTCAAGAGATTTCATAAATTGTCTGTCAAGACAGGCAGGAGTCTGTGGAATACCCTGCAGAACCCCTCCATGATAACTGAGAAAGACTAATTAGAAATGTTGCATTTGGGAACCATTCCCTGAAAAATGGTGATGAAAAACATCAGATCAGAGGAAGACAGGACTTATACTGATCTATTCCAGAAAATCCCACCTGGCAATGCTATTGCAATGGCTTGAGCTATCCTTGCCCAAGTTTCTGGACCTCAGTGAGACATGCAGTAAGGAATAATGACTTCAAAGCTGCATTTACCTTGTTACTAGGAGATGGAAAGAGAAAACATTATTCACCTGTGAAGCAAAGGAATTTAAGGCAGAAGTTTGTAGTGACAGAAAGCATAGTGTTTTGTTCAAATACAGAGCAATAGAGACAAAAGGCTAATACGAAGGGACTTCATGGGATGTGTGTGATGCTTTCATAGTCTTGATTTATCTTACTTCAAAAATGGGCAAAAGTCACAGAGAATAAATGAGTCCTGGATGGTAATAAACAAATTGCAGTACTACATGGGAGAGAGAGGGTCATGCTCGTGTGTACCACAGATGTACCAAGATACACAGTAATCTCTTGTACCAAGAAAGGCAAATTCAAATCTAAATTTCTAAGAAGGAAAGAAAGGATCAGAGCGAAAGAGAAAATAAAGGCTTTTATCTTAAATATATGTTGCTCCTCTTCCACAATACAGTGCAATGCAGTCTTCATGCCCCTTTTCTCATCTTCCTTTTGTTTTGCAGTATTGCTCATTGCTCTTTACATGTCAGTACTGCCCACTATGAACACAACGCACATTCCTTCAGCAAACAAAACCATTCCTCTCTCATGGGCTTAGGATGAATTATTTCAGAGATACCATTCAAGGGCCTCAAATATATTGCCTTTAGAGCTCTTTTTACTTGTAAGTGCTCAAGCCAGAGCTTTGATGTTTCATTTGGGTTCAGGGGAAAGTAGAGAACACATTAAAATAAGCAAGAGCTGGTGGTTTTGTACTAAGTGTTACTGAAGCCAGGGTGACACCCAGAAAAGGAAGGGAAGAGGATTGCCAAAGATTTCTGTTAGATACTTATTCTCTCCAGGGTTTGTAAATCTGTCCGGTAACACTCTTAATCCCTCCTCCTGCAGAGGAGTATGATAACACTGAAATCTTCACAATCTCCTGCAAACAGAGGTTTTAATGCAGCTCTTTGTTTATTGTGTCTGCAATTCTTTCATTTGTCAGGAGAAAAAAGGAGTCACTTCTTCTCTGGAGCCTGAAGGCCCAGGGAAGTTGTCCAGCGTCCCCTTGTGCTCTGCCTCCCATCCAGCATTTTGACAGGCATGGACTAGTCCGTATCCAGACATTGCCTCGCTGGATGTGCCAAGGGAATGGAGTGTTAGAGATCATGGCATGACAATTTTCTGAAGTCAGGGTGAAGGGGAGGCAACCACAACTACTGGGCTTGAAGTCAATGTCCATATGGCACTGAAAGCAGCCTCTGGAGAGGCTGGAAAACCATCCAAGCTGTCTGCTGCCCAAGGGTCCCCTCGCTAACGTTTTGCAGGGTGCCTGGGGGCTTCCCGCATCTTTGCCAGGACCCTAAGTATTGGGGCTGAAGAGGTATGCAGGGCTTGTGTGCCCCTCCATGGCACTCTGTGGCTATGCTCAGGGCATGTGCCATGCAGGAGGGAGGCAAACCTGGTCCTGAGAGCAGCCTTGGGAATACCCTCAGCCAACAGTATCTATGTCATCAAAGGTGCCAGGGTTTGGGAGGCTGAACTGATCTGCTCCTGCCTTCCTACCCATGCAGGAGCTGAGAAAAGTCAGAAGTGCAGAGCAGCTCCAGCATAGTCCTTTTGGTGAGTCTGACCTGAGATAAGACAGGAGCTTTCTCATCTAGTGCCACCTAAAAGTGAGAAGTAAGGAGACTGTCCTCCTCCATTCTCGGTGGATTGTACAGGGAACAATTCACATCCAAACTGAAACCAACCTGGGAGCATGTCCTGGTAGATGTGCTGCCTACTTGCTGTTTCATCTAATGAGTTTTACTTACCTTTTACTACACCTTTCATCACGTCGGTAGACCCATCATTGTCTGTAGCTGTTTCAAGGACACTATGTATTAAAGGCAGCCCAGTATAAACCTGTTGTGTTTAACATGCACACATAGAAAAGAAAATAATTTTTTTTTTTTTTTAAAAAAAAGGCAAAGGAAATCCTATAGAAGCCATTTTAAAGGAAAAATATTCTGGGAAGAATATGGGAGAATGGGAAGAAAAGGTAGGAGAAAAATGAAAGGAATTCACATATAAGTGAGCAGGCAAAATGCACAGTACAGGAAGATGGTGTTGATGCTAAAATGGGAGGAGTTTTGAATGTTATTGAACAGAGAAATTACCCTGTGGCATCTACAGAGATTAGGAATGCAACCAGGAAACAACGTAATGAAACTGGAATAATATAGGCTACCAGCACTCAGGAAAAAATGTCCCCAAAGGACATTCAGAAGCAGCCACATAAGGAAAAGCTGAGAGGTGATATAGGAGGACAATCTACATATAACTTTTGGCAGCCAGCTTGCATTGCAAAAGACCCATGCCATCCTCAGTGGGCATCACATTAACTGGCCTGGCTTAGACACAGCTGGAAGTTTGCTGTTAATTTCTTGGCATCCCAATGTCAAACACTGTAAAATCAGAGGCCTCAAAGAAGAGTAGAGACATGATCAAATCATTTGGTGTGGGTTTGATTTATGAAGATTAAGTGATGCTTAGATATAAGCTAGCGAAGAGATAAGAAAATAGCAGACATGAATGTACAAGTATCTGAAGGATGTAGGCAGGGTCACATAAATGAACTTGGACAGAGAGAGAAAATAAGACGTGATAGGAAGAAGGGAAAATTCCCTACCAGTATCGAGTAGATAAGACTTGGTCTTAGACTAAGAGAAAATTCTCTTGCATGGGACCTTTCAAATAGCAGAAAATATTCGGTAGATGCAGTTTTGCTTGGATGGGGTAAAAGATAATAGTTGCCACTCAGACTTTTAAGACTCAATGCTTCTTGGTGAAAAGTGAATGTTAAAAGTGAGTTCATTTCTGCCATGGATACAGTAAGCTGAAAAAATCATAATCTATTTCAGTTTTCTAAATTTACTTTAAAAACATTATGTGCAATGAGCAACCAAAGGAAAGCCAAGAAGCTGAGAGCTAAATGCTAGCAAAATCATTAAAGAAACAGCAAAGAAATACTAAGAGCACAATGCATTCAAATCGGCACAGAGGGCCAGATGGTACATACCCGAGGGTATTAAAGGAATTAGCTGAAAAACTCTTAGGCCCATTATCCATTATATTCAAGTGCTCCTGAAGAACTGAGGAAACCCTGATGACTGGCAGAGGGAAAACATCACGCTTCTTTTCCAAAAGGGGAATTACAGATCAATTAACTTAACATCCTTTCCAGGTGAAACTTGGTCTCTAATAATCAAAAACTATTAGTAGATGTTCTGCAGGAAGAACCAAACAGAAATGTGTTACACATAAAGACAGGTCACATTGAGAAAAGCAGTTGCATCTAAGTGATAGACTCTACAGCCAGGTTATACTCAGTGTTGATGGGAGGAGGAAAACCACACAGGGTGTGTGTTGGGTGGGGAGAGTGAAGAATAAGCAGCTGCTTTTCCGTCATGTGGAATGGAGTATACACCACAGTGGGCCATGCTGGTGGGAGGAGAAGGGGGATACAGTCCCTTGAGTTTCTCAGTAAATTTGCCCTTAAGGGTTTCACTCATTGACAAGACAACTGGTTGTACAGAGAGCTCTCCTGCAGAGAGGCCCTTGCTTTCAGTAAGTTATTTTATTCAGTTTCTTCAGATGTAATATTCCTGTAGATCCTGATCCATCCCTAAAGGATTCCATGCAGGCACAGTTGACAGTGGTTGGACTGGGCCCAAAGCAGAACAAGAAGGATGTAGGGTGGTTATGGAGAATAACAATGAAAGAGATTAGAATCTGCCCCTACAGTAGAAAGTGTAGTATGCTTGTAAATATTGCCATGTTCAGTTGGGCTCCTCAGGGATTCTTGCTGTGTTGGACATTATATTCATCTGCAACAGCATCGAGGAAGGAAAAGAAAAATACATCAATCAAATTCAAAGATAACACCCAGCTGGAGTGTGAATTGCAAATTATTTATTAGAAGTACCATCCTAAAGGGATTTCAATAAATGAAGAGTGGGATATAATGGGAATAGCAAGAAACTGAACAAACCTAAGTGCAGAAACATCCACAGGGTAACAATGCTCACTAAAGAAAGGTCAAAACAGTAAGCCAGTGGCTGTGGAGAGCAGTAATCCAGAAAAAACCCTTGGATGCAAATGTTGATAGAAAACTACAACTAATAATTCATTTAAAAAAAACAGATCAATCCACTTTTGAAGTGCTAATAGGAATACCACTTGGGGCAGGGCCTACTGAAAAGAGTAGAGGCAAACAGGTATTGTTATAGATTAACTGGTATAGACAAGAGGGTGGAAAGAATGACCTATTTACTAGGAAGATCAAAGGAAATAAACACATACATAGCCTGGAAAAAAAAGGGAGGCAGCAAGGTAGTGTCTGATATAAAGACAAACCTTACCATAAAAGAATGCTGTTGGGCGGGCAGGGCTCATCAGTTAGCAATGGTGGGGCTTCACACACAGGGCCACACTCAGATTGGGAAAGGGGATAATGAACTGATGACTTGACAAGATCTCCAGCAGGATTGGCTTGGAAAGGTCTTCATTATCCAGACGAATAGGGTTTAAAACCACCATACACTCTGGTTCTGCATTTCGTTCTCCACCTAGGTGGAGTCACCACTTGGCTGCCTCTGAGTTCACAGCATGTTTACAGACAAATTTTCAACAATGTTCCTTGGGCCAGTAGATGTGAAAATGGAAGCAAAATCAATAGAGCTTGAATACTGGGGGGGAAGTGTTATGGCTAGTGGAAGGAAAGTCACTGCAGAAGAGGTGGAAAATCCCAGCTGCATGGGGTTAGATCACTCCAGGTGTGTACAGCCAGGGATGGGCAAGGCAAATGTATGGTAGGTAAAGAAAAGGACATGAATTATCATATGGAGAAGCCCAGCCCCAGCATGAGGGTTGCAGATGTCCTTTGCAGTGGTGTTATTTATTCCCCATTCTTGGAGACTAATCAGTGTAGGCCAAAGGAGAGATAAATCTCACCTCCTTCTTGATTTCCCTGTGGTAGTACCATGGTTGACCAGTGTGGGAACTGGGAGAAAGCTACACTATGCTGCCTTACCTCAAGAACTTAACTCCTGTTAGCTCACAACCTCAACTAGACTTTCACCAGAGACAGGAGATTAATTCTGCACTTGAATCCTAGTTTTGTCCATTATCTCTCAGTGTCTCTGCTTCCTCTCTGGACAACACCACCCAATCTGGGAAAAGATGAGGGTATCTATTGGGAATTTCAGTGGTTACCTTCCAAAACTGTTGGACCACTTGTTCCACCATTGCCCCCATTTCTCTGTGTTGGCTGCCTACTGACTACTGGCTGAGATTTTTGGAGGTATTCAAAAAATATGTAGATGTGGCACTTCAGGGCATGGTTTAGGAGGCATGGTAGTGTTGGACCGACGGTTGGACTTGATGATCCTAGAGGTCTTTTCCAACCTTAATGATTCTATGATTCTATGATTCACAGTGCAAGTTATGATCCAGAAACCTCAAAATGTGCATGGTCAGCTAGCCAATTCTTCTTTGTATTTGCACACGTCATCTCCAAGCCTTTATTAACATAGGGCTTTCAGGAGCCTACAGCAGGATGTGTCTGCAGCAGGCCCTCTGCTCTTGAATTTGCACCCAGTAGAGACACTCCTCATTCTTATCTGATCTTCACCAGAAGTGGCAGCTCTTCACCTCTCCACTCAGGCAGTGTTGCTCACAGTAGGCTAAGGAATTCCTGGCAATTCTCGGTGGAAAGGCTTTCGCTGTACAGAAGCGATATGAAATCCGCCTACATGTTTGGGAGGGTGACAGCGTGTTATAATCATACAGCATCACTTGAGTGCCCATAACAGCGACTGTAGCAACACTAACGGAAGCTCTGAAGGAAGGGAATGAGAAATTCACTCCCACCACTTGACTTATGTGGGTTGCTGCTTAGATACAGGTTGAAGCAGCGCTGAAGTCATGGGTGTCTGTGGGCTGCCGAGTTTCTAACTTGATGTTTTATGGGGCTCTGCCTATCAAAATATTTGGGATCTGCTCATCTCTGGTTACCGTGCTGGTTTCAGAAATGTGTTTTGGCTGCACAGAAGCCATAGTAAGGCACCATCTAGCTCAAATGCTGGCTGAGTTAGCTGCGTTTTAAGCATGGTTATCAGGGAAAGGGCATGTGTGTACAGTAACTGTGAGCTGTTGAAAATAGTTTTTAATGGGCATCCCAAGGCTCCAGGGCTGCTATTCTGACTGGGCAATATGGTGCTTACATAAGTATTGTTTCAGAGAAACAATCACAAAGGGAATATGCAGATATGTGAACAATTGTTGTATTCAGGACTAGTAATCAAGGACCCAAAATTAATATTATATTTTCAAAGGAAATGTTACATTGTCTAATCTTCAAATTGCACACCACTTCAGCGTTACTAAATAAGAGGAAGCGCAGGCTCGTGCTTGAGATGGTAGGATTAGTAGTCCAGGGTAGGTTCCTACTTCTAGCCCAGGCTTGCTGAACCCAATTTACTTAGTCCTCCTACCATTATGTCCAACAGTTCCCTATCAGGGGATAAGGATAATACTACCATTCTCCATGCTGCTTCTATTTTATCTATTAAATATTGGGGGGGAGATGGAGAGAAGATTTAATATAAAGATATACAACTCCCTGCACAGTGGAACACCTCATCTTGATTGAGCACATATATATTACTGTTATTTATATTAATTTCAGCTGTCCCACCACTTTCTCTTATACAAAGGAAGACTATTACACTAAACAACTGTTACAGTGCACGGCTAACTAGATATTACATGGGTCTGTCTCTCTGGTTTAATGAGGCATATATACCTGTCTAGGTGTGGGCAATGTGTTAGAGGCTGAGTGGTCTACAAAGGGGCCAAATCTTGTGAAGGAGAGTTTATTGTGACTGAAAGGCTGAAGACTAACTCTTCATTTTCATATATTGGCTCCCAAAACTAGCTATTATTCACTATACCTCTATGCCATGAAAGGGTAACATATATAATTGAAACTAATGCAGGTATTTGATCAGTTTCGGTACAGATTACCTTGCAAGTCTATTTTAATTCATAGTATAATATCTATTCTGTGTTTTGCAAGCAAGAGTAAAAGTATAAGGTATACTTTCTTCCAAATCATGGTGAGTCAATGATAGACTATTTAAAACTTCCTATTCAGGTGAGCGGTTATCCCCTTGTCTTCTTTCAAATTTATGATCTTCCTTCCTGCCTTTAATTGTCCTGGTTTTCCTGAGGAAATCAAAACATAATGGTATAAACCAGTCATTTTGTTGTACATAATGCTTATTATTTGCCTTTTAACTTTAATGTTTTTACCTGTCTAAGGCTAAGAGCGCAGCATTTGTATGCTGTCAGCCAGAGTCAGTGCTGTGATGGTGGAGAGCAGGTTCCACTGCCTGGCTGTATTTGTTTGGCTTGTTCTCCAAAGTGTCTGAGGACACTCAGGGACACATCCAGGCCTGAAGTCATCTCATACAATCTCAGATGCTTGAAAGTCAAGAGCTTAATCTATGTTAGGCATCATAGTCTTTGGAGAGACAACTCTGCAGAGCAATTCTTCACGTGGCTCTTCTATGGTCATTATAAGAGCATTAAGAATCACCGGTGTTGCCAACCAGGCAGGGTAATTAACCCTTCTCATTGGAGAACTTATCACAACATGATCAATCTGGTAAGACAAAAAGCTCTGCCAGGGTGCAAAGGGGTTCAGACATAACTGCGCCTGCACCTGTCGGGTTCAGAGCGATCAGTTGCCCTGGAATTTATACAGTTACAAGGAAACAGCGTGATAGCGATCTAGGTCCTTCCACCCAAACCATCCCCACAAGGTCACATGCAGCTTTCAAGTCCATAAACAGAAGCCTAAAGTACCTGCTCAGGTATCTGATGTGCCCTTGTATTCAGCCTTCTGAAGGGACTGAGTTGTAGACATCTCTGAGATGAATTATCCACCATACCCTCTTGCCAGCTAATAGGGAAGGAAGGTTTGACATTTCAGTTTCAGTGTTTCTTACCCATGCCTGGATGATTTTATTTTAATAAATGGGATGGAAGGGAAGGTGTCAGTGTTTGCAAACTAGGAGTTCTTGGAAGTATTGATGTGCCATTTTTGATTTATGTTCGATACATATGGCTTTCTGTTTCTGTTCTTAACAGTCATAACTTACCTGACACAGAGCACACGGAAATCTGTGGGGTTTGTACCAGGTCTGTGGTGAGCTTAATGGGTAGAAATGCTGAGTATATTGATAAAGCATGAGATTTTCAGTCAAGCTGGGGAAGCTGTGGCAAACTTTAAACTGCCTCAATGCTACTTCCATTGACAAAATACCTTTTGGCGTTATGCCCCATCTGAATTTTTCACAGGGACTAAATTAATCCTCCTTCATAAACCCTGTAGCAATAGCAGGCTCATATTTTATTAAAAAAGTCACAGTTTTACTTTGCATTTATAGATGAGAGTAATCTTTACAATAAGGCTTTCATCACTGCAGCTTCTTTAAAGAAGTAAAAGGACATAAAGGAAACAGAGTTGGAAATATTGACTTATTTTTTTTAGGTTGTCAAATGCTGAATTGCTACAAAATACGCACTGTGCTCTTAAACCTGCTGCCAAGGAAGAGTGAGAAAACAGGCACTTTTCCCATGTTTGTCTGTGTCATCCTCTCATAGTGTCTGTTCTACAAATAGCACCGTTTGTGCATTTGAGCATCAACAAGCTTGCAGATTGAGCTCTCATGTAAACCAAAGGTGAGACAGACCCTGGCTGAGTAAATTTCTCCAGGTTATATTAATGTCCTCTTGAGGTTACTTTGCTGAATAAGGGTGTGCTGAACACCTTCATAACTTCACTCTATTTGCCAGTCTATTTGCCAAGCGTAACCTCTGTGGCCACTGAACACTAGTTTCTTCAAATTTGGTAGCTATCTGAATCTCTGCATTTTTTACCTATTCTTTAAGAGCAGTAGCACTTGCATTGCAAAAGCATTTCTGTTGGCTCATTTAAAATTTGTTTTCCCTAAACACACATGTGGCAACTCATCATTCACTTTCTACTCATTTGCCCCAAAAGGCCATGGCAATGAGTGTTAAGTAAGATGTGAAGTGATATTAATAAGATTTAAATTATAATTACTGTCCATAGGACATAGATACAAGTTAATACACCTCCTTCCACACTACAGTAGGATATACTTTGTTTTCAAAATATCCTAAATGGAGTGTCTTCCTGGAGTCTCTGCTGCTCCCATATGTTGCTTTTAAATATCAGATGAGTTTTTCCAGTTGGTTTCAACATCTTATGCTGTGGCCAGCTGATGTAAATTGGCATAGGTCCATTATGCCATTGGAAATATGTCAGTCTATACCAGCTGAGAGTACAGCACAGTTCTAGTTTAAAATATTCTTAACATCTTTTTAATGCTTTCTTGAACAATGCTAGTAAAGTCACCTGTTTTATCTCGGTTTCTGTCCTCAGTAAAGTGTATGGGTAAAAGTTAACATCTTGAGGAAGATGAACGAGAACAGGACCTGTCCCCACTGAATCTTTAAGGCGAATATCCTTTACAAAGTCATGATGGGAAGGACTGAGTTTCCACAAGACCAGTGGGATAGAAGAACATAATTTACCATTTTAAGTGGTTCTGAAAACAGTGCTAAATTCAAAGCACTGAAACAAATCTTTTTGGCTTCAGCTCTGGTGCTGCTTAAATTATTCACTGTAAACATATGACCATGCTGATTTAACGCTTTTGCTGTTCTTTGCGATTTTGTTGAATGAGATGACCTTGATTTGCTGCCTGTTCAAAGCACAATTTCGCCTGTTAAATAACTTTCAAATGTTCACCTTGGGCTGCCTAAAGATATTACTGATACAGTCACATAATTCCTTCCCTTGAAGTGCCAGTCTAGTTATATCAAAAAGAAGTACATGCACATAGATCTCATGCTCCCATGTAAAGTACTGCTTTGGCAGAGCTTTGTACTTGCCTGGAGTCACCATGTGCTGGTGGTCCCTTGTGCAGTCTCTCATCTCCACACCCTGATGTTCTCCATGGGACAGCAGGGGAGGGCCTGTCAGGGACTAATGATGTTTTGGGATGGAGCAGCTAACTCCTATGTGTTCTCCCCGACCCTGGGTTTATTTTGCCCAGGTATCATTGGAATGGCTGCTGGTACCATGAGTGAAACCAAGCATCGTGAGCAGGGCTCTTGATGGGGACTTAGGCAAGGTGGCCTAAGCAGAGGCTGAAACAGAGCTTTCCCAAATGTGTGCCAGCTGAAGGAGTGACATTCCAGTACAGCAAAAGCCACATTCCCAGCTGAGCTCACCCCAGCACCAGGCAGTGCAGTATAAACCCACAGTGGGGTATATCCTGACATGCCACCAATCTTGGGACTGCGGAGATTTCCCATTGCTTTGAGGGGAGATCCCGGCTGTATGGGAGCTGTTCTCGCATGCTCTGGGAGCCTACAGATACCCATCTGTACCCATCTGATCTTTGGCCTCACAGCCAGCCACAGCCTGTACTATAGGGAATATGCTCAGCTGAGCTGTTCCTTAATGTATTTATTGAGTTAACAGGAAACATGGATAGTAACTAGCTACCTCAATAAAACCACAAGGATTGAACAAGAATGTAAAGCAAATGTGGGGCGATTAAGCTGAAGCATGGATAAAGATGGCATTGTCAAAGGGAAAGGTGATTTACTTGACTACATATACCTCCTCCTGAAAGTTCAGTTATTGTGGGAAGCCTGCCATTTAGGTTGACTGTAATGGATGTCCCCGGGTGGTGTGGTCCCTGAGGTATAGAGCTTCAGCTGTGCAACGGAAGGGGTTTATCACAGCTGTTGTCCTCCCAGGGTCAACACTGGCTCCCTTCCTGAGGAAAAAGTGCCCCTTTTGGATGCTTTCAGAGAGCTTCAGGAAACTGTGTCTGTCATAGACCCCTCCTTGTGCACCCAGACACCACCCCAGCCTTTCCTGGAGCACCTTACTTCTTCCTTCTCCAATCTGGACAAGTGCCTGCCACTTTGTGGCTTTCCCTGTTTTCATAAGAGAAAATTTGGGGGTGTTTTTGTTTTTTTTTTTTAAGCATTTTTCTTAAGTCAGAAACCTTTAAATCTCCGTCCCATTCTTCGTATCTTTAAAAGCCTGTTTTGGACCGTTCAGCTCAGGTCTGGGGTTTGTGAGAGTTAAGTGTACAAGTGAAACAGAGCTAATACACATTTCTGTCTCTATCTTTCTATACCCTCAGCTTGTCTGCCAGGCAGTGCACTTGCTGCTTTTCAGATTCTCTGGTGATATCTGAAATGCGCTGAAGTGCCAGTGGGAAAGCAAGAAGGATGCCATTCGGGAACTGATGATTTCAACATGAGCACATTACTGTGTTGTTTTTATGCAGCAACAAAATAAAGCTTAAAGGTCTCCTCTGTGCATGCCATTTTCAGTATGTTGGGGAAAATATATTTTTACATATATAAAGCAAAGCAAGCTTTGGGAGGCTGCCAGCTCCCTCCAGATGACATAAAAATGCTAGTACCTGGAAAGAATAAGTTAAAACCCCAGAGCTGTGTGAAATAGTAAAATGCAGGGCACAGACTTAGGGAGTAAAACTATTCTCCAAAGTAGTTTGAGGATGCCTACGTGCAAGGTCATGCTGCTTTTGGCTGTCTCATTAAATGTCCCTCTTGTCAGAGTCTACCACATAAAAAGCTTTTAGTAAGTTTTGGGCTGATTGTCATGTCCAGAGGGCATTTAAATGTGCCTCTTTTGACCTGAAGGAAGCCTTGCTTGCCAAGGGAAGCTAAAATCTCAATCCAAACTCAAATGTGAGTGGTAGCATTGGTATCTGTAACCCTGAACACCAATGAAACTTCCAACACTTACTGCATAAAATGCTCCTTCTCAAGGTTCGAGTCGAGTCCATGAGATGTTTGAACTTGATCCTGTTCTGGTTTGAGAGAGTTTGGTTGTGTTGCAGCCCTCGGCAATTCTCCCAGTCTATGCCAGCTGGACATATCTCCCTGGCCATCGGGCTTCACAGTGTGTTGCACCCCAGCAACTGGCAAATATTCAGTGGTTTTTCTGTTGCTTGTGTTTCTCCTAATGGAACTCCTAAGTAACCTAATTGGTAATTCACATTTTAATGAGGTCCTTATTATGGGGTTAATAACCTGCATTATTTTGTGTGGTTCTATCCATTAGCAGCTTGATGTTAAATGGCTTTAATTTGTTTTGATGCACATCTGTTGACTTAGCACCTCAAAAAGTAAATAGTTCAGTGCAGATTTGATCAGGAACGAATTTGGGATATGCCCTTGAGGTCCTAAATGCAGGCAGCAACCCTCCCACTATCTGCTCTCTTTCAATTCACCTTAGTAAGACTTTCCCAAGACCCAGCAGTATGCATTTTTCCAATATGGTGCTCCACAAAGTTGTCCCGCCACTGCGGTAATTGGTGGCATGCTATCGTAACCCAACAAGCTGTTTTCAAAGCATCTCCCTAGGTGTTTAGCTCAAGGAATGAATTGATACTGGCACCTTGGAAAAAAAAAAAGAAAGAAATCTGAAAAGGGACCTAAATGAGTGGGGGAGGAGGAGGAGGACTGGTTCCCAGGGATTTCACACATAGCTTCTGTTGCTATGGCAATCACTCTGTCTGTCTGTACTTGCTCAGAGCAACAGCTTCATCCTGAGCCGCATATTCAGGCAATTTTGATAGTTCTCATTTGGGAGTGTGTGGGGGGGACAAGCAACGGGGATGTTTTCTCAAAAAAAAAGTGGTGGTGGTGGGGGGTGTGATAGAGAGAGAAGAACAGTTTGCAAATATGCATTAGCCTGGTCCCTGCTCTCGCCAGGGTGTCATCTGGGGCATGTTTGTGTATGGCACCCAGTACAACCACCACCTGAGTTTCAGCTGGAGCTTCTAGGCAGAGCCACGGTACAGACAAGCAAAAAGTTTGGGTCAGGGAAGTGAGAATTCAGCAATCACACCCTCCAGCATGTGGAGGAACTACAAAACGTGTCTTGTATCCAAACATCTCTTTTACATGCTCTCAAACTAGCAGGATGGGAGAAAGTGTTGAATCACAGATATTGTCCTTGGTAAAACACTGTCTCACCCACAAATTGCTTATAACACTAATAGAAACATGGCACAGACAAGAATCTGTGGGAAGAGTGAATCACTAGAAATGACATATTTATATAGCACCTCTCAGCATTGTATTATGGCAGCTCTGCTTCCGTGGGATCTGATCCTAGAGGTCCTGCTGCACTGTAGACCTTGAGGATGTACTCAGCCTTCAAGCTCTGCTTAATCATGGCCTCTCCAAATATAGGAGCCAGTCAAAGTGTTCCCTCTAACAGGGTACCAGGTGGCTCATTTCCTTTGACCTTGAGACAGTCCAAATTTCAGCTGTGCTTCATGATTCTATTTGCCCACAGAACAAGAGGGGTGCAGTGTAAGTCCAACCTGCAAGCAAGTAATCTTGCTTCTGCAGAAGGTGTTTTCACCAGGATAGAATTGAAGAAAAACTCTGTACCTTCCTGCACCCTTTTCACCGTGTGATTTCAGGAAACTGCTCCCTTGTGATGAAAAGTTCCTGTAATAATGCACCCTGAGGTGTTGGTTTTTAAGCTTTTCCAGCAAACAAGACGTGTCCTGCTTAGAGAAGTGTACTCACCATGGTGCAGCTTGCCAAATGCTAGGATTCAGACTCGGAGAACTGATTTTTTTTTTTTTTTTGTTAAATTGAGCTGGATCAAGTCTTTGTAAGAAAAGAGTATCTTGGCACAGCCTGGATAGAAAACAGAGATAATGCCAGTTGCGTGTTAACTTTTTAACTGGCATGTATTTTGTTGTTTAGAGCTCGTACTAGGGGGATGTGATCTTCTCTCCAGTGCCAGAGAGGTTAATGTAACTGTGTAACTGTCCCTACAAGCATTTGAGTTAGGCAACACATATCTCAGTTTAAATCATGCTTCACATGTGGACTTAGCGTATCAAAAGCATTTAGGATTTCAATCCTCACTTCCTCTTTCAAGTCAAGGCTTCTTTCAGTTTCTCCAAACACTTTTTAATGACTTTTTAAAGAAACTGAACTAAGTGGATAGAGTGCTTGATAAAACTTCCATCATGTAGAGCAGTGCACACTCTGTACCATGAGCATCACACCCAGCGAGCCTTGCTCTGATCATGGACTCGTGGCAGCACTTGCCGTCCTTCCCTGAACCCTCGTTGCCACCAGAGAAGGTCCAGAGGATCTTCTGCTCCATTTCCCTGCATCTTCTAGAAATGTTTCCTGGCCCCATGTGCCCTGGAGTCTACTTTTATCCAGAGAAAATGTGAGGTGTCCTCTCATGTTCTGATTGCTGTTGTGTGTAGCACCATCAGGAAGGGAGCATCTGATCAGGGAAAGCCCCTATCAGAAAGCCCTGCTGAGAATAAACACCAGGCAAAGCAGAGGAGGGTCCATTTTGTTGGGCCACACAGCTCCCCTGGTTTCTGCTGGCTGGAGTCATGTGAATCTCCCACACTTTAAGCAGCAGGGTGGGTTTTTTTCCCAGCTGTTGAAGTATTCCACTTAAATAAATGGGCTCCTAAGGGGGTTGCCTCCCCACTACAAGAGTGAGAAGTAGTAGGGCCTATCTGAAGTGAACTGCCTGCAATCATGTTTCTCTTTGAGAAAAATCTCACTTTTTCCAGAGGGGTCCCCCAGCCTGGAAGCCTGGAGATAAGGAGGTGAAGATAAAGCCTGCACTGTGGGGCTGTTTGCATTGGAAGAGACAATAAAGTTGATGATAGTAAATGCTGAGTGTATGAGACTGAATGGATGGATGGAAAATTACTGAGATATTATATGCTGCTTTATCTTGGGAACTCAGCAAGAAAATGTGATTTCTAGCTCAGCGTGATATGATACTAGCTGAGCTGCATCCTAAGATACACAGGAGAATGGCTGGCTTCTCCTCTGAGCCAGCCTCTGCTCTTCTCAGGGGTCTTTTCCAAGTGCTTCACACCATGGACAGCGGGTGGCCTGGGGACTGGCACAACCACCAGGGACCACCAGGCTGTCAGGAATCATGTCCTACCTGTGCCACTCCTGGGAAAGTCACACAGCCCTGTTCCTTACCTCCTTTTGATTTTTATCGAAGTCCTTTTGGGGTTTGGAGCCTTAATCTGCCTGTCAGTCACTCTACGTTAATTTATTTTTTTTTAAGGGCTAACAGCACTTCCCTTCCCACAGCCGTGTTGTGTAGATAAATAGGTGGTGCCTGAGGGTGTACTCTTCAAGCTTTTCTGACAGAGTAAACCTGAGGCCGGCACTGGGAGTTGGCCGCTGGGGCAGCAGAACAAGACATCATACTGCTCTTAAAACAACATCCAAACCAACAAACAAACGAGTGAGACACTTCCCTACCATCTGAAGCCTTCTTAATCCTTACCCAGTGCTCACAGCTGCCAGAGAAAGTCTTCATGGAGCACTGAGCTGACTGAATGGAGGCACAAGGAGACTTACTTTCCTCCAGCCTGTGGGTTGCTGTTCTGCACCAGAAACCTCTGCAGCGGTGGGAGGAATTCTTAAATTCAAGATCCATAAAAATGGAAGGCTGCTAATGTACCTGAGCTGGAATTAGGGAATTAGGATGGAGCCTTCGTCATTCCTTTATATTTTTTCTGTTCCTTCTCCTCTTCCAACCCTACCCCACTTCAGCAAGTCAAAGCAGGGGCTAGAGGGCAGGAGTGGGACCAGGTTACATGTGACGAAGCATGTGCAATGTCCAAAGGATTCACCTGGGACCTTCCCAGGGAACCACTGACTGCAGCCTGTGGGTCATCTGTACCCAACAAGCCAGTTAGTCCCCATGCGGGACCCAGCCTCATGCATCCAGTTCTGAAACGAAGGAGTGGTCTGTGACCAGCTCAGCAGCAACCTGCACCATTCTCCTTTCTGAATTTCTTGCAGAAACATACCGGGCACTGCAGGGACTACAGCCTTGGTTTGCTTTACACATTGTATTTCTAAAGGAAAGATATTAGCCCTTGAAGCCCAAAGAGAATGGGAAGGGTGGAAATAAATGCATGAGCTACATTACTTTTAGATAGAATGGAACTGGGGCCACCAGGAACTAACTTGACCCATTGCCTTCTAATTTGAATCACAATCCTTCTTTCTTTTTTTTTCACAGAAAGGAACATACTTTCCAGTGGTAGGCGCAGAGGTTTTCAGATGTGGGCCTCAGACTTCGGGGTGGGGTTCCCAGTTTAACCACTGGGGTCTGAGAAAACCCCTGTTTCCAGGCTGCACTGAAAAACTGAGACAATTTAGTGTCTCCCAGCAGCATGCCGGTCCTTTCTTTGCTTTGGTCAGTGGTGCAGAGCTTTCCTGCCCGATGTGCTGTTTCTTCACAAGCCTGGAATCTGACAGGGCTTAAAAAAGGACAAAAATGATACAGATGTGCATTCCAGACATCATTCCCACATGAACTGACAAGGCCCAAATTAGCCTGGATTTACACCAGTGCAGTAGGTCAGCCCAAATGTGAGAACTGAGCTCAGTGTACACCCAGGAGCCCAGCCCCACTGCCCCGATATCACTGCATCTCTTGGACCAACTCAGTATGAAAGGGATGGGAAGGGTCCTGGGCAGATCCTGTTGCCACGGTCTTCTCTGCAGCAGCTGCTGCCTCAGTTTCCCCATTCCCAGTGTGGTCTGGAAGGAGGCTTTGGCAGAAGTTGTTAGTCCTGTGGTGTGTCCGTGGGGAGGAGGTTATCCTGTATTTCCACATCTCACAGCTAACTGGAAGTCTGGGAGAAGGTCCCAAAGCCCCAGCTAGTATCCGAAGGGCAGCACTTGTACTCTAAGGTCTGATGCTACCATTTCATGACCCACGTGAGGGTGCGTCTCATTACAGGCTGCCCTGCATATTGACCCTGCAAACTGGAAATCTTCCTAGTACCTTTGTGATGGATATATCTTATGGAGATTACTGGGCCAGAGCCTTAGCTGGTATAAACATGTGCAGGTCCAATAGGGCTAGCTGGTGTATGCCAGAAAACATGGCTCTGTGTGACTAAGGCTGAAAAATCTTACTGGGAGGGAATTGTCTGTGACATTCTGTCACATGTCACATTGTTAGTAAAGCTGAGCAAATAACTCACTCTAAATCATCCAGTCAACGAATGCATCCACATTGCTGCTCACAAAGTCAACATGGGACTGATGAGCGCTCTCCTCCTGAGCCCCAAATCTGTACTGGGATGAGGGCTGACCATGCACAATTCCCCCTTCCCTCTCACCAATTCACTGCAGGGAAGGACCCCCTCCATGAGCACAGAAAAGAGACAAGCTCTGCCGTGGAGTTCACATCCCCCCTAGTCTGGGCATGGCCAAATTATGCAGGGGCAATGTCCAGTACACACAGATTAATTTCCTATGACTCACAATATAATAATTCCTGCTGTAATTTGTGGTATGACTCCTAGCGTTGTGCTTCTAGGAT
Source organism: Morus bassanus (assembly GCA_031468815.1). Classification (NCBI taxonomy): domain Eukaryota; kingdom Metazoa; phylum Chordata; class Aves; order Suliformes; family Sulidae; genus Morus; species Morus bassanus. The sequence goes on from CM062572.1 coordinate 10,228,325, forward strand.
TCACCATCTGAAATTTGAGGAGAACTGCGAAGGTTTGATTGGATGTGCGGATTACAGGGCATCTCCCAGGGATCTCACGGCCCGAGCATAGAAAGCACCCGGTTCTCAGATATAAATGTTTCCAGCCCAGAAGTGTGGTGGATTTCCTGTTTGCAGAGTTCCCAGATGTTTTCTTTAAAATTTGCTCCAGCCCAAAAGTTCATGCTGGTGAACTTGTTTGCTGGACTGTTTCCAGAAAATGAATGTAAAACTGGGGCTGGGATGCAGGGAGGGCATGACACGCGATGGTTTATGAGTTCGCCATGGGTGAATCAAATGCACAGAGACACTGTCTGGGATCTGACCAGCCATGATTGGAAAACTTGTAGGAATCAAGTAATGGAGATGGTAGAGGAAATCCTGTCATCCATTGTTTTAGTCTTACTAATGTCACTTTTATGTCCCTTTTATCCCTTGTCTCATCCAAGGCTTCCAGAGGGAAAGTTGTGACTGACAGTTTTGGTCAGACAACCAGACATGACGTGCAAGAGGTCAATTCATTCTCTGTTTGTCAGAGAGGAAGAGATTTATTTGCTGTAGGTACATCCGGCTTTGACTTCTTTGCGATGCTCTTTTGTTTATGCAAACCAGTTGGCTGGGGGCATGGAGGTCAAGATCTACATCCCAAGTAGGAAATTGGTGCTCAGAAATAGCAGCCCTGGGAGTTCACGAGATGAAGGTCCCTCCAGGCTCCCTCTCAAATGTACCCTGTGGAAGGGAAAACAAAAGCCCTATATTTCTACAGGAGGGCGTATTTACAGCTTTAAATTGCAAAGCCAAGCTTTATCACAATGCAACCGAATGATCTCAGGGCAGATACACAGAGGAGATGATCAGGAACTATTAACTACCCACATTTTTCAACTGGAAATTCCAAGCGCTTTAGAACATGTTGTGTTTTGATAAATTTTGCCATACCAGCCCCTCTTGCAAAAACATTTGGGGATCAAGACAATAAGTCCCTCTTTGCTAGGTAAACACAGAATAAAGGTCAGGTTTGTGCCCAAAAGAACGCAGACTCTTAATAAATCTGTTCAGGTGGCTTTCTTCTCTTGATCTGCAGTTATGTGGTAACTATTGGGGTTTTTATGAGCTGAAGGCTATCTCTACATGACATAGGACCTCTCTTTCTTTGCAAGTTACTTTTACTACTTGTTTGCAGCTGTGGCTTCTTTTTTGTTTTCCTAACTCATTGCTGTTAAAAATTGAAAGTGGTTCAAGTCTCAGGTGAAATAACTCCCTCCACTGACCCTGTTAATGATAGACCTATGTGCTTGTCTTGCACTGAGTTCACAAAGTTGGTTGGTTTCCTTGTGCTGCCATCTACAGAGCAAGCAACAGGTAGTGCCTGGGGATTATTAACAGCCAGATAATTCCAAATTCTCCCCTTTAAATCTTTATGATCTGTACCTTCTCCAGCTCTGATAAGCACTGGTGGCAGCTGGGACTACTAGTTTGCTCTCCCAAGATGGTCCTTGAAGTCATCACCAATCCAGATGGCTTTGCTGCAGGCCTGTGTCATGGGCTGCTTCAATACCAGGGAGATTCAAAGTCTCCAACCCTCTGACCAGAGATCAAAAGCCAGGCCTCAGCTCTAGGATTTTCTGGGCCATCCAGCAAGTGACCTCTTCCTGCCTCATTCTCATTGCATGCTTTGATTCTTCATCCTCATCTACACAAGACTTCTGTCTCTCCTTCAGCCACGTGAGGCTCTGAAATACACTTGTTGCATCAGTGGTGACCTGTTTGGGGACATTTTTCTGCACACCAGTGTTCCCAGTGTGGCACAAGAGAACTGGAGTCTCTGCCACTGAGCTGCTGCATGCCCTCAGTCACATCACTTCACCGCAGTGGCCCTCTGAGACAGGGCAGAGCTGTGACATTCTCCGGTAAAGGAGGAGAAGATTGCCTGGGGTGATCCTTAATCTTTCTATTGATTTCAGTAGTTTCAGGGTTAGGTGTCCAGAGCTAAGTATTGCTCATGCCAGACTGAGTGTTCTCTGTGCACAGGTACACAACGATGAACCTGCAGGGCCCAAGAATTGGACAAGAAACCTCTTGAGACAATCAGGCTAATGGGAACCCATTTACTTCTGGTGTTTTAGACATTGCAAAAACATCCTTTAGCAAATCTTAATGGTATTTAAACTGCATCTGGAACGTCAAGGTGCTGGATGGACCTTGCCTTCTAACAGAAGTGAAGAAAGCAGATGGGGAATATATTGATTTATAATGTGCTAACATCTTTAAAAATCTGATCCAGCCTGAATGCTCCGAGGGTCTCTGTATGAAACCCTACCCTGGTGACTCCCTTTAGGTTAAAAATAAATACTGCATTTCTGTATGTGGTGCAAGTGACTGCAGTCAGAAAATCTGGATTCAAAGTGTACGGACTGGCCTGCAGAGGGGATCGCAGTGCAGGGAAGTTTGTCACCGGGATGGGGCTGATGCCGGGTGTTCCCCTGTGGCAGCGAGAAGGAAGCACTCCAGCATGATGGCCTTCTCCTTCCTGTTGTGTTTGCTCCCTGGGATGGCAGCAGGCAGGAAAGACCAAGGTCTGGTGCAAGGTTATAGGTTCAGCATGCAGACCGGCAGCAGGGCACACAGTAAAGACTTTTTCAGACACAGAAAAGTCACTCTTTGGAGGCCCCAGCAAGCACGGCCCATGATTTCTCCAGTCCCGTGGGAAATGGAGGAGTTAACAAATGCCAGCCCTACTGGGGGTCTGCCTGGGTCTGGAGGGCAACCAGGCACCGCAGAGGCAAGGGAAACATGGTGATCCTGCCCATTTGCTCCATGCTGGGGGCTCCCGTACCCCTTCATGACTCTTTCTCCTGCACAGAGTGGCAGCCAGCCGCCTCCCCACACCATGACCTTGCAGGAGCCAAGGAGGGGTGGGGGTGAGCTGCAGCTCATGGAGCTGCATTGGAAAACAAGCCTACACGCCGGCATACACAGACCAGGCACTACCTGGGCCAGCTATAGCTCCTGGGACCTGCTGTGGGGCAGAGTTTCACCCAGCTAATGGCTGAGCTGAGCTTGCCAAAGCAGGTAAAGATATAACCTGCAGCTCCCTCAACGTGTTTGTGCAGCTCTTTGCCTGTGTCTCAGAGAGGAAGGAGGGCACTAGGCAGTAACTCACATACCTGCACTGGATTGTGTAAAATGTGGCTGTGAGCACCCGCCTGCCATGTTGCTGCATGTGCATTGGTTTTATTACTCTCTGCCCCAACAGTGTACATGCTGGTATTTTCAGGGTGGGGTTCATCACAGGTTTCCATGATTTATTTCCCTTCTCTTTGTTGGGGTTTCTGAAACCTCTGAAGAGGCTTTTGAGACTGATAGAGGGAATCATATTTTTGTGCCATCTGCCTAGATGAGGCTGTGTCCTGAGTGTCTTTGGCTTTAGGGTCATTCTGTACTATCCACAAGGAAGAGGATTGCAAATAGGGGTTTTTTAATGCTGCTAAGGCAAGGTCTGGGTGCTCTGTACTAGATCAGAAACTACCCTTGAATAGGGTAGGAATTGGTTTTATTTCCAAAGACTGACATGCAGGACTCTGCAGAAGCCAGCACTGGCCAAGGACTTACGGCCACCACGTAGGTTTTGCTGAAAGCCTTACCTGCACTGTGTACACAGCCTGCTGGCCTATCGCGTGGGATCCAAATCCATTGCAAATGAGAGCCTAAAGAGCGACAACAGCCAGTCTGACTCTTCAGTCTCAGTTCCCAGGATGCTTGCTCCACCCTACACATCCCACACGGTGCCTTAATTCCCCTGTGCCACCGCCACCTCCCGGGCTGACGGGGAGGCACCGAGTCACCTGCGGCAGTGAGTCAGCTGCGTGCACCCACTGCTGCCCGTAAGTGCTTTGCAAGAGGCTGGGGGTACAGGCAAGCACTCCTCCTTTCCTGCAGAGGACATTCAGATTGATTTTAAAAGGCATGATTAACGTTAATAGCATGCACAGCTAACTGGCGGCTGCAAAAAGCTGTAGGAAAAACTGCCGTGAGACGAAAAGCAGTCACCTGCGGTGAAGGAATCATCGCGTTGAGCTACTGCCCTCTGCTGCTGTGTGGCCCCGGCCAAGGCAGATAGTCGGGGTGTGCATCCATTTCCAGCAAAACTTCTCACCGGGAGGTTTCCGAGTCTGCCATCCTTCCTCGCCTAAGAACTGGGAAGCTTCTCTCAGGTTTTTGTTCAGGATCAAAGTAAACAGATTTGTTCAGCTTTTCCTGAACACTCACTGTCAGTGTAGGTAGCCTACAAGGAAGTAACTGTCATTTACCAAGATGAAAGGTTGCAATTTAATCACTAATTATCTCTTATCATGCTTTGCTGGCCTGACATGAGCCAAAATGAATGCAGCGCTGCCAACAGGCGCTGTGCTGGTGCCTGGGGAGAGGGATTCCCTGGGCTTCTCTGCAGAGCACGGACAGACAGGGCCTGGGGTTCCTCTGAGCCTTGCAACATACCTGGAAGCCCCCCCACACTACATGCCATCCCCATCAGTTATATATTAATATAACACTATTTTTTAAACAGCTCTTCAATCTATTCTGCTGAACTGATCAGTGTCTAAATGTTGCTTAAAAGGCAGGAGCAGGAGGTAGCCGGGAGAGATAATAGCATGAGGAATGAACTGCTTGATGGGACACCCAAAACAGGCACATGAGCTCCCACCAGGGTGCTTTCAGGCCAAACTACGGACAAATGCATAGGGACAGATGGCATAGGGAAGCCATTTCAGAGAGGGCTGCAGGCAGTCTTGAATAATGGCAGGGTCTAGACAGCAGTATTAAAAGCAAAAGTTTTGGAGGCACCTGAAGCACAACCTGGCTCCTGATTTTGTCCCCTATGATGGTAGGAAGTAGCCTTTGCTGGATCTGGATGCAGGTTATACCCATTTCCAGCTGGGCTGGTTGGCACACAGGAAACAACATCATAAAGTAGGTGGCAATTAGATGTCACTTCCCTGCTGCCACAGCTTGTCCTACTGCGGCCCATACCAAGAGGTGTGATGATGCTTTATACCCCTCCCTCAGTGAGTAAATATAGGCCATGAGACTGGCTCAAGAAAATAAAGTTAATGCAATCTCTCATATTTGCCAATTTGCAATATGAGTAATGGTCTCTGCTCTGCCCTGTTCTAAACCCCACATCCACCTCTACAGTCAATAAGGTTTTCAATATGGTTTAGAGTAATCTGTAACGCCTGGTTCACCTTTTCTTCTCTTTCTTCAAAGCAATACTTGGGAATTTAAAAAGCCATCTGGAAAAATGTGTCATCTTCTATGAGAATTACCTATTGAATTAGTAAATGTTTTTTGTAGAAAAGAATAGTTCAATTGGAAGGGATCTAAAATGAACATCTAGTCCAGCTGCGTGTTAGATAGATAAGCAAGGTTCTTTAGAGTTGCGTATAAATTAGACAAAATTTCATAAAATGGGATGGTTTTTTAGTAATACTGGGTGAAGTGTCTGTCACTTCATCTTGAGCCGAATGTATGATTACAACCAGCACCCAAAACAAAGATCACAGACTATATCCCTCATGCTGCTGTTCTTTTCACTCCAGAAACATTATGTCCTAGATATACCATAATATTTTTTCAGCAAATTAGCAAAAAAAGTCTGGTTTAGTTAGCATATGAAATGCATTCTGTGCACTGCTACTGTCAAAATTTTAACTGACTGCATAATGAAATATCATTTGGGATGTAAAAATGGCATTTTAATATGCTCTACTCAGGGAGCAGAATTTGATATGTCATGCTGGCTTACATGTACATTTCCCATCGGGCAAACTAAGAGGCATGCAGTCTTACTATCCAGAAAGGTGTCAAGTCATACCCAGTCAAGAATAAGCTTTTCTAGACTATACAGAAAAATGTTAAATTTTGCAATACACATCTTAATTCAGAGATGATAACTGGAGTCACATGCTTTAGACCAAAATTACAGTAGTCAGGTGATTGCTAGAGGAGGTATTCACAATCACACCAAACTGTAAGCAAGCAGAAACGATCTGGCATTACACAGCCTAAACCTTGCTCTGCTTTGCTGCTTGGGGTGCCATAATTTGGGGGTTAGGCTTGGCCCAGGGCTGACATTGGTGTCAAGTACAATAACTGACGTTGCCCAAGGTGCAAGGCATTTGGAGCTGCAGTTCTTGACAATAGCTTTAACCAGCATTCCCTTTTGGTTAAAAGATGGGGAAATGGTTTCTCAGATCATAGAATCATGGAATCATGGTGTGACTTAAAACCAGAATTTCTGGTGACCACTGCACAGAGGAACCTGCCAGTTACATTTCAGAGTAGTTGCCAGAAAAGACCAAGAGAGCCAAGCCACTGCCACCACCATCCATAAGAACAGGCTGCAGGGAAGGGGTTTTGTCCCTGGACAGCAAGAATGCTGTTCTGCACCAAAAGGTGCCCCTTCACCTCCTGCAGCAATCCCAAGTAGTGGCAGGCTGCCTGAGCCTCCCCTCGGCCACACATCAGACACCTGGGAAGGTCGAGGTGCGAGTCAGGACTCGCCTGCCCCAACAGCAGCCACTACAAACCCTGAACCCTGGGCATGGGGAGATGCCCTCTACCCACAGCACCAGCCGCCTTCGCTGATGGAGAATCCACTGCAGTGCTTGATCCTGACTGCTCCTTGACCAATTAGTGAGCTTCCTAACAGGATGTCATGTCATATTATCTTTATTTGCACAGTGCTTCAAATGCCGGAGAGCTGGCTGGGCTGCCGGGCAAAGCTGGACGCTGACTTAAAGGAACATTGGCCAGTTTATCATCTGCTCCCTTAATTTCTGATTGCTTTATAGGGAATCCTCTAACCTCTCTCCTCAGACTCAGAGCCTGGCCTCACAAGCAATCCCTTCAAGCCTCCATTTTTTTTTTTTTGTTTCTGATTTATTTTTGGGGTGAGGGACAAGAAAAGCCCGGTCCCTCCTACAGCTCTAACTATGTCAGGCCAGGCTCATCCTGGTCCAAGCGGAAGCACTTCCCAGGCTCTGGGACCCACCCTTCTGGGAGCTGCAGTGGCGAAGGAGACTTCTGCCAAGGGAAAGGAGCTTTCAAATCCCACCAGAACACCTTGCCTCGGAAAAGTGAGTCTCTGAGTCACCACAGCTCCTGCTTCCCCTTTCCACAATATCCCACCAAAAACATTGATTCTCACTGCTTGCACCAGGCAGGGTCCGAGCAGGGGATGGCAAAGGCACAGGAGGCACAAGTACTGCAGTGACCAGCTCCCACCATCCGCCAGTGTAAAGCTCTCAGCTGGCAAGTGGGGCTTCTCCATCAACTGCTGACAGAGCCCAGCGTCCAGTGCTGTACGTCCAGTTGGCGAGAGTGGGCCAGGACACCTACCCCCAGGATGAGCCCACCCTGCCTTTGACTTACCCTAGCCACAAACAGACATTTGCAATAACTTATGAAATAGTACACAACCCACCTTTCGGAAACCGCATGTTAACAGTCAGCCGCTTATTATCCTGATTGGTTTAGCATTGCATTTTGGCTGATTTGCAAAAGCCTTACAGTTGCACAAAGGAGCCAGTGTCACGCTAGCTGCAGCTGAGCAGTAACATTATATAAGGTTATTCTATATATATATAAGGTAGAATAAGAGGAAGGTAGAATAAAGCACAGATCCCCACGAAGGCTGGGGCTGTCACACCAGGGAGTCTGTTAATGCTGCAGCTTCGCTTTAGCGTGATGAAGGATTTAGGATCACTTTTTTGGCCCAAGAGCCTCCACAAACTAGAGTGTCTGCTGCAGGATGACTGATATGACTGACAGGGGGTTACAAGCATGGGGAAATGGCATGCACACCAAGTATGTAATGAAATGTCTGTGTGCACATTCATGTGAGCAAATGATTGAACATGCAGAAATGGAGGACTCAGAAGTGAGACCAAAATGGAGGAGAGACTTTTGGGAAGGGTGACCCTTGGCCACCTATTTCTGCACTGCAGTAGAGTAGAAATACTGCAACAGCCACTGCCAGCTCCATCAGCATCTGAATTACCTCGGATTCCCTGGTGTACCATATCCACTAAAACCTTTCCTTATTCTTCCTGTTCCCATTGGTTGTACCTTTTCAAGACCAGTTTAACTGACCTTTTGTTGAACTTCATCTTCTCCAGCTGGACCAGAAACATTGTGTTTAGGTGCAGGAAATATGGAGAAGCCATTTATATTATGTTCGTTAACTCTGCTGGAGAAAGGGACCTGGCTGATGATTACGTGGGGCAAAACCAGGCAGATGAGACTCTCTAAAATTGCCTCAAGAAGTATAATTTCAGGGAAACTAAGTCTGGGCTTAAGTTAGTGTCCAGGGGTGGGAGAAGCAGAGAAGCAGCTCGCAGGCAGCCTGCGCTCCTCTTCCAGGCTCTCCGCAGAGCATGAGGCTCAGGGTTTCTGTGCAGTTTTCCTGGAGAGTGGGTTTGAGCTAACGCATCTGTGCTCAGTGGAAGGATTTCTTCACGAGCGTTTGTCCACACTGCTGTTCCTGGGATCTGGCAGTGAATTATGAAATGACTGCATATAAAACAGGCCACCTCTGGGAAGAGGAGGGAAAATGAATTGTCACAAATATATGAGAAGAATGGAAGTCATTGCTCTTAGAAAATGGGGTATGTTGTCCCTCTGCAAGCCCAAGTGTGCCCTTTCCAGTTAAGGCACTTTAATAACAATGGGGAATTGTCCTGTCCCATCTGCAGGGCAGCACCTTTGGACTTCTCCTTTGTTAATGGAGCTGAGATTTCCCCATCCCCCAGTGATGACTGGAGTAGGTGGCCTGAGGAAAAATTCTTTATTCATGTGAAGACAACCCATCAGGTTCATTAAACTGCCGATTACATAGGCTGATGACAGAAAGAAATTAAATAAGGTTTTGTCTCTTTACTTCCTTATTTTTAATTGAATAATAGACAATTAATTTGATTGAAGCTAGTCACATTAAACAGTTTCCGAGGATAACATATTGAGAAATGTCTCATCCTGCGGGTTGCCCTGTGACTTGGTTATTTCTTTGGCAGTGATTTTGAGATGCCCACTGAGGTGTTGTTGCTCCTAGATTGCTACACTTTTACTTTTTTGGAGGGGGCGGTGGAAGGTAGGGTTATTATCATTATTCCATATTTAAACAAGACCCAGAGGTGCTGGAAAAGCAAGCTACTGTGAAAGTAGGACAATTCCAGTGAGAACTAGGAGGGAAGAGGGCACAAGACTTGAGCTGCTGAAATGAAGAAGGTCCAGGCTGGACAGATGCCCATCTCCTGTTCCTGGCACTCGTGCCCATGTCAGCATTAGTGCATCCAGCGGGAAGTGTGCCTGGACATGTAAAATACTGCTTGAAGGAAAACAGGCTGAGCGCTTTCCAGCCCACATCTGCAAAGCCCATGGGGGTGGGCAGATCCTCAAGGAAGGCTGCCCGATGAGTTATGGACAGGCAAGCCACTTCCTCACCTCACTGCGTCTGCCAGCACCTGTGCCAATGCCCAGGCTGATCAAATCTGGTGTGGAAACGAAGCACGAGCTCAGTGGAGAAGGAGCGTGGCAAGGTAGCTGCCCCTCGACAAGGCTGGATCCCTCTCCGCCGCAGAATGTGGAATACTGTTTTGCTCCGAGCACGCATAGTTTGTGTGGGTGTAGATTTACATTTTGTTAAGGAAAATGAAATAAGGGGGCCGGTTTCAACTAGCCTGCAGTTTTATTATTTGCAAGAGCCCTTGCCTTCATGTGATGCTTTACGTAACAGCCTTACACATCTGCAAAGTATGTAAAGCATTTCCACTGTTGGGAAAAAAGAAAAAAGGGGAGGAGATTTCTGAAAGGTACTGTATCTCCCAGGAGGACTTTACAAGGAATTTTTAGCTCCCAGCAGGCAAGAAAACAGCGAGGATCATGGGTCTGCTCTCTAGGGCCAACTTTCCCTATCTTTATGGGATAGTAGACCACATTTCCAGGGATGACTACAAAGCATGCTTGAGAACATATCTGATAATGGCTTCAGTTCAGAAAGACAATGCTAAAATGAGATGGGCTCAGTGAGCATAAAAGCAGCAGGAAACCGGGACGTGCATCCTCATCTCAGGGAGAAACAATGGTACCAGGAAGAACATGAAATTAAGAAATGGACAGAGCTTGGGGAGCAGGAGAGATGTTGCCGTGGGCAGTCTCCAAGCTGCTGCAGAGATACAGAGAGCTGAGCTGTGGGCTACATTTCTGTCTTACATCACCCAGAAGACGTGAACAAGCGCACTCCTTCTTTAACGCTTATTATTACCCTATCTGATAGTGCAATGTATATACATGTGAGGCTGTGGAAAAAAATAGCAAAAATGTTATGAATGCCTCCAAGGAGGATTGGAGTGAATGAAAAATGTCTGAAGCCATTCAAGTGCAAAGTCTAGTGAATCAGCCCATCCACTTTTCTTTGGCTTCTGAGTCTGGGTGGATCCAAACCACAAAGAAAAGAGGAAACAAAGGTGGCATAGACATCGAGAAAGACCTTTCTGAAACTTGGCATTAAAATGTAAGAGCTCCCAATCACTGCTCAGCCCACGCAATGTGAAGCAATTGGAAAGGACTGGAAAATCACTGCACAGTGCCCTGAGATGCAGGGGGTGTTTGTTTCTTTTCCCCAGGAGCTGCTTAAGAGCTATTTGACTTCTGAGGAATTGTCACCGAGTTCCTCTTCCACTGAAGTCTCCCTTAAAATGACCTGAAAAAAACAAAGGAAACGTGAATGTTCAGTTTGATTCAGTAGTTCTGCTTCTGCTTTGCACTTAGTTGTCCTCATTTAGAGGTATGTCGCCAATTCTAACAGTCTTCCCTATTTTCATAGTCAGGAATAAGTCTCAGATGTTGAGCCTCTTTCAGAACAGAAACTTGTAACCTTGGTATACAGAGTTTCTAAGTGCCCATCTTTTGGACATAATCCTGCAGGTACTTCCTATAATCAGCATGGTTTACCCCTGAAAGCTGATCCCCAGTCCAAAGCACTGTGAAGTCAATCTTGGTTCATCAGGTCTCAGGAGCATAAGACCATCCAGCTCCTTTCTGCCAGTTCCTACTCTAAAATCATACTATAAGTGCTAAAAAACCATAATTTCTCATGTCAGGTATCACCTGCACCCACAATCCCACGTGGAGCTCAGCCTAGAAAAGTAAGGTAGATGAATATGAAATTGTAGAGTAGCTTAGATATATTCTTGCCTTCAGAGAAGGGTTGGATCCAGTATTGTCCTAGCCCCTTTACCAAATCAGCAGAAAGGCAAAAAAAAATTGGTACAGTAGTTCATGTGGGCCCTTTGCTGTGGCTCTGCTCCTGTCCCACAAGCCTGTTGTGCACAAGCCAGCAGAGGGGCAAAGGAACCCTGCTCCAGGAGACAGGGGGACAGCCACCAGCCTCTGAAATCCCTACTGGGGTGGCCATAAACCCCTCAGACATGGTGCAGATAGAAGAGTTAATTCCCCTACTCCCTGCCAGGGCTGCAACAATCTGAAGAGGACAGACATTGCATTTTCCAGCAAATTAAGAGGGCGATACCTCCTCTGTGGATTTCTCTGGATCCCCAATTCTGTCATATAAAATGCACCTTGAAACACCTTGCACTGCTGCCCCCATGGCTCCACATCACTCTCCTCCTTTCTTTGCCTGAACAACTTCTTGGCTGGGAGCCATTTACCAGGAGCCTTTCCTTCTCCCAGTAGTGTGCTTGGTTCATACTCCTGTTTTACCTTCTCCTCCTTCCTTCTGAAGTATTTATCACTTGATAGAAATATTTGCATTACTAATCTATCTCAGGCTTTTTTACTGCTGCCTATCTCCCCAGCATCTGATCCTCTTCCTTATCACTTTTCTTTTCATTACTTATTCATATATTTACACAATATAGAACTCAGAGATCACTACCAGAAATATGCCCTGATTGTGCCAGGTCCACAAGGAGAAACAGCCCATCATCTGGGGACTTCACAATTGCAATGGCCAAGACAGATGGAGACCTGGAGTGCAGAGGGAATGACCACCATGCTCGCACCCCTCATCTGGACCACACGAGTGTCCTCCTTGCCCCTGTCTGTGGTTTCCCCTGCCTGCCACATTGTAGTGAAGTATGACATGAACAATATCTCTTGCTTCACAAGCAAGTACCGAGAAGCCGGAGGAGTCCTCTCCCTCCCCTGACCTACCCCACAGTACTGTCCTCCTGGCCTGAAGCTGGGTCAGGTCTTTCTCTGCGGGAGCTGCATCCCAGCATGAGCACGGTGCAACTTATTCAGCTTTCAAAAATGATTTGCAGGGCACAGTTTTTACCGTTTGACCCCTGAGTTGCAGCCTTTCTCCATTGTGCATACATACTATTCTTTTGCCAAGCAAATGGCAATTTTTCTTCGCTGAAGGCATAAAGGCAAAAATGTGCTCCCAGAGAGAGAGGAGAACTTTTTCTTGTCCTTTTTTTTTTTTGCCCCTTTTTTTAATGCTGGCAACAAGCCAATTTGCTGCATTTTACTTTCTTTCCTCTGTATGTGTGAATATTTTTTTTTTTTTTTGCACAGCTCCAGAGGAAAAGGATTTCTCAGTCTTAACATCCTGTTCACTTCTGCATACTTTTGAATGCTCGTTATTAAAAGCTAGCTATTTATACACGGGAACAAAGTACATTCCACTAACCCCTTGTGGCATAACTCTGCATGCTGACTGCTAAGCTCTAGAAAGGTGAATCGAATGTATGACAGAGAGCTTTTTATAGGGATTGAATGCCCACTGTACATCAACACAGTAATACCCTTTTAAAATTCTCTTTGTTATCATGTCTTTGGAAATATGAAAGGAAAACCTTTCAACAACCTTATTCCCTCTGACTCTAATCTTGATTGTGTTGAGAGGGATAGGTGCCAGATAACTGTATCAGTGGAAACAAAGATAAGAAGGCTGTGCATACCATAAACAGTTATATTGCTTGAATTATGTTCTTGGACAGATGCAGTGACAATAACAGGACAGCATTAATAGGGTGAGAGGTTAATTTACCTGCCTGGTACCCTTCAAAGAGATCGAGTTGCATTTCATTACTGGAAAATTCCTAAGGACCTGAAATGAATCAAGAACAAGTGCATTATCTCAAAATCACCCGTCTGACAATACAACACAGTGAGCATCTCACAAGGAGAGGTTAATTTAAGTGATGCCTTTGTGCAACTCACAAAAAGGACTGGGCTTGAAAACAAGATGTCAAAGCAATCTCTCAGCTGAAGAATAGAAGGATCCTTCAGAGAGGATTTTGATGTTTTGGGTCTGTCTACTCTTGGAATATCTTTAAGACAAAAGATTGGTGCCCAAGGTGCAGTTCAACATTTTTGCTTTGATTTTCACCTTTTTTATATTCCCATCAAAGGATACATGATGCCCCCTCTAATTCACAGCTGGTACATTGGTTTCAAAACCCACTGAATTACAATTTTAATCTTAATGGAAGCTTCTTCCACCTGCCTGCCCCAAAAGTGCTTTACTGTATGCACAGCTGTGACTGCAGTTCCACCTGGCATTCACCCACCTTAGTGTTTGCTCTGGGCCTGCAGAAAAAAATATCTACCCACGCAACAGTGTCTCCACAGAGCACCATGCCCCAGGTCTCCAGGAGGGGATTCTGGTGAGACCACATCAGGACTTCCACTAGTATATTGTGGGAACAGAGCAGGTACAGCAATTCATTCAAAGCCCCAGCCTCTCAAGAGGACAGAGGCTGTAATGTCATCCTACCTCATTTGTAGAGACTCTCAGATCAATGCATTGCCCAGTTTTAATAGGTCCTCATTCTTGTACTGTGCTGGTACAAACTGTCTCAGAAAGCCTTGGCAAAAGAGAGCAGAAAAAGTAGCCCTTCTTAACCCAGTTTACTTGACAGTTTCCATAACAACTTGACACAGCTATTTATATAGTGGGAGAATATCATTTGCGTTTCATCATTTTTAGTACCTTTGTTGCCATATCAACCTCAGCGCCATGTAGCAGAGCACAGCCCCATTCAATTCTCTCTTGTTTGCTCAGAAAGAAACTTCTCTCTCAATGAACTGAAATCCAGTTGGTCTCAGAAGGACCCTTGAGAGACCTATGTGTCACTTAAAGTATCACTCAAGCCCTAATTTAAATGGGTTTGTGCCTATGTGACCTATCTGCACCAGACAGGTGGGACCATCTGCACTGGCAAGCAAAGAGGAGGACAGGGTGGACAAGCAGACCAGCAGTGCCAGCAGATTGCTTATCTTTCTTGGGAAGCAAATAATCAGAGGGATATGGCAGTTACTGACTTTCTCTGTGATGAATGGGGAGGGAAAAACTAATTTTGAAATATCAGCGTTTCAAAGGCTTGGTGTTAGCATTCCTGAGTCAGCATTTTGGGAGGGAGATTGGGTGTCAAGGAATTCCAGGAAAGAGCAAGGTTAGGATGCAGTGAAAGTCAAGATGGGTAGAAAAGTGGCAAAAGACAACTGCCAGGGAAGAGACCACGTCCCCAGAGGAAGAGGAGAGGAACATTCCTGGTGTGGGCTCAGGTGCTGCTCAGTCCTGGATTCATTCCCCATAATGCCAAGCACCAAAAGGCAACCCAGAAGGAAACAGACATCCCCAAAGCACAATCAGGTGGGGATTAGGTGTCTCCCAGTACCTCTCTTTGGAGGAAGCCGTGGTGCTTGGGAACTTAAGTTCTTACAGCCAGGTGAAATTAATCTGGGCCTCAGGTTCTCACCAAGGCTTTTTTTCTGGTTCTTACTGGCTGGTCCAGCAAGTGGTCATCACTCACATACCTACAGTCTGTCTGGGGAAGTTCAGCCTTGCAGACTGTAACACCAGATCTTCCCTTCCAGATCGGAATATAATTAATTTAAAAATACTTGTACAATATGCAATCACAAGTATCTGTAATCCACCTGACACCTTTGGCTGACTAAAAGCGTTCAAATAATCCTTTGGCTGCACTGCATTTTGTCACTCACACTTCCTCCTCCTGTTGGGAGATGGCAGGTCTGTTGTCCATGCCCTGACACCCTACTGTCTCATCCTGCTGTGGTTGCTACTTTCCCAAGACACTCCTGTTCAAAATAGGTGTCCCCCATCTCCCCTCCTTCTGAGATCTGAAGGTGTCTGTGTATTCCCTGGAGCAGGCACCCATTTGGCATAGCAAATTTCATACAAATAAGGCAACCAGTTGACATAGTACCAATGAGTTAGTCTGCCTTCCACCAGCAGAAATGCACACAACAGCATTTCTAAGAAGCAGTGTCAGTTCCTGGTTTGCATTAGTCATATTGTTCTGTCTTCTCTTAATTGTCTCAGTATTTCTACAGGGTCTCCAGTGAGACTGAGAAGCATGTTAGCAGCTCCGGCACGGCTGGGTTTAGCTGTCTGTGTCAGCAGATGAGAACCTCTGCCTCACGGATGTGTTTTGTCATGTAGCAGTGCTAAATACAGACTCTGGCAGCTTTATTAATAGCAGCCCTATTACTTTAACATGATGTTCCACCAACCCCTTGGACTGGGGACAATAGGAAATGGCACTTAGATGTTTAAATTTGTGGCACACTGAACTGTTTGAATCTGTATGATTCATTGTCAGACAGTACTATGTCAGGCACTGCAGGCAAAATAAAATAGACTGCATATGCACGATCTATATGCGTTCTACACGTAAGCCATATGAAATGCATCCTGCCCAACTTCTGATTGCAGAAGCCATAAATGAACTCCATGTATCCTTTAAAGAAAGCATTCTTGGTAGGATCTTGGGAATTGCCAACCTGGTGCTTTTAATCACAACCCCAGATGTGCTAGGAACTCTCTCTCATCTTGTCTGCAGGCATGTGGACGATGTCTGGCTGGCTACTGGAAGGAAACAGTTTAGGTATGTCCTGGAAGAGATCAACTGATTGCTAAACCCAGCAGTTACCACCCACACTTCATCAAAATACCAGAAAGTTTTGGAGTTTTGGGGTGGGGTTTTTTCATACTGACAACTATTAGTTTAGCCCTGAGAAATCTGGGAAGCCCTGAAAGTTTGAAACTTGCACTGCACACATTCCTCCACATCTGCCTTGACTGATTGGTGTTCCTGGATTTCGTTTCTCTCCCATCTTCCGTCCCTGCTTGATTTGCAGCATAATTGGTACTATTTAAAGCCACTGAATTCAAGTGGAAATTTCACATTTGTAAAACTGTATTCTGGAAACACTAGTCCTTGTACCAAAATAATAATTCTGAAAGCTGTGACATACTCTAAAACTTCTGGCTCACTGTACAAATAAGCCAATGTAAGATGTTTCTAGAATGGTTTGTTTTATTCAGACTGCATCTCCAGTCCTGGAACAGAAGTGGTCATAAGCAACATTTGTGTGATTCATTTAGGATCCTCAGCCCAAAGACAAATGCCTCTTTCTTGAGAGCAACCTGCCCTAAGAGGAGACTGATGTAGAGACAAATTACGCTGCTGTTAACACCCCTTTGAAAGATTGACATTCTCATATCCAAATTAGGATTTATTCAAAAACTGAATAATGCCTGCAGACTAAACAAAAGATATTTGATAAAACCTTTGAGAGTGTTCCCTGGTAATTCCTAGCCCAGCAACATGCTCCATTTCTATTGCTACTAAAACAGTGTCTTGTTCTCCGCTAGTTGCTTTCAGTATGAAATTAGACCTTACACATAGTACCTCTTTTTGTACTTGTCTGCAGAAAATAATTCTCAATTTACATTCATATGACAGTGATAGTCACCATTTTAAAGAGAAGTCCATTTGTCTGAAAGGTGTGGTAAAATCACTGCCTTTCTCCCATTCCTCCAAGACAGAGAGGTTTCTGCTCTGAGCATGTCACACGGTCACCATTTAATTCAGCTTTTCCCTTCTCCCAGCCCTGCTCCTGAAACTGTGTCCAACCTGGCCCAACCGGCCCAGGCAGGAAATAAAAGCCATCCCAGAGAGGCTTTTCTTTGGAAAGCAGCAGGGAAATTAGCAGATTTCCCTGTAGCCCCTGTAGCACCAGAAACACACACAGCATGTGTTGTGCCTTCCCTGCTATGATGGGCCACCATATCGGACCTTCCAGAGACATCAAGCCCTCTGCCTGTTGCTGATCAAAAATCTTGTGCATAAACCTTCCGTATCTTGTGACAACCAAGACAACTTCCTCACTGTCCTCCTTGGCCCTTTGGTGTCTGCCCTCTTGCTGCACATCACCCCCAGCCCAGCAATGATTTCAGCAACAGGCAGAGATCTGCAGGCATCATCTCCCAGCGAGAACTGCACAACATCCCACCCACCAAAAGCATAACCTGCTCTTTGCCCTTTGTATGTCAGGTGGACTCTGTATCTTTGGGTTTTTTACACCTAAAACAATGAAAGGGGAAAAAAAATTCCATGCTCCAAATGCTAAGCCAGGGTCTGGTACACTATAACGTGATCCATCCCCTTTATTTTATAGCACTTTAATGCCTCTCTCAGTTGTCTCACTACACAGACTTCAGGCAGCATGGAGCCATGTTACTTAGCAACTCACAGTACACATGACAAAATTAACCCAAACAGTTTTGTTTATTAACTCTTAATAAGGAGCAAACAAAACAGCAACCTGAGAGTTTCACAACAAGAATGTTTTCCATTTTGGGTGCATTACTAATATTACAGACGACAATGTTATCTTGGGTGTTCTGTGAGATTTTTTTAGCCCTTTTGTGAAGACCTATTTGAAGCACAAAAGTCTTCCCCACCCTCCCCAATGCTTGATGTTTCTATAATGGAAAAAGTATATGTAATAATAGAAAAATTAAAAGAATACTGGAGCTAATGAACTCTAGCTGATGCCTGCTTGGCCTTGTGAAATCTAGGTTTGGGGGCTGAAGATGTGAGTGTTACCCCTAGACTCCATCCCAGAGTTTGGACAAATTGCAGGGGTGGGGTTTTCAAACTGCTGTGATTTACTCCAGGCTCTTCAGAAAACGTGACCATCAGGTACTCTATCCCTGCACCCCAACCCTTGAAATACAGTCCTGCTTCATAGAGATTTTAGGAGGATACATGTATTAACACATGCAAGGCAGCACAGGCTTAATTTGAAAAGGTATTTAAATAGCTAACCAAATCACACTGATTCCAGCAGCAACTGGGCGTCTAAAGATCTGGTCTTCAGGTGCTCTGGAGATGTGAGCCAGACTTGTTCCTAAGAAGAATATTGAGGATACCACTTGTGGAATATGTTGGTTTATGTCCATCATAAAAAGGGACTGGATATATTCTTTTTATGGTTCCTGTCATATGGAGTTTAAAAAGAAAATGTAATTGCTTTCCAAAAATATGTAGAACTTGCCAGGCTTTACCAAAGGACGAGAGCCCATTGCCTTGCTGTCTCGGGGGATTCGGATGAGAGGCTCCTGCCAAGAATTTCAGCCTTAGGAGAGACTTCTGCAAGATTATTTCCAGATATGAAACCCTTTTCCTGCCGTGCTGCTGAGCCCTCCCTGTCCAACACTTCATGGCGACTGCTGATAATGAAAGCGCAGAGGCCTCCCTCCCAAGCATTAACCACAACAGCTGATCCAGGCAGTCTTTTCCGGCTTTTATGGAGAAGAATAAGTGACTTGTGCTATTTTGTGAGAAACTACTTAGACACCAGATACAGCATCTACAGGTTTTTATGGAAGCAGAATGCAGATTCTTATCAGCCTCTATTTATTTAGCAAGTAATGACAAATGAATTCCTTGGAAACTTACTCCCAGTAATCCCAGAGCACCGAGTGCTCGGCATTGAAACAGCTTGGAGGCAGGGTGGTCAGAGGCACATACTCCAAGGGTCATGCTCTGGCTGGTGCCAGCTGGTGGAAGGGGTGGCAGGGAGGGGAGAGAAGGAGAGGGACTAGGAGGTGAGGGAGAAGGTCCACTTGCACTCTCAGCTCTGCAGCTGAGCTCAGTCTCTTTCATGGGTTTCTGCCCAGATGCAAGTGAGGAGATAGAGTCTGGAAGGATGCCAATATACCCTTGTTCAACGCAATGTGATATAAGTAAATAGATTGCTTTTCTTATCCAGGCCATCCTCTGTCCTACACAAGAATTTTTCCTTTTTGTACATTTTCCAGTATGCTAAACCTCAGTGGATGTAAGCATTTCCCTTAGGAAGTCTTTCACAAGTCACTTGCTTTCCCTGCCAGGAGGTCTTGCACAGGCTGCAGCTAGAGCCCCATGGCCAAGTGTTCTCCACAGCAAAAGAAAAGGGGGTAAGTTAAAATACATAAGGGATTCCTGCTAAAACTAGCCTTGCTCAGCCTTGCTCAGCTTTGCTCAGCTCCCCACCCAAAATTTCTGCTAACATCTTTGAAGGCTCCCTGAGCATTGAATATTTCCCCTTTCATGAGCGCTCAGTGCGGAGGGCAAACAGTTGGTCTGGGAAGGCACAAAGGCAGTAAGTCAGCCTATTTGTGCATACCAAGTGTAAGGCAGATTCCCCTCCTATAGTGCCTGCTTAGGTTAATTTGCTACACAGCCCATGGGCTCTTCACACTCTGCCCCAGCCCCTTCCATGCACCCCCTTATAATCTTATTACTGGCAGCTGTGAGATCCCAGAGAGTATTAGGAAAAATGGTCCTATCCTGCCACATGGAGTAGGCAAGGGCCTCCCGGTTCCCCAACTCCACCCTGCCATGGATATGCTGTCTCTGTACCACTATGGCCTTGGCAGTCTTGTGCTGTGCTTTTTTCTCCACGGAAAGCCAGGCCAGCTTTGTTCCTACATCTCAGGTAAGAACCCAACCCTCCTTCCCCACTGTCTTCTCCTATCCAAACTCCACAGCTTCTGTGGTCCTTGACATTTGAATGAAGACATCTCAGGCACATTAGGGTCAGGCCTGCTGCCTTTCAATAATAAAAAGTTGGCAAAATTGAATGAACCTCAAAATCAAATCTGAAGAGACTTTTAGCTTCTCTCTAGGACTGACATGACTATGTTGGCACAACATAGTACTGGCCACAATCAAAGGGTACACACTGACTTAGCACGGCTACAACTGCAGCATCAAGCAGGTTGAGGTTTTGAGTCTTTGCTGATGACAGCAAGAAATATGACTTGCTCTCCCTGACCCAGGCTGGGCAGCAACTGGATAATTGTCTAAACTGGTAGCTAGTAGGTGTTGATGCTGTATGACATAGTAGGAGCATCAAATCCTAGAGCATATGAACCAAACCTGGGATTGACTTTTAACCTCTCCTGGCCTCTGCAACATGTGAATGAGACCAGCTGAGCCTTGTGGAGCTATCCATACATCCATCACCAGAGTCTGCTATTAAGTGTGGGTCTGGGAACAAAGAAGGGGCAGGCGTGTGGCTCAGGACCTCAGCCCTGAAATCTGCTTCTGTTGGCTTCAATGTGGAAAGGCTCTGAGAAGAGAGAGCTGAGCAGATAACTCATACCTGGTCCCTCTCAAGATGCCCGGTTTGTTTTCTTGCTCAGCTCCCTCACCATCCCCAGCAGAGAGGAGGAGGAGCAAAATATCCAGCCACTGTTCTGCCCCCAAGTCAGAATCTGAGAAAAGGAGAGGCAAGATTTATCTAAAGTGTTGCTGAAGAAAAGGACAGGATACCCTGGGGAAAGGAGGGGGCTTTTCCTAGGGTCCAAAATACCTTGATCCCATCCACTCGCAAAGGTTGCTTTTCCTTCTATTTTTAATTTTTTCCCCTTTCTCCGTGCACTTTCTCCAAAAGGAAAATCAGAAAGCTGACATTGCCTCAAAACCTTGCTTTAAGCCTTCTCTATTCCCCATTTCTACTTTTTTCATCCACAGGCCCCTCAGTCACACCCATCTAACTCTGTGCCTTGCAGCAAGAAGACTTGGATACACATGAAGTTAGATTTGAACTATTGCCTTTGATAGTTGCAGGGTCTGCTTGTGCAAACAAGCAATATAATAATAATAATATTATATATTGTATATATATTATAATATAAGCAATATAATAATAATACAAAGGCTTCTAATGAAAGTTTACACCATCCAGGTCTGTCCTGGCTTGGACAGCAGATACAGATGTCCTGCTCATCCCAGCTTGGAGGGACAAGTTAAATTCATGCTCTTCTGTCAAACCCATCTTGTAGTGTTTGGAGGGTACTTGGATGCTCAAGTCACCCTGGGCCCCTTTGTGCTCTGTTCATCTCAAAAACTCTTCGGGTGAAAATGTCCTGTGAACCCTGTGTAGACCAATGAAAAATGTTCCCCGGGAGACTGGGTAGATTATTCTCCTCCAGCCCTTTCCCTTCTTTTCCTTTCTTTGTTCCAGGGCACTGGTCAGCCCCCGGCTCACCACCCTCAGACACATGCACGCGCAGCTGGGCCAAGAGGGGAAATGAATCATTTGCAGTGGGAGATCATGACTGCAGGATTCTGATCTTGAAAACGAATGTGCACATCTTCAGGAGCCTCGCGGGGCAAATCTTGGCCAACTCAAGGACTTGAAAACAAGATTTCCTGGGGGTCAGGAACAAGTCTAGTTTCTTATTCTTATTTCTTCATCCAAAAAAAAAAAAAAAAAAAAAAGAAAAACCAACCCAAACAATCTATGTACCAACCTTTTCAACTGCAAAATATGCACAGTGGGAATAGGGAGATGGGAAAAACCCTACAAGATCAGTAGCTCCAGGCAGGATATCCTCTGTGTTGTGAGCTTCAAGGGTCTTTCAGATTCCCGAAAGCTGGCTGGCTGCAGCCATTGTATCAAATTGGATTACATGGGTAAGAATTCCTGACCTGAATGTCATTTGGCTGCGGCTGCTGCATATGAGCCAACGTTATGTAGACAACACTCTGAAAATCCAACAGGTCCTCTGAGAACTTAGAGCTTCTCAAGGCAAAATTAATTAAGAAGTAATGAACTGAGCTTTTGATACCACAGTGGAAGTGTTGCTGCAGGCACAAACGCTAAGAGAAGGGTGCTTTTGACTGATTTTTAATTAGAATTTAATAGTGCCCTGAAGTTACATCTCTCATTAAAAAAAAAAAGTTTACCTAGTTCTATCCAATGAACAACTCAAATTAGATTTTAACGTATGCAAATAACTGGTCTGAAAGATCTGCGTGGGAGTAATAGAGATAGGACAGGATAAATCCTTGACCCTTTACAGTTGATTTTTCTTTAACTGTTCCATCAGCTAGTTTGTTTGCAATTAGACGTTAGAATTAATAGAGTTTAAAGGAAGCACTGAAAAGCCATGTGAAATGCAGACACTGAGGGCTTCAGCTGAGGTCAATTAGCACAGCCCATTGATTTTAACCGCATTAACTGCATTAACTATCTCACTGGAGTGTGCAGATCTTAACTGTATGCAACATTTCCAAGTCATGGCCAGCCCTGAGTTCCTACTTACACTGAATAGCCTCTTACTCTCCAAGATGTCCCATTAGTTAAATACAGCTCAGCATGTATAAGCCTGAGGAAATCTTCCTGTAAAGTCATCCAGATTGCTCAAAAGGCCCTAGCTGGAAAACAGTGTGTGTCAGGGTAACTCCAAGGGCTCCTGGGGTGTCTTAGCCAAGGAGGTTTGTATCTCTAAGACCTTTGCAGGAATGTTGCTGTTACTAATAGCATCAAGAAACCCTGCTTAGCAAGAGTCCACAGAGTCTGGCCCAGGATGAGTTGCCATGACAGGAGGCCGGCAAAATGCCTTAGTTCATCCTGAGCAAACAGCACCTTTTGCTGCACTCTATGTAATAGAATATTTATATCACGTAAATATAACTGACCCTCTCTGTGCAGCTTTTGCTGCACTTCTCTCAATAAATCTCCACCTCAGGATGAACAACATCATGCAATACTAAAGATTAAAATTAAACTATAAATGTGATTCCCCTCAAGCGATCCTTCCTAGCAGACATTACCACTTAGCTGCTTTTCAAATGCATCTTAAACTCATTCAGAGGCACGATACAGCTGCTTAGCTATTTAAAATCAAATACAAAACTCCATCCTCTTCTTACAACATCTGGTGGTGATGGAACTTTTCACAGAGCTAAGCAGAAGGGAGAGGAGCTGAAAAGACACACAAAATCACACCTTCTACTCGAGACAAAGGGCATCTGGGTACCTAATGTAAGTGCCACAGTTGTTTTTCTCCAGTCACTGTACCAAAGCCTTGAAGCCCTGGATAATAAGTGACCTGAATCACTTACAGATCTCTTGCAGTTTTATGCTATAGGAGTTGGCTGTGTGCAGCGCCAGCAGCAGACTGGACACAGCCCATAAGGTCTGGTCTGCTATGCTCGGGAGTCTTGTCTGTACAGTTCTCTAGTCTTTAGGACTTCATTAAGCATAGGGGGAGCAATAAAAAGTGGTGCTTGTTGTGGTTTAGGGTTTTTTCCTTGCTTCTTTTTAATTACACAAGAATTTAAAGGTAGTGTAGAAAGGCCATGCCAAGAAACAGTATCTTTCCTTGCCAGTTCAATATTAGTTAAGCACCGATTCTGCAACTACTGAAAAGCAAGTTTGCACCTTCTCTTTGACAGGACCATGATCTACCAGAAAGGTTTCTGCTTACACACAGGAGGAAACATCCTATTGCCATCCTACATGTCTATGGGACATGGGATGGGGACAGTTGTTGATGTAGCTTAAATGTCTAGGCCATAATAATCTCTTCATGTGACCCATGGCAGGTTGCATTCCCAACGACAGAGGCTATCAAGGGATGAGGGAATGGGCAGGATGAGAGTTTCAGGTCATGAACAGGTAATACATGCAGCACTGGGCAAAGGGCTGAAGGTTCGCAATGTTTGGAGGGATGCTGTGCATTTGGTTTGCTTCTGAAGCAGTGTGGTGGTAGGAGATCATGCTTCATCTGGCCATGTGATACATGGAGTCTTTCCCACTTTGAATCCTGTTATATTAGTATCAGTCACCATCTGTGGTGAACTCCCTACAAATGCATTTCTAGAGACATGTTTTGCTTTTGCAGCCATGGGACTTTTCCACTCTGCATTCAGATTTGGTGTCAAAATAGAGGCACTGACTTTCCTTCAGACCAACTCTGTCATCTCAGTGTTTAAATCGACTCATATCAGTACCACGCTTTACTTAGTTGGCTGTTTATTTTAATCTTCAGGATCCCAGATCACTCCTCCAACACTTCTCCCAGCAGTCCTTGACTGTTTGGCTCCTTATTCATGCCAGCCTCACAAACCCCACTATTTACCAAGGAAATATGGGGCACCCCAGCAAGCAGCGTTGAGAGCAGCAGCATCTAAATGCCCTGGGTAGCTGAACTATCAAGGTGAGTCCTTCGGGTGTGGAGGACACAGGTATGAACTTGGGCTTGGGACACTTTTGTGTGGCAAGAACAGCTGGGAAAGCTCATGGGTAAATCATTCTCTTTTGGTGTTTCTTGGGACCTCTCATCAGTGGTTTGTACTTTCTCCTTAGCTCAGGCACAAGCCCAGGGCGAATATCTGGGGGCATCACAGGTAGATAATGATAACAGCTCCTTGGCAATTACTCTGCGTCACCCCCAGCACTGTGTG
Source organism: Morus bassanus (assembly GCA_031468815.1). Lineage (NCBI taxonomy): Eukaryota > Metazoa > Chordata > Aves > Suliformes > Sulidae > Morus > Morus bassanus. The sequence continues at coordinate 10,252,930 of CM062572.1, forward strand.
TTTAGAGAGTGTCTAAAGTGGGTGTTGTTTCAAAGGGACAAAGCAGCTCCTCAAGCAGTTTTATGGCTTTGTAATTTATTTACCAAGGCAAGCTCAGGTCAGTCACACTATCTATTTCTTTTTTAATGAGGTGCTGTTTATTTTTCACTCTCACGTTCTGGATGGATTGAGACACAAGCAGGTCAAATAACTTTTCCCTAAAGTCTCCAGGGCTTACAAAGCTAAGTCATTCCACCTTTTAATGTGTTAAGCAGGAGCTTGACTTGAAGTCAGGGGAACTGCAAACACATTTAAAGGTGCTTAAAAACCTTTCTAATGAGGAGCCTACATGAAAGTCTTGGTCTTCTGTGTACTATTGAGTTTTTACACCCACTTCAGCTGAGTGTCACTACCAGCTGAGGTGAACTAAGGATATCCTTCGGGAAAGGTCTGCAGAGGAATATTTTTCATTAGCTCGACTACTGATCTGGACAAATTTAGATACTCCCACTGTTTTTCAGGTCTGAAGTAGAATATCCTAAACTTAGCCTGGATTTTTCTCTTTCAGACCAGTCAAGGCCTGGATGCTTGCCTTTCTGTCCAAATATACCAGAGGGACTTATTAAAGATACTGGCTCTTTCCACACCTTGTCTCCACTTTAAAATTGGTGCAACAGACTGGGGAATTAAGAGTTCCTTTGATGGTGCATGGAAGTTAACTATTAAATATTGAGAGCTTTTCTAAAAATAAGTTATTTTTCTTTTCCCCTTTCCATTTGCAAAATAAGCAAACCCAATCTGATACTAAAAAATATCATCCCAGATGCTCTTGCACAACCAGGTCATTAAAGAAAAGTATAAGGTGAAAAACAATAGAGGCTGGTGTCACTTGTGGAGGTGAAACACAGAACCAGCACTCAGGTCTGTGCTATGGTGATGCCTGTGGGCTTCAGACACACATGGTGCTTGGTGCTGCACAGCAGTAAACCTGCTGACAAGTTGCTGTGCTCAACTCTGAGGCCACACAGCCGCCCCAGGAATCTCTTAGCTCAGATTTGGGTGTCCAGTCCTCTGCCACATAAGAAAAATGAGCGGCTTAAGGTCGTAAGAAATGAGCTAACTGGGTAAGGTGCAAGAACAACCTATGGGGAACCCAGGAGAGGTGACCAGGTGTTTATATTCACTTGGGAAAGTCATCACTTATGGTGGACCAGTGTGTGTCCTGGGGAAGTTTCTTTAAGGACTTACCCTGTGGTTTTGCTCTTTCACCAGCACCTGCCTTCAGCCAAGGCTGGAGACAGACACAGAGCCAGATGGACCCTTCTGACCAGGCTCATGTTTCAGGTTTTATGTGAGGTAGCTTGGGTTCTTCCCACAGAGGCATCTCAGCTCTTATATCAGCAGTTAAGATGCTCACAGATTTTGCAGATGGCTCTTGATGTCCTTTCTCCCTTGCTTAGGGAACTGCCCAAATGAACATGCCCTGGATGGTCTTGTGAAGGGGGGTTGGAGTCAGCCTCTCCTGTTGGAGCTGGTCCAGTTTGTGCTGCTAGTTAGTTGTTCACTGGAGCAGGAACCTATAACTTGACTTTCCCACATCACACACATGAGTGTCCAGACTATGGGGCTGGAGAGTCCATCTTCCACTTCTTCTCTTTGGTCCAGTGAATGTTTAATTATTTATACAACAGGGAACTGCTTCAGCAGGAGACTTTGAGACCAAACCCCAGAGGATCTATCAATTGGATGCTCACAACACTTTTTCAGGACATGGGGGGCTCTGCATAAACCATAGGAGACAGAGTTTCAGTCTGGGTTTCCAAGAGCCCAGGAGAGGGCTTAAACCAGTGGCATCTGTTTTCAGGGCAGATTATTGGTGCACTGAGGAAGCTTATGGGATTTAGCCATTTATAGAGCTTCTTGTGCCCTGTAAATTTAGAGGATGAACTCTTAGTCAAATCAGGAGAGAGGACGGACTTCCCATTTGTTTCTATGGGCTGGGAAGTCATCAAGCAGGATTTAGGCATGAGCATTTCAGCCAAGCCAAGATTTTAGGCAGGTTTGCATATATCAGCATGTCAGAAATGTGAACACTACAGCTAGGTGGGGCAGATGCTCCTGTGTAAGAGTCAGGCTCAAAGTGGCAATTAGACACCTACCTACCTTTATAGAGTTGATCTGCAATAAATCCACAACATAAAGCTGCAGAAATGCAGCAATATAAGTGATTGGGAATATATGTCTAAAACAAAGAGGAGGGAAAGACGTAAAGGCATACACAAATGCAATTTTCCTGCAGCATAGCCTTTGCTTAGGTTGTATATCACAGGGAGAGATTTTATTAGAGGTCATTAAATTTTAAAGCCTTAATGGTACCTTCTGTACTGCGTGATTGGTACAAAAAGGAGAGCTTGACAAAGCATTAATGCAGAAGGACGAAAGGCATCCTCCACTGCAGTGTTTGCGGCTGGGAATAAGCTCCCGGCTGCAGAGCATCCGCGGGATTAGTGTGACATCATCTGGCGAAAGCCGGTACGAGTCCTTCAGGACTGGAGCATCCCTGGGCTGACAGGAGACGATCAGAGAAGCAGAAAAGATTTGCGAGGTGAATGAACTGGTCCTGATGCCTTTCAGATGAGCGTGGAAGTGTGACAGTCAGGAGCACAGGCAGGACTGCAGCAAATACAGCAGCCGAGTATAGCAAACTTGGTGTAAAAAAACTGTAAGCAACTCAAAAGTCCAGATTCTCACTTTATATTAGTTGGTTCTGCTGTGGCTAAACCCGTCCATTGGGTCTACTGGCTTTTTCTTTCTTTTCCCTCATTTTCCCCACTCTTGGCTTTTTTAAACTTCAAAACTTTAGCAACTAGTTGACACGTTATCTCTTTCCACTTGTTTGCCACCTCCAGCTGCACTTTGCAGACCAGGTGAAACACACATTCATGGGACAGTGCTCTGGGCTGTAGCAGGAATGGCCAGCAGCAAGAGAAGTGACTCCCAGCAGAGCAATTAAGTTACTGTCAGGCAGATGTTCAGTGCATGACTTGAACCTTTGCATTTAGAAACCAAGAATCCACCTGCAAGGCCAGTATATTTTAGGGGACCAGGGCTGAAATTTTAAAAAAATCCTTAAGGGTGTTGCATATCTGAAACTCAGTCTCCTTGGATGTCGAAGGCCTAAATGCACTTGGGTCTCTCCCTCTCTGAGCTGTACACCCACAGCAGTAATCTGAAACTGTGTATGTTTGTATCCAGGTCAGGGGAATGGCATAAGAGCTCATTTGTCTGACTCACCAACTTTCTTGCCAAGTGAGCATGAAATTTTCATGATGTTGCAAAGTAGCTCATCCACAGCCTCCTAAATGTCGCTCCTCCAGAGATTTTACACCCAGGAAGCACCCTGAATAATTGATGTGCTTTTGGGATGCAGGATTATTTATTTATTCATTTGTGGTGGTGATGGTTTAGGAAAAATATATCAGCTGAGTTGGGGGAAAAAAAAATCCCTATAAAATCTTGGGTGGGATGAGACTACCTACCAGCTTTGTATAGAAAAACCTAGGACAAACCATGGGAAGATGATGCGCGGTTGTGATTTTTAAGCTCGTCCCTGGGCCAGGGGAATAGTATCAAATCTTGGAGATGGAGTCCTCACCAGTCCACTTCTTTAATATGACCGGTGTCAATCTCTCAGGTGAAGCTCCTGTTCTCCAGGGATGCTGAACATCTGCCCAAAAACCTTTTAATGGCAGCTGAAAGTAGCCTCCCAGAATCATTTGCAGCTTTGTCATTTTTTTTTAAGTTTGTGTCCATTATGTTTTGGTATTCTCCAAAAAGCTAATGAAAAAAGTGAATGGCCCAAGCAGTGAATCTGAGTGTAATCCATCATTTTCAAAGCACCTGGGGAGAATGACAAATGGTCTCAAAGTCTAAATGCTGGCAGGGCTCTTCCCAACTTTTTTCTCATCATTGGTTCAAGTGACAGTCACAGAGGCACATGAAACCTTTCTTTGCACCCCACTTTTGCAATCTAATGCTCACAAGGGCCTTCGGGCTTTGCTGATTATACCCATGGTGTCTCAGACATTTACCCTGCCAAGACTGAGCAGTTTCCAAGACAAGGTCATCCAGCCACGTATAGCCAAGAGAAGGTATAGCTGTGGGGAGCGGAGCAGGGGGACAGACTGACACCTCAGTGACAACAGAGAGGTGTGCCCCATGCCCTGAGGATGACATCCCTTCTGCAGGACCAGTATTTGTAGAGTCAACCTGGGACATTCCTGAATTTCTCTGGTTTTAGAGGTTCAGACAGAAATCATCTATCAGTTAGAGGCACAAGATGCTTCGAAGCCACATGTTACAAGCTGAGTCTTGCTTTTAACACTCCATGGGGCCCAGACTGGGCTGCTTTATTATTCAAACACACTACATCTTAGTCATGTTATTTTTTCAACATGGAAACAGCTACATTCCTTCTATGAGCAAAGAGGTTGGATGTACAGCCTGCACAGCCGAGGCATGTCTGAATTTGCCTCTTTTAAACTCTTTGATAATTTTCTCTACCCTTGAGTAATTCAAATAGTTTTACAATGAGTGACCCAGAAAAAAAAAAAAAGAAGATATTCCTTACTGCATAAGCTTTGAAAGGTTCCCATCAGGTCACTAAACTGTGACTGCTTTTCCACGCCACCTCTGAGTCCTCTGCATGGAAGTGTGCGAGCTCCCTTCAGTCATGCAAGAACAAGAAGATCTCTGCACATGCAGCAGGCATTTGAGGATATTTATGGAGGCAGCCAGCCTAACACAACACAGGCAAAATGTAAACAAGTAAGTAAATGCTCACACACCAAGAGCATGCATGGGCTCCTCACCACCGCTGCTGGATCTCTTTAATAAATAGCCAAGTAGAAAATTAAAAACAGCTTGGTATCAGCAGCAGGTAGCTCTGTTGAACTGCTCCTGGCCCAGCGTGAGGCTTCCTCCCCAGTGGCTTCCTGGGCAGAGTCGTGCTCCTCCGCCTGTGGGAGTCCAGGCTCTGTCCTTCGGATGCATGGAACCAAATACATGCCCATGGGGAAAGAAGGCACCTACAGCTGAGAGGGGCTGCAGCAGTTATCCATGAGCATAAAGAATTAAAGTAGCAAAGCAGTAAAGTTTTTACTTTTAAGATTTAAAAATTATTTTTCCTATCAAAAACAGAGCTGTTTTCAGACCATCTCTCATGTAGCCTTTTGGACATGAACTTGTGACCCTGATGGGGTGGCCAGGTGGTAACAGCCCTGGCTGTAGCAGTTACAGTTCTGCACCTCTTGCCAGCTGTCCAACCACCCAGGAGGTCCTGCCTGGGGACAGACAAGCAGACAGACAGACAGGCAACCCAATTCTCTTCTGACACGTGCTTTCCCAGTGACTTAAGCTATTTCCCAGTAAGTCAGACAGTCAGAGAGGAGTTGGAAAGCTTTATTTGCATTTTGACACATTCCCCTAAAAAAAAAACAAAAAAAAACAAAAAAAAACAACCACAAACCAGTTTTGACGCATGCAGAGAGAGGACTTTCAGCACAGCCCCAGGAAATTTTCTGAGTCAGCAGAGGGACCGAGGGAAAACCCCGCAATGCTCCCCGCCATCACTAGGTGCCCTCCTTGCTCTCTCTTGGGGGGAGCTCCTTAAATCCCTGGAGTAGATCTCCAGTCCCTTTCCCCATTTTGGGCAGTTGTTCTCAGCTCTCTTGTAGTCAGGTCTCATTTCAGAAAACTGGTGGCTTTGTGCTTCAACTCTCAGGAAAACTGATACTGCCTGCTCATCTGCCCACTCTCTACTCCTGAGCTTCTCCTTACAGCTTTCATCTCCAAGGAGAAGCTAACAAACCTGGTGGTGGGTGCACCTGATTCCATTCAGATCCTCCCTGGTGAACTTTTAGCCCTGTCTGCTCCAGAAGCTGGACTTTAATTCCTTGGTGTTTGTCCCACAAATCACCTCTGCAGTCCTTGCCAGTGAAGGCATCATCACCATTTGCCAGTCCCTCCCCTGGCAGACTTCTCACTACTCCTTATCACAGTAACCATTTTTCTGAGAAGGATATTTTCATCTGTTTTGTTAATCTGACCTCTCTGTAACTGTGAACTCTTACACGTCCCACCACCAGCTCAGAGACTGCTCTTCTTACAATAAACCTTTCTTTTATACCCATTCCCATTCCTGCTAACTCCCTCCTCCACCTCCAAGCCAAATTCACTCTGCTTTTCTTTTCCTGTCTTCTTATTCCCTCCCTGTAGTCAGATTACAGGATCACAGAATCACAGAATGGTAGGGGTTGGAAAGGACCTCTGGAGATCATCTTGTCCAACCCCCAGCTTGAACAGAGTCGCCTAGAGCAGGGTGCACAGGACCGCATCCAGGCTGGTTTTGAATATTTCCAGAGAAGGAGACTCCACAACCTCTCTGGGCAGCCTGTTCCAGTGCTCTGTCACCCTCGCAGTAAAGAAGTTTTTCCTCATATTCAGGTGGAAATTCCTGTGTTCCGATTTGTGCCCTTTGCCTCTTGTCCCGTCACTGGGCACCACTGAAAGGAGTCTGGCCCCATCCCCCTGACACCCACCCACCCACCCTTTAGATATTTATAAGCATTGATAAGATCCCCCCTCAGTCTTCTCTTCTCCAGGCTAAACAAACCCAGATGTCTCAGCCTTTCCTCATAAGAGAGATGCTCCAGTCCCCTGCTCATCTGCATAGCTCTCCACTGGACTCTCTCCAGTAGTTCCCTGTCTTTCTTGAACCAGGGAGCCCAGAACTGAACACAGTACTCCAGATGTGGCCTCACTAGGGCGGAGTAGAGGGGGAGGATAACCTCCCTTGACCTGCTGGCCACACTCCTTTTAATGCATCCCAGGATACCCTTGGCCTTCTTGTCCACAAGGGCATGTTGCTGGCTCATGGCCAACCTGCTGTCCACCAGCACTCCCAGGTCCTTCTCAGCAGAGCTGCTTTCCAGCAGGTCAGCCCCCGACCTGTACTGGTGTGTGGGGTTGTTCCTCCCCAGGTGCAGCACCTTACACTTGCTTTTGTTGAGTTTCATTAGGTTCCCCTCAGCCCAGCTCTCCAGCCTGTCCAGGTCTCACTGAATGGCAGCACAGCCTTCTGCTGTATCAGCCACTCCTCCCACTTTTGTATCATCAGCAAACTTGCTGAGGGTACACTCTGTCCCTTCGTCCAGGTCATTGATGAATATGTCGAACAGGACTGGACCCAGCACAGACCCCTGGGGAACACCACTAGTTACAGTCCTCCAATCAGACTCTGCCCTGTTGATCACAACCCTCTGAGCTCTGACGTTCAGCCAGTTCTCAGTCCACCTCACTGTCCACTCAGCTAACCCACACTTCCTAAGCTTACCTATGAGGATGTTATGGGAGACAGTGTCAAAAGCCTTGCAGAAGTCGAGGTAAACAACATCCACTGCTCTCCCTTCATCTACCTTACCCAGCCAGTCATGCCATCATAGAAGGCTCTCAGGTTGGTCAGGCATGATCTCCCCTTGGTAAATCCATGTTAACTACTTCTGGTAACCTTTTTTTCCTCTACATGCCTGGAGATGACCTCCAGAATGAACTGTTCCATCCCCTTTCCAGGGATGGAGGTGAGGCTGACTGGCCTATAGTTTCCCGGGTCCTCCTTCTTGCCCTTTTTGAAGACTGGAGTGATGTTGGCTACTCTCCAGTCCTTGGGCACCTCTCCTGTCCTCCATGACCTTTCAAAGATGATGGAGAGTGACTTAGCAACAGCATCTGCCAGCTCCCTCAGCACTCGTGGGTGCATCCCATCGGGGCCCATAGATTTGTGAGGATCCAGTTTGCCTAAATGATTTCTAACCCAATCCTCCTCAACCAAGAAGTCTTCCTTTCCCCAGATTCCCTCTCTCACCTCTGGGGGCTGGGATGCCTGAGGGTCAGCCTTAGCAGTAAAGACTGAAGCAAAGAAGGCATTCAGTAACGCTGCCTTCTCTGCATCCTGCGTCACCAGGGCACCCACCTTGTTCAACAGCAGGCCCACAGTTTCCCCAGTCTTTCTTTTACTACTGATGTATTTGAAGAAGCCCTTCCTGTTATCCTTGACATCCCTTGCCAGATTTAATTCCAAGTGGGCCTTGTCCTTCCTCATTGCATCTCTGCATACCCTGAAAACATTCCTATATTCCTCCCAAGTGGCCAGTCCCTTTTTCCACATACTGTAAACCTCCTTCTTCCATTTGAGTTTTTCTAGGAGCTCTTTGCTCATCCGTGCAGGTCTCCTGGCTCCTTTGTTTGACTTCTTCCTCACAGGAATGCACCAATCTTAAGCCTGGAGAAAGTGGTACTTGATTAGATAACTTCTACCTTTGCTTACAGCATCACCAAATTCTGGGGCTTTTCTCATCTTACTCACAGTAAAATCTCCTGCCCACACCTTCTTCACCATCCCCCACCTTCAGCAGCACTAATTCCTCTCCCCTGACTTCCTATCCAAAATACTATGGCTACAGAAACCCCCTTGCTCTCCCTGCACCAACCCACTTTTCCTGCCTTTTTGTGCCTACTGTAAGTGTGATACCTTCAAGTCTTGTCCTGACTTTCTAGACATGACACAATGATGACTCTTTTCCATCCTTATATTCCTTGCCCCTCTCAGAAGGCTCCATCCAACCTTCTTCACACTACCTGATGCAGCATCCATGCTGTGGGTCATGGCATCATAGCAGCTATCTGCCTCAGTAGCCCTCTGCATTTATGCAGAAGATGCCTTCCTCTGGCACAATATTTCCATTATGTTTCTCCTGCCCATTCTAGGCTCTGCAACCACTAGCCAGGCCATCCCCTCCACCTGGACAAGTCCTGGGTGGACCTGGCCACCCTGCTATGGGGTGGGAGCTGGGAGCCAGGAGTTGGGACTGTGCTGCTGAGCACTGTGTCGCCCTGCCATGTACTGCAGCAGCTCCCAAAGTGGGAGGCTGACTGGCTCATGATGTTTCTCACTTTCTCAAATACACGCTTACTTGCTGTTACTGTCTCACACTCTCTTCCCTTCCTCCTTCTTGAAAGACACTCCCACCACAACAGCTTTTCTCACAAGCACCTTCCCTTGACCCAGATATTATAGATGATGTTTCATTTTCTATTACTGTAACAGCAATTTAGCATCAGCCTCACTTGTTGATGTTCATGTGAATATCAACAGATCAGCAAAACTGATCTTGAAACATAGAATCACAGAATCATAAATAGAATCATAGAATCATAGAATCATAGAATCATAGAATCATTAAGGTTGGAAAAGACTTTTAGGATCACCAACTCCAACCATCAACCCACACCACCATGCCTCCTAAACCATGCCCTGAAGTGCCACGTCTACACATTTTTTTAACTCCTCCAGGGATGGTGACTCCACCACCTCTCTGGGCAGCCTGTTCCAATGCCTGACTACTCTTTCACTAAAGAAATTTTTCCTAATATCCAATCTAAACCTCCCCTGACGCAGCTTGAGGCCATTTTCTCTCTTCCTATCACTAGTAACTTGGGAGAAGAGACCAACACCCACCTCACTACAACCTCCTTTCAGGTAGCTGTAGGGATCAGTAAGATCTCCCCTCAGGCTCCTCTTCTCCAGACTAAACAACTGCAGTTCCCTTAGCCACTCCTCATAAGACCTGCTCTCCAGACCCTTCACCAGCTTCGTTGCCTTTCTCTGGATGCGCTCCAGCACCTCAATGTCCTTCTTGTACTGAGGGGTCCAAAACTGAACACAGTATTCAAGGTGCAGCCTCATCAGTGCCGAGTACAGGGGCATGATCACTGCCCTGCTTCTGCTGGCCACGCTATTCCTGATACAAGCTAGGATGCTGTATCAAGAAGAAGTCCAGGCTTCTTGGCCACCTGGGCACACTGCCGGCTCATGTTCACCCAGCTATCAACCAACACCCCCAGGTCCTTCTCCACCAGGCAGCTTTCCAGCCACTCTTCCCCAAGCCTGTAGTGTTGCATGGGGTTGTTGTGACCAAAGTGCAGGACCCGGCACTTGGCCTTGTTGAACTTCATACAATTGACCTCGACCCATCAATCCAGCCTATCCAGAGCCCTCTGCAGAGCTTTCCTACCCTCGAGCAGATCGACACTCCTGCCCAATTTGGAGTCATCTGCAAACTTACTGAGGGTGCACTCGAGCCCCTCGTCCACATCATTGATAAAGATTTAAACAAGACTGGTCCCAAAACTGAGCCCTGGGGAACACCGCTCATGACCAGCCACCAACTGGATTTAGCTCCATTCACCACAACTCTCTGGGCTCGGCCATCCAAGCAGTTTTTAACCCAGTGAAGAGTACACCTGTCTAAGCCATGTGCCGCCAGCTTCTCTACAAAACCTCCTAAAACGAAATATTTTCTCATGAGCATTCAGGTCTTTCTTGTTTTCAGCCAGCTAGAGCTGATATGAAATAACAGCCTGAACAGAAAAAGGAAGATTTGCATCTGACATATCAAGGCAAAACAGAACAACTTTCGGAATCAGCTGTAGGTGGCCAACACAATGGATATGAGGCAACCACGTTTGCTTTTGCTTGTCTTCTGTTCTTGAAGAAGATGGGTAACAGCAGGAACAGAAACAAAATGACTGTCACATGTAGGTTCCACGTATTTTTACAGGAGGCCATACAGGGCTGGTTCAACCAGCAACACTAAAGACAGCGCTGAGAAAGTGAGTGATGCAAGTCCACATGCAGACAACAACTTAGCAAGACTGAATGAGAAAAAAATGAGAGCTTGTAGTCATTTATATTGGTGCTAAGAAGGTCAATAACAAATGAGAGGAACAGGAATTTATGTTACTCATGAAGGAATTTGATGTAACTGATGCCACAGAAGGCTCCTGAGATGACTTTCCTGATTATTGTAATAAAACTGTTGATTAGGAAGGGCAGACCGGGGGCAGTTCTCTGTATCATCACTATCAGCTTGTGAGTTGCTACATCAGATTTACCGGATGCTGAACAGAAGAGGGAGAATATCTGCAGAATGATCTGCTACAGACCATCAAACAAAGTCAGAAAATCAAAAAGGAGAATGAGTCATTCCTGAAACCCATTATTCATTAAACCCTCAGCTAATTTGTGAAAAGAAAAGTTCTGTATGCATGGTGGACTTCAGAGTGGGAGACGTATGCTAGAGATGTATGTAGTCAGCAGAAAAATAGAATTTAGGTGATACAGGTGAATTCTCTAATCCAGCAGGTACTGCACCCAAGGTGAGATCATTCATTACGACATGCAATGGTGAATTAATTGCAGGGCAGAAAGTTTGTTCCTCTCTGAAGACCAGCCATCATGACTGTGGCCTGATTATTTGTAGCGTTGACTGCCCTAAACACTCAGCATTAAAAAGGTTAAGTTCTCTAACTTGAGGAAAGTTACTATCCAGATTCATTGGTAGAAAAAATGTGGGTAGAAAAATCGGAATGAAAGTTGAGTCCTTTGAGGAAGAGTTTATCAGATAGTCAAAAAGTCAGGATTTCCAAGTCAAGAGTACAAACAGGTCTTGCTAAAAATCTCATCCTAGTTCAGTGACAAAGTAAAAGAATTAATGTGAAATAGAAAAGTAATCTATCGCAGATATGAAAGAGGGAAACAGCTGCCAATTAATATAAAATAGAAGTAAGTAAATATGAGAAATAAGTGAAATCAGAACCATCTAGAAACACCTCAGAACAGAGCAAAGAAAGTATTTTAACACCTACTAAGAACAAAAGTAGCTTAACAATACTACAGGAACATCGCTAGAGAGAGGCAGTAAAATTAATAGTACTGTAAAAAAGTAGAGTACTTAATAAATATTTGTCTTCTTCAGAAAGAAGTCAGATCATGCACATGTATAACATGGGGCTGCTGATGGACTTTTTTGCTCGGTAATATCAAGAGGATGTTAAACAAGGTCTACTAGGGAAAAATTTTTAAAATGAGCACTCTGGCTAATTAGCATTCCTAAAAGAGATGACATGATCTCTCTCCTGCTTCCAATTGAAGAAGTGCTCATAGTGTGTCAATACTCCAAAAGGGTAAAGAGGATGAACTGGGTAAGTACAGCCAAATAGAAGTGACAGATGCAAACAACTGTGAGCTAATGGTGGGAGTGTAGCAAATGCTAATAAGCATCTTTCATAGAAAAACAAGATATATTTGCCAAACTGAGTTCCAGCTTTTATGAGTCTGGCCCAGACAGGATGGATTCAGAGTTTTCCAAGGCATTGGATACTGTACCAGGAAACAAAACCATGTCCTGTAAAACACTAAAAGTTATCCCATAACTGATGTGAGAGCTGGAGAAGTGAGAGATTTCAAATACAGATGGATGACCACAGCATGGGCTCCCAGGACAGCACTATAACATAAGGAAATAAAGCAACTGTGAGTGTGTATATGGCGTTACATGTAGGTGGAGACGTAGGGAAATTATTTTTTTCTTTGCACATTCATGCATAGCAGTAGAAAGATCAATGCTGAAATAGTCCCTGACCTGCAGACTCATGGAGTCAGGGAGAGGCTGTGGGGAGAGGACACTGTGTGCTGCCTCTGTTACATTGCTTTTCCCCACGGGCTGCTTTTAGCCACTGCTGGAGACTGGATCTAGACAGACCTTTGGTCCCCCAGTAAAGCCACTCTTATTGTCTTATGTTGTCCACACACTTCCCATGTGTGCATTCTTCAAAACAATCTGAAAAAAGGAAACCATGAACTACCTGCAACAGCTCAAAGACCAAAGCAAACACCATCCTGTATAAGGTTCGGGGCTTGCTCTGCTCTTCAGTCTTTCATTGGTTTTAGTCCTTACTCATCACGTTAAATCACTTCTCAGTCTCCTGTGACCATGTGTTGTGGTTTAGCCCCGGTCAGCAACTAAGCACCACGCAGCCGCTCGCTCACTCCCCCACCCTTGTGGGATGGGGGAGAGAATCAGAAGGGCCAAAGTAAGAAAACTCGTGGGTTGAGATAAGAACAGTTTAATAATTAGAATAAAACAGCAATAATACTAATATAATGAAAAGGAAAATAATGAGAGAGAGAGAGATGAAACACTGGAAGAAGAGGGAAAAAAAAAAACAAAACTAAACAACAAGTGCTGCAACCGCTCTCCACCCGCCGACCGATGCTGCCGGTCCCCAAGCCACGATCGCTGCTTGTCCCGGCCAACTCCCCCCAGTTAATATACTGGGCATGACGTCACATGATATGCAATACCCTTTGGCCGATTCGGATCAGCTCTCCTGGTTGTATCCCCTCCCCTCCCGGCTTCTTGTGCACCTGGCAGAGCATGGGAAGCTGGAAAAGTCCTTGACTAGTGTAAACACTACCTAGCAACAACTAAAACACCAGGGTGTTATCAACATTATTTGCATACCAAGTCTAAACACAGCACTATACTAGCTACAGTGAAGAAAATCAACTACCCCAGCTAAAACCGTGACACCATGTGAAGGCTAATTGCACAAACATTTGCACAAAAAAAAAGACTTGTTTCTTGAGTTCCTAGCTATCACCACAGCCTTTTAGCCTTGCCAGCGCAGGTCTGGCCTTGGGCATCACCTTTGGCATGGGCAGCAGTTCTGTTTTGGGCCCAGCTGTCAGGACTGTTTCTCCATTTGATCCACTACGGTTGTCTGTTAAAAGACAAAAATAGCCCTGGCACCAAGGACTGGGACTTCCTTCAGAGAGCCAAGTTCCCCTGTCCCCAGGCCAGTTCCCTAATCACTTTCCTTCTGAAACATAAATGTATTTTCCATATGCTTGGCCTGCTTTTGGTGGGAGAGGTACAGACCTCACCCTCCTCTCTTCATCACATCTTTTCTCCAGAGTAACCAAGATCCTCATATGAACTGACAGGCACAGACTGGTACCCACCACTGGCTGGGGAGTCAAGGACTACAGATGCTGGATTGCCATATACTAAAGAAAAAGATAACAACAGGTTTTAAAAAGTAAATCCTGGGTGCAGCATCATTTTCTGGAAGGACCTGTTGCTTTGAGGTAGTTGTCCCCAGTGCAGATCTGCTGTACTGAGACTCTTGGGGAGAGGGACCATGATTTCACCAAGTTTTTGAATCCACATCAGGATTAGCTGCTTCACTGCTCAGCACTGGGCACGTAGGAGAACTCAGCTGCAGGTATCTAGGGACCACAGATGATAAAAAAGCATGATTTCTAAGGAGAGGAAACAGATTGTGGGTTAGATGTGGGCTAAAGAGAAAGGGGCGTTCATGTTAAGTGTCTGTTGTTCTACTAAGAATGGCTTCTGGGAGTTATGCCTTTCTTTTGTATCTTGAATTTATACAGAAGGAAATATCAGGAGCTAAAGACTGCTTTCCTTTAGGTGAGAAGGTTGAACTAGGTGTGTTCCATTATGTATAAAACAGGTATATTCCTTATATAAATGATGTGCTTCTGAGCCTTGAAGAAAGGAGACAGCTTTCAGAAGTGTTCTTTGATAATTGGGACAAAATACCATGGGAAGTGACCAAACACAGCTGAGGACTGCTGGAGTCTCCGTTCTTTGCATCTCCAGAGTAAGGCCGTGCACCTCTGCAGGAGATGCTTTAACCCAGCGTGATCTCTTCAGACTCTATGCAGAGCAACAGGGTGAAACAGGGGTGAGACGCAGAGCCCAGACTCAGCAACCATACACCAATGCTGGCAGAAACCTCCCCAGCCAAGGACCTGGCCCACTTTTATGCACACTGGGAATCTAGGGGAGGTTTTGGGAGAAGGGGAGTGTTCAGGCTGGTTTTTCTTTTGAACCCTATAATAACACTACTCATGTCTAGTTGCACATGCTCTTTAAAGAGCTGGGATTCCCCCTTCTGATAGAAGTTACACAGCAGTCACACTTCCTTTAATCTCCATCAAACTATTTCAACATACCACCTACACAGCGAGATGAAAAAGCATCAGTAAAAGGGAACTGTTGTTTTGGTTTTTCCTTCTCAGAAAAAAAACCCCAAAACCTTAGAAGAAAAGCTCAGAGTCCAGCTTTGTACATACTAACTCCTCCTTTCCATCTGGAAATTCCCCTTAGTTATACCATAATCAAACTCCCCTCAAATATGCTAAAATAAAGTGAACTGGAATTCAGTAGCAGTCATGGAAGCAGAGACTAGTTGTAATCTGGTGGTTACCAAAAAAAGACCAAGAGCAGACAGAATCTGATTTTTCATTTTAGACTATTTTGAATTCTTTATTCAATGAAGTAATAACTCACCTATAAAGTACATTGCATTTGAATACAGCTTTTCATTTCATTTTGTGATGGAACTTAACAAGGTTTTTAACTACAAGAGGTTGCTTCTCTTCATTCCCAAATAATGGATAAGACTTTGAAGAGTAAATACCACCATGCTGCTAGCATTTTTCAAAAAGATTTTGGCATCATAAGATGATTATTGTTTTGTTGTCCTACCACTGATGCCTCTAGTAAGATCCCTTCTAATAGGGAGATAAAAGATGGTCTCTGAAAGAGGAAATATTGTTGCTCGGAATAGGTATACAAATTTTAGATCACCATGACAAGTTCATCATTTGCTACAACAAACCACTATAGGGGAACCACAGAACAATCACATAGAACACCAGAAGATGTCCTTTTTATAAACATGCCAGCCTTTATTCTCTCCTATTTCTATGCTTTTGGATTGCTAAGAAGCTTTCTAGGGAAATAGGCCTAGTATCCACTGTATCCATTTTATTAATTTTTTTAAAAAAATTTAAAAGCAACAAAATTTGCTGACACATCCCAGGCTCTCATTCCACCAACCAGCAGACAGAAGCAAAGCATTTTTTAAATTGTGCTGCGATGCAGTAATAGGAACAGCCACGGGGAGCCTGATGCTGTTCTAATAGAGACCCACTTACTAAAGCATTCCCAGATCTAACTCCATAGCTCTGGTCCAGTAATAAGACCTCAATTCATAAAGCATTTTAAGCACATGCTTCAGACTGATAAAGCTGCAGTTCTGCAGCCAGCTGAGCCAACAAGGCAATGTGCTGCCAGCTGCCTGGCATTTGTCAGAGCCTTAGCTGGACCAATTCTTCTCACTAAAATGGCAGAAAACTATCCTATTGTTTATTTTTCAAAGAGAGATGGACCTTCCCCTTTGGATAGAGGTGTACTGTGATGTTGGCTTACTTTGCCTCCTGGAGATGTGCCCTCAAACACTTATTTAGATGCTATGTTAAATTGTAGTTTACAGCATTCTGGTTTCCCTTCGTGCTGGTTTTGCACAGTGTCTATAAGAAAGAGGGTCTGGTCCATACAGCAGGGTGTCAACTGCAACAGTACAAATAAAAAATATTGCAATATATACTCAGTAGAAACTGCAGGCCTAGGTGGCCATTTCAGGAGGTCTGCTGGGGAGCAGACTGAGAGCACAAGTGGCTGTTTTCATACAAAGCAAAATGTATGAAACATGGATTGCCTGAGGTGGGTAACAGGAGGCTGAGGACCAACACTTCTGCTGTGCCTGCTGCTTTCCTGGTCTTTAAAGAAGTCCTGAGCAAAGGGACTGCCTTGCTGTGGTAATACAATGTGACGTTTCTCCAGGGCACCCATCCGTAGAGTATCAGTGGCTGGTGCTACAGCTACCTACAGATACTCACGTTCATCTGTCCACAGGAGAAATGAACTTGTGTATCACAGCCCAGACCCCTCACCAGTATCTAGGCATCTCAAGCATCTTGAAACCAAGCAGAGCAAAGACACTGCATCCTTTCTGGACCATCTTCTTTCTTCTTTTGTCCTCATAGCACTTTCCTCCTCCTCCAAAAATTGTCAGGATGTCGCCCAAGGTGATGGGACAAGAAAGGGCCATTGCAGCAAAATGAAAGTCAGACTTTATGGGTTTACTTGTATTAGTGTTTTCTTGGGTATCTGGCACTTGGGAGCCTAATAACACATGCTTTATTTTGACCTATATACCTGCTGTATGTGTTCCATAAGCAGCAGCTCCAGGATGCAGATGGACCGCAACCTGACTTTCTCCTACCAGACTGGGTTGTTTGACTGGGATCTCAGCAGTGATGTTGGCACAGCACACCGTGACACTTTTGCCCAGTCAGGTCAGCAGGGGTCTTGGCATTTAGTTCTGTAGAATTCTGTGAATTTCATGCATGTTCATTACATGTAGATATCTATATATTTTCTAATTTGCAATAATACCTGGGTCTCATACAGTATATTTTTGCCACTTCATCTCAGAATATCTTCAAAGGAAGCAGACATCACAGCTGCCTTTTTAAATAGAGAAGATGAAGACTCAAACAGAGATGAGATAAATGAAAAGACCTCACAAGATCAGTCCAGAACTGAGTTGCATCTGTTTCCTTCCCATTATTTGGCCACATACTCTGTGAAAGCTGGTGAAGAATTATCAGAGATTTGCATTTTTTAAAATTTTGAAGCCTGCAGGTTTGCCTGCACTGAAGTTTCATGCAAAACCACGTCACATCTGGGTAACCTGGAGTACACAGAGCTTTGTGGTGTCAAGGTCCGCCTGCTTCCACTCTGCAAACTCACTCTAGAAAAGCAAACTCAGGTCTCACTTTGACGCACCACAGACTGCAGGGCAGACAACCTTCCCGTCTCCAGTCTCACGTGTTAAAATATGTCTGTACTACACCAGCACCAGATGAAGCTACACCATTTATCCTTCCATAGGTAGCTCTATTTACAAAATGACCCAAGCTGCTATAGTGTCAGGAGAAAAGATGATGGCAGGGACATCTTTTAATGTCAAATAATCTTTCAAATTAATATGGTTGCTTCACAAATACATCTTCAAAAAATGCATTCCTTGCACCAAGAAGGGCACAGAAATAGTGTTTGGAAAATGAAGCTGTAAATTCATCATTTAAGTGAATGAACACTGCTGAACACAAGCCAAAATCCCAGGTGTGTATAGGAAGACTAATTTATAGGACAATGTGTTTATACTGAGAAAATTGTGCCACTGCTCAAAAGTCAGCATTTTCAAGGGTGATTTCCAGTAGATTTTTCTGTTGTCTGTTCCATCTTTATGATGGAGTAAGAGGATCTGAAATCTGGTGGGAAAGGAGGGGAAAAAGCTTGGATTTTTCCCCCTTGGTATGTATACATACCTAGAAATCTCAAGGAACACCATACTTATTTTTTCAGACTCTATCAGGGAATTTATCTGAGAAAAAGTGAAGCGAATATCTCAAGATATGTGCCCCACTGTATCTCTGACTTTAACTGAAGTCTGAATGTCATATCTTCATCAGGCACTTTCCTTTCTCCAAAACATTAAGCTGCTCGTGGCAGTAGAGCAGCAGAGACTGGAAGGGCCTTTCACATATACCAGCATCCCTCAAAATTCAGAGAAGATGCCTCAAGAGAGGCATCAGAAATAACCATCTAACTTTGCAGGAGATGTTTTAATGGCGTGGCCACTGCTGAGTGGCCTCACTCATGTGTAAGCCTCAGTTTCCCCACTGAAGGCCAGTGGCACAAATAAAGTGGAGCAAAATTAAGAAACAAGTAATGGTAAGGTAGACCCTGGGCACCTCTGAGAGCTCCCCCACTGAGGTGCAGTCAGATAGATCACAAAATGTCTGGCAAAGGCTCAAAAAAATGAGTTGTGCAGAGAGGTTCTCCTGATGCTCTTACGGAGATACATACTGCTGGCAGGAGGTGTGTCTCCCATGGCTTGCTAAGGTTCACATCATGTGAGGGTTTCACCTCACAGAGAAGTCACACAGACCTATGAGGTCTTCTTGCAAAAGGGGCTTTTGAGAAAGTCTGAGAAATGGAGCATGGGGTGGGGGGACAACTCTAGCATAATATGCCTGCTCTGCAACCACTTCTCCATCACACAGAGGTGTTGAAGTTCAGATCAGTGGCACAGGGATTGATTTGCTCTAGATAAGGGCTGGCATGCCAAAGGTGATTCCAGTTGTATACAAGAGGGAATTCCCAGGGTAGGAGAATCCCAAGATGATGTAAGTTGCCTATCTTGTTAAATAAATACAGACATTTCCTTTTGAATCAAAGGACTCACATCCTCAGAGTTCATGTGTGATTGCAGACTCCCACAACACATCATGCTCAGGAGAAAACCTAGGACATTAAGTCCTGTCCCCAGTAAAATTTGCCACCCTGTTTTGTTGTCCTGTTGCCTTTTTCCTCCCACTCCTCCTCTGTCCCATTTCCTTTTCCTGTGATGCTTACATGGCAGCTCCTGTACATGCGAATCAGTAAATCAAACCATTTACAGACTATTATTTTCAATGTTATCTCTGCACTGCAAAACGTTTCCTGCTTTCCTGTCTGCAGCATTTCTCTAAGGTGCCCCTCAGCAATGAAGTCCCAGCGCAGGTGTGCCGGGGGTAACCCACAGGCACCTGACAGTTCAGTAGCAGTTTCCCCTAGCAGGGCACAAGCTTCCTAAAGCCACTCATCCTCTAAGGGCTTGGTGTAGCTCTCCAAGGCGGACTGCCAGGGTCTTTGCCATGAAGAGCTGGCAGCAAGGCTCCCTGACCATACTAGGAGGAGCTGACGCAATATAAACACCATAACCCTTTGAATTTCTGCCACATCAGCTTGGTCAAGCCTAGCTGCAGAGCAAACTGTTGGAGGCTAAGGGGAAAACAAAAGGAGTAAAAAGATTTTTGGATATATGGCAGAGGTGTTTGAGTGGCATTCGGTTGATCCGAAACCCAGGTTTGTCCAAGGCACTTACTCTGTGTATGTCGATTCACTGTCCTTCAGCCATTCACCTCACTGGGGATTTTGAATGAGAAGACAAATTTTACTAATTTGCTTCTGTGGTTGACACAGTTTTTGTATTAACCTGAGATATAATAACCAAAATCAAGAAAGCTATGTAGTAGCACAGAGCTCTGGGTAGCCACATTAAAAAGTTGTACCTCCTCAGCAAATCATCCCCTTAATGCGTAATGAAAAGCTGCAGTTTCATCAGCTTTTGGCTCTTTCACGAAAGCCTTCCAAGTTAAAAACAAAGTGAGGCTTGAAATTACAGCGCTGTGTGCAGAAGGTGCAAAACCAGCTTGAATTTCCGTATATTTTCACCACAGGATAAATGTGGTTGCTCAGGAGTGTAGACATGTTATAGGTGTGCAATTGGTTCTTCCCTCCGAGTTTGCTAAGGTAAACCATCTTCAGGTGTTGGCTCACCATTGCTGCTACTTTGAGTTTGTAAAAAAAATCAGAAACATGTATTCTTTGAACCCCACCCTCTTCCTCCCCCATGCACTAACAACTGTAACCTTTTTAACCCTGTGGGTGTTATATTTTCCTAGTATAAAGAGGGGGTTTTATAAGAAAAAAGCCAGACATATCCGTCAAAAGGCTACAAACCAGGCTGCAAGTGCAGCACAAGCAGCAGAGCCAAGCCGGTGGTGCAGTATGGCAGTCGGGGCTACTGGCAGTGATTGGCATCTGCTATCCAATTCTATTTATAGTTTTCAGTTGCCTTTTATTCCAGCAGTTTGAGCTGAACAAAAGAACAACGGGGATGGGCTGGGATGTTTGGGGACATGCATGTTCCGAGATGGAGTTCAAAGTGTGGAGCCAAATCCATTGTTGCTGCAGCACATTCACTTCTCTCAGCGTTGGCACGGGTACGTTGCTGGCAGCAGGCTCTCCCAAAGAGGCTGTTAGATAAAACACAGCTGTATAGTCCACCTCGTCCCAAGGAATCCAACGTACAGACTGGCACCTCTTTACTCTTACCATACAGAAGACTAATCTGTTGTTGCCCCAGAGAAGTCAGTAGAGTCAAAGGTCTCTAAGATGCACCATGTGACAACCAGCTGTGCTATGCCAGGGAGCTCTTGCCAGGGTACGTGTTAATCCCAGTGCATGAAGGGGTAGGACTGTCAAACATCATAGGGCTTTTCTCTTCGGAGTGAGAGACCTTTCCTTGATGAGGGCATGATCAGTCACATATTTTACTTCATGTATTTCCACCCCTGAGGCACACAGTACATCACTGCATCGGTGAAAACTAAGGACCACCAAATTTCTACACGCCATTCACAAAAATGGGCAAATGAAAAGCAGAAGGACTTTCAAGAGCAAATGTGAGATGCAGGCATTTATTCAGCCTGACAAGCCAGAAGGAATCTGACTGTGTCATCCCACCCTATGATAGCACAGCATGCATCACACGTAGAAATGTTAGTGCATCAAAAATCTCAGCAGCTGACACTTCTGTATTTCACTTCCAGCAGCAGAGCAGGAAGGTTTCTGCATTCCCTGCAGACTGCGTGCTATGAATTAGATGTGCATGGGAAGCCAGAAAGCCGTGTGACCTCTGTGCTGGGCTCAGGTCAATGGTTTTGACACTCAGATGGCCTGATTGCCGGGGTGGAGCAGAGCTACATTGCATGTATAAGGGGAAGACTCCGCAGGTAGGCGGTTGCTGAGAGGAAGCTGAGCTTTGGTTTTAGCACAGAGCTCATCCCCCACTATCTGGCTTCAGGGATCCAACCTGTGGTTGATCCTGTTATCAACTGCAAAACACACCATGGCTGGTTTTCGTCCCTGTACGAGATCAACAGCATCACACCCACTGTCACAGACAAAACAAGTTTGAACCACAAGCTACTGAGACTCTTTACAAGGCACAGTTGTATATCATACCAGGGCAGAGGGACTTGTACAGTGCTTGGCCAGAGAGGCACAGAGCTGAGTAGACTTCAGTCCTCAATGCTTCTTACCTCCCGATCATTGCTGTCCTAGAGAGACTCTTGAGCACTTTTCTGCCTTGCTTTTATCATTAAGAAAGTCCTTTTTGCCATCCTATACGGGCTGCATTCCTCAGACAGTTCTGCAGCTCAGTCCCCATTTAGTGTGCTGTAACAAGAGCAGAGCCAGACATTTGGCTTTTTCCTACCAAGACCAATACTTCAAGGAGATGTTTTCATTTCCTTATTTTCCATGTTGCAAAATTTAAAGCCATATTCCATCATTTCCAAGAAAAATTAGCCTCAATTGCTTACAAGAAAAGATACACAACTCTACAAAAATTGTCTGCTTGGGTAATCTTTTGCACAGCTGTTATGTGAGTGTGACTCTGTGCTCATTGGTATGTAGAGGTAGGAGAGGCAGATGATCTGAGGTTTTCTCCATTCATAGGTCCTTATTGGTCACAACCAGGGGATGATAATGCTAACACAGCGAAGCATTTTTATGTGCGGTGGAACAGAGAAATGCTGAATATCCTACCAGCTTTTCTTTTGATAGTTTCTAAATGAAAAGGGGGACTGAAAAACTCAGTCTGAAAGTCTTTTGAAGACACTGGACCTGACCAGTCTTCCACAGTTATTTCTGTTTACTGGCCAATGGTGCACAAGCATTTTCTCTATCATAGTGCTGGGAAAATCCCAAAAAAAGGTCTATGTTATGCAGCAGTGAGCTAAAATAAAGGTGGACTCTTTTCTCCCTTATTCTCTGGACAGTCACTGTACCCCAGCAGGAAAATGATGAAGAGTGCAGGGAAGACATCTCGTATGCAGCTTAACTTGCTTAAACATGCTACCTTAAAGGCAACTATCTAAATAGCACCCAGCAATTAAAAGGTGGAAAGAAATACGCTCAAAATGCCCAATCTAAACTCATTGAGGCTCAAAGAAACATTTCCATTTACTTCAACTGGATTTAGACACAGGCCAGAGGGTTTCTGCCTGTCCTTTATCTGATCTGATCTGATCCTTTTTTTGCCTGGATATGACAGCAGTACAATAGAACTAACAAAAATTATATTGCTGTATTGCTTGTATTATCTCTACTGAATACAGACTAAACTTACTTGAAATGTCTGGTTTGGTTTTGCCACCCACGGAAGTGCTAGCTCTGTTTTCATCTCCAGTCACAGAAGACCTTGTCAAAAGTTTTTGAAAGCGTCTTCCAGTGTGAACTCTTGGCATCAGCCTTCAGCTTGCTAGGGCAATGATTGTGGGTGATGTTGATTGGGGCCATATTACTGAGAGAAGCATGAAGCAGCAGTGACTCTAAATAGTAATGTTTTTCAGGTTCATCTGGAAGATTCAACGGCACAGAGACATGTTGTCTTCCATTTCTCTATGGAGGACCAGGGAATTTTCAATGTTTCACCATAAAGTCTAGTTGGCAAATGCATATGTATCCCTGAATATCCTAAACCCTCTATCAGTGTCTGCAATTAAGCATCACAGAGAGCATAATCAGGCAGGCATTTGACTGCACAGTTGACTGCACCTAAATGGGAACTGTGATCTGGTACACCAAAAATACCACAGAGGAGCCCACTGGTCTCTACGAAAACTCCAGTTCTTCAGGACAGAGAGCACTCCTTTTTTCTGTCCCACATCTCTGAATGAAGAATGGTCATCTACACAGAGAAATCAGTTCTAGCCATCTCAGAAACATTATTCCTATCCTTCTTTGTGGTTTGCTTTGGGTTTGATATCTATGCAGAGGAGGGCAAAGATGAAATCATGGGTTTGGAGCAGTGCACAGACTGGGTCCAGCACTATGTCCAGCCAGCCTGAGCTGGTACAGACAGAAATTTCACCTGTCCTCGCCCACAGATGGAGGCTACCAAGCTGCCTTCAGCCTCTTCTTCCCCAGTTCCTTCTGGCCCCTGAGAATGAATTGCTCTTCACAGAAAGACCTTTCCTCAGAAACCCTCTCCAGCAGAACTGAACCAAAGCAACTTTTTCACCCCAGAATGAAAGTACCTGCCAAGCATTTCCTTACTTTTCCAGAAGAAATGTTTCATTTTGATTACAGCTATCATGATTCTATGATTCTATGATTCTATCAAAAGTAAATTCAGTTATCTGCTTGTCTGACAGTTCCTCCCTGTCCCACCTCAGCCCCCATTAGTCTGCAAGCACTGACAGACCCTCATGGGGTGCTGTAAGCACCTCACTGCAAATGGAATTGGTAGAAGTTGATCAGGAAGTTGCGTGAAAACTTAATAAATCTGGTCATAACTGACTTTTGCAGGGTCACTCACAGCATCTACAAAAACACATGGAACAGGTCTCACAAACAAAGTCTAGGCTGGCAACATAACATTGGAATCTTCTTCCTCCTTCACTTAAAGCCAGAGCTAGGGCACTTGGTAAAGCTCATATGCTCGTCCGTATCAATGCTCTTTGCCTTTAAGGAACTCCTGCCAATAAACTCTTCTTCTCAAAGCTGCTCAAACCACCATCTCATCTTTTTTAGTATCCTCAGTCTTTTCTAGCATGACTGGCACCAGAATGGTCTTCCCCTCATATCAACACCCCCTTCTGTTGGGCTTTTATATTGTTCCTCATCCATGTAAATACCTAGCCATTTCATACCTATTCAAGTGAATATATGTGTAGCACCCAGAGTGGGTATTACCTCCACTGTACAGATAAGGAATAAGTACCTACTGCAGGCACCCTGCTCCTGACAGAGCCTGGCAGCCCACACAGTGGGGTTTGGGGCAGTTCATTGGTCTCTTGTCCCTCCAGGCACATGAGCACAATGATTAAGGTGCACACCCAGAACGGGAGTCCAAGAGATGAAACTTCTGGTCGCAAATGGAGTCTGGCAGTTACAAGAGATGAATCTGCATCTTTTCACCCCTGTACAAGTGACAGAATTTGAAAGCAATCACTTCCCTTGTTAAGGCTTTCTTTCCTCTTAGCTGCTCTTCTGACTGCACTGGTCTGTCTCTGCTTCCTCCATCAGTCAGCTGTAGCAGCTCATTGTGCCACAGCTACAGAAGCCCAGCAAAGAGCCCAAGCATACCTACACATCTCACCACTCTGCTGGCAGAACAAGAAGGGTAGATTAAATGGAGGCTGACGTCAAACAGCAACAGCCCAAACTCCCCTGAACCAGGCTGTGCTGTCTGGTTTGGCACAGTGGGGCAGGAAGCACAGCCTCTCTCACAGGCCCCCTCCTAAAATGCAGCCGTGGTTGCTGAGCCACTGTCTTGTGAAAGGCAGCAGCCATGCATGGCTAATGTCAAGTCCACTGTGCAAGAGTGTGGGCACTGTTTTGTACCTGAAAGCAATACAGGGGACAGAAATGAGAACAGGCTGTTTCAGAAGACTTTTTGAAAACTTTGACTTTGCCGCACTGTTGCAGAAACTCTGATATCCTGTGTGCTGTGCTTGGTAGAAATATTATAGCCCTCAGTCCCTGGGCTGCACTTACACACAGACCCACCAGCACAATGCTTTTGATTCCTTCTATCTTCCTGTTAACTCCACATTTTCCTGTCCTGACCATTTGTTTTTTCACCTTTCTGATTATCCTCTACTTACAGTAACTAGTATATAATTTCTTCTGCCTGTTCGCACTCTTTCAGTATATTTTCAGGAGTGGGTCTTCCACAAAGATATTCCTTGACATAGAAGTCTTTTCACAATGACTTTCTCAAGTGATGACAGGACTAAGATTTTCAAGGCTCGGATATTCCAGTCACCCTCCTATCTGGACATGTGCATCTAACAAGTGACACACTTTGGGAGCCTGATGAAGTCATAAGCAATCTACTTTCTTTTAGCTCCCGCCACTTATGATTTGACGCAGTATCTTTAGCAACTTCCTGCAGCTTTTACAGAGCAGCCTGAGTACGGCACGAGTTGAAGCACTTCATCGTCTCCTCTGCAAAAGCCAGAGAAAAAAAGAAGTAAGTGATTTCTGTCCCTGAGGCAAGGCATTACTTCTACTTAGCAGCATTTTGCTTTGTTCTGCTTTGATTACTGCTTCTCCATGCTGTGCGTTCATGCTTCAGAAATGCCGACTCTGTTGATGTTTCACCATAGTCTAAATCTCCTTGTGACTGATATAACAGACATAAAGTGTTGTTGGGTCTGTATTAATTAGAGTTCATTGCAGCTGATGGAGTCTTTGCTACCTGTCTTCCTTATGAATTCCCTTTCCTATAAAAAAAAATATTTCTCTTTTACAAAACAATTTTAGTTCCAGCCAGGGATAGAACATAATTAGGACTGAAGGATTTTGGCAGCATACAAGTTGCTGTGAGGTTAGATTTAACTATCACTGCAGAGCATGAGGCATGAATACAGAATTGTATTAGGAACAGGAATGCTGGGCTTCCTTTGGTAGACCATAAGGAGGATTCACATCCAGCCTTTCCTCTCATCCTTACTCTGCTGGAAAAGCATGACAGGCATTTTACTGACATGTTTACCTGCTGGTCTAAGGTGACTGGATACACATTTTTTCTTTTTCTCCATCTTTTACTCACACAGTACTGCTGATCTCTGGCACTCAGAAATGTGGAGACTGAGCTAAGATTTTTTTTTGTCAAATATTCTGGAGTTGACTTGTTTCTCTGAGACTTCAAAAATACTGGGACCATGCTTAATGCTCTCCTCAGCAAACCAAAGACCTTGCTTTTAAATGAAAGCTGATACTCCTTTGCGTTTAGCATAGCTGTTATTTTGCGTAGTAGCTGCAGCTTTAAGGAGACTACAAGTCTTGTGGTAAAGTCACAGGTTGGTAACAGCAATTGCACCATACTGGTAGATGGGCAGAATGAAGCAGTTTGGGTTCCTTTCTTTGAGACTTTAAAGGATCCTACTTTTGCTTTCAGAGATTCTCAGATCGGAGAGGATCTTTCCTACTCTAAGTAAGATTTAGCAAGGGATAAACGACCTACCAGAGCCAGGCTGACCTGTTGACTTGATCAAACTGAATTGTTTCCTGAATTTAGTTTCTCATAGGGTCTTCTTTGTTGGTTTTCTTCTCTCTGTTACCTCCCCCATTTGTGTTTATGTTGCAATAGAAAGCACTACAGATTATAGCTACTGGCTTCTCTTGAAATTTTAACATGAAGTTGCTACTCTGCCAAAGACCAAGGAGCATCTGGGCTTAATTTTAACCTGTATATCCCATAATCCCATTTAGATGAGCTGCTGCCTCTAAACCAGTGGTTCCTTAACTTCCAGTAACCTCATTTTGGCGGGGGGGGGGGGGGGGGTGGGGTGGGGAGAAGAAGGAAAAAAAAACACTTATTCGACTCCTTAGCACTCAATGGGCAAGGCTGATTTTCTTCTGAGGACTCTTCCATAGATCTGTTCACAAGACACTACATTTAAACAAATACAGTTTGAATTGAGCACCCCCTCTGTACAGATTTCTGCCTGAAACTGGAGACAACTCTTTCAGGTTCAGCATTTCCCGTGCCTCTTGGGGAGACATTGATCTTGTAGCCTCATCATGATCACACAAATAGCATTGCTGTCAAAGTAGAAGTGCCCGAGAGCAGCATTTCAAATATCTATCTCAGCTGCCCTGACAAAGCTCAGTCCCACTTCAGAGCTGAAATGGAAATTTCACAGCTTTATGCAGAATGACTTTGCCCTCCCAACCAGGTTCTTTATTTTTGTATACAAGAGGCTACAAAAGTGCATGTAAGTCAGTGGTTCCCACACCAGAAAGAGCTGAGAGTGGGGAAGCAGAGAGCAGTATTGCTGCAGTTACAAAGAGGGTCACGCCACTGCTCACATTAGCAGTTGCAGTCCCGATGCAATAGGAACGTGGCTGGAGTAGCAGCTGCAGTAACTGCTGTGCCAGACAGCATGAGGACAGATTTCTGTGGCTGCTTTCCATGACTTAGGGCCTAGACATCTGGCCTGAGCTCAGCACAAGCTCACATTTTGCTTGCCTTTTCTTGATACTCAGTGCAAACCTATTGTGTTTTCAGTGTGTCATGGGGTGTAATTAGCAATGAGCAGGTCAGTGCAGTTCCATCTGAGGTTGTTTTTATCTCCTTTGACCCATTTTCCCTCCCTGCACAGACTCAGCTGGCTGTCCAAAAGCATCTGGATATCTCCCCACTGCTCCTGGCTCCAGGGTTGCTGTGCATGTCTCATGCATGGAGTCAGGACAGATCTGGCAGGGTTTAGCAGATAGGACACCTTCTCACATCCCTCTGCCACACATTATTCCCTTCTGAGTGGGGTGTGCCTCACTGTGTGAAAATCACTGCTTTAAACTGAACCCTTTGGGGGCCAGCGTATATGGGGGAATGCTCTTTTCACTTAGCCCTGCCTCCTATGCTGGGGCTATAACAGAGCAGTGGAGGAAGAGGTAGTCAAGGATCCCACCATACTGGCAGAAAAACCATCACCTTTACAGCTGCTTTCTTAGAGCACATCAGGCTTAGCAGAATCTGTCTCTTAGACTACTGCTACTTTGATCTCATCTGCCTTCATGAATCAAGGCTATTTTTAAAGCAGGGTATTTAGTGCAGAGAGATGCTACCAAACACATCTAAGGTTCAGACCGGGCTGTTGCTGTTGGTGGAGCAGAGCATGTGACAAAAATGTTCTCCAAGAACCAAATATACTGCTGCAGACTTGAAGTCCTTAACACCAAAGGTTCAGTGTTGAAACTGAAGTGGAAAGTGAAGTGGGTTGTATCACTGCACAGGCAAGCAGGGCCTGACTGGAGTGGAAAAGTCTGAGAGAAGTGGGAAATTCAGAACAGGGTTTATCAGAAACAATGTGTGATTTTGATACTCCTGAAGAAGGACATTTTGTGGAATATCTGGTGGCTGGGATTTTTACATTAATATCTTCCAGGGTAGACTTTAAGAGTCCCAACGAAAAATGAGATGCTTATTGTGGTAGGTGTACAAACAGCTGGAAGAGATCGCAGCTGAGGATTTGGACAAGACACTACAGGAGATTTAGCAAACATGAGTGGGCTTACTGAGACGTCAGAGAGACATGTAGGTGCAAAGAGGAATCTCTGAGCATCACAGTTTTTGCTGGTTTTAACTAAGGTCTTAAGGGGAAAACCCTGGCACTGGTATGTGAGCTAGCTAGCTATAGGTGGTGACCCAGATGGCAAAAAAGGAAAACGATAGTTCTCCAATTAGTTGAGAGTGAATTACAGGACAAGAAAGAACAAAGAAATTGAGTTTCATAGTAAATGAAAAAGGAGGAAACATTGGTGTCTGAGTTCAGAGCACTTGTAAATATCACCTTTAACTGCTCTGTTAAAAATAGGATTGTTTCAAGTATAGAAGGTGCTGTGGTTTTCACAAGACTTTGCAGATCCCACCTGCTGAGACACATTCACTTTAGAAAAAAGTAAAAAAATTGTGACAGGGAACTAGCTAGACTTCTCAGTGACAAGCAATATGTCAGTGAACCCAAGTCTGGCAGGTCACAAAATTATTTTGGGCATCTTTTTGCTTTGTTTTTCCCCAGCAACCTCTTTAGTACTGATGATGCTACCAGCAGCAGTGCAGCTCCCACATCACAGTAGGTCCCACACAGATCCACAAGACCAGTAAGTCCCCCATGGGAGAGAGTTAATCTACCAGCACAAGGTCAAAGCTCAACACTTTCTTTGCATTTTCCTACTATTGGCAGAGAGCAACCATCCTGTCTGTGGTCACTCTTTTCAGTACAGCTAAGCTGCACTCTGACTGGGGGATTTCAGAGTGATGAAAGGGACAACAATATTTTAGGGATGTAGGAAAAGACTGTGATCGCTGTGAGTCGCTATTGCAATGGAGGTTTCAGTGCAGGAAGGGGAGAAGCTTGTGAATTGGGAGTTTGATCAGGAGATGTGTTTGGTTATGAATAAATATCCTCTGCAAGTGTCACTGCCTAGTGGCAGTCCTGCCTGGATGCTTATGC
Source organism: Morus bassanus (assembly GCA_031468815.1). Lineage (NCBI taxonomy): Eukaryota > Metazoa > Chordata > Aves > Suliformes > Sulidae > Morus > Morus bassanus. The sequence goes on from CM062572.1 coordinate 10,282,610, forward strand.
CCTGAACCAGCATCCTCTGGCTTCCGTGGGAACTTGAGTGACAAAAGAGGTATGAGTTATCATTTGTGAATCTCCTGGGACAGCAGCGGTTTGAAAACCACGGATTGACTTGGGACAGAGGCAGGGAAAGCAGCAGCAGGATGCTGAAAGGCAGGAATGAACCACAGTGATACAGAGACCACATATAGGGAAAGACATTGCACAAAGACAAACAGAGCCATTGGCCAGCCACAATCCACAGCCAACTTATAAACAGGCAAAGAAGCTTACCACAAGGTAGGATAACTGCGTGGTCACTAAAACACATGCCCTCTACCTGACTCTGCTACAACAACATCGCTCTGTTCATGTGTAGCAGCAATAGAGCCCGAGGTCCCCATAGCCTCTGTGGGTCCAGGAGCACGGAGGTGCTGGGTGCCAGCTAAGGGCTACCACAAGCCATAGGCATGGCTATGTCGTTTCCATGCTGGTCGCCTCGCCTGCCTGAGAGGTGATGAGATTGAACGTTCACACCTCTGCACATGATGCTCCTCCTAGCATGGACAAGTCTCTCGGCCACAGGGTGGTCCTTTGCTTGTTCATGCACAGACTTGAAGGCCCTCACTTCGGCCTTGCATTGGTCCAGGTGTCACACGTGGCCACCTGCCAGCATTCATTGAAGGCTGAAAAGATGTGCGGCCTCAGTCCGCAAATCTCCAGCAACTCCAGGTGAACAGTTGCTGCCCCAGAGATGATTTTGAGTCATGACAGTTTGGGGTGAACAGAGGTCTAGCACAGGCCTTTCTGTGGCTCCTAGTGTGTTTCTAACTGGAGGTGCCAGAGGTTTGGCAGGAGTCTCCTGTTTGAAGGTCTGGATGACTGAGGCCCAGAAAAAGGAGGAAGATGTCCATAAGTAGCTGCTGGGGAGATCCTAAAGTCTAAAGGATGACAGAGCACCCCTTTTTAGGGGGTACACCTGTGGGTTTGAACATAGGTCTTGGTGCTTTTTTGTTCAGCCACTTGAAGTCGGATTTTTCCTGAAACCTGTCAATTAGACACAGTCAGCTGTAGCAGTGTGCCAGCATGGCCAGATCTCCTTGCCTTGTTGAAACAGACTGCTCCCTGACACCCCAGCCTGCTCTTTCAGGAGTCTGAGGCAGTATTCATCCACATGCAAACCCTCAGTGTCAAATGTGCCAGCACTTGGCTGTGTTTTGACATCCAGGAGCACCACTGCGCAGGTCAGAGAAGCTGTGCATGGGAATCACCCCCTCTCATCTCTTTCTTCCAAGACTTCATAGTTCCAACACAAGCCAGCATGAAAGTCTGGCCAGTTAGGTTTCCAAATGAGCCACTTGAGTAGCAGAAGCCTTATTTAAATACCCATCACTGCCAGGGCTATCAAATAAGCTGTGATAGCTTTAGGGAGGCATCGAGCATGAGCGCCTGCTGGGTTTATGTGTGAAGAAGGCATGTGAATCAGCAGCACAAAACTCACCAGTCTCAGGGCTGCTCTCAGCTGTTCACTTTCACCACCGCTGCTCCAAAACCTATGCTTTCCTCAGCCTTTTGACCTGACGGGCTTTATAGTTTAGCCTCAAATTTATGACGGCTTTCTGGGGCTCCTGATGGCTCTCCTGGCCATGAAGCCATTCCTCTGGCTGTGGGATCTTTTCTAGAGAAGCTGATAGGTACCAGGAGGTAAATCTGCCTTGCAAGAGCCACTTTCTGATGCTTTCAGGGAACACTGAGAAACTTTGCCAGGTCCAGAAGTCCCAAAATCGTGAGTCACAGCCTCGGAGTCATGAGACGGGAAAAAAGTCCACTGGCACGGGGGGATTTTGGGGTCTATTTTTTGCCTGTGAACTTCTCCTATCTACTCCATATGACACGTATGTAGTTTTATCTACTTTTAGATGTGTTGAATAAGATGGTTTTAAACCCTGTAGCAGGAGGTTTCCTTTACACATTTCTCCCTTACCTGCCTGGCATTCCTCTCTCCTCTACAGTCCCTCACCAGGTAGTGTAACATGTCCCTAAAACACCCAGTTTATGGAAGGGTCACGGTTTTAAGCTGGGTCCTTTTTCAACTCTGATTTTTGCTATAGTTCACTCACAGCTGCTTATTTTAGCAGAACAGTATATTTGTAGATTGTAGGAAGGGGGAAGTGGATGTGTGGATCTACGTAGACGCCCACACACAGGCATTTAAAATCTCTGGTTGCTGAGAGTTCACATCTATGAAGAGCGTATCACGAAATAAATCAAACACCTTCTTCTTATCAAAAATTATTGCTGAGTTCCTCTCCCGAATGGCAGATGATGAATATCTTCTCTCTTCTGACAAAAATCTTTTTTTAGTAAGAGTGCTTACATCTGCAGTATAGAGTTAAATATTATGGATGTATAACTAATCTCAAGGTCCTGCTGCTTCCTTACAGCAGCTATTTTCAGCCTACAAATGCTCCATAGCTTGTTTTAAACAGCACTGTTCAACAGGGGGATTATCTGCTTTCACCACAGTGCGCTCTGTCCGCTGTCTTGCAGTTGGAGATTAGTGTAACCACTGACACAGAAGTGGTTGCTTCTAGCAAAAAAACTACCTGAACTGCAGATGACTACACTTGGTGACTAAAACAAAGCATATGCCATGCCTCGGTTCAGCAGAAGGCTGCTTAGAGGTCTTTCTTGTTTCTTCAGAGTCTTCTTATTAACTCCACCCCAGCTTCTGATCAAGGTAGGATGCAGGCAGATATTTTAAAATGTTGTGCTCAGGCTGGATTCCCAGTATAGTCCTGTAGCTTATAAAACCACCTTTTTTTCTCTATAGAGCTTTGAAATGAAATAGTTTCAAAATGATATATTTGTATATTTTATTATTATATTCAAATTTGAAACTATATAGTTTCAAATCCCACTATCTTGTGTGTGTCAGTAAAAATGATCGGTCTGCTGGGCGGAGCCATTGCTGCTTTTCCTTTGTACGCTGAGACTTGCTTATAGAATGACTTCATCTACTAATTTGTTCATTACTAATGGGAAAAAAAAAAAAGCCACAAAAAAATAAACCGGTTCACTGACTTGGTAGGCTAATGGGTCATAATCTGTTTTTATGCACAAAGATACCACAAATATTTTTCCTACTTTCAAGAACAGCAGAGCAAATAATCCACAGCAATTTCTTACTTTCTATTAAAGTTAACAGACACAAAAGCTAGTGGCTGGGAAGTTTAATAATTTATAAAGTTTACAGATAGTTAATGTAGGTTCTGCTTGAGAAAGAGAAGCCCAGGTTCAGAAGAGGAGTGACATCACTGGTGATGAGCATTGTAGGTGGCATATCTGTCATATCTGGGAATTGATGTCTTACGATACTAGATTTGAGTGGTCAGGCTGACAACATGTTAGTACTTTTGTGTCAAATAGTTACAGTACCACATGCTATGTTGGAAAGCACACAAAACCCCTCAGGAGAAACTCAGGTCCTGTTTCACTGAAGGTTGATTTATGCTTTAAAACATGCAGATTGTTAACCTTTCCAAATATTGGGGGCAGGAAGGAAGGTATGAAGGGATGGTTTGTTTTTATCTTAACCATTATAAGCATGACTTTTTTAAAAATTATTCTTAATATTCACATAAACTCCTCAAAATTTTCAGCTCTAACAATAATCCTTGGCATAGAATGATGATCAGAAAATTATTAGAAAATGAAAAATATATAAATAATGTGTTCTGCTGATCTAATTGTACTCATGTTATGGATTTCACTGTGATTTTTTCTCTTCTGTCCCTCTGTATCTCAGTTGAATTAATCCAAAGACTTTCACCAGTGATTTGTTCAACTATTGTGCTTTTTTTGACTTCTCCCTCTCTTCCCTGTAACTGTATCTGCAATTTTCTTTTCTACCTTTCTTAATAGTGGTTATTTTTATCACTTCAACTTCTTTCTTGGAAATTAAAACAGTTTTACATGAGTAGCTCACAGGCAAATAAAAAGAAAAAAAAAAGCAAAATAAAGCCTTTGCTTTTCCCCTTGTTTTCACTTCCCTCTTTACACCTCAGTGTTAGCAAAAACACTTCAGTCTCTTGAGGGAAGAGCAAACATTAATGCAACTGGCCTGAATGAGCAGCAAGAACACTCAATTAAGTCTCTGCACCTCTCAGGACCCTTTTCTGCTTCATTCAGGGACCAGACTCCAGTGAAGATCTTAACATTCACTCTGAAGCAATAAGCTCTAAGCCGACAGGGTCACCAGCGTCCACATGCTTTTCAGGGCTTAGCAGTGGCATTTTCAAGGCAAAAGAACCGAAGAGAGTGATGTGGTTAGAGCTGCTGTCCACCTCCAGGTGACTCCAACAGCCAGATGCACTGCTTATCCAAAGCAGTCTGCTTAGCACTTGCAGCATCCACAGAGAAGGTGCCTGGTTGGGTAATTCAACAAAAGAATAGAATAGAATAGAATAGAATAGAATAGAATAGAATAGAATAGAATTATTAAGGTTGGAAAAGACCTCTAAGATCATCAAGTACAGCTGTCAACCCAACACCAACCTCCTAAACCATGTCCCAAATTGCCACGTCTACACATTTTTTGAACACTGCCAGGGATGGTGACTGCACCACCTCTCTGGGCAGCCTGTTCCAATGCTTGACCACAACTCGCTTGCAAAGACCCCTAAATAATCAGTGGAGACTGATGGAGGGTGCAGCTCACACTACAGCCAGGCTGCTCTCAGTACAACCCCTACCTCCACCTGCCTCTGGCTGCGCCACTCCTGGCCATGTGCTGCTTACTACTAATTCCCTTATGCCAGCCCTGTTGCTGCTTTGACCCTAGTGAGCCACTTCAGAAAAGTCAACTGGTGGACAACTGACCCAGATAGAAAAAGGGGATAGATTTTCTGCTAGCTTACCACTCTGTGCATGTTCACGGCAGGTGACCTACTGGTCAGGGACAAGGCAGAAAGAAAAAAAGGTGACAAAAAGGCTATTATTCTGGTATGTTTGTGATGTGAAACCACATCATCACAGCATCTCAGATTCATTATTTAATCTCCCATGAGGTGTGCAGGGAACCTCTGTAGGATAGGTCAATGCTCCCTGATGCTGGGTGGGAGAGAGGACAGACAACCATTGCTCAAGCTCTCCTGCACAACAAAGCAGTGCTTTGGCCCCTGTCCACAAGATGGAAGATCTGATTTCTAGACCAGACACCAGTTTGGTATTTGAAATCTGTGACTTACTAGGAAAGCCTGAGAAAGAGCACCTTTCCATTGCTCCTGGTAAATCCGGGCCACCTACCACAAGGAATGCAAGGTACACTGGATTAAAGAGAAGGTGAGGAAAGGGCAGTCAATCTCTATCTGGTTTCACAGTCCTACTTGGTGGGACTGCAGCAAGACACTTCTGCTGCTTTCTCACCCCATTCCAGGAAAATAGGATTTCGTATCTGCCATGCCTCTTCTATCCACAACCCTTTTTACTTGAGCATCTCCAGGTGCCCTGCCCTTTTCCAGGGTTTTCCTTCCATAAGATCTTAATAGATTACAGCATGTAGGCATTCCATTTTTAGAGTAAGAAATGTAATTATCTATTCATCTACAGTATGAACATAACACAACAATATTAGAAATGCTAGGCCTACCTAGCCCAATATTATGGCTATAACCTAGCCCAAGAGCATATGTCCAGGGAAGAGGGTAAATACAGAGCAGGCACACAGCAAATCTTCCTTAGTGGATTACCACATCTTCCCATTTGTCCTCAGACACTTCCTGAGCCAGAGGTGATGTCTCTGTCCTGGAAGATGAGATGTTTCGTATGTCCTGAAGGTGAGAAATGTGCACGTGCTGGCTGCGGTTTGTCGAGTGCAGCGAGTTGCACGGAGCAAGGAGCCTCAGAGTGCTGCTAAATGTATGTTGAGCTGTTGATGCAAAACACAGCCAGGACTTGATGTAGCACTTAGCAATGGTTGGTGAGCCCTAGCAGAATAGGAAAGGTCACAGAAAGGTGAGAACGGCTACTTTGAACAGGCTTTGCTCAATTGAAAGCTACAGAACAGCTAAGAAACCTAATGCATTGAAACAGCTTGTCTCTTACAAATGCATTCTTGGATATCACTCATCCTTGGCATCACAGCTATGTTTGACCCTTTATAAATGCTTGAAAATTGCTAGATGTGATAAATCTCTTAAGTTCTGCTCTTCCAACCAATCAATGTTTCTATCACTGAAATTGCTCATCACAAATATTAGCAGAAAATGAAATGGCGTATGTTTTTTTCAGCTGTGTAATTATTATGATTTTTTATTTGAATGAATATTTAATATGCAGGTTAGCCTGCTCCAGTCCTGCACCAGTGTGGGACAACAACAAAGTGCTTGCAGATAACCAGCTGCCTCTTTAGATAAAGCAGTACACTTATGAACATTACATTAGAGAGATGTGAGGATGCATCCATCACACCCCAGCCACCACAGAAGAAGACAGAACAGGGAATCTTCTGGGCTTAGCCAAGTATCAAAAGAGCAAACTCTAAAGGCCTGACAACAGGATGAAAATGTGCATTCAGTTGCAGACAGGCAATGTCACAGGGAGAAATTTCATAAATTGTCTGCTGCGTGTTCCTTTCTGATCTTCAGTTTAAGGAGGAAACACCTCCACAGGCCTGGAGAGCTAAGCAGAGACAAGTGAAGCTCAGAACTGGGGCTGGATGCAGTGGCCGGGGCCAGAAGACTCTTCCCTGGACAGGGCAGAGAGTCAGGAGAAGGTAAGGGAGGGAAGTAAATGGATGTTCTCCTCTTCTCCTTCCTGATACGGGGCTGAGACATAGAGCATTACGGCTGGGAAGGATCCAGGCTCCTGAGATGACAGGCCAGACCTTCAGGAGAGGCACTCAGCATGTTTTTTTTTTTCTACAAGTGTAAATTCACATCTATAGCTGCGTTTTGCCAGTGGAGGCTTTGCGCTTGGCAGCTGACAGTCATTTAAGGGTGAAAGTTTCTTCAGCACAGACTCAGCCCTGTGGCTTAGGCCATATGCCAAAAGCCAAGAAAAAAAAAGCATGCCCTGTGCAGGCAGCTTAAACAGTCACAGGCACCTCCTTCCTGAGGCTCACTCATGGGTGCTAAGCATGGAAAGGAGACTTGAAGCAGAGCAGGAAGGGAGGAGGCAAAGGAAAGAGGTGCAAGAAAGAAACATTGGGAGCCACGTGTCTACAGAATAACTCTTCTACCGCTTCCTTCCTGCCCTGCACCATTGCTGGCTGCTTGCTGGCGAGACAGGTACCTCTGGGGGAAACATACCTTCGCACAACGAGCAATGAACAGCAGGCATAGGCAGTGCAGAAAGGAGAATGTTCAGATAAACATCAGATAAACACAGGGTCAAGAGAAGTGTGCAAAGCCCAGTGGGAGGGGAGGAGAGTGCACCTTCAATCACTCTTGAAGGTTTTTTTGCTCAGGACACGGGGTAGACAGCTGCTGAGCAACTGAGATGGGTGCGACTGCCGCGTCCCCACCTCAGCTGCTGCCATCTCCCTCACGTATGAATCGTATTCACCTGCTCTGCTTCACCTTAGAAGGGGAGGTCTCCAAGACCGCTCTGCGGTGTGCAGGTGTACAGTAGCTCTCACATCAGTCAGACATGTCTGAGTCGAAGACAAGCTCTCGTATGCCATGTCCCAGGTGAGGTCTGGGCAGAGAACTGCTGCTGACCCTGAAACCAAGCGCTGTTTTTGTCCCCTCTACACAGTGGTTCAGTAGGTGGCCCAGAGAAGGCCCCACCTCATTCACTGTCATTCAAGGGTGACAGATGGCCAGAGGCAGCAAAAAACTCAAGTCACCACCAGCCCTTATCGCAACCATTGCTTTTCTAAGTTAACACCAGCTACCAGTACACGTTCACTGCTAGGAAAGAAGGGAAGTAATTTTACACGCTCTCACACAGAAACCTTGCAGCAGCCCTGCTATCTTCCTCCCACACAGCAGTGAGGATCCTCTTCTCCAGTTGTTCTTAAGGTGGGACATTTGAAACTAAAGGAAACTTCAGACCCCCCCTTGAGAGGGCCTGAACATACCCACTGGAGTCCAGATGGTCCAATTCTCAGACGTGGAGGGATATGGCCCTCTGAAAGGCACTTTGGTCCAAACAGTGCAGCAACCACTGCCTGCTAACCCTCGTCAGCGTGTCAGCACACAGGCGGAGCATGGTTTGCCACAGGGGGAAGTAGAAGGTAGTCGCAGAATGTGGTCCCACCCTCCAGTGTACTTCTTCCACACACACGGCACCTTCTCAGTTCCTCTGTCTGTGGAGGCCCCTTCCAAACATCCTTACCCCAGGGAACAGCTTACAACTGCCTCCGGGGATGGGGACGGCAGGTGCTGTTGCCTCTGCCCCACCTGCTTGCTTGCCAGGACGTCTTCACTCGGAAGCTGCTGTCATTGAGCGGGCTCTGACTCTGTTGGGGTACTTGCTGGAAATGAACACCTCTTGGCATGGGCCAGGAGAACCTCTCTTAGTGTTTATGGCTGTGGCTAGCACCGCGCTGCTGTAAGGGTCTCGCAGGCTAAGACAACCTGTGTCCATTTTCTCATACCATTCTCATCATCTGGTAACTAAACTAAGTCAGGGACCTGATTGCCCTTCAAGCTGTAGGGATCTTGCATGGCAGGTGCTCTGTTAGGCATTCAGGGTGGAGCTGCTTACACCATCCCAGGGACTGCTCTTGCCCACACGGAGGGGAAGGAAGGTCCCCACCAGCTTGTCCACCCTTCCAGAGATGCAGGAGATAATCCCACTGCACTGAGAGCAGACTGCTTCCCCTTGGTTTGCTTGAGACGGGCCCAAACAAGCAACAAATAAATGTTCTGAGGCTACTAAAAGCTACCTTCTCCCTTGCATGAACTCAGGGTTAAAGAAATTGCTCATACACAGTGTGGACCAAGAAAGCTCATGCCCCTCCTCTGTCTGAAGGGACTCAACATCTGTCAACATATCTCCTGCTTCTGGAGTTAGATGACTGTTCCCTCGAGCAGGTGTCCACCCCATAAGAGAATGCCCAAAAGATTAGGCCAGAAAAGACCTTTGTTTATCAAGGATGTTATACAGCGCACACCTTCAACTCATAAATACAGCAAAGTACAATTTTTAAGAGCACACAACACTGTTACGGTGCACCCACCTCCGTATTCCATTCTTCACTTAGAGAAGACTTCTGCATGGAAATCATCATGTGACTTTGCAAGAAATGCTTCTTCTAGCACTACTTAACACAAACCAAATGCCAGGTCTGCTCTTGTGTATGGTTATCGTGGAAAGGTGGAATTTTTTGTAACCACACCTGTTCAAAGAGCATTAATTTTCTTCCATTTCTTCAGTGTGTGTATATTCTTCTCTTTGGTCTTGTTTACTTCCTCTAACTGTTCTTGTTTCCTGTTTTGTCCCAAAGGCATCAAAGAGATGTGGTAGGCAGTTTCACTGTTTTACTATGGTAGGTGTTATATAGCACTACAATTTTATGTTCTTCAACTGCAGTTATTCATTAAGAGGAGGGAGGAGAGAAGTATGAATTAGCTAGATCTGAACCACTATGTTGTAATACAGTGCAGAGGTACACACCAGTGGCCACATTCCGGTTCCTGTATGCTGGGTATTCTCTGACACAACAACTACCACCATCCACTTCAGACAGTTCCCCCATCTGACCGACAATAAATGATAGCTTCTTTTGGAAGTCTGCCTCTGAAATCTCTACAGTTTACATTTTTTGTTACTGAGTTTTAAAAAAATGAATTGAAGACTAATACCCTTAATTTCCTCTGGGAATTTACTTCAGTAACTGATCAGCAACTCTGTCTTATTTATGAGGCAGCCTGGTGTAGGGACAGTCCCCAACACCCTATTTTAGTGAATAGGCTTGCTGTAGTCAAGAAATTCCTTGTGAAGAAAGGCATTTTTCCTGGAAGCAAATCAGACCTGATTGCCAGGAGACCAGCAGGTCTTGGAAAACTTGCCTGTCTTAGATGCTTCCCCAAGACAAGCATCCCACTTGTTCCCCTGACATGTCCTGTTGGCAGCTATGGGACCATAACCTTCACTGACACATTTTTAAGTGATGCAAATGCTAACTTTCCACCTTGTCTTCTGATTCTCAGGAAACACCAGCTGGAAAAAGAATAATGGAAAATTGTACAGACACAAATAATAGTTCTACCTGCCAAAAAATTCCCTACGAAGACAGCAAGACACTTCTGGTTGTTGTTTACAGCATCGTTTTTGCCATAGGCCTTCCAGCAAATTGTTTAACTTCCCTGCTTACATTGGTACAAATCAGAAGGAATAAAGTAATTGCCATCTATATTTTTAGTTTATCACTGTGTGAGCTGATGTATTTAAGTACCTTGCCTCTCTGGATTATCTATGTGCAAAATAAGCACCAGTGGTATATGGGTGCACTGGCTTGTAGAATAACAGGATACATCTTTTTCTGCAACATATACATCAGCATTCTGCTTTTGTGCTGCATTTCTCTGGATCGTTATGTGGCAGTGGTGTATGCTCTGGAGTCAAGGGGGAGAAGAGGACAGAAAATGGCAATCAAAATAGTGTGTATTCTCTTTGCTCTTGTTGCAATAATCCACACTCCCGTATTTTCCATGGATGATGCAGAGCAAAAAAATAAGATGACCTGCTTTGAGACTTTGCCCCTCAACATACAATTGGCTTCTTTGAGTTTTGCCAGATTCCTATTTGGATTTGCCGTACCTTTCACAATCCTCATTTTCACAAACTACAAAATTTTCCAAAGTACGAAAACAAGCAGCAGCTTGACTTGTCACGAAAAAGCCAAAGTGAAGTATCTGGCTATTGCCATTATTTTCATTTTCCTGATGTGCTTTGCTCCCTACCATGTGGTACTCATAATAAGATCCATATACTTTATGTTTCATCAGAATTGCTCATGTCCATTTGAAGAAGATATATATCCAGTTTTTACAGTGTTTCTGTGTTTAGCCACTGCAAACAGTATTGCCGATCCAATCATCTATGTACTGGTTAGTGAAAACGTCAGAAAAGATTTTTATAGGAGTGTGAGAAGATGGAGATTGAACTCATCCAGGCTGAATTCATCCATTAATCACAAGATGGAGAGCATTGAATTGAAAATGTCAAAAGAATCACAGGAAGAAGGGCTAAGAGAAGAAAACAAAGAAATACCAGATTCATCTGACATTCAGAAGACATGTAATGGCAAAGACCAAGAAGGTGACAGCTAGCATTCAGTTGCTGACACAAATAAGAAGTTCCGAACACCAGCTGCAGACTGCAGACTGCAGCACACAAGTATTTACATGCTGATATCCACATCCGTAGGAAGTTTTGCCACAGTGCACAGGCCAGCAACTCCTTGAGGATGCTACAGGAGTGATGCTTCCTATTTCTGTTTGTATCCTACTATAAAGTTTGCCCACCAGTATCATTGGTGAAAATATTGCTTTGCTAAGGACATGTGGAATAAACTAGTAATTTACTTTGACTCAAATTGAAATCTTAAAAGCTTATTTTTTGGACTGGCCCTTATTCTCATATGAATTCAGGACCAGTTTTATCTTCTAAGATGGACAAAAAAAAAATCCCTGCTGAGGAGAACAATGTAGGGCCCGTTCTTATGGCTGACATTTTTAGTTCTTGAGGTGTTCAGGTTCAGGTTCTCATACACGTACTCTTGTTGTTAATGTTTGTGGTTAACCAGTGGAAAATATTAAAAATGAGGAAGTCTTTTAACAAGAGCCTTGAAAATGTTCCTAATGCTTCAGTATGCAGCTTTATCTACCTTGCACATTCTGAGGAGAATTAAAGGGGCCTGATAACACAGACCAACAGTACTTCTACTGTATTAGTCAAGATCCTGCACTGTCCTGAAATTCTTAAAATGTACAATTCTAATGCTTGATATTTTACAATTAGTAGATTTTACTTACTTTGCAGTTAAATCTGGAATGCACTGAAAACGTATACATTTCCGAGCGGTGTCATGGAGTGGTTTTATGCCATCTATGAACGTTTGTTGAACTTGTGTTTTATTTCTGACTAAGCTAACACTTCCCTTTTGGTATTGATACAACTTTTAGTGTGTAGGAGTCTATACAAGTGCAAAGTGCCCTACTGACAAGGAAGGGATGGCAGCATGAAGGACACTCCCTTCTCCCCGTAGATGGGAACTCCCTCGGACATGCTGGTGGTGCATACATGAGGCTATGCTGGGGCAGATTTCATTGTTGCTGCTGCCAATTTTGCTATGAATAAATTACTGATGGCAGTTTCCTGTGCCTTCAAACCAGAAATTAAAAAATAAGAATGATCCAAATCTGGCAAGATTTATCTAAGCAGCTTCTTCATATTCTTATGTGATCAAAGTAAAACAGACAAAGATCATGAATCAGTTGGATGCTTATTTGAGTATGAGTTTGTAAAGTGTTTCACAGCCTCCTGCTTCATCTGTAATGTGGTACTTCTGTAATAAATTGCCAATAATGTTGACGTTTCTGAATTGAACTAACATTAGCCAATGTCAATGTAAATACTTGTTAATGTTTTAAAATTGTCGTAGGTATTCCTGTATTTTATGCTTTATTCTTATACACTTTTGATAAGAAGCATTGTGCCAAAATGGCATTTCCTTGAGTTATTGTATTTATGACATATTTAATCTTTGTATTATTTAATGACTCCTCTGTCATCTACCTATGAAAGGCTTGTGTCCTCAAAAGTAGTTCTGAATTGGAGATTTTTTCTTGGAAAAATGTGAAATTCTGTTGTGATGCTAATTAACAAACTGTGGGGTTTGTGTTTTCATATGCACCCCAAAGATCAAACTCTCTAAGGTATAAAGGAGAGATCTGCAAAGTGCAGAATATCCGTAACTTTGCTGAAAGTCAAACTTTCCACTACTAAAAAATCAGCAGCAGGCATTGCTCGTAACAGCCAAATCAGCCAGGGCATGGTGATTAATCTCTGAAGATGTGTATGCAAACTGCCCCAACCTCAGGATTTTCATAGTCTAAATGTAAAACTCTATAAATAATAGCAGTCAATTTAGTAGAAACCAAAGATACAGACTTCTGGACTGATTGAAATGGACACAAATTAAATATTCACCTTGATAATTCTGAAATCTCTCTAATGTTTTTCCTCTGAAAAAATGTGTCTTTAGTGCAACAAATATTGGAGCTCAGTGCCATAGGTGCAGGGGACAAGGATTAGCAGGGTCTAATGCAACGTCTGTAATTCTTTTGCCTTGCCTAATTTACATGTTGTTCTAAATTACTACCTCATTATGCATCTTCTTTTAATGAAAATCCTTGGAGCTTCTTTGTTCAGATGCAGTCTGAAATAAAAGCCTTAGGGGTGACAAGGTCCTGTACATCCTCATCCAACTTTGAAGATGACCTAGATGATCTCCAGAGGTGCTTTCCAAACTAAAATATTCCACGACAGGGATTAGGGGCTGGGTACCTAACAAGGTATCCACATGGGAAAACTGCAAATCCTGACTAAAGGCTGCATTTTTTAAGTAATTGTTTGGGGTAACTCACTTATAAAACTCTATTTCTGTTTAAGTAATGCTTTCATGTTCAGTATTAAATTTTGCTTCAAGACAATAGTTATACAAAACAGGTAAAACCAGATACCAATGAACTCAGACTCTCTATGCGTTACAGAGTTTCATCTGCAGCTGGTGACCCTGTAGCTAGTCTGATTTAGTCCCTGCTTTCATGTACAACCCAATGTCGAATCTCTGTCGGGTAGTGAGTGATGAAACCTAACTCAGAACCAGGCTTTCAAAAACATCCACAATCTAATAGCTTTTCTTCATGAGCATATTGTCATCCTACAGGTCATGCTGTGCAATAGGTCTTTCAGGAAACATCCTCTATATAGTGAAGTGACACCAAAGTTGCCTCACAGCTTGGAATACCTGTCTTATTTTCAAACCAGCACAAACTAAAAGTAGCAGGTAAGGGTGGGACGATTCCATCAGAGAGATGCAATCATGTTTTTAACCTCTTTGGTGTTCAGGGAAGCATACAGGTGGCAGCATCCCCAAAGCTGGATCTCCCAGCATGTCTTCTGCAACTAGTGTCTAGAGATGAGGATGTGATACCTACCAGTTCTCTCCACTCTTCTAGTGCCTCCTGGGGTGGTTTGCATCCCACTGCACTCCCTCTTTCCTCTGCACAATTAACCTTTGCACAGGAGAGGGCGCTTCTCATACTCTATTTGCACCAGGGATGCAGCATGGCATCATGCAATCTTCAAGTGAAAGGAATGTGAACCATAAAAAGAGATATCTGTTATCCCAAATTAGACTAATACTGATACCCTGGTAATAGATGTTAGTTGTTGCCATGACGAGCTATTGGTAAGAAGGAGTAGAACTCTAAACTCATTGTGTCTCATCACTGTAATTCAGATCACTGATAACTTCAAGGGTTTTACTCTCTTACTCCATCCTGTAAGAAATGATCAGAGATAATGAAGCAAAAACTGGGCTTGCAGACAGACAAAAAGTCTGCTGAGGAGAGATGATAAGCGATGTGGTAAGAACTTCACAAAACATCACATGTAACCTCAGAATAAGCCTTCTCAGTATGTCATGAAATGATCCATCCCGTTTGGCAGCCTCAGTCTGTGACAGGGCCCAGACATTTCAGCCCATGATCACAGAGCATCCCCTGTATGTTCAAAGGCCTGTCTTGAAATATTTTCTTGAGGGAGGTAAAGAATCAAAGAGAAGAGAGATACTGTGGGAAAAGGGTGTTGTACAATATACAAAGTCCTGAAAAGCCTTGTAAACCTGAAGTCGCAGATGTTCTGAACAAGTATGCAAATACCCGAGTGTTCAGAAAACTACTTAGAAATGCATCAGCCTGTATCACAGTTCCCCATCTCTAAAATGGGACACATCTTCCCTTGAGCATTGTCTGTCTTCTTGGTTTAAAATACAAGCCCTTGCAGGAGATACTAGAAAGAGTGAGCAGGTGTGACGTATGCATATTCAGAGCTTACTGTGATGGAGCAGTGAATGGCATGGAGGCAAATACAAGGTACCAGAGCACAAATTCTAACGAGTCAGCACTTTCAGGGTCAGATTCAAAGCACTTTATTTGCTTCTATTTATGTTGGGGCATCAGAAAAAAAAAATATACAGATTTTCATTTTAAATTTGGACCTCCTTCTGGTAACATGGGCACTAGGTCCCTGGGAACTTCACTGGGATTTTTCCTCACTGGGATATTTTTGGTGTTTGGAGGTGTTTTATTGCTTCCAAAAGGTAAGAGTAATACCAATGCACAGAGTTGACTTCCAGACTGGAAACAAGGGCCAAGTGCTCACAAGGCTCATAGCACCTCTCTGGGTACAGGATTGAAAACAATCAGTAACACTAATAGCATTTGCTGTTGCAACTTCTGTACACAGTAGGCCACCAGTAATAATCTCTAAAATCCTTAGTGCTTTGAGATTTGTCCATGTGGACACTGCCTCTCAAGCTCTTCCCTTCCTGGCATTCCTATTTTTGTGGGTTGGGAAGCACTTTCTTAGCATCATATTACTGGAATGGGTCTCTGATAGTGTGAGCCTGATATGCTTGAAGCAACAGCACTATTGGTTACCTATTTGATTAATTTAGGGGGGTTTTTTTGCCTTTCTTAAACATAGTCGAAAAGACTAGGCTCACACTACCCACTACAGGTAGTTTTTATTATTGTATGTTTAACATTTATAGGTGACTTGAAAATAGGTTGGATAAAGGACATTTGATAAGGTATTTTAAAAAATCCTGTAATTTTCCATTCAGCTGCATGTCCTGTCTACCTCTAATTCTTTTGTTCAAATCTTTCCTAAAACAAGGCTTATGAAAATGGACAGCCCACAGCTCTCAATGGAATGGTGCACTCAACTGCACCGCTTGCAGTAATAGCTGTGTCCCGAAGATAACAAATGCACAAGCCTCAAACTAAAGTCAGGACCAGATGCAGCAATATGCAAAAGGGAAGAAAAATGTATATTAAATAACAAGGGAACTCAGGAGTGTGACTGACTTCTTGCTTTCTTGACTGTTACTGTGGGAATGGCTTGTCAACAAAAGGCAGGAGATTCTAGCCAGGCCAAGGGCAAATCTGAAGTTTCTATCAGAAGCAAGAAAAAGGGGGTGAATGGGGAACTTCTTTTGTAAACAGGGGTGTGAAGCAGATACAGACAGAGTGTAACATAGTAATAGAAAAGTTTCGATGGGAAATGAAAGGTCAGCAGGTAGCTTCAGTACTCCCCAAAAGCAGAATTCAAAGGCTTGTGTGATTTTATAACTCAACAAGGGACTTTCCCCAAATGAGAGGCTGAGTGGACCCTGCTTGCTTTATTCAAGGATGAGTCAACTCCCTCTTCAAACCAGAAACATTCCCCTCTCATGAGAGGGAAGAAGACGGAAATTATATTAAATATTTGTCTTTTTGTTTTCTTAGCATTCAGTTTCAGATACTAGAACCATTTCTTACTGAAATTCCAGGGTTAGAAAAAACACTGTACAAGGAGAAATCCCAGAAAATAATCTTTTTCCTCTGGAGATACTGAAAGCCATTACAAGTAAATCAATGTGACGTTAAATCAAAGCTATGAAACCGGCCCTCCTCCCCTGAAGGCTGTGGAAAATTGAATGTCAATCTGAACTTTTTTTGCTGGCCTATAGTTTCAGATCAAAATGACTTTAAACCTCCAGAATTTGGAGAATTTTTTTTTTTTTTTTAATGTAGAAATGTAGTTTGGACATATCCTTCCATGATATAACACAATATTAATGTATAATCCTGACTTGCCAGTGCTTCAGCGTCCTACATCTAATTGACCAACATGACAAAAAGCTTTTATGAAAGCAACGTATCATTCAAATATTCAACAATTCCATCAACTACGGATCGTGAGTCCACTGCCTCTATTCTGAACCACGCAGGAGAGGTTTCATTTCAGAAATGACACTGAAAGATTAATTCCCCTTTTCTATACTTCCAGCTTTTGTTTTAGATAAATTTCTTCGTGTTTTCCAGTGTAATTCAAGCCCTGATCCCTTTTAGGACACAGGATGATGTTTTTTCCAGGAACTTAACATAGTCACAAGAGGGCACCAGACTCTAGCCTATTTCCCCTGCTGGCCATGGTGAACTTCGCCGTGGAAGAAAAAAAAATTAGTCTCTCTTATATCTCTTAAGGTCACAGCCTGTAATCATAAATTTGTAAGACTTTGTGCTGCTAGGTAATACAGTCATACAGATGCGTGTGTGTGTGTGGTCATGCTTACCATACAGATAGCTGTTAAGGCAGACACAAGATTGGGTTATAATGTTTATCCAGCTATGGCAGAAACATGCAACATTTTTCAAATGGTGGCTACAAATAGGCAGGAAAAACAAGAAGCAAAAAAAAAAACAGAAATGAAAACAAGCAAGAAAAATCATGGGGAGAAAAAGAGAGTCAATTCCCTTGCATCACACAATAAAAAACATAGGATGATGGAACTTGCCAGGATCTGCCCTTGATTCCCTGGATAGGATGTAAGTGGCAGGAGGCAAACATACCGTCTAAGGCATTCAGCTGAGCCAGCCCCTGTGGGGTATCTAAACACCCAGCAAATTCTAAACAACTCTTTCAGGAGCCCCACTCTGCCTCTCTGCCTCAGCAAAACACTCCACATGGTCCTGCACCGCTGCTCACTGCAGCTCCGGTGACTTTATCCCAAGTCTATTGGCATTTGGTGCTATTTGTTAGTCAGATTAAGTAAAGCCAATTAAAGATTTATTATTCTGTTAACATTAGACATGTTGAAGTGTTTGCTGGGAAACCACTGGCTACCGACAGAGCACCAGGAGATGTGAGTTAACATTCCTTTACTGCTACAAAAGTCAAAGCTGTCATTCCCATCAAGGCACAGGAGCGGAGCAGAGAACAAGACTAGCTCACAGCCTGTTATCTGTGTTCATACTCATGCTTCTAATTGGGTTAGCCCTTTAGCCAGATAAAGCAGACAGGCATTAGCAATCATTCTCTTAGGAGAAAATGGGGTAAAAAAAATACATTTTTAATATGCCTTTTCATGCCCTAGCTTACCTACTTCTTATGCTCACTTTTGGATACCCTCCCTAAACTATAATTGCTATGCTCCTACTATAATTTATGACACACATTTTCTTATAGACTGTGTAATTCAGAGAAGTTGCTATCAAATCAACATCAGCAATAATTTGTGTACAGCATGTTTTCCAGTTTAACCTATCAATTCACCAGACTCTAAAACAAAATTTGGAAATAATCCAAACACTCCAACAAGCCATCACACATCCACTCTTCCAAGGAGCACAGACAGTCAATTTAACTTGCAGATAAAGCATTAACTTCTATACCAGCATATTTCTCTTATGGATGCTTAACTTTATTCTCCTTGTTATTAATGATGGGTCTAAGGAAAATCACATTTCACTAATGTTGTCAACGGCTTGTTACTAAAGTCTCAACCACTAGAATTAAGTTACTGTGTACGAAACTCAGTGTCCTTAGTTTTCTACTTTTTTCCCCCTGGTTTTCATGGTCTAAATGCTTAACAACTTTAAGGCAGACTTAAATATAAACAACTGACCTACATATTCTTAAAAGTTTTGTTAGCTTTAACTGTGGTTTTGAATTATAACTCTCCAGTTTGCCACTACTGCAGAAATTAGTTTCCCACCGGTATTGTAATTTTCAGGGACACAACTTCTAGAAACAGCACAGTGCCTTCTAAAAGGCTGGTTTCAAGAGCGAAACACTGTACACAGCAAAGGTGTAAACCTCAAATCTGGCCTAAAAGATCTGAAAGCCATACTCTAATATGTTCAAGGATATATGAAAAAGGAATTATTCATTAACTTCTTCAGCTTGCAACCGCTTCAGGCTATTTTGTTCTTACAGTACCAGCAGTTTTCAAAGGAAGGTAGAGCTGGTGGGGGAAAAAAGATCTTCATACGCACATTCATCAGAAACAGACTAACTCCCAAGATGAAAATATGGTACTTAGCTTGCTGCAAAGAAAGGAATACCTTGTGTAGTGACAGGCTGCACATGTTTTCTGAGCTTGTGGGTGCTATTTAATAGTAGATGCTTAGTTGCTATAGCAACTGTCATGCCCTGTGGTATTTATGCTTAGAGACGGAACACATATTTTAAGCAGCACCATACAACATGGCATTCAAGTGTCCAAAATGTGTGTTTAAAAGCAAATCCCAGCTATGAAGGCAGTAGGTGTGTTCCTCTAGTTATTAGAAAATCTCTATCACGCAACACTTTTGCAACAACAAAACAATCTTGTCCCTCACAAACATAGAACTACCATGATGATTCAGAAGAGGACTTAGAAGCCTTGAAATAAAATCCCAAACAACATTCTGCGCTTTAAAATCCATCTTTGCTGACTGCTACTACATAATCTGGAAACTTTTGCTGTTTGGTACAGTACATGGTGCTTTGCCACTCAAGGTTTCTATTGTAGTTTTAGTATCTCACTAGGTGCTGCTTTAAAAGCCTTAACTTTGTGTCATCTGGGCTTTGTTCCTACCACAGATGCCCACCAACACAAAGCAACATACTGGCTGTTGGCCCCTGCCTGCCAGTGCGTATACCTGTTGTTTGTGGTTCCATGGCCGGAATTTCTCAAGCGTGCTTTGTAGCCCCTTTGGCTTTTGTAGTTTTGTGTATCACCCGCCACGGAGAACAATTCCGCTGAACTGGCTGGCAACTGTAAATCTTGCTGAAAACAATTCTTTTATTTTTATTTTGTCACATCCTGGTGGTTATGGGGCATAAGCAAATATTGCAATATGAGGGTACTCTTTCTTTCAGGTCCTTTCCACCATAAGAGGAAACTGATACTCAGTAACTTCTACAGCTGTCTGCGAAGGGTCCTTAGCTCCAACATGACCACTTTAGCCAGGCAAGCTAAAAAAGTTTGTGGACTAGTACAAGCCTAACAGCTTTCACATGTCCTGTTTCCACTGTATTTCCTGCAGTCAAAACATATTAATACTTCTTCTTACCAATTTATTTTCAGTTCCATAAAGTTACCAGCTGACCTGGATAAACACAGTGGTGCTGGTTTCAGCGCATAGGGTTTCTTAGTCTGAACAAGTTCTTTTTAGCTCATTCTTTGCTCGTTTCATGGCTCATGTCATCCCTAATCCCCCTGGCCTCCCAGTAGATAGATCAGATACCCACAGTCGTAAAACCTAGGGCTGGAGGCTGGTGGCCTGAGGCAGACAGATTTCCACCTAGGAACAGATTTGCTTTGCCACTGTTGTACTGACAGCCACACACGCTCCCTCCCATCACCTGTCTGCTACTGCTCTTCAGTTTTCCGCCAGCACAAACACCCAGCTGAGCCGATACAGCCAGTTGCTGCCATATTCAGACATGTATTAGCTGAAGCATGGATTAGTTGGTGTGATGAGTGCTCTGACTATGCTATTCTCCTTTTGTAAGCCACTAGCATTTGATGCCAGCATCATTATCATCCAACATCAAGCTACAGTTAGCCCACAAACGTTCACTCACTCACTATGAATGCTTTGGTTTGTTACAGGCACCAGACGCCTGCTGTTCTTTGTTCAGCCCCCTCCTACAGGTAAAGAAACAGCCTTTCCAGGCTCAGAGCAGTGAAGAAGATTACCCTCACTGAAGGCTGAGCAGAACTTTCAGTCACCTTTGGTGGTCTGCACATTAACACGCTGTAATGATACAAAAACAGTTTCTCTTAAATTCAGTGCACTGCGACTGCAGACCGCACACAATGAAGTTGTACCCTGTACCTGGCTTACAGGGCCCAGCTGAGCTGCTACAACAGGCTTACTTCTTAGGGAACAGCCACATTTAATTACCCTCCTTAGCCTTTCTTCCATCTGCTCCTGGATTTTTTAGGCTAGCTCTGCTGCAGGAAATGTGCTTGTCTGCAGAAGCACTCAGGACTGTTTCATAATGCTGCCTATCTCAGAGGTGATCAGAATTTGCCGGGTTGGGCTTAAAGGAAACGGTACATTATGAGTGGGCCTCCTGCCCTACTCTGGAGCCAAATTAAAAAGACAAACATATCTTAAACACTTTAATCAAACAGTAATTATGAGAGAAACAATACAGACTCAGAGCAAGTCCACATAGTCTTTAGCAGGCAGAGGCAAGCAAGCTCTGTCCCCACTCTGAACCGGTGGGATCACAGCCAAAACTCTTCCAAACCTCACACAGTCATGCCGGTACAGCACAGAGCTTGAGCCAACACACCTAGTCTCTCAGTGAGACTCGTTAGCCAGAGCACAGCGCTGCACTGACGACAGCTCACGGCTTCCAGTTCAGGGCTGAGTCATGTCTGGTTGGCCCCAAGCACCAGCCGCGCAAGCACACGTTTTCCTGTCTCTGACTGCACCGCCATACTCTCAACTATTTAACTATTTGCCCAGCTACATAAATCCCAGGGCCCTCAGACCAGAGACAGAAAACACTGCAGCCACACAGGACTGCAGAGTGGAAAACGCTTCACTGTCAGCTCAGTATAGGTTTTGAGACAGGACTTTGTCCTATCTCACTGAAACCATTTGTTTCAAAGCTTAAGCAACCTCCTGACTTACTTTCCTGCCCTCTTTATCTGAGGGCTTGCAAGGCACCGGTTGTGAAACACTGTGCTAAGCCTCATACAAACATCGAGTAAGAGACAGTGCCTGTCAGAGCCCAAGAAACACTCCCTCCGAGGGACCTTTCCACAGGCTAGAAATAATATCAGTGCAGTGACCCAGTGGAAAGTGAGGAACTTCTCTCTGCATGTATTTGTTTCTTATACACCTGTATAAAGATTATCTGCATTAGCCCTTTAAAACTATTAAAAAACACCATTATTATAATGATTTGTAATGTAGAAATATCATGGACTGAGATCCTTTGTGCAGCTTGAAATTGCACAAATAAACTGGAAATTCTGTCCTCTTTTTTTCTTGCCTTTTAAAAGCGCAGTTTCAGCCCTGCTCCCGGCCATTGGGTTCCTATTAATTTCTGCGGTTTTATAAACACTGTCCAACTCTAAAGCAGCCTTCCCGTCACCGCCAATGTGTGAAAGTCTGGCCAGCTCAGCAGGGGCTGAGCAGCTCTGAGAAAGGAGCAGCAAAGCTCCTGAGGCATCAAGCACAGCCCAGCACAGGCTTGCTCCAGAAGGGAAGGAAGGGGGCTGGGAGGGAGGGGGTAGTGGCGGCTTTCCAACGAGCATGGCAGGCAGGTCACACCACCCGGTACCAGCCACCGCCGGAGGAAGAGGCAGGCCAGGGCTCCCGGCAGAGCAGGCGGGCTGCGGGATGGGGAGAGCCAGAGCTGGCTGCCAGCAGGGCTCCTGCAGCCGCTCGGCCGTGGGAGGCAGCACGGCTGGGGCCCTGCGCACATGCAGTTCTCACAGATTGAAGCCAGGCCCATCCTTCATCCATGCCGAGCAGAGGCTAACCGCTGCCCAGCCAAGGGAGAGGGCTCAGGGTAGCACCTCCACTTGACTCGGCCCTCCTGCTCTGGGGCAGGAGCTCCAGCTCAAATAAGCCCCAACATGTGCTAAGGATGGATCTGCACCTTGGATCTGCTCAGATAGGTCGAGGCAATGCCTGCTCCTGTTAAACCAGCCCTGTACCTCCTGTTTTCAAGCACAAAGGGCATCCTGGTCAGTGTTTTCCTCTTTGGTGAGCACACTTTTATAAAGGCTGCCAGTGCTTTTAAATCCCCTCTGGGCTGCCACTTGCTCTGAAGATTTTGCTGAGTGCCAGTGGTGAACTGTCTTCCTAGGAGAGATCTGCTAGCTGGCTTGCATCATTTTCTCCTGTCACCTGTGTCAGTCATTTCATCAGCAAGCAGGTCGCTCTGCAGTGTCTCACCAGGTGCAATGCCTCTCAATTGTCTAGAAGCTTTGAGTACATATTCTGAATCACCTTCTGATTTAAACGTCTCCTGCCATTTCTGACCTGTAATTTCCCCCCCCTTTTTCTTTTTTTTTTTTTGTATGTAATTATTGTCATTTCTGTTTCCCCTATCATGTTGCTTTGCAGATGTTTCTTTCCAGTTCTGTTCCATGCTTTGCCTCTAGAGCTTCAAGTCAGGCATCAGTTCTGCTTTTGCTTGCAGATTATCTTAGCTGCAAAGGTTTCACGGGCTGAGATAGCTTTCTCAATATACAAATATCTGTTTAGGAAATTACCAGGTTTTCACCTGTTCTTTTTAACTCTGGTATTAAAATTTCATTTACTGAAACCTGTAGGAGGATGAAAAACTTTAGCAAGTAGCTAGAATTTAATAATTCTCTTTATCACACAGTTAAATTCTTTATAACACTATTCTAGTCCTATCAGAGATTGTTTGCTTTCTAGTAAATACTTTCGGCTGTTTGGTTTTGCATAGGTCTGTGCAGATTTTTCCATTTTGAGTTTTCAAGTTTTGTTCTCACATATGTGAGATTTGTTTTCTCCTGAGAATAATCAAATCTTGTCATACCTCGATGAGACATAGTTTCTCAGCTGTTCAAAGAAGGTGGAGTGCTGAGAAGCTTTCACAATTTCTCTTTTAGTGGCTTAATCAGAAACAGAGATGATGTAGTTTTTAAGCCATCACACATTTTCTTGTTTCACTGGAGAATTTATTGGGGAAAAAAACACACACAAACAAAAAATGTCAAGATCCTCTCATTGTATCTAAAGAAAAAAAAAAAGGTAAGGAGAGGGCAGTTGTGTACCTCACTATATAGACGATGGTACCACTAGGAAGAGCAATACCAATGAACTCTTCTAGCAGTGATCCTGCAGGGAACAACACCCACGCTACCTCGAAAGGGAAGTCCAGAGAGGCTCAAAGGTTCTTGCAGGATTTATCGTGGGATTACCTATTTGAATTCTTTGCAGCAAAACTAGAAGCAGCCAACGTCAAGCCAAACAGAGTACGAAAACATGTCTGCAGTACTGTTCTTTCAAAGCTTTGACTTGTATTATTGCACCATGATGTCATAAACACGGTGCAAGAAACTGTAAAAAACCAAGGGGAAATACTGCACTTTGTAACCTGTCTTGTCCCAGAAGCTGATCTTGCTTTGCTGTGGAAATGGTATTTCCTCCTGCTTTCTCGTACCAAGCCACAGCTCTTCTCTCCGTTTTACAGCCTCTCCCACCGAACCTCTGCCCCAAGCCCAGCTGACGCCCCCCTCCTCCTGCTGCCTAGCCCTCCCTTTCTCCATTTTCTTCCTCTCCTCGCTCCCCGCCCGGCCGCGGGCTGGAGGCAGCTGCTGCCGTGCCCCGGCGGCTCCCTCCCGGCAGGCGCAGCACGGACAAGCCCGGCTCCCCCCCGCCCTCCTCCTGGCTCCGTTGGAGGCAGCCGGCACGTCGCCGCAAGACCGGGAAAGCGACCGAGAAACGCTCGGTCGGCCTAAGTGCTTGCAGATGTGCAGCAGCGTCGAGATGGAAGTCACCGCAGCGCTCAAAGCTTTCGGGTTTGGTTGTTTTTTCCTGCTCAGCAGGGCGGCTGGAGCTTTTGGGACGGCGGCTCCCCGAGGGGCGCCAAGCTTCACCCCTTCCCGCCCCAAGGCGGCGGCTTCCCCGCGCTCTGACTCCGAGCCCCGGGCGGGGAGGCCGGGCCCGAACAGGAAATGCCACAAGCCTTGCTAATGGAGTCGGGAGGCTCGGCGCCCCCCGCGGGGCGGCAGCACCGGGGGAGAGAGCGGCTGCGAGGGCGGGCGCGCCGGCAGCGGCTGGCGCCGGGGGCTCCCCGGCCCCGAGGGGAGCGGCGCCCGGCGGCGGAGGGAGGCCGGGCGCAGCGGGGGAGGCGGCGCGCCGCGGCCTCCGGCTGGCGGCCGCCCCCGCTCCCTGCGGGCTGCAGCGGGGCCGGGTCTGAGCCTGCTCCCGCCGGAGTCCGTGGCCCGGAGCCCAGGGGCGCCGCGGGGCCTTGGCCGCCGTTTGAAGCCGGGGCCCCGCCTCCCGCGGCCTCTCACGGCCGAGGGGAAGGGCTCGGGCGCCATGGCAACCCCGCAGCCTCCCGTGGGCGGCACCTGGGGGGGCGGGAGAAACCGGGCGCTATGGCAACCGCCCCGCCAATCGCAGCGGCGAGCGGCGCCTGCATGGTTTGGCGACAGCCAGTAGCGGCCGCCGTTTCCCTTGTGGGCGTGGTGGCCGGGGAAGGCCCGCCCCCCAGCGGGAAGACGGGGGCGGGGGCGGGGGAGGGAGCGAGTTCCTTTGTGGGCTTTGACAATAAGATGGCGGGCGGGGCCAACCGTAGGGAGCGGCCCCGCCCCCTCCCTGAAGCGCGGAGCGGTCGGTGAGGCGGGAGCGGCGGCTCCTGCGCTGGCAGGCGGCGACGACAGCGGCGGCGAGGCGGTGAGCAGGGCAGGCCGGGCTGGGTCGGGCGCGGCGCGGTGCCCCAGGCCTGCCCGCCTTCCCCGGGGCTCCGCCTGGGGACGGAGCGGGCGGCCCGGGGAGCCGGTGCCGGCGGAGCCCGCGGAGGAGGGAGCCGACTCAAAATGGCGGCGGGCCGTTTGCCGCCAGCGCGGGACGTTGAGGAACCGCCGCTTGTGGCCGCGGTGAGGGGGGCCGGGGCGGGCGGGCCGAGGGGGCCCGTTCCCCCGCCGGCGCAGGGCGCCCCTCTCCTCCCCTCGGTCCCTTCCCCAGCCGCGTCCCCTCATCGCCCGCGCCTCCACCCCCGGGCCACCCGTCCGGCGCCGCTGCCCTCCCGCCGCCGCCGCGCCGTGACCGCGGAACCTCCCGCGGTTCCCCGAGCGCACGGATCGCGGCTCAACCGCGCCTCGGCCCCCGCCGCGCTCCCTCCCCGGCCTGCGTGCGCCGGGGCCCGCTCCCCGCCCCGGCCGCGCCCGCCGGTCACGCCTCTACCCGGCCGCCCCCCCCCCACGCCCCGGCCCCAGGCCTCTCGTCTCAGTTGCCACGAGCTTTCCGCTCCTCCGCCGCCTGCCCGGGGCGTGCGGCTGCCCCAGCTTCCCAGCCTGCCCTTCCGCGGGAGCTAGTGCCCCTTCCCGAAGCCCTGGTGTCCTGGAGCGGTGCCTGCCAGCCCCCTACGCCCGGGGGGCGGACCAAACCCCGCTGCTTCATAGGTGCCTTTGTCCCAGTCCGAGCTGGGATGTTTCTGGCCCTGCCAGCCCTCTGCTGTGTCTGCAGCCCACCTGATAACACCACCATACGCACACGTGTGCATGCGTTCTGTCGTCTTTTCACCATTACCCATAGCTTTGATTTCTTCCCACAGTTGTTACAAAGAACAGTTTGGGGGTGGGGGGATTACCATCCTAACCATCATCACTATACTGATGGCTGTACCAAAAGAAAAAGCACCCTGCTTAAGTGAGCCTCCGACACTGGCCTAGGTGGTTCTTGTCTGCTTTCTCCTGCAGAACAACAGTGCTGAAATCTCCCATCTTCTCTGTTACTCCAACTCTTAGGAACCGACTTTTTCCCTTAAGTACTTCAGTATATTTTTGGCAGCATATTACTACATGAGTCTGAATTGAGTGTGAATCTGGAATGTGTAAGCTGATGCTCTAGTAAGAATTCGATCAAATTTCAAGCACCTTATTTGTAAAGCAGACTGGGAATTTGTCAATCCCAAAAGCAGAACTTTTAATGACTTGCATAATACTGTGCTCCCTGTGCTACTATTAAAAAAAAACCGAAAAAACACCACCAAAACTCAAAAAACCTCCTTTTTTCATACTGTATTATGCTACATATAGCTGTTGTCTTCTTGACAGCTTTTTTTGTACAGCTATTTTAAACAGCAGTTAGGTTTAACACATTAAGTTTGGGCTCTTGACACACAGATAGTAGTGGAAGAAGGGAGATGATATAGCTAGTCTAGATATTGCCTCTTGGACAGAGACAGATGCTGCTTAAAATTATTGGGGAGTTTTGAACACCTTGCTTCTAAAGCAGCAGCAGCCTTGCTCTCATGTACCATGAGGTTTTGCACAATGGCTAAGATTTTTTTGAGTATGGTAATATGTAAATCAATAGAGAAACATACTTACATTTTAATTAATTAGGTTTTAAATTTAGTATTCTCTTGAGATGAGCGCTTGTTGGAGATAGTGCAGGGAAGTGTGGGGAAGGTTGTTTATTTTCAAGGTTTTAATTGCATCTGATAATGGCTATGAAGTTATTTTTTTTTTTTTTAGTGAGAACTTAGGTTCTGAGGCACGCTTGTGTGCCAGTTAATAGAATCTGAAGTAATAATTGCTGTGATAGGCATATTCTTCATGCTAACAGAGGTACACGTGGTTTGTTTATTGCTCTAGGGAAGAACCTGGAATTGCATGCAGCAGGTCTTACACAGTATTTTATTGCATGGGAAAACTGTTTTCTTCTTTAGTATGTTAATAGATTACAGACTGGACTGGTCTGCCAGCATCCCCTATGTCTTTTAGTTTGTGGATGTGGTAATGGCTCTTTTACCCAGAACTGTGCGTTCTCATCAACAGTCCCCTCCTGTATCACTCTGCTATTTTGGGAGGCAAACGGCTGAAGTGTCTTCCTCTAATATTGTCAGATATCCAAAACAGCAGCAGAAAATATTTTCATTAATTATTATTCTGACTGCATCATCTTTATCTAGAGTTGTTGTGTGGTTTTTTGTGCATTTTTGTTCAGTTGGGTTTTTTAGAACAAAGTTTATGCCCTTGTCACCTACCCTAAACTAAAAGCATATCTAGCAGGAATGTGGGGATTCAAATAGTTACTGTATACAGGCTCTCAAAGAGATTGCCCTTCATTTATAGAGTGTTTTGAAAGTATACCCGGGGAGCAAAAACTTGTGAACTTTTATAGCATCATAAGGTGTTTGACAGAAATAAGAAATACTTTATTGACTTAATATTATGGTGTCTTACTGGAGTTGTATTTCATACGCCTCATGACCCTGTCTTGAATGTTGCTGTGAGCTCAGTCTGTAAAAGAGAGTGAGACTGTGAGTTGGTTGAAATACAGTTTCCATGACATAACAGCATTTTAGTCTGAATATTTTGGGATCGAGTCAAAAGATTTTGGCTTGGGACTGTTTAAGGTGGTTTTTTTGTTGTGTTTTTTTAACAAATATGCAGCTTCTTGAGGAAAACCATATTTTCTGGCCCTCCCCCCCACCAAGTCCTTTGTCAACCATCTCATTCCCCCCCACAATTTTGAGAGCAAGCAGTCTTCAAAACTTTTTTAATACTGGCCACAACAGAAAACAAAAATAGATGTCCATATGCATCCTCTTTACTTGTTTCTTTTCTAGGTATGCACTTCAGTTGCAGACACTGAGCTGTCTTGCACTGTACAGACATGTCTAGAAAAGTATCTGAATTGTTTTCATATTTTATCGTGTAAGTTTTTGTAACCTGTTGAAATGCAGCATTCTTTTAGGTTTCAGTAATTAAATGAATTGTTGCATGTGTTTGGTAGTTGCATTTGGTATATCAAATCTTATTTTGCCTTAAATGTGTTTTAAAAACTCAGCCTTTATAATTAAAACAATTTAATTACTGTCGTTACTTTCATTATTGTCATCTTGCAAAGTAAATCTTAGTCACAAAGTTTCTGTGCTGGTAAAGGAAAATTCTCCCTGGTTTTGCTATGTTTCAGTTTTGTATTTGTGCGTACTTCCTCTTTAGATTCTACAGAGATAAGTGGTTTTGTACAACAAAGGTGAAAACTGTATAGTTTTGTGATAAAAGTAATGAAGACTTGCTTTCAGAATGCTTTTGTGCACATTTAAGTTTTTCAGATGATCACTAAAGATTTTGATTGCTCTTCTAATTGCAAAGGTGTAGGAAAAAGGGAGAGGCTGGTCCAAAGTTCAGGGTATTAGCCTAGGACTTGGACTTAAACTGGCAGTTTCCTTCTCCTGCCACAGATTTTGCATGTATTGTTGGGCAAATCACCTTTGTGCTCTAGCTGTAAATGGGGTTTAATAGTACTAGTCGGGTTTGTAGGAGTGTTGTGAGGATAGAGATACTGAAGCAATTGACAAAATATAGAGGTGTGTAAGTTTCTGAAATGGGAAACTCTTTTGTTCTGTATCTCATGTACCTGGCTGACATCTTGCTTCCCTGTACTTGGTAGGTGGTGCTGTAACTTTTACTGTATGGACTCTTGCTCGGTAGCATGGGAGAAGAGGAAGGACTACATCAAACGCAATTACTGGTATGTAATTTTTTGCTTCTTAAATGAAACAAATCTAGTATTTTGTGCAGTCTCAGAAACAGGATGACGAAGAACTGTTTTTATGATGTAAGATACTAATTGGAAGTAAATGTGCGCTGGTTTTGGCTGGGATAGAGTTAATTTTCTTCACAGTAGCTAGTATGGGGCTATGTTTTGGATTTGTGCTGGAAACAGCATTGATAACCCAGGGATGTTTTCGTTCCTGCTGAGCAGGGCTTACACAGAGCCAAGGCCTTCCCTGCTCCTCACCCCACCCCACCAGCGAGTGGCTGGGGGTGCTCAAGGAGTTGGCAGGGGACACGGCTGGGACAGCTGACCCCAGCTGACCCAAGGGATGTCCCACACCATATGACATCATGCTCAGCAGATAAAGCTGGGGGAAGGAGGAGGAAGGGGGGGACATTTGGAGTGATGGGGTTTGTCTTCCCAAGTAACCGTTACATGTGATGGAGCCCTGCTTTCCTGGAGATGGCTGAACACCTGCCTGCGGTGGGAAGCAGTGAATGAATTCCTTGCTTTGCCTTGCTTGTGCGCGTGGCTTTTGCCTTACCTGTTAAGCTGTCTTTATCTCAACCCATGAGTTTTCTTGCTTTTACCCTTCTGATTCTCTTCCCCATCCCATCAGGGGGGAGTGAGCGAGTGGCTGTTTGGGGCTTAGCTGCCAGCTGGGGTTAAACCACGACAAGGAGTTATAGAAAAAAATCCAATTAATGCTGTGAAAGGTTTTCCTTTAAGAATCTGTAAACATTTTTCCCTCTGCTTCTACACACCCAAGTGTGCGTGATGTATTGAGGCTTTCAAGTTCTCTGCTGTGTTCTGTTCTTCTGTTGGTATGCCTTGGAGTAGCAGATGTATGAAAACCAGATTAACATTCAATTGAAGTTTTAATTATTCTCCACAAAAATATAAACTGAAATAAAAGGAGTTTTAAACTCTGCACAGAGCATTTAATGTTTGATGACATAATCATACATGGTTGATCAGTAGTCCCAAAAGATGTCTCTAGAGGTCAAGTTTCACATGGGGTGTGTGTGTTTAGAAATGACTGTACATACAAATTTGTAGGAAAAATTAAATGGGATATCCTCTGGTAGGAACTTGCAGGAATATCTAAAAATCTGGAAGAGGTACTATCAAGCAAAAACTTGGGTTGTGTTTAATGGGAATAATGCAAATATGTTACGTCACAGGAGAAAATTTTAAAAGAAACTTCCAAAGCATTTAATATATTGGTAATCCATGAATAGCTTTTAAGAAGTATATGAAAAATAACCATAAGATCAAGTTCATATATTCTATATTGTGGTCTTTGCATATTATGATTTCTAAAGAGTTTTGTCCCTTCAGTGGAAAGAAATGTTTAAGAGTTGGCAAATCCAAGAAAAGGTTATTTCATGGATATATATAGCAATGTAAGAAGTGTTGTACAGAGTCAGACCAAATGTTTATCTAGCTACTGTGCTATCCCCAGGTTTTCAGCATAGATAAGTATGTAATGTATTTTGACAGGAACAATGTTTTTGCACTTTGGATTTTTTTTTAGTGACTCTGAAAAAGCTGAGCGAGTGCTCCCTGAAAATATATGGAACATACTGTAGCAACCAGAAAAGCAAGGCAGAGGTTAGGGCTTAACAAGGGAAATGGAAAATGAAATAGAAAGACACTGTGATAATATTTTGGTTTTATTAGCTTTTAGTTGAAAAACTTTGTTTTGTTTGGGTCACTACACTTAAAAAAAAATCCCCAAATATTAGGCAAACAGGAATTCAAAGGACAGAAGATTTAGAAGGGACATAACAAAGGTGCATAAAGATCAGGTACTAGCTTTCATTTGCAACCTTATTTTTATAAGGCCAAAATAAGTGACATCTACTGTATTTAAAAAAAAAAAGTTTATTTGTTTCAAAAGATCAGCTACAATATTTGCATGGGGCACCGTTGTCAGAATTAGTGCAATTCGGAAGAAGATCTGAAGGCTAGTCCTTGAAAGTCATACCTTGGAAAATTCAGCAAGTGATTTTTAGATGTAAATAATGAGAAGCCTGAATGCACCCCACTTATTTTTAGCTGGTGAACCTAAACCAGGGTTATGGGAATTTTGCTTTCTTATAGTCAACTGGGAAAGAAGTACAGAAGCCCATACAGAGGATGACTGTGCCTATCCTTACTGGACTTGCACAATTCATACTAGAATTACACAGTTCAGTTACTCACCTGACTTAGGGAACCAGACAGACTGCTTTAGGCACCTCAGTTGAATTGAAGTTGAATATCTCAAGTTATATGGAACAAATCTAGATCTTACTATCCCTGTAGCCAAAATAAGCCAGCCTTTCCAAGTATGCTGCTGATGGTATTTTTTTCATGTCACTCTGTTAGGCATGTTGATGTTCTGGAGGGGTCAAATCTTTTAAAGGTGGTGTGCCAGGTTGTATTTTTATTTCCAAAATTAGAGGTTAAATATGCGAGTAGAAACTCAGGAGGAGTGAGGAGAAACTGCCTCTCCAATAGGTGAAATGTGGCCATTGAGAGGTTTTCTTTTGTGTAAAGCAGTGGCTCCTGGCTTCCATCGAGTGTGGAGCTTGATGGGAGGCAGGATCTGGGAGCCCCTGCTTCTCTCCAATGCCATGAGTTGTGGACCTGCTCCCCCCTGGTTCCCGAGTGCCACCTTTGGGGCCCAGTCCATATGTTCCTGACCCCTGTTGTACCACAGTAGCCATTCTGTAAGCTAGTATGACATTTCTGATGTTTCTGTCTTAAAAGAATTTGCTGTTTAAATTTAAGATTAATGTTTTCTGGTTTGTTTTTTAGTCTTTTTTTTCCCCTCCCTGTTGAGCTGTTTACATTGTACAAGGATTTTTTATTTTATTTTTTTTTAACAGGACACAATGTTTGTGCGAGGATTAAAGAGAAAATGTTTTGATGGCGAAGAAGATATTGAAGGAACTCTGGCTGGTATTAAGGCTATTCCTTCATATAATCTTCAGCGGCAGTCACTTTTAGATATGTCCTTGGTTAAACTTCAGCTGTGTCACATGTTGGTTGAACCTAACCTTTGTCGTTCGGTACTTATAGCCAACACGGTACGGCAGATCCAAGAGGAAATGACTCAGGATGGGACTTGGCAGATGATAAATACCCAGAGTACAGGGCAGGCATCCCTGGATCGTCTTGTTTCAACAGATATCCTCTGTCGTTCATCTAGGGAACAAGCCGAGGGAAAGCATGTTCCAGGCTATAGTACTTTCAGTAAAGACTTTGAGGGTGACCAGGCACAAGACAGTTCAGAAACTATGTCAACAGCCTCTTCAGTGCAAGCTCCGAGAAACCTGCAGAGCAATGTGTGGGAAATGGAGAATCCACAAGAAAATAAAGGAAACTTTCAAAAATCATTAGATCAAATATTTGAGACACTGGAGAATAAAAGTCCTAATTCTGTTGAAGATCTGTTTTCAGAAGTTGACAATTCTTACTATGATCTTGATACTATGTTAACAGGCATGATGAGCAACACAAAAATGGGACACTGTGATGGGCTTGAAACGTTTTCTTCTCCAACAACTACAACTTCTAACTCTAATTGTAAATCTGATCTTAATGAGCTTGATCATATTGTGGAAATCCTTGTTGAATCCTGAAGCTCCTTGTGTAGGAGATAGATTTGTTAATGGGAAAAAAAGACTTGAGAAAGCTATTTCCACAGTTTGTTCTATCAAATCTGCACGTGTATTTTACAAATATCTATATATTATATAGATATATATATTAAAAAGCACTTCATATTGCAAAGTAGTGTTAACTCTTAAAGTTAACCTGCAACTTGTAGTGTAATAATCCGGTTTATTGTCCACTGAACTGTAAGTCCATATGGTAAATGTTTTGAAGTTTGGGGTCCAAGGCTCTTGAAATTGGGTTCCTTTTACCAATTTGTTTTAGCCTTTGGTGGAGGATATGCTCAGTGAGAGGCAGTCTCTCATCTTTTTCTTACACTTCTCCCAGTAAAAATGGTAATAAACATAGAGAGAAGTTGGATAACTGGTTTCCTATTTTCCTCCTGTTTCCACTTTGTTACACCACATAACTCCTACTGTATCTGCTGCTTCTGTTCTAAGTTGCTACATGGCTCTTAAAGAGCAGTATGCAATAGTTCCTGTTACCCTAGCTAGCTTATTCTGTTTTTTGCTACAATTTTTACTTCAAAAATAGTTTTAAAGTGTTTATTGGTGTTTAGATTTTTCCAGGTATTTTCCTAAAATATATTTTTACTACAGATGTTATGTCAGCTGCTAACGTAGTAACTTCTGATCATATTTGCAGTTGATGTATTTTTTTGAAAGATTTTCAAAAAGGGATGTTTTTTTACCGTGAGCTACCCAATGTAGTTCAGTAAAGTGTATGTAAATGTAAATATACGATTTTATACTTTACATTAAAATGTAAGAGCTGTTTTCATGATTCTGTTTTATAGAGTAGTACTTTACTAAATTGAGAATTGTACAATTACGCTTTTCATACCCCGTATACTTGAGTATAATTAGAGGAAGAGCTTTGATCCAGTGAGATACAATTACATTTAATTCATTTCAGACCATATTTTTTGTTAACTACAGACCTAAATTATGTAGGTTTTTATTTATGTGTATTTATATGTAAATGTCATCAAGTGAATTGTTTATCACTGAAGTCTACCATCAAATATTTGTTTATATGGGATAACTATCTTGCACTAATTACTACAAAAAGTGTTATTAGCGGCCTTTAAATCTCAACTAGTATGTCATGATCTCTTGTCATAATTAATATGCTCCACTCTTACCAAGGGTTTCCTCTTGGCTTTTTTTAATAAGAAACGATAATACAACATGGGATGGCGTTCTTTTCTTCAAGTCCTCACATTTGTATTAGAGTGTATATAATTACATTTATTCCTATGAGACTTTTTCGGGCGAGAGGGATAGATTGAGTACAGTGTATGACTTTTGTTATAAAATGACAAATGTTTGCTTCACAAGCTGGTACCGAGGAAGAGTTCTGAACTAGCAGGGAGGTAGAGAAAGGGGAAAAGATGGATTGGTTTCTGGAATGCATTGGCTCTGGCTGTGCTAGGGGAAGACACCCGCCAGTAACTCGGTTGTTTTCTGTAGACCTGAACCAAGGAAGTAGCTGAACATGAAGAGAGTACATTTCTGCATCTGAGAGACTCTGCCTTGCCACAAGTGACCTTACCTACTATGCACTATCCTTTTCAGACTCTCAAACCCCCTAAAAAGGGGAGGGTGGGGGCAGGGGGGTGTTAAGGACATCACAGTGTCACCTCCACAAAAGGAGGCCACTGAGGTTAAGATTTCAACAAGTGCTTTAGAGGCATCTGATTAGGGGGAAAATGGCATCATCGCTTTGCTAAATTTTTTAAACTTGATAACTCAGTCACATGAAACCATGCAGTTGGTTTAAGTCTTCAGTGAATTTGAAACTGGTTTTTGTATTAAACTTGGATGTGAGATAATCCAGTAGTTAAACATTGCTTCCTCAATTAAAGATTGGTTAATAACTTTGTATTAAGTTATGAAATACCATATAGATACTTGCAAGTTCAGTCCATATAATACAGCTGGACCAAAGAAACAAACCAATACTATGTGTCTTAATCAATAGAGACATCACTCATAACTGAAAGGTGTTGCAGTTGAAGCAGGTCCTGCTTCAGGAGGATACAAGTATTGATGTGAACCGCTGTATCTCACAGCGACATAAGTCTGTTTTATTTGGCAGTGTTGTCTGCAGTATCAGAGATTCTTCCTTCAAAATTATAAATCCACAGGAAATTTTTCTTGATGCTTTTCTCTGTGAATAGATCCACTGAATTGGACAACAGATGCCTTAGGGTAAAGCAGAGAGCCAGACAGTTTGAGTTTTATAAAGGGGAACATTAGCATTGAGTTGAATAACTAAATATCTTCTGTCCCTCTGGGAAAGTTCCCCAGAACAGCTATGAACTGCGGTTCAAAACCCACAGGTTTGAAAAACTGTGGGCACTCCCCTCTGCCCTCCCTCGCCCTCCATTTTCATTAAATGAGCAACTGAATGTTAAGATATTTAAAAAGATGCTCTTCCCTGCCTCCTTAGTGTGCATCAATCTCCATGTTACAGGTAGGAATTAGTATAATTTGTTCATAACTCTGAAACTGTATATGTCAAATGCGTGTGTGTGTGTATATACACATATGTATCTGTATCTCACTGTACCAGGCATCTAGCTGGGTGCATTCCTTTCCTGAGGAAGTTGTGCCTAGTTAGAGCAATTTGTAGAGACTATTTGGCTTAACAAGAAAGGTATTAGGTAAGTATGCATTTATGGTCAGCATTTAAACAGAAATAAATATCCTGTTTTATTACGTTCTTAAAACTTATGCCAAATCTTATGTGCTTTTACATGCTTGATATCTTGGCTCAAGTCTTCAGGAGGTATAAGAATTTGTATTGCTGAAACTTGCACAGTCACTGTCCAGAACTGATGTGTGCCTAGAACTGGTCTGACTTTGCAAGAACCAGTCAGTGTAAAATCAGCTTGTCTCCCTACTGCTTTATTGGGGAGCCTCAGTCTAATTGAGCTGCTCATTCTGGGTAGCTTCACTTCCCCTGTTTAAAGAATTAAAAAAAAAGAAAAATTATTTTGTAACTGGCATTGTCATTTCTTTGCTAGTCCAACGAGGTCTTAGTTAAATATGCATCACTTAATACAGTATATTTCCCCTCTGAGTATTCCTCTAAGATACTGAGAGACATCAGAAATGATAGGGTGCCTGTAAAATGGTGAATTTTAAATTACTTATTTTGTGAACTGTTACTACAAATGGCAAGAGATGATACTTGCTGATAGTGATTTTCTTAATTTCTACACATAAATGGGAAATAATTGAACCTCTGTTAAATTAGGAATGGCTTCTCTAAGACCACTCTCTACCACTTCTAGCAGCTTTTTTTCTTTTATGTGCTCCTAGGGAAAAGAGTCATGAAACTCGCACAGCAGTCAACACCATGTCTGAAACGAGGCTGTCGTTCTGAATGATGTTACCCAGCTTTAGCCTTGCACAAAAAGAAGTACTTTCAAGCAAATAGCTAACATCAAATCTGCTTCCTTCTCAGGTAACCTTGAATGTCTGTCCCCTTCTGCCTCTGTGCCTGTGGTTTTATTTCTCCTTCTCCCTTGCCAGAAAATCCAGAACAAATGGAGCTTCTGGAGCTCGGGCATTCAGCAAAGGCAAGAAGTGCGAGGATCCAGGCTGTGTTAACAATGGCTTGTGCACATGAAAGCTTGTCTGCTTATCGCTTCCCCGTTTGTTTGGTGTTTGTTGGCTTTTTTTAATCCCCTCTCTCTTCCGCAGCTCTGTGAGTTTATCTAGCAAAAGGTGTTGCCTGTCTCTGTG
This sequence comes from Morus bassanus, assembly GCA_031468815.1. Taxonomy (NCBI): domain Eukaryota; kingdom Metazoa; phylum Chordata; class Aves; order Suliformes; family Sulidae; genus Morus; species Morus bassanus. The sequence continues at coordinate 10,319,298 of CM062572.1, forward strand.
AATGCATCTGTATTTGCCTAAAAGACAAATCTGGTAAACGAAGAGGGAATTGTTTCTTTGGATGAAAAGCACCTTTCCAGACTGCCTCAGTGGTGCGGCAGTGAGGGGTTTCAGCCTTGAGCAGGTTAGGGATTCACATGCGAGTCTTCACGCTCGCCGGGAATTGACTGTTTTCAAAGCTGTCCTTATACTTTTTGAAGTCTCAGGTATGTCTGGACTGCTTTAGTAGGCATTTTAAAAAGCATGATTGTATATTGACTGATAGTATAGTTTTATATTGTAATCATCAGGCCATTATGGATGTCTTGTGCCCCAGAACATTGATTTGAGCATATGACTGCTGCACAGTTCTGCAACTTACTCCATATTCCCATAAAACTAAAAAAAAACTCAGTCAAAAGCTAGGATGAAAAAAATACCTATTTATTTGCTGACATCTAGGATAAGACAAAAATGCTTTCAAAAGTGACTTCTGTTGAAAGTGAAAGTATGTTTATGTCTCAGGCCTAGGATGTGTAGTCCTTTATGCAAAAAAAAAAAAAAAGACTGATCATGACAAATTTTGATGGCTCATCAACTCTTAAATGAGTGTGATTTCACACCATGTGGCTAATACTAAAAGTACAAAAACACCAAGTTCCAAAGAAATGAAATATACATCTTAGGAAAATATGTATTTTTGTCAATTTGGCTCTTTCAGCTATAAGTTTTCACAAGGATTGTCTAAACTCCTTTTGGTGACTCTTGCAAAGTTGACAGTTAAATTTGTCTATTTTTTCAAGGAAGTTCCACGAAGAGATGAGATCCCGCTGAATCATACAAGTTGTCAGGAAAGAGATTTACTTCTGATGTCTGTAGCGACTTGACTTTTTTCTTTTTTTTAGAGCCAGTGAAAAATACTAACATTTCATTGCCTGACATGATATTCATGAGTTTGCATGGTAGCTTTTTTTTAAAAAAACAATTACTCCTTTGCTTAACCAAGATTCCCCCAAAATGAGTGTTTTATGACCTGAAGAATTACTGTGGTAAAATGTTGACGCACGACCAACATGTCAACAGGAAAATATAAAGCTAGAGGCAACTTTCCATTGTAGGGAAAACATTCAGTAATTTCAACTGTCACCTTTTTAGAGAAGAATAATTGAAGATACAGGTGATTACGTGACTTCTTGCAAAAACAGAATTAAAAGGAAATGTATCCACGTCTGCTGTATTTGGAAGTCCCCCAGGAGCATGTGGGAAGTGGCAAGTACATACTGCAATAGTAAAATGCTACAACAAAGGAACAGTATATTGTATTTTTCATGTGACAACTGCAGACAAATTTTGGAGATTGAGAAAATTTAACTTCAACCTTGGGTTGTGCAAGCTTCCGAAACAGGACTTCCAAAGGGAAGCGCAGGTATGTTACTTAAAAAGAAAAAATGCTGGAAGAGTTTAATACTCAGAGGAGAAAAACAGTACCTATAACAAATGTACTTTTCTGTGTTTGAGATCATTACTGTGAGAAAAAATGCTACATGTGGAAAGTACTGGGTGTTGGGAGTTTTTTTTGTCCAGTGAGCTGACTGAAGTTTAAGATAAAATTGTTGAATGGTTATTTCTTTTAATTGAAGCCCAGTAACGTGGTTTGCTTTTGTGTCTCTGCTTTGTTTGAAAGGTATGGGGAGAAAGCGCTTCTTCTTGTAAATTGTGATTCATTTGATGAAATAGAATAATAGCTTATTTAGTACTCTGACAAATATTAATGTGTTTGGTTTTTTTTTTTAAACTAGCATCTTGAGTCATGGCCTTTTTTTTTTTTTTAAAACTTGAGTAAGTGTAGGATTAGTTAGTAGTTCACAGAGGCTTTACCACCAAAAAGAGGTGGTAAAACTAACCAAGCTTTAGTGCAGTAGGCACTACCCTTTCTCCCTTTCCTAGGGAAGTATGGCATTACATGATCATGTCATTCAGCTTCAGAATAGCTAATTAATTTTAACCAAATCTGGCAGATCTCACAGTTACTACATTTTTAGAATTTTTTTTTTAAAGTGTGAAGGTGAAAGAGAGATCAGAAGAAAACTGCGTTCTGTATTGATATCCAGTAATCCAGATAAGGGAGAGACATTTATAAGTTTCCAGGCATGAGACCAGCTTCAATTAGAGCTTGTACCTTAGACACAGAGGCAATTAATCACAGGCATAAATCCATAGGAAAGCAGTCTTCATTAGTTCCTGTGTTCCTGGAACGTTTTGAATAGATGCCTACTATGAGGGTAAGTAGAAGTAGCAGACCTCCAGTAATCCTTTCAGACGAGTTATATAGAGACTCTGGGTGGTTTTGGGGTTGGGGTTTTTTCTGGTTCATGTGAAATTTGCTGCAAAAGCAAAACTGCTGCTCATGAGAATGCTATCCTGGCCTGCTGCAGTGAGTGGAGTCATACTGAAACACCATGTTTAAGTCATAAAAAAAATCATATTAAGTCCTCTGTTTGCCTCAAGGTTAGTTTAAGGCAAAATGGGAGAGCATTAAGACTCCTAGAACGTGATCTCATTTGAGAACGTAAGGGCCTTGTAGAGAAAGTTTTTGTCAAGAAAGACCTTACATGTGAACTCAGACCTCTGAATTCTTAAACCTGTGAGACAAGCACGGCTCTTTTAGCTTAAGATGCGAGTTGCATGGACATAAACATCGCTAAGCTGAACTAGGTTCCAGTTCTTTTATATGGCTCCCACCGTTGACACTTTACACAAGCGAAAAACTGACAAAAACCTTTGCAAATAATCAGTGTATTTTGTGAAATTTCTGTTAACTTCTCCAAATGTTAGGCCATGAATCCAAAGTTCTGATGTGTGTATTTAAACAACACCCTGTTAATTTTTTTCATAGATCTTGTCAGAGCATGTATGAAACCCAACTGACCTTTCTAAAAACTCCTGCTGTAGAAGGCACGTGCACCCTTTTCCGTTAAACAAAAATTGGTTACAAAACAGTTGACTGCGTTAGGTTAGTAACTTAAGAGTGGGGAAAGCGGGGTGACCGGTGTTGGTGTCTGCCAGAGGTCTGCTGACCGGGGACAAATGTGCTTTACCCATCTAGGCAGTGGCAGTCGGAACAAGGGAGGAGATGAAGGCGAAGGGGCTGCAAGAATGGCGGGGTGGCTCAGGTACCACATTAACTTGCTGTAGCTCCGGAGAGGAATGAATTGTCCGCTGTAGCAGTGCTGTGGGGTTGCCCAGAGAATGTATAGTTTTGGCCAACTGGGGTCAAGTCTAGAAAACCTAATTTTTGCTTGAGTTATTAAAACATTTTGGTGGTGCTGCTGGTTTAATTACCCCTTATATGCTGCATTAAACACAATCCTTACAGATATGTCCCTTCTACACCAGCTACCTTTGTACGCCTATCTGCATCTATCCCTCGGAGATAAACCCTAGCATATGGCAGGGGTCGGTCCTGGTGTGATACTCCTGGTTGTCCCTGGTTGACTTGAGCAGACAGAAGAATCCTGAACGTCTTGGAGTTACTCTTCCACTTAAGCCACAGTGCGTGGTGGGAAGGGAAGGGGTACGGGGGGGGGGAGGGAGATATTTGGTCCACTCCTCCCCCTTAGCGCTGCCACCGTTGCCCCGCTTATACCTGGTGCAGCAGATGGACCGTGGGGTGGGGGTGTCACCCCTCAGCCATTCGGGGAGGCACCCTCCTCTCCGGCACAGCCCCAGCAGCGTGTCAAGAAGGATTCATTAGTGCTTCTTGCAGCAGTGCTCGCTCCCGTTCTGTGCTCCGTGACCCTCAGCAGCAAGGTCAGAGCACAGCTGTGGCCCAGAAATCAGTGGCGGCACGCTGCTGGAGAGGTGGCCTGGAGAGACGGTCCCCTCGCCTCCAGCGATGGATCCTGCCGGGGTCAGCCACGGCCCTCTGTGCCTCTCTGCCCTTCGCCCCTTCCTTCGGGTCACAGGCCCTGCGCGCTCCTGCCCCTTCACAGATGCCCGTCCGGAGACACAAGGGTTAAAATCCATTGGACCTGAGAGGCTTCATCAAACCATCAGTTGTCTTTAGCTGAATAATCACAAAAGGCAACTCCTGTTTGATCAAAGTTGTAGTTTATCTCCACCAGCCAACTGCAAGTGTTTCTGTAGTATTTATTAGACCAACACATAATCTGCATGTGAATTTGGTCTGTGCGCACATTCAGTGCAGGAAGAACCTGTCTGTGCAAATGTGCTTGATTTTTGTTTGGTTTTACTGTTCCAGGGATTAATCTAAACCCATCTCTGAGAGGGCTGAGGAGCTTTTTGGGGATTCATCAGGTAACCCACGGCAGGGTTCGACAATGGCTCAAAATCAATCCTTACAAGTACCTGAATGTCAGATTTTGAAACCTGGTTTGCCCAAGCGCGTGTGCCAATGTAACTCGATTACGCAAATGCCCGTGGAAAGCAAACAGAAGAGGTTCGGGCATGGCCAAAACCACCTCATCTTTAAAGAAAAAAAAAAAAAAAAATAAAGGGAATATTTATGGAAGAATTGTGCAATGTTTGATGTAGCTTTATCGCTGGTTGAGAGACGTGTGCGCCTTGTTTCCCAACTGCCCTGGAAACGGGAGTTGTAGGAATGCTGCTGTAGGGAGGCCCTTGCCATTCCCCTTATTTAAACCGGGCAGTTTCGCTCACAGCTGACTCCGAGTTCCAACCACAAAAAGAAAAGGGGGTGGGGGTGGGGAGGGGGTGCAGGGCTTGGCTCCGGGCGGGCCGGTGCCGCCCCTGGGGCCCGGCCTGGCCCGGCCCGGCCCGGCCCTGCCTGCGGGCGGCGGCGCGTGCCGCCCCGTGCCTGCCCGCGCGCTCCGCCCGCCCGCCCTCGTCAGCGGCGCCCGCGCCGCGCGGGCGGGGCAGCCTCCCGGAGCGCCGCGCCGGGGGACGGGGTGGGGGGGAACTCGGCGGCGCCCGTCTTCCGATTGGGCGAGGCCGGCGAGTGGTCCCGCCTACCTTTGCTCTCCCGGCTTTCTCGTTGGACGGTGCAGCGGGGCTAGTCGGAGCCCAACCTCTCGGCTCGTCGGCCAGTGAGAAAATGGTTGCTGGGCAGGTTGAAAGGGCCGCTGGCCAATAGGAAGGCGGCCAGCTGGCGGGCGCGGCGCACGCAGCGCCCCCCTCTCTGCCTGCCGCCGCGGGTGCCGCGGGCGGAGGGAAGGGCGGAGCGGAGGCTGTCGGGGCCCGGCGGGGGTGGCGCTCGCCTCCGCCTCCTCCCGGTCGGAGTCCCAGCCCCGCCGAAGGGAGCCCGGCCGGCTGGCTAGGGAGGGCACGGCAGGCTGCGAGCGGACAGGGGGGCTCCTCCGCTGCCAGGTGGGGCGCCGGGCCGGGCGGGGGCTCTGAGGGAGGCGCCGTGAGGGGGTGGGAGGGCAGCCGCCACCCTCCGCGGGCGAGGGGCCGACGAGCCCGGGGGGGGGGCGGCGGCGGCGGCGGCGGGAGGGTTGGGCAGGGCAGGGCAGGGCGGGCGGCCGGCGCGGGGGCGGCCGGGAGCCCCGGGGGGGGCCCTGCCGCGGGTGGGGGCAGGGCGCGGGGCCCGGCGGAGCAGCGGGGACAGGTGGGGTCCCTTCGGGGCCGGCGGGGGGGGGCACGGCGGGCCCGGGAGTTACTGGGGGGGGGGGGGGGGGTGGCTGGCGAGTGGGGCGGCGGGAGCCGGGACTGCGGGAGCCGGGACTGCGGTGGAAGTTGCGAGCGCAGTTATAATTAGCTTGGCCGGGGTCTCCGGTGAGCCGGGAGGAGGAAGGGGGCGGAGTGTAACTTTTCGCAGCTCGGGAAGCCCGAGGCCGTCTCTGGTTACGGCTCCGCCGGGGGGGGGGGGGGGGGCGGCGGCCGCAGGAAGCACCGGCTCGTCTCCTTCCACAAAGGCCAAATGGTGGCCGGCGCCCGGCGCCCTCGGGCGCTCGCAGGGGCGGCGGCGGGGAAGAGGCTGTCCCTGAACCGCGGCTCGTCAGTTCTGGCACCCGCGGTCGCCGCTTCTCGGTAGTTGCGACTTGTGTATTTGCTGTTTTTAATAACAGGTTTTGTTTGGCTCGGTAAACGTGTGCGTTAGCCTGAACTGCGAGTAGGTGGGTAAGACTGGAGGAGCGTAAGCTTGGTGTCTGTCACGCATATCGTAAATTTATCTCACTGATAGATGCAGTCAATAATTTCTGCCCTAGATAGGCCTGGAATTTTTCAAACTATGTTGGAACAGTTCATTTCCAAAAACATAGGTGGGAGCCTTGCGTGGTAGTTCTCTACTTTGTTTTTGATTCAGCTAAGATTCTTTAGTTCAGGCAGTTTGGAAAATACCATTAATATTGAAATTAATGCTATAGTCTAAAGCGACCTGTAGACAAGTACTAGGAAACTGTGAGGGAAGACGGTGAAAGAAAATGAAAGAAAAAATAATCTGCTGCACATACAATTCATAGTGATTTACAACTAGCTACCGTGTGTCTTTCTATGTATATTTTTTTTTAACAGACTGTAAAAACTAAACCTAGTAACCTTACCTCTGTACTTCTGACGGTCATCGCAGTGTGAAATCATATAGGAGAAAATTCATAACCTCAACGGTTAATTTTGCAGGAGTGCTTTAAAGTATGTAGTAAAGGAATTAAATTTGGTAACTTCTTGGACTTCAGCTCCTTCTAGCAAAAGGCTGGACTTCTGAAATACAGTTAAGAGTATTAATTTTTTATCAAATGCTTTTAGCGTTTTTTTCTAAACTAGGGTGCTGAAATATAAAACTTTTCAACATTTTAATATGCTTGTTAGCTTTTTTAGGCTTCTTTAGTGCTGAAAAATCTTAACATTCTAAAACATTTGTTCTTTTATGTTCACTGTATAGAAAATGCAATGAATGTACACCTCCCCCTGTGACCTAACAAGTACACTTTAATAAACCTCAGTAGTGACCTTCTGAAGACCTGCTGTTTCAAAGCAAATAGGTTATGAATCTTCATTTGTCTGTTTTTTTATTTGCAAATATCATGGAACTCCTTATGATAGGAAAGAAGTCAGGTTCTAGGTGGAGGAGGGAGTTATTAATGTGTTTATTGCGGTGGCTTAGGCGTGGTGTTCTTAGGTGATGGGCATTTTACTGCTGTTCTACTGCATCTTTACAGTTCCGAGATTCTGTAAACGGAGGAGCCCTTTGCTAGCATCAGGCTATGAGTTGCTATGTGAGGTGAACTGTATTCGTTTACCTGTCCATCTGTCTAAATGTAAGACTGCCTTTCACTATATATTATTTTAAGATTTGTAAAATAACATATAAACTCTTGATCCTTGATCATGAAGGAGTGTATTTATCTGGATAAGTACTGATCCTTGCTCCTGTGGTAAATTTGTGGAGTAATTGGTTTGCTGTAGTTGGGGGGCAGGTGTCTGTGTGTGTATGTATGTATATTGTGCACACACAAACATGTTAAATACAATCCAGGCAGTAGGCTGTTAGCCTGTATAAGGACTTTAATTCTTGGAATTTAAAAAAATTTTGATTATTCAGGTGGAGTTGACACCTCAAGAGCATGGATCATGCAATTCCCTCCCCATCTCCTAGCCTAGTCCATAGTTTACTGTCACTTCAGCCTTTTCACATTTCCCAGAGTTTCCAGTGCCTTGATTTAATCCAGGCGGTCTCTAGCCAAACTGCAAATGTTGCTTTATCAGGGTTTTGATGAAAATTGTGCCACCTTTAATACATATGTAATCATAGGACATCCTGCCAGCCATCTTCTCATATTGATTTTGTGTATGCTGAAAATGGGGAAAGTTAGGAAATTGAATAAAAATCTAACTGCTTTTGCAGCCTGTAAATGTTAGGGGGTAATTCTGAAATGTACTTCTTCACAGTTCATGGTATTGTCTCTCCTGATAGGTGATTTCTGAGATGATTACAGCTGTAAATCGATGTTCAGTAACCTGAAGAAGTATCAATGCAAGTTCTTATCCTAAAGCCTAACACTTAGAGGATCAGCATTCTGTTCTGTGGTATTCATTTATGAAAGATGATTTCCACATTGTACGTGTTCATAGGTTAGGTCCTCTTTCAATGTATTCATGAACTTCAGTTTTTGTTATTCAGTTTAACTTTTAATAGGATTTAGCACAAGTCATTTAAAAAGTTGTATTGAATTGTGTGCTTAATACTTCTGGTTTAAAAAAAATTTCACATAGTAATGAAATACTCTGTTTTTGTTTTGTTTTGTTTTTTCCCCTTAAGTCACATCATCCTACCTCGGTGGATGGCTTGGCCGCTTGAATAACTCAAGACTCTTGGATGACCACACTTTATGCAAAATCTGGAATCTTCCTGCCTGGACTCCTTTCTGTTTTCTAAGGGTAACTACTTGTATGTTTTTATGAAATCGTATATTACGTGCATAGCACGTGTTCTGGTAATCAGCTGTAGGTGTTGTATTTGTGGGTTAGAATGGTAAACTGAAAAACAATTTTTAAAAACTGTATAGAATATAAAGTGAAGTGCTTCAGGCTTAGTGAACAGTATAAGCTCTTTGGTTTGGCTATTCTGAATTTGCATTACTTTTTTTTTCTTTTATAATGAGGAAGTACTGTAAGTAACAAAATTTAATATTGCCATAAGATCACATTTCTTGGAAATTTATTGACTAAGGCCTCAATCTTATAGTGAGGTCCACTGTTCAGAGGCTGAAATTCAGTGTTACAGTCTTGTCTTGGGAGGAGAAGGCACTTTGGGTACGGAAGAAAAGTTGTTGTGTGCTACTCTGTTAGTGAAAATTTAAAATGATTTCTCAATTGGTTATTGAAAATTATTACCTAAATATCCCATACAGAGAGCTAGAGTAAATGTATGGTCCTCTATTGGGAAGAGAGCTGGGCTTTTGTTTTTTTCTTGGCTGCTTTTACTGTTAATGGTCTGTTTTTTCTGTTAAAGTATGGGCATGCCAATTTGATATAGTTAATAAGCTACAATTTTTGTTATTAATGGATCTTTTAGATCACTGTCACCCTAAAACACATGTCAGTGTTACATAGGCGAATACATCCAGTATCTCTGTATTTGAAGTAAATAGATACCGTAAAGAAAATGGATTGAGAACTGTTCAGTTGATTAGAACAAGCTGCGAAGAGGTATGTCATCACATTTGCAGTTCTAATGATCATTTGTCTCTTCAGTGAGGTACTTTGGTGGAACCCTGATGGTTTGGTTCTTGTTGTTTGCAGTCCTTTATGTTCTCATTTAATTACAGTTTAGTTTCACTACGGGAGTTTCTAGATTTAGTAACTCTTGATCATGTGTTAGTAGTTAGGAAAAGCTATTAATCCTTATTTTAAATGATTCTGGGCCCTTCTTCTGCTAAAAAAAAAAAAATCCACCCAAAATTCCTGAAAAAAAAACCCAAACTGTTAAACACTCTTATTAAAAATATACACCTGTGAGCTTTATTTGTAAATGTGGAACTAAATACACAAGTGTAGAGGAGCAGAGGAAGGGGAAGAGTGACAGTGGTTTAGTTTGTTTTCCTTTAAGGATGGAAGTTCTTCTCTACCTAACACTGGTACTGCCTCAGCAGCTTTCTCTATTAGCCTGTAGTGATAGATATCAGCTGCTGAGAATACGGTTCATTTACTGCTGTAAACAGCCCAGCTCCACTTGTTTTAGCTTGTGGAAGGTGCACATCCTAACGGAGGGGTTTCTTCTCCAGAGTGAAATGTTGTACTCTGAAACTTAGCTGCGGCAGTTTGTAAACCAAAGATCTTACCAGTGCTTTATGAAATAAAATAGGAGTAAGGAACTTAGGAAGATGTCCTTCAAGTGGAGGAATTTTCCAGATCCCATTAGACGTAAAAAGGCTGGGGGGGGAATGGTTCAAACTAACCTTGAAATCAAGGTAAAACTTACTCCCAAGTGCTTTGTAAACATCGTTTCAGCTCCTAAAATATTAGTGTAAGATACATATTTATTCTCTACTTCCACAAATAGTGAAGTGACAGTGGGAAGGTTATGAATTCCAGACTAATTCTGTGTTAGACTCAGTCTTTCTCTCATTCCTTTCCTCTACTTAATGAATACTATTCAGTCTACTTCTAGTTTCAAAATGTGGGAAAGGATGTTAGGTACATCCATAGGTCTGGGTTTTTTTCTGTGTGGTTTTGGGGGGTGGGGATGGTATTTGTTTTGGGGTTTTTTTTGAGGGGGGTTGTTTGTTGTTTTTGTGTTTGGTTTGGTTTTGTTTTGTTTTTTTTTTTTAAGTCTGAACAGTAGCATATCTTCGTTCTGTGTTCCAGTTGCTTTAGTAGTAACAGACTTAGGTGTACTGTAGGTCAGGATTTGGTGACCAAAGAGTTGACATTAATTCTCCCCTCTTTGAGCAGCTATTTTCTGGTCATTTCTAACTCTGGTGAAGAAGTTGTTACATAGGAGTAAGCTGGTAGGACTGCACTCCTCCCTGTATGCACACTTTTAGCCACTTGTGCCTTCTCCAGCAGTTACTCATCTTGGCTAAACTGGGACAGGGCTTTGCGGGGTGGGTGGGGAGGCAATGGACTTAAATACATTTTTTGTGTATTTTTTTAAAGCATCTTCAGGTCCAAATTACTTTTTACTTTTCTGTTTTCTAAGGTGTTTAATCCTCCTTCCCTCACTTCCTCTTAATTTTTGCTAACAGCCAAGATGTGATGTTATGGGGATCTCCAACACTTGCTGAGGACACCAGATCAGATACACTGTTCTGTGTAGTCTGACAGCTTACTGTGTTACGTAAGTCATGTTTAAGTGATCAGTGTTAAGTCCGGATGGGAGGAAAGGATTTATACTGTGTCTGTCAACTGTACCTTCAGTTTTACCTTTTTCTTGTGCAGTTTCTTATACATGGAATACTAGTCAAGAGCCAGTCTACCACTTAATTAAAACTATTAATGGACTTGTGTTGCCTAAGCTAAAATGTATGTCGGGTAGGGGAAAGATTATGATTAAAAACATTGGGCAGCATACATGAAATAACCATAACTGTAGGGATGTTTTGTCTTCCTTTGTACTTCCTGCAGATAGATGTGTGCTTATGAAATGTGTGTCCATGGAAGAGAGGGGAGAGCAGATTAGGTTATCAGCCAGCTTCGGTCAGTCACTAACACAAGTTTACAATCCGAAGAACTTCTGTCTGTTTTTGCTCTTACGTGCTTTCTACAGTTATAAGCCAAAGGAGACTTTGAAAGGGAACTACCAAATTAGAATAGCAAGGAGTCTCTAATTTTCATTTTAATATTTAAGTTGCCTTACTGAAAACTAGACAGGCAGCTTTCACTCATGAGGTGCTTATGCATATTCAAATATTCTATTGCTGTCCTACGAGAAAAAGCAATTTATCACTTTGAGACAGTCTTATGCTGAAAAACGCAACACTGTGGCTGTATGAAAAGGATCAAGCAAGTCTGAATTTAATAATATCCTACAAAGAAAAGCCAGTCAATGAAATGTTTTTGACCTGCATAGTGCAGGCCAAGTACTTTATTGATGATCTTGCTATTTAAACATATTCTCTAATGGTAAATGAATAACTCTTGTGTAGTTGCCTGTAGTGCTTGTTTCGTGCATGAAAAGTTCATGTTCAGACAATACTGTGGCAGTTGTCTTTTATATACTAATGTTTTTTGAAGCTTTTCTCTACTGAAAGTTAAAGCTGTGTGCAGTTCTGGGTTCTAAACATTGTTTAATTTGCTCTTTAAACCTTTTTTGGAAGGTGAGGAAGAGGAAATTTAGTAGTTTGCCCAGATAGAAGTAACTGAGGGTTTTCACATGCTGCATTCTTCTTTGTGACTTGTTTCCAGCTGTACTTCCTAACCATGTGTCAGCGACAGCTGCATTGCACTATCAGACCCTGTGACAGATGGAGCTGTGTTTTTCCTCTGAAATGGTGGCACGAGTTCTGTATTGTCCACAACGCATCGCAATGTGAATTTTTCTTGGTAGCCTGGAATGTTTCTTCTGAGTAGCTGCACGCTCTGACCGGGCCTGTTTGTTTGGTATTCTATGTGGATTTGCCAACCAGGGACGTGCCTCTTCCCTCCAAGTTTTTTCAAACCCTGGTATGGTGTAGGATTACAGTGCGTGGATGCTTCCTCCCATTTTAGCAGGGAGGAGTTTCTGTAAAATGTCCTCCATGGAACTGGAAGGAACTAAGGAACATGCTGTCAGGGGCAGAATTTCTACGTACAGACTCCTTTGTAGTTCAGTGACGTGGATGGAGAGTTTGGCACTACTAAACCTTAAGTTCACTTTGCTTCCTTTTCTCTGCATCTGCAAAATAATTTTAATTAAAAATGTTCTGCCATAAATGGCCTGTGGCTCAGTTTGCGTTACTATAACGAGAGAAGATGAGAAAATGCCAGAAAAAAATTGAGATGTGGTGTTCCTCATTGTTCTTGGTCTTTTCATGACAAAAGATTCTAAAATAGGGCATCTGAACTCAAAAAAATTTGATTGTTGAACTTTAAGAAGAAGTTCAAGAGAAGGGTGACTTACAGCTTGATGCTGCTATTATTGAACAGCTACGTATAGGACCTCACATTTGAAGTTGGCATCAACTGTAATTTTTGTTCGGGTTATGTACTTAAAAATTAGAGTTATCAGATTGGCATGTTCCAAAATCCTCTTACTTGGTAAAGTTTTTTGAGATCTGAGTAGGTTCCTGAAATTAGGCTGGAGTGAGGAGAGTACAGTTTCTGGACGCTCTTTGTGTTCTAATATGCCCAACTTGTGCTTCTTTGAACTGGCTGTGCCGTTCTGTCAGCTGATTGAAAGGACTGACAACTGTGCAGCAGTCACTCATAACACAGGATTGTCCGGGCATGGTAGCATGGATTTTTGTGTGGATTTCTGTTTGTTTTCCTTAGTACCAAAAATTGGGGTGGGGGAGCACTGCATAATTAAATAATGTGATCAACATCTTATATTGCAAAGTAGTGCTATCAAAGGAGAGCTTTTGACTGGTGTGTGAATTTTGGGTTTGGGATGTGTGTGTTAATATGCAGTGCTACAAAAGGAAAAGTTACTTAGAAAATATGGAGTAGTTTATTAAGGATATTGCCCCGTCAGAAATTCTTGTGCTAGAAAGTAAAGCAAAAGGCCTGATAAAATGTAGATTAGCTGGTAACAAAGGGGCTTTGTATCTTTTGTAGGTCAGCAGCTGAGTGTGTTTGACAAGAACTGAAATTTAATGTCTCCTGTAGCAACCATGACACTAGTCATTTTTAAATCCACTGTACCAGTGGTACTCTGGTTTTCCTTAGCCTTTTCCAAATTTTTATGTAACCTCTGAAGTCATCTAGCTCCTGGAGGGAGACTTAGGGATCCTTGCAATTAGGCAAAAATCATACTAAACAGGCAGAATTTCTAAAACATAAGATAGGACTATGTGTATTTAAAAAAAAAAAAAAAATCTTTGACATGTAGAGATTGGGGAGCTGCTTAAGTGGAAACATTTGAAGTTGGAACAAATAATGTTTCTTGCACTTCATTTTTATAGTTCAGAGTGTTGCCATGCTCAAGCTTTGTTGCGTATTTCTAGAATGCTCTGGGACAAATTATATGAAGGAGACTTGAGGAATGAAAAGGAGGATGTCTGTATATGGGCAAGAAATATTTAGCCTAATTAGACTACTGAATGAATTTAAAAGTTAAATGGCTCATTTTAAGTCGATTTCGTGAAATTACATACTCTTGCTTATGATAGTTTGTCTGCTCTTCAAGCTTGCTTACAGAATTTTAAATACTAGCACAGTTTTGATGTTTGAAATTAACTATTTATATAATTTAAATAGATAAGTTTAGTATTTCCTGTGTGTCTAATGAAGTGTAAATATATATTTCAAAATATATGAAAAGCAGTAAATTGTCAAAACCAAGCATTCTGAATGTATAAACTGTCAGAATTACTGTTCCCTGTATGGTCTTAATTTTGTTCCCTTCTGTGAATTTTGATCTGCTTTAATTAGTGGGGAAAAAAAAAACCAAACTAGTGTGCAGTGTATGGGAGGGATGGTGCTTAGTGAACGAATAGCCATTTTGATGTATATTTTTATTCTTTATAGTGATGGTATGGGGTAATGCCTTAGGTAGTACATAACACTTATTAGTGCTCCATTTTAAGTAGCGTGTAATTTTATTTTGAGTTTTCTATGATTTCTGTGATACTAATTGTCTTCATGATATGTTAGGAGTTGATATATTTAGCAGTAGTTTTACTGTGAAGTCCTGCATAATTGTGATTTTTTTTCCCTAGATTTTGTCTAAAATCATCAGTTGCTGACAGTGTTGTTGATAGTTTGACTGTTGACAGTGCATGACTCAGTGTGTGACTGAGGCATCCTCACACACACACACACTGCCCTCCCAAATACTTTTTATTATTTTATTTGGTGCCTGAACGTTGCATCCAGATTTCTGCTGATTTTGTTTGTAATTGAGTGCTCAGTACTGTCTGGTTCTGTTTGCTCTCAACGGGATGCTGGGGTGGGGGAGGAGCAATACGTGGTAAGTGTGGGAAGATGAGCTAGGTGAATAGGCACACCACATCCAGACACCTTTATGTTTTGTAAAGAGATTCAGCTGGTGCTGTGGCAGCCTAGTAGAAAACTCTGGAGTAAAACAGACTTCCAAAGTTAAAAAATTGCAGCAGTGGTAAAATTACAAGTGATTTAAGTTTTTCATTGTTTTTTTTTAATAATGAACATGTTAATAAACTGAATTATAGGCCTCACTATTGTCTGTTATGTAAAAATGCATTCTTAGGACAAATTTGATTTCATCCAGGTATGTCCCTAAAAGAAAAAGTGGGTATGATCTAGAAGTCTTAAACTCCTTTACGAACTGTCTGTTTTTTCCTGTGCGTCTTACTGAGAAGTATGCACTGCTTGCTTACTTTCTGTTCCTCCAGAGGAGCTGAGTTCTCCAACAGCCTTGTCTAGGCGGATGGATGTAGCCATGGAGCCCTGCAGTGCTTCCTGCAAATCTGGAGAAGTCCCAAAAGTAAAAGAGGCTTTATCCTGCTGCCTTCTCCTTGTCCCCAAAAGTCTAGCAACAGGCTACCAGCTGGCAGCTGCGGCAGTCAGCTGAGCCCTTGCTGGCAGTATCCAGTGCTCACATGAAAAGGAAGTTGGGAGGCCCTCTGCAGCGTGCGGGGTCCGGATCATTGTGTATGAAGGATCTGCCCTTAATCTGCCACTGGGTGTCTAATTTATGATTGCTTAATTTTTGTTAATCGTTTGGGAGTGAGGTGTCTGTATTCCATGGACACATCGAGATGTGTGTAATCAAGATTTTACCAGTGTTTCCTGTGCATGGTGTACTCCTTTTCTGTGTTTATACAAGTGATTGCATAGTGCTTGTTGTCCCTAATGAAACTCATTGTATTTTGAATGATAATTGCAAAGTATCCAAGCATGTATTTGTTTGGATCATGTGTATTTTAGGTGTGCGTGCATACGGTTTTTTTGTACCACGGTGTTCTATACCTACCATATTTCAATGCAACAGCACACAAAGCAGACTGAAAGCAACTAAATTCTATTTCTTTCCTTTTAGCTATTTACCAAAATTGGTCACTCTTAAAATGCCATTTGATAGCCTCCTGCTGGATGTCCTTAGTGCTGGGTGGTTCAACTGTAGTAAACCAACTTCAACTCCCCAAAGAAGAGGGAGAGAAATGAGTTCTGCAGAAAGTTTTGAGACCTTGAGCAAGACATTAACACCTTAATGAGATTAAAGCTAGTTTCAACACCCATTTTCAAGTCTTACCTACTGTACCTAGGAATGAATGCTAAAAGGAAAATGTTGATATATTCTGTATAGTTATTATAATCCTTAGTGTAAGCATCTATTTTATTTCACATGAACTTTCAGATATTTCTCATCAATGAATTTTTGTATGCTATGTAATTTAAATGGATAAGAGGCTATAAAAAGCTCACCTATTAAAGATTTTAAATAACTAAATTCATAGTCTCAGAGTTAAAAGTATATAGCTCTTTTAAAAAAAAAAACAGTCACTATTTCTTTCATGTTTTCTGTTTAAAAAAAAAAATTGTTGTGAAAGAATAGAGCTGGAAAGTACACCTTCTCAATGAAAGTAGTATCTTGTGTAGGATTTTATTCTGTCTTTCAGTGTTCTGTGGCATTAGAGTCTCAGTTAACCAGTATGTTGTATGCTACAGACTTTTCAGAAGTGTCTGGTGAGATCTTGCAGAAGTGATAGTCTTGCCCAAGGTTAATTCATAATTTCTGTCTTTCAGGTTCATGTTGGGGAGAGGTCTAAAACGCAAGCTGAGTGACTATGAGGAGAACATGGCTGGTCTCTCGAGTGCCTTTGATTCCAGTCGAAATCTGCCATATCCACTTAAGAGGCAGTTGGTGCTTAATATGTGCCTCACCAAGTTACAGACGTACAAAATGCTGGTGGAACCGAACTTGCACCGCTCTGTCCTCATAGCCAACACAGTACGGCAAATTCAAGAGGAAATGAGGCAAGAGAGTAATCAGCAGCCAATTAATGTCTGCCCTGGCATTACTCCTAGTTCTCACAGCTACACAGGGATGGAGTCATCTGGGATTTCCCTTCAGTTGCCTTCAGGTGTTAGTCAGCAAGAGTCTAACTGTTGCGACTTGCGGTCTGTAGAAGACCCAATTGAAAATAGCCTACTGATCGTTTCAGATGATGATATGTCATCTGCTATTTCATCTATTCTGAAGGATTTAGACTTCGTAGAAGATATAAGCCCGCCTACTTGTCTGGTTCCTACTGGAGACGACCAGCCAAAGTTTCCAGAAAATACTGGTCTAAAACTAGAAGATGATAGACAGGATTTGAAGGGAGCTGAATGTGTGTTTGGTTCCTTTGAGATTTCAAATTCAACTAGTTACTTGAAGGATTTGGCAATAGATGACATTTTTGAAGATATTGACACTTCAATGTACGATTCAGACTTTTGTTGCCCTCCACTAATGCCGCCCAGACCACCATCTCTTGCTACAGAAGAACCATTGAAAACCTTTCCATCTTGTAATTCTTCTTCAGCAAGCAACATTCAGATATGTAGAACAGATCTGAGTGAGTTGGACCACATCATGGAGATTCTCGTTGGATCCTGATACTTGTTTTACCCAAAGATACTTTTTAACTGCCACTTTCCATTTGGTTTCAGCCAAAAGCCACTGGAAAAGTTGTAAAGAATTCTTTAAAACACAAACTAAAAATAATTTGTCCGTAGTGGGATTTCCTAAATAATTCCAAAACTTATAAACCAAAAAAGTGGCAGATTTTTTTAAAAAAATATTTATTTATCAGAACTGTGCAATCATCTTTTTCCTTCCAGGGTGTATGTGGAACAATAGGCACATACCCTTATCACCCCTCATGCCTCTTTCAATAAACTTTTTTATGTGCAATTTTTAATTTGTCAGAAGAATTTACATGCAAAACAGATTTCATATGAGATGATCTTTTACAAAGCCTCCACTTTATTTTTAATATCAGAGCCTATGCCAGGTTGGCATACATCAAGTTGCATAGTTGGATTGCGTGGATTGCAGACACATTACTAGAGATGGGTATATTTTAAAAATGAGACACGCTTTGCTTTCTTTTGGTCAGAAAAGCAGATCAAGACGTTTATCAACGAAGTCTCTTGCATTTTCTAAAGCATTCAGAACTATTTATTTTTGTAAATTTTATAGTCTTTCTACATTTTACTACGTTATTTCATCATAGTTCAAATATAATGGACTTCTAGTTGGATGTGTTTAGCACTACCTCTGAGCTGAAATGCTTTAACTCTTTCCAGTGCTTCGTCTAAGACTGCAGATCTTTTTGTTTCTATTTTTTTCTGGGGGAAAGTACTTCTAACTCATTGAGCTGATCCTTTGACAGTGACCTAGCTGATTTGTGAAATCAAGGGTATTCAATGTTTAAAAACTTTTAAGTATTTACAAATGTAATTTATATGTAGATTGTGCAATTTAACATTTTTCTGTCAGTATTACGTGCTTAGATTTTGAATAATCTTGGCGTTCTTTAAATTAAAACTTGCTATGTACAGGTAGCTTTTTAATCCGTTTTGGAAAACACTGTCCTTCAACCCTGCTTTCACTACAAAGTTTAAAATGATTTTTATGTGCAATATTATTTAAAAAGATACACATTTGTATACCTGGCATTGTGGAAAGAAACGCTTCAAACTTAAAACTTCTAGCACCTTTGGAGGATACTTGAGAGTCAACGTTTCTGTATCCTTTAAGAAACAAAAGTTGAGAGTCAACGTTTCTGTATCCTTTAAGAAACAAAAGTTCAGAACACTTCTTACTACACCAGTACTTACTGCTCTGAATACTCCTGAAATACTCGTCGATACGTGGTGAGTCAGTGCTGACGACTAAGAGCCACCCTCGGCCACGTCTGTGGGAGCTCAGGGGTCTGACGGCGCAGACGCCGCGCCAGGGCTGGGGCCCGGGTGGGCTTTGGAAGCGCCGTGGCGGTTGCTGCTGCTGGTGCTGCAGGTTGTGCTGGGGGAGGAGGGGTGCGTGCGTATGGCAGGTGTGTATATAAGCATATATAAGCGCACTCGCTAACTGAAGATGAGATTTGCAGTGAGAACTATTTTCCCATATGACAGTTTGGATACTGTGTTTCAGCTTGAACTGAGGTCTGTATTGATCCTTGCTGCCATCTTCTGAACTACACACTTGCACATTAGTTTTGAGGGTTTTTTTAATTTTTTAATTATAAAACTTCTACTTTGTTCTTGAAAGCTGCAGCACCTGTCCTGTAAGAAAATTTGCAGTTGTAAAAGCTTTGCTTTGGTTTGTTGGGTTTTTGGTTTTTCTTTTTTTTTTTGTTGTTGTTCTGCTGAAACTTTTCATGATGGGGCATCGGCAGAGGAAAAAATGTTGCCTGTGTGTTGCATCTCACAGAAGTTGAAATCCTTGCCCTTTTGAAGGGGCCGGGGTGTCACCTAGTATTTTGAGTCCTTACTGATGCTGTGGCACACCTACCTTGTGCAAAGATCTCCATTTTTTTACTGTGACTGTTTTGGTTAACAGTTAGCTGCCGATATAATTGGGTATCCCAAACCAATGGAGAACCAGTTCAGGTCACGTCCTCGCAGCCATCAGGGTTGTTTAGCAACCTAAGGGTATAAATGTATTTATATGCATATAATGTATTGATTCTAATATAAAACTTCTGATCTAAAGTATTTTGAATTGCTGGATAAAGGGATTTGTTTGAAGAGTGTATAAATAGTTCTTGAAGAGGTACAGCTTCAGAATGTACGCAGATTGTGCATTGTGTATAGACTACTCTGGCTTTTCCTCAGCCTCTACTTTTGTATTAAAGATATGACTGAATAAATCCTTGAAATATTAAGGGCCTTCTGCACTGTGATGAAGCAGAGTTGCGGTTAAAAACGTCTTTCAATTCAGTGATGAGGAGTAAAATAAAAAGACTGCATCTAATTTCTTTTTGCATTTGAAAATATGGAATGTTACTATGCAGTAAAGATATTTTGGTATGAGAATTGTATCACGTAGCAAATAGTGAACCCTTAATAAATCCACTTACTCACCTTGCAGCCCCTGTGGAAACATAAGACAACTTGCTTTTCAACATTTACAGGCTAAAGTTTTTTGTATACTTCAGAAATAGATTAAATTATTGGTAGATGTTTTATCAACAATTCAGAATGCAATTTTTGTTCAAGTGCTTGCTACAAAGCTCTGTTTCTAATTGGTTGCTTGCATCACAGTGCCAAGACTGTAAGCTGGTATGTAATACAGTTCGGTTATGTATGGAATTATGTGCAAAGGGAAGTTTAATTTTTAAATATGCACAAACTAATTTTAAAATCCTTCCATGTAAAATGAAGTTAGAGGCTAGTTGTGGTGGACCTATTTATTGTATGTTTGGAAATAAAAGCCACAGTTTTGCAGTTTAACCATTTATAGTTTGAAGCCTTCTGTATTTGTTTTAAGAACAAAACAAAACCATGGCCCCTTGCCACCCTTCATTTGGTCTTTTACTCACAAAGGTGTAACACTTTCCCTAGGTGACACTTCTATACATTTTATTTCCCTTCCTTTTGCCCCAGAAATACGAAACACCATATACGGTTTCACCTCCCCTTGGTGAGTCCTGTCCCCACAGAACAAGGGATGGCCCACAAGAGCATTTTTTTTCCAGCCGGTGGGGTGGTGGGTTCCTGTTGTGAACAGGTGATGCATGTCTGTTAGCACTGAGCTGTGCTGTGGTTCTTGTCTTGACTGCCCTACGCAGTCTGCCTGGCCCATGCAGCAGTAAGTGTCGCTTCAGGGGTTGCTGCGCTTGGAAGCAAGTGTCCTTGATGCATGTTCTGTTGACACTTCAGGCTTGTATACTTGTCAGTCTGGGACAAAAACAGTGCTACTGGAAGGCTGTTTGCTAGTCTGTGCTACTACAGGTTACACCAGCGACTTCAGGCTTGGAGGTTTCCATCCTCTACCTGTTGTGGACCTCTAAAATGAGATCCTGACTCTTCTGCAGTGAGCTTCATTTTATTGATGAGGCTGCATTGGCTGCTGCTTACAAACCAGGTATTCTGCCTGCCTTTTGTCTTAGAGCCCACTGACCACAGTGTGAAAAGCATGAGTCTAGGAGTAACTTCTTAGCAGAAACCTGGTTTTGGCTGTGAGGTGGTTACCGTCGCGATGCGAGCCCTGGGCTGTCCGCGTTGCCGAGCGGGATGCTACTGATGCTGCAGTGCAGACCTGCTCTCGTACTGATGGGTCTTGAAGTTCGGCAATAGAAAACGCTGCCTTACGGAGGTGTGCTCAGGTTAGTCTTTTAAGAAAATATTTTTGAAGTATTGCTTTCAGGTCATGTTGAGGCTCTTTACAGGTGGTGTAGGGTTTCGTGTATTTTCATCAGTTTTAGCCACACTGAAAAGTACAACCTGAAAGAATGCTGAGCAGCACAGCTCAGTGCAATGCTGGTTTGAAACGGCTAGCTGGGGAGGTGCAGGTACTGCCCAAGTGCTCTGTGGAGCTCAGTGTTCTGTATGCTGGCAGGGAGACTTAAAAAACTTAACTTTCCTGCGCAAGCAGGAGTAAAATACACATAAGAAAATAACATATCTATTAGTTCCGTGAGGAGGATGAGTTACAATTAGTTGCAAAACTAATTTTGAGCTATTAAAAGCCAATATTAGAAGTGAAGAGTTAAGCTATTAAGATGCAGAAATGTGTCTATAAAAGTATGTATTATTAAAGCAGATGTTCAGGGAAGCTGGAAGATTTTTCAGCATTTAAGTATTTGCCCAGCATTTACAGGCACCTTGCCTTGATTGAAAAAGAAAAAAAAATATTGCAACTTCATTCCATACATTTTTCCCTCATTAGGACCCATTTTTCCCAGCAGAGCGCTAAGCCCCACTGGCCGTGCTTTGGCACCCAGGCTGCGCTGCGGGATGACGATTCCGGAGGGTCTCATCTGTATTGCAGTAGAAGGAACAGGGAGCTTCTGCTAGATGTGACTGAAGCAAGCCTGTTGCATCTGCTGGCTGCGTGTGTTGTTTCTTTTCTTTGACTCCTCCGGAGTGGATCTGGCAAGTTAAACTCGGATCCACAGCAAAGTTCGGGGTTTAACAATTTGAATGCAGCTCATTTCTAGCCAAATTCCTTCTGCCGTCCTAACTGGAGTAGGAGTATTAAAACTGATCTTCACTATTTAAAAGGTCAGAGTGCTTTTAAATCCTGTAATGGTCTCGCACTTTGAAAAGAACTTACAAACTTTTACAAGATTTTTTTGTTTGTTTTTTTTTTTTTTTTACTCCAAGTCTTCTGCTTATGTCCAACCAGTGGTGGGCTTATGGTATGCTCGTCCTAGGGTCTGGAATGCTCCCCCCCCCCCCCCCCCCCTTTTTTCTTTTGTTTATCAAATTCTACATGTTATTTGGACTTTTAAAAATAAAGTCTACAAATACTAGCAATATGCTGTTTCTAAAACAAAACTGCCCCAAACTTTGCCTTCCTACTCTGCTCAGTTTTAAGGTTTGTTGAAATAAGTTCCCTAGAATTCTCCTTATGCTATACCTTTGAGCAGAATATGCATTGAATATTTTCAGTCTTTCATGATGTAGCTCTTTTTCTGCAAAGCTGTTTACAGTGTTCTTTCTACAACAGAAACATTTCCGTAATTACGCTGCTGATTTGAACTTTTTAAAACTTTGTTCTATGAGTCTATTTTCCCTCTAATCTCAGTGGAAGAAAAAGGCATTTCTGTCTAGCTCTGCTGTCTAAGACTCTTACCTTGCTTTAGTTTTCACGTTTTCAAAATCCCAAGCAAATGTCAGAAGTCTATGGTATTTGGTTTCTGCAAACACAGAGTACAGTAACATGTTTAGTTCATCAAAACTCAGTATTTCACAGCTGAGAGCTCCCAACTAAGATGAGAAATGAAATTCGGAGCTTAAGATGTTCTAATATACAAAGTTTTTCTTTCCTCCGATCACCCTTTTCGCAGACTGAACACCTGCTACTTCTCAGCACAGCGGTGCACTCGGAGAGCGGGTGCGCGGCAGTTGTTGGCACGCTTGGCTGGGTGCTGGGGAAGGCAGGAACGAGGAAATGACTAAAGGAAACGAGTAGCCAGTACTTCTGCAAAACATACCAGAGGGGTTTCCGGCACCCCTCGTTTCCCGGGATAAGAACAAGGGCAAGGCTACTTTATACTATGCGACATGCCTGAAAACGGTGGGCTAAAATGTGGTTTGTCTCCCTGAGCATGCTCTCCTGTCAGTTAAGAGAAACGGAGTGCAATTTTCTCTTTGTGAATACCCCCAAATACACAGATTGCGTCCAATCTTGATAAGGGCTGGAGCACTGCCAGGATTCCACAACCTTGAAGCTGCAATGAATTACTTCGTCATTTCTAATCTGCTAGTCTTTTTCTTTGAAGAGATGAACTTGTTCATTTCAGAGTGAAGACAGGAGTCAGAAATCTCTCTGCTCCCTTGTGTGGTCAGTGTTTATAGGCAGCAAGGGCTCAGGTGGCCCAAAGCATCTGTCCAAGGAAGAAAAAAGTGGAGCCCATCACCTTTGGAACCCCAGTATTTTTTTCCCTCAAACTGTACCTTGGACAGGGCTGTAAAACCTGCTACTGTGGGGGAAAGGTTATGTATTCACCCTTCGCCTGGGTCAACAGTGCAAAACATTCTTTGGTATGTCCATCTGATGTTAGCCAAAGCGAAGGCAAACTTGCGAGTCCAGAGAACAGAGAGGGCCTCTGGTGCATCAGCTGGTGCCATACACGCTACAACTTGCCCTCTCAAGCCCCTCTGCAGGGCCCTGCTTGCCTGAAAGCATAAAAATAGGATTTTATTTGTATAACTGATTTCAATAATGTTTATTACCAACCTCAACTATTCATCATTTATTCATATTCATCATTTATTGGCAATTTACTTTCTTGTGAATTCATGACTACAACCTATTTAATACACATTTAAGGGCTCAGAAAGGCTTACTTAGAAGGGAAATTTAAAATGAATTAAAATCCAGTGTTAAGTGAAAAAGTTAACCCTGCTCTTGCACCTGCATGGAGTTTTCAGTCTGGCACTGCAGAACTCCCTCTGGGGCCAGGGAAGCAGCTGAGCTCTTTCAAGTAACAATTTTCCAAGTGGCCTGTTACCATCTACTGAGTAACCAATACACAGGTCATCCTATACTAACAGCACTGAGGTATCATAAACATTACTAAAGCTGTAAGTTATTACAGCAATTGTAATTTCACCGCTGAACAGTTTACTAGATGAAGGGCTGGAGTCTGCCAGCGCTTTATAGTATGCTTAATTCTAATGGAATAGGCACATGATTAAATAATTAACTTAGTTTGGGAATATCCAAGTTTGTTCCCTGCTTTTAACACATTAAGTGTCAGTTGCAGCACTTAGCAACTCTTCAAAATAAAAAGCCATGTAAAATTCTCATATTCAGAATGGCGAAAGCCATAAATAGATCAGTAACTTGCTTAAAAGTTATTACCAATGAATAAAGCTGTTGCAGTTGGCAGGGAAGAACCATGGATTATATGAATGCTAGTGAAGTACATCCCCTCTGGCACCCAGGCATGCAGGAAGATGGGCAATGTAGTTGATAGTTACTGTAAAATTTTAAAAGGGCAGCAATTTACAGCATTGTGCAGTGCAAGTCCTGAATTACACCACAGTTAAGCTTTTAACAAGCATGGTTATGCATGGTGTGTTTGGTAGCTGAGTAAATCCAAGAAGTCCTGTTACAATCAGCTTCAGAAAGATGATTTACTTCAGTTAGAAACCAATGCAGAACTAAGTGTTTCACTGACTCAAAGCCTATGGTGGTAACAGGGGTAATCAGAGAGAAGTTAAGAGAGTTTTGTTTTCCTAAACCTCAGTGAAAGCCACCAGATGTAGAAGGCTCCTCTCGTTATGTTCAGCAGTGGCAAAGTAACAGATCTCAGCTGATCCAAACTGGCCCAAATATGAGGAGA
This sequence comes from Morus bassanus, assembly GCA_031468815.1. Classification (NCBI taxonomy): domain Eukaryota; kingdom Metazoa; phylum Chordata; class Aves; order Suliformes; family Sulidae; genus Morus; species Morus bassanus. Next base: position 10,343,825 of record CM062572.1, read on the forward strand.
GACAGTAACAAGGCACACTCTGCAACACACCTGAGGTGTGCTTAGATTTTGGCAGGGAAACAAGGTTTTTGATCAGAGAGGCATTAAGGCCTGAAAGGTCCACAGTTCAGGAGAGTACTCCACCACAGTATCTTTGAAGTGTGGTTGCAGCTGAATTTACTGTTAAGAGGCATGACTCTGCAGGAAAAAATTAGCAGAACAAAAATTACACCTCTGACTTCACAACTAATAGGATAAATATCTTCTAATAATGTGGCTTTAGGTACTTCATACACAGTAACACGTCACTTTCCTAAAGAACATATGTAGTCTATAGTACCAAGCCAGTAACAAAAGGAAGGCAAACTGCATTCAGTTCAAAAAGAAAAAAAAAGTTTAAAAGTGCATTTGGTTCAACAAACATCACTACTGAAAAATTTCATTTTTAGGTTGTGTGTAGCAAAAATGTTCTTTTTCCTTGGGACTGTTATATATTGCATGTTTCCATCTGATGATGTGGTTTTCAGGAAGAGGTTACGGGTGAGAAGATGACCGTGTCTGGAATCCGGCGATACAGAAAGCTGAGTGAAAAAGAAAAACTAAAGTTAATTTTTTTCCATCCTACAGTAAGCTAATCACTTAGCATATTTCAATCTTTTACACAGATTTCCTAAAAATAAAATTAGCATAAGAAAAAAGAAAATGACAAAACCAGGAAGATAAATGGAAAACATCCCACTATATGATTTGATTTAACTTAGAAATGGCAACATACGTTTCCTAATGAGCTTTACTTTGAGACCCCAAGCTGCAGGGCTTGTTCTTACACATCAGAGGCTAGTCCAGAAAAATACTGTCCATTTACCTTAACTTTGTATCATGATCCTTTTTACTTTTATTCCTTCTTCATCCACCTCAAACCACTTCTCCTTTGCCTAAACCCCATCTCCATATTTTACATATTTCCAAGCATGCGTCAGTTACTGCGATCCCACCCCTCACGTACTCAATGAAGAAAGCAGAACTGAGTTATGAAGAAATAAGCTGGACAGTCTCTTTTGGTTTTTCTTTCTGAATTCTCCAGCCTAACAGCTCGTATGTACAGGGTTCCCAGAACAGCGTACATCCTCAGTGTCCAATGCAGTAAGTAGAATAAAAGACGGCAACGGAAGTGTGCCTCAGGCTGTGCATCTCCACGAAACAAGTTGCTCAAGTTTGTTCTCCGCTGAGGAAGGGACCTTGTGTTAAGAATATTCACCCAAAATACTTTGCTGAAAACAGGAAGTGACTGATTTTTTTAAAAGCAATGGGGAATGACAGAATTTTCCTTCCAACTTGCATTGCTTTAGCAAGAAAGAAACGGAGCTTATTAAGGCCTGTTTGACCAAAGACATAAACGCACTAACAACAAAGTATTTCAATTTCATTTCTCTATATGTTCCATAACACAGCTTGAAAACAATAATGTTCTCAAATCCTTGTAATTACAACATCAGTTCTGCCTTCCTCCTTAAGTATCTCCTGTTTTCTCTTCAAGTGAACAAACCAAATCTGAATCATTCTGAGTACATGAAATGCAAGTTTGAATGCAATTTCTTCTCTACCAGCTTTGCTTCTAATGTCTCCCTTACCATATATTTTAGGAGTGAGTTACAATCATCATTCTCAGTGATCGACGTATTGATCCTTCTACAGACACCCTAATCTGCCTTTGCCATCAGGGCATCCTGACTAGATTCTATATATCACTGCTCTCTCTCAAGCAATAAGTAATTTGGCTTCAAGTCCAGCTTATGTAACGAATAACCCTACATGTCAGTATCCCCCATATTATGTTGCTTTGCATTTGGTACCTTTTCTGAAGCTGTCAGACAAGTTTCAAGAGCAAAAAACAACTCCACATCCAAACAGTCATATCGGGACCAAACAGTTACGTTAGGACAGAACAGCTGGCTACAGCACAGAGGAACATGTAAGAAGGAACTCTGTGGTTCTCTGAAGTACCTACTTTCAGAGCAATTCTTACCTTGGTCTGGATCAGTGCTTTGCAGTCATTCATACTGAATCCATCAAATCTGAAGTCCTCATTATCTTTAACATTTGATTCCTCAAAGATGTCATCCTGGCTCTCCAAAAAGTCCTAGTAAAACACAGTTTACATTTTTCTCTACAAATTTCTATCCGATCTCAAAGCATATAACCTAAAGAGAAGTCTCACTCAAATAACAATAACCACTAAATTTTATTTTCTGAAGCTGTGTTTTGATTTATCACGTGCCCCCTTGCATTAAAACAATTTTATGACAAAACAAGTTCTATACAGGTGAAGCTAATTGTGACTTAAGATTTTTTAAAAAGTCATTTCCAATTAAAATTAGCCCTAACTTACACCATAAAATAGCCAAGAAATACACCGTCATCGTCATCATCAGTAATGACAGAGCAATACAATTTTCTAGTAACAGAAAAGAAGTAATGACCTAAGTTTAAGCTGCCTGTGCATTGATTTAATGGCACTGTGTCTGTGGGCAAGAAAGGAAGAGAAGGGGAATTGAACTGTGTTGGAGAAATGTCTCCCATTCTCTCCTGTTAAGTGACAGTTCTATAAAAGTGACTTTCAAGTGCAGAATAGGTCCTAGACCTTCAGCACTGTCATTCTGTTTGTCTACAACTTGCATGAAAGGTCAAATATGTCCATAAAATGAAAACTGAACGCAGCATCCCACCCCTCATGCTTCAGCCATCAAATTTATCGACTGAAAGTTACTTCTGAAAACAAGTGACGAATTCATCCCAACTAAAGAACCAGGCTGAATACTAAACCATCTCTGATACCCTTATCTTCTCAAAACGAGACTGAACAGAGACATTTCTTTTTGAGATCTTTCAATACTGTCTGTTTGTTCTCAATTCAATTTAAAACATACTCCTCTCTCTCAAGCCTTACAAAAACAGATAGAATAATCTGACGAAAAGGGAAGTGGAACACACTTTCAGTTCGTATACAGTAAAAACATCTAGTAATTACTTTAACAGCCTCTCTGATTCAAATCAGATTTTCACTTAATGGAAAGATATTAGAGGCTAATAATTTTCTCATACTCTGAGCAAAAAAAAAAACCATCTTGCTGCACACACATCTGAAAGCTAATTCTACACCTATACTAAAGCTGAACGTACCACCTAATGCAACAGGGTGCCACATAACGGAGACTTCAATGTAAAGCCAAAAGACAAAAATTTGATCCTGCACAATTTCATAGTTACTTACACATAATGATGAGAAAACACCAGACTATCATTTTAAAACACTCTCTGTAAAAAAGCTTACGACTCACCCAGATCTAGTTCCTCATGCCCCTGCATGTACAGCTCACAGAAAATCAGATTCAAAACCAAGTGTTTAAGCTGGCATACTAGCAAACCGATGTTCAATTACCTTTTGATTTGTATCTATTCCAAGAACACTCAAGAGGTTTTCTTGGCAATGAGATTTACTCCAGGGATGTCTTAAGCTGGGGGTATTACCAAAGTCTCTAAGTGTTCTCCATACGTTTCCAGAATGAATGCTAGGAAAGAAAACACAGTCTGAGGTTATAAGGTGTACAAAGTTTCCAGTAGATGTATATAACTTAGTTATTTTCACTACGCATAATCGTGTACTAACCTACCTTGATCTAAAAAGCAACTCATCTTAAAACTATTTCTACATTCATTCAAACTATCAACCCAATGTACTAATAAGCTTGCATGACAATTAATGGAAACAGTAAGTCAACATAACTGTATGTTTGGGGTCCTCAGATAAGGAGTGCATTAGAAGCGTATTTCAGAGATTGTTATATGCCAGCAGCTCAGATTATTCAATTGCTGCTGTGAAATGTGGGTAGAGTTTAGCCCTATTAATTCCGCACTTTGCATTTTCTGTCTCTCAAACCTTTCTCCTTCCTATCAGTCATGCCTCTCCACTGCAGCAGCCTGCTGCTCAGGTGGGTGACCTGCATCTGCTCTGGACACGTAGGTACTGCAAAACAAGCCAAAGGCACACACTGCTGAAACAGTGAGAATTAAAGAGTTCCCTCTACAGAGTACTTTCGGTTCTTACATTGCATTCATCCTGTATAAATCCAGTTGCTTTTTGTTCAGTACAGGATGCGATTATCATTGATCTTAGTTATTCACCACAGTAGATCAGGGCTTTTTTGTCTGTAGTTGGTACTCTGCTATAGTATTGCAGTCCCTTTTACTTACATAAATATCATATTTCTCCACAAGTTTGAGGCCAATTAGAATATGACTCATGCACAAGGAACTTGCCAAAAGGATGCCCACATTAGATGTTTTGGCTACAATTCTTGTAGTACGGCCTGACCCAGCTTTCTAGATACGAAGCCTCAGATGTATGCAAAAATAACTACAATACTGTTCAGAAGCTGCTGATCCTTCAAAAACATGTAACAAATCTAAAAGCATTCCAGCTGTCCTAAGGGAAAGCTAAGTTAATGATACTAATTGCTATTAACATAACCCCAGCAAAGAAGCCAGATGCGCCACAGATTCTGAAGCACATCTGGTTAAACATGAGAAGAAACCTAGGAAAATTGGGGAGGGAGGAGAAAAAAAAAAAAAAACAAACCAAAAAACAGCGGGTTGTCAGTAGAAGCAGCAGCAACGCTCCTGCCTCAGATGATGGAGAAATAAGTTAGATGTGTTGTAAAGAAAGGACAAACGAACAGGAAGAACAGGCTGCCTGTTGGGTGTTCTGGCATTCCAGAGGCTTAGTCATAAGAAGGCACACCAACAGCAGGAAAAATCCCAAGCAGGAATTTGTAATTTTGATATCTTCCCTTCCTTGTTTTCCAGTGGTTAAAACACAATCCATTTCCCTTAACAACACAACACAAAACTGGTAAGATCTATGTGCTGAAGAGCATAGTGATTGATAAGATTTTTAAGTTCACCTGCAAGTACCACTGATTTTTAAATTATGAAATAAACAGTGTAATTGCTGAGGAACCTTTCATTATTTTTTTTTTTTTAAACTGTTGATCTAAACTCATTACCAAAGCTGATTTTCCATGAGTTCAGGAATCCCAACATCTTCATTATTTGTATCAAGTACTTGATCTAAGCTTCTTATGCTCTCTCTGGACTGTGACACAAAGACTTCTGGAAAGCCCAACTTAAATATATCCTCATAGCTGCGATTTGCCTAGAAAAAAGAGAGTTTTATTACATATGTTATACAGGCCATCCCCACTGTTCATGAAGGACATAGTCCAAAGACTACAGTGTTTTCAGAGATCGTATTATTGACTGTTTTTAAAATTTGTACCAATATTAATGGCACGGGGGGACTGAGCCCATAGTTCAGTGTTTTGAGTATTTACCTAGAATTAGAAGAAGGAGAAGCAAGAGTCCAAGAGTTTCTGATGAACCTTAGTCTCTAGCTCCCCAGCTACTAAGTTATAGACTGGTTTGCCTACCAGCACTCAAGGCTCCTTCTTCTGCTCAGCTAATTCAGTCCAGGTCAAAACTGATGTATACATCAATTCAAAAGCTTGTTTTGCTAACTTAGTATTCGAACTCACCTAATTCACCCAAATGTAGCATAACTACTAAATGCTATAGTTACCGATAAATACTTGAACTCTGTAAGTCTGCATAAAAGCTGGGGTCAGTATGTCTCTTATATCCTTGCATTTGCACCAAACATTTTCTAGCCTATGTTAAAAACCAGCACCACATTTACATATTTGTTCCTCCTCCAGCAGTAATAAGGAGGAGATTTGGAGGACTGAACAGAGCCACATGAGCGATCAAACAGGCCTACTGGAAGTAACAGGGTTATCTGAGGACTAAGAAATACATATACAAGGAAAAATGTGCATAATTTACATCCTATCCTAAAGGGATGTTATCATGCCATCTGGTCCAGAAGCTTTGTCCTTTCCTTCCTTCAAAGAAGGAATTACTGCAGTTTTCTAAATCAAACCAATTAATTGACTTCAACGCCCTGCAGAGGGATTGAAATCCAGGAGCAGCAACATTGTGTGAGAACTAGAAAATGAAACCAGCCAGCTTGCTTTCTTTACCTAGCAATCAACAATTTGATCTGAAAAACGTAAGTATGGATACTCCATATTTTGACAGTTTCATTTAATTGTAATTCAAACAGCTGAAATAAATTCAGGTATTTCCCCAGTTTCACTATACTGAACTCAGACGAATGCAGTGAATACTGCGAGAGTAGGTATTTAATCTAATGACCAGTGGGCAAAATCAAGAGAGCTGGTAGAAGGCTTCTGTACTTCTGAGCATCCTTCTAGAAATAGAATCTGTGCCCCACGCTGCTCCCTCCTGAAGTAAGGCCTTGCTAAACTGCCTGTCCTGAAGGGTGACTGTCAGGACATTCAAAGACTCCTGGGCAAAATCCTTTCAATCTTGCTCAAAGTATCATAATACTTTAAATCAATTTGTAAATTGTTTCAGTAGACTTAACTTACAACAAGGATACTATATGGAGAAGAAAGATGTCTGAGAAGCAGAATTCTGTGAAAGCACACTTGCTGAAGCATACATGGACAGTCACAGTCAAGAAAAAAAACAAACAAACAAACAAAAAACTTCCAAGTAGGTACCAAAGCCTAAATGGGACGGGAGCTCAGGGAAAGTCAGGCAGCTGCTCTTGGCTTTGGGGTGAGAGGGAAATTACAGCCACAGAAGTGTGAATCAAGGGAAGCACAGGTCTGCTGCACTTGTAATGGCTTCTTAGAGCCTGCGATGTTACACCGACATGCATACAAGTCACTGGCTTACAGTTTAGCCAAGCCAGCTGAAAATGCAAGACTTTATTACCTTTATTACTGTCCACTTCAGTGGGCACTTCCAAAACAAAATCTGGGTATATTTCTATTTACCTTGCAGCTTTGTACTAATTATAAAAATATGAATGCACAAATTTCATATCTGTGCCTTTTGACTAAATCTTCTATATCCTATTATATCAGAATACTCCAGGGCTTAAGCAAGTGCACTACTCCCTCTCACAAAGGCCAGTATTTAAAGAACACATGAAAAATCCTAATTCAGTCACGTAGGCAAAATATCCAGCTACTGCAAGGAAATTAGTGATTGTTTTCATCTTAAAATACAGACATTGTTTAACTGAAGGATTAGATACTGAAGGTCAGACCTCTGACCTCAGATGATCTCTAGAGGTCCCTTCCAACCTACCTGGAATTCTTTTTTATTGACCATACAGAAGACAGAGCCCCAACCTCAAGAGTTTATGATCTCAAAACAAGCAATAAAAAAAACGACAGGGATGAAGGACAAGCTCCACGTACATTCTACACCCAAAGAAATCTCCAACAGCTCTGCAGCTGTTTCTCTACCCTGAGACAACTTGAAACTCTAGGCACGGTTAACTTATTTAGCTCATACTGGGCATTTCATTTTGCCTTCAATAAATGCAAAAATAAAGCAAAGGCTTCAGGAAGATTAAGATCTACTGCTGTTGGGAAGAAACCAAACAATCTGCTATATTCTATTTCAGCTCCAGTCATTACATACTCTCTTTTTTCAACCTGAGACTTCTTGTCCCAGATTTCCAGCATTACAAACAATTTAAATTCTCTGCTTATGCATACCAGTAACCAGGTGTCTTGTGATCTCCATTCTATCAGTGCTGGGCAGCTTACCCCACGCACACCTTCGTGCTTTCCCTAGTAATACCTCTGTAACAGGTAAGGTTCCCAGGCAAGGGCAGGAAAACCCGTCTCCAGAAAACCCTCAGTTCCCTATGCATACTAAAACTCATCTGACAGACTACAAGCAGTAAACTATTACTGCTACTGATTAACCCCGTGGAAGTCTTGGTCGATTGTTCTCTTTTTTCAAATGTTTTAAAGTAGGGTAAAAGTAGTGAGAATGAGGGTGTTTTGTTTTGTATTTGTATATTGTTATTTTACTTTTGTTACTTTGCTTTGGTGATGCATGTTTGGCAAACATGGACACACGTTAATTGCAACACGGTATAACCCTTAACCTGAACCTTTTTTTTTGTGCTGATAAGAACACGTTATACTATTTATTGAGATTATTAGTTCTAACATTGTATGAGCTAATGTAACATCCTATGCTAGAAAATGAATGATATTAAATTATTTCTATGCATTTTTTTGTGTCATTAACTTCTACCCACAATCAGCCTAAAATTCCAGAAAGACTGTTGGATTATTCAGGCTGTATATTAAATAACAAAAGTTATTGGTTTTGCCAGTTTCTAGCTCAATTTTATGTTGGTTTACTTCAATAAGCTTGCAGGCAGCCCACAGAATGTGTCCACCCCGTTTTTGTTACCCACCTTCCCGATTTTTTGTTTCCCGTGCTCATTCTTGCCTAGCTTTTAAATTGCATGTGCTCCAGGGCAAGGTTCACCGTTTCTACGTGCTTACTTATTCCGAGTGTCTAGAAGCAAAGTAGCGCACTATATTCTTTAAAGCTGTCCAGCAGGATAACTTAAGTATTTGTCAAACACTGTAAAGAAGTTGCTTTTGTTCCACTTGAGTTAGCTGCAAAGTAGCTTGACAGTTCCTCTCCCTGTACAGCATTATCCTCCATAGAGAAGACATTCACGTACAAATCTTGAGATGCAGGAAGCAGTAACACAAACATTTCTGGTCTTTGGTTTACTATTAACACATACCTCATTGAGAGAGCTCGAAGCCTCCTGTATCCCACTGTGTAGAGATGGCTCAGAACTAAAGTGACCAGCAGAAGTGCTACAACGTCCGCGGCTTAAGTCCGCATCAACTCTAGAAGTTTTTGTCGACTTCACCAAAACTTCAGGATTATGACCGAATCTCTCCGATTTGTCTAAGGACTCCTGGAAGCCTTCAAAATCACCCCAGGAACTGCTGGGTTCTGGGGTACCAAAACTGCCCTCAGAAAACCCCTCACAACTTCTCCCTTTGCTATTCACTACAGGGAGGCTTTGCTGCATTACTTCAAGATTAATAATTTCTTCATTATTTGTCCTTTCATTCAAGTCACGGTCACTTCCATCGAGAGGCATACCACCTGCTTCAGCCGCTAGGTCTTTTAGAGACATCCGGTGTGATGTGTCTGTATTAATAAGACTTTCTACTAGCGACGGGTTCTGTATCTTTAAGAAAAATTCGTTTGTTGTAATCTGTACTGCAAAAAAGGGCTACTGAGGTTCAGCTGCACCAGAAATCTGAATATTTCCAAAACAGAATCAAATTCTTCATATCACCCCAAAGAATAATAGCACTGTGAAATCAGAACAGGATGTCCTTCAGCCTCTCCTCCAGTAATCAGCATGTGCATGTTATTCAGTCTCAATTTCTGCGTAGGATATTAGCCTGCAAATAAAGAATTGTAAATAAATACTTCGACGATAAGGGCTGTGTAGGAATAAAGAAAGACAGCGGGTAAGGTCGGAGAAAGAATGCTCAGGTTAAAATAAACACATTCCAGTATTATACAATTGAAAATCGCCGTAGGCAAAATCATTTAAAATTTACACTTAACTATCTGCCTGCACCACAAGCGAGCCACTAAATTAGCGCACAATAGTCAGAAAACACTTAACAGAAGTTGCTGGATATTAATTGACTACTGATTGAGTATAGAGACAAACCGAAATAATTACAGACAATATCCAACACTTATTAAATATTTTCTACAGCTATTTTCATCCACCTCGTGCATACCCGAACAGCACTCCTGTTCGCGCGGGCTCTCCCCGTCCGACACATTCGCAGAAGGGGCGAGCGCGGCTTGCAGCAACGCGGGGACCGGCCGGTTCATCCTGTGAAAAACATAGCGCTTCCAACTCCGTAAGCAGTTAAGGCAGGTGTCACAAGGTCGGTTCGGCACCTGTAAATCATACAGGCAACGCCGCATTTATCGTTTTCGATTAATCGCATCTCCTCGTGCATTTTTCCGACTGACAAGGTCTTTGGGGGGGGGGTGGGGGGGGTGGGGGGTGTGTTAGGAGCTACACCAAAACCGCTCCTGAGAGACGGGCCGCTGTCGGATCCTTTCAGCGCTTACCGGACAGAACCCCCACCTCGGCGTTTCTCGCCCCAAGCTCACCTGGAAGGCGGCCCGGGGCGGGCCGGGCACGGACCGCGGGCGAGGCGAGCCGCAGCGGCGGGGCCGGGCCGTGCCGGGCCAGGGGGCCCGCCGGGGCCGCCCCCCCGCCGCCGGGGCCTGCCCCGGGACCCGCCGCTCCCCGGGCGCAGCGGCACCCCCGGCGGCCGCCCCCAGCCCGTCCCCGAGCCGCCCCGCCGGGGCCCGCCACCCGCGAGGAAACGGCCTTACCGCCCATCCAGGGGCCGCCGCCCCGCTACCGGCCGCGGTCGGGGCGCGGCGGAGCCCCCGCGGAGCCCCTCGGGCAGGGCGCTGCCTCCCGCGGCGGGGCCGGCCCCGCTCCCCCGCCGCCTCCTGTCCGGCCTCCGGCCCGCCCCGCCGAGCGGCGCGGGGCAGCGGGGCCGCGGCCCGCCCTGGGCCCGGGCCTGGGCCTGGGCCTGCCCGAGGCGCCGTCCGCTCCCCTTTCTCTCTCCTGACGAGCGCTTCCCCGCGCTCCGGCCGCGCCCGCCGTCGCGGCGCTTGTCTTCACCTGCGTCCCCCTTGGGTTGAAACCGCTCTGCCGTCTTCCAGCCAGAAGCCGACTCCCACCCTCCGGGAAGAGATCCGTTTTAAAACCGTGACGTGAAAAAGAAAAGTATTCGCCTTTTTCCAGCTTCTTTCGGCGATCTGGGAGGCCGTGGACGCGAGGTTTGATGGTGGTGGTTTGAGTTTGCTTTTAGTTTGAGAATAGCCAAAATCCTCGCATCGCTACAAAATTCCAGGATACAGACTTAAAAAAAAAAAAAAAAAGTACCAATCAATTCACCCAGTAATATAACCTCATGATGAAATGGCTGGAATAGACCAGCGACACTCTCTCAGGATCTCCCCTTCCTCTCTCCCTCCTTTTGCCCCACAAGGTATTTGGCCGCATCCCCGCTCTGCTGAGGCTGGGACGCGAGCCGCTGGTTGCATCAGACGAAGCCAGAGGCTGCGGGTCCGGTGACTGCGGGTCTGGGTGCTGTGGACAGGTCACCCCGCCGCCTGGGGTGACCGGCTCTTCTCGCCCGTCCCTTGAGGAGCAGCGGCGTGGGCCGCCGGCGGCGTGCCCGAGGCTGGCTGCTCTCGCGTCTGGGTGGCAGAGGGAAGAGCGCAAAGAAAACTCAATCTCCCTGTCCTTGGGGCTGGGTTTAACACCTGGGCAGACCCAAGCAACTGGGGACAGTTGTAAAAGCAAAGAAAAAGGTTCTCTGGAGCAAGGCCCAAAGTCAAAAGCATTTTCTAGGCATTACAGTACATATGTTTTCCAGCCCAGGCACAGATACATGCACTTCCCTCCCACGCATCTGACTCTCATTCCAGGCTGTAGTGCTTTATCTGAGGGCAAGAGGCTGAATTTGGGAGTGATGCCCAGACACAGAGCCAAAGAAACTTTATTGGCGAGTCTCTGAAAGATTTTTTTAAATTGTTTTCTTTCTGCTTTGGAGCAGTTTCTTACCCTCTGTGGCCATCCTGTGGCAGCCTGCAGCTCTGAGGATATCCGACCAGCTCAGCAGGACCACGATTCAGCCCCAAAGTGTATGACGCTCATTAGGATAGCATCATCATTCTACCCCGCATTAAGTTTGTGCTGCAGGAACCTCTGGGGTTCCAACTCTCTTTTCAGTTTTGAAGGGAGCTCAGCTTTTTTCAGCTACCGAGATTGTTTTGCACGGCTTTACATTTTCACCTTTGTCTTCTGAAAGGAAAAGGGTACAAACAGACCACACAAAGGCCGAGGTGCTCCTCTGCATACCACGCTTTGCATCTGGAGGGGAAGGGGTGCGTGGGTTTTGCAAACCTGCCTCTGCCTTGCCAAGTTCAAGCTGTCTTTGCAGTTGTATGGAGCGGTTCGAGAGCTGGTGAGCATCGGAAGCTGCCCCAGACCCTAGAAACCTCAGTGTAGGAACAGAAGAAACCGTAGTGCCTTCTTCCCAGAGTAACATCAGTAACTTCGTTAAAGACTTGCCACATAATGGTGATGTTTATTTCTCTCTCCAGCACACCTTATCACCCACCTTGGGAAAACCAGTTGCTAACCCTGAGTCCCCGCAGAGGAAGCAATTGGCTGCACCATCTGCTGGATGTACCTACTGCTGCCTCCGCTCTCAGGAAAACATAGCTGAAAAACCACAGAATCACCCCAAGAAAAATCTGCACTGGTGCGTTTTGGGCAGGTTTTCAAATCAGAAGGAGTCAGCATGAGGTATGGCGGCCTTGCAAAGTGGATTTCACCTGCCCTCCTCTGAATTCTCTTCTCTTGACTCAGCCCAGCTGATTGAGAGTGTGACAGCTGCTGATGAGATCCCTAATTTGTGTTGTAAATTAGACCCTCTCATAGACTGACTAGTTTAAGTTAAAAGCATTATCACAGTTAGATTAAGAGTTTTCTCCTCTGAAGGACATTGGGGACAAAAATCATGTTATCTGTTTGGGAATAAGTCTTATGATTTTGTCTGACATATACCAGGCATTTACTCCATAATTCCTGCATTGAATCAATAATTTCTTCCTGAACTATCACTTTTACTTTTTTTAAATAATCCAGTCTTTTTTTCCAGGGTCAATTTGCCAAAAGCCTCATAGACTATAACCTTATATTTAGACACTTAAATGTTTGCATCTGCAAAAGCAGAACCTCACTACTGAAAAACTCGCGAACATAAACAACCAAATTGACTGAACACTCATCTGCAGCTGCTATTGCTGCTTCTGCCACCATTCCTACTGGAAAATTATTTGAGTTTACTACACGTACTCTAGAATTATTCTTGGTTTTTTTTTCATTTTGGCCTTTGGAAAAATACCAGTTTGCAATGAAAAAACAGAAAAACTGAAAAGTATTTCCTTTCAGAGCAAATCGGCACCACACTGCTGTAATATGAATTTTTATTCATTTGTAAAAGATGTAGTCCTGAATTATTGAATTATGTTGTTCCCCTGTAAATGGCTAAGGTGATATGGATGATTTTTCTTCTCCATTTGTTTTCTCTTTTGGAAAAAGATATAAACAAGCAGTACCTTTTTATGTGGAATTTTCAGTTTTGTTTTTTTTTTTTTTTTAATTGAAGCATTAAACAAGATTAACTTGCTATTAAATGACAGAAATATTTTCTTTAATCCGTATTAAATGTTTGGGTATCTTTTCTTGTAAAAAAAGAATAAGATACTTTTAGCTAAACTGGCTTAAAATGTCATTTAGAAAGTAAGAGTAAACATGTTTTCAGAAGTTGATAAATAATTTTGATTGACTCAAAATGACTTTTCATTAAATGAGCTGCCTTTTCAGCAGATGATTGAAAATTTTTTTCTCATCATAAGTATCCAGGTTTTGGAAGTGCAGGACATCAGCAGTTCTTTCGTTTCAATATTAATAGGCAGTGTTCAGCTTTTTGAAAAAAATTGCAGCTATCAGGTCTAAACATTGATTTAATTGACTAGCTATGGCTTAAATTTAAAAATGTGATTCATAATTCCATTAAACTCCCTCCTGGGGAGGCATGGCGTTTTTTGCCATACCTTCTAGCTTTGTATTGCTGTTGGTGCCTCAGCATGGAAGTTTCAAAATGTCAGCAAAATCCGTCGGCTTTTTCTGAGTTAGAAATGAGAACAGCAGCACCTCAGGGCAAACTTTACATCTGCCCAGTGCTCCCTGTGAAATATTGCTCTGTGTGCTAAAACAGAGGGATGGGAGTCAATGGCATTAATGAGTCACTGGCATTAATGAGTCACCTGCAGCAGTTAGTGCCTGGGCTAAAAGATGAACCAGAATCTTTCCAACAGCAGATGGCAGCTCTCCCTTGTCTCTCTTGCGTGCACACAACAATGCTGTTCACCCTCCTGAGCAGGGGAAATAATTCATCCCCTCTACACACTACATTAAAAAGCTATTGGACGACCAGCTTTATGTGCTGACCACAGAAAAACCATTTCCTAGGACCCCTAGAAAGACTTACCCATAAAAAAGGCAACATCCTTTGCCAGGAGACATAAGGTATACTTTAGGTCACTCTCTTCTCTCAAGTGTAGAAGATAAGGGAGCTATAACCCATCTCTCAAAAAAAGCTGGATGTGCAAGAGACATACGTGCCCTGGGTTCAGTGGCTGCCTTCAGTGCTTTTGTCTAGGCCAGTAGTGTGGTTTCGAAGCAAAACTTGCATTTGCTTCTGTGGCTAATCTGGTTCTCGGAGTGATTTTAAGAAGCACAAACTAGGTGTCTTCTGGGGAAAGGTGGTGAAATGCCATTCCACTCTGGTACTTCATGGAAACATCATCTTCCAAAACCGTATGTGGGCTGCACTACTTTAAGATCCTCCAGCATGTTACCTAGCACATGTGCCAAAAGAAGACTCTCAGAAGATACTGAAGTGGTTCTTGTGCTATACGTAAAGGGCCAAGTGCCATAGGCACCTTCCTGTTTGCCAGCATCTGCCAGCCTTCAAATCTTTGCCACCGCTCCATCATCCACTGACGCTTCTAGTTTGAAATCCTTTCCTCTCTTCAGCTGCTTTCCCTTCTGTTGCCAATCCCACTTGCTGAACCCCTCATTTCTTTTATCAGATCTTTTTTTTACTATCCATTTGCCAACTGTTCTCTCTTCTTCCTTTAGGCTCCTTGAAAACTCAGAGGGTTGCAACTTGACCCCTTATGGCAGTGGTAGTGCTTTTTATTCCATGACAGGGACATGAGAGGGACAAGGTTTCCTGGGTAGCAGAATAATTTGGTGGCAGAAGCAGGAGGTTGCTAACCTCACGACTGCTCCCGCTATGAAAGCACTGGCAAGCAACAGTCCACACATTTCAGGAGAATAAAGGTGATCCTCTTGAAGTCCCATCACACTTCACTGAGGGCATGGCAGACATGCACCTACTATGTGAGCACAGCATGGCAGCAGCTGCTCAGCTGGACTCTGTCACCATGATGGAGAACCTGGAGCAATGACAGTGCTTTGACATATGGCCCCAGGGTTCCTGTTCTTGGATCCTACGGAAGATCTCTTCAAGGTCATACTGTAAGATACATTTTTTACCTCCTCCTCCCCATAGCTGGCATCCGCACCCCCATATGCATACTCCTGTTTCATAAGTGTACTGCTTTTCTATACAAGTTGCTTGGCAGGGGGCACAAAGCTTCTGATGGAATTACAGCTTTGGGCTCAGATCTTCAGGGAAGTGATAACTATCACCAGGCTGCCCAGGAGAGCTGGCACACCTTTAAAAGCAGTTCCCCAGAGGCTATGAGCTGCAGGAGAAATCATTCACACAGCAGCTACGTGAAACTATCGAAACTATCGGCAACAACTGGAAACTGCCTGCCCAGCCCTGACCTGGTATGGATGACTTTACCTCACAGCCATGCAACAAACATTGTAATGTATGTGTATAGCAGGTACGGTAGAATGGCTCCGTCACTCATTCAGCAGGGCTCACAGCTATTCCAGATGCCAGACTGGCTATCAGAAACAAAGGCTCTGGAGAGGTGTCATGGCCCCACAACAGTGTCTCTCTCCAGAGCCACCAAATTGCTCTCCAAACACACATCCTGCAGCAGGCCTGTAGCAGGGGCCAGGGGAAGAGGGAGTTCAGCACCTTCCGATGACTGACGTGCGAGTCCAGCCCTCCCAGAGACAGCCTTATTGAACCAAATTATTTGCTCTTGTAGGCATAGCCAATGGCCATCTAAACGTCTCTCTTCTCATGATCTCCCTGGCCAAGGAAAGGATCCTCAAGGCAGACAATTACACATCTCTTCAGCTCTGAAACCTCCAACTCCTGCTTCTCTTACTTAAATCTCTCCTTGCCCTGAGTGTAGTCAAAGCAGAAAAACTAGGAGCATATGTTTTCCTTACGGTACCCCTTCTGAACACAGGTGAAGGTGGGGCCTATACTCCCTGGACCTGCTAGAGCTTGTAGAAGGATGCTACATATCCCACATCTTCAAAAAGGTGGTTGTTCAAATGTATGGCAGTAGTGTGTGGTGCCACAGCTGAATTGTATTTGGTGCTTCACAGTCACCTACCTATACACACTCCTTGCTCTATTATCATTTCCTGTTAAGCCACTGTTCTGTGTTGCCTTTTCTGCTGACCATTCAAAATCATCATATACGTATAGTGAGTATAAGTCCAACAGTCTCTGCTGCCCACATGGGTTTTTCGGTTATGTAGACATTAATTTACTGAAAGCATGCCTTGTAATTGTTGCCAGTCCCCTGCATGCACTGTAAACTGAGTCGCAGTTGCTGCAGTTTGCAGCTCACTAATCCTCTGTTTTAATGCCTGATTAGGTCCCAAATCCATTATTGTTAGTGAGATGTGGGTGTGGGGAGGGTGGGAGGATTTCAACCTCTTGGCAGAGAGTTAAGCTGCTAGAGGTACACCTGACTGCTGCTGTACCAGTGAGTTAATTAGCTTGCCTGGAAATTTCGTCAGTGCTATTCAGTGAGGTTGTTGAAAGGTCAGACACTCCATTAGAAGTGTTGTGCTTCAACTTAAGCCATAGCACTTGACACTTAACAAATCTCTAGGAAAAAAAATCAAACAAAGCATTAGCATAAAAATATTTTTAAAAACTCAAGTCCCCACTTCAAGCAGCATTTGAAAGAACACTGAATCATAATAATTAGCATCTTTGTAGCTCCTTAATCATAAGGATCTCGCTTCTTCATTCTCTGAGTGAGCTTCACAAGGGCTCCAAGGTAGGTGGAGTAGTGGTCACTACTGCACTTTGCACAGGGGGAAACATCACCACTTCACCTTGCACGGTGGGAAACCGAATTAAAGATAGTTTGAGTTATCTGCCCCCAAAAGAAGACACCAAGTCCCTGGTGGATGTCTCCATGTCCCAAACCCTGTGAAATGAAATTAATTATTAGTAAAGATGTCACTTTATTGCTTAAAGTGTAGTACTGCAGTATGAATGAAAAATATATGCCATCCTTGCAAGAAAATAAAAACATGGAGTTAAATGGCAAAAAGGCAGAATTTGTGTCAGTTTTGCATATGTGTGTAAGGCAGTCATCTGTCTTCCCTGCGAGACGGTGCCACCACTCTGGTAAAGCAGTATGACTGTGGTACAGACAACAGGCAAGGGCTTAGCTGTCAGATAAAATAGGTGACAATTTCTGAAGCTGAAGTAAACTGCCAGCTGAACTTTCAAACCCTTGCTGTGCCTGCTTTTACCCCATGAGGTGGGAACATGCTATCTCGGACCTTTCACTCAGCTTTAAGATAAGACACGTGTGTCTCATAGCTGGGTGAGCTGAGAATATGTGTCCAAGGCGTTACGGCAGCGCGGGGGACAGCTGGCAGCTTGTGAAGCTGCAGTAACTCAATAGCATTGGGCTGCGGGTGAGCCCACAGTGGCAGGGCAGGCTGTCAGCTGGAGGGTCTGCAGGAACAAGCCCTTCTCTCCCACCTTAGCTGCAAACATCCTACGTGTGCTCTCAGCTTGTCGTTCCCTTCCCATCGCAGCTGAAAATACAGTGTGTACCACACTCTGACAAATGTTTTAGAAGTGTGCATATGGCATACGGACTGCATTTAAGCCTCATTCAACCATCTCCTTGAGCCATATTTCCAGATGCTCTTTGCAGCATGCAGTTAATAAGGTGGCAGGCTTTAACCTCATTTTGTTTGTATTGCGAGTGATAAACTAAATACAGCTAAATGGATCACAACGTAGCCGTTTTTGAAAAGAGAAAACTGTTTAAACCCACAAGGTTAGAGCTAACAGTCAGGAGCTGGATGGGGAAAGGAGGCTGCTCTCCAGCTCCGTGTGTGTAACATAAGGCCAGATAATTTACAGAAAAGATCAAAAGAGGGCAGGCGAGAGTACACAACCAATTCCTCCTGAGCTAACGATGCTATCACAGCTAAAGCTGGAAGAGGGCAGCATGTGTTTTATTTAATGGTTTATATTGCTCCATTGCTGAGGTCACATTTCTGAGAGCAAAACAAATCAGTCGTAAAAGCAGGGAACCTCAGCTGCGGCAACTGGGTCTGGCCTGGAAATTCAAAGTTTGGGTCTAGATTCAAGCTCTCCCCAAATGCCCGAGGACTTACATTTTATGATTTGGATTGTGTTCATTTCTATTTATGGTAAAGAAAACCAGAAAAAGCTTAGCACGCATCTATTAGCAGACCGCGTAGGCGTCTTACGCTACTGTAAATGAGGTTAGCAGGATTCTGCAGAATATTATCATAAGGTTGCAATTAGCGATGAGAATTATGCCACACATTTTACAGTAAAGGAAACAGTTGCAGTAAAAGGCTGTTCAATTCAGAAAACATCAAAGCACGCAGTTGGTGTAAATTAATAATACAGCAAAATATAAACTTTAGATGCACAGACACACCAATAGTTTATTTTTTAAAAAAGCTCTTGTTGAGAAGTTTGGTCACACTTTATGTTAATTTTCCATTTTTGAATATTTTATAGAAGGGCACTAATTTATTATTAGCTTGAATACAGACATGATTTGTATGGGTATGAAAGTGTCAGGGAAAAACATGAGTTATATGGATATGAACATGTCAGGGAAAGGCATTTTGTTAACTAAAACCCTCTTTACAAGTAAATTTACCGAGCTATTAAATTTTATAAAATACTTAACCATATAATAGCCTGTCTGTCTATTCATCAGTTGCTCTCTACTTTTAAGCTATGGATGCTTTATATGCTGTTTAGGAGTAGAACCTTGCAGAATAAGGTGACTTGAAAACTTCAGATTTTTGAGTTTATAGCAAATACCTAGATGTTGTTCTCCCTATAGTCAGTGAGATTGGTTCATTAGCATTAGTTGGAAAAAAGGTTGGGCCCTCTCTTTTGAAATAATGACATCAAGTTTTCTATATTTAAATCAATTTATATGGAAAGGCTGGTTGGCAAAAATATTCTAAATAAAGAGAGGACAGAACTGAATATAGTGGGGTAAGTTTAGTATTTTAGATCTTTACCTTGTTCAATCTTTAATGTATTAATTTTGCATTTCTATATAGCACCTTTCAACATAGAAGTACTGGGCTAAATTTAGTTCCAGTTAATGCAAGCTCCACTAAGTAAGTAAGGGCCATGAATGCATTTGACAACATCTTCATGAAGGGCTGTAACAGCACAAAGCACCTTCTTGCAGACAATCCCAAATGGAGACTCAGAAGTCAATGACAACAGATGGCAAATGCATGCAGTTGACGCACCTGGGTCAGCATGACATGACAGCATTTGCTGCAAGGGGTCCTTCCGAGCCACAGTCAGGTTCAAGCTGCTCTTTTCCAGGCAGAAGCCTCATGGAGGACAGCAATGTAGTTTTCCTAGGCCCTCAGTTGAGGCTGCTAGTGTATTGTATATGTTACCGTACCCTGTTTTCCATACTCCCCCAATGGGGCAATTTATGTCTAGAAAATCTCATTGCAGGACTGCTGAGTATTTGAAGGGCCGTTAGTTAAATGGGAAGAGCAGAAGCAGCAATATGAGCTTGTAATATAGGAAAAAGCAGCTGAGGTGGCTCCACAGATTGAAAACGATCTTCACAGTGCTGGCAAGGGAAATGTCAGCTTAGCTAGAGAGCCATTGCAGTGGGAGCTCTCTGACCAGAAGCGGCTGTGGCTGAGCCATTGCTACACTCTGGCAGCTCTTGAGCTGCACTGTGGCTTTGCTGTGAGCGCTTTGTCCCATGGCCATGGAAGGAGGTGGTAAGGCTGACTGCTGCTCCTCTTGCAGCAGGGATGAGGAGCAGGCCCTCCTGACACCATGCTCTACACCCAAATGTTGGACTTGCAAATCTCAGGATGTTCGCTGATGAAGATGATATTCATGTTGTCCACTCTTGGTAGCGGTCAGGCGTGATCAGAAGTGCAGGCTCAGATCTGTGCTCAGCTGGCAGTGCAGGCAAGAGAGGCTAACCCTCTTCTCCAGTGAGCCACATGCCAAAATTTGCCAGTCTTATGTCACAGGCATCCAAAGAGCTGGGGGAACTCCAGTAGCCGTCCCTCCATCCTACTGATAGACTGAGCAAGACTTGGGTTGGTACCTGGGCAGCCTGGCTACTTCAATTTGAGCATGCATATTTTATTTGACCTCCAAGCTGGGGATCTGGCTAACCCAGCAGAACATGAGCTATAGGTCTGGAGAGGATCTGTGCTTCATCTGCTTGGAAGCAGCACATGGCTGCTGGTTGATCACCCCTTGTGCAGAGAGATGTAATCTGCTGCCCAGGTTTCATCTAGCTCTGTGCGAGGACACCGCGTGCTTCAACCACGTGTTGGTATACTGCGGATGGGCTGCTAAAGGTTCTTCCCTTTCTCACCCATGGGCCTGAGGATAAAAATATGATTACCCATCACTTGGTCCTCTTCTCAAGTTTAACTATCCATGAGATGGTGGTTCAACCAAGCGACTAAAGGCATGATTTGCACCTCATTCCCCAGACAGCCACGCCAGCAGTCTGCAGTTCAGAGCACTCTCTCTAAGAGAGTTATCTGTTCTATCATGGTTTTGCTGTCATTTTTGTCCTTTTCTTTTGCTACATCTCAAAAAAATCTGCAGAGTTTTAGCTAATTTGGCTTCGTTTACTGTAAAGATTTCAACATTCAGTGAACCATACCAAGTTACTGATCTATAGCATGCATAGAGTCTTGAATCAATTACAGCTAGCAGAAACAACGTGTGTGCAGAAGTGCAGGCTGATTCTAGCACCATACCTCTTTCCGTCTCTATGCTTTTCCCAGGAACTGAAGAGACTTTTTCAATAAAATCTGGAGCCCATGATTTTACAACAGTGCTTTCTAGAGATCAGTTTGCTGGCTATGCTCTGAAGTCCCTGACACTCTAAGAAAACATGGCTCAGCAAGAAATTTGAGAATAGTGTGTCTGACTGGAGCATACATCTTGTATGAGGAGGCACCTAGGGATACAATTTTTCTAAATCTTCTTTGTGAACGGGCAGTTACCCTCCCAGCTGTTGTATACTCTAGAACCACTATGAATAAAACCACACAAATTGTAACTGGCCACTGCTGTTGTAATTTAAAGCAGTTTCAGCCATCAATGGATCATACTGCAAAGCATGGGTTTTCTTGGAGCTCTTCCATGATCAAGGGGACTGTCATGGCTGAAGGAGCCACCTCCCTTCAGCTGAGCCCTGGGAGCTGGCCCCATATGCATTTCCTACAGAGGGAACAAGTGTGTTTTGTTCCGTGGGTGAAGCAGATGGAAAGCACACGAGAGACTTACCACGGCTGTGGCACCTTGATAGCTTTTGATGTTTGTCCACACCTTTCCCGTAACTGTGAGTTACCAAGGTTGACCTGCCCATCCCAGTCACAAGGGCTGCATTCATAACAAATATGTTTTGTGCCTACAGAGCTTTTCCCTAAGGTCTCAGCTGCTGGTGCAGAGAAATAAGCCTGGCTGTGTGTTTCACTAACAACTATTCCTTCATTTGCCCAGACTTTCTACCAACTTTATCACAATTTTGTAATAATTAAGCTCAGGAAACAGATTTGCAAAGTCCATACTGAAAGGTTCTTCTCTCTTCTTAAATAGCAATTTACCCTAACATCATATATGAAATAATTATATGATATGATAAATTCACACCAAGCTTTGCTTGGTCCAATTGATCCAACAGTTTTCTCCAATTAATGAGAACAACTTTGTGTAATATAAAAATTAATCAGGCCATTTTATAGACTTGCAAGCTGAGCTTTTACACAGATACACATAAATCATATAGGTTGGAAAAGACCTTTAAGATCATCGAGTGAGGATGATGATGAACACTGCCAGTTCACCACTAAACCATGTCCCTAAACATTCATTTTGAATTAATTCATCCAGAATTTTACATTTCTGAGGTGGATTCGTAGTGCTAAAGGAGTAGGTGTATATGCAGCAGTTTAAATAATCAGACTAAATTATTCACAGTGTATATGTAAAGTGGCAAAATAGTCATCTTAAGGAAAACACGTTTGAAGAACACTTAATGTTTATCTTCCCATTATTTGAGTAATTTTGAAAGGCATTTTTCATGGATACAAAGTGTTAAGTAAGAAATATGACAATATTTTGCCTTATGGGGATTGTGTTCTTATCTTCTGACTTGTGAGAGGCATGGGGTGAGATGTCCAAGCTGTTCTAGCTGTCATAGCTACATAATACCCCTTTGAAGTATATTAGTATTCTTTCTGAGCTGTTCCACTGCTCTCTGTTGAAACCCTCCCATTACAAGTTGTCTTCAAATAACAGAAACAGCTCAAAGAACGATTAATCTGCAGTGCCATGCAATGCTGCTTTAGACATTGCAAAAGGGGACAAAAAAAGACAAGAAATTAAAACTAACTGATGTGGTTAAACTGTGGAAATTCATGTGTCTTGCATTCCATGGACTTACTTGAATCAGTTCTGCGATCTGTTTAGTTAAGCTGTTGTAAATCCTAGTGTAAGCACTATGAAGGGTATTTAGTAAGGCTAAGACAAGAAAGACTTGTTTCCCTAGGCTCTTTCCACAGTCATGGGAAAGAGAAAAAGGCTTTGCCAGGAGAACAGCTGGGGCTGCGGATCCACTGAACTGATCTCATGAAAAGATGCTGAAAGGGCGATGTCCCTTCCTTCAGTCTGTCTGCTCCTTCCAGCTAGCTCTTGCACTCACTGGGCTTTCCCATCAGCCGGATCAGCTTTCTAACACAGAAGAAAACAATGCCATATTTTTCTGCCGGGTTAGTTTGCTGCCAGCCTGGTGGCTGAACTGGCACACGGGGTGATCTGACCTTCTGTAGGTAGGGACTCCCCTCACAAGGTGATGAGCAGTACTTTGAATCATTAAGCATCTTCACAGAACCCTGTGCCTTACAGGGCATCATGATTATTCTGCACTAAGTATACATACAGATAGATATACACACATATACATACAGGGACATATATTAAGTAAGTATATATGCCTATTTAAATACTAACTATAGAGACATACATACCCTTACATTTGCCTAAGGAGGAGTTACATCAATGTATAAAAACTATGCTGAGGAGCAGTTTGGTTAAAAAAGTGTTGCTGTGGCTGCAATGGCTATTGTGTATGGTTATTTAAAAGTGGGGTTATGAAGAACAAAGTGACAGACAGATGTGTAACTTTGTGTGGTCAAATTGCCTCTGATTGTTGGTTCAGCTCTGCTTGCTAGTTATGACAAAGGACAGCATCTCTCTGTGTCCTGGGTGAGCAAGTCTGGTGCTCACTACTCATAGCCATCTTCGGATAGCTGTGACTCAACCAACCGCTCTGCAACTGTTTGCTTGCTTGAGAAAGGAGATGGATGTGTGTCATTTCCTTGCATAGAGGCATAAGCATCATTTTCCTTTCTATTTTTTTTTTTTTTTTTTAATAAGATGGCAAATCACTTGGGACCTACAATGCAGTGCAAACTGCATAGGAAGGCCAAGGCTTCTGAGCATGAAAAGACTGAAGGATCTGAGTTTTTAATGCATCTTCATTTGAACTCCTAAAAAATCCAAGAGGCACCTGAAATGACAAGGCACTTAAAAATGTTGTCCTTGGATTACGCAAGGGAAAAGCAGTCAGTGAGCCTGTCAAACAAGTGATGAAACTTAAGTTGAGAGGCATGGGAAGGAAATGTGGCATGGAGTCTGGGGCTGAAGGAACTGCACGACAAGTGATTTTATGGAAGAGTAAGTGAGTGCTTGGCAGACATGAAAGGAATACTTGTTCATCTCTATGGGATAGTCCAGCTTCCTAGAAAAATATTTTGATGGTCTGATATTGGGGATTATTTTTGTCTTTATTGTTGTCTTCTGGGGAATTAAATCAATTAGTGGCATAATCACAGATTTGAACAGTATAATCCATATCTGATGGGCTGTAACAGTATTTCCAATGCTCTGTTCATTGCTCTGTTGCTTTTCATTTTAATTTACCTTCTTAAAAAAGCACATGCAAGAAAAAGGCAAAAATATAACAACAAGAAAAGAGAGGGAAAGGAGAGCAGACATTCAGACTTCAAAGATCTTAACACAGTTGAAAAAGCCTTGAGTGTAAATACCAAAATGAATATCATTCCTTTCTTCCCCCAGTCTTGAAAACATTTATGAAGAGTATACCATTTTTCACTTGCTCGGAAAGTCCAGGTCCAAGAACTGTGCCATTAGTGAGGTACGCACCATGCAGATCCCCATAGCATGTGAGCAGAAGTCTGCACAATTGCTCATTTGTAGGTCAGAGTCCAGGTTTTGCCCTTGGAAAGGGTAGGTGAAGTTTTGAGGCTCATGCTCTGCTTGGGATGCCAAAAAGTTTAATCCCTTTGGAGGAGGAAGACTAAATAATAGATTGGTCCCAAGCCACCTATCTTTGTGGGTCAGTAGTGATCTGGTGCTCCCTACAGACCCTCAGCTTCCCCAGCAGTTGATTGGCAAATATTGTGTGCAGCGAGCAGATCCAGATCCCGTGAGACCCTCTCTGCTATTTCAGATCAACTCTGCCAAAAAAGCCTGCCAAAAATCAATTTGCAATTGTTTCCATAGCTGTGTCTTTATAATGGGGTCATTAATTATCCTCCATGTTATTTATGAAACAGTTCTAGAGATTTTCAGACCTGGCCTTTCCCAGCTGACATCTGTGCTCCAGAGATGTATTGACCAAGGCCCTGATGCTCCATGAGCTCCACATGGGCAGACTTCTGCTCAGGTGACCTCTCTGGAGATGCAGACCCTCCACCAAGCAATCACAATGGATCAGGGCCCAAAAGTTTTGCTTCCAGGACTCCCAGAGGTGAAATGGGCTAGAACTGAGCAGAGAGGAATGCCAGGAGAGCTGCTCTCTGCCTGCAAAATTGTGAGAAAATGAATGGTCTTGATTTTATGAATGAAATGCTTGGATGTAACTTGTATCCTTGGTGCCTATTATGTATATAAATATGCCACCATATGCATGGAATATATTATGCTATGATATGTATCTTGCGTTGAATATATCATGTTATGTGCTGACATTGAAATACCTGCATGAGCTGAAGGTGTTACATAGTTTTTAGAGTTTCTCATCTTCATAATTGCCATCAGTAGTTGTATTTCCCATTCAAAACTTTGGAATAATGTCGATTCTCTTAATTACCAGCCATGACATTATCTGTTGGATTCCTCTGATTTTTCCTCTCTGAGATGTACCTCAGCAGGATTTCAAGTAGCAAGGATTTGTTCAAACCACCCACTTTTTGGCAATGGAGGTAGAAGCACAAGTATGAATAAATTCCCTAGCAACTCCTAACTTAAGAGACAGGGACAGAGAGATCAGAAAGATATTACCTAGTTGGTGAGGGTTCAGACTGGTTTGGCTAGAAGGTACCTTTCTATCCACAAGAAAGATACTGTCTGTCATCAAAGACTTTATACCTGATACAATGATTACATTTGTGTGGGTAATAGTCTGTGCTCATAGCTGTGCCAACATTGGTATACCTGTCACTCACCATCAGATGTAAATGCTAAAAAGAAATAAAAAAAATCTGTCCATCCTTATCTGGGAGGAAGTGTAGCAGAAACAGAACATCTCCAAGGGGACGCTGGTGCACTGCAAAGTAAAGCTGGCACCTCTGTAAATAGAAGTATGGGCCTCCGTATTCTGAGCTAAAAGTTCATTCTCTGTGAGTAAAGAGGGCAAGACCTGGGTCTGAGCACTGCACGTGATCATCCTCATCACTAAACTGCTGGTGGGCACCATGGCATGGTTTCCTCCCCATGTTCAGAATTAGCAGGGTCAACATTGCTCCTGCATGCCTCTTGGCCATAGCCACCACATCCTGGGCAGTAAGAGAGGTGAGCTGTATCGACACAAACTGTGGCACGTCATGACCAGGAAACAGCCTGTGCACCATTTTATCTTCCAGCTTGGATGCAGCCAAAAATCTAGTGCTCAGGCTGAGCAGTGTGGCCAGTCCTTGGCCTCTGTGTATTGGGTACCACCTGGGAGATGGAGCAGACACTGGCATCCATCACACACTCAACATATTAGGCCAAGTAAATGAGTGAAACTGTGGAGCCTACATAAGGATTAGGTACTTAAAATCCTCATTGGATGTGGGTCTTAGTCACCCCATAGGGTACTGATTAGGCATTTAAGTGGGTAACTGTGGCTCTGAAAGTCCTCCCTCAGTAGACACCAAGGTCCAGAGTATCTGAGCATCAAAGGTCCTTCATTTCCTGACATCAAAGTTCTCTCACTTTTGACCATCGTGCTCTGAGCCTGCAGATCTACAAACAAGGCACCTGTCCATGTACGCCTCATGAGCTTGATACAGGAAGCTATCACAGTACACTGAGGAGACTCCAAAAGAAAGGGGCTCCCACCAAGTGCAGACACCTGCGGCTGCCTGAAGATAGCAAACCAAGCGTTGTCCCCCTAGAAGGAAAGACCCCGACCCCATCAGCAAAGCACTCACTGAGATTGTAGGAAAGCCAGGTTCATTACTCACCTATGCCTACAGGGACACACATTCCTACTTCCTAGGACACCACTCTAACCACCAAGTCTCAAAGAGAAGGCCTCTCCCAGCTTCCATTTGAAAGGTATTCAAAATACTTTTTGTCAGAAAGAGAGCAAATACAAATATTAATATTAAAGTAATCTCCTGAGGGTCAGGAATCCTGTAGTATAAACTTTCTTCCTGGATCTACTCATGCAGATGATTTTCACATGTAGTGCATGGATAGTTCCAGAAACAGAGGTTGAAAGTCAGGTTGAAGGTCTAAGTGATTGTCCCAACCACTAGTCAGAGACCGATACAGACCGAGACAGATAAATGCTCTGAACACCCCTCATGGAAGAGTGTGCATACAACACCTTCCTCAGTATAATGCTGTCTCCCATGTTTTGAAAGAAAAGAGTGGATTTTATTTCTATGAAAGAAAGTGCTGAAGTCCCTCTCTTGGTGGCATGCAGAATATGGATCCCAAGTGGATGGGGGCCCAGGTTGGCAGCTCTAGGAACAATCCTCATCACTGCATGTGGGTGAGGTTTATACAGTTCTTTCTGCTCTTCCCCCAGCAACCTGGTGATGCTGGATTACACATTGAGGGCCTTCTCCTTGTATAAGGAGCCCAAGGACCCAGATGGTGGATTTCTCTGTGAGCTATGGGTGCACATTGCTGTGATAATGAGACACTTCCATCAGCTCCTGAGCTCGTAGTGCTGCAGGAATGCTGAAATGTGTTGTCTGAATGCAGCCAACACAAACCACAGGTCTACATCCCAAACCAAATTGTGTTGTGCAATCTTAATAGGGAATTATATAATTTATTCAAAAGGCACTGTATGAGCACTAGGAGGAGTTGTTAGTCATTGGATTGAGCTTGTCTTTTTGGCCAATCAGTTCCTCTGTTGGTTATTGAAATGTTAAATGCTCAGTAGAACCAGTTGAGGTTCCTGAATATTACCTTTGTTCCCCTGAAGTCAGGGTAGGAAGGACAGATGGCTGGACCATATGCGACACTAGCTCTGTATATGTTTGTGTCTGTATGCGTGCATACGTGCCTGGACTGACAAATACAGACCATGTTCTGGTTTATATTGCAAATACATGTTGCAAAACTGTACCACTTAAAGAGGGACATTACAGTATTCCAAGCAGGCAGTATTTTACAAGAATCAATAATCATGTTAATTCATAATGGCTAAAACCTCTACAGACTTGTTTTCCAAGGATATCAAAGTACTTGGCAAGCATGGGAATAATTCATGCTCCTATATCATCATATTGACTTTATTGAACATGTTTATGTAGAAAAAGGTATAGGAATATTTGCCTATTTTGTACCAATGAAAGCACAAAAGGTGACTGAATCTTGTGTGGTTTCTTTTCGGAAAGGACCTGGCATTCCTGGCTTGAGTGCAATATGGATGCAATATTGGCAGTCCATTTTATTCTCTTCTTTGCTCTAACTTCTGTGAGACAAGACTCCTCCCCACGTCTACCTTTCAGTGCTTTTGATACTCTGCTGGATTAGACCACTGGTTTTACGAAGACAAGAGAGATGATTCAAGATCCCTATCTTCATATTTGGCAGTGTTCTGGAGTAATGAAAAGGAAGAACTATACTACCATAGAAAGAAGTCCCTGTATGAAGGCATAATTAATGAAACTGCTCCAGGCATCTTCTACTAGTGTGTGACACTCTATCCTTTCCTCTTACCAACCCGTGTAACAGCCATCCTAAGATTTTTTTTTTTGCTGCTGCTGCTGTAGTATCAAAACAGAAGTTCTTAGAGATTGGAAGGTCAATGAAACAAATAAGCCATGATTTATAAGTGAGACATTTGTGAAGGTGAATGACCACTTTTCCTGGATCCCAAAATCATCATTCAGTAGATCCTCAAATCTGACCAGCCAAAATTGTTTCTCATGCAGGTTTCAGAGCAAATGACTAGGCTCCACCACACAAAGCCACTAGCACAGAAGAAAATGAAAAGGAACAATACATGAGAAATCATAGAAACATTGAAAAATTCAGGTTGGAAGGGATCTAGCTGTCACGTAATCCAGCTCTTCACTCAAAGCAGGGCCAACTACATGGGTTGCTCTCGGCCTCATCTAGGTTTTTACTGTCTTACAGGACGGAGCTTTCCCATCCTCTGGGCAGCCTGCTTGCCCAGTGCTTGGCAGTCCTCATAGTAATATTTTTTCCTTAGTAGGATAGTTTCTCACACTTCTAATTGTGTCCATTGTTTTTTGTACTATTGCTGTGCACCTCCAAGAAGAGTCTGGCTGCATCTTCCAATACCCTCTCATAAAGTAGTTGAAGACAGCAGTAAAATCGTTCTCAGCCTTCTATTTTTAAGGCTGAACAAGCCCAGTTCCCTCAGTCCCTCCCTGTACATCATGTGCTCCAGACCTGCACCTATCCTATCTGCTAAATACTCTCTCCCCTCAGACCTTTTTGAATCAAGGATAGGTCAGTGCAACTGAGAGGGACAGTGACCCACTGTCCAAATGGAGCCCTGCTAGAGTGAGGAGCAACTGCACTGAGGTTATTGAGGGATTGTCAGAGGTATCTGGGCTCCAAAACATTCATAAACCAGCAATTTTTAAAATGCAGCAGTCTCTGGATCAAAAGTGCTCGTGAGTGTTGCTGCCAAGGTAGTTCTAAATTTCTGCTCATTGCAGTTATTGCTACGGGAACATTGCTGGCATAACATTTTCTCCTGTAGTCTTTCTAGAGCACCTGCTTCATTCACCACATGTGCAGCCATAAGCCAGGACAGATGCTCAGGAAAAGAGCTGAAACCCCAAAGCCCACAGGGCTGACACCCTTTATCAGAAAAGAGGCCACCCAAGTTCCTGGTTTAAGGAGGGAAGAAGGAAAAAGTCTTTGGAGACGAAGCAGCTTCCTTAAAGTGTTTAAGGAAACCCTTTCCAGAGACAATATTAAAAATGCATGGGTGGGGTGAGAGAGGAAGAATTCTTATTTATGTATAAAGTTACACATGGAGACAATGTCCAAAATCACTGAAAAAAAGAGTCTGTGTGTCTCTGTTTTCCTGAGTTATGATAGCATGTGTTTAGTATTACCGTTAATTCCTTTTAGGAGCCAAAGTTAAGGTCTTCCAAAGCATAAGGGTTTTTTTTTAAAGCTCAGTTAAATTCTACTGATTCAAAACCTACTTAAACATAGCAAAAAAAATCTCTGGAAACTCTTTATTTAACTTTCTGCAGTTGAAACAATTTTGTAATTGGATAAGCAATCAGGCCAGTTCAAATAGATGGAATTTTGCATTACTGAGCAGAACAAATTATATTTGAACCTGGAGAAAATAGTAATATAAGAAATGTAGTGCTTTTTTTCCATTGAGAAAGGACAGCCACACAGATCTAGTCTAAAGGGCTCTTATTGTAGCTTAAGGAAACAAACCTGAAGACTTCATGGGATGACGTATCATGCACATCCCACAGCGCAGAGGTGTCACAGGGTGGTTGGTTGCAATGAAAGGTGGCTAGGGAGGGTGTCTTTGGTGGCTTTGCACAGTTCTCACATCCCAGCATATGACACTCCAGTCGCTGAGGTTGTTGTTTGTGGTTTTTATGTGCTCAGCGTGTTGAAGTGAGCAGGCTCTGGAGGCAGCAAGTTGCAAGGAGGAGGTAGGATCAGTTCACGACTCCCCATCCTCTTTTTTCAAGCAGTGCGGCCGTCAGATCGACAAGATGGTAAAGCACATATGTGTTTCCCAAATGGCTTAAGTCATTTGTCTTTAACTCCAATCTCTTTTTGGTGTGGAATAAGGGATTTCACTTTTAACATCATCTCAAACAAAACTACTGGGAGCTGTGAGTGTGTGTATTTCGTTAGAGGTTTTCTATGGAGTTGCTAGTAGGAACAGTGTAAAAAATAAGGTTGTAGAACTGGTGCATTAGGAGGATTTCTTATGTAGGAGAGGTCATAAAGCTAAAAGGGGTGTTACTTTACTCTGAATCAGTTCTCCCTCATTCTCTCCCCTTCGATGGCCTTCAACTCCAATCTGGCTGGTAATGACAGTGTCCTTGCTGTGGTGCCAAGCTGTAGGGGACTATATGTGAAGCACTATGGCAGCAGGAGCATGTGGGCAGGACAGGCTCAGTCTCCCTGGTCGGTTCTGCCAGGACCAGGTCTTCTGCCATGGTCTTCAGTTCAGGACTAACAGAGAGCAGGTTTCCGTTTTCAGATATGAATTGCCTAAGAAAATATAGTACTTCTGTTTATTGTTGACAGAGGTGTTTTCTTTAATCAGTTTCTTGTTTTAAGGACTTAAAGGCTAGAACTCAGTGCAGCACTTCGTAGTGCCTGGAGAAGGGGACCGCTGACAGCAAAAGCCATGATCCCTTTCAGGAGTCAGCTCTGGCAGGACAAGGAAAGCACAAGGCTGGTGGAGTTTCTGCACCTCATCCCTTCCTCATCCAAGGACAGTTAATGCCATATGGTTTAAAGCAGGGAAATTGAATGAGAAGCAAAAAGGCCCCGTAATTAAAACTTGAGGGATTCAGTACGGACTCAGTGCCACCCAGTGTCAGCCAGAGTTCCCATCCACCCAAGCTCGATTTCCTGCAATTTGTTTAATCTTGCCAAAATACTGTGTAACAAATTACCTTCTCAGATAGCATGGGGAGATAAGCCGTAATTCCACAACACAGCACTTACAAACAAAATGTTAGCGAGGTCTCCTTGGGCAGAGAGTAACCCAAGTAGTGAGAAGATGACTTCTGGTGGTTTTCTTCGTGAGCAGAGCAATTAGTTTTTTCCATTAATCTAACAGAATAAGCAAAACACCAAACTGTTAACTTGATTGATACTAGCACTGTCCAGGCTGCCAAACATTTAGCAGCTGATAGCAAATTTGTACAGCTGCTTTCATCTGACTGAGCCAGTAACCTTTCCAAAGTTTTAGGGGGGAACATGACCAGATCCAATTTCTATAATATTTCCAGAGAACTGACAGGAGAAAGAAGCCAGATCAAACATGGGCATATCCCTTTTCTATACATAAGGCCAAGAGAGAGCAAACCACAGGAAAAAACACAAATTTTCCATGTTTTTAGAACTGGATGGTTCAGCTAATCTCCATCCAATAAGTCAAGGCAGAGAGAGAGGAGAAAATGGTTTACTACAGATCACCACTACAATGGCAAAGACTTACTTCTGTGGGAGAAGAGCCACCACGCTGTGGTATTTGCTCATCTTTTCAAGCCTGGCCCCTGGGTTTTACCTGTTCACACTTCTTCACACAGATCTTTCCACTTCATTCTCTATCTGAAATTCAGAAAGAAAATACTTTTCACAGCTGAAGGTCCCCGTGCTCTGCAGGGATGTTTGTGTTTTGTACAATATTAGAGGCTTGCTCTCCTCTGTGGTTACATTATTTACCCTGCACTTACCTGGCCACCATTCCCTGGTGCTGTGTACTCAGACTTTGCAGTGGGGACTTGAATACGGTTAGATGAAGTTGCTTTAGGAGAATAAAAGCAGCAGTTTTGTAATCCTCACTGTTTCTCAAGCCCAGTTGCAAATTTCCCCCTTCCTTCCATGCAGGCAGAGCCATCTTCAGACGTAAAAGCTTTACAAGGACTTATGGATTTGATTAGGTAGATTAAATAGACACAAAGATGAAATTTGCAGTGAACTTCCTGAGAGATTGAGCAGTGGATGGGAACAAGAGCCTCCCTACCAATTTGAGGTCTAATAACTTTAACCCCTCTGTGTTTTAGAGGCCCAGAGAGCAGACAGAGATGCTAGAGAAAAAACAGGCCCACAAAACTGTTATGTGGGTCCGGTCAGTGCTCTGCCCAGTCTTTAGACATTTCTGAGGTTAGTGGTGGGCCATAGACAGTTAGGAGTCACAGCAAAGATTAGCCATGGTGTGAGAGACCCACATGAGTTGCTACAAGCTGGAGAGCAGAAACTTTCAAGGACACATCTAGGCTGCTTGCTGCTCTATGAGGGACGGGTGCAGGCGTGGGAGCTATTCACACCACCTACTGCTGGGGCTGTCAGACCATGGCTTTTCCACAGTGAGATGTCAACCCTGTATTTAGGCAGCCTACTATAGATGACTTATTTAAATTACCTTTTGCATTTTGTTTCCTTCACTCACCTCTTAGGAGAACACCAGGCAGCAGAACTAGCTGGACCCTGGTCCTTGGCTGAACACTATGCCCTTCACCTTCACAGTAAAACCCTGAGTATGTGACAAAAGCAGCTCTCATCAGTTGTGATTTTGCTCACAACTGCCTATCACACAGCCTGGAAACAAAGCAAATGAGTAATGGCACTCCCACACTCAGATGTGTATTTGACCATCAATTTATTCTGTACCAGTGGCATGTGCACACATCCCACACACACAGCAGACCCCCTCAAAGCAATCTTCCCCATAGGCATGTCATCAATATGACCACAATTTGTCTCACAAATAAGCTTGTGTTGCAAACCATAAATGTCTGCTAATTCACAAAGTCCATCTAGCACGGTCTTCTCTCTAACACCAACAAGAAGCAGATTCTGGGGGAAGAGGTAGGAAACATGGCAAGTATCGAGTTACCTGTTCCCTGCTTATCTTATCCCAGCCCATTTCCCAGCAACGAGTGCTTTAGGGACTGTGAGCTATAGGTAACATCTGAACTGTCTTAGTTCTCAATGGACTTCTTTTCCCTGAGTTTGTCAAAACCTGTGTAGGCTTTTGGCCTCCACAATATCCTGCAGCAATGAGTCACGATTCAGTTATGCATTGTGTGAACAAATACTTCCCCTTGTTTATTTTAAAATAAATCTGCTACTTGCTCTTTTCACTGAGCACCATTCAGTTCTCATGTGTAAAAAATAATGTCCTGTTGTTCCTCAGCCACCTTCTCCCACCATTTGTTACTGTAAAACCCTATTACCTGCCTTTAATCATTCCTCATTGTGCTGGTTTTGGGTGGGATAGAGTTAATTTTCTTCATAGAAGCTAGTATGGGGCTATGTTTTGGATTTGTGCTGAAAACAGCATTGATAACCCAGGGATGTTTTCGTTCCTGCTG
The DNA here is from genome assembly GCA_031468815.1 of Morus bassanus. Lineage (NCBI taxonomy): Eukaryota > Metazoa > Chordata > Aves > Suliformes > Sulidae > Morus > Morus bassanus. The sequence goes on from CM062572.1 coordinate 10,377,489, forward strand.
AGCAGGGCTTACACAGAGCCAAGGCCTTCCCTGCTCCTCACCCCACCCCACCAGCGAGTGGCTGGGGGTGCTCAAGGAGTTGGCAGGGGACACGGCTGGGACAGCTGACCCCAACTGACCCAAGGGATGTCCCACACCATATGACATCATGCTCAGTATATAAAGCTGGGGGAAGAAGGAGGAAGGGGGGATGTTCGCAGTGATGGCATTTGTCTTCCCAAGTAAGCATTACGTGTGATGGAGCCCTGCTTTCCTGGGGGTGGCTGAACACCTGTGTGCCAGTGGGAAGGAGTGAGTGAATTTCTTGTTTTGCTTTGCTTGCACGTGCGGCTTTTGCTTTACCTGTTAAACTGTCTTTATCTCAATCCATGAGTTTTCTCCCTTTTGCTTTTCCGATTTTCTTCCCCTTCCCACCGTGGGAGAGTGAACAAGTGGCTGTGTGGGGCTTAACAACCCCAGTTGCCAGCTGGGGTTAAACCACAACAGTCCTTTTTGGTGCCCAACATGGGACTTAAAGGGTTTGAGACAATGACAGCTTTGATTGGAATGTGCTAGATAGAATTTATAGCTGTTATTGCTGTTTAGCTATTAATGGACATGCTCCTGGGCTTGCCGTGGGGCTTGCTTGCCTTACAGTATATTAGAGTCTAGTGCTCATTAGCGGCTCGTTAGCTTGCTTTTCCTCCTTGCCTGTACTGCTGTACTGCTTATCATCTTACTCTGCTGTGCCTGGGAACATTTTGATAACAGCAATGGCGATGCGCCTGGGCTGGCAGATGGCCAGGGCATCACTGCTGTTTCGGTGCTGCTGTACTGGACAGGCAGGAATTCCAGTGTGAACTCGACTCAAAGGGACTGTGACCTGTGGATGAGCCCATGTGGGAGCAGGGCACTCTGAAGCATCTGTGACCATGCATAAGTCTACACCAGAGCAGGTACATCTCAAAGCGTCTGTGGCCATGGTTATGTCTGTGCTGCAGCAGGTATACCTCTGAAGGGATTGTGGCCCAAGGCTAAGTCCACGCTGGAGAAGGTGCAACTCAAAGCATCTGTGGCTGTGGATAAGTCCATGCTGCAGCAGGTAAACCTTGAAGCATCAGTGGCTGTGCATGCTGGAGCACCTGAAAGTGTCTGGCCATGGATAAGCCCACGATAGAGCAGGTAAACCCTTGGAGGGACTACAGCCATAGGTAAGGCCATGCTGGAGCAGGTTTACTTCTGAAGAGACTGTGCTCATGGATAAGGCTCCACCTAGAGCAGGTACTCCCCTAAGGGACTGCAGTCTGTGGATAAGTGCAAGCCAGAGCTTGGAACAAGGGGAGGAGTTCATTGCAATGTTAAACCTTATGGTCTGGTCCAAAGGGACCAGGGGTGGAGATTGTAATGGAAATACCTTTAAATTGTCATAACCTGGAATTTGAGTTGCATGTTATAGGAATTACTATAGCAGGAACCCCTTGTTGCTAGCCAGGCTAGGAGCAAGGGGAGGAGTTCATTGCAATGTTAAAGCCTATAACCTGGCCCAACGGAACCCGGAGTGGAGATTGTAATGGAGATACCTTTAAATTGTTGTAACCCATGATTTGAGTTGCATGTTACAGCAATTACTATAGCAGGAACCACCTGAAACAATGGAGGACAAGGCTTACAAAAAGCATTGCAAGTGCAGCAGTGACCCGACCTGAGCTGGCTTTGGTGCCCAGTAGCTCTATTCATGCAACACAGCACCTCTTCTGTCCTGAGTAACCACCATAACAGCTGGAGCCCAAAGTCATAGACTAAATGAACTCAGTGGACATTTTGTGGACACTTGTGGACATTTTACAGACATTTTACAGGGGTAGTCCATAGACTAGAGGAATGAAATCTGCGTATTGTATCAAAGGATGGGAAGGGGGGTGGTGGTTAATAAGGATGTATTGTATAGTGTGGGACCTGAGCATGATGTAAATGGTAGGGAATAAGGGGTGGAGAATGTGCTGGTTTTGGCTGGGATAGAGTTAATTTACCTATTAAACTGTCTTTATCTCAACCCATGAGTTTTCTTGCTTTTAGTCTTCCAATTCTCTCCCCCATCCCATCAGGGGGGAGTGAGCGAGCGGCTGTGTGGGGCTTAGTTGCTGGCTGGGGTTAAACCTCGACACTTATGTCCTTCCTATTTATTGCTATTCAGTCCTCCAGGTACCAGGTACCCAACAAGATCAGTGGCCTCAAATGTAATCCAGTATTTTCAGCAGTATCACAGGGGAAAAATAGTCTGGTATCACCTATAAATGCCAACAAGCTTGGAATTAGACAGTGGCAGACAGATTAGACTTATGGCATGAGGTACAGGCTTGCTTTTGGTGCTCATTTTGGGCAGAATCAAGCTGAACAGAGGATTTATTTGGTTCTGACAGCACCTTCATTTTGGGAGTTCACCTAACATTTTCCTGCCAAGAAGGATAAGACCTTGCCTGCTTTGTGAGCTTTCTGACTGGACCCAAAGTCAGACCTGTAAGCTGTTTTTCCAGTCTTGTGCTTTCTGAGGAGCATACACAGATGCCTGAACAAATAATGGTCCTGATGAAACGGATCAATCACTTTATGACCTAAAGGTAAAATACCCCTGAAAAGATGAAAAAAAAGCCTCAAGCATATCAGTTCTGGATGGTGAAATGTGCGGGAAGACATGCCTCATCTACTTGTAAATGCACCAGCTCTCGTACTCCATTTTGCTACAATAAGTTTAACCAAGCAAAACTGAGCTCAACAGAGCTAATCATCTGAACACTGTGGACAGAACTGTGTCTCCTGGCTTAAACAAACGCACCTCAACTTTGTTTCTTTCAGTAACCAATCCTTGGACAAAGTAGTCCAAAGTACAGCTCAACAGAATTCAAAGATCATTGGAAGACAGGGAACTACTGGAGAGAATCCAGTGGAGAGCTATGCAGATGATCAGGGGACTGGAGCATCTCTCTTATGAGGAAAGGCCTCATAGGACCTGTGTTTGTTTAGCCTAGAGAGGAGAAGACTGAGGGGGATTCTTATCAATGCTTATAAATATCTGAAGGGTGGGTGGGTGGGTGTCAGGGGGATGGGGCCAGACTCCTTTCAGTGGTGCCCAGCGACGGGACAAGAGGCAAAGGGCACAAATCGGAACACAGGAATTTCCACCTGAATATGAGGAAAAACTTCTTTACTGTGAAGGTGACAGAGCACTGGAACAGGCTGCCCAGAGAGGTTGTGGAGTCTCCTTCTCTGGAAATATTCAAAACCAGCCTGGATGCGGTCCTGTGCACCCTGCTCTAGGTGACTCTGTTCAAGCTGGGGGTAGGACGAGATAATCTCCAGAGGTCCCTTCCAACCCCTACCATTCTGTGATTCTGTGATTGATGCCCAGTTATCACCAACATGGCTCTGCTTTTCTTTGAGTTGCATAAATGTAAGATTTTGGAAGATTAAGATGTGGAAATGCTATTGAAACCACACATCCCTTTGGGTTGTAACTGGAGCACCCTTTGGCTCGAGGGTCTGCTAAAAGAATGGAATGAACCTCAAACAATACCAGAAATTGTTTAGGGTTATAGAAAATTAGCTAATTATCCGACGTGGGGCAAGGATTTGATCATTAGAACAAGCAAATGCTTGGCATGTTTTTTGGCATCTCATGACCACTTAACAAGCTGTAACACTCTTCTTTCAAAACAGTTTGACAATGCAATTTGAAATTAGTGTGAGTCATGGGACTGACCCCACTGGACTGGCGTAAGATAAGGTTATACCAAAGGAATCTGATAGAAGGGCAGAAAAAATGTCTGCCCACTATGCCCACTGTGTATGTGCCCCTATAAGGCAGCCATTTTAACAAACCTGGTATTTTTTCTCACTTCTTGATATTACAGCCAGGCAGATGAAAGCACAAGTAGAAAATATGAAAATATTAAAAAGTTGTAAATACTACTAGCTGTAGACAAGCCTCAAAATGGTGTCAGAGGTCACGTAGCATAAAGTAATCTCCTAACCCTGATGGCCAGGGACTGAAAGACTCCAGGCATGAAGTTTTGTAAAGGAATTTATTCTCCAGAAATGATGGATTGAGGTTACATTTTAGCAGCAAGGTCACAGCAATGAGATAAGGAAATACAAGGGAATCTGTTACTCATCCTAGGTTTATCTCACTGGACCACAGTGTTGCCACTCCTAATTTGTACCAGCACAAAGATGAGCTGAAGGAGTTCACCTCTGCATGAGTGGTTGTGTAAATAAAATGCAACGTGTTTCACCAGCTATGCCAATGCTGAGCTCCTCTTCTGTCAGGTCAGGGATTCCCCATAGGCAAAGGTCGGGCGAAAGGTCAGAAGGGATCTGTGGTGCCCAAACAGGTCTTCTGCTCCAAAAACATGGGCTGTGATGGCAAAGAGCCACAGACCAACCTATGGCACAGCCTGGGCACAGCCCCAGTCCCAGAGCTGTGTCCCAGCCCTGGTCTCTGAGGAGCCATCACCATACCACAACTACAGCCTGCTGGTGGTTTTTACCTGGGCTGGCAAGCCACTGATGAAATCCTCACTGGAGAGCTCTTCCTGGCACCTGCAGCCAGTGGCAATTAATGACCCCATTCATGATGAACTTGGTGCTTGGGCAAGGGTGGTTTTGCCCTGTGGCTTCCTGGAAGGGACCAAGTGAGTTCAGATGCTGTAGTGATGGAGCAGCTAGAGATTCACAGCAAAAAATACACAAAAACATCTTGTCTTGCTTCACTCAGAGGGAAACAGAGTGACTGGGGACAGAAAGGGGACCTAGAAACAGAGCTCAGATGGTTTCTTCTATGGGATGATTAGACTGTCCCCAGAAGTGCTTTGATTTCTGCACTCTGTGGTCTTCAGCCTTTTTAGTTTTTCTGAGCCTTTCTATGTACTGTTAGCCTGTGGCTCTGGGCAGAGGGAGAGGAACTTCTTCGATTTTCCAAATAGCAAGAACAGACTCTGCCCAGTGCTGGGAACTGAGCATATTGACCCTGATCCTGTTCCTGGTGAAGCTGGAGCAGAGTTAATGCCCATAAAGTAAGGCATATCCAACAAAAGTAAGGATGACCGAAATAGCCTCTACTCTGGACTGAACTAGAAGTGGCAGAGATAAAAATTGTGGCTCTGCAGCTTGAGCTGTGAAGCTGGCTGTGAGAAATCTGTGATGGAGTCACAGCTCCTACTCTGGCAATGGAGAAAGATGCCATGCTGATGTTATGCTTACTATAGAGAGATCTCTTATTTCACTGCTTTGGCAAACTGCTGCCAGCAGAGGATTTTGTTGGATTTGTGTGTTGGGTTTTTTCCCCCCTCTGCTTTCTTTGGTAGAGGAAATATTTTTTCTCCTTTCTGAGTTTGGAAGTTCCTGGCCTTTGACCCGCATCTGCACATGGAGCAGTTCAGCATCAGCTCCTGGGTGAGGAAGGGGTCAAAGCAAGGGATATCAGAAGGATGGCTCTGGAGAGCATCATTGCAAACATTTTTGAAGGACACTGAAAAACTGTTCCTGCTATGTCTGGTGTGGAGCCATCGCAGCCAATGAAGATGTCTCCTGCTAGAGCCCCGGGTATGGCAGGGAGCTATCAGATAACTCTACTCTACAGATGAGAGCCCTTGTACTCTCAGAGAAGAAAAAAGGGCCTTTCCTTTCATTCCCCCTTTCTGTTCTCCTTGGCTATCTCTCATTCACCAAGATTATGTGCTGGAGAGAGGAGAGAGAGGATGTACTGGATTTGGCTGGTATAGAGTTAAGTTTCTTCATAGTAGCTTGTATGCTTGCTGCCTGCCAGGGTTAAACCACAACAGAGGGAAAAGCAGCAGTTCCTCTCGCCTCCCACTGTACTCCCACACCCCCTCCAGCTCCTCCGGGAGGTCCCGACATCTCCATCTCACTGCTGGAGGAAGCTGCCCCTGGCAGCACTGTGGGATGGGATAAAGCACTCCATGCCTCCGACTCACTGGAGCTGAGAGCAGCCGTGCATAAAGAAGGCTTGGAGAGGCTTATTTTTAAGTCTCCTCTGGGAGCTTCACTCACCTAAATAAACCAAATGCTGGCTGAAAGCCCTGTTCCACCTGGGAGCTGAGACCCCATGCTAGATGGGATGGAAAAGCCTCCATCAGTCTACACTAAAAGTATTTTCTTTGCTTGTGGACAGCCAATGACCCATGCAACAGTGCTGATGGGGCTATGGGAAGAAGAGCTCTCCATGAGAAGAAAGCTCTGACAAACTGTCCCTAAATGGTCAGCACAGGCTGCTGTTCAGCTGAAGAGAAGTCCAACAGGGTTTTTGAACCCCCCCCACAAGTACACAGACCCATGTGTAGTGTGGATGCTGTCACTGAGGGGTGGTAGGATGATGACCAAGCAGAGGTGCTCTGGGAGGCATGTTTTGCTTTGTGGTCCCACTCGGGGAGCATCTATAGCACCAGCTATACCCAAACCACCACGGGGCTGCATTGGCCTGAGCATGAAGGCTGGTGAGCACAGCCAGGAAGCAAACATGCAGCAGTCCTTCATCCACTTGGGGATTTGAGGGCTGTAGATTCAGATCTGCCAGGACTTAGATGCATCCTGGGTGCTCTGGATATTACCAATACTGCTGCCAGAATATTTGCTGCTGTTGCCAGCTATGACTGACAGCTTCACATGGGAGTGTCTCAGACCCACATGTAGTGAGCAGCTCTCTGTACATGTAGCAGCAGCAGAAGGATTAAGCATTAGGATTTTGCACACCTCCACAGGTAACAGGAGGGATGGAGGGTTTCAGAGCTCACTGCTAGGGCTGAGATTTGTGGGAGACACCAGGGTGTGGATGTGCCAGAGGGACTTGGTAGACCTCCCCGGAGAGTACCTGCATCCAGGCCAGGCCAGGGAGAAGCAGGATGCTGCTGTACCTCCAGCCAGGTCTGTGCAGACAAGCTGGCCCCAGCAAGCAGCCCCAGCGCTACCCACACATATTGTGGTGCTTTCCCACAAGATCAGAATCAATCCCTTAAGCCTTACACTGTCATCTTGTTTGCTTGCTTAGCCTTTCCCTGTATATCCCACAGACAGTGCAGTGAAATGTGTCTTTTCCGGTATGGCCATGCCCATGTGCATCTGAGTAAACTGACATTGTCCCAGCCTGAGCTTTCACCATTCTAATGGTTTCAGGTTTAATCATCAAGCACTGTTATAAATAATGAATTGTGAGAGACGACGTCTTCCAGTAAATCCCGCTGTGTCTGCTTATGTTTGGATCACTGCATTATGCTAAAGTCAGCTGCTCAGAAGCTATTAATGTGGGGAGGCACGGAGTGGATGAGGGAGAAAGGGAGAGAGGCATTAATCTGCTTTGTTAGGTGATGATTAAGGGGCAGTGCTGGGGTGACTAGTTTAATGCTCAGAGTGGCCTGACTCTGCTCCATGACAAACCATGAGCAAAACCAAGGCTAAATCCAGTAGGAGCTGGATCAGACAGTTGTGTACTTGATTCACGGTGTAAGGGGGATTTAAATCGTTAATGGACTCACCCGGGAACTCTGGCAAATGGGTCATTTGACTACCAGGTGAGGGGCAGATTAACAACCAGGGAAGCAGGGAAATGGCAAGGAACTTCAGACAGGGGTCAAAGCATATCCTCTTCCACTTTTACAATGGATCCCTAGGGATTTCAGGTGGGATCTGCTAACCCCACAGTGAAAATGTTCATATTGCTTGTACAGCTGGAACACACCAGTCCTCAGGACCAGGGTACACAGGATCAGCAGTAGGAGCTTGTCCTTAATAGGAAATGTCTTACATTACACTGACTTTTCTCTGGAAACAATGACGTGATTAGACAAGTCCTGAATCAAAGTAAGCATGATTCAGAAAATATAGATGGGACTTACATGGCGTCCTTTGAGCAGTACCCTGACTTTTGACGGATTTAACCTCAAAATTCCTCTGGAAAGTATATGCCCTATAGTTCCCAGTTTACTACTGAAGAGCTGAAACACAAGGAGCTCAGGCACTTCCCAGCTCAGCTTTGCAAGACCTGCGTGACGCTGATGACCAAGAGCAGACCCATCCACGTGACAGACACTGTGCAGAGACTCTGGATGAGCACAGGCTTTGCAGGCTATAGGATCACAAGCCGTACAGCTGGGTTGTAGCACTGCTGTACCCGAGGGGAGCATCTCCCAGCAAAGGTGGTCTGTGCACCCCCAGCCAAAGGAAGCGTGTGTCTCGGGGCTCCCTGCTCCTCTCTCTGCACACTACATGCTGTGCTATATCATGCTACCAGCCCACCAGGATCACTCACATCTCACTGCACACAAATGCCCTGAATCTCCTCTTCAAAAGTGGCTTGGTGCAGGTCCCTGCCTCCAAAGGTTTGCTTTTATAACACCCCTGTACAGCTAGCCATGGATAATTAATGCCAATGGAAACAAAGGACTTCACAAGCCTACCCAGAAATGGACTGATTGGAAAGCCCTGCTGCTCACCAACCTGTTTTAATGAAAGTAAATGGCTCTAATGAAATATCATGCTGTGAGCAATTGCATGCTGGCTCTGGACTGATTCAGCACAATTCCCAGGGCTCTCCCTGCCCTGAGTGGCCGAAACAGCATTGCTCCCGCTAGCCATGTATCCTTGCCTCTTGCTGTAGGTCCAGTTCACAGACCCTTTTTCTCTGGGGCATGCACCCTCAGCTGGGCCATCCTGCTGATCAGCCACTGCCACCGAGGGGTCACTGTCCAGACTGGGGCTGGAGCCATGGGTAATGCTCCAGCTGTGCAAAGCAAGGAATGTCTTGTGTTTCCAAATATCCCATATCCCATCTCCCTGACTTTGATTCAGCCCACTCCCAGGAAACTTACGTGTTGTAGGAATCTGGATGGCAAATTTTGGCAAGAACCTGAAATATTGTCAGTGAGCAGCACTTTTGAAATAAGAGATTACTTTTTAAATAGCACGAGAGCTCTGGCTATTTATTTACTTGTTCAGCACTCTCAGTTTTTAAGCAAAACTTATTTAGTTTTGATGTAGAATGAAACATTTTTCACTCATTTAGGTTTTGTGTGGCTGTTTCTCCTTCTCTGCTTTTCCATCCCGAATCCTCCTATCTGGCAATAATGGAACTTGGAGGAAAGGAAAAGGAGGAAAAAAAATAAAAAAAGCATTCCCTTTTTTGTGTTTTAAATCACATTGAGCCGAAATGAAAAACACGGTTTTACTGCAGATTGGAAAATATCAGGTGGGGAGCAGAGAAGAGAAACATAAATTGTTCTAATCATCTTCTGAACTAGGATTGCTCCCATTTCCACCAGCTTCCAGTTCCTGAAGCCCTTGCTGAGCACACAGTCCCCGTGCCTGCTGAGGGCTGCTGCAGAGTGCTTGTCTCACACTCCTGCCTGCAGATTGTCAGCCTCCAGCCAAGATGGAGAATGCTGCAGACCACAGCATTTAACCTTTCGAAAGGCTCCTCTGTCTCAGAGACACACTGTGCAAATCTTCTCTACTTAATGTGAGTTCTTGGCCTGGCCCTCAGTGATTACGGCAGAGAAAGAGCCTGTGATGGGTGATCAATTTAAGATAGTAAACAGGCTGTCAAGGACTGTTCCAGGAAATACTTTTTTTTTTTTTTTGAGTCATTTTTATGTGAGAACATGAGGAAGGTAAGTAGAGAAAGCTAACAAGTGTATTCACTTGGAATTAATAACATCTGAGTGAGATACACAGGCTTCCCATTAGCTAGCAGTAGCACAGAGACATCCTGGAACCTAGATTTTAGGAAAGGATGAAGAATAACAAATGCAAGTGACGTAAGTACTGCAGAAAATCAGATTTTTCAAGACAGCATTCACCTGCTGGGCTGGTTATCTCCTTCCAGTTTACTGAGGCGTGCTCCTGTTTGGGATGGCATTTTATTCTCAGGTCAAACCATTCCAGACTTGGAGAAGCTAAAGCCTCATCTGGTTCAAATCAGCAATATCCCTGTCACCACCCAAAGCCAGGGGAGTTAAGGCATTTACACCTGTGGAGTCTTCCTTAGGAGATTTTCCAAATGATCTTAGGGAGTGTGGACACCTAAGAAAGGGCTGGGCAACAGCAAAGAGTTTCTGACTTGTGTCCTGATCCTAAAAGTTGCACCTAGTTTAGGGAAAAACTAAGTGCTAATTTTGTTTCTATCTTTTTTTTTTTCATTCCTTTTTCCCAGCACCAAGCAAATAGGGATCCACAATGGGCCTCTGAGCCTCCCTCCATGTCCCAGGAATGCCTGTAGCTTCCCTCAGCCAGTTTCATGAGACTCAGCCGTTTCCTTATGGCACAGCCCATCTCCTGGATGTGCTTCCTGGCCAGCCCTCCAGCCACTGGAAAACAGGGTCTCTCCATTGCTTTTAACAGTGCTTTCTAGTTTATTCTGTGTGAGGATTTAGCTTTTTGATTTCCATGAGTTGTGTGGCTCCTGGGTTATGCCTCAGAGCTCCTGGGCCTCTCTGGTTCTTGCTATGGATTGGCTTAGGGTGGGCAAGCTGGCACCACCACCCCCTCACGGGCTTTGGCTAAATCCTGAAGACCCAAAATAGCTCCTAATACCCTTCCCACACTTGTTCTCTTTGTTTCCAGCGTTATTTCTTCTCTTTTCTTTTTGCTGTGACTCAGTCCAGCGAGCCTGGGATGAAAGCAGCATCTAACAGCAATGATGGCAGTAGGGCAGCACTGCTACCAGTTCACTTGGTCCCAGGGGAGGTGATAAAATCATGCTTGGACCAAAGGCTCCCCAGAGCCCATTAACCCAGGCATGACTGCAAGTGAGAGTTGATCCAGGGCTGCAAGCTGACACGGTCTTTATAGGCTGCTTGTTTGTGTATCTGCATGTGTTTAATAAGTTGGAGAATTTGTTCAATAATTGCTACGATGAAAGCAAGCCAGCAATAATGTGTTGCAATGTTTGGACTTATTTAACTATTTAATATTATAACAGGGAGATTTTCTCTTCCGTTTGACCTTGAACTCTCTTGCTCTTATCCTGTTCTTTACCCTGTTTCTGGATTCTTCTCATGTCTTCAGGTCATGTATTCCCTTTAGTCCCACACTCCCACATATGCACCCAAGTGGACTGCCTATCTCCTTCACCCTGACCTTGCTTTGTGCCCTCTTCCACACCATTCCCTCCACCAGCAACATCATCTCCAAGGTGTGCTGATAGTTCTTCCCTGCAACATCATCACAATGGACCCACACTCCTCTGGCTGGTTTGTGCTGCGTTTCTCTTGTACCTTCCCCCCTCTATTTCCCCTCCTGTGCCCTTGGATGAGGTGAGTGCACAAGCCAACCTCTTTTAACTCTTCACCACAATTAGGCAGGAACAGAGCTCCAGGGAGAAGGAAGCCCTGGACCTCTTTGGTGAGAACCAGGGTGCCTGTGGGCAGGAGCACAGGGAAAGCTGAGGGAGCCGCAGAGCAGTTCCCAGTTAGAGTGGGGCTGTGAGTAGTCTAACAGGGGGGCTTACTGCATCTTGACTGTATAGTGTGCTTTACTCATCCTTCCACTTCCAGGCACTGCTATCTTTGGCTATGAAGTAGTTGTGATAAATTTTTCTTTTCTTCTTTTCTTGGAGTGTTTTATGAGAGATACCCAGACGGTCTCCATATCATGAGGGTGAAGCTGAGGCTGTTAAGGTTCTTGTCTGAAGTCACTCAGCAAGCTGATAAAAGAGCCAGGATTCAAATCTAGGGATCCTACACTTCAGTGCAATGTTCCGTGTTGAAGGTCTTTAAACAAAATGGCAAAAAACACCTCTTCCTCCATTCTCACCGTCCTGGAATGATGAAAATTACTCTGAAGTCCCAGGTCACATTTCACACATTGCCTGCTGTGACAGTGCGACTGCATCCACCCTCCTCTCTGGACCAGGAGGATTGTTCAAAGCAGCAGAAGAGAATATTGCGTGGACAAAAGCCCCAGGCATGGACACATAAGGGTTATTGCAGGTTCAAAAGCCATGTGTGAGTTCTGCTGGCACAATCTGGGCAGGAAATTTTACAAACACACCAACTTTCCTGTGTAACTTCATCTCTCCCGGCAGTATATGCATGACTCGTTCAGACATATCTTTACCCCATACTTTTCCCATTCCTTTTCAATTTATTTGAGCTATGTCTCTCTTTTCTCTCTTCCAGAGAATGTGCTGTCATTTCACCAGTGCAGAGAAAAAATGTGAATTTTTTAAAAGTAAAGAAAGAAATAATCATCTCTCAATTGAGTATTATGATGACAGAAATCATCAACAACTCACAAGTCAGGAAGATTAGTTACTGCCACAGTCAAGCCCTTTACCTCTTATTTTTCAGTTTCTTTTTTATACCCTTATTTATTCTTATAAATCCTTCCTTTTACAGCCTTCTTTTCTTTATAAACACACCTTTTTTATACCTTTTGGATCACATTGTGGTTTGGGTATGTACCTCTGCTTTCTTAAGGTTTGAAACTGTGTACAGTCTAATGCTTGGTACGGAGTTACATCACAGGTAGGGGGTTATTAGCAGCAAATTAAGCAAGGATAAATTCTTCACCCACACATTTCTTGCAGCAATCCAGATCTGCTTCTCTGTTTGGTGTGATGATCTGGCAAAAAATACTGTGAGTTCTTGGTGTGTCTGTCTGTATGGGTATGCAGCAGCTGTAGCAAAATGGCCAGAAAGGGTCAAGAGAAGTGGCCCAGTAGCAAAGGGGACACCCAATTGCAAGTAGGACATTGATTTATACAACTGAAGCCTCAAGAGGTCTAAACAGGGTTAGTCACTTCAAAGGTATTTTTTTAACAAGAGAGGTAACTGCAGGTATATAAGCCTTCCATGACAACATCTTGTTTGACTGATTGATGAAGATAGAAAGTTTTACCACAATAATAATTAACGTGCATTGCCTAATGCTTTTTTTGGAGGTGGATAATGTCTAGGACTTTGCAGGGGAGAGGCAGAGAGAAGAGGGTTTGGAAAAAGAAGTTACAGATCCCAAATACGCAGCTTAGCTTATGCTGCCAGAAAGATGCCAGAGCATCCAACCAACCCTGGGGCCTGTGCACGGAGCTGGACTCAGAGGACTGAGGTGCAGTACCTGGTGCTAACCTTTTGCCTTCTTCTGGCCAAGCCAGCTCCTGCCTCAGTTTCCCCATTTGTAAAACAGTGCTAATTATATGTTTACTCCCTTTGTGAAATGCTTTGAAGCCTACTCATAGTAAATGTTACCTACAGGACTGGTAATGTCTATTATAATGAAATTATGATAAAATTTTATATATATATAATTTGTATATACATCATAATTAAATTATAATTAAAACTTCTATTAAAATTTAATTTTTGCATGACTTGAGACAACATAAACAACAGTTCCCAGTAAGCCAGAATATCGCAAGTTCTTTTCGTATAGAGCAAAACTGCCATTAATTTCAAGCTGGAGTTTTAGTGTAAGCAAACCAACAAAGGAAAGCCTAAATTAAAGAAAAGTATCAAGGGATTCCAGGATTGTTAGTATTCTCCTAAGCATTTAAGTTATTTAAGCAGAGGAGCTTTTCAACATTGTTTTGACAAACACATAAAAGTAGGAGTAAGGGAGTTCAGTCCTCCGCATCAGAAGTGAAGATCCAGATCTGGTTTTGTCCATATTTTTGGTCTAAGCTCAGCATCTCTAATTCATAACTCAGACAGATGTGTTGGCTTTTTCGAAACTGGCAAGAGGTTTGATTCTTCCTTAATTTAAGTGGCTGTTGGCTGCCAGTCAGAGGATCTTTATTCCTTCCCACTGGTGTGCAGTATAAGAATCATTCAAGCTTTGCATTAATTTGAAAGCTCTCTCCTAAAATTCTAACTTCAGTAGTTGTTCAATTTAGTAAAAAAAATTGAAATGTAAGCCAGGTTGATTTATATATGGTTCAAATTCCTTGGGAACATGATCTTCAAAAAAGAAAAACATTCATATACTGCAACCAATGTCAGATGCAGGACATAGTTCTCTAACTGAAGATGGAGTGAATTATATTTCCAATTTACCAACACATCAGTCACCTTCATTTCAGAGGCTCTGTGACATTTAATGAGTGTGTGTTCTTAATGGGTCACTGGACACATTACAAAATTAGGGTTAGAGCCAGAAATGCATTTAGCTGCTTAATGCTTAATTCCCATTAATTTCAGTAAGAATGAGGTGCAGAAGTACTGCTGTGGGGTCCCTTTGCATTTAGCTGTGATGGCTTTGTATGTTAGAGGAAGGAGGAACAAAATGCAACCTTTTGCTTATAGTGCTCCACTCCCCTTTCGTTGCATTGCTCTGCCAAATGCACCAAATCCCCCCCAGCATTCCCCCTGAGTGGGTGATTTCCCTTCAGACCCCTGGGCTCCCCAGCTCCCCACCAAGCCTGTGAAGGGCAGGGATGAAAACCACAGTCAGTACGTAACATATTGTTGGACTCCCTTTCCAAAGTCACCATCTAAACATTCCCTCAGCAGCGTGCCTTCTTCATCCTCCCTAGCCAGACCATACCAAGACATTCCTCCAGCTTGCAAGCCTGGGATTCATGCAAAAATTGAGCACAGCAAATGGGAGAAGGATGATCATGCTCTGATCTCACTTTGACATGAGAAGTCTGTAGTTTGCACCGTGGACCACCCAGACCCCAGAGCTGAGCCCGCCCCTTCCATGGGATGTTACCTAAAGGATCCGGGCAGCAGGCACAGCGCACAGGAAGCCTTCTGTAATGGCAGGCAGCAGAGAGAGCTCAGTTGGACTTGGCTGCAGCTCTCAGGAGCTATTTGTAACACACTTGGCTTGTTTAGAAAGATGCTCTCAGCTTGCCTGCCTTCAAAAGCCTCTCATTTTGCATACAAGTGGTGCTGTGAAATCACGCCAGTTCTCCTGAATTCTCGATGATGGCAACATGGTTCCCACAATCACAGCCCAAACGTTGCTCCTGCTTCAGGAGGAACTCTTGACATGTTTATCTCTTTGTGCTGAGACAGCTGTCAACATGGCTCTGCTCTACAGCTACATGATTAGATAAATTACTGTTTTGGGGAAACTATGCCTGGCACACACTTCTAGCTCAATAACTGGAGGAAAATGAAAGTTTTATTTAGGTTATCTGCTGTGAGGAGATAGAGCGCTCCGTGCACTTCTTGCTTAGACATGAAAGCTTTGCCACCATCTGTGGTTTATGACTACTGTGTTGTGGTTGAAGATGTGTTAAAGCCCCAAATCGAAACTGGAACCCTCCTTTAGTGGATGCTGCAGAGGAGACAGGCTCCTCCACCCAGTCTCAACATATATAAATAAGCAAGAAAGACATCAGGAGAAAGGGAGGACTGTACAGGCTGGTCCCTGAGGCACAGCTTGATTACTGCAGAGGACCTTAGCGCATACTGACCTAACTCAGTGGGAATTAAGAACCTGGGTATTTGAAAGGAAGTTTAGTCTAAGAGACATGCTGAAGGTCACACAGGGAACCTGGGATACAGTTAGCAACTGAAAGAAAATGCCAAATTGTTGGTCAGTGCCTGGACCACAAGGAAATTATCTGATAATGTTCTTTATTGTGCTTTTAGAACAATTGCATGGTTGCCCAAGAAAGTCAGGCAGAGGGCTCAATCTGGAATAACTCAACTCCTGCCAGTTTTGCTCTGTGAGAATTTACCCTTTAGGACCTATAGGCTTCCTTCCTTCTCTTATCTCTGTGGGTATCTTGGCAGCCATTAAGCTGCCAAGTGCTTCCAAGCTGTAATTTCTAGAAATACAGGTAGTTATTTTTGCCTTGAGTTACTTTTGTCAACAACAGGTGCTGTTGGAGAGTTTTACAACGGCTCAGGTGGAAGAGGTTTCAACAGGAGAGAAGGCAAGGAGACTCCTGGGACAGCTGAAGGACCTCTGGGTTGAGAGTGGAGTTTTTGAAGGAGAAGACTTTCTCCATAGCGAAAGAGTGTGAGCAGGCAGGAGCCATACTGCAGCAAGAGACTGTGGGTAACAACAGCTGATAAAGGCACTTCATTCTGTTGAAACCTGGTTTATTTTGCTGAAACCCAGTCAGTAGGAAACATCACTTTGGATCTGAGTTTCTCATTTTCCTGTACAACTCCAAGTGAGCCCTTCACAGCGCCACTAGGTTAGTCGAGATGAATGTTTTCAAGGCTCATGGATACATCAGGTGTACCTTTAAAATGGAGAAATGTTTTGCAAGAACTAGGAGGAATCAAGATTTAGCATGTGAGATAAAGGTGGAAGCTGCTTTAATTATAGATTCATTGCACATTGCATTAAGGATTACTCAATAATGAGATGACCACTCAGTCCCCATATAACCTCATTAAAGACTGATAGGCTTGTCTTTTAAACATTTGCTCTTCACTGTGCCAGATCTTAAATGGTTCTCTCCCGGTAATGCAGCTGTATCTATTCAGCAGACCTAGCTTTTTTTAGATTATTGAAGACGCATAAAAAAATGAATCTGCAATGCTTCAAATCTGGGATCTTAAATGCTGACTGCTTAGCCTCTCAGAAGACCTGTGGAACCACCATTGGACTTCTAAAGGTTAAATTCTGCAACCATATTCCATTATGTTTTTAGCAACATCATCTGAGTCTGGCTGGCTCATTTACTGGCCTGATGAGTGCTGCATTGGCAGCCCTGCATGCTCAAAGGTTTGGATCATACCTCATATCTGCATTTCAGTTTGCAGTTGCTTTCCCTGGATCTCCCAAGATCTACAGAATCTTTCCTGGTAGTTGTGAAAGGACCACAGGGGATGCAAACCCACCAGGACACTGGCAAAAACTCCAAGGGGGTAGAGGAAAAGTGTTGGAGACACACCACCAAACAATACCTGAATGTTTCAGGCAAACTCTCACTCATCTTGAAACGAGGTAGCCAGGTTCTTATAGGAGGAAAAAAGGCTTATGCATCTAAGACACTGTATCTGGAGTCAATGCCAACTTTTCCATAGATTAATCCTGTCACTTCAGACAAGTTACTTATCTTTTCCTTACCCCACTCTCAGATAAAATAAGAATAACAAAATTTGCCTGTGATTTGTCTCTACCCAAAGTTGAGGTAAGTCAAGAGCATCACAACTGGAGTCAATGGATTTGCAAGGATGTAAAAACAGGTGAAATAAATGGTTACAAGTCTACTTAGAGTTAAGGTGTCCCTGGCTGTGTTTACACCTCACTGCACGATGTGTATGTAATACTTGGCACACTATGTCACAATCTCAGCTGGAGTCATTACATGATCCTATCCTATAATTAATAAACATGACCACATTCACTGTTTTCTAAATATGACATGCAAAACTTTTAACAGCAGAATGTTTTTTATTTGATAGACTCAAAACAATCTCAGAACAATACTCTGATTTCTTCTTTAAAAATCTGTGCTTTTCACTTGTCTCATGGAAAGAAAACAGCCCTCTCCCCGACTCTCAGTCCGGAGAACGAAGGGGAAAAAAAACATTTATATGTCTCTGCATTCCTGCCAAAGTGATTATCAAAGTCTTTAACATTTACAGCATTTTTAAGTGAATCACCAGCCTACATCTCATCCGAGCATCTATTTTTTCCCCATAATCTGCTTTTAGACAGGCTTTTAACTGCATCAGACTTTTCTTTCCCATTAAAATGCTGCCTGGATGATTGGAAAATAGAATAGCCAGTCCTTATTGCTTAGTTTCCATAGTGAATGTCTGGAGCAAAGGTCTGTGGGATTATTCAATTACTGCAATAATGGCCTTTGACCTGGTAAAAACAATCCAAAAGACAGAATTCATCTATTGGATTATTTTTAACATTAATCATATTCTATTTAGAAATCACTGTAGAATAGCTAGGGTTCAAGACAGACTGCAAACTCTTTGTGTGTACTTTATTGAAGTGGCTTAAATTTTTATGTATATAGTTACACAAATGATGTCTTTAGGGATTTTTCCCGCCCCTCACATTTATATACTTTGCTAAATGTGCTTCAGACTGCAAAGCCTCCTCTTTCAGCAGCACATTACCAGCACTAAATACAATGACTGGTGTGATCTGAACACTCTGTGTAGATATTAAATTGCAGATAAACAAATATTCTTGATCCTGAAACTGCAGAATCAAGGGAAAGCAACAACACCTTGTGCTTGAGGCTGAACTGTTTGTTTCCATGGATTGAATGAAGAGCAAACAGACTCAAACAATCGTCCCCCCTTAACATTGCCCCATGTCCACATGTCATAACCTTCCCCATGACTCCACTCTTTGCAAGTTATGACTTCGGAAAAGAGTGAATCCCTACTCAGAAAGGAATTGTCCCTGGACAAACTCCAGGGAAAGATTCCTGGGATCACCAACACGTGCATCATCTAGACGCCCTCCCCTTACGTCCCCAGAGCCGCTGACTGCAGCCGGGGGCGGGCAGTGCTGCAGCAGAGGCATGCCACCACTCCCAACGCACAGTGCTTACCGACTTAAAGCCCAGGTCCTCCCAGGGAAGGAGGAAAGATACAGGGCGAGCAAAGGAGGTCTGAGAGGTTGTAAATCATGATTAGGTTTTAAGTTCAAGTACCAGTTGAAAAACACTCACTGTTCTTGCAAACTAATATAGGATCAGATACCCTTGCTGAAATTGCCAGAGGTTTTTGTTGGCATGATGCTACATCCATAGCAAGGACGCATTAAGGACACTGGAAAAACAAATAAACGTCTGAAAAAGGAATTCACACAGCAGTAACACTGGCAGCACACAGCTTCCCACCCAGCCATTTTAGAAACTACAAGACATATCTGCTTGGAAACCTGGTGACTGTAAGGAAGATGCACACCTGATCAGGAGCACAGTGCCCTGCTTTAAACTCCTTCATCCTACTGTGGGAAGAAGTAGATTTATGCTTTGACATGGGAGTCAGTGGTACCACGGGCACCAAACTCTCCATTCAGGCCCCCGTGGGGGAAACAATCACCCGGCTGCTCACAGCAGGTTTGCTGGGTGCCCGACGGACTTGCCTGGTACATCTTGCTGGCGGTATAACCGTGCGGTGTGCTGATTACTGAAAAGAGGGTGGTCCTGCTTGGCTGATTGCGACAAAAGGATGGGAGCATCCTTCCCTCCCGTGAGACCTCCCTGTGCCACATCCAGTCATCCATCAACCTCCGTTGGCCAAATGCCGGCTGCGCCTGCTGCTCCCACATCCCTGTGACCACTAGGACTCTGCATGTGCTTTAAGTGGATGTTTCTTTTGTGTTGTCTCATGCCAACATATTCATTTCCAGGGAAAAACCCCCTATCAGGAGTATATTTGAGGGAGACGTATTTGCTCTCAGACACACCTCCACAGTAAAATAAAACTTTCACCGGTACAAAGGGATAGAGGTCTGCCCTGGAGCTTCTGAAATATTAGGTGAGATGAATCCTGCAAATTGCCTACAACAAAGCAATTGTCACACTGCAATGTTGTGATGGCGTGGCTGTGCCCTTACACTGGGGCCAAGTAGAATCCAAAGCAATTTAGATTCTCAGTCTGTCCTGGCTCTGCCCCAGGGCTGGATGACTTTCAGAAGTCAGCCTTTATTTTTGATGATGCTGTGATACAATTTGAGAGAATGAAGAAAAAGTCTAACTTTTTTTACCCTGAATGAAAATGAGTAATTTCTTAACAGAGGCATACCCAGTAAATAATCAGTGCTCATTCTTGACAGGCACCCTGTGATGGGTCAGTTATAAATGGCCCAGCAGAAGAATCTGTTTTACGCTGGGTGAAATCAGAGGTAATTCAGTCAGAGCAGGTGACGTGGCTTTGCTGAGGGGAAAATCAGATGCTAGAAATATGCTGTTACCTGGAAGAAGAGGCTGAATGCAAAGGGATTCCTAAAAGCCCACTTCTTCCCTGAGAGCAATCCAGTTCCCTCCCAGCTCCCTGGCAGCTTCACTGCTGCCTCCAGCTTGGCAGGAATGTGTGTGTGCGTGCATGCACGTGTGTTTCTGTGTGTGTGGCCAAAATGCATGTAACACAGCCTCTGACAGCGTTGCCCTTGTTTATCGGTTAGCCTCACCGCTGATAAGGCTCGGTGCTGAGAGCAGGGAGAGAGTGCTGGTGGTGCTCGGCAGCATCCCTCTAGCCAGAGGACTTTCCCATACTGAGGTTTTGCAGCATTGGTGCCACTGACGCAGGAAAGTGATTACAGCAAGCAGAGAATGAATAGGGACCCACCACACAGATAGCCATCACTGCAAGGAGTACCATGGAATATCTGCTGCCCTGAGAGCTTGCAACACACGGGAGGTGTGAGAGCAAGGTGCAGCCCAGTGTGTGGCAGTCTCAAGGAGGCAGCAGAGGAAGATTCACATGATCTGAGGGGACACATGCACAGACCATGTCTTTGCAAAAGGTGTTTGTGCTTTACCCCCTCAAAACATAATGGGATGGAAAAAACAAAGCAAATAAACTGGAAGCCCACCACAGAGTGCTGCAGGCATAAACTCCAGGGCAGAAGGGGTGAAAACAGGCCTGCAACATCATATCCCTGCCTGAGGAAATGCCCCACAGGCTTATGTGGTGCAAGGAGTGAGAAAAGCAGCCAATGCACACAAATGGAGTGCTGCCACATCGCAGGTTGAGCATCCCTGGGATGAGCCCCTTGCTTAGCCGGGGATGGTCTTCAAAAACATACCCCTTTACAAGGGTTGTGTTGGTCACTGCAAACGAGGGATATACCTCAACCCATGGGGTGCAGGCAACCCCCACAAATGGGGTCTGCCAGCCCCTCCAAAAAACTTTGGACCCCAGGACAGCAGCCACATGCTCTCTCTCCACCCGTAGGCTGCTTTTCAAACTCAGCACTGAAAATGAGACTTCTGTCCCCAGATCGATGCAGGTAAAAACTCTTTTATCTTGGGACTGGGAATTTCCAGTGCCCTGTCTTGGAGCAGTGACTTTGCAGCTCCTGTGCCCAATTACCCAGCACCACACCCAGTGCTTTTGGCCATCCAACTGTTAAAAGCAGTATGCAGGTAGCTGGAAAGAAATCAACAACTTCAGGATGGGAGAAGTACAGACAGATTATAAGAAAGCCAAGCAAGCACGCACTAGCACAGGCTTCTGTAAGAGCGGTGTGAGCTAATACATTTCACTGTGTAAGCGCTGCTTTTGATCGGGCTCTAACTGGGAATTTTTATTCAGTGTTGACTCTCTCTTATCAAATTCTTGTCTGCGTGAGGTTCTTCCAGGCACGGTAAAATGAGATTCATATTACCACATTTCTGCTCCTCCAGGCATTTTCACTTTGCTTTTCCCCTCTGCAGATGAAAAGCAACACAGTAGTAAGTGGCATTTCTGTAGAATATACTGGCTCCAGACAGAAATTGCATTCGCAATTACTTCTCCCTATGGGGAAAATAAGGCAACTGAAGACATAATGATAACAGCACCTTACCTTTGCTAGGCTGCTTTGATCCTGGAGGATCTCACAGAGTTCCAGAAAATCTCATCCTGAAGCAATGAATCATGTGAAATGGGCCCAGCATTTCCAGGAATTGTTTTTAAATACAAACAATGGTCACACATGGACAAATTCTGAGAGGTTCTAACTCTCACATATCTCCCATGACAGCTTTGCATAAAAAGGGTGAGAGAGTATGAAAAATACCCATGGATTACCATACACCCAGACATTCTGGATTTTCCTTAAAAACTGAGTCTCTTACTTGTATTTCCTAAATACTGGCAATCTGCTGTTGACAAGCAAGAGAGGTGCAGGTAGAGAGCATGACCATTACATGGGTGCAGTTGTGATTTAAGCAGATTGAGTGAGGCTGATCATAGCCCAGAGATCTGGAATAAAACCATTTTGTTTCCTCTGTGGCTGTGAGGGACTGGAGTTACACCCATCTAGCTGTAGGGAGACCTGGGTGCCCATCTATGCTCCTGGAAAACCCTTATACCAAGTATCCTGTAGCCTGGAGGTTAAGGAATTACACTACTACAGAGATGTTTGCCTTGTACCATGTGGAGAAGGGCTTTGGGTATGTGTCTTCTATATCTGTAAATACGAGCTCTTTGAGAGCAGCTGGAGCCCCATCCCTCTAACTTCTTGTTTTCAGGGCACAGGCAGTCCTGCACAAACCCAGAAAGAAATGTATGTGACAGTGGGGAACAGAGTAGGCAAAAACTGAATGTCAATGGCATTACACTTTTGAATGTAAGAGTCTCCACTTTCTTTACTAGCCTAGCTTAAAGACAGATGATATCAAACAGGTGCTTTGCAGTCAAATAACACAAATTTAGCGTCTGGGATATTCCCATGGTAGTAGTTTTAGCTGTAGTAATTCAGAAAACATCTTAGCCTGAACTACCCACCCAAGACACTGACCATATCTAGCATTTTTAAGAGTGAGCTGTAAAACACAGTAGGGTGTTTTAAGAAAAACTTTGGGGGTCTGGCTTTCCTTATGTAATAAAATAAATACAGAGAGCCCATGTGCAAACACTATACTTCACACCCAATAGGAGCTTCTGACCACCGATTGACTCACAAAAGGACATGCTAGCAGGCATGCAGATGATGCATACAAATTCTGCTATCAGCAGAGCCACAGGCCCTGGGAGCTTTCTTTGCTCTCACATTGTGTTGGTGGAAAATTTTACTTCCAGTGCCTAGCTCTCAGACAGATTTCTTTTCGACTTGGTTTTAAACAGCCTCACTAGACCATTCCTTAAGTGACTTCAGTTGCTGCAGATTGGCTTCCTGAGCTGCCCAGCTCAGGGATGGAAATTGAAGTGAGAAGGAAAAAACAAAAAGTAAGGCAGGATGGTTTGCTTATCAGCTGCAAGAAGATGGTTTCACAGGCCTGACTAGTCTTCCCAAGTCTTCCCAAAATCTGCTTTCATAAGCATCTGCCCTCTGCTGCCTGGCTCACATATACTTTGCTGGCTCGGTAATGAGCTGTTATAAGTGAGACTCCTGTAAATCAGATGACTTTGTAGTCATTTGATGTTTATATTAGGCATGCTGAGTCATAAGGACGGGGGTTACATCATGTCAAGTTAACTGTGCAAAATGAATTACAACGGAACAGCCAGCACCAGGGTGTACACCGGGAAGGTGCGTTCATGCCACACGGGTGGCCCCAAGGTGCAAGAGCTGGGCAGCCTTGGTCCTGCCCTCACCCCAGCCGTGCCTCACCATCACTGAGGTTTTGTCCCTCACCTTTGCTCCTGGCACCAGTCTTCTTCCTCTGGCAGGAATATCTCCTGCAAACAGTATCTATGATGGACTGCTACAAAGCCCCAGATAATGGCTGGTCACAGACCCAGGTTCAGAGTAGGGTCGGACAGGGTGTCCCACCATGGACTTACACAGAGGACACTGTATTTTTCTTTAAAACAAAAAAAGCCACATTATGTTATTTTGGAATGAAATGTTCCCTCTTAACAGCCTGCCCCTGACCCTCCCTGTTGGCTGTACACTTTCCTCCTTGAGCTATGGCTTCATCCCTGTGGTCCCTCCTTTTCTGCACCTTCTTGCTCCGAGTCATCCCCAGCGCTGTGCCCTCTCTCCTTGTCTTCATACCCATGTGCTGACTCCTACTCTGTGATAAATGCTAGGCAACCTTTAGACTTCCTAAAGATAACAATCTTCATTTAAGGGCTTAATGCAGTAGAGAAGCCACAGCAGCCTCTCTCAGCAACCCCTTTGGATAATTACAGTCGCTGTTAAATACTGCCCTGTGCTGCAGTTGGATGTACCTACTTCTCGCATCAAGCTGTGGGACCTCTTTGTGCCTTTGGCTGCTCAGAGTTTACAACAAAACCAGATTGACATACAGAGTGGAAAACAGCCATATTATCAGCTTCATTTTCCATAGGGGTGGGGCAGCTTAGAAGAAAGCATTTCATTCCACTTGTCTTAGAGTAGTCTTGCACTGTAAAATAACTCAAAAGCCTACAAGCTGAAGCCAGGAGAAAAATCCCATAACCTCACCAAAAAGCAGTGTTTGGATAATGTTATCCTGGTCTTCCCCAGTGAAATATTTTGCAACTTGCCTGTGACAGGATGGTCTTAACTTTCAGTTTTTCCTTTGGATGGCAGAAGGCAAAGAAACCTCAGCGCATCTGCAGCAGGGGAAAAATGATGACTTTGATAGTTTAGCAATCAAGCCACTCACCTAGGAGAAGGGGCACTCTGCTCCAGAGAACCTTTTCCTTATTTTATCTGCTAAATATTTAATGAAAAATGCACAAGGTTTGGCAGCCACCTACATACCCTGACCAATAAGTCACAGTCATATTTGCAGCGGCGCCCTCTCTATCTGATCCGAGTCTAAGTCCCTTGCTGCACAGCAGATGCATTTTCAGCAAGAGTGTTGGGAAGTCCCACCAGCCCCCACTGGACTAACTGGTTAGCAAGGATGGATTTGAATCCCTTCAGTCACCAAACCTGGCTCCCGCACTTCTTGGACCAAAGCTCCAGCCTCTGAATAATCACTGAAGAGGAGGAATGGGAATTCATTTGGAAAGAAAAGCAGCAGCTCTGGTGAGGTCTGTGAAAGGTGTTGTGTCTACACATGCCTTCAGGAAAGGGTCCTAGGTGTTGGATCCCAGCTGGGTGTAGGTGTCTCCTCGCAATCCTGAAAAGGATGCTGGCCCTATAGAAAGACAAGTTTTCACGTATACCCTATGCTGAATGGTAATACCCCTGTGGCAATGTCAGCCATTGACAATCAGTGTGAAGAAACCAATGCATTTAATGGGCCACTGCAGTTGGAAACTGGGAGAAGGGCAGAGGCCAGGTGGCCAGCAGAGCCTTGCCGGCTGCTGGAGAGGGCTCTGTTCAAGCGCACAGTTACAGAGTCTCTGCCTGAATGCTCAGAATCTCTGCAAGACACAATGCTGTGCTGAGGTGCCCTCACTGCCCACAGAGTGGGAGGGGGTTATTTTTTAGGGAGTCCCATTGCCTCTGATGGTACAGGAGTTACCTTCCCTCTCACTGACTCCTTATCCCTCCTCCAGCCATATACGTATTTCAGTTATGTGACCACTTTTGTGTTTGGGATCATGGTTCTGTTCACAAGCAGAGCATTTTCCTAGCGAGATCAGTACAAGAGCATCACACGTTTGATTTTTGTCCCTATTCTCTGGAAAACAGCACAGCCTGCCTGGCAGTGCCATGCCAACCAAGGAGGAGAAAAGCCATCTTTGCGAGCCCTCCTGGCTGGTTTGCAGCCGGAGACAGTGCTGTGCACAGCGACGGCTCCTGTTACCAGCAGTGCGGGAACAGGTCCCAGAATTTGCAGCAGGCAATGAGCAGTGGCTGCAGCTGATGGTGTGTCCATGTGTGTTGGCGGCGCAGCCATCCCTCACCATGTGCCTGACTGAAGCCGTAAATCCCTTGCGGCAGCAGCAGCTGAGTCACTCTCATGCTTTCCCTTCGCAGAGGTACAGCACGTATGAAACAAGTAAATAGCAGCAGCCCTGCTGAAAGGCTCCTGCCTTACTGGGGACCAGGTTGAAACCCCAGCAGGCAGCAGGATCACCTTTTCTGTGCCTCCCCCTTCTCTGAACTTGCTCTCCCTCCTCTCCTCTGTGAGCAAAGAGGGGCAAAAATGCCACAACCATGGCCAGTCCCCATCCTGGCGGAAGAGGGGACGCCTGGGCTGGGAGAGGCACAGCTCTCACTGCCAGGGAGAGGTGCAAGAGCAGAACAAGGGCTGCATGAAACCTCCTTCAGGGCTTCAGGCTTTGGCCTATGTGCTTTTAATCAGGAAGAAGAATGCTCTCCCCTCATCCCTGGGAGGACTCCCCGGGGTGGGAAGGGTTTTGCAAACACACAAGATGTGGCAGCCCCACCCAGACAGATCAGCGGATGTCAGCCCCAGCACCAACCTGAGGTTGGTCTACAGCATGAACGAGCAGAAAGGTGAAATCCCTTGCACACAGGGAGCAGCCGCAGTGCTTGCTGCAGACCAGACCCTGGCCTCCGGGAAGCCGAGCACACACCGTGCTCTGAATATCCGATCCCGTGTGAGTCACGGCTCTCCCTGCTGCGACAGTGCCCGGTGAGCTCAACAGCAAACAGCTCAGATGGATGCTACGGAGGTTGCAACACCGAAACAAACCTGAAGCACTTCTCTATATCTGGGTCTAGTAACAGCCCCAGGCACTGTCCCTCCTCTCTCCCCAGGCAGAGCTACTGTGCAATATGAAAGTGCTCAGGGTTTTGGAGAAGAACACTATGCACAACTTGATCTCCCGAGGACAAGTAATTATAACGTTGCCTGCTGGTGCCTGTGGGGACCAGCAATGCATTTCTTGGCAGCACTCACATGTTGTTCAAGGCAGATTTCCTGCATAGATCCAAGCGCTGGCTGTCAGCCACAAGTAGGACAGAGACGAATGCACCCGCTCAGGAAATGATAAAGAAACCGAGCGAATGCTTTTGTTTATGAAGCAGCGTCATTTGGACAGCCGTGAAACCCCCTTCCAGAGGCAAATGCAAAGTGTGGAAATAACGAGCAGCTCCTAACCCCATGGCATACATTGGGTCTTGCTGCGTGAGCAGCGTGCATGGGCCAGTGGCTGCCACAGTGGTAGCAGTATCCTGGAGCTGGCCGTGGGGCAGAGCAGCTCCCTGCCCCTCTGCCACCCCCAGCCCCACCAGGGGTCCCATCCCAGCCTGGCCACCAGTGGGGATTTCGTATCAGCATGATGAGCCACCCCGATGGAGTCATGGAGGGGCACTGCTGCTGTGATCTTGTGTGTTCAGTGATCCCCAGTGGGAAGGACTGACCCCAGGACTGTATTGGTTGAGGTCCCAATGCTAAGAGCTCTTGTCACCTCAGCAGAGGAGTCCGGAGCAGGAATGAATTTTCTTCCCAATACCTTAACCATTAGACAGTTTTATCCTACATTAGCACTTACCCTGGGAAGCCACTGGCTTAAGCTGTAACAAAGACCTACTTGAGGTGTTGCAGATATTTCTGTAATCCTCACTCACTAAGGATAGCTTCTGATTAACTCAGATGTTAATTTTGCCACCTTTTTGTTTATTAGTGCACTTTTCTTCTGGCTTACTGGGTGCTTCTTACCACCTGATAGGTGTGCTGAGTGTAAAGTCACAGAGAGAAAAAAATCCCCAGCAGCCTTCCCTGCCTGGTCACTGAGGAATTACCGTGGCTGCACGAACTGAGCACAAGAGCGTGGCAGTCAAACCCAAAAGGGCCTTAATGTATTGTCACCTCCTGAGTGGTCCCTTTGGGAATCCCACTGATGGAGAAGGGAGATGGCCAGAAGGATGGTGATCCAGTTGTTATGAACTCATCTCTGTAAAAGTAAAAGATTTTTCTTCACAAAGCCAGCCTTGGAAATCAGGTGAATGATCTTGGCATGGATGAAGCTGAGAGAAAGAGAGAGCAGATGGAAAAAAGGCTAAGGGAGTGGCAAGCATTACACAAGTGTCGCATAAGTCTACAGTAGATAAAGAAGACCTATTAGAAAAGACGGACTGGGGGGATTCAGCACTGGGGCAAAACATGAAACTCTGGGGTTAAAAGGCCTTTTTCATGTGGGAGATTGCTTTGCAGAGATGAGTCATGGATGAGCTTTACAAATGAGGCATCCTCCAAGCCAGCAAGCTCTGGAACAAGGCCTCTGGCAACAGAGAAAGAAGGAGAGGTACCCACCAGCCAAAGCATTTTCCCAGATATGCAAGAGCCCAGTTTAAACACTTTCCCTGCTGGGTCAAGGGATGTTCTCATGTAAGGTGCAGTGTCTCTTT
This sequence comes from Morus bassanus, assembly GCA_031468815.1. Classification (NCBI taxonomy): domain Eukaryota; kingdom Metazoa; phylum Chordata; class Aves; order Suliformes; family Sulidae; genus Morus; species Morus bassanus. The sequence continues at coordinate 10,405,263 of CM062572.1, forward strand.
TCTACTGCAGCAGTTCTCCATGGTGTAGCCAATGTTTACAAAAGACTCTTGTACAGTGAAAGGTCACCTTCAGGTGCCCTTCTCCAGGAAATGGAGAGAATTGCTCTTCGGTTTCATGCCTACCAGAAGAGTCCTCCAAACACTGAGCTATTGCATGCAAAGGGAGACGGGCATCTCCCCAGTTGTCTTTTGTGACAAAAGGGTGGCTTGGACATGATCTCCAGGATAGAGTCCATGGTTACAAATCTAAGGTGTGAGCAGGCAACTCTACAGCTCAAAGCTAAGTGTCTATATCTCTTTGCAGGTCCCTGCTATTCTCCTCACCATTTTCTGCAGGCTATCTTAGGTGATTGCTCCTTGTTGGCTTTGGTGAATCCCACTTGTACATGTCCAGCTCTCCCAGGATCTGCACAGGACTCACATCAGAGCTGGATAGGAAAACATATGAGGTAAAGCCCTGAAATACTCAGCCCTGCAGCATCTGAGTCCTTTCACAGTCCTACCTCAGTATCTATTTGGGTAACGCATGTCACCCAGGTAGCTAATAGATCATTACTTTTTGGCTGGTTAATGGAGGAGCACTGATCTGACCACTGTGGAAGGAGAGGTCTTTCTGCACTGATATTTTCTCTTCAGCTGGGAAGAGGACATTGGGAAACAGAGCTACAGAAAACTAGCAGGTTTTCGATAACCAGTGGGCACTTCTCCAAGTTTGCAGTACCTCTTCATAGCCCAAGGAAACTAACAATGAAAAATGTGTCCTTGTGAAAGGAAAGAAATCTCTGTAATTGATTTTCTGGGACTCAAATGGTTGAGACAGAAAGAGAAAAATGAACTATCCTCATAACTGGACAAGTCAGAGTATGCAGATAGTTTCTTAGAAAAATGAAAGCTTTGATATAGTTGAGGTTGATATATTTCACTCAGAAACATTCAGATACATTTTAATGAAACTTTCAAAGTTTTTTTAATAGAGCATTGACTAAAAGAGTTTTTCTGGGTAAAACATTGAGACATTACACCTGATTGTCTCAAAAAGGAGACTGAAAGTGAATATATTTTACTAGGAATATCTGTACTGCACTTTTGCATTACTCTGGTTTGATGACAGTGCAGGAGACTAAACCTGACCAAAGTCTTTTCCATGGTTTAGAGCAGTGAAATGTCTTCTCCCCAAGCCTTGATCTCTGCCTAAAGGCTTATCGGGAGGAAGCTAAAACAGAGAGCAAAGAGGGGACTTTTGTAAAAGGCATGAAGAGCAATAGTAGAAATTCTCCAAAAAAAAGTTGAGGCACAGAGGGCCCAGTTAGATCAGCAGCAAAAGCCAATATCTTTACAAAAATAACCATGGAGGGGGTCAGTCTCTACAGGTCTTGGTCAGTCCTCTGTCAGCCTGAGTCAGATGCTGAACTATATTGAAAAGTCCAGTATTGAAATGGCTTTGAACAGCTGGTTGGTGGACCTTGGCCTAAGGAATGGCTGAGTCAAGACATCAAAACAAGACCCCACAGAGACTCACTGGACACTCCATATTTTCCTCCTCCCTTGCCCCATGGATGTGCTGATACATGCTCACATGCACACACCAAATACGTACACAAAAAACCCCACAATAACAAGATCCTTGAAAATCAGGACCCATATTCTGGAGTCTTTGCTCAGTGCAGTAAAGTAGTGTGGCCTCAGGTAGCTAAGGCCTGGAAAAGATCTCAGGTGAGAGAGAAAACAGCAGTGTAAACAGCTGGCCCAAATTTTCTTAGAAAAGGTCCGATTTTTCATGCATCTGGACTGTACAAGCTAAAGGCCAGTGCACCTGGGCTCCTTCGGCATCAGAGGAGCTGCAGCAGAAACCATGTAGTGTCTCGCATGTTCACTTTCGATACTGCATGTGCACAGGTCCAGCAGCTGAGCAAGTCACAAACATATTTAAAAAGGAGGGATGGGGCAGAAGTTGAAAAGGTCTTTTTTTATTTCAGGCAAAATAGTTTAATGTTTTGTATCTATTTTTTCGATGCACAATTATTAGCTTTGCTTGCCTGTAGGAACAGTTTCAGGCAACTTCTAAACTTCCTTCTAAGTTCTCCATTCTGTTCTTGCAGTACTGCTTAAAGCAGCAAGACATGGCAGAACTGAATGACACCCATTTGGCTCCAGTGAACTTTGTTGTCTTACTTTCACATTGCATTTGTGCCAGGAAAGGTTTGTGCATCTGAGATGAGAGCAGCTCCCTAAGCAGATTTTTACCTTGGGGAACTGGCTAGCTGGATGTTGCCAGCAGAGGAGATTGTATACTCAGCAGATACCAAATCACAAAAGTCAGGTGGGAAAAAGTCACTGGAACTTGTCCATACCATGGAGACTAAAACACCTGATCATCTAGAAAGTTAAGTAAAACATCCTAGAAAAAAAGCACAGAGGCAGATATAACTGATAAGACAATAAGTAATTCAGGAGAAGTTGCAGGATCTTGCAGGATCTCAAATATCTGAACTGGACAGAGCATAAATCTAAGGAGAAGACATCCAGGAAATAAGAATGGGCACATTTCAGGAGGCCATTGAAGGGGAGGGACTAGCTGGACATTCTGTTGGACATGGCACTGTGAACATGCTTCCCAGGACAATGCAGCTCCCCACTGGCCCCAGTACACCTCAGTGGAAAAATCTCCTGCCACCCATTTTCCATATTTGCCCATGCAGTGGGAGCGCCATCTGACCAGTAATCAGCAACTGAGGATCAATCGTAAAGAACAGATGGATCCCTGCTTTGAGAGTGGGGAAGAAGGGAAGGAGGAGAGAGGGATCAGGGCCTTTTCAAGAGCAAGGATGTTAATTTGGCTGCTAGAGTGCAAATGCAGAGAGGAATGTAGGAATCGAGTCTGGGAGATAGCTGTGCAACCTGGGAAGTTAAAATGCAGAGTGACAGTGACACCTGGTCCCATGGAAATGAAGGAGCTTCTCCCACTTCAGAAATGTACCATTACAGAGCAGCTGGAGAGCTAGAGAAGACACTGCAAGTCTCACGCAGCCAGCCCTGCTGAGAACAGATGCCGGTGGCTGATCAGCCTTCCTCCAGCTCTAAGTTTCAAAGGCACTAGCTATGTTCCCCATGTTTTGCCCATGTATTTGAGGATCAGGGAGGCATTTGGCCCCATTAACCTTTCAGTGGTATGAAAGCTGCAAAGCAAGAGGACAGCTGGAATTCTTCCTCCCGTACATACTGTTGCTGACCTATGGGCAAAGTCATCTGAATGCACTGGTGTGTGGAGCCATGGTGAGGGCTGACCCAGCCAACACTTGGAGAAATTGCTCAGGATACCTCCAGAAAGTAGATTTATAGCCCCTACTCTCTGGTAGTGTTTATATTTTTGGCAAGACTAAGGTGGTGTTGTGCAAATCGACTGGCTGGAGGAGGAGATCAGGTGTGCTGCAGCCAACACAAGCCAGTGGTTGGTCTGTGCCCTGCTCTCACCCTGCCATTGTGCTCCTGCGCAGGCTTCCCTCTTCCAACAAGGTGGAGGGAATGTGGTGTGCCGGGCCAGAGCCAAAAATCCAACTGGAAGAGCCTTACCCATGTAACGAACTAGATCACACATCCAGAGAAGGAAGTTTCTAACAAGAAGCCCAGTTAGTGTTGCTATCCATTAAGGACATACAGACAGAACAGAAATACAAGCTCCCTGGAGGAGCTGTCTTCGCAGGTGTTTCAGTGTTTGGAAAAGTTGAACTCCAAGGGAAAGAGGAAATCAAACAAAAGAAGTAGGAATGAATGTAGAAAAATAAATATGCAGCTCAGAACAATTCCAAGCTACCCATTATTTGAATTGTCAAGATCCAGAACAGATGTGTTGACCCAGCTTTAACAATGTAAAAGTGAAACCTCCTTGCCTAGGTTCAGTTGTCCAAACGTAGGCAAGTGGTGCTCTGAGATGACCAGGGTATCCTGCCTTGCCCTGGCTGGCCTCTCTGGAAGGAGACAGATTTATCTCGAGTCCTGTGTCGGATCTGCCAGCCCCGTGCAGATGTCTAGGGGCCCTAAGGTGGCTGGATGGCCACTATGCACCCGTGCACATACAACGAAATGGAGAAACTGGACTGAACCCATCCTCCAGCCTCCCTGTGCAGTAATGGAGAGGTGTGTGTGTTTCTTCAACACCCAGTGCTGGAGATAGGGGAGGAATCTCCCCTCGGAGGTGCATTTCTCTTTCCAGGCACTGTAAAAAGATCCTTGAAAATTAACTTACACTGCACATGTCCCTCTTAGGAAACTAAAGACACTTCAGTTATTCCCTTCCTTAGTCATGCAAAAACTTCCACCCAGTACCTCACTTTTGGGTCTTTGTAGACTCAGTGGGAAACAAAGGGTCTAGAAATATCATACCACCGACCTCCTTCTGATAGGTAATGATTTTGCTTCATTCATTAATAGCTCAGTTGGTGGCCTGGTCAGGCCTTGCAGCTCTGCCATACCATGGCCAACTCAGCCTCGTCTAGGGGACTAAAGACATGACAAGTAGCGAAGGGATACAGAGCAGCATGGCTGCACAGCAGATAGAAAAAGGCCCCCGGACAGGCAGTTTTCCCAAACCACAACTCACTGGGGCACTTGCACCAGGGACTGCTCTTCCCCTGCCACAACCCTTCTGGGGTATGAAATGTCATGAGAAAGGTCTGGTATTGTCTTTTTTATCTTATGCTTGTTCGCAGCCCCTGAGGGAGCATTAGCACATAGCAATTGCTTTTCGCTATTCTTCTGTCATCTGTCGATGTTTCCATAACACACTTGCCCTGAGGCCATCAGACCCAGCTGCCAGCCCTAAGGGCATCTCCACCTGGCTAAACATAATGAGCAATGGAGAGAGGAAGTTTGGGGATGAGACATTTGGATTTTACAGAGAAAGGGCATGCTCAGAGAACCGTAGCATTAGCTCTCCTCACAGGTTGAAAGAGCTTGCAGAGAGCAGCAGGAAGGCTGGGAAGAGCCTAGGGAGGACTGGCTGAGGTTTGGCCCTGCAGAGGTTGACCAGCAGGTCTCTCTATGCGTTTGTGCAGCTACAACAGACCTGCAGCCCGGCTCTGCATAGCTGGCGTGTGCAGATGAAACGTGCTGGAGTCCACTAATTGCAGCTCTGTGTGTGCTGTGCCATTTCAAAGTCTTGGTCCCTTCCATCAGCACCTCAGACAACACCGTGTTTCAGCAGCGACTGCCACTGTGGTGACATCTAGTTCAAAGGCAAGGAGCTGCTGATTTCTTACCATTTCCTTCACAAATGGGTTGTCACTTTCCCTTCATCTGCTCTCGGGAAGACTCTATCTGATGGAGTGCTTTCAGCAAGAAAAAGGCACAGAGCTTTCATAATGGCCTCAAGAGAAAATGCTTTCCAGACCTCTTTACTCATGTCTCTGGCTCTTTTGAGATAAGGAAGATGGGGTTCCAAACCTCATCCTTGCAAAACAGACAGAGAACTGAACCCAGACCCTCAGCATGCCAGGTGAGTGCTCCATGGACTGGATTGTTATGATAAAAGTGGGTACCACCCTAAATCACTGCAGGTAGAGAAACCAAAACCTGCTAGTGCGGGTAAAGTATGCTCCAAGGACACCTAACAAAACATCTCTGGAGATCCAGAGGCTCAGGAATCCAGGTGGACTGAACTCCCACAGGACAGCTGTGGGCATATGCGGGAGCAGATCCAATCTCTTGGGCAACAGAAATTAGATATCTCCAGAGTGTATTTGAGATCAGCATTAGACGACAGCCCAAGCAGAGAGCTGGGGTGCTTGGTAGCACAGTGCTGGACTAATTTCTGCACACATTGTGCTTCAAGCTCTAAAACCTCATTTGAATCTAGTCCCCAACTATGGATCTCTTCTATGTCCTGTCCTGCTGCTTCCTGTGCTGGATGGTGACATATCAGTGTGTTCCTTATCCTGCACACTTTCTGCATTCTACAGGAATTCACTGATGATATCAGAAGCAAAAATAAAGCTAACCAAAAAAAGATCTGCTACAGGAAGAATTTTGGCTTTGTAGGTGCAAACACATGACTGAAATGAATAAATAAGGGGAATCTTCCAGCTGAGCTGTTCTTCTGTGTCTGTGTGTGTGCATGTGCTTGCATCTGCATTTTTATTCAAACTGTTGTCATCTTCACTAAATATTTTACTATGTTCAAAAGCATAATTTTTAAAGGGCTGACAACAGTAGGAAACAACACATGGGTTTTTATTCCTCTGCTGCACTAAGAATAATTTGCTTGTCAGATGCCACACTGCTCTCCTGATCAGCTGGTTCTGCAAGTAGAGAGAAACCACATCCTATGCGCACAGAGAATCCCTGAGTCACCTCTCTATTTTCTGATTCATCTTCTCCATGTTCAAGCAGCAACAAGCTGGGGGCCTTGGACTGGCTCTGCTGTTCAAGGATTTATGCCATCAGGCGTAGGTAGCAGAATATAAACGTTAGGAATATAATACTCTAGCAAATACAGTTCCTACCCGAGTGGTGCCTCAATAGACCATGCTGAGATGGTGAATATCCTCTTTTCAAGCTCTGTTGAGGTCCAGGTGGGTGTAAGGGGCTCACACAAGCAGGGCAGTGTGACCTTACACTGCCATCCTATACTGAAGGCTGTATCTGTCACAGGCACTGGCCCAGCACTGTGGCAGTTGGTTAATATGGGCTGGTATATTTAACACAAACTTTGATCTCATGTTTTGATCCTCTGCAGTAGGTTACCTCGTCACAGGCATCTATAGTCCCACAGACACCTGCAGTGGCATTCCTCTCACCTAACTGTAGGTAACTGAATTGTAGGTCTCTACACTTAAGCTTCATATCTGGGCTCCCAGGGCTGTTCAAGATGTCAAGGGTCTACAGTCGTGGAGTCAAGACTGTAGTTGCACAGTCCATACAGACAGTGAAGTCAAGAGCACAGTCTCTTAACAGCCACATATGGTTGGATGACCATAGTCCTTTGACTACAATGGGACACAGAGTGTAAGCTTTTATTCTGTAGACATCTGAAGCACTGGGACTTGAAGACTAGCCTCAGAAGTCCACAGACCCTACTTCTGGTGGGGGTTGGCTCTCCTATGCTCTTTGAGGCATCAAATCCCCACAGTCCTGGCTGGGCCCAGCTAACTGGTGTCATGGGCGTTACGCTCATTAAGACAAAGTAAGGGCTAGGTATGATCTAAGCTGGGTGCCAGAAGCAGTATAGCCACAGGTGTTGCCTTCTTTGCCATAAATGCCAAGGAAGCCAACGCTAGCATGAAGCCTTGAAGTCCCTTCCTACCCTGTGCTCCTCACCAATACCACTGCAATACTCACAACCAGAAAGCAGGGGTGACAATATGGGCAAACTCCCTGCCTTTAGCAGCACTCACCTCCTGGCTCACACTGGTTGCTCTTGTTTTCTCCTCAGCTCAGGATAAGGGAAATTTGTCCCATTGATCTCAGTGGTCACTGGATCAGACCTAGCGTGCAATCTTGCACAGCAGCTAGTTTTGGCCCCAGTTGTTGCCCCGTGCGGAATGGGCAGCATGATTTCCATGTTTTGTAAAAACTACTAATGAAAGGCATAGAGGGGCTTTGGGATTTCTTTGTCTGATGTGCATTGCATAAATGTCTGAGCGTTATCATAAGTATAATGTGGAAAATCTACATATAATTTATATCTTGCTCTTCTTCATCCTTGATGGTGGTAAGTAGCTGGCCATGAATTGGTTCATTTCCAGGATTTGTCCCAAGCCCCTTCCTTTGTTGGGTGTCCAGGGTTTAAATATGTGATTTTAAGCACTGACAGATGAGTGGGATCACTTCTGCTGGCTTCAGAGGGGTTTGGATCAGGCCCTGCCTCTCAGGGAAGGGAAAATCCTGGGGTCTGCTGCCGCTTCTTGAATGCCTCCCTGCGTTCTCCCAGGGAAGCACGCAGAAACCTGCCTTGCCATTTCTCCATCCCATTCCCCCGGGGCTCTCCTGGCTCTCTCCATCACTGGGAGGCTGCTGCGCTCTCCGTGTCAGCTTGCCCTCTCAACTGGAGCTCAGGGAGTGCAGCAGCCAATCGGGCAGCCAGGCAGCCCGGGTATCCTTCATCAATCTCCCTAAGTGTCTTTGGGCTCTGCTAGGAACATCCACATCACTCCTTTTCTCTCTCTGCAATGACCTGAAGCTCCAGCTCTGCAAGCAGTGATCAGTCAGGCATAATGCAATGCAGGGCAGCCCAGAATAATCTGGTTGGCATCCAAGGATGTATATTCACTGAGAGGCTGAGGAGTGTGTCAGCATTTAGTTTCAGTCTAGCTGCACTTTTCCTGCAGTACAGATTCACAAAGTCTCCGTCTCCTTCTCTGGATTGGGACTGATTCTGCACTGGGATCCTCTGAAAAGACAAAGTTTTCCTCTCTTGTTATTGCTGTACCACCATAATCTACCAAGATGTGTGACTGCTTTCATCTAGTTCTTCCTAACTGGCCAGGATCTCCAGCCAGTGGTGGGCTTACATTTTCTATACTTTTCTGTATTCTGCTTCTGCTTTTCTGTGCTCTGCTAGCTGCGAATCAACCTCCGAGGCAAACCCTGCAGCTTCTAGGGTGTGGCTTTCTCTGATGCTGCATGAATCAGATAAGAAAAAATAGAGTTAAGAAAAGCCTGTCATTACCTCCTCTAAACTTTCCTCGGTGCCTGCATTATGTTGAAGCTAAGCTTAAGGAAGCTTTTGACTTTGTAAACAAATTAAATTCAGTTGTCTCTAAATTAACTGTTTTGTGTTGCATGCCTTAATTCACATGCTTGCCCTTCATTTCTGATAGCAATTAGGAAGCGACAAGCAAGATACAGTGCATGATACAATCTACCTGGCATTTACAATAGCTAAAAGCTGTGCTGTGTAGTGTATATTTGCAAATTCAACATGTCCTATGCTCTGTATTTGATCTGTGGGCTGAACAATACAGCACTCTGGAAGAAGGGCTTTTTTTCTCTGTTTCCCTACTGCAGAGAGGAAGGAAATTTAGCAGTTTAATTAAAGGGGGAAAATAGACACATTTTAGTACTAAACATTGCTGAAACAGGACAGTGGTGATCGGAGGAATGAGTCAAAAGAGTAATGAAAGCCAGTTTTTAGCTGGCAGAAGCATATCAATAAATTACAAATCTGCTCTTTAGCTTATGCACAGATTAGACTGTTTTAAAATAAGCAACTAGTAGTCTTAAGGTTGTGTCTACAAAAATGCCAAGAATCTGAAATTTCTACAGTAACTTTTTTTTTCCCTGAAATACACAAAATCTATGTTTATCTACATTCTGCAATAAATTTCCTCACTATTTGTTCTGGTAGAAGAAGTTATAATCTACAAAACACAGTCTGTAAACATTTTGATAACCTAAAAGGGGAGAGCTTTTTTTTTAAAAATATGCCAGATTATTTCTGCTTTTCTTTTGTAAATAGTTTAGGATTAAATTTTCCACAACAATGGAAAGTCAGAAATTGCTTTTCACGCTCCCAGTCATACAGAGTAGCATCCTATTTCTTAAGTTGCCTTGTTGAAATCACGGAGACGACTCAAGGAGTAAGTCACTTCTCTCCACCCAACAAAAAGATACAGGCCAACCCTCTGCTCATTACCTGGTGTTTAGATTAAGTAATTGAATTGGTATAAGGCTATGGCAAATATTTTAGGACTACACCCAGACAGTAATTTAATATGATTTATTGAAAATATACTTGATATATGTTTTGGAGGAAAGATTTTCTTTTATAAATGTGACTTTTTCAGTAAGATCACTTTCTTAATGTTTGCCTGCCTGCACAGATTTATTTATTTAGCAAACAAACTAGTTTTGTGGCTCTTACTATTTACCACATCAGAGACATTGTTGTGACTTCTAGGTGCAACCTAATAGAAACAAATAAAAACATAACACTAACAGACCGCTCCTCATAACCACCATCCACGCTTTCCCCACTGATTAGCAAAAAGGTTTGGGTTTTTTTTTTTTTTTTTGCTAAGGAAACAAAATTCTCCCATGTCACTAACATGGGTTGTTATCTCTCCGGTGCCAGTTTTCTGGTGGTGTGAAAGGGTGCTGCAGTGGGTCATGCTCAAGGGAAGCATCTCCTGTACTGGGTCATGCCACAGCACCAGCTGGACCCCGGAGTCTGGCCCCGGGAGGTGCAGTGCAGGAGTGGGGCCATGGCATGGACAACAAGGTCTGTGCTGGGAAAGGACGTGGCAGAGAAAGCCAGTTGCATGTGAAACTTGACAGGCATCTGTTTTCCAAACAGTTATTGCTGATGTTTCTTGACAACAGGTTATCATCCTCAGAGGTCAGGGTGCGGCAGGGAAGAACAGATCTGTTTTTCTCAGACAGGTAGGCTGGCTGGCTGCCCAGGGCATGTGATATGTGTTTGAGAAAGCCTGCCAAGCACAGGAGAAAGAGAGAAGGAATATCAGCATGGTGATGAGGCAGGCTCATCCGAACAAGGGTGGGGAAACCACACGATGAATCCCACATCAAGAAGTGCATATTAAATCCCTTGTTTCCTCCACAGCATGGAGGGAAGACTTGTTAAAAATAGGCTCATTTCGTAAGCTGCTGTCTCTGCTGGCTATATTCATCTGCCCTTGCTTTAGCTGACTGTCATGATGACACAGGTGAGAAACAGATAAACAAAAATTTGCCAGTTTTCTTTAGTAGCCAGGCAAGCACAAGCATGCACTCGGATCTGACATCTGGAGGATGCTGGGAGCATTTTGCAGTTGTTGATGAAGACTGAGGCAATGTTTTTCATGGATATTTTTTGAATCAGAACAACAAATAAGCAGGAGAAGAGAACATCTGCATCAGCAAACTGTGGCAATTGGCCAGATCCCAAAATATAAAGGTCTTTCTAGCACAAATGTTTCCTAAACCGATTTTTTACCTTGTTTGCAGCATGATCTAAATCCCCAGAAGTTAATGGTGGTCTTTAAAAGACGCAGTTCTGTAAGACACTTGAGCAAGTTTGTGTGGCCCCCTGATTGCCACAGGATTGGAGCACAGGGTCAAAGCAAAACGTATTTTAGGACTTTGCTGAGTGGGCACTTGAACTACAATGTTGCTGTTTCTCAGGTGTCAGGTTCATCCTCAGACTGCGTGAGAACAGCATACAAGTGGGTTGCTGAGATCAGCCAGAGCTGTGAAAGTCCCTGGGCAGGATACCATTGCAAGCTGTGACATCCAAAAAATGCCAAAGGCACAGTGACATCCCTTCTCCTCTGTTCTTATCTGTGATGCCAAAGGCATGGCAAGGGATGGTTGTCCATTCTGCCTTACGAGCTGCTGAATACGGCCCACGAATATTGAGGATCTAAAACAAAATGCCAGATGAGCTGCATTTTTTCTTAGAAATATTTTCTCAAGATGTTTGCTAGAAGCTGCAACAGTGTCTGTTCCAGACCCATTACGAGACAGAGATAAACAAAACCTGTAGAAGCCAGACTCGCAGCTCGGGTGAGGAACACCCTCCCTGACTCTCAGGATAGGCTCTGACCTGCCATGCCAGCATATTTCATTTTCCCTCCTTTTACTTCTTTCAGTGAGTATAACATTAAAATGACACAAGCCGTTTCAGTTTCAGTAGACACGTCAGGGCGTCAAACTCACTGTCCAGTAATGCTTCCCAAATACACACTCCTTCTACCCATGGTGACACCAAAATAACTGTGGTGCCAGCACAGACTGAAAGGGAATCTGATTCATCTAGCTCTGGCAGAGAGCTCCCTGCCAGCACCATGAATCAGGCTCAGTAAATTGCATCCCTCTGGCTTCTCTCTGTACACCCTCCCTCCAGAATTTTTATTTTTGGTTATTAGCTTCACACTTCTATTTCCAATGGGTACACATAGGCCCTTTGGTGACACATGAGCACCAAGTGGAAAAGAAACATCAGCGTGACAGAGTCCCACAGGCAACAAGGCTTTCTTTGTCCATCCGCTGTGCAATAAAGCGTGTTGCTGTTCTCCATCTAACTGCAAGAAATTAGGATGGTATGTACCCGTTAGAGGCATAGCACATTGTGTTTGCCACAGTTTCTGATTTATGAGAGGAATGGACATGCCCTAGGAGCAAACCAAAACCAGCTGAAAAATGTTGATTTTTCTTTACTGCTGCGTTTCAAAACTTCAAGGAGGAGGAAGAATTAATAGACATCTCAAGTCAGCTTTGGTAGAGCGCTCCTCCCTGAGCAGTTTGGACTTGTGATGCATGGGCCCAGTGGTTTGTGCGCTGTCTGTTTCTGTCCAAGCCATTCTGGCTGCAACAACCTCTTTTTCAGGGCGCTTGTTACTGGGCAAGAGGTGGAGGAATGCAAAGCAAAGGCCAGAGAGAGCCCCTGCCAGCGAGTGCCTTCAGGGCTGCTGCTGCTATTGCTACTCGCTGTGGTGAGGGCTGCTGCTGCCGGAGATAAATGACACCTTCGGTTCGATGCAGGGACTTGCTGCCAAGACAAACAGTCCAACACACAGCCAGGCTGGGCTTGTCCATACAGAGGAGCAGCTGCAAAATAAGCCCAGATCTGAGCTTGCAGCACACATGGTCACCCAGTGTCAGTGACCCATACAGATGGACCTTGCATTTCTTGGGAGCACAGCGCTGTGCACTCTCATCCTGATCACAACCCCGTCCGCAGCCTGTCTTTCCCGTAGCATGGGCCAGCACAGCTGCCACGGTAACCTGAATCCGTGGGATGCTCAGGGCTGCATTATTTAGCAGTGGGATATCCCCATGGGGTTTTGGTTAGCAGTAAGGTTGCAGGAGGGTTACTTTCACCCTGGTCTGACTTAGAGCGCACCTTTGGGAGTGATATGGCAGTGAGAAGGTGCAGTAGAGGGGATAATGAGGAGCTATTGAGGCCAGTGTTGCTGTCAGAGAAAAGGCATATGGTGCTGGTCTTCTGCATGAGGGAGATTCCTCCACCCTGACTGGCCCATGCTAGAGCCTGTTCATTCTAGGAAATGAAGGCCACCAATCTATCAAACACCACCAAAGGAATGGCCGTCTCTCAAGGATAGATCCCTGCCTTTATGTCAACACAGACAATTACATAATTTTATTCAGTTATGAGACACAGATAAGTTTTAAAATGCCTACAAGATCCTTAACCCTATGTGCTTACTAGTGGTAGATACTACTACTAAATAGTAGTATCTATGTACTAAAACTTACTGGTGTAACGTAGTCATTTTATGTTGAAGTATCTTTGAGGCCACAAGGGTTTCACAAGTGTAACCTTTCACACCTGTTTCTCCATTAGTTTGTTCCTCTACTAACCCTGCTAGTCCATGTGCCTGCACAGAGCCTCACTATGAGGATAGCAGCCAGGTCAGAGGTTAGAGTAATTAGAACTCGCTGGGCTTGCAGGGTTTTCTTTAGCACAATTGCACTATTAGATTTATATCAGTGTGAGTTCCTCTGTCAGAACAGGCTGGAAAAAATTTGTCCAGCTCCTAAAATCACTGTGGGAGAAATATTAGTAAATTTATACTGGTAAATTAATTGTAAATCATAGCATGCCCACTTTTACCTGCATTTAATGCTGCACTTGTAGAATAGATAACAGAAAAGAAACAAAACTGCTTCATCTGTCCTTCAATGCCACAGGGGTTTCCATCTCACCTCAACACAAACTTTTTCTAATGAAACACACAGCTGGGATGGACCAGTATATTAGCCCAGTGTGAGAGCATGATGCACATCTATGCACCAAGAAAAGAAGAGGAAACAGCTGTTTCACCTTCACCCTTTTCTTAGGGCACAGAAGGCAGATGCACTGCATAATCTGGGAAGTTTTCCAGACTCGCTCTCTATTTTTTTTTAAAGTTCATGACACACAGCATGAAGCAGAATGCTTTAAGCTACTGTGGCATCACATGTTGTTCAGGAGAGGTGCTGTGAATGAGGATGAATACAGAACAGATCAGGTTCCCCACACTTTTGTTTTTGAGGTCTGGCAGTACCAAAGCAGTGCTCAGCTTGGACCGATGATCAGTAAATCCCTTTGGGACTCAGGAGTAGTGTGAAAGGGGTAAATCCACCCCAGACTCCTGGGAGACTGGGAGTCCTGCTGCTATGGGCTGGAAGAGGAAACGTGATAGCCCCCAGTGGAGCCAATGCTACCTGGGATGGTTTGTCCCAGACATTCACATTCAAGTTTCCATTCTGTAAAGGTCTTTGCCACTATTTAACATAACAACAAGAAAGGATTCTTCTGCTGACCCCAAATTTGATACAGCTGTGCCATGGAAAAGACCCAGCACTTCTGTGGCACTCATTTTCCCAGTGGCATCAACGTTCTAGTAGGACAGGGACAAGAGGTGGGGACTTTTCTGTTGACTCCTATTGCTGACTGTGAGCTAATAAAATCAGTGGGGGATTTCACCACAAAGCCAGGTTGGACCCTTGATGTGTGCCTTTGAGAACATTGCTACCTTCTTAGTGCCTCACCCTGAAAATGAATACCCTCATCTTTATTGGGCTCCTATATTTAATTAATGGCTGTAAAGCATCTGGAGAAGGTTGAAGTAGGCAAATTATGCAACTGAACTCCAAGTCTGATGATTACTATCACCATTCCCAGACTACAGTCTCTCTTTGATATTTGGAACAAGAGTAAGAAAGATGCTGATGATGGTGACATTGGTTTTGGCTCCAGCTGATGGAACAGTCATCTCATATCTTATAATCCCAATTACACCAGCAGATTTACTCTAGATTCACACTAGTGTAACTGGAAGTGGTAGTTGGACCACAAAAAGCTTTAGTAAATGGGGGTTAAAGCAATGATTGGGAAAACAAAAAGGATTATAACAGAAGATATGGGAAGAGATGAAAAAGGTGAGTCTCAGCAGCAAGGTGTGAGGGAGCTGGATCTCAGGCTGTTGTGAAGGACAGAGCAATTAGTGATCTGGCCCAACAGTCAGAGTTTCTGAGTCTTTGACAGCTGTTCTCTGTATTAGAGAGAACAGCCAACAACCTGATGAAAAGAGAGAATCAGGGTTTGGCTCCAGTTCCTACACAGATGAGGAAGAGCAGGAGAAAATATGAGACTTGGAGAGCCACACAGATCATCAGGAAGGCAGCAGTAGCATTAAAGGGAGGAGGAAGAAAACATCCTAGGAAAGCTTTGCCATAATGATCATGAAATGATATGCCAAGCAACCTATAAACAATCTCAGGGAGAAGCTAAATAACAAGACTTTTCTTATCTGCCTTCCTCCCCCTTTGTGTCCTTTCTTAATCCAGAGTGACCTTAGCAAAGAACAGTTGGGCTCCACCTAATTCGGTCTAAGGATAACTTGCCTCCTCCCTACACTGTTTCCATTTCTTTGCTTGACTAGTGCCATACTTGTCCCTTACACTCTGATCTCTGCCCTGTCCCACAGCAGGAGTGAGTAGGGAAAGGAGAAATGTTAACCTTTTCCTTGATAAACAGAACTTGACTGGTATGAGGGGAAGCACAGTGACTTTGCTCGGCCAGTGAATTAAGCAAGCAGAGGAAAAGCTGCCATTTGCATGTCACTATCCTGATTTCCCAAAGGGAAAAAAATCATAAAGGAGAATCTGCTTCTCACCACCATCAATCCTGCAATTTAACTGAACTTTAGCAAAATATTTCCTGGCTTATGTAATAGACATGGATTACAACAGCCTACCACATGGCTGAAAACTGCAGTATTAACCCCTGGACAGACTGCCTTGTGATAGGTCAAGATAAGCAACCTCATAGGGTCATGAGAATAGTCCAGCTCAGACAAACCTCTAAAACCTAGTTTGAGGGTCCATCTGGTAGAACTGCTCCAAGTATCTGAGGCAAATTTTCTTCCTGAACTTCTTGGCTATGCACAGCCTTTCTGTTTGTCTCTTCACCTCTCCTCTTGAGCAGTCTCAAAGGGGTTCCTCCCATTCCCAAGGTGCTTCTTTCTTAGGCTTCCCACCCTTCCTGGCTGCCAAGAACCCCTTGGAGATGTTCAGTGTCATTCTGTCTTTATGTCCCAGCCACTCGTCCTGCAATTCCAAGTGTTGTTAACTGCCCTAGTGTTACCTTAATTCAGTGAACAGTGCAAGGACTAGGAGCAGAGATGTGGGAGCCAGGGCTGCAGGGCACTACAGAAATCAAGGCACAAACCCTACTATGGTCATAAACCCCAAGCCACCATGTCTTCTCTGGTGTTGTTATGTGCATTAGCTGGACGAACCTGCCACACTCATGCTGGAATAGGAAGAGAGGCACCTTCATTTTTCAGCATAGCTACAGCCTAGCCTTTTACGGCTCTCTACATCTGATCAGCTATTATTTGGGCAGCACTTAAAAAGCGGAGAAGCTGAGTATTGTAGCTAATTAACTGAGCCAGAAAGACACAAAGTACATTTGAAACAGAAGAGAAAACAAACAAAGGCCTGGCGAGCATTCAAAGGCAAGGCAGACTGGCTGCAATTTGCCGCTCAACACGTGGAGAAGCTCATTGAAGGCTTACAGAAACATAGGCAAAGGTTCCCAATGGTTTTGGGAAGACCTAACTGTGAAGGGCTCACATGATGCAGGGCGGGGTTTGGAGCCGAAGCCGCCCCATCTGCCCCACCCTGGGACCTGGGCCCATGAATGACCCAAAGCACCTCATTCATCACGGTGGGGACAGCTGTCAGCCAGGAGACTGAGACCAAGACCTGCCCATGGCTTCCAGGTAGGAGCTTGCTTCTTGCAGCACATCTGCATTGCCTTGCCTTGCCTACTACATTGCAGTCACTCCTGCAGACATGCAGGAGCAGAAGCGTCTGCTACCCTCAGGAAGATGCAGTTTCTTGCTTCTCTGAGCACATACCACATCAAGAGCTTCCACCTGTATGTTAGGTCTTCTCTCTCTTTGCTCCAGCTGCTGGGGTTTGAAAATCTTGCTGGACGTGTGCTAAGGTGATAAACTGGTTTTATTTCCCTTCTCCTCGTATTGCTGTCATGACAAACAGAGGAAAGTAGGCTTCTGGCATCCTGACAGAGCAACCTACATGCTGCTTCAGCATGTACATTTGTGTTCTTTACAAATGCCTGCAAAACAGAGAGTGGCAAGGAGCTTCTTGAAATGGTTATGAATCATTGAACTTAACTGGCACCCACCCAGGCCCCCAGATGGGAGAAGAGGAGCTTTTTCTAAGCCCTTCCCACATTCTTGTGCAAGTAGAAGGGATGAATAATCACCCTCCCCAATGCCAGACAGTTTTCTGGGCCAAATTCACACATGAGTCTAAGAAAGCCAAGGGGAACTGAAACTGGTGTAGCTCTCCCTTCCTTCCGCTTCTTGCAATGAGTGTATTTCATATGTTCAGATCCTTCTGGGATTGCTTAGACTGACTTTGTGTAATTATTTTCATCCTTGGATTAAACAGGCCAAATATGTAAGCTGGATCTCAGCTTGCTGAGATCTTATTTTACACCATATTTTGTCCCTCTGGCATATACATTACACAGCAGCAGATTGGATTTAAGTAGTTTTTTTCAAGATAAAAGTCTGTCTTTGCTTAAGGGTATCAATTTTCTAGTAATTCTTGCTGCTCTATCTTGTATGGACACTTCAAAGGACCATGGAAAAGTCCTAAACCAGGCATCTATCCACACTGGCTCTCAGTAAACACTGTCTGACACCCCTCCAGACTTACAGCATGCACAGATTCCTCAGCCTAGAGTTTAGGGGGAAGGTGTGACTTGGTGCAAAAGCCTGTAACTACAACCTTATTTCTGCCAACTGTTCTTGTCCTTCATTGCTTGCGGTCACTGATGACATGAGCAGATTCATGGATGTGTCTAAACTTGTGGGATATCCCTATTCTCAACTAGAGATTGGCACTGACTGAAATTAAAGACAAAAGGATACAAAGGCTGCGGGACCCCCAGGGAGGAGCAGTAGGTTTGAAATCAGCTTTTAGTTGCCTTGTTAGATGTGTGGGGCCAGCAGATATAGGAGAAAGGATGGTCTTTCTGTGTGTCACGCTATGGGAAGTTCTGAGTCCATCCTGTGTGGAGTGGAACAGTATTTATACATTATGAAACATTTATTATGTTCCACCTGCCACTGGGTGAGGGTCAACAGGTGCAGTCAAAATTAACAATATTTTTTATGTGCCCCACCTTTCTGCTGGCAAAGTGCCACCTAAAATCTTAAATCTTTCATGATTGAAAATTATTTGCTAAGCAGCTTCCATGAGCAGCCAGAGATTTCCAAGCTTTCCAGGGAAATAACAATAGTTTTGAAGTCTCCAGCTGTGGCTCCTCTGTACATTGGTCTTTCTTAACTTTTTCTGTGAGCACTTGCAGTCTAAAATTGGAATTGTGTTGTTTGGCCATCAATGAGGACACCTTGGCTAGAGAAATCTTACCATCCGATTTCTACATCTACTAATAATACATGCTCGAAGTCTTCCTCTAGGCTCTCCCCTATGAACTTGTGGTCTGGAGGATTTGTGAAATGCAGTTGTGATGGATAGAAAATGCACAAGGGGCACATCCTAGTTACACACCTGAGAGGACTGTTTCCCACCAGACCCATCTCTCCAAGACTCCCTTCCTCCTTGCTCCACACAATAAATTCCAGCTTCTTCTGCACTGCTAGCATCTCTCTCCAAGGGCTCAGGAAGTTTCCACCATGCTGCTCATACAGTTAAGGGGAAGATATGCTCTCCTTGGCCAAGCCTTGACTAGGTCCGACCTGTACCTGAGCCTACTCCCTCCAGCAGGTATTGCAGTAGTGCCTGACATAGTTTTTGTCCACTGTCTTCTTTCTCCAGCTCTGCAATCTGCAGGATTGTCCCAAGCAGGGGCTGACCTGCTGCCAACCCCTCCTGCCCCGGAGATGGGTGTTCCCTGTAGGGATATGTTCTGCCAGAAACAGAGAAGTTTTAAGGGGGAAAAAACAGGGCCACTGAACTAAGTTATGTAGCTAAGAAAATCCTGCAGTGGTTGGGAAGGAGGGGCTGCTTCAGGCTCCTGTCTGTCTCATGTTGGCTTTATCAGGAGCCCATACCCAACGGTCTCACCATCCTGGCTCTCTTACTGTTCTCCTGCTCTGCCTATTGCCTGGTCAGTCTGGTCTTCATTAAGTGACTGTATCTTAAGATTCATGGGCTGTCTTGCTGGTAAGGCTCTAGGTAACTTCTGGCAGGATTAAATTTTCCTTTTAGCAGATCACTGTATGATGACTGTGGGCCTTGCACTGCTGATTCCCAAACCTGTTCTGGTTCGTAGGCACCCCAAGGGCTGTTCTGCAATGCTGCTCTGTTATAACTTGTTCCCTTCTTAAAAGTCGAAAGCTCCCCAGATTAAAAGAAGTGTAAACTAAGAAAATGAAAGATTAATGCTGTACCTGAAACTAATCTCTTTTCCAAGCTGTCTTTTAAGGTCCTACTGAGGCTTTCGTGCAGTTATCCAAGACCAGTTCAACCACACCCTTGCTCCTCTGTCTCACAACCCTTGTTTCTCCTCTCTCCAAGTCTACTGGAAAGTTAGGTGGGTGCTACAGAGTGCAAATAAATCTTCAAAGCTGTTGCTGGCATCTGCACTCTCCCTCCCTCCTCCAAATCAGTGCAGGGAGTTAGATTTGCAGCTTGGCTGAGATTTAGGCATTTGAGAGGCTGTAAATAAAACATTGTTCAAACTTGTCTGCAATATCCATGGTCATCTGGATTTGCTGATTTTGCACTAGACTCACGCTCCTATTTAAAAGTGAATTGACTGCCCTGTCTCATCTCTTCCTGGATAGCATGACTCACATTAGAAACCTCCTCATGGGTTTCTAATAACTTTATTATGGAGTGTGTACATACAACATGTTTTTTATGGTCTCAGAGTTTGTGAGATGTTTCTAGATTTTCATAGAGACCACACATGATATGATGATAAAACTGACTAATCGTGCATTTGGGATGTTTCACTCCTTCATTCCTTTGCCAGTTTTAGAGTTTCAGGTTGTTGCTTGGGGCCTTCCCATTACCTCCAAGGGCTTCTGTTTTTCTGTGGTTCATGATCAGTTTGGAAATGGAGATGATTAATGGATCCTTCATTTCTTGCTGAAGTATCTTTAATGTAGGACTAAAGTTCAAGATCCAGGAGAGGAAAGTCATTATTTTCCCCAGAGAAAAAAAAATCCATTTATCTTTGAGTGATAATTTTATATCTGAATATTAACCATGTTTCATTTGCTTTTCTGTGTTGAAATTTCACTGTTCACCAGAGGGATGAAAAAGCTTTTTCAGCAAGGAGTGAGAGGATATATTCAGGAAAGACAATCTGCAGCCTTTCTGCTGTGATTCCTTGGCAAAGTGGACTATAGAAACAGTCTAAATTGGAGAAAAAATAAGTCTAGGCCACAGAACTATGGATGTGTTTCCAGAGTTAGTCTTGGAGCTGAAAATGCTGAAAGCAAGGTGAGCGGAAAGGTGTCTTTGGGGGGGGGTGGGAGGGTGTCATGCTAGAAACACTGAGCACCTGATGCGAGGTGCTCAGTCCCTCCAGCTCCCACTTGCAGCTCAGCAGGAGGCAAGGTGGTGATATTCATGTTTCCTACCAAACCCCTCCAATGAGAAGGGCTCAGAAAAGAGAGTGCAAGAGAAACCCTCTGAATGCAGCGTAACTGAAGATGAGAGGAGGAGGGAACACAAGACAGTCAGATCAAATCTGGTTAATTGTTGTTGTTATGTTGTTGTTTTTACATGCTAGGCAAAATCTGCTCTGCCATCTTATTCCCATGTCTGCAGGGGTAGAACATAATTGCACCTCTCTCTGCCATCAGAGAGAGCTGAAAGGCACCTGGGGAAACAGATCTGGTGAACGAAGTCTCACACAGGGTCCATGTGCCATTTTTACCCATGCATTTTTCAGAACTGAAAGACAAATATTGTTGCTAATGAGCTAAAGTATTAGCCCCTGTAGTTGACTTAATTCCACAGAACTACAGACCTACACCCAGTGAGGCCCATTTTCCACACAGCATGAATCACTTTCTCATTTTTTGTGCTCACTAGTTTTGCATTTTAATTTTCCATTCCTCTGGCTTTCCTCATGCAGATGAATAATGGACCATTTATAATATATCAACAATATCAGAGCATACGATTATGGCTTCAGTCCCTGTAATCCCTTCAGACAGTTTGCAGAACACAAACGCACTTTCTTTGTTCTGCAGATAAAACGCCTCTCGTGCGAAGCCACATCCTATTTCCACAAAGAAAACAGAATGGGATGCCAGCCTGGCAGCTTCTCCCCTCTGCCACTCGAAATAGCTCTCAGGAGCTGAATCATGAAGTGGAGCTCAGAATAATGTGTGATTCCTTAACCCAGGCACAATAATCAGCTGTGTTAACAATTACAGATGGAAATGGGCTTCAGGCAGTAGTTTATCATAAGACATGCTGAGCCCTTCTATTGCTGTAAAAAAATGCCTGGGTAAACTTTCTTTGAGTCCAACTAAATAAGGCTATGTAATCGAGCTTTATTCTGTTTAGGAGCTGAGCCTGCTCCTGCTGCATGTAGCTTTGGTGACTCCAGTGGGTCTTCGTGCAGAGGCAGAGGCAGCCCCGAGGACTGAGCCCACTCTGCTTGCCCATGGCTCTTTGTGACCTGTGCTGCATATTAGCACATTCAGCAACCTTATCTTTCATGGATATTGCTTTAAGGATAACATGCTTCTCTTCAGGCATCCAAAGACCTTCATTAAGGACTAACAGATCAGACTTAAGCATGTGACAGATGCTAATTGCAGTTCTGCTTTTCTATTTCCTTATCACACAGTTTCCTCTGTTATATATTTGTTAAATATTTGGAAAAGGAATAGTTTCCTGAAACCAGGATTTGGAGTTTGGAAATCTCCAAAAGTGGGGTCAGTACTGCTTACCAAAGTCACTCCATGCATAGGATACAGTCAGCAGAAGAAGGTGATGAATCATGTGTCTATTCAATGTGAAATGGGAAGCCTTCACAGAGCTGCTTGTGAGCTGTCACATGTGTTTGTTGCCTGACTCACTTACATTACTCAGAAACAAAGGCTGGGATGCAGCATGCAGGTCTGCCCGGGCAGGAGCCTGGTCCATGCAGGATCCTGCAACTGCTGGTGGGGCTTGGAGGGAGCTCAGGACTGTGTGAGTGGGAAGGATTGTGTAAGCAATGCCATAAGGAGCGCTACAGGCATCCATTTTAGTTCCTTGAGCAAGAACTTAGCAGCAGCTAAAAATACTTCTA
Source organism: Morus bassanus (assembly GCA_031468815.1). Lineage (NCBI taxonomy): Eukaryota > Metazoa > Chordata > Aves > Suliformes > Sulidae > Morus > Morus bassanus. The sequence goes on from CM062572.1 coordinate 10,427,524, forward strand.
AAAAACTCCCCAATAACTTCCATCTTACCTATTTATCCATAGGAACACTCATTTTAAATGATAAACTTTTAAGGAGACTTCCTCCCTTTTTTAAAAAGAAAGGTGTTTAAAGAAAGCTAACATAGAATTAAGCTGACCAAGCATGAGGTAGAAAACACCAAAGCTACATCCCCTCTCCCTTCTTTTTTGCTGTTGTATATTTTCACTGGTCAATCTAGGTACTTCTTGGGATTCTTTTAATTAATAACATAATTTTAGAAACTTCTTATTTGAAAAAAGATAAAGGAAAAGCTAAACTATCAGTACTCTTGGTTTAGCTTTCCAAATATTTTAATGAACATCATGGAAAAATCTTTAAAATTCAATTCTCCTCCTATTCCCCAAATACTTCCAAAACCCTCTTTTTTAGGAAAGGGAAAACTAAAATACTTTTCTTTACAAGCAAAGAAGGACTGAAAATACAAGCAGTCATGTGAGATAACAGATTATGGAAGAATAGGACTCACTGCTGACAGTGTTCGGTTTGCTGTGCTCCCAGAGAAAGTTCTCTGCTCCCAACCCTCTGGCCATTTCGGGCTCTGCAGTCTTCTCAGCCTGCATTCACGGAGTTTGCATGAGAAACTAAGAGCACCTCTGCTGTCAAAACTCCACAGTATATATAATGTTTCCTCTTAAAAAAGAGTGAGTTATTTGCTCTCATTTCATTGATTCCTATCTATGGGCAAATGCAGCCAGAACGAACATAGCACCATGTGCTGTGCAAGACTGAACAGCAACTTTGTTTACCATTAGCATCATTATCAAATTAGGAGGAATTAATTATTACACATTGGGTTTGTTTGTTCAACCAAGTGGTTGGCAGCTGAACTCGAAGACATTAGCACAGTGGTGGGGAAAGGTTTTTTTTCAGTATGTCACTGGTACCAGGACGCTTTCCTTCTCTCCACTTCACACACAAATGCTACCTTGCTACTGAGTACTTCATTAGAACGTGAAGAAATCCTATTCATACAGATCAAGGATCAAGCTGATTTTCTCTGCCAGCAGCATCAAATAAAATTTAGATTCAGTTTCTTGATGTGTAACAAGGAATTGGACAGCTTCAGTGTCAACTGTCAGTAATATTTTACTCTTCTCCAGCGTCAGCCTGCTGAAACCCAACATGAAGTGTTTCTCACCCCTGACTGAGGTCGGTTCCTGTTGTTCCTTCTCCTGTTAAGAGGGAGAAAGTCAGGAACAAAGCATTAAAGGGCTCAGCTTTGCTCCCATTAAAGTCGAAGGTAAAACTCCAGCTGATTTTGGTGACAGCAAACAGGGGATGAAAAGGCCTGAATCTACAAAGCACCGAGATGCCAAGGTGCACGTGCCAAGACCCTTGATGCCCAAAGATTTCATTGCAACCTTGACAAAGCTGAGAACCACACAGGATGAAGCCAACATTGCACCACAAATGTATTGTGGAAGGAGCAGTCTTTTTCTTACTCCCTCTTGGCTGCCATTTCCCACAGGTTTCCTTTCTGGGGCACCAGCGAGCCAGTTCAGCCGAGCAAGCTGAAGTGCAGAAGTCAGATAACTACACAGTTTATCTGATTTTATTTACCCTGTACTTCTGGCTTTTCCATTTCCAAGGGAAGGCTTATGTGTTATGGGAGGTAGGGCTTTGAGGTGAATTTCATGTCATTGGAAAATCAGTCTCAGCTCTGTAAAGGAGCAGGAGACCTCGCAGCCCCAGATGGGATTAACTAAATGTATTTCCATCTCTCATGGATGTTGTTTACACAGCACAAGACAGTCCAGAGCAGTGAAAGGTATATTTAAAACAAGGTCCTCTAATATTTGGATCCACCCCATCACTCAACTTAACAGATACTTGATACTGATCAAGTGACTCACTTCATTAAGAAATAAAACCTGCTGTGTTGCTGACCTCCAACGGCAAACAGTGAGCCCCATTGTTATCTGCCGAGTCCTTTCTCTGTCCCAGCCCACACGCCCTGAAGATGCACACCGAGTCACGGAGCACAACAGCAGCACTGACCCTGTTTTTCCATGGTGGTGTGTGCCAGCCACGGGCACACAGCTAACCCCTGTGCGCATGAAATACCCTTGTTTAATCCCCAGACTCCCTGCGTGACTGCAATGGAGGGGTAAAACAGGGTGATCATTCATGGTCTGGAGGTAGACAGTTTATTTTATTAGCAAGGCAGGAGCTGGTGCTTGGTTGTTCCCAGTTCAAAGGTGTTCCTCCTGTTTTTCCCACTCACCTGGGCTTCTTGCTTGTGCTCAACAGCAGCATCTGCCAGTTCACACCCACAGAGCAGGGCACAATATCAGCTGCAAGTAATCCAATAACAGGTGGTATTGAAGATGCATGCAAGGGCCTAGGTTAAAACAGTCTCAAAAAGAAGTAAATGTAAGAAATGTACCCCCGTGCCCAGAGCCACTGCCGGCAAACAGCCCTTTCCTGAGCGAGACTGCCTGGGTACAGCCAGGTCCCCATGTGAATATTTACACCCCTTCCATCGCTGAAGGCAGATTTCACTGGGACCCTGGAGCCAGAGGAAAGGGATTGTTTCAGTGCAGTTCCCAATTACTCCTTTATCGGCTCCACTTCAACAAATGTACTAATCACTGGTGGTTCACTAAATGCCATGGAAACCCCAGGGCACATAGTGAGATCATCTGCCTGTACTTTTTTATTTTAAGATTTTTGTTTAAGAACTGTTTTTAAGGCTTTGGTGGGGGGGGGGGGGAGCAAGAGAGGCATCACTGAGAATCATTTCCACAGCTGGCAATAGACTTTGTCATAAGCCCTGACCATGCAAGCCCCCACAAAAAACAAGAGTTTATACCCCTCCATACAATGACTGGTAAAAAGGAAAAGAGATGAAAAAAAATCATAGTGAAGCAATCGAAATGTGTTTAACAACTGAAAACTTTTGCTTTTCCAATGTCATCTGAGCTACTATATGAAATGTTTATACTGAGCTACTACATGAAATGTTTATACATGCCTTTTAGCAGTGTCTGCTTTTTATATGAGATCTAGAAACATCAGTGGCAACATACTTTAACTTTCAACTTGATAGAAAAAAAGTGTCTTGATCAAATACAAAATGTCCCACAAAGATTCTTAAAAGTACTGTTCTCTTTAGAAATATCCAACTCAGTAGACAGTCACTTAAAAATACAGAGCTTGTGAATGTAATATTCACAGTTTGGCAGGCTTTAGGGTTTTTTTCCTGGATTTCCAAACTGAAGAAAAATTACTGACTTGGTGATAACTAGAAGTACCAAAACTGTGGCAAGAAAAGGGCTTAAGGCAGCATAATGACATTGCAGAAAGAGAAATAATTTGGTTGAAATAATTAATTTTTCAGATACTTGAGCATTACTACATAGTACAAACAGGTTATTCATGAATAATTAACACTTACCTTTCCAGCTTGAAAAGATGCTTTGGTTCTCATGGTGCCAGCTATTTGTCACTAATATTCACTTTTTAGGGAGGAGCCTGGTTCTGCTTTCTATCCAGTATCATAGGTTGTGAAATAGTAAACTAATAAAGGTCCAGGGTCAGCCAGCTCTGAACTCCAGTTGTTCAGGCAGTTAAAAACAGCAGAGAGAAGGGAATGAGATGGTTGGGGGGAACACAGAGTAAATATTAACTTTTAATTAAAGCCCTCCACAGCACACAGTCCAGAAACGGATCCTCACCAGCAGAGGAGGAGAATGTTGGTGGTTAGGTGACCCATCAGGTCAGGGTGTGCAAGGAGTTCTGCAGGTGATGGCTGTGCTCCACTCTGCTCTGAATGAGCTTATGCGCAGCTGATGGGCAGGAAGGCAGCAACTCCACAAGCACCATGGTTTTCTGCAATTCCTGTACAGGCCTTGCTAATTACAGCAGTTTTCCCCCAGGTCTGTGGCCATGGCTGCATTGCCCCTTGGTCTGGCTGCCTTCTTTTTTCTGGTTCATTCTGTCCGGGCTATTTTGGCTGCAGAAGGTCAATGCCAGTACTGTTAGGGCTAGTGGAAATGCATTTGGTGGACAAAGGGAGATGGAGCATACGCCCCAGGACAAAGTAAAAGAAACTGTCCAGAGTGAATTAGTTTCCTTTTTCTTCTCCTCCTGTTAGTGAAAGGATTGGTCTTGGAAACATCTCATTTTGTTTCCTTTCTAAATAATGCTTTCTCTGTGGTTGGTGGCGTTTTATATTTATGCTGGTTGTGGATCAGCATTTTTAGCTTCCTTTTTTTTTTTTTCATCAGCAAGAATATTAACCACTAAAGTGAAAAAATATGTATTTAGGAATCCTGGAACAGAATATTTGACTTTCTGAAAATATACAACTCTTCCCTGGGTTTGTTTGGACTATATTCCTTTGAGATTGGCTTTTACTACTCCATCCCTGGATACTGTGGAGTTGACATTTGTTTGTCTTCACAAAGGAGAAACCTATTACTACATGAAATACTAGCAGTTGCAGCTTGCTGTCAGTGCAGCATGCAGATAGTGTTGTTAGAATCTTCCAAGAGCAGGTAGACACTGGAGCCTCTTTTGAGTAAATTCTCAGATGAAAAGGTTATGAAGGACACAACTAATCTATTTGGAGGACAGATTCCAGTTGTGTTACAAAATACGTGAATGACACCCATTCACTTTTGGGGGGGGGGAATTAATCTAAATTGACTAACTTCAGAATGAGGTCTTTGAGTCCAACACAGAGGCTTCTTAAAAGAGGCAGTGACGAAACCTCATTTCCATACCTGGCGTTCTCTCTGTTTATGAGGTTATATGCCTACCTGCAGCTGGAAGAGTTTTATGCAAAAAAATGTTGAAGCAAATAAATCAAATTAATGGTTTATGTATTGCAAAAGAGAAGAAATTCAGAGGAACTTTGTGTGGCTGGCTGACATACCTTTTTAGTTCAAACTAAATGATTGTAAAATATATATACATTTCTGTGCCTTAACAAAGTGTGGAGTCATGGGAGACAAAGCATAGGAAATGTTTGTAAATTGGTGATTGATGTTATATTTATCTTCCTCTGGGCTTGATCTGAGAGTTGGTGGCCAGATCCCTCCATAGCCATCTATTCATTCCTCTCGTTGCTAGTTTGACATTCAGTTCCATCTACACTTCTACAACTTCTCTTCCCACTGATCTTCACTTTCTCTTCCTTTTTCTTTCTTCTGTGGTTCCTTCTCTTGGCAGCCCATTTCTCTTTAAACTAAAGGTCATCAATTTTTTAACTCCTTTCTGAATTGTGCTGACAAGTTTGCTTTCTGTAGCTGGTCTTCTCTGCTACCCAGTCTTGTCTACATGTGGAAGTTTATGGCCTCATATTTTTCCCCCAAATGTCTAAAGATTCATAAAAGCTAAAAAGGAAAAAAAAATATCACCCTTGCATCCTCCACAATAAACTACAGAGTTTTCTGTTTCAGAGAGTGCTTTACTATAACCTCAGTGAACATTTTATCTCTTTCTCTTCGGACCAAGGAAAACACAAGAACATTCCCATTGTTTTTCATCTCATTTCTCAATTACTAGTAAAGCAGCACACCCTTATGCGCAGGCCTAACACCAGACCATTCACAGGTCAGGGTGTGAATAACACTAATAAAAGAAAGCGTGTGTCATTCAATTGTGTGTTCTCAGCCTTACCTGTGAACTGAGTAAAGAAGACAAAGTTGTAATATATGGAGCTGGGAAACAGGGCTAGAGGTGGAATAGAGAAATGTGAGATACAGTGGTACTCCCTGGAAAGGCAGTAGAGCAGAGAGGAACTTTCAGTATTGCCTCAGCATAATTCAAAGAGTTTCTCTTGTAATATTTAGATGTCTATCAAGAAGAATAATCAAGAAGGACTATTTGGAGTATGCCCACTGAATGAGTCATCTCTACTGTGCTGGAATCATTTGGAGAATTGGAAATTATCAGCTTGGTAGCATTTTTTTTTTAATAGCTCAGTTTTTGATAAATATTTAAAAATAAACCAAGTGAGCATTATGCATTCGCAGTCAAATAATGTTAAAATAACTTGATAGTCACAGAACTCCATCATACTGGCTGACAAGAGGGAAGATTTTAGGCTGGAAGTTATGTGGGGATAAATCTCCGCATAGGAGTTGCATTCGCTTGAGTTACAGCAGCAGGGCACTGCTCAGGCATTAGGTCTTGCATGTTCAGTTCTGAGATGAAACTGGAAAAAAGCCAGCGACAATGAACGTAGATTTCCCAATACTTTGAAAAAGAATATAGTAATTTCTTCCAGGTTTGTGGAAAAACAGTTGGCTTCCCTCAACTTAGCCAGGGTTTTGTCTCATGTAGGCTTTAAAAATTCTTAAAACAACGCCCATCAGTATATTTAGCAAAGACAGCTGAAATAAAGCATTGAATGGGGATTGAGCACACTGCTGCTGTTACACCACGGTCTGTGCTCTGCTGAAGTGCTGCTGTTTGCACCTCTGGCTCTGGATGAAGGAGTCAGATTTCTGCATCCAAATGAGCTGCCTCTGCATCAAACCATGGTGTCAGGTTGGGCTTCTTGTTTTGCATGTCTGTTTCTAAAAATATATCTTGTTTGTCGGGATAATATTGAAAGATGGTTCAGAAAGGCTGGTCTTCAGTATAGTCCCAAGGACTGAGCATAGAAATAGGGATGGCAGCAGAGCAAACCAAAAACTAGCTATTAGAGAGCTCTTGCTCCCTTTCCCAGCCATTACAGTTTACCTTCCTGCTGCTGACCACACCTCAGGAGGCCTTTATTGCTTCTGGTCACCTCCATCCCTGAGGAAGCTGTGGCAGGTCCCGCTTGAAACACGCCACCTTCAAGAGTCTCACATCCTCTGTGCTAATATAGTCCCATCACCTCATCTCCTTCCTGTGCTGCCGTACCTCCCTGCATTGGCTACAGCCAACGTATTTTTTCTTTCTTGATGTGGATGCCACACTCACAAGAAGATAGACATTGCATATGAACTGCATAGTGTTTCACAACTTTATGTTAATTATATATGATAATATACATAGTATATAATTGCACAGGACACTCCCAGGGCTGCTTATGTGTTGTTTGCATTTTGCACCCTCTCTCACCTCACACCTATTTGACAGCATGCAAACAAGCAGCCAAATACTTCTGTGAAACAAGGAAGCCCAGACTGAAATCTGTTGCTATGATTTTTTAAAGCTTCAGGGAAGGGGAATCAGAGGATTAGTGGAATTCCTCAGAGAGGGAGGAATCAGCTGTATTACAAATTTATTTCCTTTGCAGGGGGTGGAGAGATAGAAACAGGTGAGAGGAGAGAGGTGAGAGAAGGGGCTGGGAAATTTTATAAATCCATTTCTGCTGGCACTAAGCAGCTTTCTTCATGTGCTGGTATCAGGACACACTGCAAAGGCAACACTAAGCACACTGGCACTCCCATGTTGCGAGCCATGAGAACGCTTCATTTGGTGTAAGGTCTTTCAGCTCAGCATTCAGGTTTTTTTTGGAAAGTATTAAACAGCTGACTGAAAATGACAAGGAAAAATGAACTTAAAGAGGACACTAGAACAACCTTGAAACCCGTTCAAACCACACTGCTGTGACAAACTGCATCCTCTGTGTGTGCATGCTTGCATAAGAATTTACTAATACTTATAATGTTAATTACCCTCTTATGTCCTGAAGCAAGGCTGGAAATGAATTTCAGGAAAAGAGATGTTTGTTTTGCACGGGCGCCCACATCCCATATACTTTCAGTCCTGAGGAAATTGCCCTGTATCTCCACCCTATGTACGCTCGTGCCTGTAGCTGTAGGCAGTAAACAGGGAGAAGACACGGAGCTTACGGAAACCCATGTACCCCTGTTTCTCCGTGTCCCCCAGCATGGAAAGCCTGACCAGCAACAAGCCCAGGGTCTACCCGCTGCTCCCGCCTCAGCTGAAGCCGTACAGCTGTTGCCTTAGTACAGAAAGAGATTGGATTTCACAGCCTGTGTAATCGGCGACAGTGCTCTTTGGCTTGGGGATAGCAACAAGCCTCACCCAGGCTTAGCCATCCCCTCTCTGCCCGTAGAGGAACGCCCCAGTCGACATAGAAGGAAAATTGTTTGCTGAATTTCTGCACAGCCCTCCTTCCAATTGCTGGAGAGAGAGGGGGAGTGAGAAAGAGAGAGAGTTTAAGGCAGGCTCTGCACTGGTGTTCTGGGCTATTTCAACTTCAGGGCAACCTTAGAGAACTTCAGTTATTTTTGGTAAGTTGTTTTTTTTTTTAAACAAACCCCTTTCTCTCTCTCTCTTTCTTTCTTTTTAAACTCTGATGCAGATTGCACAAGTTTGCAGTAGGTGATGGGCTTTTAAAATTGCAAAGACATGTGGGCGTGTGTATTTTGCATCCTTTGATACAGAAACTGGACATCCTGGTTATAAGGACATAATGTTCCCAGCTGCTGTACTTGATAAGCGAAACCTGAAGATTCTGTGCATTAAGCGATAACTCTGGGGAAAAGTATGACCAGAACTTCAGCCAATGTGCATCCCACCTGGTGTAAAGCTTTGCCTCTTTCTTGTGTATTGGAACGACTGAGATCAGGGATGAACAAATGTGTTCAGCCTGCTAAAAAGTTTTTGATCTACATTTTTAATGCAGGGGTTTCAAGCTTGTGCACTAAGCCTCCCAAAGCTTTCAGAAGGATGTTGGTTCTCAGTCCTGTACACACCCCTCCATTCAGTAATCTCTATTCCAGATCATGCACGTTGTTTTTCTTACTTCCTCTGTCTGTATACTTAACCCATCATATGATTTCAAAGGTAATGAAACTCTCCTTTGTAGTACAAAGAGCCAGTCCCAGTTGTTGCAATGAATTGCAAGGTGCAAATTGCAATTTACTTACAGTGAAGTTGGTTTCTGATTAATATGAGTTTTCTTTTATTTGTTTTCCCTATAGATATGTTTGGATTTGTATAGTATCTGTGCTTCTACTAGAGGAATTCTATTTGTGTGGATATTATATCTCAACAGATACCATTTGCAATATATATATATATCATAATATACTGACTTGGCACTAGGATCTCTGTATGTTAGTCGTATTTGAGATAAGATTAACCCTGAAGCATTTAAAAAACAGATCCATAACCTTGTCAGTAGAAGTGGGACCCTGTATGTGTTCACTACGAGGCTGCTGAGGCTAGTTCACAAAGTGCTAGGAAATATGCTGGGTAAAATTATTCTGCCCACCCCCAGGTTCTTTGCCCCATCCATGTACCTTAATATGTTTCTGAACACACAAATACAGATGGTCAGAAGTAGGATTTGTACCTGTGGAGAGAATGAAAAGTACATGTTCTTAAAGCTTTCATAGAAAAGAGAAAAAACATTACTCACATGAGAGAAAACACCAAAAGTCTACCCCTCTAGAACAAAAATAACCAATCTTCTTTATAATTTGTGAAACAAGAAACACAGAAAGTTGGAAGGTGACTCTTAAGAGATACAGTACTTTGCTTATGATCACCTGTTGCATGCACAAGGGAAAACTTCTAAGTATGCCTTGCTGTATCTCTTACTATAATAAAGAAAAACTATAAGGAATTTTGCAGATCCAAGCAAATTAGAGGAAAAACAACTTACAACAGCCAATTTACTTCCAAAATCTATAGGATTTGACATAGGTCAAAAATCCAGCATGGAAAATGTTTGAGATGTTTAACAGTACAGGAAAACATATAACATCTCAGAATTTATTGAGTTTTATTAGCTATGTTTCAAAATGATAAGTGTGACTGGAACTTTTAATTGCAGTAACTCTATAACAATGGAGTTAACAATAACTCTTCAGCAATAAACTGAAAACTATAAATCTGCGCCAGGCACTCTGCAGTGCTGACATGTTCCATGATGGCTGTAGCTTTTCTGTGGAAGCATGTAGATTTGTTAGCTAAAATTGCATTTTACTATCTTTGGTGTGGCACTCTCGTAAAGTAAACTCTACTATTAGATTACGAGGCTTGTGTAAATCTCCGACTGAAGTCAGTTTGACTCTAGTCAGTGCTCATAAGCAATCCATTGAGGATGGCTGCCTTCCAACCTCCTCTACAGTGGGTGTTAATGTCTTTTCAGTCAGACAGGGCAGTGGTAACTTCTAGTACTGATTTGCCAGGGGTTTGGAGATGGCACATATTTTCTGCTTTTAATTGTCTTGGACGCTCAATCTGTATTCACAACTATGAGGTCAACGTGCCTCTACTCACTTTTGGCTGTACTTGAAGATCATCACTGAAACAAAATCCAACAGCCTGTAATACATGGTCAGGGGAATAGCTATGATCCGAGTTAACCTCCTGTTGACTTCAGTGGGTTCAGTGCCCTGTGCTTGGAGGCACCCTTCTCTGGGAAGCCATGCCAGGAACTTCACAGGCACTTTACTTAACGCTGTCACTGCGAGTGGAGGGAGTAGGACGTACAGCATCAGGATCTTACTGAAGTGTCATGTCTTGTATGAAGCCACAGGAATTTGAAACCTCTAAAGATGCATAGAGCTTTGGGTTGGGTTTTTTTCCTCAAGTTTCCTACTAGGGCAAAGAAGTCAGTTCATCCTATGCAAGTGTAAAACACTGAGGGATTTAAGTAAGATTTTTTTCCAGGATTCCTCACATCAGGAGACCTAAATAATCAGACTATAAGGCAGTATATTTGAAAGGTGTGAAAGTTACTGGCTTATATTCTGAGTAAATATTGAGTAAATAGATTTAATCTATTTTTTACATGTAGCTATTTTTGCATTCTGTGATGTCCCTCACATCAAGGAGCAGCAAAATATGCACGGGAAAAATCAGGATTTCCACCTCTGGAAAAACATCTCACTGTGTTTCTGGGCTCCATGTTGCAGGTTCAATCCAAACCAGTAAGGTTGCGAGAGGCTTCAACATTAGCCCTGCTCTGAGTGAGGAGGGGACCTGGCCCTCTGCACCAGCACAGGCAGACCGAGCACAAGCGAGCTTTTGCTTTCAGGCAGTTTGCCACAACATTGAGCCCTAGTCCGCTAAAAAACTGTTTTACTGACAACATCATCTAACAACTACAGCCTTTCCTGGTTCTTTTAGCTGTAACTCCCAATCTGCCTAGCAGGCTTTTCCCTCCAACGCCAAGCAGTGGAGCAGCACCAAGCAATGTAGGGGATTCAGCTCCTAATGGAGCTAAGATTAAACCCTGCCAAGACCAGGTTGCCATCTCTCCATGTGCAACAGAAATCAAGACAACACTCTTGTGGCAAGAAAGATCCTTTGGATGACCAGCAGCTGTGCCTAGCCCCAGAGCAGGAGGATTACGGCTGCACCTAGGGAAACTTGTTAAATCCACACACTTGCTCATCTCACTTCAAATTTTAAGGTCAAGGCTGGAATTCATTATTTTGTATTGGAAAATAAAACTTCAGGCTAGGAGAGGACCTTTCACATACTAAATACTTCCTACCAACTTGTTTACTTCCTGAAAGGAGGCTATAGGTAGCCAAATATCTGGAATTAACCACTGACTTCTTGCAGAGAATGGGTCTACAGTTTTCTATCAGGGAAGGAGAACCCCTGGATTCACCATCCAAATCTGACCAAATGTGTAGTCCATAGTGGCTGGAACAAGTCAAAATATGTTAAGGTTATTATGGCATGTAAGTAATAAATAGGCCAAGGTAACTGATAGGGGACCCATCTGCTCCCATGGCATAGGGACAGCAGCTCTGCAGGGAGTGAGTCCCAGGCCACGGTAACAGCCCAAATCCCAGTGAAATTCCATGGAGCAGGAATGCGAGTGCCTGAAGAAGAGCAGGCACCGAGCCCACTTCATCTGCCCAATAAAGATAGCAGAGTCTTCAGAAGGCAAAGTTATCTGTTTTTCAAAAACACAAACAAGGAGATAAGGTTTATATGATTTCCAAGCCTGCTGATAAATGCTCGAGACTCCAAAGACGTAGTAACTGTTCTTCACTGTTGGGCAAATGTTATTTCTTCTCTGTAGTTAAGAGAACAAACACCACTTGATTTTGATAGTGGTGGGCTGTGCCTGACATGCGCAGAGTCAGGGGAGCAGCTGTTATCCATGCAGCCATCTGATTTTAAAGACCTTTCTACCTACCCACTGACCTCTCAGCTCTCCCCCCTTGAAGAGTGGTATGTTTGTGGCCTCAATCAACCAGCACTGAAAAGCAAAGGTTTCAAGCTGCACATATTTCCTCCCATTTCTACAACTCCTAGCTAAATAGTCTAATAAACTACTATAGATATAAAATCTTCCACCTTGCAGTGAGTCCTGAAAGCTCATACATTTTATTAGTTCAACCATACCTGTTTTTCCTAAGTATCCCATACTCCATACTAGCCCTAGAAAGTTAATGTCATTCAGCTTTCCACAGGTCACCTCTTCATTTACTTGCTGTGTGGTTTGCCCCAGCACCCAGCCCTTTGACTGCCAGCCAGGCACAGCGCTCTACTTTTCCCTCAAAATAAGTACATGCAGGAAGTTTTCTTTTCCTTGCCTCGTGTCATTCTCATTTTAATCCAAAGATCCAGCCTTAGCAGAATTACTTGGAGAAGTGAATTCCAAAGTGGAAATTTTAACATGAAGAAGAAACTCAAAGGACATGCATGCAGGAGCAAAAATTAGAGTTTGGTAGCGAATAGGATAATAAATTTTTTACACTGCAAGAACAGCTTTAACTGATGTTTGCATTATGTTCTGAAAGGGAAAAATGTCTAAGTGGGAGTAAGCATTGTTATTTTGAAAAATAGTTAGAAATCAGCTTTTGGTGAACCTCAAAGAGGTTAGCAACTCTCCCTCAGATCAGATAAGCATCCAAAAGCTTGGGCTCTTTTTTTTTTGTTTGAAATGTATGTGGGTTTATTGGAAGGTATATGTGCTGAAGATCTGTGAAACTATCATGAGTAAGCTAGTGGTTTCCTTTGCTGATATTTTCTGGTGTGAGCTGAGCTTTCCCTATTCCTGCTTCTAAAATCAGCCAAAAGCAAATAATTTACAAGAACACAAAAATGTCATTAAGCATTCCCCAAATATTTTCATATAGGTCAGAGTCAATCTGATTTATGTTTTAGTGAAAAGTTGCATTGATTTTTATATGAACTGTGTCCTCACACTCCTTAAGGTTGACTTTTTCACATAGTGGGCTTGATTATGAGAAAAAAATTATTTGTGCAACAAATACTCGGACAACTCAGTGCCCAATTACAGTAACCAGTTAGTCAGAGCCCATTTTGGAAGCAAACTGGCCATTTTCACATGAGAATGACTACATGTGGCATTTGTACATGGTGATCAATAGCTACAAAGGCAAATGACGTGTGCAGTTGTGATGCTAATTTATTAATTGGGCTTCCTATGAAGAGACAGTGCTGGAGTGGTCATGAAGGGTAATACGTTCTTGGGTTCTGCTGTCACTCTCTTCTTTCGGGGCATGTGTTGGCCTAGAAAATTAATGACTGTGGTGTAAAACAGACTTTTGAAAAGTATTTCACACACAGATATTTATAAGGGGACATTTCAGTGATTTACAGAGCTGGATGGAGGCAGGACCCCCACAGAACTGTTATGAAAGCAACACGTTTAGTAATGGCACTGTGATCTTACATCTGTATTTGGATTATGTGTCCACAGTGGATTTAAACACTGCTTCAGTCAGTCTAAGAGGAATCTGTGAATGAAATGGTTTGGATAGAGATAGCAGGAGAAATCATATTTTTCTTTTTAAAATTATCCTTCCTCAGAGATTAAAAAGAAGCTTTTGCATAACTGTACTGGGTTATGCCAGGAAAGCTCATCACAGAGATTAGGGCATTAATTAATTATAATGTATACATTGCATGCTTTACCAACCAAATATACAAGCCCTATTTATTCTAAATAAATCTTAAAGCCCAGAGAATAAGCCTAGTACTTGCAGATAAGCTCAAGAATGAATGTAATCTCTCCTAAATATACCAGCTTGTTTCTTAGAAAGAAAATAGGGTGCTTGGTGCATGTGACAACAAATCATCCCTTGGGCTCATGGTGAGGAGATCACAGCAGCCATCAGGAGTCTCCAAGGAGCCCAAACAAACTGTCCACAGCACATTTTCCTCGGAGGTCTGCCCCATGCTTCCTCCTCATTCTCTCCCTTTCTCCCTTTTTCTGCTTTGCTACTGTGGATAAATAATCCCGGTCCTGCAGAACCACTTGCATCCCAACCATGTGGCCAGCCCTAGTCCATGGGCCTTGTCCCTGAGACCTGGAACATCATTCCTCTTCTGCTGCTGATGAGCACAGCAGGACTGGGAACATGGATGGGTATGTGGATGCAAGGGGTATGTCTATTCAGAGGCCAGGCTGCTCAGAGAGTATTGGAAAATACAACATCCCAGAGCAGCAGGATCTCAGTGGCTGTAGGTAGGGGGAATCTGGTAGCACAAATGTTGTTTGGTGGGCAGCAGCGTTCTGTCACTTCAAGGCCAGCACCAATAGCTACATGTGTCAGCAACATTTACTGTACATCCAGTCAGTGCCTGACAAGACAACATCCCAGTCAACCTACGGGCTCTGGGACACATTGCTGTACAAATGCAGAAATGTCTCTCTCTCGACTTAAAAAAATGATGCAATCCATCTCTTTCAGCATAGGACCATGGCTTGCCCAGGAGACAACTGCACAGCACAGCAGTAGGGAAGACTGTGGTGGGCAGATGGCAGAGCAGAGGGGTTGATGGTTGAGCAGATGGGGTGTTTGCATGCAGGCAAATGGTGCTCAGCCTGGCAGCGTGATGCTGGCAGGGGCGTTCAGGGCACTCATCACTGGAGAGGCACAAGGTACTCTGAAACAGAGGGGCTGAAGTAGCTGAGTCGGATTAACTTGTTGGATGGGGACCATAGCTGATGGCAAGGCTTGGGTAGGAAAACCTGTGGAAGAAACCTGATTTCCTATTTTCAGTTTCTAGAGGTTTTTTTCTGAAGAAAAGTTTGAACTCATACAGCAGCCATGGAGGAAGCTTGTGATAGGCCCACCTTGAAATCCTTTGCAGGCTGGTATCTCTGGGGTTAATCTGCCCAGCAGAGGCAGCATTGAGAGAAGATACCCTGGCAAAAAGACAGGTTTGGGAGCAGAGGAGCCCACAGCACACCCAACTGCCAGCACCTCAGCAAGACTGCCTAAAGGTGCCTGCAAACCCTCATGATGCAGTGATGGAGTCAAAGACAACTCCAGAACAGGGACATTTCCCTGCAAATGGCAGAGAAAGAAAACCAGTGATTTTGAATTATTTCTCAAGGCACTGAGAGAGTGTCCAGCAGGGTCACACACACACATGCGTCCAGCCATACGACAGTGAAAACCAATGTGATACAACCCCACACAGCAAAACCCTTTCCTTACCCCCATGGGCAACCACAGCCTTTCCAGCCCAGGGGAAAAACCTCATAGACGTTGCGTCAGACCCAGGCACTGCGGAGCTGTATTGGCACGTAAGCAGCGAGATGCACAGCAGTCCTTGCAGCAGGCAGGGTGTTTGGGGTGTTTCTGCTGACTGCTGCCCCTGCCATTCTCAGCTGTGATTTATTAATTTATTTGCATTCCTTTATGTTTGAGGCTCATTGCTGGCTTATGATCAGTGTCTGCCCTGCTGTGTGATAGGGAAGCAGTGCTTTTGCAATGCTCTCCCAAGTTGTGACATGCATCAAAAACCGGTCTTCTGACAGCCGTCCTCTGCGTGGGGAACTACAGGTAAATTCAGGTGCTGCATGAACACCTCTCTGCTATCACACTGTCATTTCATGGCCTGGCCTGACAAAAGTCATCCCCCTGGGCAGCACACACAGATCCAGCCCATGAGCTTGGGCCTGGGGCTTTCATTTGCACCAGAGCAAGGGGAGGTATAAAAAACCATGAAAATAAGCATTTTATCCTTCCCACAAATCCTTCTCTTTTAAATGCCCGATAAGGGACAAAGAGGGAGGGAAAACCATCACCAATCCAAAACAGGAGCTGGCTGTCACACCAGCACAAATGCACTACGCTAACTCCTCCACTAACTCTGTTCTTGTGAGGAGGCAGAGATGGACTGCGATAAGGTTTTGGCTCTCAGATACCCTTGGAACTACGTACAAGGCCAGCCAGAGCCTGCACGCTCAGGGAGAGCTGGGACTTGCTAAGTTGGCACTGACAAATCGCAGCAAGGAGCAATGTCCTTAACCCAGCCACAATAGCTCCAAGGAGAAGGAGTGAGAGTTTCTTGCTTTGCAGATACTTTGCAGAAGGCAATGTCTCTGGGATGAAGGCAGACTCAAATCTGTCAAACTTACTGTTGTTGCACAAAAATGGCACAACCCAGCCATGTTTGTAAAGACATATTCTTGTCATTTATTGCTGCTGCAGTCTGATGGCAGGTTAAGGTCCTCACTGTGTTAAGTGATATACAGCCACCTACCCGGATGTGCCTCAGATGACTTACAAGCTTTATGTCAAAGAAGTCTAGCAAAACAGAGATGGCAGTAATGAGGAAATAGTGGAAGCAGTTTCACAGAGAAAGGAGGAAGGCTTTTTTGGGCTGTGTTTTGGTTTGTTTCATTGTCTAGAAGCTCTCTGAAATTCTCAGTCATAATAAATCCCTGCTGGCTGGAGCAAAGCTATGGATGTAGTTATCCAACATGTGGGTTCGTACTAAGTGCTCGTGGTGGATGCACATAATATGACTGAGCATGAGCACTGTGATCTTGCTACATGTGGGATCTCCTGCTGCTGTCCTGCGGAGGGGCAGAGACCTCTGCTTGGAGACCTGAATGCAAAATCTTGCATACATTTGTTTTCTAGTCAAGAAAAATGAGGGAGTTCTGCAAAGATGAGTTAAGTATTTTAGGCAACCTGCAGCTGCTAAAACTTTTGTTCCCATTGTCATGCCCCTTGGGTGTTCAGGGATACAATGTGCAATGCTGCATTTCCTTTTAACTTCTGTCCAGCTCCTCTAAAGTACCCTTTGGTAGCCAGAACAACACATTGGCAGTGGAGTTATAGCAACAGCAGCACAACACCTACAACTCCCAGCTGGATTTTTATGACACAGGCAGGAAAAATGGAGTGGCATTTGCCTCAAGGGTGAAAAAAACACAAGTAAGAGTGTGTTCAACCGCTCAGAGACCTGGACTCACCTTGGGCTGACAGCAGTAAGGATATTTTGCTGACAGTATGTGATGTATTCCCATGGAAATAAGATTTATATCACTTTTAGAAAATACATGGAAGTGGCCCTCCACACAGACACCATAGATAGCTTAATGAGCAAATCTTAAATATTTGGACATTTTGTTCACAAAACAAATTAATGGAAAATTAATGCTAATTGGACATCAGTCTTTAAGCAAACCTGAGGAGGTTCAATGCAGGAACCATCCTGACAGACCTTCCTACCTATCAACGGAGTAAAAAGGTATAGAGGCTTGTTTTAAATCTATACTTACAAAAATCATGATGCAGTATTTTAATTTTTTGAATAGTAGTAGATTGGTCTATTCACTAGCTGAGTTGCAACAATAGTATTTTTGTAATTAGTGGTTCTTCACAAAGTCATGAAATATATATATACAATGCATATCTATATTAAAGTAATATGTGCTTAGATGAGTTTTGCACTGATAGGCTAGTTGGCAAAGAAATCACTTTTAGTCGTCCATTAGGGCTGGATTCAATAGAAATGTTGGCTGACTTCACTGCAAGCCTTGGAAACCATTGGAGTATTCAAGGCTTAGGCAGTCAGATGCCTGCTTTAATTTCTATTGACAAAGGAAAAGGAGGGATGAGTAAATGTAAAATATTTCCTTCCAGCATTGAGCTAAGAGAGGCAGCATGGTGCAGGGAGGAGGTGGAATCCAGGACATCTGGGTTGTATTTATTGCTGGCTCTGCTGCCAACTTGCTTTGTGACTTTGAGCAAGTTGTTTTTTTGCTTTGCTACCTTACTTTCTGTGAGGCAGGGAGAGCTTGCCTGCTTTCACATGGTGCTCTGGGGAGGTGCAGGGACTTTCTTGGTGACCATGACCAAAGGCTGCAGCTGCCAAGCTAGCATATTCATGTGCACCAGGCAGTGCTACCTGGGTGACTGACCCAGAGGGTGCAAGAGGGGTAGCTATGCCCTCTGAGAGCCCAAAGATGCTCATTAAGTAGCACTGCACCTGAATGAATACGTATCCATACGTACTAGGAACCAGTGCCTCCAGCTACTACAGATCAGAAAGTTATTCAGAGCAGGAGTTGGGTTGGCAACCTCTTTCACCTATACTTAGGATCTGTTATCTCATTTTCTGCACCACTCACAGGGAAGAGCAGTTGCTTTTGGGGTAGGTCATAGGGAATGAGGTAGCTATTTTGAAATGGTCTCCATATGGTGCTTCTAGTACCCAAAGCTGGTTTTTTGGAGGAAAGAGGAAAGAAGCCTGGCATCTTTTTTTTTTTTTTCTTTCTTTTCTGTAAGATGTATTTTCTGCCAAATGTGAAAAACTGAAAAACAATGTGAAAGCAAAGAGTCATATATGGCCTTCTGCATGTCACAGGCAATTGCTCTGTAGTCCAGAAGTGATATTTAGGTTATAGCTGGAAAACTTCTGCCTATATCTTATTTGCCTTTGTTTTTCACTTTATACAACACATGTCCTAATGCCACTTGCTGTATACATCAATTGAATTCATGGCTAATCTACAAAAAGCTTGTATTTTTCTTTTAAAGTGTTTACTCTTACAAGGATGCAGGCATGCTTACTGTGTGCAATGCTGTGTGCTCTGCTGGATTTTATGAGACGGAATCAAAGCTGATCTCAGCCCATATCACAGTTTGAATTACAAGATGAATGTGATATAGCATGCCATATATTAGTTTCATTGAGGTCCACGGATTTCTTGCTTGAGTAGGCACAGAATGAAATCTAAGTACTTCAATATTTGACCCTGTGGCACTAAATGAATGGCAGGTATCATCTGAGTCCTACAGACTTTTGTATGCTTCCATTTATGACACTGTCGAGATTTATCCTACTGATAGGTCAAGATGTCTTTCGTGAACACCCCCTTGGAAATACCTGGAACACTACAGTTTGGTCAGACCTCCCTTTCCACAAAGCTGTATACAATCTCAAAGCTCTCTGCTGAGTGTTGGGAGAGATGATGGAAGAACTTGCCATGAATTGTGATAATCATATGTCTTTAAGCACAGTAAAAATCTGTGAAAAAAAATGCAATATGCGTTCTAGAGCAGAGTAATTAATATCAACAGAAAACACAGATCTTTTCTGTGTCCATACCCTGTACAACAATACTCCCCTTCATTTTTTTTTCACCCATGAAGGAAAGATGTTATTAAGAATAACAGGGCAACACTAATATAAATTTTGTCTGCCATAATGTAGCTTTGTTGTAAGTTATCCTAGTTTAGGAATCATTTTAACTGTATTGATTTTCCCTCCTCTGCAGGGTATATAGTGTATACTTCTTCCCACAGTAGCATGTTTGGCAACCTGAATCAGACAAGTGAACTGGGGTGCAAGACACCTGGGTTCAACCTCTGATTTGGTAGGTGGTGCAGTTACACTGCCTTTCTGTCTCTGCCTCCCACTCTCCCTCTGACCATCCTCCTCTTCCTTTGGCTCTCCCCATTAGTTTGACAGAAAGGTCTTTGGGGTCAGCACTGTCCTTCACTGTGTATTTGAACAGCATAATGAGGTGTCAATCTTGAGACAGGCTCTTGGAAACTACCAAAGTATAAATTGTAATAGAAATTAATTAAGTGAATACCAGCATCCTGGGTGTCAAGGCAGAGTGTAAAAATGATCTCGAGTAAGGGGGTCTGAATGTTTTAAAGTGATATCTAAAGCTTCTCCAGATTTCAGAGGCTTAAATCCATCCCTTAACAGGCAGCCAGGACTTCCTGCAACATACTCTAGTCCTGCACGGACAACTTTGTGATGTGAAATAAAAGCTGTAGACAAATCGTCGTGGGTTAAAGCTGGTTATTCCCACAGTTCCCATTCCTAATGTTTTCCACTCATGATGTTCTTCACTTTTAATGTCCATAGTAACTCATGCCAAAAAAGGTGTTTCCTATCATGTTCTCCTCACATTGTCTATTGTGGTTGGTTTTTTTTTATTCCATATTTTCAATCCCCAGAGAGCAAAGGTTAGTCATAAACATGCTTTTGGCTATCAGATTCATGTGTGGTTTGCTATAGCAACAAACAAAAGCATTAGTCAGAAACTGGCATGAAGCTATAAACACATATTTTTTTGTGATATTACCCAGAGTTAGCTTAATTTATGTGGTACACTGTTGCCACACAACTGCATCCTAGTTAGACTATTATGCTTGTTGAATAGGAACTTCATAGAAAACCCAAAGAATATATTACAGAGAAATAAGCAAGTCTGTTAACTGATGTTGTCATCTGAAGATCACAAGCCAAATTCTGCTATTGCCCTGGTATAAATCCAGATGAACTCTTTCAGAATACACATTTAGATCACAGGACAAAATCTGAATCTATATCTATTGAATAAGAGGAAAATTATCATCAAGTAGATAAACGCTCACTTTGCCTTTGCTATTTTCACCTCCATAATTTTACTGCAGCAATATGATTAGAGGTAAGCATTATCAGTTTGCGGTAGATGGTTTAAGTTCACCGCCAACACACTTGGAACATATTAGCTGCAGCATGGCAGGGAGAGCAAGCCTTACTTAAACATAGTCTCTCTCCAGATGTGCCTATGCAGCACTGAGAAGGTGCAGTTCGTGCAGAGACAGTGTCTATCCAGCCGGTCTGGGGACAGGGAGGAGTGGCTTGTGCAGCAAGTACTGACTTCCCTGGGGAGTTGGCTGGGTTTGTACGGCATTCACTGAAATCCCACAGCTAGACAGCTACTAGTCCCTGAGCCAGCTAGTTTAAAGGTTGCCCTGAAGGCTCTACCGAAGTGGTGATTTTTGCCCAGGCAAAGTAGGCACATTCCTGTTAATGCTTTATTCCAACCATTTGTCTTCTCTTTGCTGCACCTTTTCAGGAACATGAGCCCCCCTCTTTTTTGACAGCTGCATTTAATAAAGAACACATGCATGAAAAATGTGTTTTCCAGTATCCCTGAGCTGGCACTGCTCAGCAAAGACAGCTTAAACTTCCCTAGAAATTGTTTAAGATACATTTTCAGACCCCTCTCTTCAGACATATAGCTGTGAAGCGTTCATGACCTTCCCTGCTGCAGAGGTGTGCAGAGTAACGTATAAGTAATATCCACATGTGTCCAAGCGATAAGAGTAACAAAACCCTCAGAGCCTTTTTGTACCTACCAGTCCAGACAGTCCAGAAGTTTTTAACTGGGCCAGTGGTTCCAGCTGCAGAGGATAATCCCGCAGCAACATGTAGTTTGCACATGCACACAGAGGCTCTCTGAGAATGGCCCTTTGAAGTCCAGGGATCAAGGACAAGATCTAGCACTAAGTGTTGGCCAAACTATGTTCCAAAAACAGAGGTCTCTTCCCTAACCGAATCCATAAGCAGAAGAACATGCCTCAGGAGATCCTACATTTTAGTCCTGGCCCTGTTCGCTGCGCTTTGCTTAGCGTTTTTGGTTCTGGGTCCTATGCACTTGAGACCCTGGCCCTGGTGTCTTTTCAAAAGCTTTTGAGATAATCTTACCATGGTAGATTTACCTGGTGTGGAAGTGTAAAAGGACCTGTTTTTCAGTTAGCAGCTCCTGAGGTAGGATTTACTCTGGGCTATGCGTATGTTGTCTTTGCCCTTTTCCCATCTGTGCCCAGTTGCATCAAGCCCTGCGTTGATAGATGTCTCTGAAAACAGGAGGGCTCTGGCTGTTTGTCTTCTTCAAAGACCAGCCCAGTGCTTTTATGTTTCTTTTGCTCCCTTTTAATCAAATGGGGACAGACCTTTCCCGTAAAAGTGTTCAAAGAGTGATTAAGTAGTGTTAAGTATTTGCAGTGAAGAAAAAACAAATTCTGATCTCAGTGTAGTTGCAGAATGCTGTCAAAACTGACACCAACAGCACTATATAAAGCAAATATTTCAGTCATTGCTAAAATGTTATTGACATCTCAGTTCATGGAGGACTTTGGGACTGCATTATTTAAAAATGTCGCAGTAAGATGATGGTGGTGATTTTTGTTTGTTGAAGGTAAAGTGAAAGTTATTCCACCCTGTAAAGAGTAAACAGGATAATTTCATAGTAGTAATCGTTCTTCTTTTCTGGCTTCATTGACTGTAAAGTGTGTATGGTGGTGGGGCAAGGAACAGAAATGCACCTTCCTGAGGAGAGAGCAATAGTCTCTCTACTACACATGATGAACCGCAGCTCGCAGACAGAAAGCAGAGAGTTCTCACTGGGGCCGCTGGATGAGGCAGGGTGCAAGAGAGCATAAGTAGTAAAACACCATTGGTTTTAAAATGCTCTTTGCAAGGATGTGCAGAAAAACCTACAGGTGGACAGAGGGGCATCTCCAGGTGCCCGCCATTCTATCCTCTTGCACTCAAACTCTCCACAGCTCGGCAAATCAAGGCAGTCGTTGCCATTCTGCAAAGTGGGGACAAGCTACTGGATTGTCCTCCTGCTGCACAGATGTAAATGACTCTGCAAAAGCCACCTGAGAGAGCAATCAGATCCACCTACTTGCAGTAGATCTCAGAGGCTGTAACTGAAGCCCTGGGGTCTTCCTTTTCCTTATACTAGCTTTGTATTGGTACAAGGCTGTTGATTTCAGCAGAGCCCTTGATCTAGCTAAGGGACAAAATGTAATTTTCTCTCCCTTATACATTAGTCTGAATCTAGCACAGCTGTTCAAGAAAAATGTTACCATGAGCCTTCAAAAAGAATGCACCCTGTTTTAACTGAGTTAAAAAATATTTAACCTGTGTGTGAATAGACCATTATGATAAAGAAACAGTTACACAGTTCCTGAAGATATCATTACTTGCTTATTACAGAGAGGCTGTGAACGTTTGGAACTGCTATGAATCAGCCTTAGGGTTGATAATCAAATCCAAGAGATCTAAGTCCTCTTAGTGCTTTCAGACAACTCCACCCGTCTCAATTCATCCACCACTTACTACATGGACAAACTGCAGTGCAGTTACTTTCTCACTATTTGAGTCTTTAATCAAAAAGAAATCCAGAACAGCAGTAATGAGATTTTAAAAAAATAATTTCTCCCTATTGTTTATACTAGCCGCTGTGAAACATAAAACTAAAATCTATTTCCTTAACTAAACTGTGTTTTCCTCTAATCTATTAGGCAAGCATGTTGGTTTGTTATTTTTGGGTGCCTCAGTACTGGCTACATGGCATTGAGGGGGAAAATGAGCACCGAACCATTTAAAAACCACACGCAAAGATTAAAATATTTTTTTTGCAAAAATATAATGCAAATAAAGTTTGTCATCTTCAGTTTTTCCTTCTATAACTTAATACGCACTTAAAATTCCAGTGGTTTCCACTCTCACATATCTATTGATTTCCAATTTCAAACAGTAAAAATTAAGTTCACAAATTTAATTTGCAAAAAAAGACAGTTATCAAACAGCAAGTTTAGAAAATGCTGGGGCAAGGTGTACATCTGCTAGGGAAAGACTTTCAAAGAAGAGGTGAAAACCAATTAACTGAAATAAGGAGAGAACATTTTTGAAGATAATTTGGTAGATCACCTGTTGAATTCTTTTGAAATCTGACCTTTTTCGGACTGAAAACCAAGTTTGTGGTCCATTTATTCAGATTTTAATTGCATTGATGTGAAGAGAACTATAATAATTAATTTATTAATTTGATGCAATGGATTAATTTATCTGTAAATGAGCTTTAATGCTGTTGTAAACCCACAATCTGCATCCAGAAATTCTCTCTAATTTTTAAAGGGACTCTCCTACTCCACATAAAACCAAGAGAAAACAAGCTGTGCCAAATACTATTTTGCTACCATCACTGTTTGTTGACAGAAAAGATTTTATCTTAACAAAGTGAGGGAACTGCTAACTTTATCTTTGATGTAAAATATTTTCCCATAATAATTTTCTGTCACCTTTATCCCATATCTCTTGTATTACATATACATTAAGGAATTTAAAAGCTTAAAAGGCATTTTCTTCTATGATAATTTACATCCAAACAAGTTGCCCAGGGAACTTTCTCTCTAACTGAAAACCTGTTTCCAAGGTCAGATATTTATATAAAAGCCCCCATAAAAGGTTGTGGAAAAGCTACAAGGTTTTTGCTGTATTCCTGTTTTGAGAGGGGCTATGCCCAGCATACCAGAGAGATGTGCAAAGTAACATCACTGCATTAATATTGCTACATCTGGGCACTTAATTCTGCACTGAATTTTATCAGTAGAGTAAAGAGAAATGAAAAATCTTCCTAGACCTTAAAGATCTTTAATGTGAAAAAATTATATATATAGGCATGTATGTATATATACACATTTATAATTATATAAAAATACAAAATTTTTTACAGTGCATTGGTTCTGATAAGGCTGGTTTTTAAGCAGTGGTTTTGAAGAGCAGTTTGGGCTGAAAAATCTGTTTCTAATTTGGAGTCATAAGTGCCATTTTTATAAAGCCCGCTTTGGAGTTTTTGCATAATGTTAGTAGATCCTCTATTTTTATTCTTATCTTAAGACCTATTCTTAGGGGACAAAAGTGCTCTCTACCAAAAGCAGCAAGAATTAGCATCCTCCTTTAATGTGTCAGAGAGAGGACAAAGAATAGTCAACTTACCCTGCTACCTCCCTGTGTCAGTGCTGGACTACCTTAAGAAACAGCGTGGTGTTAACAGCCACTACTCCTCAAGCAGTACTTACTCTGCAGCCAGAGAAATTGAGTCTCCAGGGCTGCCAATCAAGCCTACATGGACAGAGCAATCATTTTTAATATATGTATTCATTTGGTTCATTTCTAAATCTGAGCAGGGCTGTGCTTTGGCAGTGGAACAGGCAATCTGCCCTGGGAGAAGCCTGGATTCTTGGGGGGCTGAATCATGAGGAGAAGGAATGTGGGAAAGTTAATTTGCATGAGCTTTATGGTCCTTATCTGCAATAGGCACCCACCTGCCTCCACTTCTAGGCATGTCATGATAAGGGCTGAGTTCACAGCTATCTAACAGGGAGGACAGTATGAATCAACTGTCCCTCACTCTGAGAGAAAGGCAGCTTTGCATTCACTTTCAAAGACTAGTGTGTTATGTAGGTGAAGGGGTTTCTTTCAAGTGAAAAAAGCTGCAACATGCCTAATCAATATACTGGATAACCAAATAACTGCAGAGTAGTTCCTACTAGGGTTTCTGAAGCTGGTAAGCAGGTAATCAAGTGAAAGCACTTCACTTGCAACATGCCCCTGAAGACCTTCTTAAAATCCAGACCACCCAGATGGACAGTGACACCCTGGGAGTCTGTGGGTATCCGTGCAACTATTTACAGCACTGGTAGAGACTCAATTGCAAGTAAAAGCAGTACACCCCAAGAGATAAAATTGAGAGACCCAGGAGATAAAACTGTTGAGGATCACTATGGATTAGACCAGTCTTTATTGCTTTATTTGGCTCTGAATCTCTAACCCACTTTTGCCCTGTCAAAAAGGGTGGTAAGCAATTTTGATTCAGTCCAGGAGCTAGGACATACATAACAATGTATGTTTAACAATTACTAAAAAGTGATTACCTTCTCGTACTGACTTTGTGAGAATAGAGGCCCTGCAGTCCTGGAAAAAGATCAAAATTGATAATTATCAGAGAGGGTCCTAATCTCACACCATCATCACAATAATTATACACCAGAACACCGTGGGAATTCATGCAGGAAGTAAAACGCACATTGGAAACCCATTCTGTCACGTAAAACCTTAGAGAGAGGAAAATTCCTGCCTAAGACAAGCAAACACAGAGACATAGGACACGACAGGACACCTACCTTCCAGGCAATCGTTAGACTAAGATTACAGAGACGATGCAGAACTTGTGCTTCTGAGACAGAACTATTGGGTAGGGGGAAACTGCACTGAACGTCTGGTCATCTGGCAGGTGCCATGAGCATTTCCCCAGCTGCTTTTTTCACCCTGACACTCGCAGCTGTACTTTAGCTAGTGAAAGGAGGGATGGACCAGGAGAGATAAATTCAGGTATCAACCACTGCTGCCTGCTTTTGCTGACTCTTTTGGACATCATTCTAATCGTATTCTCACAATAAACTTTGCTTGAGAGCTTATTTTCAAACACTGTGTTACTCCTTCTTTAGCAACAGGTGAAATATTGGACTAATAAAATAGCTTAATAAATATTTTATTCTTGTACCAGAAGAATTATATGGAGCTGGCCAAATTACATTTCCCACATAGCCAAGTAACCAAAAAATGGTGATAGCTGGATGAAACTCATTAACCCATGATCTGGGAAATTTCAATTTGACAATTGCAAACAAAAAAACAGTCCCCTGTGCTTTTCGTGTCCAAATATGACTCAAGCTGAGAAAGTCTATGCAGAGCCCCACCAGATCAATTTCTTCCCATGCTCTGAAATGTCCTGTGGATTCTATTAAGTTTATCTTTAGCATCAGAGGAAAGACAGACCACTGTAAAAATAAAGAGCTCCTTTCTGATCTGTCTCATTAAGGGTTTTGCTCCTATTGTGAAGTGTGAGCAGGCATGCTTTCAACAGTTTTAAATCTGTGGGCAAAGCTTATCAATAAACACACACTCACAGGAAAGCCGTTCACTCTGCTTTTCATCTGGGGGCTGTTAGTTTCTCTTTTATGGTAGTGTTTATATCTGTTCTTAGTTGCCAGTGCTCTTCCACATCTTCCCTGATTTTCGTCAACCTGCAGAAAATGCTCTATAAATCCTACAGTGCTCAGTATGGTCTGTAAGAAACCTTAATTCCCTAGGCATTTCTCTATTTGGATGTACTTTGCAGAGCAGAGTACCGTTCCTTTTAATAAAAGTAGGACTTAACTTCACGAACAGGTCTCCGGCCAGGCGAGGAGACTGATGATTGTAACTTACATATATTTTCTGTTTTCAGAAGGTTTTGAGATGAGATGATTTGAAGGCTTTTAATGAAGCACTCTAACTGCCGACAAGGGCAGCTTAACATACCAAGGCACTGAATCAAAACATCTTGTTCATGCCTTGAATGGAAGGAAACTATTCACACGTTGGTTATTTGGGAGTAGCTGCTCCTTTAGCTCTGCTGTGCTACAAACCCCTGCTTTCGGCTCCAAAGTCTGAACTACATTCATCACAGTACAAGTATGCAGCTCAGTGACAGAGAGCAACCAGGGAGCATTACCAAACCAAATGCAAAATAAAGGCAGGAGTGTAGATTAAACACAGGCCTAGCTGGTTCTGTTAGCATCCTGCAGATAATAAGGCCTGTTAAACCTCTTTAGAAGCAAAATCTTTATCTTCATTCCACAGACTAGTCCTTTGTCTTCATCCCACAGAAACAGTTAGGGAGACCAGAATTTCAGGGCTTGGTGGGGAGTGTCCTCCTCCCAGCGCAGGGCAGAGGGGAAATGCTAAAGGGGAGGTGTTATTCCTCACTTTGCCACTCTTTCTGATGCAGAATAGCTGCTTTTTCCACTGTGACAATCGTTCATTTGAGAGCTGACAAGCTGGTTCGTCTAGGTGGAGCTACTGGGTGCCCCCGCTGTCTTGCTGGCGGTAGTTCAAGTGAAGTAACATTACATTCCTGCGATGGAGGCTGGGAGAGGCAGCCTTCCCCATGACATTGCACCCGCATCTCCCCATTGCCATGTATCCTGCCCAGATAGAGTGACAGCCGCGGCATTCCCACTGCAGTCCTGCCATGCCCCAGAGCCCTGCCCAGCAGTTGTTGTAACTTAGTCCGTGGGATCTTGCAGGACAATGGAATGAATCCAGGTCTCTGGAATGTACTAGGAAATCTCTGTAGAAGATGAACCTGATGGTTTTCCCCAGCATAGTTGGAGCTGCTTACTGGGAATGCCATGGTCCTGCTGGAGCTCATGGTCAAGCCTACACAGACTGTGCAAGAGCCTGTGCCATGAGCTGTGCTTTAAACCTCGTGGCAGCTTCCTCAAGGAACACAGTGCATGCATAAAAGAGTTTATTTGCAGACACTTTCAGATTCTTGTCTTTGCCCACTGATGCTTGCAGGGTCATTTTCCTCCAGCATTGCTTGCTTGAAAGGACATGACTCCTCCACCAAACTGCCCCCAGGAGGGTTTGGGTGGTGGGCATGATTGCTCTGAACTGCCACAGCCAAGCCCCTCACAATGATCAGCCCTGCTACACGCGTGTGTTCCTAGTTGTTCTTGTTCATGGTCTTTACACTCAACCTTGGCATTTACACTTAAGGAAATTCACAGCAGAATCCAAGGAATGGTATTAGAGCAGATGCTCTTTGCTGTGTAACCTCCAGACAGCAGTTCTGGACAGCAAATCTGTCGTGGTTTCTTTCTTTTTAACTATAGAGCTTGAGGCATTACAGTATCCCTAGGCTTTTAGTCCGCTTTCATGTAGCATTAGCTCACCCTTCCATTTGTAATTCAAGCTGAGGAAAAAAACTCTGGGGGAAACAAAGAGAAATAGTGAAACATTTCAGGCCTCTGCTGATACTGAGTAACTATTTTTGTGCTTGTACATATCATTTGCACATTTGTAGCCCAGGGATCGGGAAATTATGTCTTGTCAAGCCAATTGATGCAGTTAGCAGAACACAAGGACCTGCTTGTGGGTTCAGGGATCTTTAGCACAGCTGATTTAGGAAAGTGGTTAAAATAGTTCTTTTAAGTGCCAAAAATTTGTGTTCGTATGCAGAAAATGGTGGCTGAGATGGAATGCTATCGTAACTTTGTGAGGGCTTTTTAAAAAAAATCTCATTTAGGCCAGTTTTCAGTCATCGGAGCTTTAAGAAAACCAAACCAAGAATGCAGTAGCTTATGTACTTGATGACACTGCCTAGCTGAAGTGACATTTTAATTAGCTCGTTGATCTACATTTATTCACCAGTCTCTAGTCTCCCGGGATATTGCGGGAAACACAAAGAACTCACTGCAAGGTGCATTAATTTAATGACTCATCAAAATAATAGATACAGTGGATTGGGATGGGTATAAAAAAGAAACAGATGTGGAAATTGAAGCACTGAGATTGCCAAAGAAAAAGTAAAATATTTGAATTGCTGCCCTACTGCCCATAACCCTGAATTAAGTTAGTTCTCTTAAAAAAAAAGTAAGGTAAACTTACCTATCTGAAAAAGTGCTCTTGAGAGGCCAAGTTGAATGCCAAGCATGTGCATAGCGTTCCTCTTATCAAGTGCTTTCCTGAACTGGGACCTATGATTTTAGATATTCTAACTATTCTAAATATTCCTTATTTCAGATATAAGAAGTGAATCAGAAGGGGCTGCTGGGCTTCACAGCAGTACTGCTCAGGCAGCTGTGAGAGCTCTGAGGGAAGAAAAGGAATCCCAGTAATTGCGATACCTGCAAGAGAGGGAGAGCAAAATGCAGGGGGGGGGGTGGGGGGGGTGGGTAAGTGGGATGGGGGGGTGTGTATGGAAATCAGGCATTTTGAGAAAGGGGATTAGTTTAAAAAATAGAAGGAATTCTGGAGCAGTGCATTAGCAGTGACTAGCCATGTATGCATGAGAAGTAACAGGCCCGTGACACAGGGCCTGTGGGCACAGGGACGGACAAATCAGCAGGCACAGGGACTGATGGCTGCAGGAAGAGAGGTCTGATACAGGAGCCAGTGGAAGCTGTCCATGACAGCAGTGATGCACAACCTTATTTGCAATGAGACATAAGCACATGAGGGAGCACTGTGAAAACTGCTGACCTACATGCATGAATTCTTCGCTGGGTCAAACACAGTGTCAACAATGACAATGATACTAAATTATTATTGTTGTTGTTTGTCTTGCAATTATTCACTCCTCCTTCTCCTTCTTAATACTACAAATCAGGTTATGTGCCCACAGTGTGCTTCACACTGTCAGAAAAGACCCGAGCAAAAGATGTCCCAGCCTTGCCCGTATGTTAAGGCAAAAGTCTTCTAACTGGCAGTGGACGTAAAGCCATTCATTTCCATAATACTGCACAAACAGGACTGTTTGTTTCTTATCATAGCTGAGAAACGGTAACTATTAGGCACCAAAATCCTAGTAAAGAAAAGGCATAGGTTGTGACTTTCATATATTAACAACTAATAATTAATGAGTGAGCAAAGCATACAAGTTTTCACCTGTGGACAGCTGTTTACCACAGCTCAGGTTTCTGTTAAGAGAAACTAATTGTTGAAGTGAAGTTAGATAATTCATACCAGCCAGCACATAGCAAGAAGGAACTTCTCCTAGTGAGGCTATTACCTGAGAATGAGCAATATTTAACCTGCACCTTTGTAAAAAATATATGCATAGCAACCATTGCTACTCTTGTCAGTTTTGACTGATCTACATTAAAATCCCAGGGAAAACAACACAACAGTAGCATTTTAGTTCTCTCCAAAAAAAAAAAAAAAAACCCAGAACAAAATTAAATAAAAGAAAACAAAACGAAGCCACTTTTAGCAAGAAAGATAATACCTAAGAAGTTGATGCAAGGAAAAGTTATATGCTTAAAGATAAGAGCAGGTTACTTAAATTCACTATATTCATACGCAAACATAACTTAAGTCAAAAGTCTTAAAAGGCAGAAAGCCAAAATCTAAGGATTGCAGAGAAAGGGATATAATTTGTAAACAAGGAAGCTAGGATGATCAGCAAAGGATGTTATAGTTTCTTTTTTTTAACAACATCTCCGGTATTCTCATTTGCTGGTTTATTTGATTTTAAAGTATACAGATTATGGTAATTTTATATACCAGTGTCCCAATTAAAGCTAGTTTTCTCTTCAGTTTATACAAAACATTAAAGCACAATTGGCTTGAATTCAATGACACTGTCATACTTTAAATTGATTACAATGTCTCAAATGTGGTTTTGGACACCATTACCCACTGAATGTGAATACAAAAAAAATAACCTGTTTTTACGTTTTTGTGATTTTATGCAAAACAGTCCAGCTGGGTTGCTAGATTAAAGATAATTTGTTTTAAAATTGTATTTAAAAAAAAGCAAATGCAATTTTCAGTCTTAAGATATGAAAATGTTCCAGCCTATATAACTCCTACTGCCTACTTTCAAAAAATTCCCTTGTTCTGAAGTCAGTTCAGTGGCTATTAGAAGTAGTCACTGATGTGAATTCCATCTTGTTTATGAAAACATTTTGAACAAAGCATCGATTGTCCAGAGTTTATAAAAAAAGTTAAAACCTATAAAATGTTGGCATCGCTACTATTTGGGGCATGAGAATAACATGCATATAAATCGTAGTTTATTGGCACAGTCTTTTATGCATAGAAAGAAGGCTTTGCTGAAAACAGAATTCATCGATGTACTGTAATTCCGCTCTTTTATGGATTTCTTTTTTAAGGTATTCTGAATAGGGAAAAAATCTGAAGCAAATTTTAGTCTACAGTAGGAATCAGGAGCACAAGAAGTCTTTTATGACATGGGTTAGCTCTGGTAGAGGGAAGAATTAATATACAAGTAGGCAGAGTTTGGGGAAATCAGGACGGATGCAAAGACCTCAGTGTGAAGCTTTGGGAGAGAGGGTCATTTGTGTAACTGATGTCTTGCCATACAATCACAGCCACATCTGTATTAGCCCTGGGGACTGTAGTCTCCATTTTGTAGGAAAGTCCTACTATCACCATTTAGGAGAGGCAGTAGTTCACTAAAGGCTTTCACAGGAGGACTTTCTCTTCCTGCTCATCATAAGGTGGGTGAAAGAGGCCTTTTACGCAACAGATTCACATCTTAATAGAAGGGGATTTTTTTTTTTTTTTTTTTTTCCTGGTGACATTTTGGCTAACCTTGATCCATAGCCGCTCTAGCAAGGACAAGGAGAACAATCACCTCTCAATACTTGGCCAAGCAAGTGAAGCCACCCTTGTGCCTCACACACCACTGTTTTACTTGATTGACAGCTGGTGGAAAATAAGAAACTTCTCTCCTTGTCAAGGCCCAGATGAGATGTCATCCAGGTCAGGTCTACCTCTCTACATGCACGCTGAACAAGACTTGGCAGTGTCATTTGTTGTTTTAAAATGGCATCCCAGTGGGAAATAAGTGTTCAGGTCTCACTGCAGGAAGTGATCTAATTCTCTTGGATTTTATGAGTAGCCTGTTCTTAGCAACAGGAAGATTTTGAAAGTGTTGGTCACCTAATCATTCTAAGTATTCTGTTTTTAAAATATCTGATTTTAAAAGTTCTACCTCTGTTAGAACCTGTAGGACAGCTGCAGTACCCTAGACTCAGAGTCACTTTCTCTGGATGGTGATAAATCCACTGCACAAACTACGCAGGACCATTCAAGTCCTGGGAACGAAGCACCCCATACTTGCATTGCTCCCGTTCTAGACAACTAAAATGTCGCTGAAGTTACACCAGAGTAAAAACAAGAGAAACAGCAGTGAACCAGCCCAATAATTTTTCCAGATAATTCTTTCATATTTTTTTTTTCCAGTAGCAATATTATTGGCAGCCACCAGGGATCAATGCTGTAATTAGCTTTGAAGTTCTGCACTGAAGAGCAGACTCTCTAGCAATCCAAGCAATATTCTGTCAAGTCATTCTGCTGGACTGCAGGGCTTGTGGGTGGGATTATCCCAAGTGAAAAATGTGGCAATGCCACAAGACTAACTCCTTACTATTTCTTGGAATTTTAGTAATAGCCATAAAATTTGCCTTTGGCACCTGAATCTTTAGAAACACTAAGCAAATTAAACAATCAAGCCTCAGTCTTGCAGCTCTTCTTCTCATACGATGGTTATTCAAATACATGTGGTGAAGAGTTTCATGAATGGATTTCAGAATTTTCAAGCAAAATGCCTAAAATCAGGTTCATAAATCCACAGCTAAATTTTTTAACAAGGTTATGTTCATTTTCCAATTCTCTTGGGCTTCTGAAAAATGCAAATGCTAGAGCTTTTGAAAAAAAAAAATCAAGCCAATTTATGTAGGTCTTTAATCTGAATTAGGATCTGCATTAAGACCATTTTCTAGAATTGTCTCTTGTAGGCATCAGGACTAGTCCTGTGAAAGATAAAGGAGGTATGGTCTGGCAGCCCCTGATGTGTTCTGAGTTGATCCTAGTTCTCTGGAGCTAAAATACTGGTGAGCTGATTAAGACGATGTACATATGGCTAATGAGGATGCCTTTTATTCTGTCAAGTTTGGAAACTGAGCCCATAGATTGACATGGGATATTCCCACTGGAAGCACACTATTACCATTCATCTTAACAAAGTGGTCCATCACTGTTCACATGGCATAACTCTTTCAAAATCCTGCCTATACTAAATAATTTCACCTTCAAAAAAGTCAAGGAAAAAATGAATGTAGGAGATCAGCAAACTATGAAGAAAGGCTAGCAAAATCACAGCCATTTTAACAAGGTAAGTTAGAGTGACTGCATACATGTGTAAGTTGTGCCAGCTTGTCTGCACACACAGCATGTAATATCCACATCCAGAAATGTTGTGTTCCAGCACAAGGATTCTTCATTTAAAGTAGACAATGAATGAGTTGCAAAGTTCTGCTTGCAGTTGTCTTCTCTAGTATTCGAGCATATTTTTAAGCCAGAGGATCTGTTTAGGAGAGCCAAAACTATGTATACTAATGGCAGTTGCAGAAATGGGTGTGAGAGAGCTAGACAGCCTGATGGCTTGAAAAAAAAAATGGAGCACAGAGACAGAAAAGATACATAGTTATCAGGACAAGGACTTGTGCATGTATTAGAATAACTTGTGCATCAGGGAATGTGCAGTTCAGCCACACTGTCCTCTACCGGCTAAGTCCGGATTGCTGAAAACGTTGATGTATTCATGCTGTTTTCATTCTTTGGTGCCCAATTTAAGGCATTTCAACAGAATCATACTCTCAAACAGCCCATCTCCTTCACCTCATCTCTCTCTGCCCTCAATACTTTTAAAACCCAAGAAAGTAGAGTGTTTATGACTGTCAAATCTTCATGATGTTTACTCTCCAGCCCTTAAGACCTCTGTCAAAGGCGAGGAAGAGTTTTGAGATGGGGAATTTAAATCAATTTAATTTATTGCCAATTAATGAACTTTTAATTACTGATTCTGATATTTAAAAAAAAAAAAAAGTAAAACCACTTAGGGAAAAACACCTCGGCTCCCATCCATACACCACTCCTCCCTTCTTTCTGGTCTCCATCCCCCTTGCTGTTGGATATACTCAGTCCCTTTGGGGAAGTGAGGGACGGTGCAGGAGACGGGGGTCAGCAGATGGTGGCTGCTTTTCTTTTTCCACTCCTTCATTCATACTCAGTTGCCCTAGGTTGGGTTCCTCCACCAGCCACTGACCCGACAGAGTAGAACCTCGTCCTCTCTGCCCTTGCTCAGTTGTATTTTTTCCTCTGGCCCCTCCTCTAGATCCTGTTTTGCTCCAGCATTTCTCCTGCTCTGCCATCTCTCCTCTCTCCTCCTGCTCTGGTGTGGTCTCCTCTGTCTTTCTCCTCTTCCTCTAGTGATGTTGTCTCTTTTTCTCAGTGTTTACCACCCTTTCTTGAACACATTTTCACAGAGGTGCCAGACACTCCTCCAATCAGTTCAGCATTGCAGGCAGAGCTGGCTGCAACTGGCATGGGGTGGTCTGTGACCTCCTCCTGAAGAGATGACCCCACAGCCACACCGCTGCCAAAACCCTGCCAATTCTGCCCAATACACACCTCAAGGCCCCCTTGGTAATCAAAAAAAGCATCTGTCCAACTTTCAGTTCTACATTTTCTCCAATCTGGGGATTTTTTCCTTCACAAAATCCTTTACATTTCTGGATATGAATATTTCTGATATCTTTGGAAAGATCAGCCTGATGAGATCTGAGATAAGGAATCTAAATGAAAGCAGGCCTTTCTACAGCTGGCCCATGTCCGTCCCCTAGGCATGCTGCTCCAGAGGGCTTCAGCTTGCAAGCTGACTGCTCTGTGCTCTGTGTGGCTCCCACAGACACCAACAACCTGTATGCTGCTTTCAGGTTCTGGACGACAGCTGAGACCAGCCGAGCCTCCAGGAGATGCTGATGCTGATGCAGATGCAGAGGACGAAGATTCTGTGAGTTTTTTTAGAGTTGGGGTTTTTTTGGAATGTGGTTTTGCCAGTTACCTTGTTAAAATGGGATCTCAAATATTTTTTTTATAGCCGGGTCTTGCTGGTGATTATTTCCCCATCAAAAATGTTGTATTTCTGCTTGGGATTCTCCTGCCGGCTCAAAAGCCAGCAAGATGCTTCAATATAAAGTGATCTGCTTTTTGCCATGATTCACCAGCATAAGTCTAATACCAAGACTTAGCAAACTATTACATGGCTGTTGACTACAGTAACTTTTCTTTAAAGCTTTAGCCGGTTTAGGTTTCCTATCATTTGACTCCAGAAGGAAGCATGCCAAGTGCTTGTCAGCAGAAATTCCTGATGGGACTCTTCCATGGTTTGTTTGGTTATAGAGGGCAATAAAGTTTGAAGCCACAGGATGCAAATGTTAGGTGTGCAGATAAAGCAGGGAAGGGAATTTTTATTGTCTTTTTCAATTATTACTAATTGATCTGTCAGTATTTTCAGTCTGTTTGGCCCACAGATGCATACAATTCATAAAGAAAACCAAAATTAGCATACCATTGTTTTTGTCTCTCAGGAGTCTGTCCCTTGTGTTCTTGAGTAACATCCTTAAATGAGATTTGTCTTTGTTCTTGACCTAGGGAAAGAGTTATTGGTTATTCTACATCCACCATTACTAATGAAAGATTTGTACACAGAAGGAGACTATGCTTAGGTAGAAAAACTCTCCTAAAAAAATGGGTGACTGTTTAATGGTGGGTGTTCCTTTCCCACCACTCATTTCTTTTCCACAGGTTAATGAAGTGGCAGTAGAAGACATCCGTCCAAGGCCACAAGGATCCTCTCCAGTTTATGAATATTCCATAGAAGAAGAATATTTAAAGGCAAGACTGAGTTTCCATGCAGGCATGGCTTCACAAAGTTCATTCAAGAGGCTTTAGCACCTACAGCTATATGTCATGTAACAGGATATTGTTGCAGCCATATTGTCTTCCTGTCCCCACCAAAATCAGGGCCATGTTCATTGATGGTTTTAGAGTGTACTGGACTTGTTGTTGGCCATGTTCTTGTTTCTTAGCAAAAAGTGCATTTGACTTCATTCCTTAAAGGACCTGGGGCAGAGAGTGTGAAGAAATCACAATGCTTTTCCTATTAGAATATTTAACTGGCTTGAATCTAATATATATTTCAAAATTACCTGTACCTCTTGGTTATTGAAAGGTAAAGGTTTAATTAGTACAGTCATGTTAGGTAGGCAACAGTTTGAAATTCATGCTGAAGTTGAATAAATGAAAGAAACGTATGTTCACAAAGATGAAAGCATGAGAAATGTGCTACATGAGTAACACACAGAAAAGCTCCAAATGTCTTAATACAATTGGTCTCTGGTGTTCATTTCATGCAAATTTTGGTACAATGCAGGGAGACCTTGGCATCTAATTTACTACTGGGAATAATATAGTTAAATCTTTCACATTGTACATTGCACTTGTAGATCTCAGTTTTGCTCTGTTGCCATTAAATTCAGCCTCACCTCAGTTCTTAGTCTAAACCAGGCACTTTAACTGATGTCGAACTTTTGTTGTACTTTACAACAGCACGACTTCTGAACACTAAAAAATTGCAAATTATTTTTCAGCTTCAAGAAGAAAATAAAAAATATTCTACAGACAAATCAAAACAGAGTCATCCACAGGTCAGTTGAAAAGCACTCAGTAGTTTTAGGCATGTGGTTTGCAAAATAGTAGAAGTCCATTACAACAAAGAGTCACTTCAGACTTGTTTTGACTAGGAACTTCACAAATTGCCTAGTTGTGGCACAGGCATGGACACTCACTTGTCCTATT
Organism: Morus bassanus; assembly: GCA_031468815.1. NCBI lineage: Eukaryota > Metazoa > Chordata > Aves > Suliformes > Sulidae > Morus > Morus bassanus. The sequence goes on from CM062572.1 coordinate 10,464,581, forward strand.
TAGGGTCCTTCCAGAATTCTTTTTAGCATTCTTTAGCCTACTCTGGTTTGAGTACAGTACAGCATTAGCTCTTAGTCTGACTTTTCTGGCCCATTGACTAATTCAGGTGCTTAGCATCTTCACAGAAAATACAGTCTTTCAGCCCTAAAAGATTCAATATGTTTCATGTTTTAAAATTACAACCTATTTTCCCTATGGCCCTGATCCAGCATAACCCTAACATGTGCTTAATTCCAGTTTAGAAGAGAATCAAACCCACACTGAACAAGTACATTCTCTATTTTAGATAATCTTTCTTGAGCTACTGAAAATACACCTGAGGAGACTCAATTTTTTATTGTAGAATAATGTAGAACACTTTGATACAAATAAATAAAATTATAAATTCACACATTTTTCTATACCTAGGAGACAATGGAAGTGACCTTGAAAACAGAAGTGGAAGCTGGTGCTAGTGGTTTTAGTGTGACGGGTGGAGGAAATGAAGGAATATTTATCAAAAAAGTACTTAAGGAATCTCCTGCTTCAAAAATATTTAGTCTGAGAGAAGGTACAGTCTGATTTTTTGTTTGTTGGTTTGTTGGGTTTTTTTTAATATATCTTAAAATAATCAGGTATGTAGCTGTGTGTGCATATAGATACCTACCTGACCTGTCATCTCTTTAGGTAATAGAAATAACAGATCCCAAACCAACTAATATTATGTGTGAACTTAACATTTCCATATTAATAATTTCAAAGATCAGTTTCTTAAACAATAATGAAATGTGATTTTTTTTTGTATACCATAAAAAGAATCTAATTTTCACTGGAACAGTGAAAAAGGTACATAGAAAGCAGTGTATACACAACTAAAATGAAAAAAAAAAAAGAAACCCAACTTGTAACATTCATGAAGAACCTGCCATTAATTCTTTTACAAAATAGTATGCCACAAAACTACAATAAATAATAATTTAAACAAGAAGCCCAGAGGCTGAATACTGAAAAATATAAGAAAATACTTTGTTACTGTCAGGGTGGTCAGACACTGGAACAGGTTTTCCAGAGAGGTTGCAGAGTCACCATCCTTGGAAATATGCAAAACCTGACTGCACATAGATCTGAACAACTGGCTGTATCTGACCCTTCCCTGAGCAGGGCAGTTGGACTAGATTATCTCCATAGGTCCATTCCAGCCTTAGCTATTCTGTGATTCTATTATGTGAACATCATTTTATATTTTAAATAAATGGGATGTGATAATTATTTTTTTTAATGAGTATTAATTCAACAGAATTTGAAAAACTGCAAGAAAACAGAAACTAATTAAAATTATGTCTGATTCCACTTGCAGGCGATCAGCTGCTAAGTGCCACAATATTTTTTGATAATATCAAATATGAAGATGCACTCAAGATTCTCCAATATTCCGAGCCATACAGAGTCCAGTTCAGCCTCAAAAGAAAAATTGTGGGGAAAGAAGAGCTAGAACACATTCACTCTGCAGCCCAGTCTAAAAAGGAAAGATTAAGCCAGGTAGTTATTTGATTAGTTTACAAAGTTTGGATAAGACTGTAGTAATGCACTGTGTGGAAATAGACTAGAAAATACACACTTTTGTCTTCTTAAGACTTAGGCGTGTGCTTAAACTTGCTAGCATGAATATTCATGAGAAGAAAAAATTCCCAAAGAATATTTTCAGCTTTATAAGTATTCTGGGCAAGACTATAGATTTTGGATAAAGCCACAATCTTGTGTTAGGGTAGGAAAACATTCTCCTCTAGTGAGTCAGCACTTTTCTGTTGTTAAGTGACCACTGACAGAACAGGCTCAGATAAGCTCTGTAATATTTATATTTAATGTTTTCCAAAAAGTAAAATATCAGTAAATATTTTTCTCAAAATCTCATCAATGATATTTTTTCTTAAAAATATGTGTTTAATCACTGATATCTCCATAGACAAGATCTGCTCATAGGTCTCCATCACATTCAAAATCATATTTCTCTTCATATACATATATATAAATATTATATATATAGTTGTACAGACATAGAGAGAGACACATATAGAAACCTCTGTTTACTGTAATGTTTTGCAAAGAACATGAGCCTTCAGAAATCCACATATTACAGCCATATAATCCATTTGGTTTGTGTAATTTCTGCCTGGACTATATACACTAATTTCAGGAATTTTTTATAAAACAAGTAGATACTGCAAATAAAAAGCACATTTTCTACATATTTTATAGCATGTATTTTATTTTCTGTTGCTTCTATATTTAGTTTACTTTTAATCTTCTGACTACTATTTGTTCTTTCAGGAAAAAGAACTCAGTGAGAGCATTCCTGAAGAAACACTGCATGTTTCAGGAAAAGCCATTTCAGAAGAAGACAGGGAAACATTAATTGTAAGCCAAAGGGTAGGAAGAAGCAAGAGACCTAAAAAAGACAGATTATCATGGCCAAAATTCCAGTCAATTAAAAACAAAAAAATACTGGGGCACAGAAGATCTCATAGTACATCAGATGCGTATGAGTCTGCTATACAGGATATTTCCCCTACAAGCACAGACACAGAGTCTCAATTTCAACAAGAAGTCCATATCAAAGAAAAAAAAGGAAGCCAAAAGAAACTGAAGTTCCCTAGCATTGGATTCAAAATACACAGATCCAAACCAGAAATGCAAGACAAGCAAAAAAAAGAAATAAAAACTACACTGTTATCTGAAAGAGAAAAAATACATAAAGATACCAGCCTGGAAACCCCTGAAATACTAACTGTTGAATATACTACATCTCCTGCGTATGAAATTAGAACAGGGGAGGTACATGAAACTTTAACAAAAGACTTAAAAGATATGAAAAATGGCATTCCATCTCATGTAAAAAAATGCCCTGAAGTTGAAATAAGCATTAAAAAAGAAAAAGACAAGGAATCAACATCAAAATTTACCGTACCTGAAGTACCAGCTATAACAACAGAGGTATCAAAGCCCAGTTTAGAAACGCCTGATCTGAAAGAAAGCCCAACTAAACAAACACCACAAGCCTCATCAAAATCCCGAAAAAAGAAACAGAAAGGAACAGCAGTTAAAACAGAAGGAGAAACTGGAATTAACATAGACATGAAGGGTCACACAGCACAAGGATCTATACAGGTAAAAGGTCTAGAAATAGGCACTGCTAAAGCAGAATTACACACATCATCTGACACACTGGAAACAGGAGAAAAACAAGCAAAAGAAGACACACAAATACTAACAATTCAGAAAACAAAATTTGGGATTTCGATGTCCAAAAGAAAAGAGCCAGAGACTGAAAACACCAAGCCAGGGAGCGATGTTCCACATTCAGTACCAGAAACAACAACTGATACAAGTTCAGAGGATGGCAGGAATTTGGATGTGAAACCTCATATGCCAGATGCAGAATCAGAAGTATCTACTTGGAAAATACAGATGCCATCATTCAAGATGGCCAAAACAACCAAACCTGACGTGAAAATACCAAGAGAAGAAAGCAGATCTGAATCAGTAGATACTGTAAAAAAAGCACAGACAGAAGAAGATGGCATGACCATAAGTGATAAAACCTTGAAAGTGGACATTGGCATGAAGACAGGAGAAAAGGATGTAGAGGGAAAAGAAGGCAAATTTAGACTACCAAAGTTTAAATTACCTACCTTTACCTGGGCAACTACAAAAGATGAGACAGGGCAAACCGAAACTCAGGTAAGCGACAGGGAAGGAAAAGTGCCATTCATAGAAGAAGGTGCAAAACCAAAGATGACTGTATCAGCAGACATGAAGATTCCAAGTGCTGAAATGGAAAGTGATGTCTCCAAAGTAAAAATAGAAGATAAGGATATAACACAAATACCGGAAGTACAGCCAGAAACACTGAAAAAACTAACTTTACAAACTTCCTTAGCAGAGAGTCATTTGGAAGAGAGAAAAGGAGAAATACTGATTACCAAACCTGAAATTGAAATAAAAAAGGGTGCAATCACTATATCATCAAAGAAAACAGAAGACATTACTCCAAAAGTGATGGCGACAGGGGAGGGCCCCGCGCTGGGCCTCAAAGCCGACGTCCCCGGCGCCAAAACCGAAGGGGCCGGCTGGAAGGTGGAGACGCCCTCCCTCAAAATGCCCAAAGCTGACATCAAAGCTCCCAAGGTGGACATCAGCCTCCCGTCCGTCGACGTCTCCCTTCCAAAGGCCAGCGTCGACCTGCAGGCGCCCGAGGCGACCCTCACCCTCGAAGGGGAAGCAAAAGCCCCAGAGAAGGAGGCCGCGAAGACCAAGGACGGCAAGTTCAAGATGCCCAAGTTCGGCATGCCTTCCTTTGGCTGGTCCAGCAGCAGAGAGGCCAAGGGCACCGTGGCCGCTGATGTGGACGTCAGCCTCAAGGAGCCCCAAGTGACGGTGCCCGCGGGAACCGCCGAAGTCGACGTGACCCTGCCCGCGGCCGACATCCAAGCGCCCGGCGTGGAGCTGACCGTCGAGACGGCCGCCGGAGGAGACGGCGACAAAGGTCGATTCAAGATGCCCAGCGTCAAGCTGCCCAAAGTCAAAGCTCCCCACGTGCAGGTCAGCCTGCCAAAGGCGGAGGTCTCGCTGCCCAAAGCCCAGGCCGAAGTCCAGGAGGGTGAAGTCGCCCTGCAGGGCCCCGACGCCGAAGGCGGCCTGGAGGTGGCTGCCGGCAAAGTTGAGGGCGGCGGCATGAAACTACACATGCCGAAAGTCAAGGTGCCCAGCGTGGTCTTCTCCAAGCCGACCGTCAAGGCTCCCAAACTGGACGCAGACGTCAGCCTGCACAAAGTCGACGCCAGCCTCCCAGAGGCAGACCTCAAGGCTGGCGCTGGCACCGGCGCCATCAGCATCGCGGCCCCCGACATCAAGCTGCCCTCTGCCGAAGGCTCCCTCGAGCTGCAGGCGCCCGAGATAGGCCTCAAAGCGCCCTCTGCCGAAGGCTCGCTTGACGGAGCCGAGCTGGAAGCCGCGGGCCTGAAAGGGAAGTTTAAGATGCCCAAGTTCGACAAGCCCAAATTCGGAGTGTCGCTTCCCAAGGCGGAAGGGCCGGAAGGCGAGGTCAGCCTGCCCACGGCAGAGGTCGACCTGCCCTCCGCCACCGTGACGGCCGCAGGGGAGGGCCCCGCGCTGGGCCTCAAAGCCGACGTCCCCGGCGCCAAAACCGAAGGGGCCGGCTGGAAGGTGGAGACGCCCTCCCTCAAAATGCCCAAAGCTGACATCAAAGCTCCCAAGGTGGACATCAGCCTCCCGTCCGTCGACGTCTCCCTTCCAAAGGCCAGCGTCGACCTGCAGGCGCCCGAGGTGACCCTCACCCTCGAAGGGGAAGCAAAAGCCCCAGAGAAGGAGGCCGCGAAGACCAAGGACGGCAAGTTCAAGATGCCCAAGTTCGGCATGCCTTCCTTTGGCTGGTCCAGCAGCAGAGAGGCCAAGGGCACCGTGGCCGCTGATGTGGACGTCAGCCTCAAGGAGCCCCAAGTGACGGTGCCCGCGGGAACCGCCGAAGTCGACGTGACCCTGCCCGCGGCCGACATCCAAGCGCCCGGCGTGGAGCTGACCGTCGAGACGGCCGCCGGAGGAGACGGCGACAAAGGTCGATTCAAGATGCCCAGCGTCAAGCTGCCCAAAGTCAAAGCTCCCCACGTGCAGGTCAGCCTGCCAAAGGCGGAGGTCTCGCTGCCCAAAGCCCAGGCCGAAGTCCAGGAGGGTGAAGTCGCCCTGCAGGGCCCCGACGCCGAAGGCGGCCTGGAGGTGGCTGCCGGCAAAGTTGAGGGCGGCGGCATGAAACTACACATGCCGAAAGTCAAGGTGCCCAGCGTGGTCTTCTCCAAGCCGACCGTCAAGGCTCCCAAACTGGACGCAGACGTCAGCCTGCACAAAGTCGACGCCAGCCTCCCAGAGGCAGACCTCAAGGCTGGCGCTGGCACCGGCGCCATCAGCATCGCGGCCCCCGACATCAAGCTGCCCTCTGCCGAAGGCTCCCTCGAGCTGCAGGCGCCCGAGATAGGCCTCAAAGCGCCCTCTGCCGAAGGCTCGCTTGACGGAGCCGAGCTGGAAGCCGCGGGCCTGAAAGGGAAGTTTAAGATGCCCAAGTTCGACAAGCCCAAATTCGGAGTGTCGCTTCCCAAGGCGGAAGGGCCGGAAGGCGAGGTCAGCCTGCCCACGGCAGAGGTCGACCTGCCCTCCGCCACCGTGACGGCCGCAGGGGAGGGCCCCGCGCTGGGCCTCAAAGCCGACGTCCCCGGCGCCAAAACCGAAGGGGCCGGCTGGAAGGTGGAGACGCCCTCCCTCAAAATGCCCAAAGCTGACATCAAAGCTCCCAAGGTGGACATCAGCCTCCCGTCCGTCGACGTCTCCCTTCCAAAGGCCAGCGTCGACCTGCAGGCGCCCGAGGCGACCCTCACCCTCGAAGGGGAAGCAAAAGCCCCAGAGAAGGAGGCCGCGAAGACCAAGGACGGCAAGTTCAAGATGCCCAAGTTCGGCATGCCTTCCTTTGGCTGGTCCAGCAGCAGAGAGGCCAAGGGCACCGTGGCCGCTGATGTGGACGTCAGCCTCAAGGAGCCCCAGGTGACGGTGCCCTCGGGAACCGCCGAAGTCGACGTGACCCTGCCCGCGGCCGACATCCAAGCGCCCGGCGTGGAGCTGACCGTCGAGACGGCCGCCGGAGGAGACGGCGACAAAGGTCGATTCAAGATGCCCAGCGTCAAGCTGCCCAAAGTCAAAGCTCCCCACGTGCAGGTCAGCCTGCCAAAGGCGGAGGTCTCGCTGCCCAAAGCCCAGGCCGAAGTCCAGGAGGGTGAAGTCGCCCTGCAGGGCCCCGACGCCGAAGGCGGCCTGGAGGTGGCTGCCGGCAAAGTTGAGGGCGGCGGCATGAAACTACACATGCCGAAAGTCAAGGTGCCCAGCGTGGTCTTCTCCAAGCCGACCGTCAAGGCTCCCAAACTGGACGCAGACGTCAGCCTGCACAAAGTCGACGCCAGCCTCCCAGAGGCAGACCTCAAGGCTGGCGCTGGCACCGGCGCCATCAGCATCGCGGCCCCCGACATCAAGCTGCCCTCTGCCGAAGGCTCCCTCGAGCTGCAGGCGCCCGAGATAGGCCTCAAAGCGCCCTCTGCCGAAGGCTCGCTTGACGGAGCCGAGCTGGAAGCCGCGGGCCTGAAAGGGAAGTTTAAGATGCCCAAGTTCGACAAGCCCAAATTCGGAGTGTCGCTTCCCAAGGCGGAAGGGCCGGAAGGCGAGGTCAGCCTGCCCACGGCAGAGGTCGACCTGCCCTCCGCCACCGTGACGGCCGCAGGGGAGGGCCCCGCGCTGGGCCTCAAAGCCGACGTCCCCGGCGCCAAAACCGAAGGGGCCGGCTGGAAGGTGGAGACGCCCTCCCTCAAAATGCCCAAAGCTGACATCAAAGCTCCCAAGGTGGACATCAGCCTCCCGTCCGTCGACGTCTCCCTTCCAAAGGCCAGCGTCGACCTGCAGGCGCCCGAGGCGACCCTCACCCTCGAAGGGGAAGCAAAAGCCCCAGAGAAGGAGGCCGCAAAGACCAAGGACGGCAAGTTCAAGATGCCCAAGTTCGGCATGCCTTCCTTTGGCTGGTCCAGCAGCAGAGAGGCCAAGGGCACCGTGGCCACTGATGTGGACGTCAGCCTCAAGGAGCCCCAAGTGACGGTGCCCTCGGGAACCGCCGAAGTCGACGTGACCCTGCCCGCAGCCGACATCCAAGCGCCCGGCGTGGAGCTGACCGTCGAGACGGCCGCCGGAGGAGACGGCGACAAAGGTCGATTCAAGATGCCCAGCGTCAAGCTGCCCAAAGTCAAAGCTCCCCACGTGCAGGTCAGCCTGCCAAAGGCGGAGGTCTCGCTGCCCAAAGCCCAGGCCGAAGTCCAGGAGGGTGAAGTCGCCCTGCAGGGCCCCGACGCCGAAGGCGGCCTGGAGGTGGCTGCCGGCAAAGTTGAGGGCGGCGGCATGAAACTACACATGCCGAAAGTCAAGGTGCCCAGCGTGGTCTTCTCCAAGCCGACCGTCAAGGCTCCCAAACTGGACGCAGACGTCAGCCTGCACAAAGTCGACGCCAGCCTCCCAGAGGCAGACCTCAAGGCTGGCGCTGGCACCGGCGCCATCAGCATCGCGGCCCCCGACATCAAGCTGCCCTCTGCCGAAGGCTCCCTCGAGCTGCAGGCGCCCGAGATAGGCCTCAAAGCGCCCTCTGCCGAAGGCTCGCTTGACGGAGCCGAGCTGGAAGCCGCGGGCCTGAAAGGGAAGTTTAAGATGCCCAAGTTCGACAAGCCCAAATTCGGAGTGTCGCTTCCCAAGGCGGAAGGGCCGGAAGGCGAGGTCAGCCTGCCCACGGCAGAGGTCGACCTGCCCTCCGCCACCGTGACGGCCGCAGGGGAGGGCCCCGCGCTGGGCCTCAAAGCCGACGTCCCCGGCGCCAAAACCGAAGGGGCCGGCTGGAAGGTGGAGACGCCCTCCCTCAAAATGCCCAAAGCTGACATCAAAGCTCCCAAGGTGGACATCAGCCTCCCGTCCGTCGACGTCTCCCTTCCAAAGGCCAGCGTCGACCTGCAGGCGCCCGAGGCGACCCTCACCCTCGAAGGGGAAGCAAAAGCCCCAGAGAAGGAGGCCGCGAAGACCAAGGACGGCAAGTTCAAGATGCCCAAGTTCGGCATGCCTTCCTTTGGCTGGTCCAGCAGCAGAGAGGCCAAGGGCACCGTGGCCGCTGATGTGGACGTCAGCCTCAAGGAGCCCCAGGTGACGGTGCCCGCGGGAACCGCCGAAGTCGACGTGACCCTGCCCGCGGCCGACATCCAAGCGCCCGGCGTGGAGCTGACCGTCGAGACGGCCGCCGGAGGAGACGGCGACAAAGGTCGATTCAAGATGCCCAGCGTCAAGCTGCCCAAAGTCAAAGCTCCCCACGTGCAGGTCAGCCTGCCAAAGGCGGAGGTCTCGCTGCCCAAAGCCCAGGCCGAAGTCCAGGAGGGTGAAGTCGCCCTGCAGGGCCCCGACGCCGAAGGCGGCCTGGAGGTGGCTGCCGGCAAAGTTGAGGGCGGCGGCATGAAACTACACATGCCGAAAGTCAAGGTGCCCAGCGTGGTCTTCTCCAAGCCGACCGTCAAGGCTCCCAAACTGGACGCAGACGTCAGCCTGCACAAAGTCGACGCCAGCCTCCCAGAGGCAGACCTCAAGGCTGGCGCTGGCACCGGCGCCATCAGCATCGCGGCCCCCGACATCAAGCTGCCCTCTGCCGAAGGCTCCCTCGAGCTGCAGGCGCCCGAGATAGGCCTCAAAGCGCCCTCTGCCGAAGGCTCGCTTGACGGAGCCGAGCTGGAAGCCGCGGGCCTGAAAGGGAAGTTTAAGATGCCCAAGTTCGACAAGCCCAAATTCGGAGTGTCGCTTCCCAAGGCGGAAGGGCCGGAAGGTGAGGTCAGCCTGCCCACGGCAGAGGTCGACCTGCCCTCCGCCACCGTGACGGCCGCAGGGGAGGGCCCCGCGCTGGGCCTCAAAGCCGACGTCCCCGGCGCCAAAACCGAAGGGGCCGGCTGGAAGGTGGAGACGCCCTCCCTCAAAATGCCCAAAGCTGACATCAAAGCTCCCAAGGTGGACATCAGCCTCCCGTCCGTCGACGTCTCCCTTCCAAAGGCCAGCGTCGACCTGCAGGCGCCCGAGGTGACCCTCACCCTCGAAGGGGAAGCAAAAGCCCCAGAGAAGGAGGCCGCAAAGACCAAGGACGGCAAGTTCAAGATGCCCAAGTTCGGCATGCCTTCCTTTGGCTGGTCCAGCAGCAGAGAGGCCAAGGGCACCGTGGCCGCTGATGTGGACGTCAGCCTCAAGGAGCCCCAGGTGACGGTGCCCGCGGGAACCGCCGAAGTCGACGTGACCCTGCCCGCGGCCGACATCCAAGCGCCCGGCGTGGAGCTGACCGTCGAGACGGCCGCCGGAGGAGACGGCGACAAAGGTCGATTCAAGATGCCCAGCGTCAAGCTGCCCAAAGTCAAAGCTCCCCACGTGCAGGTCAGCCTGCCAAAGGCGGAGGTCTCGCTGCCCAAAGCCCAGGCCGAAGTCCAGGAGGGTGAAGTCGCCCTGCAGGGCCCCGACGCCGAAGGCGGCCTGGAGGTGGCTGCCGGCAAAGTTGAGGGCGGCGGCATGAAACTACACATGCCGAAAGTCAAGGTGCCCAGCGTGGTCTTCTCCAAGCCGACCGTCAAGGCTCCCAAACTGGACGCAGACGTCAGCCTGCACAAAGTCGACGCCAGCCTCCCAGAGGCAGACCTCAAGGCTGGCGCTGGCACCGGCGCCATCAGCATCGCGGCCCCCGACATCAAGCTGCCCTCTGCCGAAGGCTCCCTCGAGCTGCAGGCGCCCGAGATAGGCCTCAAAGCGCCCTCTGCCGAAGGCTCGCTTGACGGAGCCGAGCTGGAAGCCGCGGGCCTGAAAGGGAAGTTTAAGATGCCCAAGTTCGACAAGCCCAAATTCGGAGTGTCGCTTCCCAAGGCGGAAGGGCCGGAAGGCGAGGTCAGCCTGCCCACGGCAGAGGTCGACCTGCCCTCCGCCACCGTGACGGCCGCAGGGGAGGGCCCCGCGCTGGGCCTCAAAGCCGACGTCCCCGGCGCCAAAACCGAAGGGGCCGGCTGGAAGGTGGAGACGCCCTCCCTCAAAATGCCCAAAGCTGACATCAAAGCTCCCAAGGTGGACATCAGCCTCCCGTCCGTCGACGTCTCCCTTCCAAAGGCCAGCGTCGACCTGCAGGCGCCCGAGGCGACCCTCACCCTCGAAGGGGAAGCAAAAGCCCCAGAGAAGGAGGCCGCAAAGACCAAGGACGGCAAGTTCAAGATGCCCAAGTTCGGCATGCCTTCCTTTGGCTGGTCCAGCAGCAGAGAGGCCAAGGGCACCGTGGCCACTGATGTGGACGTCAGCCTCAAGGAGCCCCAAGTGACGGTGCCCTCGGGAACCGCCGAAGTCGACGTGACCCTGCCCGCAGCCGACATCCAAGCGCCCGGCGTGGAGCTGACCGTCGAGACGGCCGCCGGAGGAGACGGCGACAAAGGTCGATTCAAGATGCCCAGCGTCAAGCTGCCCAAAGTCAAAGCTCCCCACGTGCAGGTCAGCCTGCCAAAGGCGGAGGTCTCGCTGCCCAAAGCCCAGGCCGAAGTCCAGGAGGGTGAAGTCGCCCTGCAGGGCCCCGACGCCGAAGGCGGCCTGGAGGTGGCTGCCGGCAAAGTTGAGGGCGGCGGCATGAAACTACACATGCCAAAAGTCAAGGTGCCCAGCGTGGTCTTCTCCAAGCCGACCGTCAAGGCTCCCAAACTGGACGCAGACGTCAGCCTGCACAAAGTCGACGCCAGCCTCCCAGAGGCAGACCTCAAGGCTGGCGCTGGCACCGGCGCCATCAGCATCGCGGCCCCCGACATCAAGCTGCCCTCTGCCGAAGGCTCCCTCGAGCTGCAGGCGCCCGAGATAGGCCTCAAAGCGCCCTCTGCCGAAGGCTCGCTTGACGGAGCCGAGCTGGAAGCCGCGGGCCTGAAAGGGAAGTTTAAGATGCCCAAGTTCGACAAGCCCAAATTCGGAGTGTCGCTTCCCAAGGCGGAAGGGCCGGAAGGCGAGGTCAGCCTGCCCACGGCAGAGGTCGACCTGCCCTCCGCCACCGTGACGGCCGCAGGGGAGGGCCCCGCGCTGGGCCTCAAAGCCGACGTCCCCGGCGCCAAAACCGAAGGGGCCGGCTGGAAGGTGGAGACGCCCTCCCTCAAAATGCCCAAAGCTGACATCAAAGCTCCCAAGGTGGACATCAGCCTCCCGTCCGTCGACGTCTCCCTTCCAAAGGCCAGCGTCGACCTGCAGGCGCCCGAGGCGACCCTCACCCTCGAAGGGGAAGCAAAAGCCCCAGAGAAGGAGGCCGCGAAGACCAAGGACGGCAAGTTCAAGATGCCCAAGTTCGGCATGCCTTCCTTTGGCTGGTCCAGCAGCAGAGAGGCCAAGGGCACCGTGGCCGCTGATGTGGACGTCAGCCTCAAGGAGCCCCAAGTGACGGTGCCCGCGGGAACCGCCGAAGTCGACGTGACCCTGCCCGCGGCCGACATCCAAGCGCCCGGCGTGGAGCTGACCGTCGAGACGGCCGCCGGAGGAGACGGCGACAAAGGTCGATTCAAGATGCCCAGCGTCAAGCTGCCCAAAGTCAAAGCTCCCCACGTGCAGGTCAGCCTGCCAAAGGCGGAGGTCTCGCTGCCCAAAGCCCAGGCCGAAGTCCAGGAGGGTGAAGTCGCCCTGCAGGGCCCCGACGCCGAAGGCGGCCTGGAGGTGGCTGCCGGCAAAGTTGAGGGCGGCGGCATGAAACTACACATGCCGAAAGTCAAGGTGCCCAGCGTGGTCTTCTCCAAGCCGACCGTCAAGGCTCCCAAACTGGACGCAGACGTCAGCCTGCACAAAGTCGACGCCAGCCTCCCAGAGGCAGACCTCAAGGCTGGCGCTGGCACCGGCGCCATCAGCATCGCGGCCCCCGACATCAAGCTGCCCTCTGCCGAAGGCTCCCTCGAGCTGCAGGCGCCCGAGATAGGCCTCAAAGCGCCCTCTGCCGAAGGCTCGCTTGACGGAGCCGAGCTGGAAGCCGCGGGCCTGAAAGGGAAGTTTAAGATGCCCAAGTTCGACAAGCCCAAATTCGGAGTGTCGCTTCCCAAGGCGGAAGGGCCGGAAGGCGAGGTCAGCCTGCCCACGGCAGAGGTCGACCTGCCCTCCGCCACCGTGACGGCCGCAGGGGAGGGCCCCGCGCTGGGCCTCAAAGCCGACGTCCCCGGCGCCAAAACCGAAGGGGCCGGCTGGAAGGTGGAGACGCCCTCCCTCAAAATGCCCAAAGCTGACATCAAAGCTCCCAAGGTGGACATCAGCCTCCCGTCCGTCGACGTCTCCCTTCCAAAGGCCAGCGTCGACCTGCAGGCGCCCGAGGCGACCCTCACCCTCGAAGGGGAAGCAAAAGCCCCAGAGAAGGAGGCCGCGAAGACCAAGGACGGCAAGTTCAAGATGCCCAAGTTCGGCATGCCTTCCTTTGGCTGGTCCAGCAGCAGAGAGGCCAAGGGCACCGTGACCGCTGATGTGGACGTCAGCCTCAAGGAGCCCCAAGTGACGGTGCCCGCGGGAACCGCCGAAGTCGACGTGACCCTGCCCGCGGCCGACATCCAAGCGCCCGGCGTGGAGCTGACCGTCGAGACGGCCGCCGGAGGAGACGGCGACAAAGGTCGATTCAAGATGCCCAGCGTCAAGCTGCCCAAAGTCAAAGCTCCCCACGTGCAGGTCAGCCTGCCAAAGGCGGAGGTCTCGCTGCCCAAAGCCCAGGCCGAAGTCCAGGAGGGTGAAGTCGCCCTGCAGGGCCCCGACGCCGAAGGCGGCCTGGAGGTGGCTGCCGGCAAAGTTGAGGGCGGCGGCATGAAACTACACATGCCGAAAGTCAAGGTGCCCAGCGTGGTCTTCTCCAAGCCGACCGTCAAGGCTCCCAAACTGGACGCAGACGTCAGCCTGCACAAAGTCGACGCCAGCCTCCCAGAGGCAGACCTCAAGGCTGGCGCTGGCACCGGCGCCATCAGCATCGCGGCCCCCGACATCAAGCTGCCCTCTGCCGAAGGCTCCCTCGAGCTGCAGGCGCCCGAGATAGGCCTCAAAGCGCCCTCTGCCGAAGGCTCGCTTGACGGAGCCGAGCTGGAAGCCGCGGGCCTGAAAGGGAAGTTTAAGATGCCCAAGTTCGACAAGCCCAAATTCGGAGTGTCGCTTCCCAAGGCGGAAGGGCCGGAAGGCGAGGTCAGCCTGCCCACGGCAGAGGTCGACCTGCCCTCCGCCACCGTGACGGCCGCAGGGGAGGGCCCCGCGCTGGGCCTCAAAGCCGACGTCCCCGGCGCCAAAACCGAAGGGGCCGGCTGGAAGGTGGAGACGCCCTCCCTCAAAATGCCCAAAGCTGACATCAAAGCTCCCAAGGTGGACATCAGCCTCCCGTCCGTCGACGTCTCCCTTCCAAAGGCCAGCGTCGACCTGCAGGCGCCCGAGGCGACCCTCACCCTCGAAGGGGAAGCAAAAGCCCCAGAGAAGGAGGCCGCGAAGACCAAGGACGGCAAGTTCAAGATGCCCAAGTTCGGCATGCCTTCCTTTGGCTGGTCCAGCAGCAGAGAGGCCAAGGGCACCGTGGCCGCTGATGTGGACGTCAGCCTCAAGGAGCCCCAAGTGACGGTGCCCGCGGGAACCGCCGAAGTCGACGTGACCCTGCCCGCGGCCGACATCCAAGCGCCCGGCGTGGAGCTGACCGTCGAGACGGCCGCCGGAGGAGACGGCGACAAAGGTCGATTCAAGATGCCCAGCGTCAAGCTGCCCAAAGTCAAAGCTCCCCACGTGCAGGTCAGCCTGCCAAAGGCGGAGGTCTCGCTGCCCAAAGCCCAGGCCGAAGTCCAGGAGGGTGAAGTCGCCCTGCAGGGCCCCGACGCCGAAGGCGGCCTGGAGGTGGCTGCCAGCAAAGTTGAGGGCGGCGGCATGAAACTACACATGCCGAAAGTCAAGGTGCCCAGCGTGGTCTTCTCCAAGCCGACCGTCAAGGCTCCCAAACTGGACGCAGACGTCAGCCTGCACAAAGTCGACGCCAGCCTCCCAGAGGCAGACCTCAAGGCTGGCGCTGGCACCGGCGCCATCAGCATCGCGGCCCCCGACATCAAGCTGCCCTCTGCCGAAGGCTCCCTCGAGCTGCAGGCGCCCGAGATAGGCCTCAAAGCGCCCTCTGCCGAAGGCTCGCTTGACGGAGCCGAGCTGGAAGCCGCGGGCCTGAAAGGGAAGTTTAAGATGCCCAAGTTCGACAAGCCCAAATTCGGAGTGTCGCTTCCCAAGGCGGAAGGGCCGGAAGGCGAGGTCAGCCTGCCCACGGCAGAGGTCGACCTGCCCTCCGCCACCGTGACGGCCGCAGGGGAGGGCCCCGCGCTGGGCCTCAAAGCCGACGTCCCCGGCGCCAAAACCGAAGGGGCCGGCTGGAAGGTGGAGACGCCCTCCCTCAAAATGCCCAAAGCTGACATCAAAGCTCCCAAGGTGGACATCAGCCTCCCGTCCGTCGACGTCTCCCTTCCAAAGGCCAGCGTCGACCTGCAGGCGCCCGAGGCGACCCTCACCCTCGAAGGGGAAGCAAAAGCCCCAGAGAAGGAGGCCGCGAAGACCAAGGACGGCAAGTTCAAGATGCCCAAGTTCGGCATGCCTTCCTTTGGCTGGTCCAGCAGCAGAGAGGCCAAGGGCACCGTGGCCGCTGATGTGGACGTCAGCCTCAAGGAGCCCCAAGTGACGGTGCCCGCGGGAACCGCCGAAGTCGACGTGACCCTGCCCGCGGCCGACATCCAAGCGCCCGGCGTGGAGCTGACCGTCGAGACGGCCGCCGGAGGAGACGGCGACAAAGGTCGATTCAAGATGCCCAGCGTCAAGCTGCCCAAAGTCAAAGCTCCCCACGTGCAGGTCAGCCTGCCAAAGGCGGAGGTCTCGCTGCCCAAAGCCCAGGCCGAAGTCCAGGAGGGTGAAGTCGCCCTGCAGGGCCCCGACGCCGAAGGCGGCCTGGAGGTGGCTGCCGGCAAAGTTGAGGGCGGCGGCATGAAACTACACATGCCGAAAGTCAAGGTGCCCAGCGTGGTCTTCTCCAAGCCGACCGTCAAGGCTCCCAAACTGGACGCAGACGTCAGCCTGCACAAAGTCGACGCCAGCCTCCCAGAGGCAGACCTCAAGGCTGGCGCTGGCACCGGCGCCATCAGCATCGCGGCCCCCGACATCAAGCTGCCCTCTGCCGAAGGCTCCCTCGAGCTGCAGGCGCCCGAGATAGGCCTCAAAGCGCCCTCTGCCGAAGGCTCGCTTGACGGAGCCGAGCTGGAAGCCGCGGGCCTGAAAGGGAAGTTTAAGATGCCCAAGTTCGACAAGCCCAAATTCGGAGTGTCGCTTCCCAAGGCGGAAGGGCCGGAAGGCGAGGTCAGCCTGCCCACGGCAGAGGTCGACCTGCCCTCCGCCACCGTGACGGCCGCAGGGGAGGGCCCCGCGCTGGGCCTCAAAGCCGACGTCCCCGGCGCCAAAACCGAAGGGGCCGGCTGGAAGGTGGAGACGCCCTCCCTCAAAATGCCCAAAGCTGACATCAAAGCTCCCAAGGTGGACATCAGCCTCCCGTCCGTCGACGTCTCCCTTCCAAAGGCCAGCGTCGACCTGCAGGCGCCCGAGGCGACCCTCACCCTCGAAGGGGAAGCAAAAGCCCCAGAGAAGGAGGCCGCGAAGACCAAGGACGGCAAGTTCAAGATGCCCAAGTTCGGCATGCCTTCCTTTGGCTGGTCCAGCAGCAGAGAGGCCAAGGGCACCGTGACCGCTGATGTGGACGTCAGCCTCAAGGAGCCCCAAGTGACGGTGCCCGCGGGAACCGCCGAAGTCGACGTGACCCTGCCCGCGGCCGACATCCAAGCGCCCGGCGTGGAGCTGACCGTCGAGACGGCCGCCGGAGGAGACGGCGACAAAGGTCGATTCAAGATGCCCAGCGTCAAGCTGCCCAAAGTCAAAGCTCCCCACGTGCAGGTCAGCCTGCCAAAGGCGGAGGTCTCGCTGCCCAAAGCCCAGGCCGAAGTCCAGGAGGGTGAAGTCGCCCTGCAGGGCCCCGACGCCGAAGGCGGCCTGGAGGTGGCTGCCGGCAAAGTTGAGGGCGGCGGCATGAAACTACACATGCCGAAAGTCAAGGTGCCCAGCGTGGTCTTCTCCAAGCCGACCGTCAAGGCTCCCAAACTGGACGCAGACGTCAGCCTGCACAAAGTCGACGCCAGCCTCCCAGAGGCAGACCTCAAGGCTGGCGCTGGCACCGGCGCCATCAGCATCGCGGCCCCCGACATCAAGCTGCCCTCTGCCGAAGGCTCCCTCGAGCTGCAGGCGCCCGAGATAGGCCTCAAAGCGCCCTCTGCCGAAGGCTCGCTTGACGGAGCCGAGCTGGAAGCCGCGGGCCTGAAAGGGAAGTTTAAGATGCCCAAGTTCGACAAGCCCAAATTCGGAGTGTCGCTTCCCAAGGCGGAAGGGCCGGAAGGCGAGGTCAGCCTGCCCACGGCAGAGGTCGACCTGCCCTCCGCCACCGTGACGGCCGCAGGGGAGGGCCCCGCGCTGGGCCTCAAAGCCGACGTCCCCGGCGCCAAAACCGAAGGGGCCGGCTGGAAGGTGGAGACGCCCTCCCTCAAAATGCCCAAAGCTGACATCAAAGCTCCCAAGGTGGACATCAGCCTCCCGTCCGTCGACGTCTCCCTTCCAAAGGCCAGCGTCGACCTGCAGGCGCCCGAGGCGACCCTCACCCTCGAAGGGGAAGCAAAAGCCCCAGAGAAGGAGGCCGCGAAGACCAAGGACGGCAAGTTCAAGATGCCCAAGTTCGGCATGCCTTCCTTTGGCTGGTCCAGCAGCAGAGAGGCCAAGGGCACCGTGGCCGCTGATGTGGACGTCAGCCTCAAGGAGCCCCAAGTGACGGTGCCCGCGGGAACCGCCGAAGTCGACGTGACCCTGCCCGCGGCCGACATCCAAGCGCCCGGCGTGGAGCTGACCGTCGAGACGGCCGCCGGAGGAGACGGCGACAAAGGTCGATTCAAGATGCCCAGCGTCAAGCTGCCCAAAGTCAAAGCTCCCCACGTGCAGGTCAGCCTGCCAAAGGCGGAGGTCTCGCTGCCCAAAGCCCAGGCCGAAGTCCAGGAGGGTGAAGTCGCCCTGCAGGGCCCCGACGCCGAAGGCGGCCTGGAGGTGGCTGCCGGCAAAGTTGAGGGCGGCGGCATGAAACTACACATGCCGAAAGTCAAGGTGCCCAGCGTGGTCTTCTCCAAGCCGACCGTCAAGGCTCCCAAACTGGACGCAGACGTCAGCCTGCACAAAGTCGACGCCAGCCTCCCAGAGGCAGACCTCAAGGCTGGCGCTGGCACCGGCGCCATCAGCATCGCGGCCCCCGACATCAAGCTGCCCTCTGCCGAAGGCTCCCTCGAGCTGCAGGCGCCCGAGATAGGCCTCAAAGCGCCCTCTGCCGAAGGCTCGCTTGACGGAGCCGAGCTGGAAGCCGCGGGCCTGAAAGGGAAGTTTAAGATGCCCAAGTTCGACAAGCCCAAATTCGGAGTGTCGCTTCCCAAGGCGGAAGGGCCGGAAGGCGAGGTCAGCCTGCCCACGGCAGAGGTCGACCTGCCCTCCGCCACCGTGACGGCCGCAGGGGAGGGCCCCGCGCTGGGCCTCAAAGCCGACGTCCCCGGCGCCAAAACCGAAGGGGCCGGCTGGAAGGTGGAGACGCCCTCCCTCAAAATGCCCAAAGCTGACATCAAAGCTCCCAAGGTGGACATCAGCCTCCCGTCCGTCGACGTCTCCCTTCCAAAGGCCAGCGTCGACCTGCAGGCGCCCGAGGCGACCCTCACCCTCGAAGGGGAAGCAAAAGCCCCAGAGAAGGAGGCCGCGAAGACCAAGGACGGCAAGTTCAAGATGCCCAAGTTCGGCATGCCTTCCTTTGGCTGGTCCAGCAGCAGAGAGGCCAAGGGCACCGTGACCGCTGATGTGGACGTCAGCCTCAAGGAGCCCCAAGTGACGGTGCCCGCGGGAACCGCCGAAGTCGACGTGACCCTGCCCGCGGCCGACATCCAAGCGCCCGGCGTGGAGCTGACCGTCGAGACGGCCGCCGGAGGAGACGGCGACAAAGGTCGATTCAAGATGCCCAGCGTCAAGCTGCCCAAAGTCAAAGCTCCCCACGTGCAGGTCAGCCTGCCAAAGGCGGAGGTCTCGCTGCCCAAAGCCCAGGCCGAAGTCCAGGAGGGTGAAGTCGCCCTGCAGGGCCCCGACGCCGAAGGCGGCCTGGAGGTGGCTGCCGGCAAAGTTGAGGGCGGCGGCATGAAACTACACATGCCGAAAGTCAAGGTGCCCAGCGTGGTCTTCTCCAAGCCGACCGTCAAGGCTCCCAAACTGGACGCAGACGTCAGCCTGCACAAAGTCGACGCCAGCCTCCCAGAGGCAGACCTCAAGGCTGGCGCTGGCACCGGCGCCATCAGCATCGCGGCCCCCGACATCAAGCTGCCCTCTGCCGAAGGCTCCCTCGAGCTGCAGGCGCCCGAGATAGGCCTCAAAGCGCCCTCTGCCGAAGGCTCGCTTGACGGAGCCGAGCTGGAAGCCGCGGGCCTGAAAGGGAAGTTTAAGATGCCCAAGTTCGACAAGCCCAAATTCGGAGTGTCGCTTCCCAAGGCGGAAGGGCCGGAAGGCGAGGTCAGCCTGCCCACGGCAGAGGTCGACCTGCCCTCCGCCACCGTGACGGCCGCAGGGGAGGGCCCCGCGCTGGGCCTCAAAGCCGACGTCCCCGGCGCCAAAACCGAAGGGGCCGGCTGGAAGGTGGAGACGCCCTCCCTCAAAATGCCCAAAGCTGACATCAAAGCTCCCAAGGTGGACATCAGCCTCCCGTCCGTCGACGTCTCCCTTCCAAAGGCCAGCGTCGACCTGCAGGCGCCCGAGGCGACCCTCACCCTCGAAGGGGAAGCAAAAGCCCCAGAGAAGGAGGCCGCGAAGACCAAGGACGGCAAGTTCAAGATGCCCAAGTTCGGCATGCCTTCCTTTGGCTGGTCCAGCAGCAGAGAGGCCAAGGGCACCGTGGCCGCTGATGTGGACGTCAGCCTCAAGGAGCCCCAAGTGACGGTGCCCGCGGGAACCGCCGAAGTCGACGTGACCCTGCCCGCGGCCGACATCCAAGCGCCCGGCGTGGAGCTGACCGTCGAGACGGCCGCCGGAGGAGACGGCGACAAAGGTCGATTCAAGATGCCCAGCGTCAAGCTGCCCAAAGTCAAAGCTCCCCACGTGCAGGTCAGCCTGCCAAAGGCGGAGGTCTCGCTGCCCAAAGCCCAGGCCGAAGTCCAGGAGGGTGAAGTCGCCCTGCAGGGCCCCGACGCCGAAGGCGGCCTGGAGGTGGCTGCCGGCAAAGTTGAGGGCGGCGGCATGAAACTACACATGCCGAAAGTCAAGGTGCCCAGCGTGGTCTTCTCCAAGCCGACCGTCAAGGCTCCCAAACTGGACGCAGACGTCAGCCTGCACAAAGTCGACGCCAGCCTCCCAGAGGCAGACCTCAAGGCTGGCGCTGGCACCGGCGCCATCAGCATCGCGGCCCCCGACATCAAGCTGCCCTCTGCCGAAGGCTCCCTCGAGCTGCAGGCGCCCGAGATAGGCCTCAAAGCGCCCTCTGCCGAAGGCTCGCTTGACGGAGCCGAGCTGGAAGCCGCGGGCCTGAAAGGGAAGTTTAAGATGCCCAAGTTCGACAAGCCCAAATTCGGAGTGTCGCTTCCCAAGGCGGAAGGGCCGGAAGGCGAGGTCAGCCTGCCCACGGCAGAGGTCGACCTGCCCTCCGCCACCGTGACGGCCGCAGGGGAGGGCCCCGCGCTGGGCCTCAAAGCCGACGTCCCCGGCGCCAAAACCGAAGGGGCCGGCTGGAAGGTGGAGACGCCCTCCCTCAAAATGCCCAAAGCTGACATCAAAGCTCCCAAGGTGGACATCAGCCTCCCGTCCGTCGACGTCTCCCTTCCAAAGGCCAGCGTCGACCTGCAGGCGCCCGAGGCGACCCTCACCCTCGAAGGGGAAGCAAAAGCCCCAGAGAAGGAGGCCGCGAAGACCAAGGACGGCAAGTTCAAGATGCCCAAGTTCGGCATGCCTTCCTTTGGCTGGTCCAGCAGCAGAGAGGCCAAGGGCACCGTGGCCGCTGATGTGGACGTCAGCCTCAAGGAGCCCCAAGTGACGGTGCCCGCGGGAACCGCCGAAGTCGACGTGACCCTGCCCGCGGCCGACATCCAAGCGCCCGGCGTGGAGCTGACCGTCGAGACGGCCGCCGGAGGAGACGGCGACAAAGGTCGATTCAAGATGCCCAGCGTCAAGCTGCCCAAAGTCAAAGCTCCCCACGTGCAGGTCAGCCTGCCAAAGGCGGAGGTCTCGCTGCCCAAAGCCCAGGCCGAAGTCCAGGAGGGTGAAGTCGCCCTGCAGGGCCCCGACGCCGAAGGCGGCCTGGAGGTGGCTGCCGGCAAAGTTGAGGGCGGCGGCATGAAACTACACATGCCGAAAGTCAAGGTGCCCAGCGTGGTCTTCTCCAAGCCGACCGTCAAGGCTCCCAAACTGGACGCAGACGTCAGCCTGCACAAAGTCGACGCCAGCCTCCCAGAGGCAGACCTCAAGGCTGGCGCTGGCACCAGCGCCATCAGCATCGCGGCCCCCGACATCAAGCTGCCCTCTGCCGAAGGCTCCCTCGAGCTGCAGGCGCCCGAGATAGGCCTCAAAGCGCCCTCTGCCGAAGGCTCGCTTGACGGAGCCGAGCTGGAAGCCGCGGGCCTGAAAGGGAAGTTTAAGATGCCCAAGTTCGACAAGCCCAAATTCGGAGTGTCGCTTCCCAAGGCGGAAGGGCCGGAAGGCGAGGTCAGCCTGCCCACGGCAGAGGTCGACCTGCCCTCCGCCACCGTGACGGCCGCAGGGGAGGGCCCCGCGCTGGGCCTCAAAGCCGACGTCCCCGGCGCCAAAACTGAAGGGGCCGGCTGGAAGGTGGAGACGCCCTCCCTCAAAATGCCCAAAGCTGACATCAAAGCTCCCAAGGTGGACATCAGCCTCCCATCCGTCGACGTCTCCCTTCCAAAGGCCAGCGTCGACCTGCAGGCGCCCGAGGCGACCCTCACCCTCGAAGGGGAAGCAAAAGCCCCAGAGAAGGAGGCCGCGAAGACCAAGGACGGCAAGTTCAAGATGCCCAAGTTCGGCATGCCTTCCTTTGGCTGGTCCAGCAGCAGAGAGGCCAAGGGCACCATGGCCACTGATGTGGACGTCAGCCTCAAGGAGCCCCAAGTGACGGTGCCCTCGGGAACCGCCGAAGTCGACGTGACCCTGCCCGCGGCCGACATCCAAGCGCCCGGCGTGGAGCTGACCGTCGAGACGGCCGCCGGAGGAGACGGCGACAAAGGTCGATTCAAGATGCCCAGCGTCAAGCTGCCCAAAGTCAAAGCTCCCCACGTGCAGGTCAGCCTGCCAAAGGCGGAGGTCTCGCTGCCCAAAGCCCAGGCCGAAGTCCAGGAGGGTGAAGTCGCCCTGCAGGGCCCCGACGCCGAAGGCGGCCTGGAGGTGGCTGCTGGCAAAGTTGAGGGCGGCGGCATGAAACTACACATGCCGAAAGTCAAGGTGCCCAGCGTGGTCTTCTCCAAGCCGACCGTCAAGGCTCCCAAACTGGACGCAGATGTCAGCCTGCACAAAGTCGACGCCAGCCTCCCAGAGGCAGACCTCAAGGCTGGCGCTGGCACTGGCGCCATCAGCATCGCGGCCCCCGACATCAAGCTGCCCTCTGCCGAAGGCTCCCTCGAGCTGCAGGCGCCCGAGATAGGCCTCAAAGCGCCCTCTGCCGAAGGCTCGCTTGACGGAGCCGAGCTGGAAGCCGCGGGCCTGAAAGGGAAGTTTAAGATGCCCAAGTTCGACAAGCCCAAATTCGGAGTGTCGCTTCCCAAGGCGGAAGGGCCGGAAGGCGAGGTCAGCCTGCCCACGGCAGAGGTCGACCTGCCCTCCGCCACCGTGACGGCCGCAGGGGAGGGCCCCGCGCTGGGCCTCAAAGCCGACGTCCCCGGCGCCAAAACCGAAGGGGCCGGCTGGAAGGTGGAGACGCCCTCCCTCAAAATGCCCAAAGCTGACATCAAAGCTCCCAAGGTGGACATCAGCCTCCCGTCCGTCGACGTCTCCCTTCCAAAGGCCAGCGTCGACCTGCAGGCGCCCGAGGCGACCCTCACCCTCGAAGGGGAAGCAAAAGCCCCAGAGAAGGAGGCCGCGAAGACCAAGGACGGCAAGTTCAAGATGCCCAAGTTCGGCATGCCTTCCTTTGGCTGGTCCAGCAGCAGAGAGGCCAAGGGCACCGTGGCCGCTGATGTGGACGTCAGCCTCAAGGAGCCCCAAGTGACGGTGCCCGCGGGAACCGCCGAAGTCGACGTGACCCTGCCCGCGGCCGACATCCAAGCGCCCGGCGTGGAGCTGACCGTCGAGACGGCCGCCGGAGGAGACGGCGACAAAGGTCGATTCAAGATGCCCAGCGTCAAGCTGCCCAAAGTCAAAGCTCCCCACGTGCAGGTCAGCCTGCCAAAGGCGGAGGTCTCGCTGCCCAAAGCCCAGGCCGAAGTCCAGGAGGGTGAAGTCGCCCTGCAGGGCCCCGACGCCGAAGGCGGCCTGGAGGTGGCTGCCGGCAAAGTTGAGGGCGGCGGCATGAAACTACACATGCCGAAAGTCAAGGTGCCCAGCGTGGTCTTCTCCAAGCCGACCGTCAAGGCTCCCAAACTGGACGCAGACGTCAGCCTGCACAAAGTCGACGCCAGCCTCCCAGAGGCAGACCTCAAGGCTGGCGCTGGCACCGGCGCCATCAGCATCGCGGCCCCCGACATCAAGCTGCCCTCTGCCGAAGGCTCCCTCGAGCTGCAGGCGCCCGAGATAGGCCTCAAAGCGCCCTCTGCCGAAGGCTCGCTTGACGGAGCCGAGCTGGAAGCCGCGGGCCTGAAAGGGAAGTTTAAGATGCCCAAGTTCGACAAGCCCAAATTCGGAGTGTCGCTTCCCAAGGCGGAAGGGCCGGAAGGCGAGGTCAGCCTGCCCACGGCAGAGGTCGACCTGCCCTCCGCCACCGTGACGGCCGCAGGGGAGGGCCCCGCGCTGGGCCTCAAAGCCGACGTCCCCGGCGCCAAAACCGAAGGGGCCGGCTGGAAGGTGGAGACGCCCTCCCTCAAAATGCCCAAAGCTGACATCAAAGCTCCCAAGGTGGACATCAGCCTCCCGTCCGTCGACGTCTCCCTTCCAAAGGCCAGCGTCGACCTGCAGGCGCCCGAGGCGACCCTCACCCTCGAAGGGGAAGCAAAAGCCCCAGAGAAGGAGGCCGCGAAGACCAAGGACGGCAAGTTCAAGATGCCCAAGTTCGGCATGCCTTCCTTTGGCCGGTCCAGCAGCAGAGAGGCCAAGGGCACCGTGGCCGCTGATGTGGACGTCAACCTCAAGGAGCCCCAGGTGACGGTGCCCGCGGGAACCGCCGAAGTCGACGTGACCCTGCCCGCGGCCGACATCCAAGTGCCCGGCGTGGAGCTGACCGTCGAGACGGCCGCCGGAGGAGACGGCGACAAAGGTCGATTCAAGATGCCCAGCGTCAAGCTGCCCAAAGTCAAAGCTCCCCACGTGCAGGTCAGCCTGCCAAAGGCGGAGGTCTCGCTGCCCAAAGCCCAGGCCGAAGTCCAGGAGGGTGAAGTCGCCCTGCAGGGCCCCGACGCCGAAGGCGGCCTGGAGGTGGCTGCCGGCAAAGTTGAGGGCGGCGGCATGAAACTACACATGCCGAAAGTCAAGGTGCCCAGCGTGGTCTTCTCCAAGCCGACCGTCAAGGCTCCCAAACTGGACGCAGACGTCAGCCTGCACAAAGTCGACGCCAGCCTCCCAGAGGCAGACCTCAAGGCTGGCGCTGGCACCGGCGCCATCAGCATCGCGGCCCCCGACATCAAGCTGCCCTCTGCCGAAGGCTCCCTCGAGCTGCAGGCGCCCGAGATAGGCCTCAAAGCGCCCTCTGCCGAAGGCTCGCTTGACGGAGCCGAGCTGGAAGCCGCGGGCCTGAAAGGGAAGTTTAAGATGCCCAAGTTCGACAAGCCCAAATTCGGAGTGTCGCTTCCCAAGGCGGAAGGGCCGGAAGGCGAGGTCAGCCTGCCCACGGCAGAGGTCGACCTGCCCTCCGCCACCGTGACGGCCGCAGGGGAGGGCCCCGCGCTGGGCCTCAAAGCCGACGTCCCCGGCGCCAAAACCGAAGGGGCCGGCTGGAAGGTGGAGACGCCCTCCCTCAAAATGCCCAAAGCTGACATCAAAGCTCCCAAGGTGGACATCAGCCTCCCGTCCGTCGACGTCTCCCTTCCAAAGGCCAGCGTCGACCTGCAGGCGCCCGAGGCGACCCTCACCCTCGAAGGGGAAGCAAAAGCCCCAGAGAAGGAGGCCGCGAAGACCAAGGATGGCAAGTTCAAGATGCCCAAGTTTGGCATGCCTTCCTTTGGCTGGTCCAGCAGCAGAGAGGCCAAGGGCACCGTGGCCGCTGATGTGGACGTCAGCCTCAAGGAGCCCCAAGTGACGGTGCCCGCGGGAACCGCCGAAGTCGACGTGACCCTGCCCGCGGCCGACATCCAAGCGCCCGGCGTGGAGCTGACCGTCGAGACGGCCGCCGGAGGAGACGGCGACAAAGGTCGATTCAAGATGCCCAGCGTCAAGCTGCCCAAAGTCAAAGCTCCCCACGTGCAGGTCAGCCTGCCAAAGGCGGAGGTCTCGCTGCCCAAAGCCCAGGCCGAAGTCCAGGAGGGTGAAGTCGCCCTGCAGGGCCCCGACGCCGAAGGCGGCCTGGAGGTGGCTGCCGGCAAAGTTGAGGGCGGCGGCATGAAACTACACATGCCGAAAGTCAAGGTGCCCAGCGTGGTCTTCTCCAAGCCGACCGTCAAGGCTCCCAAACTGGACGCAGACGTCAGCCTGCACAAAGTCGACGCCAGCCTCCCAGAGGCAGACCTCAAGGCTGGCGCTGGCACCGGCGCCATCAGCATCGCGGCCCCCGACATCAAGCTGGCCTCTGCCGAAGGCTCCCTCGAGCTGCAGGCGCCCGAGATAGGCCTCAAAGCGCCCTCTGCCGAAGGCTCGCTTGACGGAGCCGAGCTGGAAGCCGCGGGCCTGAAAGGGAAGTTTAAGATGCCCAAGTTCGACAAGCCCAAATTCGGAGTGTCGCTTCCCAAGGCGGAAGGGCCGGAAGGCGAGGTCAGCCTGCCCACGGCAGAGGTCGACCTGCCCTCCGCCACCGTGACGGCCGCAGGGGAGGGCCCCGCGCTGGGCCTCAAAGCCGACGTCCCCGGCGCCAAAACCGAAGGGGCCGGCTGGAAGGTGGAGACGCCCTCCCTCAAAATGCCCAAAGCTGACATCAAAGCTCCCAAGGTGGACATCAGCCTCCCGTCCGTCGACGTCTCCCTTCCAAAGGCCAGCGTCGACCTGCAGGCGCCCGAGGCGACCCTCACCCTCGAAGGGGAAGCAAAAGCCCCAGAGAAGGAGGCCGCGAAGACCAAGGACGGCAAGTTCAAGATGCCCAAGTTCGGCATGCCTTCCTTTGGCCGGTCCAGCAGCAGAGAGGCCAAGGGCACCGTGGCCGCTGATGTGGACGTCAACCTCAAGGAGCCCCAGGTGACGGTGCCCGCGGGAACCGCCGAAGTCGACGTGACCCTGCCCGCGGCCGACATCCAAGCGCCCGGCGTGGAGCTGACCGTCGAGACGGCCGCCGGAGGAGACGGCGACAAAGGTCGATTCAAGATGCCCAGCGTCAAGCTGCCCAAAGTCAAAGCTCCCCACGTGCAGGTCAGCCTGCCAAAGGCGGAGGTCTCGCTGCCCAAAGCCCAGGCCGAAGTCCAGGAGGGTGAAGTCGCCCTGCAGGGCCCCGACGCCGAAGGCGGCCTGGAGGTGGCTGCCGGCAAAGTTGAGGGCGGCGGCATGAAACTACACATGCCGAAAGTCAAGGTGCCCAGCGTGGTCTTCACCAAGCCGACCGTCAAGGCTCCCAAACTGGACGCAGACGTCAGCCTGCACAAAGTCGACGCCAGCCTCCCAGAGGCAGACCTCAAGGCTGGCGCTGGCACCGGCGCCATCAGCATCGCGGCCCCCGACATCAAGCTGCCCTCTGCCGAAGGCTCCCTCGAGCTGCAGGCGCCCGAGATAGGCCTCAAAGCGCCCTCTGCCGAAGGCTCGCTTGACGGAGCCGAGCTGGAAGCCGCGGGCCTGAAAGGGAAGTTTAAGATGCCCAAGTTCGACAAGCCCAAATTCGGAGTGTCGCTTCCCAAGGCGGAAGGGCCGGAAGGCGAGGTCAGCCTGCCCACGGCAGAGGTCGACCTGCCCTCCGCCACCGTGACGGCCGCAGGGGAGGGCCCCGCGCTGGGCCTCAAAGCCGACGTCCCCGGCGCCAAAACCGAAGGGGCCGGCTGGAAGGTGGAGACGCCCTCCCTCAAAATGCCCAAAGCTGACATCAAAGCTCCCAAGGTGGACATCAGCCTCCCGTCCGTCGACGTCTCCCTTCCAAAGGCCAGCGTCGACCTGCAGGCGCCCGAGGCGACCCTCACCCTCGAAGGGGAAGCAAAAGCCCCAGAGAAGGAGGCCGCGAAGACCAAGGACGGCAAGTTCAAGATGCCCAAGTTCGGCATGCCTTCCTTTGGCTGGTCCAGCAGCAGAGAGGCCAAGGGCACCGTGGCCGCTGATGTGGACGTCAGCCTCAAGGAGCCCCAAGTGACGGTGCCCGCGGGAACCGCCGAAGTCGACGTGACCCTGCCCGCGGCCGACATCCAAGCGCCCACTTTTGAAGGTGACACAGTTTCCTCCTCTGTTAAAGAGGATGAGGTGGGTAAAAGTAAAAGTTCTCTGTTTAGAATGCCTAAGGTTTCCCTTTCTAAATGTTCTAAGCCTCTGGTTCAGAATAAGAATGGAGTTGATTCTTCTGTGTCAGAAGCTCTTTGTTATTCTGTAACAGAGGAAACTCCTGCTGTTCTTTCAGTCAATGTCGGATCTAAACTCCTTCTTGACAGTAAAGGAGATAGTGGCTCTAAAAATATTAAATTCAGGATTCCTAGCTTGGGTTTCTCCAAAGTTGATATTGGTTCTTCTAAAATTGAACAGGATACCCCATTACCAAAAGGCGATATTACTCTTACTAAATTCCAAATGCATCTAGCAGAATCTGAATCAAAAATACCATGTCTTGCTGATGAGAATCTTTCAGTAACAGATTTTGAAATTTTAAATGAAGATGGGTCTTTGGAGCAAGGAAGCCTGAAGCCAGGAGGGAAAACACCAGCTGCTGAAATACCTGCGAGTGACACAGAGTTTACAGTTAAAATTCCCAAATTCCGAAAACCAAAATTTGGAATTTCTTGGTCTAAGGGAAAACCATCAGAAAGTGACACTGGCTCCAGAGTGGAATCTGAAATTCCCAAGGAAGTGATAACATCTAATAGTACTGATACTGGTATTGAAAAACCAACAGAGATCTCTGATGCCGAATTAAGTGTAAAGATGCACAAGCCTTCACCTGATGTTGTTCTGGATGCGCCAACATTGGATGTCAGTCTTCCATCAATGGAAGTTACCATATCAAAATCAGAAGTGGAAATCCATGGCCCAGATTTAGAGTGTAAGGCAGAACAGGAAGTAGTTTCAGGAGAGAAGGATGCTGAGGAGAAAGAAAACAAATTTAAAACATCAAAATTCAAATTGCCTTCATTCAGTTGGTCACCAAAGAAGGAAGCAAGTGTTAAATTGGATTCTGGAGCAACTTTGGAAGATCATAAAGTTGCTCTGGTGTCAAGCAGAATAGACACAGAAGTGAGAGGAACTGCAAGTGACGATCAAGGTACTGGGCCAGCCCTTGATCTGGAAATATCTGCAGGAAATGTTGAACAAAAAAGTCCAATTAAAAAGCCTCAATTTGTCATGCCTAAAATTTCACTCTCCAAGATCAAGGTTCCCAAATCTCAGACTCATTCACCAAAAATTGAAGCTGATGCTACTATTCCTAAAACAGAAAGAGAGGTTGATGATTCGATACACATACCTGATATAGAAAGGAGTCATTCTGAAAGGACAGAAGAAGGGTCACAAATAAGCATAAAACTGGCTGATGTTAAGATCCCCAGTCTGGAGTTTTCCACAACAGAAACTGGAGCCTCCCAAACTGAAATGGGATTCAGATCAGCAAAGGTTGATGCTGCTCTGCCTCCCTCAGAGAAAAGTTTTCAAGAGCTTGTCCTAAAATCGAGTTACACCAGTGAAGATACCATTCAGAAAACAGGTATGAAGTTCCCCAAAGGCGAAGCTTCAGTTGAACTGAGGAGCCCTGAAATAGTAATAGAAAGAACATCAGTTGTGGATGGAAGAAAGATGAAATTGGAAGGTACTGAAGGGAAGATTAAAATGCCCAAATTCCAGAAGCCAAAGTTTGGAATCTCCCTAACAAAAGAGAAAGGCCCAGAGGCAGAGATTAGCTCTCCAAAAATAGAAGCTGAGCTCCCCCAGCTAAAAATGGCAAACGAAATTGCTGACATTGCTGTGGGAGTTCCAGCATCAGAACTTACAGCTGATGTGTCAGAACCTGGAGTAAATGTTTGTAAGATAAAAACACCCCATGTTCTGACAGCTGGCATTGAAGCTCCAAAGGTAGATATAAGCCCCCAGTCAGCGTCTAAACAAATTACAGAGGGAGCTATTGAGAGCCTTGAGGAGAAAGAAATCAAATTAAAAGAAGAACATGAAATAAAAGCCAAAGAAGTTCAGACTGAAGAACATCAAGGATGGTTTAAAATGCCAAAATTCAGAATACCTGCATTTGGCAGGACATCCTTAAAAGAAAAAAAAGGTGATGTTGACCTTGAAAGAAGTATGGAAAAAGCTCAGGCAGGCATTCCCTATGCCAAAGTACAAACTGAAGCAAGTATTCCTGAAAATATCTTCTCATTACCACACGCAGTTGCTGAAATTACTACTGGAAAAGAAGGGACTCCAGAATTAGGAGATTCTGTGAAGAGTTCTGATGTTAGCTTGTCAAAGATGGAAGGAGATATTTCATTATCCACAGAAAGAAGACAAAGTAGAGTGAATATTCCAAAAACTGAAACTTATGCAGATGTAGTTAAACGTGGTGCTGAAGGACAAAAACTGCATACTTCAGAATTCACAGCGTCTTCAGCAGAATTGTCTAAATCATACCTAAGTTCTTCAGAAATTGATGAAGACAACAGTTTAACAAATAGGTTTCCTTCATGTACTCTGACTCTTCAAGAGCATAAAGTCAAATCACAGGATATAGAAGTCCCAAAGGTAGAAAGCTCCACTAAGTTAGACACTTCAGGAGTAGGATGTAAACCATCATCAGCTGAAATTACTCTGGATGCAACACAGGAGAAAACAGATGTTAGTCTTCCAAAGGAAAAGTTAGAAACTCAAAATCAAGAGGCAGTAATTAAAAAAGGAAAGGAAAGGGGTGAGATGAAAATTACAGGAAAAGACAGTGAAGAAAGGCAATTAAAAAGGTCTACATATGAATGGTCTACAACAAAGGGATTAGAAGATGGTGTTTATGTTACAGCTAAGCTGGAAGATCTAAAGGTAGAAGTTCCAGGAGTGAAAATGGATGTTAAAATTGCTAGCATAGATCCTGAAATGAAATTTCAAGTGAAAAGTGTTGAAAAGGACATGTCTGCAGGGGTCGATGTGCAAGTAGAAGATAGAGCAGAAACAAGTAAATTTAAAACATACGAGTTTAAGATTCCAAAATTTGGAGTGCTGCATTCAGAAGTGAAGGATTTTGAAGATGATATAAATTTGCCAAGGTCAGAAGCTGATTCAGTATCTAAAACTGAAATAGACACAGTGGAAATGCAGTTTCAAAAACCAGAAGAATCTATTGGCCTGAAAAGTCCATCTCTAGGTCACATGGAAGCATCTGCCAGAATAACAGTGGAAACAGTGGACAAATCACCAGGTGGTCCAGAAGTAAATATAAAAATTCCCAAACTAAAAATACCAAGATTTGCTTTCAAAGCTCTCCCAATTGAAGCTGATGTTTCAGTGTCAAAAGTGGTAACAGATCCAAAGGGATCCAGTACTGACATTGAAGTAGTGCAACTGCAAGCAAGCTCTGCTATCCACGAAGAAACACCAGGGGCTCTAGAGGGTAGTATTCAAAAAGCAAAAAGCAAAATTCTAACACTGACTGAACCTGACATTAAAACAGCACAGATGACTGCCACCATAGAGTCCTCCCTTTCAAATGCAGGGCAAGACATTCATTGGTCATATGTAGAGGGCCAAGAAGTGAGTGAGAAAGTAGAACCTGAACATGTTGCTATTGAAACGTGTGAGATTTACACTACTGAAATACTGAAAGAATCAGAGATTCTCTCATCAGAAGTCAAAACTGCTACTTTGGGATTCTCATTGCTCAAGGTGAAGTTGCCTGAATCACATAGCAACTTAGAGGTGCAAGTCCAGCAGCCATCTTCAACAGAAGGTGTATCAGTGAGCACACCTAAATGTGCTGATGAAAGCTTCAGAGTAACAGTGCAGAGGACTGGCAGTGCTGAGCTTAAACTATCTGACAAACCACACAGTGAGACTGAAGAATCTAGGGGAGAAGGAAGTTTGTCAAAGTTAAAAACATTTGCTGTTGAAGTAAAGCCTTCCAGTAAACTTGAAGAGAGTTTTCCGGATAAGTCACCAGAGGGAATAACTGCAGGTCCTCTCTCTAAAGATGAAGATGTAGCTGAAGTACTAGAAGATGAAGAAAAAGACATCACCAATGAAAAAGAAAAGACTGATAGTAAAAGATCTCCTGGAAGATTCAAATTTTGGCTTCCAAGTATTGGCTTTTCATCTACTGGTGATGAAACAAGCACAGATTCAAAAATAGAAGGAAAAAAATCAGTTCCAGAAGATGTAAAACCTGCTGACACATCAGATAATGATTCTTCTAAGCAAGCTGAAAAAACTGGATGGTTTAGATTTCCCAAGCTTGGTTTCACATCTCCTTCCAAAAAGGCTAAGACAGACAAAGAAGAGATGGGTCATAAAGAGGGAAGAATCTCAGATGAAGACAGCCCATCAGATAAACCTGATGTATTTTTTGATGCACAAGAAAGCTTATCACCTAAAGAAACAACAGAGGGTGAAAAAGTTGAAATCGATGGGGCCTCATCTAATGTTCCAGTTTCTCGAACTATCGTGACATCTTCAGCAAGAACTGAACTAATCTTGTTGGAGGAAGAAAAAGAGAGTCAATCTAATATTCCTGGAGATAGAAACAAATGAAGATTGTCTTTTCTCAACCCTCAATGATAATAAAATAATCTACATGTACAGAAAAGAGTGTTTTCTCAATTTTCTAGTAACTGAAAATTAAACAAAACCCAAGGCTGATATTCATGAAACAGTTGAACAGAATTTACCACATTTAAATTTTCAAGTACATGGATGTGCAATACTGTGCACTAATAAAAATACTGATTTTTTCAAATCTGCCCCAAAGGCAACAATTACTACAGGTACAGAGGGACCCATAGTTTTAGCAAAGTCTAAAAAGATACTTGAACCATGAAAGTAAACCATTGAAAGGCTCGATGATAGCAAAAGGACTTGTTAAATAGGCTTCTCAAAAACACACTGATTATGTTTAGATTATAGATTATTTCCAGAATGGAGTATAAACTAGTACTATGAGAACTCTATTTACCTGTTTAGATTTTGGACCTTTCTGACCTACTTTTGCTTTCTTATTAAAATATTTTTCTTTATTTCAGCTAAAGTAATATGTATATTCCAAAACATTTTAAAATGCAAAATAAAAACAAAATACTAGTGTAGAGAGACTAATGCTTTACCTCTTCCTCTCTTCTCATTTTTTTATTATTGTGGTGGGTCATATTTAGCCTTAAAAAAATTTAAAAAAACCCAACAGAATAAATTCAAGAACAAAACCATATAACTAATTCACATTTTTAAGACACCAAATTAAAACATGCTGACAAAGAGTAATTATTAAAATGTGGATAAATAAATTTTAATGTATATATTTACTGGAGAGTTAAATGCAGAGAATGATCTGCCACACTGGTGGAATTGCTTCAGAGATTTTCTGGGAAAGGTGATGTATATAATTATTTGCTTCTTTGTTTATATTAATGCTTCTCTCAGCTGCACAACGAAAACCAGAGTGCATATGTGACAGCCTTCACATGTATCATTAAAACACTGTCTGTATTCTCAATTCACAATAAACTCACCATATGAATAATAACTCGAGTAGCATGAGTTACTGATAGTGCTGTTAGCATGGTGTGATTCTGAAAATCCCAGCTTAACTTTGCAAAAGGTTTGAGTATACCCCCCTGTCTGCTGAAGTGGCTGCTTAATGACAGCACAGTTGCTAAAAACGGTGGTAATGGAGACTTTTCACTCATTAAAATCCGAAGTTTTATAGAGTTGCATGTGCAGACATGCTTCGTTACAGTAGTTTTCTCATCCAGTATTTCCTTTCTCCGTATTCTACTTAGTACAGGGAAAGCAAACACAGCAAAACATTTAGAAACTGGCTTGTAAAGGAAGTGTACTTGGTTGTCTAACCGTCTGTAGCTTGAGATGTTCTTCATTTCTATATCTTTGCAGCAGTCTTAAATATTCTAAAGACAACTGCTCGCAGTTGTTCTAAAGACAACTCTAATTATCTCTGAAGATACTGTTTGCAGAAGTGTTAGGCATTTATTCCTATATCCATCATTTATTTGGATCATGCAGCATTTCCCTGAAGTTTCCCTAAGTATAAAATTCATTGTTCGATCGACCAAAAATTACCACATCAGACAGCAATGGCGTATACCAGGACTGAAAAAAACATTGTGATCGAGAGAGAAAAATTGAGTCCAGAAAAAGTTAATGTATGTAATAAAGGACATCCCATTCTAACAGCAGCTCACATCTGCCTGCAAAGCAGCCTTCACATAAAATGTTTCTCAGGTAGTGTCTATTTACTTAGGCCCACAAATAGGAATCCGCCTAGACAGCACTGAATGTAGGAGTTTGTTGCAAAGGTGACACAATCAAGTCAATTAAAATTGAGCTCTGAGACAGCAATAACCACAGAGCAATAATCACTATGATGTTTTTAAAAGATCAATGAAATAGTTAAGGGAAGAGCAGTAGAGAAAAGAAGCAACAATAAAATTTTCCTCCAAATAGGCTACTGTCAGCTTTGGGAAAGGTGAAAGTTAGTGAAAAAGCAACCAGGTTAACAAGGTATTACCCAAGGGTCTGACTGCAGGAATAGCTAAGAACAGAGCTCAAAAGGGAGCAAGGAGCACAGACACAAACCTGAAGAATGTAGACATTTTGTCAACAGGCTGATTCTGACCCCACCTGCATACTTAGTTTGAGATGCTCAGGTTGTTTTTTTAACTGTGGTAGGTTTCCTTGATTACTGCTACTCATTTTTTAACATCTGAAAAAGTGGGCTATTCAGCTAAACATCTATGTACAGTCTCCAGCTAAACAAACCTACAACTGTGATTTGACATGGAAAAGACAGTATAAATGCATTAAAAAGAAAGACACTCCCACTCCAGTTATTTCTTGCATTGTTAAGACGTGAATACATCTCTACTGGTTGGCTATTTTGTTGTTATGTTTGAAGCAGGACCTCTCATATATCCCAAAGGCAAGACAGCCAAAATTAATCCTGAATGAGATAATACATATGAAGAAGAATAGCATAGCATAGCATAGCATAACATAGCATAGCATAGAATATTTCAGTTGGAAGGGATCTACAACCATCATCAAATCCAACTGCCTGACCGCTTCAGGGTTGACCAGAAGTTAAAGCATGTTATTAAGGGCATTGTCCAAATGCCTCTTAAACATTGAAAAGCTTGGGGCATTGACCACCTCTTGGGGAAGACTGTTCCAGTGTTTGACCACCCTCTCAGTAAAGAAATGCTTCCTAATGTCAAGTCTGAACTTCTCCTAATGCAGCTTTGAACCATTCCCATGTGTCCTATCATTGGATCCCAGGGAGAAGAGCTCAGCACCTCCTTCTCCACTTCCCGTCCTCAGGAAGCTGCAGAGAGCAGAGGTCCGTGAGTCAGTGCCCATCACAGAAGAGCTATCTTCCAGGGATTATGGAGACTTTTATGACTGTCAAAAAATCACGTGTACATTGATATAGCATAAACGGTACATGAAAAGTACTCAGAACAGTACCTGGATGAAAGCAACAAAGGTATGATTTATCTGGAACAACTGGGAAAGGAAGGTCCTGGATAACGGGAGAAAAAATTGAGAACAGATAATACTAAAGCTTTTGGAACAAGCTGGTGTCTAATATGTGAACGCAGGTGACTGTAGTCCTGT
The DNA here is from genome assembly GCA_031468815.1 of Morus bassanus. Taxonomy (NCBI): domain Eukaryota; kingdom Metazoa; phylum Chordata; class Aves; order Suliformes; family Sulidae; genus Morus; species Morus bassanus. Next base: position 10,499,522 of record CM062572.1, read on the forward strand.
CAGAATTCATAAACCCATGGAGCCAGCTAGTTTCTGTCTTGCTGTCATCTTCATTGCTGTCAGCAGCACTGTAGCAGCAAGGCACTGCACCAAACCAAGCACACTCAGACATGAGACTGCTGGGAGAGCAGTGCAGCAGATCTGCATGTAATCCACTCAGGTAAAGCAGGGCTAGTTCACTTAAGTTGTACTCCATCATAACACAGGTACATGAGATGAGCTGATCAGAGGAGAGTATCCATGCTCAAGACCCAAACCAGCAACTTATTCAAGACATGAATAAACCAATTCTGAGAAAAATCTGAACTGCCTGCAACCAAACTTAACAATCCATCCAAGCATAATAAAGAGATGCTAATGAATACTACAGGAGGCTCCAGCTTACATTTGGTACAGCCCTTAACTTGAAGAAATCACAATCTAAATGAAAGAGGCAAGCAACAGGTGGGTGGATAAGGACTGTTCTTAACCCTGTTTCATAAATGGAAAAGTACTAAGAGACTAAAAGCTTGGTTATAGTTAACACCATATTCTACCTTTGTAATAGAGAAGAAGGAAATATGAATCAAGCTAGGAAGGGGCCTAAAAAGCCTCACAAGGAACTAGGGAAATAAACTCAAGTTCATTGTCTTAATTGTAAACCTCCCCTTCATATGTGAAGGAAAAACAACACAGGTGATGCCAGTAAATAAAAGAGCACTCTCCTAAGCATCAATTTTTCCTTTATAAGATGAACCTTACCCCACACGAGTCTCATATTACCAGAATACATCTCCAACTTGCCCAGAAACTCTACCCCACTGAACAACTTATCCAGCACTGTCAGATTTGAGCTCACAAGTAGAGTTCTTATTCCTGCAACATCTAGCCCACTGAAATAGTGAAAACGTAGCTTTGAGCGCCATCTAGAGGAGCGTACTCCTCCATAAAAAATAGTTTTGTTGGTTAAAGATATAACTTCGCAAAAAGATTTTCAAACTGACCCACCACTTACATGTGCTCATTGCACTGGGGAAAACCTGTCCAATGTTGTTCTTGCATGCAAGTATTAGTAAAGTGCGTGGTTGGATGCATTTGCTGGTACAGGATAACAAACCCGTGAAACTGAGCTAGTAAAAACCAGCTGGGGAGCTTCTACTTTGCCAGAAATTTTAATTACTGAATGGAAATCTCAAAATATTAAGCAGTGTCTAGAAAGAAAATAGGGGAGGAGAGCGCTAAAAGCACCTGCATCTTCCTCAATATGTTTGCACATATGTGAATATTCACAAAATTTCAGTGTTATTTGTAAATGTAACTACATGTCTTAAAAATCTGCCTTAATAACAAGCATTGATTTGTAATGATAGATAAAACAATCCAAGGGATCTTGGAAGTGTCTGGAAGAGACAGCTAAGGAGCAGCCTGGAAACCAAAAAATGGAAAATTAGTTGGGATCATCTCCAAAAGACCTCATGGGGAAGGGACCTTATTTGTATGGGGATTTGTGTGTATTCATAAAGATATAAATCAGTCCACACACAGACGATCACAGCAGGTCCCTTTGTCATTCTCAGCACAGGGCAGGGATTCAAAAGCACCAAAATGCTTCCTCCAGAGGATGGGGAGGTTGCACCGTCATGGGGAAGCCTGTACTCCCTCTGCTTAGCGCTGTGTCTGTGGCAAGAGAGATGGCCTCAGAGCTAAAATGCAACCAAATGGGACCCTGCCAGGATGGGAGTGAAGCCACAAGCTGCCACACACCTTATGGGGCTGGAGAGGTCCTCTCCAGAGGAGAGCTCGAGAGAGCTCAGAGGTGGAGTGCCAGGACAAGGCATTTGTCTGACCCTTCTGTGGAGCCATTCCCTGGGCTTTTTCCTTGGGCTCTCTCACCTCTGCTGTACATCAGTCCCAAAGCAAAAAGTTTACTTTGCAACTCCATTTCCAGTATCAGGCAAAGGTGCCTGGCACTGGTGAGGGTCATGGAGCCCCAGCCCAGTGCCATTCACACCTCCCCACGGCTGGAGCACAAGCCCTGCTTTCCTCTCCTGTCACTTCTGAAAGTCATCCAGGGCAGAGCCACCACGCAGTGGCAGATAAGGACATAAGGCACCAGATGGCTCAGGTTTATGGCCCCTGTGTGACTGCAGAAGAAAAGTCAGCCCAGAGACACAGTGCTGGCCAGGGCCAGCACCAGGAAAACCCTAAAGGAGCAAGGAGGCTCTCCAAGCACTGCCCACAGTGCACGTGGGGTGCCTTTGCCACACCAGCACTCACGCAGCAGCTTCGCCCCGCTCCCCACATCCTATTTGCTGCATGAGGCCAATGCACAGACATTCAAACACCCCCAGACACTCGGGGGTCCAGGACAGCTGAGCTGAAAGCTGGCCCCAAGATTTAAATCCCAGGCATTTAACTCTGGCAACTAGCCTCAACACTTAACTACAGGTATTTTCCTGTACCTCTAATTCCTAAATGCTTTTAAAAATTTGGCCTTGCTATTGTAGGTGATTACTTACATGGCTCAAATCTTAAACTGGCCAGGCGTTTATTAAAAATATGCTTAAACACATGTAAGCAAACACTGTTAATGGAGCATTAAGGTTGAAATATATAGCTTCCTAAGATAAAATATCACAGCAATAATGATCTGCATCTCTGATGTATTAAAATCTGTTTGTATCTTCCATGTTTTCTTTAATATCAAACACCTTGTCATATAACACTGTATGCACTTCATTAACTATGGGATGAGGAAATCACACAAAAAAGGAAATGTCACACACTGACTAACGATTTTACAGGTAGAGTCAACTATGAGAAATTCTCACATCATTAAACAGTATGGGCACCACGAGGAAGTGATTTCTCTGACAAAGACATAAAAAAGAAAGCTCCTTGTTTTGCACAAGGAACAAGATTCCAATATATTTTTGTTTCTATTTAAAATGTATATTCCAATTCACTTCAGAGTCTGCCCCTCCAGTTACAGTCTTTCTGTCCCTGCACATCTTCCAGATTCACTGCATATTTGGAATTCCAGTCTCGCTCAAAAAGGTTTTTTAATTGTTCCTGGATAGGCAGATGCCTTCTTTGCAGGTTGGTCGAATTCTGTTTGATAATTAGTCCCACGCCAGCTGTATTAATGAAGTAATCTTCTGACCAATTGGAAGTCCCTATGCAATGGAAAAATAGCTAATTAGAAAACATTCATTTCCCAGTGTTCTGTTTGATCTCCATACTTGTTAAGTCCACATTGCCTGGCTTTGCTGATTTGCTGTACAACTGCAAATCTCATTAGGACGAGCAAAAACCAGGTCACCTCTTTCTTATTCCAGACTTCAGGTTTTGGAAAGTCGGTATTAACTGCAACCCTGAAGCTTCATAACACTGATTCCTTACAGCCTATGGCAGAGATGCATTAATCTACTATTATAAATATGGGAATAAAGGGCAACATTTGGGTATTAAGAGGGGTAAAAGCCAGTGTTTGGTATGGGCTTCTGTGCTTAAAGAAAAAAAAATCCTTATTGGACTTAATTCTCTTCACTTGTTGAAGGAAAAGAAGAGGAGAAACTGGACACTTGATCAATAAATCCTCAGAAGCTACTCTGAGCTCAGCGTGCTATGCCAGCTTTTAAACCAGGCAAAGCTGGGAATCCAGCTGTAGACATTGTCTAGGGCTCTCTTCAAAGCTACCACCATTCAGAAAATCAAACACACTGAAAAAATACACATTTTATCACTTAGCACTTTTGGTGCTCCCCTTAGCCAGAAAAATATACTGTAAATTCCAGAAGGTGCTTAGGCATGAAAACAAGTTATCTGCGTATCTATCTTCAAAAGACAACTCAGTAAGAAACAAGTCCTGTTAAAGGCAATTGGAGCTGCAAGTTCTCAGCCCATTGGAAGATCAGGCTATTTGCTGGTTTGCATTGCTTGCAGGATGAGCTGACTGAAAAGACAGAACACTTTCACATTCCCTTTTTTGAGGGATCCTAATAAAAGAGTGAAAAATAAACACCATCCTGACTTACAGGAATTAAGCAGCAAATTACACTGCTGTTTTCTCATTTCCATTCCTAGAATTCTGTTCAGCAAACAGTGCATGGAATTAATTCCTCCCAGCAATTTATTTTTATTAAAGCACAATAACGCTATATACTAGAGCATCAGCTATCACTGCATCATTCTGAGCACAGTCTGTGAAACTCCTACTGTGCTTGTCACCGGCTGTGCACTCAGACTTGTCATGCTCTGCTCTTAGTGGTTCACAATCATATGGAATAATCTCTTAATGAACTTGACCTACATTATTTTCTCCCCTTCACATCTCTACTACTTTACCCAGAGCAGACATTCTGATAAAGCCATATACTTTGATATGTTTATCTGCTTTACATGGCAAAATTAGGTCCTTTTTGATATTGCAGCCCATCCTATCTCAGTCTCAGTCCTATAGATCTGAAGATACTGTAAGTGTTTGGAATAATGGAATACATACCAATATAGGCTACTTTATCAGTGACCATATATTTGTTGTGATTCACTCTCCCATAAGGAATATTTGTGTGATTCAGAACTGGAACAATGAAGAGTTTCTGGATGGAGAGAAATTAAAAACATAAATAGAAATACCAGAGTGAGAAACAGGTTGAATAAATGGACAATGCAGATTTTCTATATTTTCAAAGAATAGAATAATACAGAAAGAACAGAAGAGAATATTCCACACACTGTTATTAAATGTACCATAAAAGAGATTTTACTCTTATCCAAGAAAACTAACAAATAGTACTTCCAGTATACATAAAATTGGATAAGTAATTGAGATCAGATAAGGATAATGTTTGCTTCACAATGTTCCATTAGTGGCACAGCTATTACCATTACAGGGCAGACAATTAAATGCAGTTTTAGGCAGCTGTTTAATAGATCTGCATTTACCACTGATTGCTGCTCTTATTTTGTGCTAGAATGGGCTGATCACAGACACGAGGGGTACTGCAGGCAACAATAATGCCTAACTTTTTGTGTTAACTCTTCCTAAAATCTACATTTCTGTTCTTTTTCTGTTCTGGTAAAAATCTTTCCTCCTTACTTCTGTGACTTCTCTCTTCCATGGTAACTGCATTATATTGGGAGCTTCTACACCATCCCCACCCCACTTCACGTATTCCAGCCCAGTGCCTATGGCCTGTGTGTAATATTTCGTGTTCAGAAATGGGTCCATGTCATGGTTTTAGCTGGGATAGAGTTAATTTTCTTCACTGTAGCTAGTATAGTGCTGTGTTTTAGACTTAGTATGAAAATAATGTTGATAACACCCTGGTGTTTTAGTTGTTGCTAGGTAGTGCTTACACTAGTCAAGGACTTTTCCAGCTTCCCATGCTCTGCCAGGTGCACAAGAAGCTGGGAGGGGAGGGGATACAACCAGGAGAGCTGATCCGAATTGGCCAAAAGGTATTGCATATCATGTGACGTCATGCCCAGTATATTAACTGGGGGGAGTTGGCCGGGGGAAGCAGCGATCGTGGCTTGGGGACTGGCAGCATCGGTCGGCGGGTGGTGAGCGGTTGCAGCACTTGTTGTTTAGCTTTGGGGTTTTTTTTTTTCTCTTCTTCCAAGGTTTCATCTCTCTCTCGCTCATTATTTTCCTTTTCATTATATTATTATTATTATTGCTGTTTTATTTTAACTATTAAACTGTTCTTCTCTCAACCCATGAGTTTTCTTACTTTGGCCCTTCTGATTCTCTCCCCCATCCCACAGGGGTGGGGGGAGTGAGCGAGCGGCTGCGTGGTGCTTAGTTGCTGACCGGGGTTAAACCACAACAGTCCATTTGTATAAGCAGTCAGCAGAGGTCTCAGTTGTAAAAAAACGGTAGTATTTAGACTCATTTAAGATACTCCATCAGGAAAAGGTCTATGAGAAGAGCACTAAGTTGTCATATAAACTGTTACTATCATGGTGCTCAGCAAAAGCAACTGCCTGGATAATGTCGCAAGTGCTGCAGCTAGGCACATCCCTTGGTATCACTAGTACCTTGCAATAGCTGTTTCCTCAAAGGTTATCTCTTGGGCCTTATTTTCTCAAGGACCCAAAACAGTTGCTGCAACAATGGACAACATGCTTCTCTAAAACCTGGTACTTGCACATGCAACCGGCAGCTCTGACTCAAAAATCAGTGGGGGGCCCATATCCTCAAGTTGTCTTTCCAAAATCAGGTTTCTTATCGTACCACGTCGACACTGATGTGAGCATGTGGGTTGTTGAGAGCACGCAGGGACCTCAGGTAATACAGCATGGCTGGGTCAGAGTGGGTCCAGCAGCTGACCAGAAGCCGGATTTGTACTCTGTAGTTGAAAGCTGCACGTCTGAGAGCATTGTCAATGGCTGGCCAGTATCTAGAGAAAAGTAGGTGGGTGGAAAAAGGGATATTTTTGAAACATTTCAGTAGAAAGCTGTGACAATAAACTGAGAATACAAGTGACACTGTGCACAGATGGAATCTCTGATGTATAGTAAGAGAAGCACTTGTGCCTTCACTGGAGGTATAAATAAGATTTCTGCCTTCTACCCAGCCAGTTCTTTTCCCAATGTGTCTTGAGACCTCCAGTCTCTGCCAAATTGGGTTGAAATCAGAGAGTTTAAAGCTTAGTAAAGTGCATGTACACGGATACACACACAGCATGCTCATTTCCTTAGGAAACTAAAAATAACAATAGCAACTCTAATGTAAACCAGATCATACAGCATGAAGTAAAAAGGACGGTGGAAAGCCTAAGAGCCATTTTGCAGAATACGGCCATTTTAGGACCCTGGAGACTGTTTCTAGTGTCCACAGTGGTCCTGTGCCATCAGCCAGCACAGACAGGCTCTATCCCTCCTTACCCTCTTTAGTATGCCATGTGCCCCTGAGGTAACAAACACAGCAGTGCCCTCATGAACATGGGGCTGTCCATTTTCCTGACATTTGTCTTGGCAGTAGCTTAGGAGAAAATTTTTAACATCCTTCGCCCAACTACACAACACTAAGAGCTGGGCAATCTGGTACATCTCAGGACTAATAACTCCAAACACCCATGCAGCATTCTCATTATGTAGATCCTAACAAGCGCTGCATGGTGGAAGACAAGCATCCTTAGTACAGATTGGAGGACTGATACAGAGAGAGGTCCCGGCACTCATTCACAGTCCCATGAGCAATGATGAATTAATTTCCTAACTTATTCCTTTTGATCTTATGTACAAAGGCCGGAATTCTCAAATCCTCCCTTGCACATCGTCCTATCATGACCAACAGATTGGCCACGTGCCTTCAGGCTCAGGCTGACTCGTAGATCCTGAAAAACTCAGAAAAACATGCTACTTAGAAATGCTATTTTTGAACAGTTTCCATTTTTTAAATGTATTGGTTTCTAGTTGATTAACACTCGGGCATTAAGACAGCAGCTTTGCTTCCTCTGCCTCAGCTGCTGGAGGAACCTAACCTGAACTAATCAGCCTCAATTCATCACACTACAGCTGGTTGCTGTGGAGATAGCCCGAGGCCCCACGCCGCTTTCCCTAGGCCTTTCAAACCCTTGTTTGCATCAGATCAGGCCCTAGATGTCACAAATGGTGGATTAAGGCTTCAGATGAAGAATGAAGAGTATTAACACACTCCTTTCTAAGGGGGAAAAGAGACTTTCTGTGAACCTATTCTTAGCTAAAAGCAGATGAGAAACCCAGAGATTCGACCGTACAACATAAAAACCAAAATCCTCTAAGCTGTTTGATTTATAAAAAATATCCTTCAAGTGGAAGCTAGTCTTCGAGATTTTATTTCAAGGACAGTGGAATTATCTGTGTCTATCTATTATCCTACACCCTTCCGGCTAACACACACATGCCCAGATGAACAACAGAGGCTTTACACAGTCATGCCAGAGGACATGATGCATGGTGTAATTGTGGCTAAATGGCAACCTAGAGCTCACCCTATTCTTTATAAGCCATGTTGTATGTAATTATTTTGCTTGAACTTCTTTCTGAGTCAGATTATTTAGATGATTGGAAAACTCAGAAATGTTATAAGCAGGTAATACTCAGAGCACTTGGTTGCATGTAAATGTCCTAATTCAAGCATATCTAAAAGGATTTGGTGTCTTAGTGGTTGCCCCATCACTGACTAACCTTCTCTGTTACTCAGATTTGACTTGACGTGCAGAGTCTGCATAATTCTGCTGTGACCTTGGGTGGCCCACTAGGACTGTGGCAGTGGTCCACCCCACACCATTTGATCACTCCAGATCACTACTACCACCTTCTCTTTGAGAGCTGCTGCTGCATGCACCCATCACACTTCAGGAACTTGGATGTCCTTAGATGGAATTATAAAAAAAGGAAAATAAAAGTCCAGAAGTTTCTTTTAGAGGCTGTTTCACCTACCATTGCAGAGGTCGGCAAGGACAGTTAATAATTGGCCTCTAAACTATGGGTCAAGCAGGTCAAACAGGCAGCAGAGCCAGAAGTCAAGAGTCTTCAAAAGTAAAGAACAGAAAGAGAGGAACAGGAGCAGAAGAGGGGAGCAAAGCAATATTTTCTCTGAAAAGTCTGATGTCAGATATATTTCTGATGTTCCCATTCCTCTCTCTATTCATAAAGCTGCTCTTCTGTATTTTGAAGGGAGCTGTACCTGACTGTCCCTGGTCTAGAACTTCACAGTTTTCTTGCTGTGTGGAGGGCACAGGAGGCTGCTCTAAAATGCTAGAGAAGCACATGGGCACTATTGGATACCATCCTTCCTGTAGCATCAGTATTTGCACAGTTCACAAGGCAGTCGTGAATGCAGAGCAAAGCCTCAGTTCTCTCCACTCTGAATATTTTCATTGCAGAAGGTGGGGAATAGTACCTTTTTCCTCTAAATAGTGCAGTCAACTGATTTGCTCAGGATTAAAATTGTACCTTTCTGGATGAACGAAACGGCTAGTAGGGAAATATTCCATAACAGAAACATAGACAAATTTCTGTGCCTCACTGATAATACTGATTATAGCAAAGAGGTCATGGGTGCGACCTTCCGGACAAAATGCTGGAGGAGAAGCCTGTAAAGAAGAAAACACACAAGTCAACGATTTCATCCTTTTTCTGTCAGTCTGTGGTTCATTTATATTCAGATCTGTTCAGTTTTTATTACAATAGCACAAAGCATTTGAGGTGGACCACTATGATTCTTCATGCCTTCCATGCCCTGATGGGTCAGATACTTATTGATATATTGAACTCACAGGTGATTAAAGGAGACCTGCACTCCATCCTTGCCATACTACCTGACAGCAAAGCGGGGTTGGCCCTTATTCCTTGAGTAGTTCCAGAGAAACCTGTTGAATGAACTATTACCCAACTGGAGCACAAGTAACTGAGGACTGCTGAAGAAAGTTTTCTGGCCAATGCTTAAACATAGTTTACAGTCTATCTTGTTACTTTAAAACATACTTACAGAAAAATAGGTTTTTGTCAAGATTCCATTAAACTCTACTTCCAGAGGCCGATGTTTGTTGATGTGGGTAGAATAATTTAGAGGCCAAGGGAATGGGATGGTAGCATTAGCATGTCCAAGATCCCAGTAAGTACTAAATGTTTTCCAGAGGTCTTTGGCCAAGCAGCTGCAGTTGTATATCACAGCACCAAAGTCTTTCACCTGCAAAGAGAGCAAGCCCCAGAAAGAGACACCGACATCTCCAGGGGTTTCTTTGTTGTTTCTCCTACTCAGTCAGTATTTTACATCATCACAATTTTTCTCTTTTATGTAGTAGGATGTTAATTTCTCCCCAGTTTTTTGACTATGCAGCAGCAGAACTTACCTGAGATAGGGATCTCCAGTCCATATTTGCACTACCAATATATATATGTTTCATGTCTACAATCCAGAATTTGCTGTGCAACACTCCTCCTGCCAAATGTCCAAAATCAATCTTTTTTACATGGGCCCCTGAAGAAAGGTGGGGAGGGGAAAAAGAGTTCAGCTACAGCATGAAGATGGTAATCTATACTGCTCCCCTGACAGCAAGAACATGTCTAGATGTCTAATACCTGCAGCTGGTAATGATTATCAAAATTCACAAGCACTCATTCCTGGGAATACAATAACTTGCAAAAATATACAAAAAGTGAACTTTTAGAAAAAAACCTTCAGGGCATGACAATGTACACAGAAATCATGAACTAGTGAATACATAGTGCTTATCCTGTGAACCCGTGTAAGCACCATGCCGGAATAGGCCTTGGAGACCAGTTTCTCTCAGATGTCTTTTTGCATTTCTGAAGTTTTGAGGACATCACTCAGGTGAGATAATTACCTTTTTCCTGTAAAAGCTCAAGATCAGTTGAATTTGTAGCCAACGTTGGCACACTTGCTGCAACATACACAGACACATTGTCTGCAAGTAATCTCTCAAACCTCTTCAGAATATCTTCACCCTGCATGGTACATTGTTTGTTAATTTTTATATTTTGTTATAGAACATTTAGTAAAATATATGCAAGTACAGTGTTACTAATGGATGCTTCCTTCGAAGAACCCCAACACAAGGAAGGTCAGAATTTTCACCTATTTCAGGAATGTTTCAATCAGAGAGAAAAGGGAACAAAGATTCTGATCCAATGTATGAATCAAAGTTTGTTTTCTATCATTTAATGCTATTAGATATAAGGTTAAAAAGTATGACCACAAATATCCCAGACGTCAAAGGTGATCACCCCAATGAAGATCAACTGTTGAATGCTGATGCTCAACAGACACGCTGCGTCATTTATCCCTGAGGATGAAAGTAAGAGAGACTCTCCTAAACTGAGCTGTCCCTTTAGCAGAGACAGGGCTCAGCGTTACATCTGTCACTTTTACTTCTTCTCATGTGGAGGAAATGAGTCAGCTTACAGCACCAACCCACCTGGTGAGGAAGACAAGGAGAGCAGTCCCAGAGAGTGAGGACAAGGAGAAAGGTGTGCCAGGAGGGAGTCAGAGGCTCTGCCCACAGTAATAAACAGGCCAGCATCTGGTCTATCAGCAAACAACATGATTCCTGACACATGATTAAACTCCCCACTGGCCTGAAATAGATTGGCCTTGTCCCTTCTGCTTTTCAGAACAGCCCCCAGCCCATACTGTCCCCTAGACTCTGCTCAGGATTGCCTGGGAGGTTGCCAGCTGCCACAGGCTAAAAGAGAGCCAAGGGATGATTAAACATGATGGATGGTCACAAGGTGAGCCTGTGCCATGGCTTCTGTCATTTACTTTTGGTGGTGGAGCCAGAGAGGCCCTGCAGGAAGCCTGGCTGAACAGAGTGCCCATGAGGACAGCCCTGCAAAAGAGAATGAATATCCTAAGCTGCTGTCCAACGGCACTGTTCAGGGTCACCTGCAAAATGGGTGAATGCAGATACTGTGTCTGTACACAGGGGAGAAGCGGCCTCTGACGCAAAAGTCCAGCAGACTTTACTTCCTGACTCTTCCAGCTAGCCAGTGGGAATTGGCATGTTCACTTGCATATATATGGGATCCTGTAGGCTCTCTAGGCATGCCATTGGCTGCCCCTACCACAGGATGACCATCTGCAGGGTAAGCGAGTGTGGGCTTGAGACTGACCTCTGGGTTGCTCTTAAAACACAGCATAGAAATATTCAGAGACATGGATAGAGTCCAGATGGAGTCAAGCTTGACTGGAGGAGGAAAGTTGGTGTGCTGCTTCAGACCAGCATGGAAAAACTTCCTGGGTTTGCAGGAAGAGTCAAGCAATGTCTCTGGGAGACAGACCACACAGTCAATCTGCCATCTGTCACATATACATGAGACATATAACCATAGATGTGCTTGTCATTGATTTTCTCCTACCTGCTTGGAAGATGAATCATTTACATTGATATCCTTCCCAGTAAGAGACCAATAGTAAGAAGCCACATGAATTTTTTCCTGGGCTATATCAAGGAGTCTCATCCAGGCTTGGTACAAGGGTTTGGCTGCGGTACTGTTTATCTCGAAAGCTAAGTCGTAAGGAACATTTTCCACAAGTTCAAAGCTGCAATGGTAATTGTATATCGTGAAGCAAGCAACTGTGACCCAAGCAAGAAAGCAAGCACCTGTCATGCCTTACAATTGGCCATTTTAAACATCAACCTCAAAAGCAAACAAGCTGAACTGGGCAAACAAGCTGGGAGTACTCTGTATTCCCGATTTTTAAAGTTAAGCCTATATGTATGTTGTCCTCCCAAACCCAGCAGAATGGCTTCTCAGTAGCTGTTCCAAGCTTTGAATTTTACCATCCTAAAGATAAGGAGAAAAATAACCACCTGGGGCTGGGTGTTGCTTTGGTACCCTCTCCACCCTCTGCCAGGACAAACACCCACTGCCCCCTCCAGCCTCTGAAAGAGGGTGAGCTCAGCAGAGGCTGCCTTGCCCACTGGTCACTCTGCTGCCTCCCACCACTGCCACAAAGGGAGGATGGCTGCAGGTGCTAGAGCAGCTACAGAGCTGTGCTGAACACACAAGCACAGGACCAGTAGTGGAGCTGCAATACTGCCCCTACCACCCCTCATAACTGGCAACTACTAATGACCCAATGCCTAAACCACACCCCCTCTTATCCCAAATTAGTGGTACTTTATCACTTGTTATACAATGGGAAAAGGAAAAAAGCCATGCTGTTATTGTGAGCATTGAAACTATTTCCCCACTTGGTGATTACTTCTCCATGTGCCATTGGGCATGACTTACCTGCAGGAATCATTGGACCTGTTGGTGTCCTCCTCAGTTATTGTGGTTCCTGGGAGATCTCCATAGAGTCCTTCTTCCTCCTCCACCTGTTCATTAATGCTGACAACTGCTTCTTCTGCTTTAGGATCAACTATGCTGTCCACTCTCATGAAGTAAACAGCCATCAGGACAAGACCAAGTATCAAAATTGCCCCTAAGATTTGAAACTAGGACAGAATCCAGATAGGATGATTTAAGCGATCACCAAGTCACTGACACACTAGCTAATGGATGACTACCTGTTGCAGGTGAGTAAATCGCAATCATTGAATAGTAGTTCTGCTTTCAGCTACTGACAGACAGTATTCTTAGATGCACCAGTGAAAGTGAGGACCACAAGCTACACAGGGGTTGGTTTATATGAGGCCCATGATTTCAGTTTTGGTTTAATTTTTCCTGTGCCAACATATCAAAAACTTGTTTTTTCCCAAACCTTATGATTATTTTGATGTTAGTTAGTTTTATTTTAGCACAAGACAAATAGGTGTTCAACAAAATTTCTACCAAAATCAAAACAAGGAAATCCATAACACAAGATTAGCTGTGGGATCAAGCCCAGCACTACCATAAAGAGGAAGTTCATGAAGTCAGGGAAGAAAAAGCAGGTCTGAAAATGTCAGAAGCAGAAGGACATTTTGTGGTTTCTGAACATGTTCTGGTTTTGCCTTTTAACTTAAACCTTACTTAAGTGAAACTACACAAATCTCATTTATCCATATGGCGAGTGAATAGTATTTCCTTGTCGTTCTAATGTGATGAGTTAGCTGCATTTCCCTTTTTCTGTACTTCCTTTTTTTTCCTAAATGCAGATGAAAAAAGAAAAAAAATAGCCTGGCCAGCTGGTATATCCAGATATGGAGTCCAGCCACTCACATGCTGTAACATACAGCACCAGGCTCTATAATTTGCCCTATATTAATGAGGAAAAGACAGCCACTAGTGCAGATCCCCCTAACAGTTATCATGTCTGGCTCCTGATGGCAGTTCCTGGGAGCTGGGACTATCCACCACCCTGTGACAGGCAATGTGCACTTCAGAGTTGAGCTTTTGAACCTCCAGGCAGGAGAACCGAATCTGGACGTAGTCATGAGGCTGTAGCTATAAATGTGAGCTCCCAAAAGGGTACATATGAAAATTGCACAGAAACCAGTTGCCTCTGAAAGTATCTATTTCAGTTTCAATGTGGATAAAGTTTCTTACTTTTCATTTTCTCTGCTTTTCTCAAGTTCTGCAGTGCTGTCATCAATTTCAGGCAGTGATTTGAATGAGAAAAATGTTTTTAAACGGACTATCTACTTAAATTTCTGCCTTCTGGTTTGTTCTCCCTCTTATTGATGGCAAAAATCCTACAAATTTTTAACAGTTCTGCATTTGATTCCGTGAACATGTTGGCAAGACTTAAACATCACATAAGTTTTAGAAAACATTTCTAAGGTAAGAGATTTATTTTGAAGTCACACCTTGGCTGTCACCATGCTGCACACTGTGAAGTCCAGGTGCTCTAGGCATGCCGAATAAATAAATAAATTCTGTGCTAATGGTGGAAGTGAGGCTATTTGTATGAGCAAGGTTTACTGTCATGAGCCAGGGCTGCAGGATTAGGCTCCACATTACTGCCTCTTGGCAAGGTTTGATCAGCCTACTGGATAAGTCAATGTGGGTTTTGTCACTCACTTGTTTACAAATAGGATCAAAACCTGCATGGATTTCTAAAACAGGCAATCAAATAATTCTTAATCTGTTATTTCTTTTCAGAAATGTCAGTGTAATCTCAACTCTTGTAAGCAAATGTAGTGTATCCCAATAATTACCGTTTTGATGTCTTTTCGATTGTTCACGCTTAATTTCATGTTGGAGGATCCATTAAACATCAGGGATGTTTTTAATGCATTTTTCACAATCTGAAAAACAGAAATGTATGCAAGGGGAAAAATAAAGCTTTATGGCAACATTTGTATAAAGCCAGTTACAGACTAAAAATGCAGATTATTGCCATTGCTTTATATAGTGCTCTGAGATTTAAGTACAGATCTGTGCAACATCCTCACAGTACTATGGGTCTTGAGTGACATTAACAGTCTCCAAAGTGAGAGGGAGAGACAGGTCCCTGCAGTTGTTCCCTGGTGCTGTCTACACACAAAAATCACTGCAGTAATTAACGTATGAACAACTGCAGCGCTGCCTCTTCAAGTTACCTTCCAACACCCACTTTTGTCCTGTTGCAAGCTAACACATTTGCCAACAAGAAATAATTAAGCACAGAAGCTGTGGGTGATAGTGTACAGCATCAATGTCATCCTATGTGTGACACTATTAGGCTCCTGCTCTCTTCCTCTGCATGTGAGTTGTCTTCAATGTCGGTGTCTCTTCCACAAGGGACTCTGTTAAGGGGACATGGACCAGGCTCAAATCTAATTGTCCCCCATTGCAACCATGACTCTGGGAAGTAAGTTAACTCCTTTTCCTCCTCAGACAGTACTGCTCCAATCTTGTGTTATCACCAGCAGAGACAACCACAAAAGCAAATGCCAAAATATGCCCAAACTCACAGCAGATGGTAGGGCAAGGGTAGTTGGCCGCTTGCCTATTTCGCTTTCTCATAAGGTCAAACCAAACACTTCACACATGCCCCACACATGGGTCATGAATCATCCCTGCACTGCCAAAGGTGAATTTAGCCCACAGGAGTCAGCTGTTGTTTTCATGCTCAGAAGCAATAAGCACATCCTGAGGTATGGTAGATTTCAAAAAGTGCTACCAGATGATATCACCACCTCCAATCCCCAAACCACTGCTTCCTATCCGTGAGCCACTGGGGTTTTGTAGCCTGGAGGGTGAACATGCTGTAATGGTATCAGATATGCAGTTGCTCTGTGGGTGGCCACACTAAAACAAATTTTAGGTAGGAAGGATCCTGCCAGGCTTGTCTCATCCATCTTGCCATATATTCACAGCTATTGTCACCTGAACTGGATGGGCTCATGGTGTCTGCCCTCCCACAGCAGTAAGGCAGCATGGACACACATGTCCATACTGTGTCCAACTCCTGCCCACTCCACCTTTCTGTACGGATGCTGTGACCACATGGAACAGGCAGGAGTTGGACACAGCATGGACATAAGCCTCAAAGGCTTCTTGTGGGACCCAACTCACAAGAACTAGTGGGGCTGAACCAAAGAGGTGGAGGATGTCTTGGGACACAAGGGAGGTGGGTCTGAAGTAGTGACTTGGGGGATGCAGAGAAGGATGTGAAAAGTGAGGACCCAAGGTAAAAGAGCAGACAAGGGAGAATGAGAAAGGTGGAGAGGGAAGAAAAGGTATGAACAGTCATGCTTAAAAGCATGCTAGAGCTGCAGAGATGAAAGCTAGGTTTCTGTTTCAGGGTCATCTTGTTATTATCAGCTGTAATCACTACAGCAGTGCCTACTTTCCAAGGCAGTTTTACTCACACTTTTCACTGGCACTTCCTTTTGCTGCCCTCAGATACGGATGCAAGCTTTTACACTAGAAATAGTTATAAATGCTGGCAGGTGAACACCCATTCTCCCAGCCCTGGAGAAACTGAGCTGCTGCCAGCAGTGACAGTTGGCCATTCCCTGGTGAAAGTCAGGTCCCCATGCCCCTGAAATCCCAGTTCATGTTTTAAGCATAGTACAAAGACACCAGCGTCTTACCCTAAAGAGCTTAAAGCCCAAGCAGAGAGGGGGGATACAACACACCATGCAGAGAAAGCTGTGTGACAGCAACACACGTCATTCCCCCACCTGGAGAGAAATCGGTCGAATGCCAACCCAGGAATCTTAGTAGGAAGAAAAGGAAGAGAGAACAAGAGAGGAGAGGCTAAGGAGTTTCCTACCAAACTGAGGCAAAGGGACTTTCAAAGGAGGAAGAGAAAGACAATTGAAAAAGAATAGCAGCAGCCCTTCAGCCTAGGCCAGGAGAGGCCAGTGAGTTTGCAGGTCACACTCCACAGCTTGCTGCTTTGGCAGCAGCTGTCCCAACCAGCTGGGCTATCCAGTAATGAACAGCCCCCCTGGCCACCCCGGGTGGTTCTCAGCTCAGAACCAGAGCATGAGAGGTGTCGCCTTGTCCCTCTGGCCCCCAAAGCTAAAGTGCTCCCCACAATACATTTGGTGACCCAAGCAGGGTCTTGGTAAGGATCTGCAGCTGCCAGGTGCACTTAGAGCCATGTGATGGCTTCAGGAGGAGGGAGGTTGTAAGAAACAACTTGTTTCAGTTCTCTTTTTCAGCAACAGTTGCAAAATGGCTTCAAAAAGCAGCATTTCTCTTAAAATATGAGAGTGAACAGATCTCATCTGTGCCCTAATAGAGTTATCTACTACTTGGTCCTTCTTGATATCTTTGACCGATGATGGGTTAGATTCCCAGAAGTCATGAGAACTGCACTAAAATAGGCAGTTTAACTTTCCAGAAAGAAAACATCACAGACTTAACCAGAATTCTTAAGGATAATATTGTAGCTGGTCAGTAATTAACTATGGCTTCCTCTAAGCTTTCAGGGCTTTACTAGCTGCCAATTTCAATGACTAAAGTTCATCCAAGAGCAATAAATACAAGTGCTACTTAGCTTGCTTCACAGACTGGAACACAAGCTACTATCACAATCTCCTGAGTACACACAGAAGAACGTTGTTTATAACAGTAAGGCTGCTTTCTCCCTGTCCCCAAAATAACTCTTGGTAATTCTTTTGTCCATCAGCATCAAACTGTATCAGATTTTGGATTTCGAACACAAGGATGAGATTTTTCATTATACAAAATCCTCCCCGGAAGCTGTTTGAAGCTCCTCAGATGAACAAAGTGCATTCATCTCTCCATGACCACCCCCCAACACTCTTGAGATCATGGCAAATGTACTTACCATCCTAGAAGACCTCGTCCTGTATGGATGTCCTACTGTAGTCTGAGATTAATCCCAACTCTACTTACACGAGGCAGCACACATGCTTTTCACCAGCAGTTTTGCTTTGGGTTCTTCTGTTTTTTTCCTCCTCCTGCTGCAGATTACTTCCTCTTAAACACTGAGTTTCAAAACACACACTGACAATTAGAGTCCCAAGTTATCACCTAGTTGTTGCGACCCAGTTCTTAGACTCCAGGTCCTGATCAACACCTGTTTAGCATAACTGTCCGCAGTACCCAATCTGGTTCAAACTCTGTTGAACAGCTAAGTTCCCACTGTCCTCAGTGGTGTAAGATCAGAGCCTAGATCAGCACCAGAAGACACTGGTTGAAAGGACTGCTCAGCTTCAGTGCAGTTTGCATCCCAGTTATGGCAGTGTTCTCGCTGCTTCATTCTTTACCCACCAGAAGCTTCATTTTAAACAGATAAACAGACCCTCCAAAACCACCTCTCTACCCAGTTCCTCTTGCAAGCACCCTCCTCGCCCAAACGTCCTTGGACAAACATAAGGGAGCAAACTAGCTCTTTTGAAATAATACAACTTTCATCTTAAACAAATGGTATTTGGAATTTGCAGTGACACTGTTGAGGGAGAAGGTTAAATGCAATGTTAAGTTTGAGACAGCTTCTAATAAATGACGTCTTCTGTAAAAATCCAGTGGCTACATCCGAGACTACGCAACTCAATATGGCAATGCTGCTGTTATTCTCCAGGCAGTCCCTTGATCCTATTGAACTGAAGGATGTAATCCCCTAGTTCAGTACCTGAGAAAGGCTGCTGTAGGGGAAAAAAGCAATGGAGAGACAACTGAGAGCCAAGAAGGATCATGAGGCTTTATCATACTTTGTATTAAGCTGCTGAAGATGAAAAAGCTAAGAGGAGCCAGAAGATAGGTCAGGTACGGCAGAAAGATGCTTTTCTCTGGGAAGCTGGAGGTATCATGAATGCTCTGCTTCCCCTGGGATCAAAGCACAAGCAATAACTCAATGAAGGCCAAAAGAGAGAGAAAAGAAGATGGTGGAGCAGACAGGATGCCTGTCTGACCAGCCAGCTCTCTCCTGAATTTATTGTTCTACACAGATCACCTGTCATTGGGGCCATCCCAAATCCCTATTAAAACAGGTCTTAAAAACAAGGCAAAGGCTACTGCCATCACTTTAGACTCAGGTTACCAGAAAGCTGAAGGCAGGATCCTACTTGACCGAGGCTTCATCTGCAGTCAGGGGAGAGGCCACTCCAGCAAGCCACCACACTAATGGTCCAAATTGCCTCTGGGAAGTGTCCCTGTCCCTCTGTTGACTTCACAGGCTAAGCATCCAAACGATCTTTCAGCTAAGTACCTTATGACTTCTAGTCAGCCTATATGCTGCACGTGTCCGCAAGCTTCGCAACGAGCTGCCTTGCTCTGTTTACGTGCAGGACTGATAACCCAGCCTGAACTATGCCAACCTAAATCACAACAGTTCCCACTGACCTCAGTGAACTCAGGATCGTACCACACAGGCAGGAGCACATTTGTATGAAGTTCAGGACTTATCATTAGTTGCTCCAATATCACCAGTTCAGTTCAAACTAGGAGAGGGTGGGTTATATCAGGAGGAAGAACAGCTTCCAGAAAATGAAATTGTATTTCTGCTCCTCCTTGGCAGCTCTCTATCCACTTACAGCTCTGATTAATCTCATCATCCTCCCCCTCTCCAGCTTGCAAAGGCCTGGTTTCTTTCTGCTTATCTGATTTCACATACCAGTCCAACATCAACTATGCATTTCTGATCTCACTAGCAGTGATGGAGCTGTGAGGGTTTAAAGACAGAAGTGGGTTTGTGGGGAGAATATGGTTTATTTGACCAACTCATGCCATTGGAGGAAGGAAACGAAAAAAAAGACTGGTACGTTTCAGGGCAAACAAACAATCTTTTTTATTCCTCCTCTTCCCTGTCTCTCAGACAAGGCTTCTTCTACCAGCTGCTGTGGTTGGCTTGCCACCATCCAACACAGAGTAAATACATCTCTCACCATACAGATGGATGCCACGCTGTGGTTAACGCACTCCCTCTAAAAAGCATGCTTGGGCTCCACTTTGTTTGAAGGGTGCATTAAAAGATATGGTGAAAGACCTTTTAATGCCTATGTGGGAGGTTCGCTAAGCAGAAATTCTCATCTGCAAGAGCTAATAATAGATAAAAATGTTGCTACCACTGCAGAGATTACTACAAAACTACACTTCCTGTTTCACAAGCACCAGAACACCAACAGTTGACAGAAGGATGGGAAGCAGAAACAGCCAAGGTCCTTGCACTTGAAAAGAAAAATGCTCTATTTATACTTTGTGCCAAAAGACTGTATACTCAAATGAGCTGGGGCGGGGGGGGAAGTAATTTCAGGTCAAGAATTGGGAAGTGATTCAACCGACAATCCTAGAGAAAATTTCAAAGCTAAATAAAATTGTGATTCTTTTATTTGGAAATATTTTTAAAGATCTTTTTTTAATTTCCACTACTTAAAAATTCAATAAATTCACTAAAATATCTAACCATGGACTTGAAACATTTAACTTTAAATATTTAACACTTATTTGGAATCATTTTGTTCAACCTAAAATGAAATGCTTATCAGCTGTATTTTGTTTAGAAAAATATTTCGGTTGAAAAAAAATCAGTGATTTGCATAGCTCAAGTGATTGCAGAGAGTCCTTTGCTGTCTCAGTCTTGTCACTCCTCGTGTGGCACTCGCCGTCCAGTCGCACCTAGGAAACATGACCTACAAGTCTTAGGAAAAGCTTCAGTATGTGCTGTCTGCCTTAAATATATCTGGCTTTGTATTACAAAAATTACGCTCCTCCTCTTTGATTTGCAAAGTACCTGGCAACCCAGGAAACCACCAGCCCAATGCGACCACTCTCCTCACAGCCTCCTGAAGATAAAGAACATTTTTCTTGCTTACACAGAGCTTGCTTTGCCCGTAGTGAAGGTGTGTAACAAGCTGCGTTATAACCCATCCTCTTAGAGCCTGCTTAGCTATGAGCAGCTAAGAGGGAGATCCATTCCCTGGGAAAAAAGGAACGACCTGCTCTCTATAGTTACTGCTATGCTACAGCCACAGGTCCTCTTGCCAAACCCCAATTTCACCTGTGCCTCTGGATCATTCCTTGTCTACGAAGTGTCCCCAGGCGCCAGGGGGATGCCACATATTGGGGCTGTATTTTTTTTTTTCCTTCCTATGGTTCCTGTGAGTTGGATGTTGACAGAGGCAGAAGCGTTACTGCTGAACAAGCCTTTTCCGGCACTAATTCTTTTGGCAAGTACAGTATTTTCAGTAATTTCTGTTCAGAGGAGGGAAAAAAAAAAGGCTTAAGGAGGGTAGAGTCCTAGTGAGTACTATTTTCTTATGTTGATTTTTCTTGGCTTCCCTTGCTCAGCCCATGTAATTCAGAGACCTAAGTAATCAATGCATTAAAATAAAACACTTTTTCTAGATAACCGCATCATGTGTGCTCCTGTGCGCAGATGCTCCAAGTATCTGCAAGGCTGCATCCCCATGGTTGCACCTCCCCGAGGAAAGCAACAGACCCCGCAGCCAAACCACCCATTGCTGCCCCATGCCAACCCCACCCCACGAGGATGCTGAAGAGCCAGGCAGGACTACAGCTGAACACTCAGCAGGAAGATGCGCGGAAGAGACCATTACTTTTGCCATCTATCCTTTTTAAATTCTGCCAGATAGCAGCTTTCATTATGTTGCAAATAGTTTTAGCCACAGTTCCACTACCTCTTATGTTTATCCAGTCAGACTGTTAAAAATCAATGAAGTGGATACACTATCGATTTCAAAACGGCACATGGCACAGCATCGCAACTCAAATACCACTTGGTACTGCTGGGGAAGCCTGTAGAGAGGCAATATAGTTAGTCTGCAACCCAGCCCTCTATTTTAGAGAGCACAGAAAGCCTTCTTCTCTGCAGACACAGCATACACAAACTCTAGGTTTAAGAAAGGTTTTTAAGAGAGGCAGAATTTTTTTTATTTTATTTTTTTTTTTAAACACAACCCCCCCAAAGGGTCTTACGTTCACTTATGTTCAAGTATCTAATACGAAGGTCACCAGGGGATGGGAAGTCTCCCACTGATCCTGGTTAGGTACCAATAGTATTTTTCTCCCCTTTGTCTGCATTTCAGTTATTGCTGCCAAATAATGCAATGTTTTTATCAGCTAAACATGTTCTACTTCCGATAGAAGCTGTGCTAATGCAGAGGATGCAGAGCCAAAGGCCCACGTGGCACCGAGCAGGGTGGAGGAGGCTGCAGGCACCTGAAGGCTGTGCAGATGGGAAGGAGGAATTAATGTTATTTCAAAAGTGCCAGGAAGGATGCAAAGGTCAGACAGAACTGCAGATGGAATGAAGGGAAAAATCAAAAGAATTTCACAGACACTTAAACTTACATACATATACATATATATATGTACGATGACAGCAAAAGAGTGAGTATAATAATAATGTTTTCCTATAATCACATACCTGCTAGGGAACAATCATATCCAGGCTGGATTTAACTATCACTGTTAATCATGGCAATGAAATAAAACAGTACTAACGATTAAATCAAATATCACTATACCACACTCAGAAGTAAGACCACCCTCAGGTGATGGGGACTTGGGGACTTCAATCCTCTGAACTATGGGAGCAAGGGAAAGGGGACTCCTGTACTATCGGAGAGGGATCTGCCCCAGCCATAGGTGTCACCGGGATGGATCCAGTTGCATTGTGAGCCTTCAGTTGCTGCAATTCTTTCATTGCATGGTACATAACACCAATGTAAACAGCCAGTTGAAAAATTTAGTGCCCCAAACACATACTCTCCCCCAAAATCAGCACGTGAAATCCAGAATCATTGTCACATGATAAAAGAATGATTTATTAGAGCAACTTTATGATAAAATTATATAAAATAACAATTTGTTTTTTTAAAGACATCCACAATATCACCTTGAAACAAAATGTACAGATACTGCCTATAATCCAAACAAAAATAAATTACCATTCAAAAAAACAAAAGCAGAAAAAAATCAGGGCAAGAGAAACAAATCAAAATTATACACAGCATTTCAAGAGGGTGTGGAAAAGAGAAAGTCATTAATTGATTCAAGTTATACAAACGTGTTTCAGCTTTACTCTCAGACAGCTCAGCTTGCATTTGTGTTGCATGCAAATGGAATGATCCAGTGAACACTTCAGAACAGCAGAATCAGCAGCATAACAACAGCAGAGTGAAATAGGCACAATTCAGCACGGGGCACATCGAAAGTGAACAGGTAGTTCTGTCTGGTCTTTGCAAAAGTTATACACATTTAGTGAACTTCAAAAATAGCTAGTGTGATCTGCAAAACAGGAAAAAACTAGTAGAATCTTGCACTTAAATACTTTACACTTTATTTTTTTTTGTTGTCTCCTCTTTTTTTCAGTAGGCTGTATGTAAACATTCCACTAGTTGTACCTTTACTAAAATAGTTAAAGATGATGCAGACGTTCTTCTCTCCTGGAGCATGACCACAACATGACATCACCGTAGATCCATTTACGTCCTCGCTCACAAAGCTCATACACATTCTCACTGGAATTTACATTCACGCCATCAGAACGGACTAACAGGTTCTTACATCTGAAAGCGTCAAACTGAGAACATGGTTTTCAAGTATAGTGGAAGAGCTGAGGGCT
Organism: Morus bassanus; assembly: GCA_031468815.1. Classification (NCBI taxonomy): domain Eukaryota; kingdom Metazoa; phylum Chordata; class Aves; order Suliformes; family Sulidae; genus Morus; species Morus bassanus. Next base: position 10,522,935 of record CM062572.1, read on the forward strand.
GAGATTTTGAAAGGTGCTCACGGCATCAGGCACCCAAAGCATACGGAAACCCAAAAGGACCTGAGTACTTGCTTCCCTAGGACTTTGAAAATCCCACTCTTTGTTACATTTCTTGAGTCAGATACAAAACACATGAAAGCAGTATGGTATGAGAGTGACCCACAGGTCAGCATCACCCCTACCAAGCCAGTGCAAGGCCCATCCACAGCTCACAGAAGCCAACAGGTATCTTATACGCTGATCCTGGGCCACCCCGGTACACCACTACACACCTGTTACGGTCACACTGGAGTCACACAGAGGCATGTTTTCATGGTTGCATACAGTACTGCTTGCCAGAATGAACAATCAACGAAGGAGTAAGAGTCAGGTGGCTAGCTCTTTGGCTTATCTGGAGCAGACAAGTGCAAATGGGGTGTACTTCAGAAGCAGTGAATACAAGAAAAAAATATGTTGCATTTCATCATTGACTAGCAAAAGTGTTTTAAATGCAAAGATCCAAGGATGAACGTTGTGTCAGGACGCAGAAGCATTTTATAGTTTGGCTAAGTCACAAATAAAACAGATCAAGCTGTGCACCCTCCCCCACTTCACACACACATTTCCAAATTATAAACAGACACCGATTGTTGCATCCTTATTAGTTACTTGAAGAGGTACCATACTTAACGAGTTGATTTAATTGATGTAAGATGTCTGTGGGCTCTCTGTCAAGTTCAGAACAGTGCAACCAAGGAAGAAAATCCATCCCTGATGTGTTCATGAATGAAAGAAGAATCAAGCAATTTTCAAGTGAAAGTAAACAGAAGTCCCATCAAGGACACGTTATGGAGAAACAAAATCCACTAGAGCATAGCCATGAAGATGTGGAAACGTGGTTAACACATAATAATAAAAATCAGATGTCTGAGTAATTCACGTGTCTCTACAGCAAAACTGAAACTAACAGCAACACCTTATCTGTGAAGGTCCTTCAACTCCTAGTGAGCTGGGGTAGCACCTGGTCGGTTCAAACCCTGATCAAGAAGGGCTTGAAAAATTGTGTCTCATATGTCAGTAACAACACCAACACTTAAGATATTCATCAAGGACACAGTCAGGTATTTCAAGAAAAGACAAATCAGAATAAATGACTGAATGAACACATTCAGATAGTGCATATATTACAGGCAGAAGAACATCAACGGCAAGTTCTTTTTTTTATTCTGCATTCATCTATGTGAAATCCAGCAGATATCTTCACGGAAGAGCATCTCCACACAAGCAGATGAGTCTTATAACCTACTGGAAATCTTGGAAGGATATTTGCACCTATTGTTTACCAGCCAGCACCTTGCACACTGAAAAGAAACTAATGGCCTGTTGGCATACTCCCATTTTGGGACCGATCCTGTTTCTGCTGAAATTGATAGAAAGCTCCCACAGGCTTCACCAGGAAAGCAATCACGGTCTTCACTAGTAAGATTAAACACTTTGTGAGCATCCCTATTTATTTAAATTACTTTAACAGGTTCCCACTGATACAACATTCTAGCAGAAAAGCTCAGGTAACTACTGAAGCTAACTAAGGAATCCACTACCCACCCCAAAATATAAAGTCAGCACACAAGCAGCAGTCAAGCTTGGGAAACCATTTTTCACTGGTTAAACTACACACTGTATGAGGGCAAAGTGGAACTCATCTGCTCACCTTTCCCAGTAAAAATATCCTCCACAGCTACAAAAGAATTTCTTTACCCAATTACTTTTTTTTGACCAGGAAGAATGAAAAAGGAATCGATACAAGACAGAAAAAACTGGGAGCAAACACGTCTGGAAGAGGTCCCCTCAAAACCAAAACTTTTGTTCTTAAAGCAACAGAGAATTGCTTAGTGTTTTGCAGTTTTAACTAAAAGACAGAATACAAAAAACAACTTTTTTTAAACAAGGAATTGTTCAGTGCAACTGCACATAATCCTCAGTGTTTCTAGGATTATAACAGATCAAAAATAAAAATCCAGACAAAAATCCCCAATGTACCAAGTGCTTGACACTCTTGAATAGTTTCTGAAGAATACCACAGAATGGTGGTCTTCAAGCACTTTTGCATTGAAAAAAAATTCATAACAGGACTAGCTGTAAAGGTGGAGCTACATTTAAGCCATTATTTTTTCCAGTGCTGTCAAGTGAACACTAGTTCACAGCAACTGTGCAATTAAGTTTATTACATGAGCCATTGGAACAGATGTTTTTCTTAGCAATTAGCTAATCACAAACATCTTAGTGTTTGGCCCAGCCAAGAGCATTTGTAGCTCATTGTAAAAAGATTGTATATTTAAAAAAACAAAACAAAAAAAAAAATCAAACAATCAAAAAAAACCCAACAGAAAAAAAACCCCCGCAGCCTAAAGACAGCATTTGTACTGAAATCATGAAAATTTGGCAAGCTAAACTGTAAAATCTGACTTTTTGTACCTACCCCAAACTTTGGGCCTGAAACATCATCAAAAATAGTAACTGTATTAGTAGTCTTTACATTCACATCATTATTAACTTTTACACTTTCTCAAGAGAAAAACAAAGGGCTTACACTGTCTTATTTTGGTTTTTGGACTGAAAATCAGATGATGCACAACTTCAGTGTGGTCACCTTTTTATGACCACTGAAAAGGACTTCTTACACAACCGTACTAAGAGTTTCTCCTAGAAACCCACAATATTGCACAATCATTCTGTTGGATTTGCACATTGACTCCAACAGAGTTGTAATGCTTCACTTGTATAATTAAAAATAAAACCCCAAACAAAACCAAAACAAAGATAGTACCAAAAAAAGTGTTTTTTTAAATTGCGCCTCATTATAACTGAATAATTATAAACAGGCCAATGCAAGAACACTTTAGCTTCAGCAGTACTGAATGGAGCGTATGCAAAGCCTGTTTTCTTATGGCACGCTGGAAGAATAAGTGAGTAATTTTCTAAAAATCAGTTTGCCTCTATGCTGAATATGTGCTGCTCCACAGTGCTAGTCTTGTTTAAAAGGCATACACAGACTTTCCATTCACCCTCACAGCATAGATTGGGGTTTTTTTTGTGCAACGTGTTAGCAATCTAAACAACTGCTCCACACAAACTGTCCACAAACCGCTCATACACAATACTAATGCGACAGTAGATTACAATATGATAGCAATACAAAATATTGTATCAGATCACATATTTCTCTCCATCTGGAATGAAATTTGAATCTTGTAAGCTAGAAGACCCACAGTTCGATTTCTGTGTGTAGTTTCTCATCTGTGCTGGGGACAAAGTCTCCAGTGTGGATCCAGAAGTGTTAGCAGTCCTGACTTTAGTGGCTGTAGATTGTTTTGCAGCAGAAGATGCTTTGTTACTGGCAACTACATCCAAGTTTCCAGTAGGGTCAATGATAGCGTTTATGACTGAGAGGGGAGAAAGAGACATACACAGACACATTAGCAGCACTCAGCAGTTTCTAAACAGAAGGTTGCTGCCTTCATTTTGAAGGCAGTAGAACTGTAGGCAGTACTCGCGTTCATTTTAGTCACCAATATTTTCTTCGTTAATACCTTCAGGCCTAAGCAGCTTTAACAAGAAAAACCTCTCCCAAATTGAAGCTGCAAGGACATTCAACTTTCTAGTTAAATCGGAAAAGACAGACTACAGCAGCCAAATGGCAAGCTTTTAGCAGGAGCCCAAAATTACTCCGGTATGTTTTTATATGTCTTTATTAAGCTTCTAGATGATGCAAGAGCTTGTCTTGCCTCTTCTATTGCACCGAGCACTATGTGCAAAATTCAAGTCCAAAAAGCATAGCACAGCTTATTGGCTGAAAGAGCTGCTAAATATTATTTCAGCAGAACAGACCTTTGCCAGTTCATCTTATGGGAATATGCTAATTACCACAAACAAAGCATTTCCACAGCAACAGCTTCCACATTGCAAAAGTCAACAATTTTCTTAAAAATTGGCAGCCCAAGATAAATCTACTGTTCATTCCATATGCACTCATCAGAGAGCACTATGCTAACAAACTAAACTTCTGCATCCTTTCCCAGCTTTCACTGGCAAATCAAGCCACATTGTTTCATTTTGTGCAACTTATTGGCATTTAAGAGACAAAAAGAACATTTTACATGACCAACCTTCAAGCTGTTTTTGAACTCTCCTGAGCTCCTTCAGGATAGAACTGATTTCCTAGAAACAAAAGCATCAGAATGGAAAATTAAGCAACAAAATACTCAACTGACACAGGAATCTAGTCTTACTCCTTATGCCTTATCTGATGAAGAAGATTCAAAGTCAGTTCCAACCTTGCTTATTTGACAGAAAAGACAAAGCTAGCATCCATGAAGATGATCAGAGGGATGGAGCACCTCTCCTATGAGGAAAGGTTGCCAGAGTTGGGGTTGTTCGGCGTGGAGAAGACTCTGGGTAGACCTTATTGCAGCCTTTCAGTACTTAAAGGGGGCATATAAGAAAGATTGGGACAGACTTTTTAGCAGGGCCTGTTGCAATAGGACAAGGGGTAATGGTTTTAAAGTAAAAGAAGGTAGATTCAGACTAGGTATAAGGAAAAAATTTTTTACAATGAAGGAGGTGAAACACTGGAACAGGTTGCCTGGAGAGGTGGTAGATGCCCCATCCCTGGAAACATTCAAGGTCAGGTTGGACAGGGCTCTGAGCAACCTGATCTAGTTGAAGATGTCCCTGCTCACTGCAGGGGGGTTGGACTGGATGACCTTTGAAGGTCCCTTCCAACCCAAACCATTCTATGATTCTATGACCTGTATCTGGTCAGTGCACAGGGACCTCTGCTCTGCATCGTTTCACCAAGTACTACTATACCACCCAGTTCATAACCACAGTGGATTTTAGATCTGAAACGCTGGCCAGATTAACTGTACAAAGGCTCTTCCACATCCTCCTTGATACCAAATGCACAAAGATATTTGCAAACTCAACTCCTAGACCACGCAAAGCAATTGGCCACATATATACTGCTGTTGCACTGAGCTACGCAGGTCCTGCAGTTATATGTATGCTTAGTATTAACCGTATTTGTTGGGTCCATTATTGTATTTAAATCCCTACTAGCAGTCCCCATAAATGACAATAAGAGGTAATGAGAGCACAAACACCACCCTAGGGCTGAAGCTTTTTTTATTCCCCTGTTATCAAACTGTTACAGGTGAAGAAAACAATCATTCATGAGAAACACCCGTCTACAACTGAAGCTGTGGCAACCACATGGGAGGTGATGTTTTAGAAGATGTTTAAATGAGGCCTAATGACCCTGAACTTGAACATCTGTTAAGGGACTGGGCCTTTGAAGATGAATCACAAAGGGAGAGGGAGAGAGTTTAGTGAAATGCAACAGCTGGAGGAACTCACTTTGTCACACTTCAAACAGCAACAAAAACCAGCAGTTCAACAAATGCAAATGGACTAGAAATTTCAGAAATGGATTTGAGAAGGGCCAGAGCTTGTTATTTTGGTTTCTTACAAAGCTTTCACGGATGCAAGCCTTTGGTATTGCACTTGTTCACATGGTTTTACCTTGTTTGATGTCTTCAGAATTGGCACTTCATTTTCTGAATTAATTTTGGCCTCCATCTCCTCCCAGGTCCTTTCCGAGTTTTGAAACAGAATCCTGCAGCACAAAAAGTGGAGCAGGTCTTAAAACTGCCATCTAAAAGCTGCTTGTTTAAAAGACTTAATCATCACAAGATGTGGCAACAAAGGAGATTAGCTGATTTAGGAACAATCCAAAGCCCTTCCCTAACTGATGTCTTCTAGAGCAACAACAGGCTTTGAAGAGCTTTCACAAGCGTTGGTGACCTGCAGGCTTTCTAAGAGCCTTGGGACAGGGAAGAAAAGAGGAGACAATCCACCAACAGGAATACATTTTCTGCTAACTCTTTGCACAGGCAGCATTCCAAAGTTAAGGTATCAACAGGCATTACAAATCCAGCACTAAAATTCCAAAGGCCAAACATATGAGGAAAAGAGATGGCAAATAATCATGTTACCCCTCGTTCACTACACACAGTTTCCTACATCTAGGTTCCCTGCATCTTGATAACAAGACTTTCCAAGACAGCAATGCATTATCTTCCACAAGTAGCAAGACAACAAACTGGGCAGCAAGTCAACGTTTCAGACCACGGCTAAAAAGTTACTTACTTCATTTTTTCAGCTAGGTTTTCTGTATTTTCACGGATTGTATGTGATAACTGGGACACCGGGTTCAACATGAGATTGTCAAAGATTACCTAAAATATAAGGGCAGATCACAGAACTTTCAGCAGAAATGGCATATTATAAAACTGAAAATTTTTACAGTAAATCATCTCCACTGAAACATCTTCATCTATGGGGATGATATTTGAAGTTCAGTCAAGGGAGATTAAGATAACATGCAGCTTTGTTGCAGCGCTTTAGCAAAAAGATTAATACTAACTTGTTCAAATTTTTTCCCTTGAAGAGTGTACAAAGAGACAGTTGTCTGCAGTAAGGTAACTAAGCATTTCTGAAAGAAAAAGCTTAGGACTTTCCAAGCCTCACAGACACCTCCCAGCCCTAAGAAAAACCCAAAAAGCCAAATCACAATGCAAGCAGTCCCACAAGCAGTCTCACTGAAGCTATCTAATGTGATTTACATGAGTTCAAGCCACCTTCACAGCCACGTAATCCCACCATGTTACATTCTGTTTTATTAAAAACAACAACAAAAAACCACCAAACCCCAAATATTCAAGTCCTGTAGTTCAAAAGAGCCCCCAGCCTTCTGCCAGGAAAGACCCCATCAGCTGGGGGCACTCTGAACCTGCATCTTTTATTCAGCCTTGGCACATCTCTATGGGGGAGTGAGGGATTGCTTCAAGTTGGTCGCAGGACAGATTGGTACCAGTGGCTCAGCCCAAGTTCCCCTCCATCAGCCTGTTTGAGTCACACTCCCCCCTCCAGAGCAGCAGAGCGACTGTGCTGGAGCCCAGCTTTCCCCTCCTGCCTGCACTGCCTCCCTGGAGCCTCTGCCCCAGCTCTTCCTTCTCAACCGGAGCCAGCAAGCAGTAAGCAAGCAGAAGCAACAGCTAAGCGTTGCATCAGCAGCCTGCTCCTCTGCTCTCTGTCACCATCACCCTATTACAGCCCTCACTCCAACACCATTCCCAGCCTCAAGTTTCAGGCCAGTCTTCCTCACCGTTTAGCATCATCCCAGTGGTTTCCAGGTTACCCTGCTCTCTCACCTCAGAAGAATTGCATCAAACTGCACACGTTGGAGGGAACAATGCAGAACAAGTGGCTCACTGTCTGCACAGCATGGCACAGCAAGCCAGCTGTGCTGCAAGCACTTGAGCCCAGCTGCAGAAACTCCTCACAAGGTCCGAATCCTGCTACTGCTGCTCTATGGGCAGGTCTGACCAGCCTGCCCATTGCAGAAAAATAAGGTGCCTTTACTGATTAGGAACAACTGTTTTCATGCCGTGATTTCTTGCCATTAAACTGTTGGTGCTGCAGATTTTAAAGGTGAGATTTTTGTGTTTTGCTTTAAAAGAGCAGTGAAATACCCTAAGTGGGCTCTGACACTGAATGCCTCCTCAGAAACAACAAGTGAGCAAGCCTCAGTTTTTAATGAAGTTTTACACATGAAAGGAAACTTCCAGACAGTATTGGCAAGAAGGGTGATTCTGTTCCTCTTTTTTTCTTTTTTAAACACTGTTTCTATACCTGCAAGTCAGGGCTCTTGAGAAGTGCATTTTTTTTTAGTAGCCTCCTTTGGCGGCTTAGAAAGAGCAGGTATACATACTGCAGCTTAAAGCAATGTCACATATAAAATAAAGAAAAAGGTGGCCTGCCTCCTCACGGTTTCTTGTCCTCGTTTTTCTTGAGGGATCCTCTTCTCTATTATCGTTCATATTTTGGTCAAAATCCTTCAGTTCCACTGATCCCGGAGGCACTTTCTGGTAGTTCAGACTTGCTTCTGGAATGTGCTGCACCAACTTGGAAATAATGAGTAATGAGTCATTAAAAATTAGGAGGAAAGGAGGCACACAGGCACTCACTGCAGGTATTGCAGATTTTCAGGCAAGCCCCAGAGGAACACTGATTCATTTAAGTCTTGTTCAGACAGGTATGGGTTCCTAAGAAAATTACTAGACCCCAATCCTGCAAGCATCTACCCACTGGAGTCACTCTACGAAACTCAGTGGGGCTGTTCCACTTTATAATTTTGAGACTTGAGCATGTAGCTGAAAAGTATATCTTTGCATTTTTTGAATTTAGGCTAAAATGCAAAAAAGGCCCTGTTTTCCCATATCTTATGTTTTAATATATCAATGCAACATTAATCAGAATTAATCCAAATTAATCAGAAACCATTTAGTAACACATGGAAGAGATGAAAAAGCAATACAAAACCACTGACAATGCAAATAATTAACAGGAAGAACAGAAAAGGCAAGACACCTACTCCTGTTTGGTTGACTGACAGACAAAAACTCTAAAAAAAGGGGAGGAAAATAACAGTGACAAGAGAAGAGATACAAAAATGGGATGGAAAGTGCACCTGAGATGGATATGCCAGCCGAAAAGATCTACGAGCAATCTGTGTTAAAACAGAAACAAAGAGATCAATGCTAGTGAATGACTGTGACAGCAAGTATCAAAGAGAACACATGGTTTGGGGTTATTTTGGGTTGACATTCCCAAAAGTGTATTCCTGAGGACCAGCACTCGATGCCCACCCCCCGCATGCACTGAAGCCCACGGAGGTCCTGGGCACCAACCAGTTCTGCAGAGGTGGTCTCGGGCAGCTCCCCAGTTACTTCAAAATGGACTGTGCTGCGTGAAATCCAGCAGTCTTCCAAGCACAGAGAATGGGCTAAACATACAGCCCAGGAGGCACTTTGGTTGGCAAAGCACACAGCTCTTGCGAGAAAACCATGTGCCACCCAAGGTCTAGGCTCCCCACGCTCTATGCAATAGCACTCAGGTTACACATAGGCAGAAGGTTTGAGATATTATGGTACAGGGGCACAACAGCCAAAATGTTTAACTAATAAGCTTCCCTTTTTAAGCATCCTTTTGTGAAGTGCAGAAACAGTAAGTTAGCTGCTTGCAGCAGTGAAACAGCACCAGAAGGGAAAGAGCTATTCCTACAATCCAGCAGTTCTCAGCACAACCAGTTGAAAATACAGTAAGGACAGCACCTGCTCCCCCACCACCAGGAGATTTCGTATGTGACCTGGTCTGTTCTCATGCCTTCTGTTCTGTCACACCCATAAGCATTTCCTCTCACCATAACAACACTCATACTGAGTACATTAAACAACAACTTAACAATACAATTGGGCTCTTAAGTTTTTGCTATATCATTATCAACTTTAAAAAAAGACCAACCAGAAGAATTTCACATAGGGATAAAATTTGCAAAAGTGGCCAGTGGTTTGGAATGACCCACTTCCACTTGACTACGCCTGCAGCAGCTGAGCTCTCAGTTTGACTGATCGGCTCTGCAGAAAGCTGGGTCCTGTAAAACCCACACACCCACAACCCAAGGCATCCCAAAGAACCAGTGGCTTTGGTAAACAGGAATCATGACAGTTTCACCCTTGCTAAACTCTTTTGTTTTGTTTGGGTTTGGTTTTTGGTGTTTTTTTTGTTTGGGGTTTTTTTTTTTTTTTTTTTTGCTTAATTTGTAGCAGTACTCAACTCAGTATGCAAAGAATCTAGTTATTATAAACTATAGAGCTGAGGCTACAAAAACAAACAAAAGCACCCCAAACATGCACTGGGGAAACTGAAAACCTCCCTGGCAAACATCCAAGAAAACACTGGACCTGAAAGGACAGACCATGAAGAATAAGGTTTAAATCTAAGGCTCCATCTTAATTTTTAAGAGAACACTCATGATTTTAATCTTTAACCAAGCTTCGTAATAAAAGTAATTTAAAAAGCAATTCATCTGAGGCTGAGAAATGCTGTGCCACACACTGGTCCAAAGTGAAGATTCTGGTACAGCACTAAACCCTCAAAAGTGATTCCGGCATCAGTACTTATTTTTCCTGCATTTTCCCCCACTTTATTAGAATAGGTATAAATATTTAGTAATAGAGAATCAAGAGCTAGCAGAATGGCATACAACACTGCAAGAGCCAGAGCAGTGTTAAGAGAGAGTCACACACAGCAAACGTGTCCTACTCACATATTTCCTTTTATCAGATGTTTCAATACATTACTATTATAACTATAGTAGCTATTTCTCATCACTATGTCCTCTCCTAGAATATTTAATATAAAGTTGTTTAATAAACACTCACAAAATTCACAGTGCTCAGCATCACACACACTGATATTCAGGTATTTCCTAGCAACTTCCCTGCATTAAGACAAAATAATTATTTTAGCAAGGATTCAGCAGCACCCAGACTGAGGGAAGCACGTCTGCTGATTCTAGTCCAGTTCCAAAGACGTGTGTTTATTAAACCCACATCAGTTTATATTGCTCCCATTCATAACATGACCCTCAAGCTGCACCGTTCAGGATCCCAAGCTATTCAAGATTCAGCCCCACATCTCAGCATTGTCAGTAGAAAGTGCTGCTGATTTAACCTGTTCCTGGCTATCGCTAACATAAGGCAGCTCCACTGATGCATGGTGGCATTCTGGGTGTAACTCAGATGGCCTCCCAGCTGCTAGCCTGCTGAAATCATGGTGCTACCCAATCCTATTTGGAGTCAGTCTAGTTAAAAGCCTTTACGGTGGTTTCAGCCACCACCGGCTGAACACAAAGGTTACAGCTCCTGATCTGTCTTCACAGGCTCCTACCAGGGCTGCTTCATTAAGATCTCAGAAACTGTGCTAGCAGCGGGTACAGCCAGCAGCATTACCTACAGTGCAAGAGAGCCCGACATTTGCTCTCCTGGCTATTGCAAGGGGGCTGACTGGCACGTCCCCCACAGCACACGGCAGTGCTGCAACGCCACGTCGCCTGGGCTGGGTCTGAGGAGTCCTGGCATTGTGATCCTGCTATTCAGCATCACAACCATATGCTTTGGAGCCCATCATTTTGCACAGAGTAGAAACGCTGTTTCGCAGGTATTCTTCCTTCAGCAGCAGAGAACATCCCCCTGTATGAACTGACTTACGGCCAATACCCTTCAGCGGCACTCGACAAAAAAGTAGGTAAGCGGGTGCTGAGTACTGGTCATTACCAACCCACAGCAAAGGTTTCATTTGCAAGTCAGAAGTAAGGTAGATTTGTCACCTTAACTGCTCAAAAAGAGTAATACAAAAGGCAGTTTTGCAGGTGTGGCACTTGCATGGAAACAAAACAATGAAACACTTTAGCTCAGAGCTTGAAGTTATTGCGAAACATTTGTGTGCTGTGGCTCCAAACAGCCTCAGGAAAAAAAACCCTCGCTGAGCAGGCTGCAGTTGACCTCAGTTTAACACAAGCACAACCACGCTCGCTCGCCTGATCTTCTGGGTATCGCCCTAAACTTCTGCTTTGCACCTTCAGTGATGAACACAGCAGGGTCACAGGGCCTCCAACTACTCTCTTAGCAAGGTAACAGGATTGGTCCTCAGCTTTGAACCCTGCTAAGGACAGGTCTGCAATTCTCACAACAGTCAAAGACAAGACAGGGCCAAGAAGCCCATCTGAACAGCAGATAAAGAGAGCTGTGTATTTTTTTTTTAGCCCACACTGGTGGTAGACAGGAGGGAATCTGCATTTAAACAGCAGCAACGGCAATTTTGCTTTAGCCGCTGGAACCTCCTGGTGACCTTGCAGCCAAGTTTGAACTGAGCTGAGTCCCTGCGCTGCAGCACTGTTGAGCCAAATTAAGAAATCGCCTCTCTCCTCCCCACTCCAGTGCAGACAAACTGTGTTACACAGTTTGGGAGGAAGCCACAGCTTCACTGACGAGCTGGAGGACAGCACTTCCCAAGCTAACTGCCTTCCTCTGAAACAAGGAGGGAGGCTCTAGCTCCCTGGCACAGCAGCGCAGCACACCCACTCCATCCTGTTCCTCACATGCAAACTTCAGGGACCAAAGTCCAACTAGAGGCCATGAGATCCTTAGGATACAATATGACTCCCACCTCTTGCAAGGCTGGCCCTGGCACAGAGGGAGGGCAAAATAAAGAACACCCTAAAGAGACTGCAGTCTGTCTTTCTGGTGGTGTTTTTTAGGACAGGGGATGAGGGTTTTTCAATGCTGCAGCAACTGGGGATGTTGCCCTGATCTCCCACCACAACCGTGCCCCACATACTTACTAGCATTCAGAAACAAGAGATTTCTGTCGTTTGGGATCTTACCTCTTCTCTCGCTGATATGGTGGAAGCAGGAGTGTTGGGCACAGAGCTGAAGGAGGTGCTTGGTCCCGTCCCCGATGAACTCTGTGAGTCCCCATCTCCAGCAACGTCATGAATCTCTCGAGCAAGGATGGCCACATCCTTCACCAAGGTTTGGCTGAGCCTAAAGCACAGGGCATGCAGCAGAGCCATTAGGACACATGATACAGCAAGCCTCACATTCATAAAATATAAAAAAAAGCAGCCACAAAAAGTTTGCGGGTACTATAACCTCTGCAGAGGCTAGGGAAAGCAGGTTTTTTTGGGGTGCCTTGGCAGGGTGCTGAGGAACACTCTGGCAGCACGCAAAATAAATCCACTCCCCTCCCGAACCCAGCTTCAAAGTAGAGATTTGATAAAAAGCAAATTTTAATGACTACACACTACCAGAAAATATTGGAGACAATCCATAAAAAAAGCTTTAAGTTATTGCTCCCCAATCCACTTTACTTCCTTTTTTTTTTTTTTTTTAATAGAACACAGTCAATTTTTCCTCTTGGAACTTCTTTGTTTTCCATAAAAAAGCCCATACGAGGAAAAAAGCTTTTTACTTTGTTACTTAAATAATAAAACCTCAAATTCTCTTTCCTTCTTCCTTGTGGTTTACAGACTGTAAATCAAAATATGCCTCCATATTCTCCAGAAGGGCTGAGGAATTACCAGGGTAAACACAGCATACCTTAGAAGGATCTGGTTTTCAGAAACTAAGTCTTGAAACTTCAAGCCCCTTGACAGGTGTACAGTTAACACTCAGTGATTGCAGCACTCTGCTCTACTTGCTCTAGGTCTCAAAAACAGTTTCTAAGTGTCTGGACTGTTGCTAGCAGAGCTTAAAAAAAACTCCTTCAGACCAAAAAGTAGCTGTTGTAATTCTAAAGAAAAGCTTCTAAGAAAAAAAAAAAATATTCCAGCCAGCTAGCCTTATCCGAAAGACACTTTCTTCTTTAGTTTGAAAAAACAAGCAATGTAATAAAACTGTCAGTTCATCAAAACATTTCCTCGGAAAGAAAATGCATAACTGAACTAATAAAAAGCAGTTTGATCTTCCTGCCTAAGATGCCCCCTGTCTGTGCTGGTTTGGATAGAGCTGTCACCGAACGCATTCATTATGTGATTCACTTACTGTAAACAAGTGGCATTTTCCCTTTTAACTCTCCCTGACTCCTCTAAACCCCTCCCAGTTAATTTGGGAGCAGCAACGGAAATCAGAACTGCAATTATGAAGCAGACTCTGTGACCGAGCCCTGCAACGTGCAGCGCCAGACAAGTCTGACGCAACCATTTATTTATAGCTGCTGCAACCCGAAGCACTCCCCTGCGCTAGGAACGCTGCTAGGAGGGAAGCCAGCATCTCCCACACGCACACTTCGTGCGGTACAGGTAAGGCAGCCTGGTTTGAAGGCTGATACTCTTTCTAGCAGCCTGACAGCAATGATCACACAAGAAAAGCCCTTTTGAGACCAGTCCGGCGAGGGATATGGGTGATGTGGAAATGCTGACCAAAAGCAGACAGAAGACGGCTTCCTCAGTCGAAAGTATTTCAAGTATGGCCAGTACAATGGAAGACCAGTATTTCTGGAAAGTTGGCATAACGCAGTTGCATATTAGAGATGTCAAGCCTCAAATGCCACTGTTTAAAAAAAGAATCTATTTGCTTTACTGCTGAGGTCCTCCAAGCAACCATCAGACCACCAGTATACAGTAGGTCCTGTATCCAGGGACATCAAGCTAAGCAAGGACTCATTTATACAAGGGGCCCAGACAGATTTTCTTGTTTGGATTCAATTGTGCAAACCAAAGAGGCTTCTGCCCCGCAGCGACTGCTTAACTGCTCCCTCACCAGCTTCAGGCAAAGCAGCTTCAACAGTTTACATATTCAGTCTTGCTAATCTATTTGACTTCCTGGCAGAGAATTAGGGCAGTTCACACCAACCCATCCATGCACACTCAGTGACTTCCAGCACAAAGCAGAGATAAGCAGGTACAGACAGTTAGATCTTTTGACAGACTTAGAGCTACAAGGAGGAGACCCGTCCACAGCCTGAACAAGAAACAAACCCAGATACAATGCCCTGCACCTTGGCGTTTTCTAGAGAGAAAGTACAACCAGCACAGCCTAGCACAGGCTGTAAAGCTTCATGAAAACCTTCCAAGTCTGAACAAGCCTACGTTCAGATATGAAGGAGAGGGAGGGCACGCAAAAAATAGGAGAGAGTGCTTCTCTTTCTACCTCCACACCTGGGTTTGATTTGAACACCAAGGAAAATTCAAGCCATTTTCTACATGTGGGTCAATACATAAAGCCCCACCTCACCTGGCTATTTCTGCTATCTCTGCTGTTTGCGCCATGAAGTTGTAGGGGTCAGGGTGGTCATCAAAATCTTCATCGTCATCCGTTTCTCTGCCGTTGTGCTTCTGCTTGCTCAGCCCAGAGCCACGTATCCTCGGTGTTTGTGTGGCTGTTGAAGTATGGGAGCGTTTGTGTTTAGGGGAGCTGTGATTTGAGCCATATTCTTCCTCCGAAGTAGAAGTGTAATCTGAACCCTGTGGTCTCCGCCTTGATGCTTATAAAAAATGAATTGGTTTCAGACCGAGGAAAGTAGTAAAGAATAACTAGAAAAGGGCAAAAAAGGTAACACAAAACTAGCCCAAGAGCACAAGGAAAGGAGAGATTCTGTGCAGATTTTAAGTTAAACAGCACATTCTCAGAGCTTATTTCAAAGCTGAGCACTTCTATGGCTCCCATTCACTATACAAATTTGGCGTGAGAAATTCCAATGGAAAAGCAAAACGACTGTGTTAACAACTCCAATGTAGTAAATTATTACCACAGACTTGGCTTTCCATGCACAGAAGCTCTGTGTATAAGTAGCACACGTTTCAGACTCCTCATAGTCCCACAGAAGTCCTTTCCTGAAAAGAGCCCAATTTTCAAGCCTGCAGACACCTTTCCAATTAGCTGCGAGTACCAGCAAAAGGAGGTTTTTCTGAGTGAAGAACAGACTATAGTGCTTGGTGTTATGTGCAGAAGTCCACACCCCCATGTTCGCCTCCTGCCTTGCAATTCACCATTAATGACACTCTACAAGAAAGCATTCACACAGTCAGGACCAGCTTCAACCCCTGGAGCCAACTGGAGCCAAGTGGAAGCTGCCCACTTATCCCAACCAGTTCTCCAGATCTGTAGACACCCAGGTCCTCCTTGCATAGTAAGCATCGAGATGGCCTTATTTTTGAAAACTGGGCTCCCGGTGTTCACTGCCTCACTACACTCTCTACAGATACCGCTTCATTCCCTTCCGTCCTTGCCTGGAGGATGAAGACCCACCAAACACAGAACCAGCCGAGTTATTTAAAATTACAACACCTAAAGGCTTCACTACGTTACCAAGATTATCATAACACTGAAACCTCTGCAGGCAAATTAAGCCAGCATCATAGATCATAAAAACAGAAACAATGAATTTGGCATGTAAGATGCAGGTAGAAACTATAGTTACTATATAGTGGAAAAAAAAAACCTTTCCGAGAACATCCCTGGACGCCAAGGGCAATCAGAATCAACGCCCTCAGTACCATTCAGATTACACTGAGTAAACAAATCGTGTACACAGAGAAGCAGGGGAGACAGGCCCTTAGTTTTCAGAATTGGTAATTTGGATTATTCTAATGTTATCTGTTCCACATAAAAGTTATTTCAGATGGCCCGACAATCTACTGGCATTTCTTGTCTCATGGCCAGATAGTTCACTCTGTCCCCTGTTAGCAAGATTAACTTTCTCCCCCTGGGAGAGCTGGAAACTGTTGTGGTTAGCTAAACACTTCAAGAAATCCTTGAATAAATCAGCCTCATCTGCCTCCTTACTCCCAACTTGACACTCAATGCTTTCAAGGGTTATTGTATCATGCTAAAAAATGTCTTGATTTAGTTTATCAATGTTTCACTTCTGTTCCAGGAACGGGGTGTGCTAGGTGTTGATTCACTATATCTATAATAGCATTAGTACAGGAACATGCATCACACGCTTGGTACAGCACCACGAAGCACAAAGTACACTAGTACACTTAGAGCTTGTGCAAGGTCCTCAATCCTACCAAGGAATTAGCGGGTTAGTATTTTAAGAGCAACTAATTCAGAGAAAGGATTAGCATCATCTGCTGCAACTACTGCACAAGAAAAAGTGTTAGCATGCTGCTACAGAGCTCTGGAAATCAAAAACCAATTCATTTAAACCAAGAACTGGCCAACACTTATCATTTTTCTCCAAATGATTTGATGTCCAAAAGCAGAGGGATTGCAAAGAGGGCTTCCTGTTCGGAAAACTCTGACCACATTATTTTGCTTTAAATTTGTTACGGTTTAACAAGAAGTCAATAATAGCATCATCTCAAAAAAGGCACGAGAAGAGAGTGTACATACTCTTAGCTTATTCACATTCTGATTCACATGCATATACAAATGTGTAAGAAAAAAATCATTAAAATAAAAGCAAAGCTGGATGCACTAAACCCAAATCAAAACAAGCAGCAAATAACATTTTTAGCATGCAATAAAAATGAATACTTTAAGAAGGATAATTATTTCAACTGTATGAAAATATACGAAAAGAACACATCCAGAACTCTAAGACCCCTTACAAAAAAAACACAGATCTGCTGAAAACAGCATCCCTCTCAGCAGGCCTGAGAAGCCCAGCGAAAGGGGTTGTTCCTGTCCCTCTGACCCTCCATCATTCCTAAAAACCTAAGCAAACAGATCTGCTTTGTCACATCCACGGTAGGTCAAGGACTACAGGCATAGACCAGGACTTAGACCAAAGGTGTTGGGGACAATCTCTGAGTACCAATTACCATCTTAGAGTTGCTATCTGCATTGTCCCCATCTCTTAAATGAAGGCTGATTTCAATATGACAAACGTTGATATTGCAAGGGTCTGTTGCCCGCACAGCTACAGGGCAAGATAGCCCCCAAACCTCCACCTTGTGGAAGACACAACTATGCACCTGCCTTGCCTATGGCAAAAAGTGAATGAAAATACACAGTAGCAGGAATCTCTCGGGGCAATCAACGTGTAGTGTCCGGCTCCACATTTGCATTTACACAGGAAGAACAAGGGAACAGCCTTTAGAACACAGGGACATTTATTTCTTGTTCTCCTGTTTCAGATGCCTTCAAACTTGCCACCTTGGACATCAGCTGTCATCAACACCATTATAAGCTCCCTGGGAGCAAACTTTGAATCTTAGAAGTCAAAGAAAAACAGAAGAGAATTCCTTGTAGCACTGGAAAGGCATTAAATTCTACCTTTTTAACAGAAAAATGGCTAATATGCTCCTGTCAAATGGCAACTGGTTGTTCAAAAAACAAAGTCACCAAAACAAAAACAACAACAAAAATAGCTATTTGCAATATCCTCACAGACAACACCACAATGATATCTCACTGGGTATAAGAGATGCTCTGCTGTCTCCAAACCCACAGGAAATCTCAACCTCCATACCACTTGTTAATGCAGACTTCTTCTACTCACCAATGTAGCACTCTTATTACTGAGATACCAATCCTTGGCAACCATGTGCAGCCTATAAATCAAAAAGAGGGCAACAGAGGAGAAACATAAAGCACGAGCACTTACTAGACGAGGAGGAATACTTGACACTGCTTGAACGGGCCCTGCTGAAAGGCTGCTTCATGGAGGCAGCGGCTGCTGTTTTCCTCGCCGCAGCTCGAACATCCGAAACACCCGTCTTCCGACAGGACTCCACACTCCGGCCTGAAAACCCCGACCTCGACTGCGCAGTCTCGGAGTCACTGGGCACTGTAAAAGAACCTGCCCGTTTCCTCGGCATGGCGAGGATGTCTAGCCGGGAGAGCTTCTTTGTCTCCGTGGACTGCTTGGGGCCCGGAGTGGTGGCTTCAGGATTGGAGACTGTTTTCTCAGTATCGACACATTCGTTGTCCGAAGCATCTCCCAGCCGAGCACGACGTAGCTTTGAGGCCCTCGTGGGCCGTGGGGTGGATAAACTGTTGGAGCGGGTGAGAACTTGCTGGATTTTCTGCACATTCGAGGTCGCTTTGCTGTGGTCCTCCTTGGTGGCCTGAGTAAAAGGCTTCCTTCTGGGAACCGGCCGGGTTACCGAGTGCTCGTGGTCAGACACGACCGCATCAGGGACCGGCAAGTAGGGCAGGCTCGAGCTTCTCTCATCATCCGTGAAGTCGAGCGACCCTCGAGCCCCAGCACTCCGCTTCATCTGGAAGCGTTTGGTGGCCTCCACGCGGTTTGATGCCTCTGGCGCTTGCGTCTTCCGCTTCTCCGAAAGCCTGTCCCGAGCACTGGGCTGCCCGCACTGGTCCTGGATGGACGGCGTGGAGGAAGATTTCTCCTTCTGCAAGCTCACAACCGCTTTGCGTTTCGGGGCACTCGCTGGGACGTTCTTGCCGCTCACCAAGCTGACCGTGCTGGCGGTGTCCACGTCAGAGTCCCCTGACAAGGAGTCCTCCAGCTGACCAGCAGTTTCTGAGGGCTCCAGTTGTTGGCTTTGACCAAGTAATTTGGCTTCCAGTGCTGCCAAGGCAGTTTCAGTGTCCTTAAGGAGAAGATGAGTCTCCTGACCAAAGTCCATACGGGTTGACCGAACAGCCTCTAAATCTTTAAGCAGAGGGTGACTTGAAATATGCGGGAGTTTATTTTGAGGAACACCACTGCTTGACTTATCTTTGGTAAAACTTTCCTGTCTAACAAAAGATGATGTTTCCTTTCCTGCCACGTTTTCCTGATCTTGAGGAAGACTCTGGTGAAGGGAAATAACCACTTTTCCTGCTGCATTAATGTAAGCGCTAACATCTTTGACCGGTGGCTTTCCAGGAACCGGTGTGCCGGCAGACTTGAAGGAAAACTCCTGATCTTTGCCGTCTTTGTCAGCTCGAGCGTGGGACATGCTCAGAGAGAGCTTTGAGGGAATCCCCACGTTGTTGCTTTCATCACCGATGTAGAATGAAGTAGAAACTGGCTCACTTACAGCTCTCACATTTGAGACCCGGGAGGCTCCTGGCTGCCGACTCTCTGATTTTGTTTCTTCCCCCATCTGCTCTAGCATTTTATTGTTCTCTTTATACTTCTTGCCTTTTTCTGTGCTGAAGCCATCATCAGATCTGCTGGCATCGCTGAGGCTATCTGGATCCAAGTCTTCTTGGATGAAGAGGCGGCTGCTGGGATCACCATAGGCTTCCACACAGTGGTCCTTCACGATGGTTCTCTTGGTAACCTCAGAAAAGGACTCCTGGCAGACCAGGACCGTGGGCGTGGGGCTGTCTGATTTATCGCTTGGTGGGAGTTGGGGAAGAAGGCGCCTTGTTCTCAAGGGCACAGCATTTTCTGGTTCACCGGGTTTTGGGGCTACACTGCTTTCTGAAGAGAGTTAAGTGGACAAGAATCAACTGTTGTACAACTATACCACTTATTTATTTAGGAAGAGCTTGATCCTGCAAAGTGCAAGTCCACAAAAGCACTCATGGGAGACATGCTTAGAACTAAGCTTTTATGCAATATGAACACCAGTAGGGCCTGGCTGGTGGTCAGTCCCTCAGGTTTATCAAATACAGACACTTAAGGTAAAATTTAATTAATTCCTTTGCTGGATCAGAGTTCTCAACACCTTCCCTCTCTCAAGGTAGGATTTCAGATTCATCCTCCCATAATATACCCCTCAGTACAAGCACATACTTTAGAGGGTAACGGCATTGCTGGCATCAATCTACCATAAATCAGGCCACGGGAAGGAGATGAAAAGCAATCAGACAAATGAGTGCAGTCACACAACATAGCTCATTTGACTAAATAGGTGGTGTTTTTCACAGTACAAGTTCTCATTTGATCACATCCCACAGCAAAGCCTCAGGAGAAAGACCCTAATGACAATGAAGAGTCTCTGAATTAGAGCACACCACCCCAGCACCGGTGGGCTTATCAGTATAGACGTATTTCATAGAAAGGATGCTTTCGTTTCTCCCATGCTGCTGGCCAGGACTTCATACCTGATACCGCCTTTAAATACCTGGATAACTGGTTATTTGACTATGGTAATATTTCAAACACTCCAGGAGTCAGGTTCTCACAGTGTGAAAACAGTGGTAATGACCTCTGAAACAAAGGTGTCTTCTAATCTTTACTGAATCTACCTATAGCTGTTGATGGCATGAAGATAATACAAATATTTCCAACCAAAGAAGCTGAAGATGTTTACAAAAGCCAACAAAGTGCTCTTCTCCCTTTCTCACATATCAACAGGACCACGGGGTCTGTAAGCTCTCTTCCCGGTTATGATGGGAGCCTCGTCTCCTCCCGCTTCCCTTCTCCCCTCCATAACCAGTTCCCTACACTGATCCCCATGCTTCAAACCTGACACCTGACAGCAAACCCCAGAGCAGCCTAAAATTCTCAGCACAGCCAGACACAGGAGAAGCACACAAAAAAAGCACAAGTCAGCAATTAAGTCCAAGGCAACTTGCAAAGGGCTTTCATCTGGCATCATAAGGCAGTCTAAAGAATCACTACTCGGGGCTAGTTAACACCCAAGGCCCTTACAATCTTTCTCCTTCCCAAGTGCCCTTTAGTCATGTCAAACATAACATTTAAGAACTTCTTGGATGACTCTGAAATGCAAACCAGAGGATCTCTCCATCTTTACTCCATTGGGCACAATTCACTCCTTTCCATCCCCAAATACATTAGCTAAACCAGAAAATAAGCCACAGCCAGACGCACAGAAGCCCTTAATTCCTGCTTTTCATATCATCCTGGCTTAGGTTCAGCCACTTTCAAAAAGTAAAGTCAGGATGAGACTTACCTGCACCTCCATCACCCTGCCCAGAGACAGATCCAGAGTCAGAGTAACTGTCCGCAAGGCTCGCCCACCTAGACACCCACTTCTGACTCCCTTGAGATGCTGCAGACATCTACAACAACGTGGAGAAGGCAGTATCAGAAAGAGTGTTTGTAAACCAAATCCTAGTCACAAAATCTCTCCTCTCATACACACATTACTCAGTCTCCTCAAAATGGAAATCAATCTACACATCACATTTCCATCCAGACAGAAAACCCATCTACACCTCCACCATCCCAGCAAATCCACCTGGACTGCCCGTACCTGTGCATCAGCCTGAGACCCACTCACAGCTTTTGAGGCAAATGCCTGGAGCAAGGGTGACTTCTGACTATTGCAATTTTCACTGATTAGATGCTGATGAGAACCGGAGTCGTCTTTTTCACCTTTAATTATTGGTCTAAAGGCTGAAGAGATTCTCGAAAATTCAGGCGACTCAAGAACACCAAAAACCTGAAAAGGTGTTTGCATGGGAAAGATTAAAAACCAGGAAAACAGGAAAATATTAGCCCAAAATCCAAATCCACAAAGCATTAGTCACACACAAACTATGATCCCAAAGAGTCATAAACACTTGCCAATGCTTCCATACAAACTAAGTAAATAATTTTCTTCTCTACTCCACAGAAGCAGCTTTAAATATACTTATTCATAGAATCCCACTCACACCCACCTTTTCTCTCACCCTCATTATTTTGGTGTGTGGCTTTAACCGTAGTAACTTTCACTGAAAAGGAGTCCCTTTTCAGCCCTGAGTAATTCAGGATGAGTGTCAGGAAAGCTATTTACCAGCTAATTCAAGGCAAATTAGAAAAAGCTGATCTCCAGGGTCTTTCATAGACTGTGGCAGCAAGTGGGCTGAGCAAAGCAGCCTTCCACTGCCATATGAGGACCTGGGAAAGGATACACCTCAGAGACAGGTGAGTATTTGAGCTAGCTGGCCAGATTCCCTCTGGAGATAAACAGGCTGTCCTGGGGGAGGGGTGTGGGGTGTGACCAAGATCCATGCCTCCAAAGGGTTTGTTTCTCTTCCCTGACTAGTAGCTCAAAAGACGCCGCCACCATGGATGGTACCTATGCTGGGCAGAGAAACGTAAAGTTCTCCACTCTCACTTCTATTAAAAAAAAAAGTGTGATGCAATGGTGGGGAAATAAAAAGCAGAGTCACCTCAAAACCTCAGCAAGTCCAGAATTCATATCATCTTTCTTCCTGGACAGAAATACTGAAGTCCAGTTATTAGCTGTTTCCCTAGTAGCAGGTCTGCACTGCACCAAGTCTACAGCAGTCAGGAGCAGAACTTGGCCAGCTTGCCTGTCCCAGTCACACAGCTGCCAAGACTACTTCCCAGAAATAATTGTATTTTTGTGGCATTTTTCCTCATATTTCCCCACCAGAACAATTAACCACATAATGTCAGGACTAGGGCCTTGCTGTGGCTTAAACACCCTGCCCTGAAAGCTTCCGATCACATTTCAAAGATGTAAGGAACAAGCATAATACACAAACAAACAAGGGAAGCTAGATCCCCGGAACACTGTATACAAAGCTCTAAAGCCAGGTTCAGTTAAGGCTTCCTTTAAAGCTCACCATCCTCCTGCCTACTTCACTAAATCTTCACAGCAACTTGCCAGTTTTGTTTTCATAAACAAAACTTTTTGAAAAAAGTTTCACACAGGTAAAAGTTAAACCTGAAAATCAGCCAAACTTTGGTTTGCCCTGCGGTTGCTTAGTTGGGTAGATTTTCTTAAGCCTCTCCCTCATCTCTGGGGTTTTGTTTTTAGGCTATCACTCACTTTGCAAAATCCAAACAAGTATAGATCCATCTAGGATTGCCTCTGCCCTACACCACACCCTTCACTACCTCAACTAGCTGCCACTCGCCCTGCTAGCAAGCACTCCCTTTCTAACCAGGCACTGCCAAATACAGAACCACCTACCACTAAGGCCTGTGAAGGATCAAGAGCACCAGCCTTTGACCTGCATTTCCTTTGGCGTACCACAGGATGCGGCATCAGCAATGGGCTGTAGCTCCTGTCTTCGTAACAGTGGGCAGGAGGTGATGCAATGCCAAGGCAGAGGCTTGGGAGCACTCCTAGAGAGCAGAGCTGCTCCCCGCCACAGCTCTCGGCAGGATCAGCCTGATCTTTATTCCATTGTTGCCTTTCCTCTAAATAGATGGCAAGCCCACTCTTGCACTTTTGCATCTAAATCCCATTTTGGAAGCAAGGCAGCTCTTTGCTGTGGGTTTACCTTGCCTTCTTGCACCCTGTGGGTTTTTTGTTTGTTTGCAATTTTGTTGTTTTATTGGGGTTCTTTAAAGACCAGCCTCACAGTTTGTTGGGGCCTATCCTTAACACAGGTCACCCAGGATGATTTCACACCCCTAACCATAAACCTCTGCTGCACCCAAGTCAAAAGCAAGCAGTCCTTCACAGCAACAGCTAACGAAGTTAGGCCCTCCAGCACAAGGTGCAGAAGCCCAAACCTTCAGCCCTCAGCTCACTGGCCAAGCACAGAAAAGCAGCATTTACCTGATCAATCATTTTTCGCGCTTCCTCCACCTCTTTATCCTGTGACTCTGTCTCAATGGTGTATGTGCCCGTCTCACTTACGCTGTCTTCCTCATCATTCCTCCTGCTCTGGGCAGACTTCACCTCCGGAGGTGGAGCAGATGCAGACTCTGGTTCTGACGATATAACCACACGTGGAGCTACTGGCATGGGCAGAGGTGCTGGTTTCTCAGTGCTCGGCTTCCCAGACTGAGCAGTCTCCCGCAAGTACTCAGCCATAAAATCCTGAGCCATTTTAGACTTCCTCCCAATGCTCCCGTAAGTTTTGACTGACGCTCTGGAAGCAGAGGAGGACGAAGAGTTGATCCGATCCTCCGTTTTCTCCCGCTTGAAGGAGCTAGTTCTTTGGGTCCCAGAGGAGCTGTTACTGGGTTTGCCCGCCTGGGCCCCAAGGTGGGACGGCGTCCCCACGTTTCCAAGCTTCTCTGCTGGCAACGCATTCTTGCGCTTTTCAACCTTGGTCTTCAGCCCCGGATCGGTGTCACTCTGGGAGGAGTGAGCGCTGTGCGTGAAGGACTGTGACCGCTTCTTCCGCGGCGTGTCCTCAAAGAACTCGATGACGAAGGCCTGCTTGTTGTGCAGCATCTCGTGGGGATCACGCCTCATCTGGCGCTGCAGCCTGGTTTGCTCCATCGCACGTTCGCTGCCCGTTGTCGTCTCCTTCTCTGCCTTGGGCGCCACTGGGTCTTCGGAGTCGCTCTGCGTCCCGTCCTCGTGCCTATTGCCTGGAAACAAGGTATGTAGATTTGACTTTCATATTCTCAGTTGCTGTGGCCCTGTCATTACCTCCCAGTTGAAATTTAACATTTCAGTTAAAAGAAAAAACCCATAGGATTAAACAACTCCAAAGACATCTGCTGTGGTACAGGGATTGCACCCCATCAGAGGAAATAAAAGAGAAGGCAGCTGTCTCCTGACCCCACTTTTCACAACTGGTGGGCTATCAAGTTATTAAAAAACAATTCAAGAAATCATTTCAACCCCAAGAGTTTCTGATTTTGTAACGCTGATTGTTTTAGATACTTAATGTTTTGTTTCTTTCTTCTTTTCCATTTAAATAAAAATGATGACGTTATTTTGCCATTCTGCCCAATTACCGTAGTCCAAGATCACCTCATTAGGTTCTCTCTGTTACCGAGCAGAAACCTCTCTGCAGGATCAGTAAATAAACCCTGCACTCTGCATCCCATGAAATGAAATCCCTACAATGAAGACCAGATCAGTGCATTATGAGTGCAGGCACCTCTGAGCACCCACGTTACCCACCTCTGCAAGGGGGAAATAAACCAGAGGCTAACATAAAAGTGAATTTGCAGGATTCTTTACTTTTCCTGAAGATTTAAGAATCACACCATGACATCCCCATGAGTTACACCATCCTATCACCAGCCAAGCAAAGGTTAAATCATTATGAGTTCACTAAGCTTAAATTAAGTGAATAATTATTTTCACTTATGTTAGCAACAGCCATCTTTACAACCTTCTCTATGTATCAGTGATGCCTGCCCCTCACCACTTTAGTTCAGGACTCTCAGAAAATAAGTTAAACCAAAAGTTAAAAGTAAAACAAAAAACAAACCTTTTTTTGGAGAAGGAAACGGGTGTGAAGGCACACAACACGATTCAGTCAACGACCAGGAACCTGTCATCGGGAGAACGGGGAAAGAGGTCTCTGCGCTCTAGACTGTAATATGCAGCAAGATATACTGGCTAAAATACCACGTGTTTGAAAGGAAAACTGCTCAAACCTACTTTGCAAGTTCTCCAGACACATGGGTGAAGACCATTTATTACCTCGAGTTAGCTGTGAAAGATTAGAATTTAATACAAGATCCATTCAACCCAGGAGTCAGTCCTCTGAGGAGTTTCCTAACACCCTCATGAAGGAAGCCAGCAAACTTTGCATTGTGCCCTGAGGGCTGATAAGCTTCATCCTTGGAAGGGAAAGTTCTTAAATTAAAGGGTCTTGGCTAAGAACTCTGCTGAATGCAAAATGGTGAAGACACAAGGAAAAACACCCACCATGCCCATGGTGGGATGCCCCACCAGAACACCATGCACCTGCCCTCAAGCTGCTAACTGAACTCTCTACTCTTGATACTGGACTTTACATTCACCACATTGCTCCTGAAAGCAAACAGATATTACTACTGTACCCCACCAGTAGGCATCTCTTAGCCTGAAGACCCAAACCTGGCAGGCAGCCAGCATTAGCCTCCAAGACATCTTCAAAATTAGCCCTGCCAGAAGAACATGTTACACAGCTATCGCAGATAAATGACACACTGTCCTCTGCCAAAGCCGAGGTGGATAAACTCCTCAGGCCACCAACACTGTTTTAATCAAATGTCCAAAGACTTGATTTCTTGATATGCAAATTATGCATTATATTACCTCAGCTTTTTTCCATGCCTTATGGACTGTAAAGAGGCAAGTGCAGTCAGTCTAGTATTCCTGTGCATTGCTCAGGAAAATCCTAGGATGAGCGGCAGCTGCCTAACTCTATAGTTTTCTCCGAGAGGAAAGAGCAAAACTACAGAAGCATAGTTCTATCCCTGACAATGTTCTCCAGCAAGTCAACAAAATCCAGCATCACAATAATGAAAAAAAAAAAAAAACCAACCCAAACCCCAAAACCCTCTATCACACAGTCACAGTACACTGAAAATAAGACCCCAAATAATCAGGCAGGGCACCTCAACACTGTCCCTTATTGGGAAGAACTAGAAACAAGCAATGACAACAAAACAGTTCCACTTCCATGCAATGCCAAACCCCAGGGCTGGATATGTGAGACCTTTTTGACCGTAGGGGCTTCTCAAAAAACTGTACACAAAACTGCAAGTTGGAGGTGTAATAGGTAAAACTCTTCATATTACAGAGAGGTTCTTTCCAACAAAGACCAAGCAAATACTCCTTTAAGGGAATCCAAGGTACTGCTCTTATTTAAGAAGGACCTCAAGTACAAGTAGGTCTGGTAACCTTCAATATGACTTCACCAGTTAAAGTTGCAGTTCAGAACAACAGCTTTTTCCAAAGGCCTGCAAGGCAGTGAGGACCCAGGAATCGGTGGTCTCCTCCTAGCTGTTCAGTGCAAGGCCCAAGAGAGACATCCAAGCAAGCCCAAATCTTGCAAAATATATTCAAAGTCGCATGAGAATCATATGAGTCCCACCAGCTGCACTAAGAACTTGGCTCGAAACTACATTTCAGACCTTTGAAAATCCCCAAAGAATTCCTCACAGTGACACACTTAACAGGACACAGGTCCACAAAATCTGAAGTTTTTGAGCAGAGCAGGATTTCAGAGAAGCTTTCGTTTACGAGAAGAAACCTTCTACAAGCACAACAATTTCCTCCATTTGTGATCATGCATATCTCAACTATCACCAGCCTCCATGTCAGGACCCTTGGTCATCTCACCAAGTGGCTCTGGTCATTACAACCATCAGGATGGTCACACTTAGCCTCTTCTGGACTACAGCTAAAAAGAAAAGTCATTCCTTCAGCTAGGAGAAGCCAAGAGATGAAAATCCACCGAAATACCTGTGTTTACCGGCCTGCCTGACCGCATGGAAATTATTTTAGAGATTTAAAAATCAAAATCCTTTTTTCAATCACTGTTACTGCTGAGCTGGCGCTATAGATGTAGAGGAACCAGATTAGAGTGTCCCTAGGCCAGCATCACATATGACTTCAGGGCCAGGTGAAGAGCCTGCTAGCTGGATTCAAAACCATTAGCAGTCATTAAAGAAATATTCTTCATCTTGCAAATTTGGAGCAGAGATAATTAAGTCCAGTTCTCCTCGACAGGAGAAGGGTTTTCCCCCTTTAGTATACTACATTTGCATTGTCAACAGAGAACTAAGTCCACATGACAAGACATTCACTAACCTTTAAGCGTCCTCACATGAACTGGCAGGTCACTCTTTGTACTGTACACATCATCTCCTGGAGACTGACGTCTCATCAAGCTTGGGTCATTCTGGACAAGCCAGTCAGCCACTTTGCTCTCCGCTGACATCACTTCTGTATGAGCTGGTTCCTTACTATACGGTCTTCTTTGTCTGAGTGAAAATTTAGTTACATGGTCTTTTATCTTTATTTTACCAGGGGTACCATCGTCAAATTCAATGGTGAAAGAGGCATGACTCTGTACAACAGGGGCAACTATAGCATCAACATCCTTTGTTGGGATCTCATGGACCTGCGTTTCTGGAGATTTTGATGGCTGCTGAAATTCTTTAGTTGGAATCTCAAAGTAACTTGGCTCTCTCCGGAAGGCAAACACAGACTGTTCTTGGGCATCTCTATAAGTAGAAATATTACCATTCAGTTCCTCTTCATGTTGGGTTATCTCTTTTGATCTTTCTACAAAAGGAGGAAAAAAAAAAAGGCAAGAAAACCTTAAATTCACAAATATTTGCTGAAATGGATTAGAGAAAAAATACAAGTTCTGTTTTAGATAGCTTTGTACTCTGGCCTCATCACTGAAATCTGTGCTTACTGCACTGCTGTGGTCTGACCAACATTTGTTATATTCACTTTGTCCTTTCTTCCATTGCTCCCCAAAGAGAGAGCCAAGCACACACACATGCACCATTGTATGTTTTGGCAGAACCTATGCGGTTGGTGGCATTTTAAGGTTTCTGTATGCCTGGGCTGATGTGGAAGGAAGATATCCTGTTTCACTTTGCTGAATTCACTTACATGCACACCAACTCAACTTTCTACAGTTCGAAGGAAAAGCTTGAGTGTGCAAAGCTAATCACAGGTATCTTTTTGCTGGATCAACACCTAATTCTGTAACATCACCAGGGATAAAACCACATTTTTTCAGCAGTGCCCAAACTTCTTGGCTAGAGGGTCACTTACTTTCTTTCAACCTCTTAAGAGGGCTGCTACTCACAACCCTTGCCTGCTAGATAAGGGATACACTGCACATGCACTGAAATAAAAAACTTCTATGTGCAGTAAAACATATACTTAATAGAAACATCTGGTTTACTGCACAAGTGAAAAAAGATGCATCTTCCATGCATACAGATTCACAACAACAGGAGCGGTAAGACTAAATGGCTTCCAAGGATGATGAGGTGAGAAATCACCTCCATTACCTGAGTAATGTTCCTCTTGTCTTCTGTCCTCCTTGTTATTCGCATCATCTTCACCCCACCAGGAGGGCTGCCCATAAAGAGGGGTGCGATAAGTACTGGTCTCTAGGAAGAAGATAAGCAAATACTTTTACACAGAAAATATCAATTTACCACAATCACAGAAGTCAACCACATGCCAAAAACAGAAAAACAGCAGGGTCGGATGAGATCATATACCTATTACATTGCAGTTTAACAGCACCAAATTACACACAATAATGAGTACGTTCAGGCTTTTCTTTTCTTTTTCCCCCCTTTTTTTCTTTTTTACTTTGTGCTACAAGATGCTGACTCCACCTCCCTTCACTGTCTTTCACAGCTGTGTTTCCCAAATACTGGCTTTTCTCCCTCCCTAGCCTCATTATTCACAGGAATTGGAAGATTTTGGGCAGGACAGACTGCAATTCAGGTGAAAATCAGACTTTTGTCCTGATCCTAACTGGGAAGACTTTAGCTCTGCCCTTTCTCGCCCCACCAGGTACTCGGATGTTGTAAGGTCAGGCATTTTTTCCAACTCTTCACCACTCCCACTTTAAGTGGCACACATCCCACAACAGGAAATTCTTAAAGCGTTACAAATTTAGTGAAAATGGTAAAACCATCTCCTTACACATACATAAAGTAGTAAACTCTAGCTCTCAAAATCTTAAAGTAAACCAACTGGATTCCAGAGTCACTGCAGGACAGAGGTTTTTTTCTCATGGAGAAGCTTCCTCTAGAAGAGGCAGACTTTTATCATTTTCTCTGCTCAAAGAGCACTCACTGAAAGATCAGGGCTTCGTTGCAACAACTGGTACCCAAAGGAGCCGATCCACTGCTTCTCATTTTGTCTCCCACAAAACAAGATTGTGTTTTGGCAGTGCCTTGGGCTGCTGCTGTTTATGTAACAAGTAAAAAGAATACACCTCAATTTACCTGTGGTATAGCTATTATTATTATGTTTTTATAATAGTTTAAGAGAAGCAAATAAAGTAGCTTTTGTTCTTTCATCTAGAGGTGATAGAAACACAAGGATAGGTCAGGGACTGAGGTTAAGCTCCAGCTTTGTCAGCTGCTTCTCCCTCTACCCATAACAGCCATCAGCACACACGCTTTACTGGCCGCGTCTTAAATCCTGGCTCCAGCTACAGAGCCGTAGCCGGGCTTCTACCGCCAGCTGCTGCTCGCTCGGCTTGTGGTTTTAAAACCACACACTGCTCTGTGTAAAGCAGCCCTCAAACAGCCCTGCAATTTTGCATTCCCTATTTTAACAGGGACATGACAGAAAGTAGTCGTTAGCATAAGGGAAGTCGGGAGAGGAAGGAGAATTAAGTAATTCAAAGAAAAAAAGGCGGCTGATTTTATGCTGCTCTTTCTAAAGCTACACAGACCCAATGGCCACTACTTCAGATGTTTTTTTTTCTAGAATAGTTCCAGAGATATATAAGCTCATACATTGACAGTCCACAGGCAAAAATTTTGCTTTACAGATGCAGCCCACAGGCCCTTTTCAAGAGATCTTCTTCATGTTTCAAACCATGCTGCCTCCCTTCACACTGAGGATCAAAAGAGGCTGAAAGTATTGGTCTCCTTTCTGCCTAGAGTGCGTGGAAGACAAACTGTATTCCTATTATGTAGGCGGCCTTTGAAAGTTCAAAGAAGGAAGCATTTCTCACCATGAATAAATTGGAATTGCCAAGCAATACGTTTCATAACTGAGGATAGGTAAACCACTCAAAGGAGAAGGAAATTAAAAAAAAAAAAAAAAAAAAAAAGAAAAGAAACCTGTTCAGAAGCTTGTCAATGAACAGAGGCACCCAAATGTAGGGTTTGGTCTCTGCTAGGCTGAGACCTTCTGTCACACAGCCTAGCAGAAACCTACCACCCTCTCTTCATGCCACAACTTGCCCACTGGACCCCCACCCCAACCACACAGGACTTGCTCCACCAACGTCAGGCACTTGTTTTGGGCACACACTGCAATGGATTATCACCCTCTGAAGCACAGTATTGATCTTAGGGTTGATGGCCAAGAGGCAGTCAGGGCCAGGAGAACACCACCACTTTGGGTCATGGCCAATCCATTAATTAACAACAGCCAGCTATGTCTGGGGTAACTCATGCCTAAAGGTCAATAAGGCACAATGAAGGGCTCAACCCTGAAGAAACACATGAGATTTTGGATACTTGTCTCAGGTTAATATGATAAATTCTGAAAGCTCATCAATGGTTTATTTTAAGTTGCTGGTGGAACAAATCCTGAGCAGACTACCCTATAGATGAAATGCAAAGACCATCTCGCACTCAACTCTTGCACAAGCAAGCATCATTCCCAAGCATGGGTACTGTTACTGCTTGTACCTTGCAAGGAGTTGCCTCGTTACAGCTCATCTCTCCAGCACATCTGAGCCCCTCACAGGATCCCAAAGGCCCCCTTATCTAGAAGATTCTAGTTATCTGTTCCAAGAAAATTTTGTTTCCATAGGGGCAGAAGTGAGGTAAGAGAGCTCACAACCATCCTGCAGGACAAACTTCTTCCCAGAAGCTGTTCCAGCCTCAAGATCTGTGTCCCACCTGCGTACTGGACACAGGAGCTACTGCTTTTGTCCCCCAGGGGCTTTTCTGCTACAAGGTAAAGGCAGCTGGGGGAGCAAGTCAACATTGGTCAGACTTTTCTGTTGATGGGGAACTTTGGGATTACAAGGAAAGCTGAAGGTAAAAAAGAAAGGATTTATAAAGAATAACAAGCCAGTTCATCCGCCCTCTCAAATTTCTCCCTCTACCTTGAAAAGCCCTAAGCGATGCTTGGAAATTCCCCAAATTCCCCCTCTGACAAAAGCTAGCACAAAGCCAAAACCCCAGGGCACGTCAAGAAGCACCTACAGAGAGCGCATCAGGTTGGGCAGAGTGCACCAACCTGGGGCTGCCAGGGTGGGAGCCGCTCCCTCGCACTCACTGCATGGCAGCAGAAGGTCCCTCCTGCCCCCTGGGGCACGACACAGAGCTCATGGGGCCCCACCGGCAACACCCTGTTACAGCGTGTGTAAGACATTGCTCATATCTGTGGCGGTTTTTTTCATTCCTTCCCTCTCCCAGCCTCCACAATAAACTGGAACTTCATTCTAAAGACTGCAAAAAGCACAGATGGGAAGCTGAGGAGTCGGTATCTTGCTATGTGGGGACAGTTTCAATATTTTAAGAGCAATTAATGTTTCCACTGAGCCTTCATATTAATTTGCATTTTGAATAACATTATCAAGTGACACAGACACCCTCATTCTCGGCTACTGCTGAAAGTGGCCAGATCCTGAGCCAGAGTACCATTTCCCTGACTTCAGAAGAGCTACATGAATTTGGTGCCTTGCTCATGTCAGAAGCTTCTGTCCCTTCTAATTCGCCAGCACAACCGACCTGATGCCTCTCCCTGCTCCAGCTCTAACATAACAGTACTGTAGAAAAAGGGGAGGGCGAAAAAAAAACGCGATCAGAAGGCAGCTAATCCAGATGGCTGTGACAGAAGCGGGCCAGGGAGCTGCTACATATACAGCTGTGCCAGGGGGCTTTGCTCTTCACCAGCTGGGATGCGTTCTGAGCAGTAACCTCAACCCGGACATGTAGCATCCAGAGCAGCACGTCTGCCTGTGTCCCAAGACAGGCATACCACCCTGAAGCCACCACCTGTCTGTTATATTTTAGTCTAAAATAGAAGTTCTTGCAAGACCAGAGAGACTTGGGGCTTGCCCGAGTCAGCCGTGAAACGAGGAGCACTACTGAAAAGTAACTGCTCAGTCATTTTAATGACATGAGACTTCCTCCAATTGATGGCAGCTCGTTACCACCTCTCTCCACTCCATGCCAGGCTGCCCAGATGGTGCCAATTCATTTAGACATATTTCTTGGCTCATCAGTTCAGGCAGACGGCCCGAAAACCATCCTTTTAGATAACTGAATTGAGGTCAGCACAGGCATTCAGCCAGATAAATACTGAGCTACCGGTGACGGTGTAATACAGGGAAGACCACTGATATACACATGTTCTGCTCCCGGATTTCAGTCTTTGAGGCAGTCACTCAAAAGAAAAAATGAAGGCTGTTTTAGCGCAGAACAAGGGAGGTCCATTTGTTTAACAAGACTGACAAGAATATGGCCTGTTAAATTAATACAGAACTATTGATCACCTGAAGGACAGGCACCACAACTTGAGAAAATGAGACGCGTCAATACAAAAGATGTATTTACAAGGAAATGAATCACACAGAACAACACAAGGGCAGGACCAAAAAAACAGTCCAGGTGATGAAAAGGAAAGGAGAAAGCCTGCATTAATGCTGCTTTCTATCAGTGAGAGGGCAGAAGAGCTTTCATGATGAGCACGCAGCTCCCACCGCACAGGGGTCTGATTTCCCTTGAAGGCATCCTGTGGTCAGGGCAGAACTGAGGGCTGTGCTTCACCCAGGTCCCCACAAAGCTTCAAACCGTCACAAGAGAGAGACAGACAGCAATGGCAAATTTCTCTGCTGACAGAAGCACACGCAGCTTTGAAGCTGTCTACAGCAAGTCATAACAAAAGCATGAGAAATCCAGCTTGCTTTAAGTCAAACCGTTTTTGATTCATTATTAATAACAATAATGTCCATCTTCAGAAGATGCAGAGTAGGCTTCTTATGACAGAGGCCTTGGGGAAAAAAAAAAATGATCTAGCTATAACATTTTAAAATTAATTCCTTACATCTCTGCTTTTTAACTCCTCTCCAAAAGAGAGAATTCAGACCTAGCAGAATAACCATAAAGCAATTCTCTGACTCTTTGCTGCAGTATTTATTTCACGTGCATGTGGCAAACCTAAGCCCTGTTCTTCTGCATCTGCTGTGAACTTACACAGATCCCTGACAGGCTTTCAAATCAGGCTGATTATCACAAATTTATTTGTATCAATTACATGGTCAAACTTTAACGTGCTGCAGGTACCACCACCCTAGCTCAGACGAAAAGCAGATACACCACCACCACTCCCCTAAATTAAAGGCTAGGGTAGAGCTGTGCGTCTAAATAGTTATTACCATGATCTCATGGGGAAAGCAGCCAAAGACCATGGAAACCACTTCACAACTGGGCACAACTCCCACTGCCTCCATCCACACTGCCTGCTGACCTCAGCCCCAGACACCAACAAGACTTTCAAGTCGGCCACTCTGTTGAGAGGACTCCCTAACGACGCTGACGCTAACCCAGCCGGCAAGCCTATTTCACAGATCCTGGGAGAAACTCAAGTCCTGCTCCTGCAGTCAGTTGGTGATGCTCATTTCAGCTGGACGCTGCAGGCAGCCTCCACCCCTGGAAACTCACACCTGCAGCAGTTATTCAGAAGTCAGTCATCAAATTCGGCATTATCTAGTGCCATCAGCCTGTGAGGGCTTTAAAAAAAATAAATTAAGATCAGCCTGAGGATTAACTATGTGTTGAGAACAGAAGACCACAAAGTAGCTTATCTTATCCAGTACCGCAACACAGGTAGCAACAGATGGGGATTGTGACAGTCTTAAAATCTGCTCAGTTCAAGGCTGTACCTGGCCTCCTGATCACTTAAGGCTTTAAATATGAGAGCTGATAGCTATTTTTAGCATTAACTAGCTGAACTATGGGCACTCTTCTTATTCATACCCATATCCAACCCACAGGGCTTACCAAACTCCTTGCCTCAGACATTCACAAAGGCTGATGATTTTCTGATTACAGGCAACATACACCCAAAAGCTGCAAGTTCAACAGCATAAAGACTAAATGGCTGAGCTGTTTCCCATGCACTCCCCTGGATCTCTTTATCCTCAGCCCCTTACCTCCTCCCATTTCTAAGCAGCTCTAATTGTTCACATTGTTTTGTTAAACCTTTTCCCTGAAAGCTTGCATTCCCTCTGTCTCCTTTCCACCCAGGCCCTGGGAAGCAATCCTTCTAAAGGCTTTTGTCACCCCAGACCTTGCTTTAATTAGTCAATGCAAATTCCTAAATACCTACAGGCTTAGCAAAACAGCTCTTTCCCCAAAGTCTCTTTCTGCTGCCACTAAGAATACTACATTCTTCTTTCCACTAATCATTTTAAATTGCTGCCACTACTCTAAGCAACCAAGGAGAAACCGTGCATGTGTGCAGCTGAAGACAAGGTGAATTAGTCACATCGCAGATGAAACAGGGACCAACTGCTCATGTGATAGAGATGCTTTTTGGAAAGTAAGGCACTGATTTAACGGTCAGACTCCCTCTCTTGCTTCCACAGGCTTCAGTCCAATCCAGCAAAATACTTCCAACAAAAAGCCCTGAATTCCTCCATCTTTCAGTGGGGTTAGCAGCACTTCACAAATTTTTTTTTTCATATCTGTCCATCAGTCCCACGGCACGTGACATACTTCAGCATCGGGCCCCCAATAAGTTCTCACAGCCCTTTTTGCCTTAGACCTATGGTCTGTGCCCACTAACAATGATAGAAACATAATGCAGGTCTGCGAACCACATGCTAGAGAAATATGGGTCATCTTGCTGAAGGGTCACTCAACGTCCTGACTTTGAAGATGTTCCAAATATCAGCCCCTTACGCTATGTAGGTTAAAACCAACCAGTGTGTATTCTGAAAGGTGGCAAGAATAAAAATGAGAATGCTCATGCAACCAGGCAGCAGCAAACTCAAACTCATTCCAGGGAATGGCAAACCAGCCCAGTTACTGGCAATGTTTTTCAAGAACCTGATGCACCTTGAAAGGCAGCTGGAGAGCTCTCCCCGCAGTGAGGTTCACCTCCTCTCACCCTCTGCAGTGTCATGGTTCATCATCACCAACTTCACCCCTTTAACTGCACACTTGTGAGGCAAAGTCACAAATGCCACATCCATGGTGAAGGGCAACACACAGACACAGCTAAAGGAACAGAGAGAAAGGTTTTGCAGTGCGGAAAATAGAAGTCGGGCACATGGGTGCCCTGTGCATGTGCTTCCACACACAGCTGGAGGCAACAAGACGACCGGGGAGAAAAATTACGCTGGTTTAGTACACTCTGTCAGCTTAGAGGGATTTTCATAGAGACACTACATAGGAGATTAAGGTCAGCCAACCCACTCCAATTAGTTATCAGGAAACCTTAATAGATTTACCCAAAGTTTTACACATTTCTAGAAAGCTGCTGTATCTACCTCTAGGTCACCTCGCCCAAGGTGCTGTCTCACTCTTTTACTTGCCCATCCTCTTCCCTCCATTCACCTCCCTGGTCCTTCCTCCAACAGACCTAGTGGACAGTCTCTCTGCTAACCCTAAAGCTTTCCAATCGCTCTGCCATCCTGGTGTCACAAGACCACCGCTGGCAGTCATCCGTCACCAGGATACTTTAAAACCGTATTTGTTCTTCCCATGCATCATTAAGCTCTAGAAGGCCACCAAGTGATACCTGAGCAGAGCTGGGGAGAGACCTGCCAGGGTAGTATGTACAGGAGGTAGGAAGCTGGGTGAGACAAGACTGCTGGGGAGGTCTTGGCCCACCCTGACTGGCAACAGGGAGGAAGCAAGCCTGACAAAGGCTCTTTAAAGGAAGGCAACAGTGGGTAAAGAAACGGAGAACAGAAGGAATTTTTCAAATGGAAAAGGTTTGCAGCTGAGGAACAGTGAACCTGAAGCAAACGCCTACCAGTTTGGCAGCCAGTTTCAATCCCACACATTGGCACATTAGGAAATACAGCCATTTAAGACCATACAGGGCTTTCTGAAAGAAATGGCTTGTTGCTTCTTTGCCTGCCTGCCTGCCAGCACCACGCCACAGCAGCCATACATTTTCTACTCTGAGTCACCGTCTCTGTTCAAATACCAGCTCACGATTAGAAAATTAAAAATACACCAGACAGGTGCCAAAGAACTTACCAAACCTGCTCGGCCCACAGGTTCTCCAGCACACACACAGCAACAAGGCATGCGTGAGCCATCACGCCAGCTTTTTTTTGGAGGCTGAATCTCCAGAAACAGAGAGTCTGAAATACTCAGAGGTTTAGAAAGATGACCCTTCTGGAACTGCTCCTAGACTCAACCCACAACACTGTACTGTCAGAATCATGACCCGGTGCAGGGCTCAAGCTGCACTTTGTTCTGAATCTTGATTAACTGGTTCCCAAGCAAGTACCTGTAATTGCTTTCCTGTCTCCTTTCTCCAGCTTTACTTGCGGAGACTCAGCGTAGACACCGTGCTCCATGGGCTGCTCCGCCCTCTTCATTGCCGTGCCTTTGTAATTCATCTGAAGTTGGCTGGTGTACTTCTCATGCTGCAGAGACACAAGCAACAGTTGCAGGGTGCCCCCGCGATCTGTGTGCTAGCCCATGGAAAAGATAAGCCACCCATCCCTGTGAACGGATCACCCAAAGGCAAATACTGCAGCTATGTTCTGCAACAAAAAGAAAGCACACCTGAGTAGAGGCTAGAGAACAGCAGAAATGCCAGCTGAGAGGCTTTCAAATACCCCATTTGGAAAACATTAAGTGACAATTCTAGTCCACGATAAGGTCACTGTGACTTAGCTCTGCAAAATAGCTAATTAGGAAACCTTTTCAAGAATAAACTGAGACTTAGGCCATTTTCCATTCAGGATTCAAATCCTGAAATCCCCTTTGTTCTTCAAGCAACATTATAAATTGTTTCAGGGCACTCATCCGCATTATCTCAGTTTTTCAGCAAAGGCAATTAAAATATATTTTAATTATTTCTCTCCAAATCCTCTCTCCAGCTAGGAAAGTGATTCTGCCTTAAAACAGGCTCCACATTAACATAGTAAATGAGCTATTTAAAAGTGGGTTTATTACAAGTAAATTAGTAAAAGGGTGTACCCATCCAGATTACCCGAGTAAGTTCAATGAATCATTTGCCCAATTCTAGCTGTTACATTTCCGATCCTCTCCAAGTCCTAAACATGGAACCAGGGCTAAAAAAAACAGTAAATGCCAACCAAGAGGTGATGCTTGACATTGATAGCCCAGTCCCTCAGCTGAACATGTCAGCTTTCTTGCCTAGAGGGGGTTGCTTTTCTGCCTTAGATAAGAGGATGCTTGAACATTTTGTACCTGCTACCAAAGTTTTGAGAAAACCTCACTCATAAGAGGACTGCTCAGTAAGTAAAAATTGGGAGCTTGAAGGCAAAAATTAGTTGATACACAGGAATAAATCAAGCAAACTTCAGCCTGCTGGAGGAAGCGTGATGGAGCTGGCCTAAGTCACCATGCTCAGAAAAAGGCATCTGCACTCCTCTTCTGGGAGGGAACAAGTTCTGCTGTGCTTCACCCACAAGCTAATGTGCTGACTGGTTTTTAATACGTTACAGCTTTAGTAACCTTTTCTTGCTGGCAGTCGTGAGATCATAAATAACTTCATCTACGTGTTAGCACAGGGATAAGAGAGATCAGAGTTGAGATAACTGGGAAATGTATCTCTCCTCAAAGGAAGGTTTTATTAAGTCCCAATCCAAGGAGAGCCTCACATTGTGGAACATTTCACTGCCATCAGGAGCATTTTAATAGATCAGTCTGCTTGACCATTACTACAGCACTTAAAAAATTTTTTTTAAAAATACACCTGCACCCAGACACCCTTACCTTTAATGCTTCTTCTGGGACTTTATGTTGAATTTGTTCCAGGACATACATGTTCGAATGTGCAGAATTCATTAAGGAAATGGCAAAGGAATTGGATGGACAGAGAAATCTAGCATTTAGTCATGGAAAGAAAACAAGATCATAAAACCAGAGAAGCTTAAAATACGCAGGGTACTAAAAGTTGCCTGCGCTGCATCCCATCATGGTCTTTGTTGTGCATGCTTTGCAAAAGAGCACGCAGTCATATCTGCTTGCCAGACCCATACCAACTGAAGGGCAGCAGACAAGGGGAGCAGGGCAGGAGAAGCTTGAGGGAGCACCAGCAGCTTTGTGCAGGGCCCAGGGGAGCAACCAGAGCCCTGACTCAACTCATACCCCGCTCCTCTCCACCTCGCTGGCAGCTCCAGGCAGACCACTCTCTCCCCATGGTATTCTGGCCAAGATGGGGCAATCTCACACGCTCTGGACAAGGGAACAGTAGAGTTCAGCTCCCTGCAGGAATTCCTGGGACTAGGGTGCTCTCTTGCCCTGACAAGGCCTTTCAGCCCCTGCAGTTTCCTAGATTAAAAGTAAATCAGGTCATGAGCTGCCATGACCTCTTAGGGAGGCGTTCAAAATGGTTGAGCCCAGGCAATAATCCTCAGCAATACTGTGTGTGTGTATATAAAAAAAAAAAAAAGCAAGCATCTGGCAATGTCGCCATGAACAACCCAATCAGCACAGCACAGAGCAAAGGGGAGGAAAAAGGAAAGATGGAAAAAGTTAGACTAAAAATAAACCAAGCGATACTGGCATAGCAGGGAAGCTCCGCACAGTCTGTAAGTGAAACTGTAAATGGAAAAGAGACAAACATTCTTATGCAACAGTGCACAGCTGGCTCGGAGACCTCAGGAGATGCTGCCATCCACACCGAGCTGAATGCAGTATGCACAGAAAGCACTGCTAAAGAGAGTGGCACTGAAGCAGCAAAGGAGAGGAAGAGATTGTAACTGCCATAGCAACTATGGTGAAGTAAAAAGATGACTTTAAAACCTACATTCTTTAAAGCTTTCCTGTTGAGGGTAATAAATTCTATAATTCATAAATGCAGTCATTCATTTCATATGAATATCTATGTAAGGGCTGCAGGACTAAACACTTTTGCTTAGTGCTCAGAATTGCTTTCTATAAAAAGTTTAAACTTGTATTGCAATCATGAAAACCTACCCATGCTCTAGCCACTGGCTTATGCCTTTGCTAGACTGGAGTTCACAGCAAATCTTCTACAAGTTTCCCCACACATCTAGAGACCAGAAGACCTATGACCAGGTACATCAAAAACACATTTGCAAAGTTGCAAAGTCAAGAAAAGCTAGAACTGAGGTTGCCTGTGGGACTGTAACAGGCTTCATCACATGTGCACTGAGACGCCACAAATAATGACATGGTCCCAGATGAGAGTGCTCTTTTACTGGGCAGCACTCAGTAAGGGGCTACTCATTATGTTTTCTTTTTCCCCCCATGTATGCCTGAGCCCTCATCAACTGCACCCTGTTCAAATACTGATCTGAAGACAAATAATCTGTCTCCTTTTTAAAAAGAAAAAAAAGATTCAGCAACTACCTCCCTTTAAAAAAACAAACAAAAAAAAAAGAAAAAAAACAAAACAAACAAAACAAAACCACTGTGGAGCAAGCATTTGTTATTTCTAAAATGGCAAGAGACAGAACAAGACCAGGACCAAAAATATGATCTTACACAAGGCCTAGAAAACCCTCTTTCCCATCAGATCCAGGATTGCATGCACATCAGTTTAAGCATCCCTGTTGTAACAGTGAGCGCTCCTGCAGTCACTGCTTAGAGCTGAGGTCCCTGGAAGACCAGGGAGGCTCGGCCTCTCCTTGCTGCTTCAGCTCGCTGGGCTCTGGCAAGGTTTGGAGTATTTCAAGGGCTACAGCACAGCCAAGCACAAACTGATTATCATGGGGACAACGAAAGGCACAAGAACGTGGCCCTGGGGTCAAGGATGCACAAGAGTTTTCCAGCCAAACACTTCCTCCCCGCCTCCCTGCAATGGTAAAACTTAGTCTCTGCCTCTATTCTCAGAAACGTCTGGACTGTTTTAACTGAAATTTCCCCACAAATTAAAAAGAAACCTGGAGCAAACACTTGCTACTTCTAAATTCAACCTGAGTGGGTAAAGTTTGGCAGATAGAAGCAACTGAAAAAAAAGTGAAAAAAGGATTAGATTACATGAAAAGGCAGCAATAGGAGCCTCTACTTACCACTGTTGCTCTGCAGGCTCACAAAGGCATTTCAACATTTATGCTTATAACCAGTCATACAGTCACATCAGGATAAAAAGGAAAGGAATGAAGGCAAAGGTGTTTTAGCAGACACTAGCAGGATTTGTGACTCTGTAAACAAAGCAGTAACTGCAGCCTAGCCTCCCTCAATAGGAGATGAAATTTGCTATTGCTAACAAGAGATTTTCTCTTGCATTTTGTGGCAAAAGCAATTTGCATGGGCAAACTTCAATCCACACAGAGTCAAGGGTCTGACCACAAGCCCCAAAGCTAAATGTCTATGGCTGAAGACCTGCAAATTGTCTGAAAGCAAGCATTTAGGTGAAATGATTAACAAAAACACAAGTTGGATGAAAAAAAAATATAGGAATATGTTAGTTCATACAAAAGCATATGAAATATGTTTGCTCCCCAGCTGGTACCAGCTACAGTTGCCACCCAAATAAAAAGAAAAAATGCAACCCTTTCTTAGAAAGAAACAGAAGAAGCACCTCCACAGTCACTACTGCCAGTGCAGGGCCTGATTCAAAGTCATGAAGGTAGCAGGCATCATGATTAATATGCTCTGAATCAGGTCCATGGTGGAGAAACAAAAGCTTATGAGCCATCCAAAGGCTCCAGGAGGCAGAACAAACACCCTTATTCATTAGCCACAATTAGCACTGTTAACTCTCCACGCAAAGAGCACAAAATCCAATCAAAGTTCGAATCCCACTCCCTCTTCAGACAAGAAGGATATCATAGCCGAAGCGAATGACATCATTCAGTTTTAGGGTGATGTACTTCTGGTCAGGAATCCTCACGTCATTGACGAATGTCTGCAGGAAAGAAGCACAGGAATGGTTTTTGACTGAGTGTATCAAGGTGATGCATCTCAGATGGACGGGGCTCCTGGAGGGCACCCGTGCCCATCTGCCAACGGCACTGCACACATTCAGGGTGCACCAGCACAAAGTCAGCCAGGCGAGGAGCTAAGTTCCCTAGAAAAATCAACACCAGCAAGTAGCTGCCATGGGCAAGTCTGAAGCATAATCGGGGTGCTCTAAGCAAGGTGCTCTGAAGGGACCTCTAGGGAGATTTACTTTCCACCAACTGCAAATGAAATTTTAGTCCCCAACTTGAACAGGTAAATGAGGTGCCTGAAGTTAGGAACTTCAGATGCTTTTGGTTCTCCTCCGCCCTTCACAACCAGCAAGAGCAGCAAACTGTGCAACTCATAGTCTAATTACTGAGCTGGGAATCAGCTTTCCACTGGATGTCAAAGACTGGTGTCAGCCCCAAGGCCTGGTAATTTAACAAGCAAAGCCTATCACAGAGGAAGGGGGAAATGAAAATGCACAGGAAAACAAGCATTTGCAGTGGCATCACCATTATGTCTGGGACCACATTGTCCAAGGCATCAC
The DNA here is from genome assembly GCA_031468815.1 of Morus bassanus. Taxonomy (NCBI): domain Eukaryota; kingdom Metazoa; phylum Chordata; class Aves; order Suliformes; family Sulidae; genus Morus; species Morus bassanus. The sequence goes on from CM062572.1 coordinate 10,565,188, forward strand.
ATATCAGTACAACAGGCCCCTCGCACAAAAGATTCACAAACTCATTTTTCTGATGCTCCAGGCAGTTAATTGTGGCCCAAAGAAACTAAGTCATCCTTATAAAGGTGCAAGAAATGTACTACATAGCTGCGAACAAACGTCTTGGATATCTCAGATGCCTGCTTTCCAAAGGGACCCCTGAAGGAACAACTCTCACAGAACAACGGAGGAACTAATCACGCAGTTATGGACATCTTTCACAAATAAACCCATGTACTTTTGTAATAACCCAGGCCAAAGAAAAATAAATCAGAAACTCAGCTGAAGAAGCACCAGCGTGCTGATGGGGATTAGGCACTCGGCTGCAGCCGGGGCAGTCACAGACACCAGGAGCTACCCTACCTCGCAAGGTGGGATTCACCCAGCCTCAGGGACCAGAAATCCGCTGCTGGGGCTTTGTAGCCTCAATATACAAATGCAGCTACACTCTGATGACTCAAAATTATGCTAGAAAATTAATTTACATGCTTTCACCACTGAGGCACAGTCTTCTCCTTCTGCCTTCTCACCTCAGCCAAACCAAACATGCATGATAAGACCAAGTATTAACCACAGGGGAAAAATAAATGCTAGAGTAGGAAACTAGAACCTCAGCAGACAACAGCCCCCAGCTTCCTGGTAATTTACAGAAGAGCTTGGGAACAGGCCTGTAATTTCAGAATAAAAGCCGTGAAGCTACTTAAAAGGCACGGAATTCCTATTTGCATGAAATTTTTTAATATTTAAAAATCCCACAACAGTCAGATCTGGAACAGGAATAATTATTTGCTGAATTTTCAGCAAAACAAAAGTCTGAAGGAAAATCCATTTTGATGTTGTTACCTATTCGTCCATGGTTACTTCAAATAAAATCACCTAAGGAAACTGCTTATTGCAGCTAGAAATACTTCCTTCACAACCAAGAGACCATTAATAGAGACTGCAGAATCAGCTGAACATTATAATAAAAACAATACAAAACATTCCAACAATTAATATGAACCAGATTATCCAGCAAAGCCGTATAACGCGCTGTTGACAAGCCATAAAGTAAATACAAAATAAAAGCAAATTCTGAAAATGGAATTAAAATCAAGGTCTTCAAAAGTTATTTCTTTAGTCTCAGGGGGCAAAACAAGTTTTCATGAAAATTTTCAAGTAAGGACCTATGTTTCTTTCACACAAAATAAATTCAGTTTGGCCACAACAGTCTCCAACAGAAAAGTGTTTGGCCAGCTGCAGAAGACAGGCACTGGTATAACTCCTTTTACTCCACTGCCCCTCTGAGCACAAGTCTATTATTAAAATGTTGTAAATTCTCATGCTTTAGCACGTGAAGATATTAGAGAATTAGCGAACAAGCCTTCCTTCTCTTGCAAGCAGAATTTTCAGCTGCTATTTTGCCACCATGAGTTAAATACCACAGGTTTTGAACAAGGGATCCAGCTAGAGCCCAGACCAGTTACTGGAAATATTCCCATTTCAGCAGGGCTCTGTGCCTTCAGCTATCAGGCTGAGAAGGATTAACACTCATTCTTGCTGTTTTCAGATGCCTGAAGAGGCAGAACAGTTGAGGTTCGCTTTAGCCACTGTTTTTGTACAAGTTTCTGGGTTCGTCTTGTGGTTTTGTGGCTGTGGAGGGCTTCTGTTTCTAAGCCCAAAACAATGACTGCAGTAAAACCCCTAACTGGGAATACAATTATGTGAATCTAGCAGAGGAATAGCTCCGCTGTTATGAAGAAACAGCCAAAAAAGAGGCATGCTATGACATTAGGACAGTTTAAACTACAATGGTGTATTTAAAAATCACAGAATTCAGGTGGGCAGACAAAGCCCTCACTGAGCTGCCTACCACCACCGCATGAATCAGGACCAGAGCAAGGTTAAGATTCAGGCAGGCTCAGCTCCCTGTTCCGGGCTTATATTATTCCTTGGTCTTCACACAAACCAGGTTCAAGGCAGGCAAAAGAACAATTTTTGTTATTTATATTAAAAAAAAAAAAAAAAAGGTGTTTTTAAGTATTTTCCCCCCAAAGAAATTAAATGTCTCATCATCCCATGAATCACTCCTTGCACTGTCAACTGAATTGCCTAAAGGTCACCCTGCTCTTGCTGAACAGCTGCTCCAGAATCTTCACCAGTGTAATGTTAACATCCCCAAAATGAGACTGAATTTATTTCCTCCTCTTTTGCAAGACGCTGTATGATTTTGTGAGCCCTGAAGCATTGTACAAGGACACCGGAAGAAAAGGAAAAAGAAATACAATATTCACCAAAGCTTTCCCCTTCTAAGATGAGATGCTACATGACCTCCATCTCAGGCCTTGCAAATAATCATGTATGTTTAGCTTAACTCATGCCAACAGTTGCAGTGACCCAAAAGGGTCTAACAGTAGAATTAAGTAAGCGCACAAGCACTTGCAGACTCAGCATGCCACGTATTTGCTTCCATCAGCCAGGAGGTTTGCTACTTACGCCATTTAAGCTCCCGAGATCCTTCACCCAGTGCTCATCTTTCTCCTTGTCATAGTTGATTACAGCATGCTGCTTATCGACACTGCGGGACTGGCAATGAAAGCACAATGAATGTGAGACCGGTCAGGCATAAGAAACACTGTTAATCAAAGCAACATTTAGACACCAAACTAACTTGATACGGGGTAGGGAGAGAGAGGGGAAAAAGCAGAAAGGATTAAATATTATTTACTAATATAAATAACCAAAGGATAAACAGTAAATGCTTCCATCATTGTTTAAACAGTTCACTGAAGACAATACACTATTTGCACGGGGTGTGTGGGGGGGGAATTACTGAAGGCTATCAAGAATATGCCATAATTTCAATAAATTATATCAATACACACTGAAAACAAAACTAGTTAAACTGAAAGCCTGGGGGCAGGATCTCATCCAGTACAAGCTAGAAGAGCTCCATTTTTCACCAGCTGAAGCCAGTGGCCTCATCACTAAGGACATTCCTATTTGGGATGATTTCTTCCTATTTTTCAAAGAGAAAAAAATCATTTTCAGTTATAAACCAAAGTTATTCACAACAATGTATACTGTTCCCAGGATTATGTCCTGGGGTTGATTTAAATTCTAGGATGTTTTCCAAGTTGGAGGGAGGTTAGTGAACTTGGGATGAGAAAGAAAGCAACTCTAGGAAAATTCAAATTTAAAGCTAGGTTTGAGAGCAGTGAACTGGACAGTGATTTGGTACCACTGGCTTTGCCACAATGCACACAAGTATCAATTGCACCTTATCTTCAAAACAGAGTATGACACTTCACCAGGAATAGTGTCAGACTTCTGAGGAAGAAGTATTATAACAAAATCTCTGAATAATTTTGAAATATGGTGTGTTACTGCTATAAAGACACCACACTGTCTGTATTTAGACCTGCTGCCTCTCGTAACTTGAATTCTTGCTGCAGTTGACCTCAACCGGTCACTGGAACTGGTCGCTCCATCAGCACGCGCACGTGGCACTGAGACGTCCCGGGTATCTCAGGCCAGGGGAGGGGAGGGCGTACTACCAGAACAGGGAGATGAGCCAGGCTCTAAGTCAGCTAATTCTCCTCTTCCTGGGCATCGACCAACAAGTTCTTGGTGAAAAGTCCTTCCCTTTTCCCAAGTATAAACACTCATTTCCACAGCACTGCTTTCAGCAAGCCATTATCTGCTTCCTTGCAAGCATGCAGAGGCAAAGACTATTTCAGGGGAATTTCTTGGTGAAAACACAGAGGCTTTTTCTGTACAAACTGCTACCATTTGCAGGAATTTCTTCTGCCCCTGCCAATGTCAAGCACATTGGTAATATCCCAAACAGCTGATAAATGGCACCTCCTCCGCCTGCACAGCATATGTCAGCCCAGGAGACCTGTCCTCCAGAATAACCCTGGAGTACCAATATGAAGCAAGCACGTACTTGGCCAGAAGACTGCGCTCCACCTTGCGAATGTCCCTCCCTCACACCATCCACGACATGCCACCGCAAGCAGAGGCAGTGAGGGGAGGGACAGGTGACTCCAAGCCTCCCGCTGCCTCACTAATACAGTTATCCACACACTGCTGAATTCAATTCAAGGTGTCAGCTCACATGAGCCCCAGCTGAAAAATGAGGCAGCACTTGATGCTTTGCTGCCCAACTAGTGCTGCTCAGACAGCAATCGCTCCCCAAAGAAACAAAAAGTAACTGGTGGGACAGGCAGAGACAATGTGGTCAGGGACACCCCACTCGTATCTCCTGCTACGCCAAGCCCCAAATGCGGGAAGTAACGTCCAGCAACACCCTCCCAGGAGGGGCACACACAAACCTCTCACCCCCATGCAATCCCCACACCTACTGTCTGACCCCAGCCTCAAGGTAGGGCAGGTCTTAAGCGTTTGCAGGACAAAGCTGCTGCTTCTCTCTGTTACTGTTCACATTAGATGCAGCCCCTCAGTCCAATTTGCAATTGCCTAAGTGGCCATGGCAGGTATGTGCCGCCTAAGGTAAGGATGGTCCAGGTAAGGATGGCTGAGGGATGCTGCCCAGGACCTGCACCTTGGCACATGGCCCTGAGGATGGGAACGTCTCCACCTGCAGCCTCTTGTACCTCAGGAGCTGATGCTACACAAGCTGGGGTTGTGTTTAACCTGCCACATGGTCCCTCACACCCTTTGGGAGGATGCAAGAGGGTATCCTTCCACTGCCCTGCCTGCCCAGGGTCCATCCCCGCCACAATCAGGCTGTGTGGGCACTGCGCCTGGGCTGGGCTCCCAGAGGGCTCACCGCACCTTACCTACAAAGTGGATGGGGAAAACTGTCCCCACTCACAGCACGGGTAGAAATCCCCTTTCCCCATCCGTGGGCATTTATGTAACTGCATTTCATCCTGCCGGCCTCAAAGGCAACCACGCACAGGGGTCCTGCCTGCACAACACAAATGCAAGGTCTTCCCCAGTCCCTCTGCTACCCAAAATTGTGGGCATCACTGTTCCCAATGGGATGTGAGGGAACATTGATTAACTGGTGCAGCAGTGTTTGCTTTAGCTTTTTACAGCATGTCACAGACACTCATTTAAAGATTAACAGAATTTAAAGGCAGCAGAACAATACTTCCAGCCCCCTTCCAATGGCAGAAAAGGCTTCCACCCCAAAAAGCCAATCCAGACCAAAAAAACTGGGTAGATTTTATCTGGTACCAAGTCACAGGTCATCTAAAAAAGGGTTTATTTCTGGGAACCAGCTGTCTCCCAAAAATTCAATTTGCCCTGGATCTGACCCTGATGCAAGTCAGCACAGCCTTTGGGCTGCTGTACTTCACAACAGCTGACTACAGCCACTCACAGGGGTCCCAAACCAGACAAGGGTCATCACAGGGGAGCAGAGACATATTCCAGCAGCATTATATTCCCCTATGTAAAAGCAGGAAGAGGGCACCAAAGGAACCGATTTATGCCAAAACTTCCCATCTTCCAGTGAAGTTTCAGCTATGTTCAAGACAGCCCTTTGCAAATGGAGTCAAAAGGACATGCAAAATCTGACCCACAGTCTTGATACTACCTCTCAGCATCTCTAAAGAGCACACCAGGAACACAGCAAACTGTTACACAGATTGCACTTCTGTGAAATTTCATGCTTTTGTGGAGAAGAGAGGCATTTTCTTAGTTTTGCTTATGTTAAACCAGCAAACATCACAGGAGCTGGCAGCAGGAGTTCCTAAGGGCCTGTCTCCAAGGAAACTCAACTTAAAATAGCTAAAAATCACACCTTATTTATTTTGATGCAGACTTGCCAAAGGTCACTCTTACTTGAGAGCCGAGGTGTGCTTTATTTCAACATCAGTCACATTTAATATAAACTGCTGTTCTGTGCAGTGACAGCAGCAACCCAGCGGCTGATCGTGCTTTTGTTCTCAGTGAGGAGCAGACTGCCTCAATCCCACTTCCAAAGAAAAGACTAACCGATTTCCAGACTGGTAACAGCCAAGAGGCTGAGAACAGTCCTGCAGAAGTCACTTCAGCCCAGCAGGCCAGTGCTTTCTAATGCATGACCTACTGAATCACAGAAAGTGATTTAAGAAGCCTGAGTCAACACATGTTATAGAGCGGCCCATGGGTGCGGAGCTCCCAGCGATCTGCAACTCCACTGGAAAGATATTAAATGGCATCCATAAATTGAAAAGCTGCAAGTTGACTGAATTACAAATATAAGAGAACTCCCTAGCTTAAATGCACACTTGCACCAAATACTGAGCCTTGCTTACCATCAGTCACAACCTCCACAACAAAACGCAAGACTGATCCACCTGTCGGGAGGGGGGACACAGGTCCAAGCGGGAAAAAAAAAAAATTCCCAATAAAGTGTTAAAAAAAACCTGAAGTGCCTATATCTAGATGTCAAAAGCAGAAAATAACCACTGCACCCTAGCAGTTAATCTGTTTCAACAGAAAAGCACTTGCAAAGTGGCGAGCAGCGCTCTTGAGCTATCGCAAGGATCACTGAGATTCTGCTTGGATCTGAACAACAAAACCAGAGCTGGAGCACCTCAGATGAGATTGGGAAGGGGAAAAGAAGGTAGGGAAGGGAGGTGTCCTCCTAAGCGCTAGTGATCTGCAGGCAAGAAATAAGGCTTCACTCTGAGAATGAATGAAGAACCATGTCCCAACTCTGGACCCGTTATCAAATGAAAACAACTCTCGGGGAAACACAATGTGTGCTTTTCTGATTAACAACACTTACAGTTCTTGGAAGGGAAAACACAGACACTGATTTGTCACTACACGAAGCTCATCCAGGGCTTGCATTTCCAGACAATCAAATCACTTCCTAATATAAGGCTGTCCTGCTTCTCCATCATACTATCTACAATGCATCATGTTTTAAATACCTAGTAGTCAAAATGTATATGCGGCATACATATGAAGACAGAGGTATTTTATAGCTCTTCTTTATACCAAGATCGTATTAAACAGATAGTCCAAATCACAGATAGGAATGCCACCTCTGAGTCTGCCAGTCCCATACCGGTACCAACATTTTGGATCATCAGTCTCCAATCAAACATGCAACCAGGCAGCTCGCTTGCGATTCTCAAAACTGCACGCATCAAATCAGCAAAAGCCCCTGCTTAGAATGGGAGCAGCAAAAGCAGCTTCAGAAGCACGCAGGAGTCTCCACAGAGGTCCACATCACGCTAGCTACATGTGCTGCAGATACCCTACAGCTTTGTGTTTGGTGAAGGGTCTGATACGTAGAACAGGGCACTCGGGATAAAACCACAAGCTGCAGAGACGCCAAGCAAAACCCACAAGGAAACAAGGCCTGCTTAGGAAGGCAGGTGGAGAAATACAGCTAGACAGCCTGCCTTTCCCCACAGGGCCAGGGAGCAGACGCAGCTCAGCTGTCTACGCAGATACAGATGCTGCTTTTTCCCCAGGAGAATTACCATGGGCAAAACCCTACTGCTCGGGGCTGAGATTTGGACCTCAGCCCTGCCAGTGCCATGAGGCATTGTGGTATTGGAGATAAAATAAACAAACGAGAGCAGTTTCCCTATTCCTCACTGCAGTCTGTTGTGCACGTCTGGCACAAGATAACTGCAGCATTCTGGTGGCAGCGCGCAATAAGCATTTGCTCAAATACTTTCCATAGTGAACAGGTTACATTTCTGCCAGTACTGTGCTCCGCACAAGTGTCCCAGTAAGGAAATACAAACCTCTCCCAATGTCCCACTGTAGAAAGGACACAGGCAAAGCCAACTTAAAAAAAAAAAAACAAAAAAAAACAACAACAAAAAAAAAAAACAAACACAACCCAACCCCAAACCCAACACAACAAAAAAAATCCCTTGCATTCTGGCCTGAAATATGATTTTTTGCTCCTCAAAAGTAAAACCCCAGATTACATTTAATGACAGATATGAACACTGAGTCTCCCTCTTTCACCACGATGCATTTCACAGTGTTATGTATATTGGCCACTTCAGAATATACTTTTCCAGAATATTAGTGAATGCTCTGTCCTGCCCCAGGCTAGTTGCAAGTGAGACACCCCGACAAGAGGCAGCCTGATCACTCCCAGGGGCATGTGCTGCCGGTTTCTAAATGACTCTGCCTAAGCAGACAAATGTCTTTTCAGCAGGTGTAACCACCTCATCTTGAAGCTAGACTCACATCACAGCTCCCAAGCTGCAGAGGCTCCTGCCCTGAGTTTTGCTGCATTCAAGATCATGGGTTTTTTAGTGGATCTGCGGCAGGACCAGGGCCTGACTATTCATGCAAAAAATAAGGCACTGAACAAAAGAGAGAAATCCCCCAGGAAAATGAAACTGTAATCCCCACAGCTTGGCAAAGGGATTTGGAGGCTGGCATAGTTCCCATAACTTAACCCGTTATTTTGGGGTAGAATGGGTATTTGCTGCTGTTTCCCCTTTCCCAAAGTGGAGCTCTGGTTTGAGTGACCCAGGGTCAGATCCTGACTGCAGGCAGGGAACAGGTTGCCCACAGATGCAGTGGCTTTCCCTTCATTCTACATGGCCACCCAGGAGGCACGGAAAAGCATCATCTTAGGTGGGGCAGAAGCCTAAATTTCTAGCACAGCCGAGCTGTGTGCTAGTGCCTGGATCAGGATCTCAGACATGGTCCCCTTTTTCCCTGCCCACTCTGGAGAGGGACAAACCCTCCCTCCACAGGCCAGGCTTCCAGCACCTTGCCAGGCACGTGCAGCCCTCTCACCTCTAACAACCACCTGCCTGCAGTGCCACTACCACCTCTCTCCCTACCCTGCCTCCAGCAATGAACCCTTCCAGGTTTGCCACTCCTGCCATGCCTCCAGCCTCCTCAACCCACATTTCATCAGACATCTTAATCCTCCCATCAACTGCACATTAACAGAAAACAATGGGAGAGGCAAGAGCCAAAAAAACAACTCTAGGCCTGGAAATACGGGAAGCGCATCCTTCCTCCCACAGCTGCTGCCCAGGCACCTGGAAACACTACCTGTCAAAAAGCAGAGCCTTCCCAAGGCTAGATCCTTTCCCTTCTGCCTGTAAGACACCTCCTTCCCTTGTGACACCTAATGAATGACTGTCTCCGGATCACTGCAATTACCAACGCCCAGGGACTAACTTAGGTGCTGGTTTACACCCTCTGGATAACTGCAACAAAACAGCACGAGTGGGACACCACCTTGTTCTGACTACAGCTTCCCACTCCAGCCCCAAACACTCCCATGGGGAAGCGGGTCAGGACACAGAAGGCAGCAGAGATTCCCCATGGCTTCTCCTGGGAGCTCCCAATACAACCTGAGTGAAGGAGGGATACAACTTCTGCACCGCAGTGAATTCACCTAGAAGTACCAGGAAAAAGATAATCTACCAAGCTCACACCATCTGCTTCCTCCCAGTGTAATGCTGTAGACAAACTACAACCACGCCTATACGCACTTGTTTATGTATACACTTACTAAACTACACAGGAGAGACATCGTATTATCAAGTACGGCCCGGGGAAGGTAGGGTACGTCAGGTCAATGAAACCTTAATTTGACCAGATGTCACATACACACAGAGTTCACCATCGTACTGTATTATTTGTGGAGTGCGCCATGCACCCTGCGTACCGAACACGGAACAGATCCTGTGGGGAAAAAATATCCAGTAACGACACAATAACAGATTGCATCTTCATGCCTATGTACACAGGGGCAGAAGCAAGATTACACAGGCAATCTTCACACTGTTATAAACACTTGACTTAGCAGCCATAAGAATGTTCCTTCAGCACCTATAACACTTATAATTCCCTAGCTTTTTATCAAAGCAAGCTAAAAAGAGGGAAATGCCTATTCAAGCAGTATCAAGTAACCATTTATCTGATTCACCAGCAGAATGAACTTGTATGCTCAGCTCAGAAGCCCCTAACACTTGAACTGACTAATTGATACCATAAGCAGCCTGCGATGTCCCATATGGACCAGTGACAGATGCTTGGCTAGTAGCTTTCACAGCTATCTGCTGACATCAGAATAAAAGCAAGTCTTGAGCCCATCTCAGGCCTAAGGGAGATGCCGCTCAGTGGTCATATCTTGTAATGCCCGCTTTCTCCACACTGAACAGCTTCTGCTCTATATGCACCACCCTCCACTCTTCCAAGACCTGCTGCTCCTCCTCTCTGCGCACATGACAGACTCCTTGTGCCTCCCTGCTCAGCCAAATCTTAATCTCCTGGTGAGGCTTTATAGAGTAGAAATCCAACGACTAAATGCCCAGGTCTGGCATCTGGCTTTCTGAAACACAGGTCAAGAGGTTGAACTCTGGAAGTATCATTATACTCTTGGCTTGTCCTCGCACTTTCCTCGACAGCTGTTTTGACCACTGTCTGAGTCAGGATACCAGGCTAGATGCACCTTGATCTAATCTAGCGCAGCTGCTCTTACACAAGGCTGGAGTTTAGATGTATCCCTGTGCTTAGTTCCTCTTTGCCCAACCTGGGACAGTTCTGTTCTCCAGTCTATCCCCCCACCAACCTCACTCCCAGATGAAACATGATTTAAGACAATAGTATCAAGCAAGTACCTGCTGACCACATGCACACTCCAACTTTTTTTCAAAGGTCTGGAACTTGGTCAAACACATTTAGATTACTGACGGGGGGGGGGGGGGGTGTATTAAAAAAGCGTCACCCACCAGCTCTATGCCAGAACTTCAAAGAACAGGTTAAACATACTTTTAAATAGTTTACATGAAGAAAACAGCATTTTTCTCAAAGTTGCTCTCAGCGAAGACGGAAGAAGTGAGCTGACTGCATCCAGAACACACTAAAACAGATGCCTGGAAAATAAACTCTCATCCCAAACAGTTACTTAGTTTAGCAGAGTTATAAGCAATGGAAAACAGCGTCTCCTGACAGAAAGTGTCAAGCTGTCTTAAAAGGCACACAGGACAAAGGCATAAAACAGAAAGCATCATGCTATCTGCACCTACTCCTGCTGTAACTCACACTCATATGTACAACCTCACCTGGTATAGGACAACAGCATGCCCAAACCATCGCTCTAGAGAGAGGGAAATACTCAAGGGAGCACTTTCCCAAATCTTCCAGTAAACATCTCTCTCTCAAACAAAAACAGGGAAATCATGACCTTGCTTTCCCTACTGTTAAATATTTACATTTAGCAAAAATGCAGAAGAGGCTTTGTTTAGGGGCAGAGGGGAAGGTTTTAACGGTTACGTGAAAATTTTGAGTTTGCAAAATGTTTGTCCCCTGAGTAAATGACCATCACATTAAGCAAATGATCAAAGCTGATAAAAATGGCAACTATATTTCCCAAAAAAGGGGCGGGGGGAGGAATTACTTTGTTCAGGATGGTCCAAAACCGTTCTTATTTTTTGGTTTTTTTTTTGTTTTGGTTTTTGTTTTTGTTTTTTTAAAAAAGTAAACCTTTTCTGAGAATTACTTCTACCACCACCAAGCTTCACAGAAAAAACCATGCTAGTGGAAGTTAGTCAAGGTCTAGATCTTCATGTTCCTGCTGTTTCTTGACTGTTACCTGAAGGGAGCCAGTGAGACTGTTGAACAAATCAAGCACCGTTCTTCAGAAAAAGGGCAGAACTGAGCCTTTGACTCTGCGTAAAAACCCTGTGCATGCCAAGCTACGCTGCAAGGCATTTTCGCCCGTGCATTAACATTCAAACCCAATGTAAATCTCGCATTTACTCGTACTAGAAGCTTTACAGTGCTGCAAAAACATTTAAAATATTTCTAATCCTCTTTGTAGGTATAGAAGATTTCAAGGTAAATTATGTTTCCCCACATCAAACCTACTTAAAATTAAGCTTAAAGACTCTGGTTTCCTTCACCTCTTTGTTAACCAGAAAGCAAATTTAGTACCTGTATGAAATAAGTAAACACAGGCGAAACTAAAGCTTGATTGTTTGGTGACAAAGCCATCATTTTTTGCTGTTTCGGCACCTGATACCTTGAGACAACATGTTCCAAGAAAGGATCAAAACACACGACACTCCTAAAACAGTAGAATGAGAAACACAAGACTGCGAGGTCTCCAGGACCAGGGTTATCTCTGTGTCCTATGTTTGCACACTGTCTAATCAAGTCTCAACAGGGAACCACAAACCGTATCACAATGAAATCACTAAGCAGTAACAGCCTTAGAGACAAAAAAAACACCGACCAGGTCATCCAGTCCATTCCCCAGATACTGCCAGTCTGCTCGCAGTTGTGTGCTTTAAGGGATTAAAAGCCAATATCTTGAAATATATAAGGAAAACAACTGTGCAGTGTATATACTGTTTCGGGGTCAGTACCGCAGAAATACTACAAGTGTGAACACTGTCACAGCAGCTCTGTCCATCTGCTCCGATAACTGCCCTGCTTCTTAAGCTTTCCCCAAGACAAATCGTTGTGCCAGTCTGCACAACGATTTTGTGACATGGACAGTCACAGTAGGAAAAAAGTCTATTTTTAGATCTCATCCTCCATCTGCTCAGACACAACTTTGCTTGAATATCAAGTCTCTGTTCACAGTCTCTCTTCCGCATTGAGTCTTACCACAATCATCTCATTTGGAGCCCAAGGTAGCTCTGGAAAACATCTTTATAAGCAAATGGCTAGCTAAATAATGTGCTGTGCTGTTCAAAATAAGACCTTACATGTGATCCTAGAAAAAGGTTTATTACTGGAGATAGTAAACTAGTATGTTTATAAAGGGTCACATGTAACTCGCCCCATCAACATAAGCAGCTGGCTTTTACAGACAATCCAGAGCCTTCATTCTGGTGAAATAACAAAAACCTCCTTTAACACCACCACCACCACTACCTCTGAGCCCCCAAGTACAACCACTTCATTCTCACAGATACTGCTAGCTCCTCCAGTAATCCCAATTCATTTATCTTGTAGAAAAGAGCGTGGCAAACGTAGAGCGTCACAAGGTTGCTAGTCCATACACACCACTGACAAGCCAGCTCAGACTTGCAAAGAAGCACAAAATACTCCCTGTGGTACAGAGCAGCTCACAATCCACACTGTCCAGTTAACCCCATAAATAACCAGAGAAACAAGCAATGCGTTTTAAGCATGACTGATATCTGGGTACTTTTATTTTAGGGTGCACAACTTGGGACTTGATTCTCAGAGTGCTGAACCCTGAGAGTGAAAAAAAAAACCTCAAGTACCTTCAAAAGGTATTAAGATGGACACCCTAAAACTCAGGCTGTTTTTGGAAACCAAGGCCACTGTGTACGTTTTCACTCTTCAAGTCACGAGAGAACACATTTCTAATGTCTCACCTCTACATGCCTCACCAGTGAGACCGGTAGAAACATGAAATAATTCATAGGAAATTCATAGGTGATTCATAGGAAAACCCAAACAGACGATCTGCTGTTGAACAGGAGTATGCTTCAGACTCCACCACTGCAGCACAGGCATGGCATTCACTGCCAGCTAGCAGAGCAGCACAAACACTGCAAGCCCTCCTTTTGTGGACACTAACATTTTATTACAGCTAGACAACACCTCGTCTTCCAAGTACACCTCGTACAAGAACTTCTACCCCCCTGAACAGATCTCCCACTAACATAGTGTACAAAATCCCTGCAGTAACTACAAACACAGCCTGCCTTGTAGAACATCAGCAAGGCATTTAGGACTTAACTATAGGGGAGGGAGTCCCTGTTGTGCAGCTTCCTAATTTTGCCAGGAACAGGCACATTTGCCACCTCTGTAAAGGGACAAAAGGGGCCAGGCAGGTGCAATCAAACATTTTTTTGCATTTAAGTACTCATGGCATGGGTCTAGCAGAAACACTAATTTAATTCTGAGCTTCTATAAATTCCTGAGCTAAACTGCTCCTGTCAAAAGCTCTTTGCAAGATTCCAGCTCCGTTTGTTTGGAGTGACGTCCATTACATTGTGCTGTCAAACATCAGACCACAGTCAACTCTTCAGACACGTTGGATTAGGTCCAGCAGAGAAACACACTGGTATGGGGAACACTCATAGAAGCTGCAAGTTTGCCCAAGCAACACAATTACTTTGAGAAGAGGTCACCACCTTACTCACTCCACCAAACAGCTGGAGTTTCTCTGCTAAACATCAATATTTCCTACCATCATAAAAAAAACCCTTAAGTGAGACATACAAACACTGACAATTTAATCAAAGGGAAAAATAGGCAAACAAAAAACCCTGCCCCCGTTTAAATCACACATACTAGCAAACAGTGCACGTATCAAAAGCTACAAAAAACAGCCACATAATCGCAGATCAAGACAGAATGGTATGTCTTTGCTTACTACTAGTAGCACTGAGATAGTTAATCTATTTCATTAATCTCCCACCACTACAGCTCCTATCCATCTGATGACATGGCAATTTGAAAGAAACCTCACTTGCACTTTCACAAACATATGAAGTCTTCATGGGAACCGCAGACTCAACATAAAAAAGGAAGTTCCTTTTCAAAGATGTCATTTGAAGAAAGCATGCAACATCTCTACAGATCCCCAGCGTTACATTCCCATCTACTGCATCTTCAGAAGAAATAACAAAAAAAAAAAAAGCCGTTACCTGGAGCATCAGTTCACAGTCATCTCTGCCAACAAATATCATCTCCCGAGGGAGCCGATGGCGAATGCCAGTGCTGCTCACCAGGAACCACGAAGTCACGCTCATTTTGGCACTTGGCACTTAATCTTTATACATCCTAAACACAAAAAAACACGATACATAGTAAGCAAGTAATGAAGTCTGGAAGTACACCAGTGCATAGCTGCAGTTCCCAAATTTCCCTGTGCCATGGGACCCAGTGCTGCCTCTTGCACTTTGTGTTCATGTCTTAAACGTCTCATGGCAACAAGCACTTGTGAAGTGTGTGCCAGGATCTGCTGCCCATGTGCCATGTGTCGGAGCTCTGCAGCCCTGGAAATATTCCCACAGCAAAGTAAGACTAAGGGTCTGAAGAAAGGATTGTTTTAAAAATGAAGCATGCAGCTGAATCCAATCAATGAAATGATGAAATATACGGGGGGGGCGAGGGGCAGGGAAGACATCTTTTCCAGAACATTTCCTCGTTCCTAACACTGTGCACGAATCACAGCTCGAGCTCCCCCCATGATCAAAGATCTGGACCAGCACATCAGTAAGGTGACATAACCTGGCTCCCACAGCCTTTCACGGTACACTCCCAGGAGCTGTTACACCGGTGCTGGGAGGAGAACAGCCTCCCTATTGCTCATCCCACTTCCACACTGATGTAAGTTGGGAGCCCACAAATCCTCCCTCCCTTCCTTCCTCCGTCACTGCATGAGCTGGTCCAAAAACCAAGCCACGCCGCTACCCCAGGACAGGAGACACAGGCTGCCATTCCCACCGGGGGGGTTTGCTGTGCACCGCCCCTCTTTCCCCCGCGACAGGCAGAAGAGCAGGCAGCTGCAACCTGCGAGGGCAGCAGTGGCGTGCAGCGCTTATCGGGAACTCTCCCGGCCACACCTGCTTGTTGTCGCTGCTACCGCCCGGCTGCAGGCAGCCTGCTCCTGCGGCCTCTCCGCCTCCCTCTCCCACGATATCGCATTTTCCTCCCCCTGGTCGAAGGAAAACGAAGCGGCGCACAGCAGGCTCTCGCCTTCCCCTCACCCACCTCCCGGGATCGAAGCTGCATCCCCACGCGCACCGAGGGAAGGAGATCTCGATTTTACCCGGGCCGGGCTGCGCTCCCCGGCCTCCCCGCCGGCCTCCCCCGCGCCGGCGGCCCCGGGGAAGCGCAGGTGACACCCGCGGCAGGATGAGGGAGCTCCCCCGGCAAGGCGCAGGCCTGGCCGGGGGGGCGACGGCGCCACACGACGAGGGGCCGCACGCCCCGCCGCGGCCACGCAAAACCCCTCTGGCAGCCGGCGGCACGGGCTTCCGCGCCCGTGTCACGACATGCGGGCGGCCGCGCCGCGCCCGGCCCTGCCGGGGAAACGCCGACAAAGCGCCCGGGGAGGGGAGCCGGGAGCCGCCGGCCGAGCCCCGCGGCCGCCTCGCACCGCCCCGAGCCGGGCCGGGCCGCCGGGGCCGGCCGCCTACCCCCGGGCCCCGGCCGGGCCGCGCTGGCTGCTGAGGGGAGGGCGGGCAGCCGCGGCGGGCCAGGTACGGCGCGGGGTCCCCCCCCCCCCCCCCCCCGCCGCGGGGCGGGCCCGGCCCTTTGTCCGCCGGGGCCCGGTTCCCCCCAGCCCTTCTCCCGGCCGGCCGGTGCGGCAGGAGCCCCCCCGCCGCCCTACCTGCTGCGGCCCTCGGCGCGGTGGCAGGCCGGGCGCCGCGCCCCGCCAGCCGGCTCCGCCCGCCCCGCCGGCCGCTCCCGCCCCGCCCCGCCCCCGTGCGAGGCAGGTTCCCCACGTCAGGAGGCGGCTCCCGCCGCCGCGCCCCGCCCGCACCCCGGCACCGACCCGCGGCACGCGAGCGGCGGCGGGAGCGACGGAGGCCGGCGGGGTTCCCGGGCCGCGGCTGCCCGGCGCGGCCCCCGCCGCGCCCTGGCCCCGCACCCCTCGCCGCAGGCTCTCTGCGGGGCTCCCCGAACGCGAGCGGAGCCTCGCGACGCCTCCCCGGTGCGGAGGCGGCTCTCCCCGACCTTGGGAGGCCCGGCGGGCAACGCCGAGGCCGTGGGGCGGGAGAGGCAGCCCCCGCTAGCCGCTGGAGCCAGGCCAGCGCCAGCCTCTTCTCCCTCACCCTCCACAGGGCTTCGGGGAGCGGGCTGGCGTCCGTCTTCGCAGGAACCCCTCAGGTCCCCTGGCGGGGCAGTACCTAAAGGCGGCTGACAGGACTGGATTAACCTCAAGGATGCAGGCAGGGAGTAAGAGCCCAAAATGGGCGCTGTGAAAGGACACGCCATTTTATGGGTTCTTTTCTCTTGCAGGTAACTAGAAAATTCCTGAAGAGCAGCAAGTGCAGAGAGCAATAACCACTTTTTCCCCCATTGAGAGGAAAACTGAGTATTGCGATAATGGATCCAGCTATTTGCCGATGCAAAAGCTTTTTCAAGAGACACCCCCCCCGCCCAGCTCCTGCAGAAGTCAGCGGAGCTGCAAAGAGAGCAGCTATGCACTGGCTCCCCGGCTCCAGCTGGCATGGACTGCTAAGTAAAGACTACAGGAAGATGGCAAGTTCAAAGTGATGTTTCCCCAGGCTCCTATTCCAGCCAGAAGAGATGTCTTTGCATTTATATGATGTACATTTGGTTTTGAGTATTGTTCCTCAGTCACCTGCAGGAGCTTCCCGAGGTGTCTTCAGTGCTGTCTTCTAGAATTTTGGCTCAGAATGTAGCCTTAATAATGGCTGATGGCATGGAAACCATAGGCCCGCTCGCGGGGGGCTGTGCTACAGCAGCATCACTCTGTGGACTTACTCCTGGCCTACAGCTTCCAGTCAGGCTAATGCCACCACAGCCCAGAGAGCAGCAGGACCTGTCCCCCCAGGAATGGTGGTGGGGAGGGTCATCCATAGCGAGGTGCAGGGCCGCGGAGGATGAAGGAAAACAGCATTTCTTCTTTTCCTTCCTCTTTCTGAAGAGCAGTAGGACTTTGTTATTATTTAATTAATAGTATTATTGCCTTCTTTAATCAACATTTGACTTCTTCCCTGGCAAATACATCATGCCCCAGGATGTCTTCAAGGTGTGATTATCTTCAAAGGCTTCAAAGCTGGCTGAGGCTGCAGCATCTGTGTTTTATTGGAGTGCTCTTGCTATGTCCTCGGAGCTGAGCACCACGCCCTTGCAGCACGCCGTGTCCCTCCGACACCAGGCAGGAGGACAGGATGAGCAGCCACCACTCTGAGCGCTGCCATAAAGTAATAGAAATCCTTTATAAATAAAGATGGACTTTCACCATTTTACCAGTTTGTCCTGTTATTGAGTGATGTTTTATTATTGATTTAACTGACCTATAGCTTAAGTTTCTGTAAATATTATTCACTTCTTTCTGAACCACATCTGTTTACTGGAGAGGCTGCTCTATGAGCCGATCTGTAGAGCATCTCTATACTGCTGTAAGGAAGTAGGATAATTCACTTCTTTATACAAGCCTGCCATCTAGGCAAATCTTTGTTTTAAGTTACTATATAAAGGTTAGTGTTTGCTTTAATCTCTCTTTAAGCCCAGTTTTCCTGTTCATTTATACATGTGTATTTATCTGAGCAGTCAGTACTTTACTATTTATAGAGAAGAAAAATACGTTCCCACCACGTCTTCTGACCTGACTGAAGATGCAGTTCAGGCCAATGCACGAGGCCTGGCTGAAAGCTGCATTACAGCCTCTTTATTTTAGTCCAGTGATCTAAAGGGAATAAAAAAGCTACTAAGTGGAGTCCTTCCTTATCCTTTCTCTTCACCTCTCCCAAAGCAATGTGTGAGCACTGGGGACTGCAGAATAGCCTGGTGCTGCGCTGCCATCTTTAAATCCCAGGCAGAGTGCCTTTGTGGGAAAGAGAAGCTGTTGCAATGCTGTACTTTGATTTTTAGGGTTTTTTTCCTATTGGAACAAGCCCCGTTGGCAGCCACTGCAACCCGTAGGCTGCTCTAGTTTACACTGCAGGCTGACCAAACACACAAGTGCCTTTGAAAATATGATACCATGGAAGTGTCTTAAAATCATCTCTTCCTGCAGGGAGGAGGGAGAACCTGGGAACGACCTCAAGAAGTTGGGTGCAGCAGCAGCACAATGCAGCTCACACTAAGTTTGCAACAGAAGGTGCTTATCATGCAAATCTCTCTTTGTTCATCTACAGCACTGTCACCTTCAACTACAAGGGACATGCCCACGGCTGTATTAACCCGCATGACCCCAGTGGCAGGAGGTTCATTGTACCGTACATTGTGCAGATGCAGAGCAGGGACCAGTCCCCATCCCAAAGCACTCATATTCCCAGTAAACAAGGAGTCTGAAGGTGAGATAGAGTGCCCAGGCAGAAGAATAACAGCAGGTGCCAGGGCTATAGGAAAGCCAGAAAGCCAGATTTCTGTATCCAGAGCTGTTGAATCAGGTCTTCTATTCTACTGAAAAACCTTTTGTCTGACACCCCGAACCAACAGCTATCACAGCTTGGAGCAGAACCACTTTAGATCCCTACTTCAAAACAAAGATCCCACCACCCCCAGAGGAGCTGAACTAAATCAAGCTCTTTCTGCCAGGCTCTGATGTAAGGGAGATTTTTGACGGATTTCCCAAATATGAACCATCTTGCTGCAGAGGAGGCTTCTGTTCCAGATGGGTCATTGCCTGATCCATGTGGCTTCACCCTGAAGGGCAGTTTTCCCTGTGCATGAGCTAAGGGAAAGAAATAATTTGGGTTACTGCTCAGTTGTTCACTTGATGGGTAGTTTATAAGTAAAGATGTGCAGGACTGCTAGGTGAACTCTGCCTGATTAACCTGTCACAGGCTGGCTGAAATCCAGTGTGCACAGCTGCATGCACATATATTCACAGGCACTTGTACAGCTCGTGAATGTCTGACTGCTTTGCATCAAAGAGACTGTAGAAGAAGTCATCAGGCACTGTTCTGCAAGATTATTTCATTTGCTCTTTGCTAACTTCCTTTGAGATGCATCAGGAGAAGTTCACAAGTAGGCCATGCACGGTTTCTTAACACCCTTCTGCACTTGGATGAATTCTGCTCCCCAGTGATGACTTTCTTTCCCAGAAAGCGAAAATTGCAGCCAGGCCAGTTCTTGGGGCCCCGCTGCAGGGAGCTGCATACACTCTTCGTGTATGCCTGCAGCATTCTCACTTCGGATCAGGATTTCTGTGTTGATTTTTAATGCGAGCAGGAAAGATCTGTGGACTTTTGCAAGAGGACACTGCAGGTCTGAACCTGTGTCCTTTATACAGCTAATGGTGCTATTGCCTGCCAACGGGAAGTGTGGGATTGAGCCCTTTATTGTAGAGCCTGAGACCAAAGATTTTCATCACTGGTTCTGGATATCAGCATGAGCTGATCATCATAAAATGCAAATAATCCCCCTTCTGAATATGCTCTTTTTAAGTGCCATTTTGAAAATCTTTCCCTTGATTTTTTTTTTTTGTTTGTTTCTTGCTGATGGATTGATTTTTAAATGACTAGGTATTTGTCAAGAGTATGGATGTTTATCTTAATTTTAGTTAGACTGGTGTAACAACGTTGCTGAACTGAGTTTGGACCAGCAAAAGCAATCTGCCCCTCCTCTCTGTCTAAGCATCAATCTTTCGCTCTGCCCACTATCTCAGTTGTGCTGCTTGCCAACATTCCCGTCTCCTGTACAGCCGGGAGCAGGCTCCAATCCTGCCTAGTCAACTGGAAAACAATAAGACCATTCATGTGCATGGTTATTCACTTGCATAAATGTTTGCAGAGATACAGTCTGAGTGGGACAGGCCTCTGTCATTTGGATGGTTCTACAAGATGGATTTTTACAAGACTAGTATTTTTAACCCATTTTTAACCAGCTATAGAAACAGATTCTTAGCTGGAGCGTAGTGGCATTGCATAAAATGGCTTCAGTTTGGCATCCTTGTTTTCTACCAGCTGCAGAATTTTTCCTGTTTTTTTTTTAACCACAACATAGTCCCATGTACCAACATGTCATTTAATTTTGCTACTATGGAATTTACTAAAATAAAACCCTATATGTGTTAACACTTCTTTTCAGAATGTGCAGTATGGCCTTCTCCAGTCATCCTCTTTTATTCCCCTGCTATGGCTCAGAAATTATTTTCTTTTTATTATGTAGCCTAAATTGTAGAGCTATTTTTAATTTATGACCCTCATAACTCAAGAGGGGGCAGGAAGAAATATCAACGCAATAAAAGAACGGAGCTGGTGTAGTGTGAACATTGTCAGAATGTCTCATTTAGGATTTGTGTGGTATAAAACTTTGTTGAAAGAATTAAAAACACATACGCTTAACTGATTTCATATTTGGCATTTTTAATTAGTAAAAGCTCAGCAATGATGATGTCGTGCTGTCTGACGAGATTAGGTCAGATGATACATGGCTGTATGACATGGCATCTTAGACAGGAATCACCTTATGGCAAGTCAGAGCTATTTCAATATCACATTTAAAGAAATAGCTTCTCAGGGAAAGTTGATTGGTTTCATAAGAGAAGCAGCAGGGTTTTGAGGACTCCTGTGTGGGAGAATGGGAACAACGGGCAGCTTGAGATCATCTCTGTTTCAGGTTTTTTCCTCTTATTTGTTCGATTAATTTTCCCCTATGTGAGCATTTCCTATGAGAAAGGTTGCAAGTCTCCTTAGACAGAAAATATGATTTCACGTGGCCTGAAGAATCTAATGCAACATGCATGGCCAGAGGGCTGTACTTTGCCTTCCAAACCATGAGCAAATTCCTTACCCCATTCCTCTGCGGTTGTTATTATAACGGTAAGGCAAGAATATTCGGTTGAATACCAGGGATGCAAGATTTCCTTAAGCAGTTTTGCTCCAGTAACCACCTATGTTTTTCTTTTCCTTCCTTTTATCCTAGTACTCCACTCGTGCACTTGCGCATTTTCAAACCCAGCCCAAGGTGTCCTTTGGGAGTACATTTGCTGCAGCTGATGTCCCAAGGGTTTGCTTGTTCAGAAGATGCTTTATGGAACTTCTCCCATTGGATCAATTTCAGGCCTTTCTAGGAAAATCCTCATGATATTTAGTTCACTGGGGCCATTTGTTTGAAATTCATGAAGAGGATGGAAATCCTGGTTCGAATTTAAACACCAGTTTACACTAAAGAAAACTGAAATTGTCATTCGACAGGAGCTCACTGATTTATGAACTGCACAAAGTTCTCCTTGCCTGAGACTTATTAAGACAAGACTTAGAGACTCAGCAATGGATGAATGAGAACTCATGAAAAAGAAGTCATTCCTGTATGTTTTGATCAAAATAATGTATTTTACTGGAAATCCAAAACTGCTGAACTTTCTTTAAATAAGGCAAATAAAGAAGGGAGATTTTAGGTTACAGTAGACAGTTGCATCTCTAGAGGAATCATTACTATTGTCTCTGTAGCCAAGTGTTTGCTCTGCTGACCAACACTAGATCATGCCATTCCAGTTTAATCAAAATGTCAGTTCTGCTTGAAACTGCCTTCTTGGCTTCATGCATTCTATTGCATTATAATTTTTGCCTGCAAGATGAAAAGCTTTGATAAAATATTTAACAGATACCTTTAAAAAAAAAATCATAGTTCCCTTTTACAGTAACATCCAATGTAGAGGCGAAAACCTTACAGGAAGAGAAAGTTCATAATTTCCCGTTGGCCTGTGGGAAATAATTTACTAAATCAATCTGAGTTTCACCCATTTTCTGTCCTGTGAAGTTAAAACCTTGTTCCACCGTGTTCATCTTCAACAATGCTCTTCCTTCACTTGAGAATGGTGGAGAACAACGTTATGAATATGGATGAAAAGGTCAGCAGTGTCAGAACGAGCCAGACTGCTTCAATGGGGTCAACTGTAGGGGCAGCTTTAGTAATTTATAGCATACAAGCCATCAGTGGGAGATTTATATGCTTGCCAAGCATTTTAAAATAACTCATCAGAGTA
The DNA here is from genome assembly GCA_031468815.1 of Morus bassanus. Lineage (NCBI taxonomy): Eukaryota > Metazoa > Chordata > Aves > Suliformes > Sulidae > Morus > Morus bassanus. The sequence goes on from CM062572.1 coordinate 10,587,770, forward strand.
GTATTTATTTATTTTGGGGGAACAGTTGGATTAGCAGCACCATAGGAGAATAAAAGCCACTAGAAGAAGACCAGCAGAGCAGTATTTTCAAGCTGTAGTACTAGGGGATTCATTACATGCTAATTCTTAAAAGCTTCAGGATACTTTGGGTTAATCTTCTTCAATCAGCAGGTGCATGAACTCCCATGTGTTCCACATTCATTAAATGATCTTAAAACCCTGAAAAATATGCATTAGCTAACTGCACGTGCATGCTTGCTGCTGTCCTTCTCACCACAGATTTTATAAGTAGAAGCTCCATCCGTTTCAGGTAAACAGAGCAATCCCAACTGACACAAGCTCTCAGGTTAGCTGGGCACAGATCGTTCTATCATTTCAACACTCCTGGCAAGTCTCAAGTTCCCAGGTATTTCCATGCTGGTGAAATTAACTCCCGAAAATGAGTGGGTAGGTGAGACAATTGACTGAGGAAGGCGAAGTGACATCTGAAGAAGAACCAGAGGTACCACGGTGTTGGTTATCTTCTGAGCATGAAGCAAGTGTGTACTTCCTACATACAGTGGCTGCTTTGTTTAAATTATCCAGAAGAGACTCAGAATACCTCTCACCTCCACTGCATTTCACTACCTTACAGTATTTTTCAAGATGAATGAAGTTCTGGGCCCTTTCAATACCTATACCTGTAGGATGGATGCCTGCTGGGAGATAACGGCACCATCCAACTGCCATTGTTAACATCAGCCTCAGTGTTTGGGGGTGAATTGTATTTTCTGCAGGAAAAGCCTTAGCAGAAACAACTCTGAACTGATTGGATCTGGCCACTGCAGGCAGAAGGACCATGTTGTAGCTCACTGGCCAGATCTAATATCAGAGGGTATATGAGCTCTCAGAGGAGGATTCAGCCATCAGCTTTGGCTGGTGCCTCTCCTTTCCCTAGGGCACAGCAGATTTGTGCAGGTTTCCTCTTTTTCAATGACTTGTGTCCATGGCACCAGTTCCAGAGAGAAAAGGAGACAGATAACAGCAGCAAGCAGTGCCTGTAGGAAAAAACAGTGACTGTAACCCTAGTCACTGCTGGTCACACCCACCCAACAGCTGAGTACTTAGGGATGAGAATGGATTACGCTACTAAATCTCACTAAGGGACTGTAGCCATCCTTTTTTTGCACTGGGACACGCAGAATAACTTCTGCATCACAGGGCAGAACCTTCACTGCGGCACATCACCATCTCAGTCATGTCCAGCTTAATTTTGCCTTTGCCACTAGTTGCTACAGGTCAAATTTATTCTCTTGGGATCTTGAAGAAACATCCTGGAGCTTTCCATCCACTCACCATGAGTTGAATTTAAATACGGACACATTCATTAGCACTGTATTTTATCTTAATTTCTCGTTCATTCTCAGAGGTTATTTTCCCCACTCTATATTAGACATTTCTCAGTGCCTGGGCCTGCATATGCACCAGCTTGAACACATAGTGGAGAATGTTAGAGCCAACACAGCAGAGAGATGCCATGAAGAGGTTCTCCAAGTGGTGTGGCTGAGACTGGATGGTCAGGAAAAAACAAGCATAAAAGAAAATGCAAGGAGATCAAGAAAAAGGCTGAGGACCGTACACCTAGGTGTTGTCCAAGACTGAGAGCAGGTGGGACATGAGAGTTGTCCCACTTTGCAGCTATTTTCCCTCCTGTTGTCTTTGGTACCCAAGTAGACTGCAAGCATTATGAATCAGGGACTGTCTTTAATACTTGGTTTGTACTACGCATTGAGCTTCTCAGCACTCCTCTAATACAAATAATCATTCAACAGAAGCTAAGGTATATGTGGCAAGGTTGAAAATCAGATCCCTCTGAGACCCTAGGTAAACTGGAGATAACATCTTACTAGAATTTAACTACGAAGACAAAAAAGTGAGGAGGGGAGAGAGAGGGTGGTATAATTAAAGTTGATGACATGTTCTATGATTTCTGTCTTTGATGGACTGGTAATAGCTGAGCAGAAAAAAAAAACCTGAGCAACGTCTTTTACTGAAATGATCATATTTATAACAAGTAATCTTATTAACACAAGGAGAAGATGAATAGGAAATTCTCCAACGTGTAGTTCGACTGGTCTTATGTTCTGTTTTTCAACTATAAGCTGATTGCCTGGGACACGTCTGGGCAAGGAGAGGAGCTGAGGTTAACCGCGCTCTGCGGAGAGCTCGCTATGCCCTTTCACGGTGAATTCAGCAAACTTCATGCAAATGTCTTTTGCAAGTACTTGAAGGGAGGAAAAAAAGCAATACAATACTGTCCTGGTGGCACAAAAGGACTTTTGAAATTTCCAGTTAATACATGAAAGCATTTTGAACTCTGACTAGTGTCTTGGACAATTATTTGCCAGGTTTCTTTGTTCTACCCTGCAGGATAAAAAGACACACAGAAGCATGGCTTAGGCTTCCTTGTCCCTACAGATCAGCTTTTGTGAACAGCAATGGGCACAATAGCTTTCAAAGAGATAATATTTCCTGCCTTAAAGCAAAAAAACCCACATCCAAAATAGCTATCTTTTAAAATATGCTTTTTATTTTTCCTTAAAGAAAACGGGGATGGAGTTGGAGGGTGAGAGCGACTGTATCATTCCTAGTGCCCCACAGAGCCCCACGCACAGTGAGTAGGAGGGGAGGCACTGCACTGGTGGGACCGGGTGCTCCCACTGCAGGAACCCTCTGAGCGGCAGGAACACAGCCCCCTCCCCGCTGGCCACTCTCAGCAGCATGAAGCTTGAGCCCAAAAGTCCAGGAAGAGAGAAATCTACCTGATGTAATATAACCCACATGAAGGGATGTTGGTACCTTCAGAGCCCTAATCACAAGATCACATCATAGACTGTAGATGTTAACAGCAGCAGCGATGATGTCATTGGCCATTGGGCACTTCCTCACAGTGCACATTTGCAACTCTGTGCCATTTCTGTGCTGTGCTATCAGAGTTAAGATATTTTCTTCCATCTCTGCGCTACAGCTGGTTAATTTTTTACACTAGAAGCACTTAGAGTGGATGGTGCCTAGAAACCAGCTTTTAAAATCATTGTATTAAAGATGCCTGCTGTTGTAAAATAAATTTAAGAATGTCATTGGCTTAAGAAAAGTACTGTGCTGCCTTTCAGACTAATTTAAAACTTGAATTGCAGCCATTTTTAGCTTTAACAAAATCGATAGGACCGTATGCTGTGTCAGTCATTGCTCACTTCAATCTTTGAAATCATTTGGCAGGCAGTAGCAAAGATACTATGGAAGTTATGGATGCTCCCTCCCTGGAAGTGTTCAAGGCCAGGTTGGACAGGGCTTTGAGCAACCTGGTCTAGTGGAAGGTGTCCCTGCCCATGGCAGGGAGGTTGGAACTAGATGATATTTAAGGTCCCTTCCAACCCAAACCATTCTATGATTCTATACCAACATCCTGGGAGGTTGAGTTCACCCCTGAATATCCTTTAGGATTTCAGTGGCATTTTCATATTGCTGCAGTCTGGAACAATCAGCTCCTAAATCAGCCACAACTACATTAAACAGAACGGGGCAATAAGCTGGCATTTGGCTCTAGCATCATTTAAGATGATGCTCGCTTCAAAAGCACTTGCATCACTAGATGGAAATGGTAAAGTTGTTGACGATGATGATGTCAAAAAGACTGAGGTGTTCAATAAATATTTTTGTTCTGAATTTGGAAACAAGAAGAATCATGCACTGATGTCATGAGGACAATGCATTTTCCATCCCATTAGTAACCAAGGAGGCTATTAAACAGCATTAGTAGAGATAAACATTATTACCTTAACAGGTCCAGACAACTAGTGCCCTCCCAACTGAAATTAATTGGCTCAAGGGACCTCTGACCCACTCCCACTTAATCTTGAAGGACTGCAAATGTTTTAGAGGACTGGAGAAATGCTGCATTTTGAGCAAATCATTAAAAAAAATATCACTGGGGCAATCAAAGTAATTCTAAGCCAGTCAGCTTAGCAATTCTGGGCAAAGTAATGAAATACTAGTATAGAAGTCTGCAAATAAAGAATGTTGGTGGAAATAATAGGGGTCAACACAATTTACAGGGGAAAAGCTCTTGTGAAAGAAACTTGATTTTCTCTTTTCCTTAAATTATTGGTTTGGTTGATAACACCTACTAAATAGATGTAAGATATTTGCCTTTTGTAGATTGCTTGATGGTTTGCAATACTCTCATTATAAATTACCACAATGACTATTAACATTAAAGTATCAGGTAAGCGAATTAAGAACTGATGAACTGGCAAGTCTTAAGTAAAATACAGACTTTGGTAAAGACTCAGAGAGAAACAGAAGTGTAACCAGGTCCTGATACTGCAGCCAACATCACCCAGCTGCTTTTTCTAAGGCGAGTGGTTTGTGCAGTTTTTGTAAAACTGACTCCAATTAAAAAAACGGGGATGACAAGGTTTATAGGAGTGCCAACTGAAGCTGGTTTTGTACCACTGCCTCCTCTGCAACTGGCTATGAAAAAATATTGTCATATAACAGGGCTGCAGCTGGTTCCTCCGGGTATACAAAATCCAGAGCGTAGGGCAGGAGCTCAGCCCTGCGGCCTCTCTCCTGGCTGTGGCAGAAGGGACAAGTGCTGTGGTTGGATGCAGAATCAAGTTGATCTGAAACGCCCCACTTCAGCACCTGTGTGGAGCCCCCAGATCCCGCTCTGACCCTCTCAGATCAGGATATCACCCACTGGCTGAAGATGGGCCGTGTCCTCTTGCGCATCGTTCCTGGAAACCCCCCAGCCCTGTCTGCCGCAGTCCATCTTCATGGACCCATGGGAGTGCAAGAGGCTCGACGCTTGGGATTCTGGTTTTTGGTCACGAAAGCAGTCGTGCTGGGAATATTCAGCACAGCTGAGTGTTTTGGCTGTGCTCTGACTGCTTTTGCTGGACAGTGTAAAAATAAAAAGCAGAGAAGTAAACATGGGGATGTTAACATCCTTACAGAGCAAGATTTCACATCCCTGAGAAGTTACACTCCAAATTCCTTTCTGGGGCAGGAAGAAGGGCAGGACAGGCTTTGAACACCCTCATCTAGTAGGAACAGATCCCTCAAAATCAATTTATGTTAGCAGAGGGTCCGACTGCGTGCATTTATTCTGCTCTTTGTAATTACCTCTCTTGCCTCCTGGTAATTATTTTACTATCCATGAAGGATTACAAAGCCATTAACCTGGAAGAGAAAAAGAAAAAGCAGGGGCATGTGGGGAAGACTTTGAACACCAAATTCATTTACCAGTTAGAAACAAAAGTGCGTGTTCAGAAGGTTAATTAACAAAAAGTCTGTCTCAAGGCAACTTCTGCTTACTTCTAATGGATACCATGAAAATTCATAAATTCGCTGCTCCCAACAGGAGGATTTGCTGACTGCAAACTGCTGTGTGGGACTGCACCTCTCTGCTTCTCACAATGGAAAGGTAGGGGATGGCCAGAAAAGTCCCTCTTTCAAGTGAAGAAGTAAACTACTGCTGACTTCAGCGAGGCAAGTTTTTACACACTGTGTCCTTGTCTGTCAGGGACATGCATCGCCAGGGAAAGGTTGAAACTGCAGTCTTTGAAATTTGAAGGGAAACTTAAAGCTCTTGACCTAAAATTACCACTGCCAGCTGCGTTTCGGGCAGCACACCAGCTTTTGCTTTGCTCTTGACACGAGGGAGAAAGGTCCAGGCTACAAAGGCTCCCAATGCCCTGGGGATCTGCTCCCACCGAGGGCAGCCACGTGCAGGCAGAACAGGCAGAGCCAGTCTGTGATGAGCAAGAGACCCAAGAGCTCACACGTGCTCTGGGAAGCGACGGCTTTCCTGGGAATGGCCATACCCCATCAGGCAAGGGGCCACCTAGGCAACAGTGCCTCTCTGGCCACAGCCAAACTGATTTCCTGGAGAAAAATGCAGAAATACCTACTTGCCCTGGGTATCGCCCAGCTGCCAGCCGTTCACAGCTCAGGGGCTTCCTGAGGTCTGTGAAGTTTCCCTCTGCTGAACAGCCTTTTGCAAATCTGCCCAGCCTCTTCTTGAACTCAGGATAATTTTTATCGTTCACAATATAATATTGCACCAAAGAGATATAAGGCACATGGGGCCATGTTTTGCCTTCCTTTACCAGGGTACAGTGGGCTCCCCAGTACCAGTGGAGGCAGAGGGGATTTAGGACACCTGTATTCAAAGGGCTCACTGCATTTGAAAGCTGCTATAGATCACTTTGCGCTGAGTTTTCCTTCAGCCTTTATGTAATTACTGTGATTTCTTGGCACTGAGCACTAATAATTCACCTGAGTTGAGTCATGCACAAGGCAATGTGGCTCTGGAAGGCTTCCCACCGCAATCGCTGTGCTCAGCAAGTCTGTGAGGCGAATACAAAGGATCTTGCAACTGCTAAGCCTTCTAGGGAAAAGGAGAGGCTTAAAAGAAGTTTAGCAGTTGCCTGCGCTGATCACAACCATAGACTTTATAAATCAAGCTTAGCTCCTTTGCTGGAGGAAAGCAGCTTTCTGGATATCTAAGACTTGAAGGGAGATGGCATAGCTAGAAGGCTGGGTTTGGGGGACAGGGGTGGATGTTGGGAAGGTAGGATGGGTTTCCACAAAAATGACAGAAGCCAAGAAACTAAAGAGCAACACAGAAGTGACTCCAGAGCCCACCCTCCTGCATCAGACATGGGGCAAATAGAGTAGTTGGAGGGATGGGTAAAAACCTGGTTAGAAAGGCAAAAGGCAGAGAGATGCCAAGAAAACAGCAGAGAGGCAGCATCGCTCAACATCTAGGGAGCAAAACAGTGGTCAGTGCTGCAGGTGGCATTACCTGTTAGAGCAGAGTGGAAGAAAATATGGCATTCACCAGCACCCGATCCAACATCCATTTCAATCAGCAGCTAAGCTGCTGCTCTTTTCAGCAGGGTGCGATTGGACGTGGCACGGGGTTGCAAGATTTTACATAAGGTTGGATGAGTGAGGCTGGCAACACCTCCCCTCACCACTGTTATGCAGCAGCTCTACAGTCTAGATCAAGTATTATTAAGAGGCTTTTTATTGACCAAATGACACGTCATTTGGCCCCACCTGTGTCTATTCATGATATACATTAACTGCAATGCCTCTCCTGTCCATACTGTCCTACTGAAACCACCACCAATGTAAACTGTATGTTGCCTGTATGCTCTCAAGGTGGGATCGCAATAGCTTACCCAGAGGGTATGGGAACAAGGCAGGGCAGGAGGTGAGCAATCAGCCCTGCAAGTCCATGGGCAAATATTCACACATACTTACACACCCAATACACAGAACCACCCCAGCTGCAGATGGGAGGGCATCAGTCCACAAAACTCAGCAATCTGCGATTCAGTTAACACCTTGAACAGGCAAAATCCAGAGCGGCCTTGGTGATGTGAACATTTCTGGTTTGGTTTTCAAGATCTGTGTTGCTTGAACATGACCTGATTAAATCACAAGTCAGCAAAAGAAGTAAGCTCAAGATTATGGTGTATGCCTAGCAGTTCTCTTTAAGGTATTGAAAGCTTGCCTGTAAAAAGCTATGCATGTTCTCCCCAGAGCCACCTGCCTTGCCTAGTAGATATCCCCAGTACCTCCCAGTAGATGGGGCTTTACTCAGTTACTTGTAGTTTTATCACAGGAAACATTAATTTTAAAATTTGACATGCCAAGCACCTGCCTTAGATTGAATTCACTTAAGTTTCTTGATGCCAGTGAAGATGGCTTTATGGAAATCCTACTTTGTCATGGCTTGAAATAAAAGTAATAAAAGTAGCTGGGGTCAGGAAGCCTGAGGTGTAAGGACTGCGCCATATTCAGATGTGCTAGGTTCATCCAGATGCTGTTTTGCTCCTTCATAATCATAGAATCATTTAGGTTTGAAAAGACCCTAAAGATCATTGAGTCTGCTCATTGTTCTCAATGGGAAATGGCAGGTGAAGGGGCATAGGTGGCAACTTGGCCATCTTCACTTGGTCATATGTCAGCGTGTCTGAGTGAGGAAGATGGGTCAGGTGTGGAAGAGAGGCAAGAGTGAAGATCAAGTTCCTGCCAGATCTCACCATCTTGTTGAAACACAGCACATTGCTAGAGTTTCCGAAGAGAGTAGGTTGCCAGCATTTCTTTTCCCTTCTAGTCTTTCTTAGAAATAACTGAAAAGAAACTTGGCTTCAGTTCTGGGCCTGAGGCAAAGAGAGGATGGAGGGGTTTAACCCAAATGACTAAGCCTTAAACAGAATATAACTAAGTGAAAATGGGTTTATGAGAGGAAGTTAGAAGTAGCACTGCCAACCTCACCTATAAAAGGCATAATGTCAACTGAGCTCAACATTTTGTGGTTTCAGTCCTCTCCAAGATTTGTAATAGGCTGTGAGCTTGTTCCTTCATATATTTGATCACATCAAGAGATATTCATATTTAGAAAGCAATTTGGAGAGTGTCGAAATGAAATAAGGGATTTTAAGATTCCCTTGTGTATAATGGACTTTCTAAGTTCCTGCTTTTGCTGTGATTCCTTCAGCTGTCTCAACACTGATTCTGTACAAGGCAGCATATGAATACAACAATGATTGGCTTTAAGTACAAATATATAAATATTTGTATACACTAGTGTGTCCTTAATCAAAAGAAAACCTTAAAGACTCTTTGAGAATGTGAACTTTATTTTTTTGAAAGCTAAACAAACTTATTGTAATGCAGCCCACCAGCGTAACGGTGGCTTATACCCGTCTAGCCATCTTCCCTTCCAAAAATAAATATAAGAATTATCACAATCCCATTTATAATGAAAACTGTGCTTGCATGAAGGAGGGAGATGGGTGAGGAATTGTCTCATATAGCGATGCCAGTATAGGTAAAGAGGTAGAAACAGAAATGGAAATTGCTTCTACACCTGAATTATTACATCTAGGATGCCATACAGAGGTGAAACAGGAGCAGGGAATGCCTGTGACTGCCACACTCACTGTGGGATACACAGGTGATCAGCTCCTTTCAGAGCACTTACTCAAAAGTTGCCTTATTTGACTTTCTTGCTGCTCAGTATTTCATGTTCTTTCCTTGAAAAACAAATGTTCGCCAATTTCACGTCTTTTTCCCTTCCCTATTTCTCTGTTTTAGCATAGACTTCCTTAGGTGTAGTATATAGCTTAGCTACCTCCCAGGTTGAGTCTGGTCCTCTGTTAGCCTCAGGCAACCACATCACAACACCCTACATATAAACAGATCAGGCTCTACCTTGAAAATCACTCTGGGTTTCTCTTCCCGGTACTCATCCCCACAAGGATGCTCTTCCAGCCCCAGAGTTAGAAGCTGGCTCATTCCCAGCCAAAACTACTCATGGGACAACCTGGATCTGCTGATCCTGATGCCAGCATTGAAGCCAGAAGCCAATCCCTTAACCCTCCCCAGCGCATGGTCCCAGCACCACACCACACTGCAGCAGCGTGGCCAGAGATGTGGCCATGGCCCCTTCAGTTCCAGTTCGCTTGACTGGGCCCTAGTGGCCATCTCCAGTACCTTTTGCACAAGCAGTGATGGTGGAAGAGCACGCTCCATGCTGTGCAGTGCAACACCATCCTGGAAATAGTCATCCCTCCTCTTCCTCACCAGGGCTGCTGCTTCCCACCCCAGATACTCCTTGCTTGTGCTAGTGCAAAATTCACACTGGGCACAAAATTAAAAAAAAAAAAAAAAACAAAAAGGAACAAAACACGTTGTTTTAGCCCAGGACAGGTCTTCAATGGCAGGACTGCTCCCTTTGGTGGCCACACCAGCATCAAGCGCTCCCCTCATTGCCTCCTACATTCATCTTTCTTTCACACAGAGGACCAGACTGAGCAGAGTATCCCAGGTGAAGTCTCACCAGCCCTGTACCATGGTCTTCAGCCCTCCTCGTATCTTCTGGAAATACATCCCCACCCCTTACATCCTAGGAGTGAACACACCGCCATCAGGGCCATGGTATGTTGGTGGCTCAGAGGAAGCACTGAATTGTTCTCCTTCTCAGTTGTTCCCAAGTGTTGAGCATCCATTTTGTAGAATAAACTCTATTGTTACTCCACAAGCTCATGCTCACAGCAACTGAATTTCATTCTCTTCTCCTACTCTTTCCACCTCTGCCCCACAAACCAGCTCCCCTGTACTGGCAATGGTTTCTCAGTCTCCTTCTTGAGGAACTGCTCTAGCAGCTTCCCCCAAGGCCTTCCCTGCTGCTCACATTGCCCTGGCCAGTTCCTTACCCCACCAAAACACTCTTATTAATTTCCATCTTAATGCATAATTTCCCAAATGGCACTTATCAACTGCTCCAAGAGACAAGGTGGGTAATGTATGGATGCAGTAGATCTTATCTGGAAGATCAGTTCTCTTATCAAAGAAAGCTAACAGGTTAGGCTGGCATGGTTGGCTTTGGGTAAGCTCTGTTGGATGTTATCTCATTTTCTATTTGCTTCCATGTCAGTAAGTGCTCATGCCTTCAAAGTTTCTTTGAAAGCCTTTCATCCCACCGAGGTGAGATTAATCTAACCTGTGGCTGTCCTGACCTCACCCTCCCTCTCTACTTGTTTCAAGTTTGTGCACAAATGGAGCATGTTCCTTGTCCTAATACCTGTTCTTCTCCAGATCAGAGTGTATATGTTGTCTTCCTTTAATGCAGAAGTTTTCAGCAGTGTTTTGCTACACACTTTTAGCAGACAACAGCAACAACCGAAAAAACCAACCATCTGATAACATGATGGTTTCAGTACTTAAAGGGGGCCTACAGGAAAGATTGAAAGGGACTTTTTATCAGGGAGTGTAGTGACAGGACAAGAGGTAATGGTTTTAAACTGAAAGAAGGTAGATTTAGATTAGATATTAGGAAGACGTTCTTTACTGTGAGGGTGGTGAGGCACTGGAACAGATTGCCCAGAGAAGTTGTGTATGCCCCATCCCTGGAAGTGTCAAGGCTAGGTTGGATGGGGCTTTGAGCAACCTGGTCTAGTGGAAGATGTCCCTGCCTGTGGCAGGGGGGTTGGAAACAGGTGATCTTTGAGGTCCCTTCCAACCCAAACCATTCTATGATCTATGATCTATTCAATGAACATGCACATGTGCATGCACAAAGTTGGGCTTGGAGCAGACTTTCTACAAAAGGAGGTGGCAAGAGGGAACTGTGATGGTGTCGTGACTTTATTGGAAAGGGGTAGTTTGCTAGCTGAGGAAAGCCGAAATGCTAAGGTGCAGTGAGGCAGGGAAGGAAAGTATGGCATCATTTCTCCTGTCCAGACATAGGAAGGTTATATATATATATATATATAAATATACACACACACACACACATATATCTGTTGTTATTGGCCATGTGTCCACCCACCTGTAATATTTATACAACTCTCCATTGTCTTTTAGCTGAGCACTCAGGAAAATAGATTTATTCTCTTCTGAGGCAGGGAAATTAGCCTTTTATCCATTTTACAGGAGAAAAAAATAAGACAAAGGGGGATTAGATTTGTGTCATATAATACCATAATAGCATAAATACACATAATAACCATGTAATGGCTATTTTAAAATCTTTAGCTGCACTCTTAATTACGCACCATTTTTCACAGTGCAGTGAAAATCAAAATGTCCCAGTACGGGAAAAAGCTTACTGTTACCGAAAATATAAAGTAGGTTTTCACAGCAAAAGAAAAAATCCCACAACCTCAAAGGTGGTTTCACTTACCTTTTCTAATTAGCAAAATACATTTATAGTCAAAACATGCCCCTTACAGACATTACTGTAATCTATAAGCACATAATATGCATTTTAATTCATTTTAAGGTGTTTGTCTGCAGCAAGTCTTCCCTTTTTAATATACCTGGCCACATCAATACATTTGACATTATGAAATGGTTGGCTCTCAGTTTTGCTCTGAGTTTTATACATGAGAGCTACCCAACCGCCCCATAGACAGGCTCAGCCCCATGGGGTTTTCAGTGCTGTTAGCTCCTCCTGAAGCCAGCCTTGAATGGGAGCAAGCACTTACTGCCTGTGTTTGTGTTTAATTCCTTAGCTAGCATCTTGTCTGCCTTTTACCACGAACTTCATGCAGGGCTTTTTCTCCTTTGCTTTGACGACAGCATTTTTCGTAAGGCAACCAGGCAGGGGACGTGTAAGTATTACCTTAAATATACACTAGAGGATGCTCTCGGGTCATCAGTGAGAGACAAACTGCTTCTTTCTACTCTCAATCTGCAGTGCTTCAAGACGTTTCAAGGATCAGAAAGTGTTTCAAGGCTTAGCCGAGGCTTAGATGGCGTTCCAAGGCTTAGAAAAGATAAGAAGAAAATGCTCATATAGGGACAAAAGTGTAATGTAAATGACTAAGTAGTGACAAAAAGTACTCCCCCCTGCTTCTGCAATGCTATTACTGCTCAATATATGTTTAAAATATGCATGCAGGCAGGGACTTAGACAAGCCCAATAGTTTCTTGTTGTTGTTGTGTTGTTTTTTTTTTTTTTAATTCACCTATTCATTATATATTACATGGGACATAATTTTGACAGACAATATTGGGCAAATACCACAAAAAGAACATTTCTAAATCCTCATGTGCTGTAATCGTTATCGTAGACAACAAGGAAGGAAAGGAGAAAATTTGGGGCTGTTGTACATTTCTGCAGCACTGCAGAGAAGCACCCACCCCACCGCAGCACCCATCTCCCACTGGGCAGGAGCTCCAAGGACTCGCGAAAATCCTGAATTTCAGCCTCAGGGGCTACAAGTGGGAGCCCCTGTTCTCCCAGCAGCTCTTCAGGTATCGCAGGAGCATTTCAGGGTCCAAGACAGCCTCACACAACAGCCTGAAGGATGTAGGCCAACAGAAAGTTTAAGCACATGCTTAAACACCAGAGTGCTGCCATTGATCCAAGATTACGTCTACGCATATAATCCAGACACACAGCGGTACCTTCCCTCCCACCGGTAACGAGGGAACTTCTGCAGAGATTTGTGTTTGTACCCAAACACTTCTTTATAATGGCAACAGTGTCTTGCTTTGCCATGGGTTTATTTTGCTGGTTGGAAAGACTTTCTCTAAAATCCCCCTTTTCAGCAAATTGCCTCATTCTCCAGTATGTTGTGGCACACTGGAACAAACCCAGTGTAATGAAACACCTGGGTGCAAATGCAGACTGTCAGGGGAGATTCGAACTACTAATAAAAGAAGAATTTTATATGAAGAGCTTGCAATTTCCCTGCCCATGGCAGGGGAGTTGGAACTAGATGATCTTTAAGGTCCCTTCCAACTCAAACCATTCTATGATTCTATGAATTTCAGGGGGAGTTGGAAAACCCGGGGTTTTTTTTTTTTTTTGTTTTTTTTAAAAACAGTCCTGGCATTCTCAAAACAAAAGAGAAAGGAAAACCCACCATAAAAGGCCACATTAATTTCAACATGAGGTGACTAGTTGATACTGTGTCTGAAATAACCACGCTAAAACTCCAGCTCGGGTGGCTCTTCAGGGGCCCAGCGCCTGCGAAGGTGCAGCCAGGAGAAGTCTTTCCCAGTAGCAAGGCTTGCTCCAGCCTTCAGCCTTAACAGTCCATCCAGCAAAGCTTATTTCATACACAAAACTTTCTGTACTTTGCTCCTGTCTGAAGGGAAGGTAGATTTTTGACAGCTCCCACAGCACAAAGTCATGCATCTGCTGGAGCGACGGGGGAAGCTACCAATGTCTTTGCCACCGGCACACAGTCCATCGTAGTGCTGGTACAGCCCGAGGGAGGAAGGTAACCTACACTGTAACACTGCTGAAACTCCTCTAGCGGGGAAGTGTGTGCTGCTGGGTGAACCGGTGGTAGGAAAAACAATTATAAAAGCAGATTAACAGTGCTCACCTGAGACTGCAGGTTGCAATTCAAGACCTTGCTGCAGTCCAGAGAGCATCTTAATCGCTCAAACTGAAGCTGAGACTCCTGCTCTGAACTTCAGACCCCTCATTCAAATTTTTTCCCTTGGAAAATCTGTTTTCCGTATAAATCCCCAGATACACTTTCAACCCCCAAAGATGTGCTAAATGTTTGGCCTAAGCAGCTCCATGTGGTAACAAATCCCAAAGACTAATTGTGTGGAAAAGCATTTCCTTTCATCAGGTTTAAATTTTCTGCCTTTTAGCGTCGACTGCACCCTTTTCCTTGCATCATGGGAAAGCAATGTTTAATGCACAGAGCTGGAAACAGACCAAGACCACCGAGCCGTTGCATGAAGACGAGCGGGCTGCCAGCAGCTTTAAACAACTGTTGATCACCACCACCACCAAATTCCAAATAGATTACCAAAAAAGGCCAAGGCCCCCATTTTTAGGCTATAAAACAGTTCTTCCAACTGTTGTTGCAGCTCGTTTGAGAATGACAGGCAGAGCGGAGCTGTCAGTCACTGGCAGGAGGAGAACACCCAGGGCTTAGGAAGTTGCATTTTTCTCCTTTATTTTGCCTGGGTAGTTGCTAACATCACAAACAGCTTTTCAGAAGAAAATGCTAAATCAATCCTCTTTTAGTTTGAAATGAAGCAGTAGTTATTCTGACTTTCCCCAGCAGCATCGCTAGGATGTCTCTACAATGTGAAGAGGTCTTCTCCTCCCTCCCCAACTTCACTTTCTCCCAAGCATCTGCAGGGTCTGGTGGCTCTGAGGTTGCCTTGGGAAAAGCCAGACCAAGGGGTGAAGGGAAAAACTGGCAGTGCCCCTGCTTTGCTTTTGCTAATGAGCATAAGCAGCTTTGGACAGAAGTTGGTTCAAGCCCACTAGCCTGGTCTGGTCTGGTCTGGTCTGAATAGCTTCAGGCCTATCTGTCATGGGAGCGAAGCTGGGATGGCAACACAACAGGCAGCTTCAACCCACACAGCCCACATCAACCTGCTGGCAGCGGGTGGAGGGCCCTGGACACGGCTACACCATAGCAAGGGGGGTCGAGGCTTAGGACTGCTTTCCTGCTGCCACCTACTTATGGATGCTCAGCCCTCAGCCTACAGCAGAGGTGGTCCCCAGGAATGGGGTAGGGTGGAGCACTCCCATTTTTTCCTTACAAAATCCAAAAGCAGCCTTGTAGAATTGGTCATAGACCCAAATCCAGCCTTTCCAAGAGCCAGGAGAGCATCAGCTATGCCAAGAATCCCTGTATCAGGCCTCCAAACACAGTTTTTCTCCCATTTCTGAAGCAAGACAACTTAAAAAAAAGGCAAACTGGCCACACCATCAGTGTGGTTTCCCCAGCTCATTTGTGTGGCTGTCACCAGCCAACGAAGCCATCAGTCCTGGCTCCACCTGCTTCTTCCCCGCATGTGCCGGCAGCAGCAAGCCACACACCTCTGGCTGTGCCCATGCCAAGTCCTCTCCCAGGTGCAGACATGCACGTGCTGGGTAGAAAGTGCAGCAGGCAGGTTGGGAAGCAGCAGAGCCTGTCCCACAGGGCTTCCAGAAAGTTTCCCTCCTTCGGGCAATGACTCCTGTATCTGGGCTTTGGGAAGCTCTGGCAGAGACACCAAGTTTGTCCCCTCCAGCAGAGCACTGCAGCGTTTGTGCGGACCGGGCGAGGCAGAGGATGCCGTTGTGCACACAGCTCTCTGTTCACCTTCCTCCCTGCCCAGCCACTACCGATGGGGATTAAATAACAAGTTGATAATCCTAATAAAAATGCAGTTAAAAATTAAGCATTACCACCCAAATCCTTTGCTGTAACAATGTACAAGGTAAGCTTACAGCAGATCAGTTGGCAGCTTCCAGCTATCCTGTATTCACATGCATAAACTCCACTTTTCTAAAATAGCTGTTCCTGTAACCCACATCCTCAGATAACCTGGCACTGCTTTGCTCCCTTCCCTGAGAAGACGTAGCACGTGGCGGGACAAACGATCGTCAGAGGCAAGAAAGCTCTGGGGTAAATCCCCATTTATTATCCGTAGATGTAAACAAAAGGGCTGAAAAGAAGTCAGCTCAGAAAATATCTGGCTACTACACATGAAAAAGTGGAGTTTAGGGAAGTTATCTGAAGGGCAGCAGCCTTCCCAAGGCTCAAATCTGCTTCCATTTAAGTCAATAAACACAAACCTCAGCTAAACTACTTAGCAGAGATTTCTTCATAGAACCTTCATTCAAAATCTTTGGGTGAAAGAAAGTACAATTATGATTTTTGTAGGTTTATGGCCGAGAAAGGGTAACCAGGCTGTTATAATGGAAACAGTGTCACTCATATAACCACAGGGACAATGCCAAAGTTGTGGTTGGGATGGAGCTATGAATATGCATTTTTGGGGTAAAGTAAAAAAATACACTTTTGGCTCTGCAGTATAGCCAAATTTAGAAATAAGTAAATTTTGAAAGAGTTTTGAGATTTTTTTTTTGAGTTTCTGAGGGGTTTGAAGTTTGAAAATGGCGCCTTTTTTGTCTGGGAGCCGGACTGGCTGAAGTACAGTTTTGAATACAATCTCCTTATTTAACTAGTCTCATTTCCTCAAACAAAATTCCTCTAGGAAAAAAATATTCTCTACTTCACCCATCCTCACAGTTATCTTTGCTTTAAAAAAGTTTCCACGTTAAGTTCAACTTGAATGTCTCTTCTGTACACGTCCCACACATATTCGGCTGGGCAGTTATGCATGTTCATAACCTCAGCAGTTAAGATTTTGTTTAAACACCACTTGCCTCCAAGAGCTCCAGAACAAGCCAAATTTGTTGCTGCTGTACACAGGCTTCAAAGCAAGGTCTGTTTGCATTCATATGTCATTAAAGACAATATTGATGAGTTAATGAATGGTAGAAGTGGAGAAAGGCATCAAACACTTGACAATAATCCAGGGACAATTTTATATTGAGAAAAGAGCTGCTCTAGTCTAAAGAAGCAGAGAAAGAAGTTGAAGCAGCAGCAGAAGTGCAGGCAGATGCTAAGGCAGCCTCTGCATGCAGAGAGGGAGATGAGGGAAGAAACTGGGCTACAGGTTCTGCTTGTTGTCAGATAAAACCAGCTGAAGGCAAGCAGATAATTTTCCCATCCCTGTTTATTTCCCTTTCTTTATGCTTATGATGCAAGTACAGATTAACATGATTTTAAACAAAAGCTGGACTGTTGCACAAGTTCAAGTTCTTCAGATAATCCAGAGGAAAAAGAAACAGGGATGAGTATATGAAAACCAAATAATAATACAACTGGTTTCTTTAGAAGTGTGGAGGTGATTTTCATTACGTTTCTCTCTAACAAATAGCCAAATGGATATTACTGCCTCCTACCTCAAAGGGTAAAAACATGAACAGACTCAGCTTGAGAACGAGGGAAGAACCCATGCTCTGTCAACATTCACCTCCAAGATACCTTCATACTAGTTTTCCTTCTTCCTTGTCTGTTTCTTTCCCATCACTTTTTCCGAACTGCCCTCTGTAAAGAGGCCTGTGCTCATGACACCCCAGTACTGGGCTGGAGGGGCTCATCTTGTCTTCCTAATAACCAGCAATCCCTTCTGTGCTGGAGCAAGAAACTGGGTTTGGTTCAGTTGAGTTTGTTGCACAGTTTTGCACATGCACAAGGTTTGAGGAAATCGCACAACAAGACTACTATTTTTAAGGGATTAACAGGCAATATGCAAAACAGCACATCAAGAATCCTCTGTGACCCAGGTTTCCTTCTCCCACATCCCACACGACAAATGTTTCGTGCCCTCGATTTGGTTTCTGGGTCACTCTGGCACTTCTCCCAGCCCCAGCCTCAGCAGCGGGGCACGTGGAGGAGCTCAGCACAAGGACTAGACCCTGCTCTATCACCCCACCCTGTTCAGGTGCTCCTAACCCCACGCAGAACCCAGTTTGGCCAAAACCCAGTTTCTGCAGGGAACACATCCCTGCCCTCTTGCCTTGCTCCATCACTGCTTTCTGCGCTGTGGAAGTGCTTACCAGGTAGGTCTGCAGGGCCAGGTGCCACAGAGGAATAGCAGAGTTCTCCTTCATTTCACAGGACCCAAGATTTCACCCAAATATCTTTTGCTGTTTGTTACTCTAGGGAGAGGGGGCTTTCTGTGGGAGATGACAGTACGGTAGAAGTGACTTCAGCATTATTGGTTCTACCACAGCCAAGACACAAATGGTTTCTTCTATTTACCCCTCAAACTCTGGTCAATATTTACTCTATTGCTCTCAATGCATTAGTGAAGACATTCACTAACATCCATTGCCTGCCAAAGAGGAAGTTAATTTAGCTTGATGATACAACTCAAAGCAGTTGAGTCATCTACATCCCTGGCTATCGGTGTCCAGACAGACACCGCATCGTTCCACACATGCATTAATAAAGACTTAAAAATAGACCATTGATTCCTCTAGACCTGAAACAACATGCCTGATCCCAGGAGAGCAAAAGACCCGACAGGGACAACCTCAACTGAGGGGGTGCAACACAGGTGGTTTTCCTAATGTATCTTCAAGCGGTGGTGGCTGGGTCCTCCTGCTTTCCTGGATCCCGCAGCTGGGGAGGGACACCGAAGATGCTCCAGCAGTGCCGGCACTGCTGTCTTGGCTGGGCTGAGGTGCTGACGAACAGCGGATCAATTATTCATCAGCTAAAAGGCAGAATTCTATTACAACAGATGTTTCTCCGAATGTTTGACACTGCCCATTAACTCACCCTTTAATTTTAATTGCTTAACTAATGGCTATGTTCAAGGTTAAATGAGTTTAAATCTTCATTCTTCTCTTGCGCTGCTTAATATAAAGATACCATCCGACCTAATGGGGAAAAGGGTTTGATGGGATACAAACAAGTGGCCAGTTAATTCTCCATGCACCTGCCCAGGGGTAGGCACAACACTCGGACCTGGTTTCCTCTAAACAAGAGAAGTGATGGAAGGATCCCTCAGGCTGAAGGTGGCCATGGGGTTGCAAAGCCAGTCTGGATCTGGGACCACAGTCAGGAAGGAGGCAACTTAGGGTGAGCATCCTTCCTGAAGCCAACACAGAGAGGAAATGTCTGCTCAGGGAGGTAGGAAGTGTTTGTTTCAAACATGCTCTTTGGGTAGCCTCCAAACTGAGAACTCAACTTACGTGAGGAATTCAAGTTTGTAGGTCACAGCGGCATTGGCCCGGCACACTGCTCCTATGCTTCCTCCTATAAATATTTGTAGCCCATCTGAAGAGCGGAGTTTGCTGGCCGAGTGGGCAAGAAGCTCCTATGGAAGAGAAGAGCTTCACCTACCTGCCTGGGGCAGCAGGGAGGGATTCGTCTCTCAGAGGATGCAACCCCGAAGAAGTGCTGGACTGCAGGGCAGGGGATGCAGTCCCTGCCTTGCTGCTGTCTTTGCATCCTTCTGGCTGATTTCTCCACCTGTTCTGTACCAGCAGGGACTACGCAGCTGGTGCTTGGCATCTTAACGAGATCACAAACACACAAATTTCTGCAGCATGTGTAGCTACAGTCTTGCTATCTGCCAAGCCAGTAAATACAATGCATTTTAGCTGTACAACTTGGTACCCCCCAGGAACAAGCAATGTAGGTGCTGCTAATGCCACAGGAAGAAGCATGCCACTGTCCCTTCACTGCTCCCCACCGCAGGCACTCGGATGTCCCCACAGCAGTACCCACCTTCACTGCCAGGATCAGTCCCCTCAAGTCACGCTAGAAGAAAACATAAGGATGCATCCTGGAGAGGCCACATCACCAGGCAGGAGGCTTTTCCTCAGCTCAGGCAGGCTCAAAGACACCCTTCAGCATTGCATCTGTTGACACAACTCAAGAATATGTTGCACCATTTTTCTAGCGGCACCCATGGATTTAGTTTGGATAGTTCAGATCTACCCCCAAAAATAAATTACCGGTACCAGTGAGAATAATGGGAGAGGCAGGACCAGACCCAGCCCTCCCCAGCCCAGGGAGCAGCACCACCACAGCACCTTCATCCCAGGAGAGGGACTTAACACACGCGATTAAGGAAAACACTTTTTATTCTCTGCGTCTTACCATGCTAAGGACACGAGGGAAAGAAAGAGCAAGCAGGCAGAAGAATAAGCATATTTTTCAACAGAGGAGAAAAGGAAGCACATCTCCTTCCTTTCTGGCTTGCTTTCCTTCCTTTTGTCCCTCTTTCAAGAGGCGAAGGAGCAGAGATTAATGCACACCATTCTCCAGGTTGTTCTCACCCGTCGGGATATGTTGGTCCAGATACTTCTTGTCTGTTTTGTGAATGATTTGGAGACTGAAAAGTGAGCAGACCCCATGCTAGGGCTACAGGAAGCTAGGGTCTGATCTCTGCTTTGCTGGTCAAGATCTAGCTCAATTCAGTCATTACAGCCAAACCTGGCTCTAACACCACGTTCCTATCAGGATTTTGTGAAAACCCTTTGGTTACACCACTCAGATTCAGGAAACCTAGCCCCGACTTTTTGTCCTGGAATCATTCAAGGTCAGGCTGGACGGGGCTCTGAGCAACCTGATCTCGTCGAAGATGTCCCTGCTCACTGCAGGGGGGTTGGACTGGATGACCTTTAAGAGTCCCTTCCAACCCAAACCATTCTATGATTCTATGATGTACCAAGGAGGTTATAACCACTCGCTTCACTGCCATCACACATCAGCCACCGCTACGATCATGACCCAGAGCATGCCCAGGCCTGGGTGTCCCTGTGGGAAGAGGGAAAAATGTTAAGGGACATCAGCCTGCCCCCTGTTGCCACAACCAGTCTTACACCACAGCTGTTAAGATCAGGTCCGGCCACAGTTAAACATCTCTCCTGGTCCCAGGGACAGTTTAGCACGAGATGAGACATTTCCTCCGCCCTGCCAGGGTTCCCTCCACCCCAAAACAGTACCAAGGAGGGACAGCTGAAAACTTGTGACCTTCCACTTCTGCATGCAGCAGGAATGTTTCCCAGCCCTTCTTCCCAGCTAAGCAATTATAAAGTGGAACAAGCCTCCCTAGTTTAGTTTCTAAACTGAAGTTCTTAGTTATTTTAAGTTGGTTTTTTTTTTTTTCCCCCCAAGCAGGCTCACGAGGACATCCACTCATTTGATTTTGGCTCCAGCTCAGCAGCGTTCGGTAGTGACAACCATCAATCCTGCCAGACAGCCGATGGCACAGACTGCTAGGAGTGGGCGATCTCAATTTTTTGCAGCTACACTGCAATTTGCGTGGCAGTTCAACGCTAGCTGGCAGGCAGCCAGGCGTTCAACATCCTCCTCCCACCCAGAAAGGTGTCTCTGCAGAGCAAGGTGCCGGGGCTGCGTGACGGCTGCCAAGACCACGGCATGAACCGTGCCAGTCCTGCAAATAGACGCCGGATCACAGAGCTGTTAATCCTACACATTGCAGTGTCGCAAAGTTCACTGCTGAGATTTTTTTTTTCCCCACCCACCAAGTTCAGCCTGAGTGGTATTAAGTTTAATTTTATGGATCGTTCATTGCAGCCCAATTTTTGGCAGAAAAGGGGAAGGTTGCACCAAGCACTGGCAATGCTG
Source organism: Morus bassanus (assembly GCA_031468815.1). Lineage (NCBI taxonomy): Eukaryota > Metazoa > Chordata > Aves > Suliformes > Sulidae > Morus > Morus bassanus. The sequence goes on from CM062572.1 coordinate 10,609,264, forward strand.
AGGTCTGGCTACCGGCTCACCCCTACCCTTTGGCAAATACCGGATTTCTGAGTGCAGAAGTGAGGATTTCATTCTTTGTTCTTGAACTCATTCTTTCCATCCCAGGGGCCAGTGGAATGTAATCTCTCCAGATGCCAGCACCTCTTAGGAAATTGTAATATAGCAGTTATGCACTGTAGGTGGCTTATTCATACACAAAGAAAAGAATAGCAATATCCTTGGGGGACAGTTTTGAAACGGTGCGCAGTGACACAATCCCAGGGACAGGCGGGCTTTACTTAAGCTGAGGATCTGTCCCCAAACATACTTATTTTTGAGAGGAATAGCAGAGCTGGCATTTCATATTTTACTCTTGGTTTGTTTAAAGTCTTTTCTTGCTGTTTAAAACCACCAGTGCTTCCTTCCTGGGGAGGGAGGCAATGCTTTTAGGGTTACTGTAAATAATCAAAGCCAGAACAATCAGCTGAGTAAATTATCCTGTCCGCTGGCACTAACAGACTCCACTGAGCTACTAGGAACCTGATCAGCTTTTTTTTTTCCCCCCTCTTCCTTCTATTATAATAAAATCAAGATGTGCTGAAAGTCCCTCTTTGGAGCAAAGCAAAAGAAATGCCTTGTGGGGAGCAACTCCAAGGAGCATTCTCAAAGCTCTCATTGACCAACTCCGAATTAAGAGGTTTGTCGAGAAGAAAAAGCATGCAGGAGAACAAGGGAGCCCGAAGAGCCAACTGACAGATTACCACATGACAAAGCTAAAAGGGAACTCCAAACCCTGCCAGCACGGCTGCCCGCAGAGCCTGCCAAGAGCCAGATGCTGCCACGGGGATAATATCCTCCAGGGCTGGGGAACCAGGCGCTTCTCAGCCTACCGAGCTGAGGACAAGGGGATGGAGGGGCAGCTGTGCACCCCAAGCCCATCACGTCTATAAGAAAAGGACTGGAGAGAGGCATAGGCAGGTCTTTTTGGAAAAGAAAGGGGAAAAAACCCAAAACAAACAAACAGGGAATTTGCTTCTTACCCAGAAACTCCTTTGGGAAAAAAATAGCTGCAAAAAGATTCAGAGTCCTTCTGGGTAGTGTCTTTCCTCCTTATGCAAAGCCAGCCGCCACTCACAGCAGGGGGATAGCAAACAGGTCAGGCAGGGGAAGAAATGACACATAAGCAAGGGAATAACCAATGTGCTTTGCAGAATTAGGAACCAAACTGCACATACTCAGGAGCTCAGTGCTCACCCCTCTCCAAGCAGACTTTTATTAGTAACCAGCTCCGACAGCCCTGCAGCGGGATTGTGCTGAGGAAAGGGCAAGCTAACACAGACACATCGGTGTTAACATTACCCTTGAATGGAAGTAGCATAAACACAAAATATTTGTTTCACTGCTACTGTGCAACATCTGTTCCCGATGACTTACTCATTCTCTGCTCTCACTCCCTCGGCGTTTCAAAGTACACAAGGAAGAGGGAGAGGCTCGCAGGTAGCCAACGCCACTGTGCCCACTTGGATGTTGTGCAACATCAGAGCCCGTACAGCAGCCTTTACGTGGACAAAAGTCTGCACGGCTGCGCTGGAGTCTGCCCCACCAGGGCAGAGCTTTGCAGGATATGGCCAACGAACCAGACACTTTCCATAGAAAGTGCATTATATTTTCTGCAATTCAGTACATCCACATGTGAAAATGTATGGGGGTGGCAAACCTCAAGACTTTTACCTAAAAGGCTGCAAATCTAATACTTTCCTTAGTAGATTAAAAAAAAAATCTTTAAAAAAAATCATATTTTAAACTCCTATTTTAAAACCCACTGAATCAGCCAGCTTTGGCTGCGGTGCCAAAAGCCAGCGATGCAGTAAGAGCTCTCGCTACATCTATTTTTCTTCCACAGAACCCTTTAGCACCATGCAGTTGTAAAAAGCTAGGGGAGTTTATGCCAGGTCATGATGTGGAGACAGGCTCTCCCAGGGAAACTCCCAGCACTGACATTTTAGCAACAAGGCTTTTCGATATGTCAACTTGAGAGGAGAATTAAGAGATCCAGATATCATGACTGTGCATGAGATCATCCTGTGGGACAAATCTGGGCTTTGTAGTTACATTCCCGATACCTCCCTGCACTCCCCTGTGCTCCATCAACTGCACACAGCCACATCGCATACCCTGAAGACGCAGTAAACAGAGAAAAACACACACAAAAAAGCACATTTTGAAAAAACATTTTCCAAGATAAATCTCCTATGTTTCCTTACTCTGAAAGCAGTTGACATTTTTTGGGGGTTTGAAATAAATGAAACAAAAAGCCAGAACTTCTGATTTGAAGGTTAATAATAAAGCATTGCAAGAACTTGCCAGTATGCTACTGGAGGCACAGTGAAACACCGCAAGAAAGTCACTGTGCTCATACCGTACTTCAGAGCAGCGTTCAGCAAGTTTTGGTGTCTTTTGATGTTTGCAAATACTGTAGAACAAAGTGTTGTCTGATCTTCTAAATTCCAGTTTTACAAGCAGCAAGGCTTAAAAAAAACTGAGTCCAATAAAACAGGTGGCTTTTGTTGCTGAAAGTCTTGGGTGACTTTTTAGCCTAATTTTAGAGGTAACAAGAGTTTCTGATTCTGCTGATGGTGAGGAGTTAAACGCAGCGCTCAGGAAGTACTGCAATTTCTCTGCCCTGCTGGAACTCGGTGCTACCAGGAGCCAGAGCACCTTGGACCCGTTAGCACCAGCAACAAGAAGAAGCAGTGCTATTACCATCATTTTAGGGTGAGGCCATGCCCAGAGCCCTGTGCTTTACTCCAAAAACCAAATCACCCCTTTTGTGTTCAAGTCTACAACCCCAGATTCCTCCCTCCCCAAAATTGTCCTCATCCGCTGGGTGCAGAGCCTGGCTCTCACCTTCACTGTCTCTTTGGACAAGTCTTGCCCTTGCAGGAGGAGATGGAGGACCACCTGCAGACACTGCTGGCTGCGCCCTAGGCAATGAGGCACTCGGTAAGGTTGAGAACAGCAAGTTCAAGTCCCGAAAGACTGTGAAAGGCCTGGAGCTCTGCCTGCATCCCTCCCAGGCAAGCGCTGCCACCCCTGTCTTATTGCACAGAACGGCATCACTGAATCCAGCTCCCTTCCTTCCCCAGCTTTGAGAAGGTCCACACAAGGCAACATTGGGTGCTTGAGACTGTACCACCTCTGGATATGTGGAGCTGAACAGAATTCAGTGCTCCAGTTCCATGGCATTGAAACTAGGGCTGGGTGGCAGCCGAGCGGCTCGGCAGAGTTCCCTCAGACCTGCTCCCCAGATAGAGCAAAACTCAACTTCCTGGGTAAACTTGAGCTTAAGCAGACTTTCCATGCTCCCTCAGAGGCATGGAGCTGAAAGTTTGTCTGCCACGTGCAGGAGAAGCACCAGGAGTCAAAGCACTGCCCAGACCAGGGTATGACAGTGAGCAGACATTAATCCCGCTTCACCCTTCCATCAGCCTGGAGCAGAGCAGAGATACAGGTATCTGGAGCTCCAGGTCTCACAGACCAGGTGTTTCCTGGCAGTCCCCCAGCAGCACCGGACCCTTTCCCCTCCAGCAGTGAGTTTCTCCACCATACTCTCAATGTACATCAGCTTAAGTGCTCAGACCTTACAGGGCAGAACACAGGAAGGACTCTCACGTTCACTACCTCATCCACGTACCAACACCACCAGAGGCTACACTGTCCTACACTGGTCCAACTCCAGTCTAATGGGTCTCACAATAACCTCTGGTGTAGCCTGGCCCTGCCCTGCTTTTCCTAGCATCATGTATCTGGACACCCTCCTTTTGATTTAATGCAAGAAAAGTTAGTATCATTAGTAAGAGGCTAATTGGGTTATTTCTGAAGTCAGAACGAGAGGTTCAGTTTGAATGCTACAAGAAAGGGAAGGCAGCCATGTTTGGTTTTTTTCCTCCCTAAAAATTTCAGTAGTGTTCATTAAAAAGATCAAAATTCTACCTTAAGCAAAAGCCTAAGACAAGCCACAGGGGAACACAGCCTATGTTTCACCAAGCAGATGTAGGTCCCTAAAAGTTTCTTGAAGAACAAACATAGCACTGAGGCCTTAACCTCACACATTTTACAGAAGGCACTTCTGCATGCATTGACCCAATGGCCCATTTCTCAAGCTGCCCACCTACAGACAGCAGCTTACATCCTGGGGCCTCCTGTATCTTACTGGCTATGAAATAAAACACCCAGAGGCTTTAGAATAAGCTCATTCTGCAGGTTGACTGCTTTGTCCAAGGCTCTGCATCCAGGCCTAGTTTATACGTTGGGTCAGTTCCCCACGTAAGCCCATTTCTACAGCTCAGTCATCACACTGCTGGTAGAGCATCCCTCTTTATCCACCTGCAAAGGCAAAAACCTCAGAGCGTATAACCTGGACTAGAAATTAGGGGGAGAAAAAAAGCTTTCCAGGCTAAAGGACAGGTGGGCACCACAAGAGATTGCCTGAGGAGCTTCCCACAACCAGGTTAGACACATATTTGTCAGGTAAAACTAACGGTGAGTTGGCCCTGCCCAGTGGCAGAACAGATCAAATGGCCAGACAAGGTCTCTTCCCATCCTCTTGCAAGGACTGTGTGTATGCTCTTTGACAGCGGCAGGGTGAAAGGGTTTGCTTACAAAATATTTCAGAAACAAAACTTATGTGTAAGAGCATTGCTAAGGAAATAATTAAAGGGAAACCAGCTGCCTCTGAGAGCTAATTAGACATCAGAAGAGTTGAAATCCTAGTCATTGCAACTACTCCTGGTCTACCAAAACTAAGATATTTTTATCTAATTTACAAAGCAAGGGAGAGAGAAGCTTCTGCTCCTCCAAATGTCACCAGCCCTCTGTAAAATAAAGATAGCTTCTGGTACATGAGAAATGTCGCGACCCACTCCTGGTCCTTGTTCAGTGCTCATTGCCATAACCTATTGCACAGATGTGATGGATTTTTGAACACAAGATCTATTATGTTTCCTGCCAGAGGCTCAAATGCATACAGGCTTTCAAAACACCTTGCCAGGTAGTTACTTTTTATACTAACTCAGTATTTGCCAGTAGTCGCTGCCAAGCATTAGCTGGAGGTTGGGAAGTCAGCACTGCTAATGAAATTCTCCATATTATCTGAAAGATCATCCTCCCCCCATCCCAGAGCAAAATTCAAATGATTCTCACACTCGAGGACCTACCCCAAGGCAAATGAGTGGAATTTGTGATACCCAAGGCAGAACTGCCATCACCCTTTCTGCTCCCCACTTGCACCAAGCCCGGCCCCGCATTGCGTTTGTTCTGCAAAATCCTGCTGGACTAGAGCTGCCCTATTGCCCCACAGGGGAATTCAGCCCCTTATTTCCCCCACTTAAGAGACACTGTATTTTTACACTTGTGCTTTCGAGTCCAAGCTCCCTCAGTATGACCTTGGGAACGAAGATGGCACTCATTCCCATCTTGTGCCAGCCAGGAAGCCCAGCGCCTGCCAAGCCGTCCAGACACCGCAGAACATCGCAAAGTACAAGGGAGGTTCTTCCCTTCCACGGCCAAAGCCAAAACAGCCATTTGATAATTAACCACCAGATCAAGCCAGACAAGCCCTGATGATGAAGGTGAAGATGGCTGTGATCCCCCACACAACCTGCTCCCCGCGGGGTGGCCAGGAGGAGGTTAGGGGCCGACCCCAGACCTCGCTCACAGACACAGCGGCAGATGTGCCAGGCTTCCCCATGGTCTCCCCCTTGCCTGGCAGATGCTGGCCTCTCTGGGAAAGCACTAAATGGATTCTGCTGAATCACTGCAGCAGATGGTTCGTAACACCACCTGGATAACACAGAAAAAAGAGAAAGATAGGGAAGGTTGGGGAACAGAGAGTACCTAGTGTGTGGGCTGAGTTATCCCCAGGGAGAAGCAACCTGTGGATAAGGTCGTCATTTGAACTTCTGTTTCCCCAAATTCCTAAGTTATTAAGACTGATAACATCCCTTTCATGGCAATTCTGTCCCGAGTTCTACAATGTACAGTGCTTCAAAATCCCTTGGGATGCTGGAACCCACCCTCTGCCGCTGGAAGACACTGGCAGCGCTGCCCGACACAGGCTGCTTTGGCTGGTGGCAGCACCAGCCTTCATCCCTGCCTGTGCCAAACTCCTCTTGCTGGAGTAGGGCACACACAAGGTTGATACACGTACAAGGCCCAAGAATATTAACAGGGATTTTCAGGGGGGTTTTGGGTTTTGTTTTGTTTTTTTTAAATCCAGGTTGGCAAGTACTTTTCTTTTCTGTGACAGATCATTCTGAAAGGGCAGAGGAGCCAGCTGTGTACAGAAGCGTGCAGCTGTATGAAAGAGAACAACAAACAGGAAACAGGTAACAATAACCAACATGTTTACTCACTCTCCTCCCATTAAACAGCATTAACAACTTTTTTATTCTTTTTTTTTTTTTTTTTTAATTGGGATGGAAAGAGCTAGTCAGGAAGAGAGCAGAGGGCTATGGCACATCCACAGAGGGTGCATGCTTGGAAAGCACTTGGCATCCTTCTGCAGTGGCTCATCCCCATGTATGAAAAATAAGAAACCAGGATCCCTCGGTCCTGTCGTTATAAAAGACAACTCACTGCACAAAGTTGCTCAATCTGCAGCACTTCTAGCCAGGTCCTCCCCAGCACAAAACACCAAGTCATTTGCGACAAAATGTTCTCTAGGCAGGTCGCTCACAGCCCCGTTTGCGATTCCTCCTCCTCCCAGGACAAGGCGTTTTCACACACCAACTGCACTGTAGGCTCGACTCCATTTCACTTGAGCCCAGCTTTGTCCTACATAGGCTGTTTTTGCTCGGTCACACCTGCCATTGATTTCCTCAGATAACAGCTGCTGTTTCATGTTCTGCTGCATGCCTTCCTCAGCAAAACAGCGCAGAAAGATACCGACAAGCAAAGCTCAGGGTGGCACGACCCAACCCTGAGCACCAGTAGAAGCTGGATGGTGACAGTACTACCAACAAGCTGGGCAATACAAAGATCCCTCTACTCCTCCACCCCAACTACTTCTCATGGGGGACCTCCCTTGTTAACAGGCTTGGAGGCTTATTTCACCTGCAAGAATCTAATTTAAGCAATAGATATGGTCCACCCACACACTGCTTCCCACAATGCAGGATCCAGCAGTACCAGGGACCTCACCTGGTGACATCCCCATGGGTCAGCACGAACTCTCCCGAGTGGCTGGGAGGCACTCGGTCCAGACCTGCACCCCACCACCCAAGCTAGGAAAAAGCCGTTCATCCATGGTCTCCACCTGCCCAGCGGCATTCAGTGACACATGGCCAGATGTACCCGAACATCCACAGCCACCCCTGTGCGTACCAAGGCCAGACCACCTCCAGAAAGCACTTAGCACTTCAAAACAAAAGCTAAAAATAAATAAAAACGTTTCACAACACTCACCCCAAGGAGAATCGGGCTTTGCAAGGGCAGCAGGAACCCAAGCTGCTGGCATTGGTAGGACTGACCTTTGCCAAGCTAAGGAGCAGTTACGTGCTGTAATCCTGGAAGATGACAGCCCTTGCAGCTCGGGGTTAGGACAGCAGATGTTCCCAGGGGTCACCCCCTTTCCCAGAGGGAAGGGCAGGATCACTCCCAGCATACCTGCGAGCCGGCAGGCAGGGAACCCTGCCTAGAGGGAACCCATTGCTTATTCGGTACGTACACACCCCACATCTCCCCTTTCCAGTATCTGCTTAGCGGCCTGGTTTCTTCTCAGAGCTTTTTATATTTCACATTCCTAAGATTTAATTATGTTATCAGAACAACAGGCATCAGGATTTGGAGTGCCAGAATTCACATTAGCAATTGCTATCAACAAAGAAAATGGGCACAGCATGCCCATGCCAGAGTAGATGTGGGCTGCTCTCCTCAATCTACTCATGGTTATTTATAGCCTGTTTGCAAGCCATCCACCTCCCAGGTTTAGCTTCAAGCTTGCTTCTTCCTGAGCACCCTCTCCCTCAAAGAAAAGCCTCTTGCCTCCCCCTTCTCTAGCACAGCAGCCGGAGTTGGACACATTTAGTTGATTTTTTGGGGCAGGGGGGATAAAACACCTTTGAATCTTCTTCCATTTGTCCACAACAGCAGAAAAGAGTGAAAACAGAGAGTGCCACAAATAAGCAGCTGCAGGGACATCCACCCCCAACGGTAGAAATTAAAAGAAAATACATAGTTTCTAACACTTCACAACACCGGAGCAGGACCACTGCACATCTCCAGCAGCTTTCCGCCCTCCCCACAGATGGGGATGGAGGCACAAGCTCCGTGAGGCAGGACGCATGCTTGAACACAAGAAATACCTACCTATTTTGAGATGATTGCGAAGAAGCGGCTACACGATAGCAAGAGAGAAAAAGATAGCTGTGCATCCACAGCAGCATTAACTGTAATTTGCCCATCCCTCAACCAGCACCATTTCAAGGCAGTCTGATTCTGCCAGGATCCTTCGCCTCCAGATAATGAAGAAATACAAGATGCAATGAGCGTAGTACAGGTGCAAACCTACCCACCAGCTTATTTCCCTCCCCTGAGCAGCAGCTGGCATGGACAGCCCGTGTCTTCTTCCTCCTAATCCCAGCTCCTGCTAAATCAACCCAAGTTTTAAGGCGGACATTAGCAGGAGTTGGGTCAAACCTCAGCTCCCCCAAGCCTGGGAGAGTTCCAGTGCTTAAGAGAACCCTTCACACAACTTAGCCGACGCGGCTTCGCTCAGCCCGGTGGTGCTGGGATGCTGGCGGGCACTGGTGCCTTTGCCGGGCTGCCCTCGCACGCCGCGTCACTTCTGCGCTCACAGGCTCGTCACCCGGTCCCCAGCACCCGCCTGCGGCTGTAAAGCGGCATCGCTCAGGGCAGGGCTGGTCCAAAGCTCGCTCAGGGCATCGGAGGGAGAGTTGAGCCAGTTCAAACCTCCCTGATACTCTGGTTAAAATGCAGAAGTGGTGCTGGTTTTAGTCCTGCCTGGTGACTAAGGAAACGCTCGGTCAGGCTCCGACTGAGATACGGCAGCTCACATGCCTAAAATTCCACGTGGCCCTGAAGAAGAAAGAAATTATTAGAGTATATAATAATTAAAAAAGCAGCACAACCACGTGTAAAATATTAATAATAATATTACTAAATAATAATATTAAAAAACCCAGACACCACACCCCTTCTGCTAAAGGGGGGGAGGTGAGGAGGAGGAGGCTCAAGCTTACAACTCTAGCACGTTTTATTTTGTGTAAATTTATAAAGACAACAATCCTAGTCACGATTGTCACATTGTACAGCACATACCAATACAGTTGCAAACAGAACTCCACGCAAAACTAAGCGCTAACAGTAGCTTGAATCACTCTTCCTGCGATTGTCGTATCTAGACTAACAGTATTACACTAACACTGAAGAAAAAATAGTTCACTATAAAACAGTGATAGAACGTTTTTATAAAATATATTCCATTCCAATAGCTTTTCTACATACCGTATACTATAAAACTCTCCCACAAAAATTAGTGTCTTTAAATATACATATTTAATCTGAACTGCACCAAGATTAAAAACAATTAAAAATATCAATGATTTTTTTTTTTTTTTACATTAACTTCACAGTATTTGTTTGTAGTAGAAGACAAATCCAGTGTTTAAAATGCGGAGCAGGACTGTCCCCTACAGAGACAGTAACTGCCCCACAGTGAAATAGTTTATGAAGAGACAAGCGTTAAGTGTGCAATGTTTTTAGTACTTCTCTGTAGAGCCATGAACCATTTTGAAAACATGCTCCGAGCTATTGCAACTTAAAAATAAGAGAGACACACAGAGAGATAGCCAAAAAAAGTCACCTTAAGAACAAAAATAAGTGCAAACATTTTTTTTTTTACTTTAGAAATTCAAGCTATGAGGAGTGGGAACACAAATACCAGACTATGAGAACAACGTGTTCATGATGTAGTAAAGAATGAGAAAATCTTTTTTTCTTTTTTTTTTTTTTTAAAAAACTTTTGCCCCATATTCACTGCAGTACAGAGCATGCTCATAGCATCAGTTTAATGAATTATTTCTATACTAATATCAGACACAAACTTGTTTCAACTTTTCCCTGCTCCATACGCTAATGACGTTCTTATGGCACATCCTATTTTATGATCTCCTAACAAAAAAAAAAAAAAAAAGAAACAGTAATTGAAGACTGAAATGCAAAAATGTCACAAGAATGCAAAATTAAGATAACCAGCGTCAGTAATGCTGACTCTACATTAAACTCTTTACATGTTGTTCAACATGCAAACCCCATTGTTATAAAATTTAAAGTGAAGTGTAAATTAACTAGTTTTGAAATAGATTAACAGTAATAATTCCACTTCAAAAAAAAAATCTAATAAATACTATATCAAGTATCTTCAGGAGAAAAAAAATAACTTAATTTTAGTAGAAAGAAAAATAACTTAATTTTAGTAATTTTGTTCAGTGCTATTTCCAATCACAGCAAAAACGAAAAAAAAAAAAGAAAAAACTGATTAAGTAGAATAAGACCACAGTACCAAAGCCACTTATGCTCAAGATACAGTACTCTCCCACAACTTTCATATGTAACAGGTTCAGAAAAAATATTTTACAGTCGAGAAACTAGACTGAAAACAAAAAAAAAACCCCAAAACTATAAATAGAAGCAAAATTTCACATTACATGTACATTCATAGTTTAAGAGATGAATAATAAAAGGAGGCTGTAACAGGTAGATCCTGATTTTCTTTAAAAGAGGAAGTACTTATATTAAAAAAAAAAATTTAAAAAAAGTCAACCCCATATTATTTATGTAGGTAGTGCTCAGTTTTTAGACCAGAGGGGGGAAGGCATTGGGAAATTTTTTCTTCATAAGATGAAATACAGTATTTTAAGCACAACTTTTAAAAATAATCTAACTCAGTGCTTCAAATTAATTTAAAAATAAACACTTAAGTTTCACAAAACAACTCCAGGAGTGTCAGGAAAGCTGGTGAAGCAACGCTAATGCAGCAGAACAACATTCAAAACCCTCAGATATTATTATTATTATTATATTTCAGTCCCACGTACATGTACCTTGAACGGGTAATTTGACTGGAAGGGAATAATCTGATATTTACTGACATGCACAGACCAAAGGATGCTCTATTAGGCAAGTAATTGAGTTATTTGGAGTAAAACCGGTTATAGTTACAGGCAGCCTCAGTATACAAACTAACTAAAAAAAAAAAAACCCACTTAAAAATACCCCAAAACCTCCTGTGAAAAGGGAGGACACGGGGGAAAAAGCTGGGCCACGTTTTCCCTCCAGCGGTTTATCTTCACACTGCCCCTTTGAAATACCGGCGATTGCACAGAATTTGGCCCGCAGGGAATCACCAACTTCATAAAAATTAGAATAAAATTCTGAGCTGCTGATTTTAGTGTAGCAGCAAACTTTTCGGACAAGATAGCAGGGCATCTCCTAACACACATGGTATGAGTTACCTTGAACACCCCAGGAGCTGCTTTAGGGATGCTGTCCCACAGCAGGAGGGGCAGGATCAGCCCCGGGTGTCGATATGGGAATGAAGTTATTCACGTATCATACGATTTTTCCTATGTCCTGGTGCGCATCCTTCAATATTTTGGGAGTGAATATGCTGCAGACAGAAAGAGTTTTTCCTTCCACGTTTTATGCTCAAAAGCAGCTTTTCAGGAGGTCAGCCCGCAGACGAGGATGAGTGGGAAGGGAAAATTTAAGTCAAGTCACAAGGCAAAAACTTCTCATTCAGATTTTAGGACCGACTGCAGAACTATTCTAATATAATAAAGAGAATAAAAAAAATGACCAGTACCAAAGATGCAGCCAGGAAGCCTCAACCCCCTTTACAACTAGGGCCAATTTATGGTCTCGTCTAGCTCTATAAAATAAAGAGTACGGCCGCTTACTCTGCGATATGCAGACAAGTTTCTCTACACTGAAATGTATTTAAATCATAGTTCATCTCTTCAGATGTTTCTATGCAACACGCAGAGAGCATTAGGGGAGCTTAATGGAATCCAAATTTTTCTCCGGAATTTGCTGATAACCTTTTTTGAAACTAAAAAAAAAAAAACAACCAAACAAAAAAACCCAAAACCAACCCCAATAAAAACCCACCCCGACCACGAAGCAAGTACTTCCAGCATGAAAACAGATGCTAAATCATTGCAGAATTACTTAGATCATTTCACATTAATAATGTAACATGGGTGCGCACGAGAAGACCTAAAGGACAGGGCTGGGAAGGGAGGGTAGCAGGGGAAGGGGGGAGATGGAAAGGTGGAAGGACTGCATTAAAAGGCCTCTGGAGTGTATAACCTCTGCATCTTTTGAAGATCATATACCTGAAGTGAATATCACCAAAATAAAATGGGGGGGGTGGGGCAGAAATTAAAATTTAGATGCTGCCTTTTTTTCCTGTTTTGTTTTAAAAGGGGGGGGGGGGGAGGGAGAGAAATAAAAAAAAAAAATAAAAATCACACGTCTCAAACAACCAAGGACTTTACAAGGCCACAATGAAATTTGCGGATATGTCTGTACAAATCCCCAGACTGCGTGAATCGTCTCTCGCACCACTTGCACCCGTGGGGTTTCTCCCTGGTGTGCACCACTGCGTGGCGGCTGAGGTTGTGGGAATACTGGAAGCTCTTTCCGCACTGGCCGCAGGTGTAGGGCTTCTCCCCCGAGTGAGTCCTCTCGTGCCTCTTTAACGTGTACATGCAAGAAAAAGTCTTTCCGCAGAGGGTACAAGTGGGGACGGACCCGTCGGGGGACAGGCGGGTCCGGGAGCCGTCCTTGTCGCGGAAGTGAGAGCTCAGGTGCAGCTGAAGGATGTGCGGGCTCGGGAACACCTTGCTACAGAGGGGGCAAATGCAGATATGCCCGGGAGGCACGAGGACGCCCGAGGAGGAGATGTCTGACGAATCCATGTCGTCCTCGCTCTCGTCTCGCTCTTGATCTATATCCTCCTCTCGGGCATGAGAGCTGCCATTCCCCGCGAACATGTGTCCTAACCCTGTCACTAGGCTTTTGGCTGAATTCCCAAAATGCTGACTCTCCGGACTCCTGGCTTCGCCGTCCTCCTGATCTGACAGCAAGTCTTGTTCATCTTTAACAAGTGGCTCGGTACCCTGCTGCTGGCTGTCGGAAGCCAGCTGTCCAAAGACATAGGAGGGGTGTAAGGAATCTCTCCCCGGCACGGGCTTGAAAGACAAATCCAGCGCGCAGTCCACATCACTCGAAGCCAGGGGATGGTTAACAGACCTTTGGGACAAAGGTCCTGTGGAACTATTGACATTAGCCTTTGTTTTTCCAGCTGCTGCGGCGCACGGTTCTGCCTCTGTCGGCACAGAGCTGACACTTATATGATCAGAGGACCAGGCGGGGTGACTGCTGACCTTTTCTTTGCCTGCTGCTCTCTCGTATTCTGCAACGCTGAATTTTTGTTTGTTTCCTGGGTCAAACTCGTGGACCAGGGGCACTCCAGCATCTAGAAAATGCTCCGCTTTCTCCAAACTAGCCGCCTCATCATTAATCTTCTCTTCCGAACATAATTCTTTATCTTTCAACTTGCCCTTGCAGACTTTCACAATGTCATACATGTGAAGGTAGCTAGCCGCAGCCAGCACATCTTCGACCGGGAGACTGTTGAATTCCAGCTTTCCCTCATACATGAATTCGAGCAGCAGGCTGAAGGCAGGGGCTGTGACAATGTCACTGTTCAGATGCACAATATCCCTTTTGTCTAACTGGTCCCTGTAGAAAAGATGGAAGTACATACTGCAAGAGGCAAGAACGGCTCTGTGAGCTCTGAATTGAGCTTCTCCAACTAAAACAGTACAGTCACACAGGAAGCCCTGGTGACGCTGCTGACTCAGACACTGCAGCAACTGGCGGCTATGGTCTGGAAACTCCATTCTTCCTTCATAACCTGTTCAAAACAGGAAAAACTTGAATGCTACTGTAAACTAAAGCCTCCTAGCAGCTGTAACAAACAGATCGGCTTTTTGGTAACACAAGCCAAAGAAACAGCCTTGGAGATAACGTTTACTGTTAATTGTCTGTAATACTTTTATTAAGGGGAGGTGGGGGGAGAGAGAGAAAAAACCCCACACAACATGCTTCTCATCCTTTCGCACCTGCTCCGAACAGGAAAAACTTGATTGTAAGTAAACAAAAGCTAGTAAAGCAGCAGCCCCTCCAACCTTTGTTTCTCCCACTAAGCACTTTAATAAAATTAAGAGGAGAAAAGCACGCACGCACGCAGGCACACACAAAAAGGCATAAACTCCCAGGCTGTCTTCCCCGCAGCGCTAACTCGGGGCATCTTTTAATAAAGCATATTGCCCACGTCACGCACATACACACACGCACATTTAAAGTTTATCCTCAGTCGTTACGCACCGAATCACAACAGAACAGTCGCGGCCAGCGCTGGGGAAGCGGCGTCTTTGCAGGGCGGGGGGAGACCGGGGAGAAGCGCCCCCGGCCCCGGCCCCCGCATGCGGAAAGGGGCGGGGGGGGGGGGGGGATAAAGAGGAAAAAGTTTCCCTTGAAGTTATTAAAAGGCAAAGAGGAAAATAAGGGGCGCAAGGCGCGGGCAGGGCTGAGGCGGCGGCCGGCGCTTACCTTCCGCGGGGCGCGGCGGAGGCGGCCGCGGGCGCGGAGCCGGGCGGGCAGGAGCGGGCGCGGGTGCGTGCGCGAGTGCGAGCGAGGCGCGGCGGGAGGGAGGGAGGCGGGCGGGAGGAGGGAGGGAGGGAAGGAGGAGTGCTCGGTTTGCTAATTACACCGCAAGCTGGAGAGTCAGCTGCTCTGACTTCACTGCGATGGAAATGCTACCTCCAGCTGTGCGCCTTTTAATGCCATATGTTACTCCAAATCTCGCTACCAGCCAACCACAGCTTGCTGCCTTTTAAAGTTCCAGCAGCCCCATTTATAGCCCGCGATTAAATCCCACAAACTTGCCCCGAGCCCGCCCCCCTTACACATTCCCCCCCCCACCACCACCCCGGACCCCACCTCCCGCCGCAAAGTTGCTCCCCGCAGCCCACCGCCGTGACCTTCCCCGCCGCCCGGCTCCGCGCAGCGCCTGGGGGGGGGGGGGGGGGGGGCGGCACCGCGGAGCCGCTGGCCGGAGCGCCCCCCCCCCCCCCCTTTTGCAACCGCGTTCCCCAACTTTGCAGGGAGGACTTTCCCCTTGCGCTGGGCAGAGGCGGGGGGGTTCGCCCTCCCCCCCCGGCCGGCTCCCCGCGGTACTTACCGGCGGGCGGCGGCGGGGCTGGGCGTCCGCATGTGCGCGGCGGTGCGCGGCGCTCCGCGGGCGCGGCGCGGGGCCGGCGGCGCGGCGGTGTCGTGGAGCAGGTTGTTAGCCGGCCGCTCTCGCGATACTTTCCCTCGGAGCCGCGGGTGCGTGTGAGTGTGTGTGTGTGTGTGTGCGCGAGTGTGCGTGTGCGTGTCTGGTGCACACAATAGCCCCCGCCACCCCGGCCAGCCCCGCCGGCGGCGGCCGGTGCGCGCTGCCGGCTGCGCCCTCCCCCTCCCCCTCCTCCTCCTCCTCCTCCTCCTCCTCCTCTTCCTCCTCCCCCCCCCCGGCCGCTGCATTGGCAGCGCGGCCGTCCCGCTCCCAACTCCGCTGCGCCGCCGCGGAGGGGGCGCGCCCGCCCGCTGCAGCCCGACGTGCCGCGGAGGGCAGGGGGGCTCTGCTCGCCCCAGCGAGCAGCGGGGCCGCCTCCGCGCCCGCGGAGAGGCGCGCCGGGCGGGGGGGGGGGGTGCGCGGGAGTTGCGCGGCGGGGATGGGGCGAGAGGGGACGCGCTCCCCCGGATTTATCCTTAGTTGCGCGTCAGCTGATAAATACCAGATGCCTACGGATTTTTCAAGATGACCTTTTCGATAGTTGATTTGAATTTTAAATTTTAATTAGCTGTAATCCCATCAAAAGTGAGCGCCTTCGGAGGGAGGGCGCGGGGCCGGGGCCCCGCCGCCGCCGCGATGCGCCGCAAAACGGCGGCTGCCGGAGCCGCCGGTGCCCCCCGCGCCCCGCGGGAGGCTGGAGCGGGGCCGGGGGGGCGGCAGCGTCGCTGCCGCGGGTCGTCCCGGAGCCTCCGGGCCGGAGCAGCGCCGGGAGGGCAGGCAGGGCTGGCGGCAGGCGTGAGGCGGGGGGCTGAGGCGCTGGCGTTTGGGGGTTTCGCTGCCCTTGTAAAGAAGAAGGGGTGAGCCTGGGAGTGCTGCGAGGTGGGGGGGAGTGGCGGGGGGAGCGGGCGCTGGGGTCCCCCCAGAGCTCCCCTGCAGGCACCCTGCGCGGTGCCAGCCGGAGCCTCCAGCCCGTGCTTCAGCCTCCAACAAGTAAAGCAGGGAAACTCCTTTCTCTTCCTTCCTCTAGGTTGCCTTGTCTAGATGATAATATCTGCAGGATCGCAACTTTTTTTTTTTTTTTAAATATGTCTTTTCCAACGCACAGTGGTAGCATTAGCACCTTAAACCGGCAGGTTTACCGATTGGTATATTTGTTACTGATTTAATCCTGTTCTTTGATATTTTGTCTTTAAGCTCTTTGCCACAGAAGTCAGGGTCGACATTGCCGACACCACTTTTCTGTCACGGACCTCAACTGTTTAACCCCGTTTGCAGCAAATGCCAGGACGTTTGGGTGGGTTTTGAGCATTAAAGACTGTATCGTCACAAAGCTCTTCTCAGGTATTTGGTAATAATATCATCTGTACTGTTCAAATTGGGAAACTCCAGCCCAGAACGTGGAGTTGCCCAGCTCCAGTGAGAGCGTTAAAGGTCCTGCGGTTAAATCTGTCACCGTTCAGTAAAGCTGAGAGCTTTATCTGTTTGTCCACGATCACAGACGTGATCGATGGGGGAACAGGAGCTCTCCATCCTTTTAAAGACGGTATTGTCCCACAGTCACAGACTGATAATACAGGCTCTACCAAAAGTGGAGCAATTTCTTCCCCGAAGTGCAAGTGCGGTTTCCATTAAGTTACTCTGTGGATTTGTCGACTGGTAGAGTTTTGCTGTCTTTGTACACTGGAAATGTTAGGCAGCCTCTTGTATTCATATAAATTATGCTGCTTGGCAGAAATCCCTCATTTTGTGTAATTCATTGGTCATTTTTCCCTCTCCCCTTTAATAATAAGGGGAGAAAAAATAAGATAAAAAGAACCAAGGTTTTAATTCCTGTTTGGGTGCTGTAGGCTAGGAATAATTGTCTACAATCTAGCAGTGTCTTATTTTTAGTAAACCAGTTACAATGTCACAGTAAGTCTGTGGTCATTATTGAGTTTGAAATGTCAGAAAACGCCACAACATTCCCATTTTCTCCAGGCGTCCATTGTACGCGTTTTTGGCTCGCTTTTTCAGGACTCAGAAATACTAGACTCACCTTCACACCAAGGCAACGATAGATACAATACAGGTGTTGTACTGATGTAACTACACTTGTATAAAATACTGGTAGTACAACTCTCTAATGTAAACAAGCCCGAAGTCATTACTGGAGGCAAGGCAACAGGAAGAACTGCCCCAGAAACTTTATTCTGAGAGCTCCTGCGTTCCTGAAGGGCCCCATGAAAGCACGACATGGTAAGCAAACCGTCTGCTTTCATCTCCCTGGCCCCCGAGCCCTTTGCAGGCTGAAGGCTCCCCTACCAGAAGCCAAGAAGAGGCTCCGTTTTCAGTCTTTCCCCAGGGGACTGGAGCCAGGCAGCAGCTGCTCGGCCGATACGGAGCTCTCCGACCAGCATCCGTGCTTGGGGGAGATCGCGCCGCCGAACATGAGGACGGCTGAACGTGAACGGGGACTGATGGAAGACATCGGGAGCCACCATGTTAGGCATCCTTGTGCGGCCATGCGCGTTCCTGGGTCTGGCTAAAACCCCCCTAAGCACCAGTGAGCCTTCTGCTGTTTACGGAGCCTTCTAGAGTTGAGCGGAAAGCCCAGGTTTAGGGCAGAGTGAGTAAAAATCAGTGGTGTTGGCAGGGCATTCATTTGCCAAGCAAGGCTAGCCCTGCTCCTGGTTGTTTATGCTGCCTGGACACCAGCCAAAGCCCACAGAAATTAGTAGAAAAACCGACTGGATCAGGTCCATAAAGCCTGAGGACTCGCTTCCATTCTTACCCCTTTGATCCAACAAGGGAGTATAGTTATCGAATGGGGCCTCTCTAGCCTTCTTTGTTGGCCAAATGCAGAAGTGGTAGCAACAGGTTTTTCATGCAATTTAATTGTTTTCTCTCTCACCGCGTTGGGCAGAAGCCTCTTTGTGTTTGTTTCTACATGATTTCAGCGCTTTTATGTTTGTTTTTTGTTTTTTTTTTTTTTTTTGTAGGGCATCTTCTTTGTGGTAGTCCAATTGTATTGCAGAGGGAGAGTCAGGGCCTGAGATTGTCTGATACTTGCAGGGATTGAAGATCTTTTCAGTGCATTGGTCATAGCGGGGTTTATTTGCAGAAGTTCTTCCAAACTTTTCCAAAGGTTGATTTATCCCATGCAAACAGCAGTGGGCATTAGAAAGGCCGAATGCTTCATCCCCTCCTCTGAGACAGGGAGGAATTTAACCCCAAAGGATGCTGAGCCCCATGGTGTTAAGAGAAGGAGCTGCTGTTGGCATCCGTGGATCTTCCCCAATTTGCAATCTACACCAGCACTTACCCTGCAGTCAAATCCAAGGTCAGCATTCGGGGGGTTGCTCTGTTTGCAGTCAAGTCATAAAAGTGGGCATGACCTTCCCAAAGATCTTTTCAAGCACGTCATCTAAGACTCAAGGAAGCATTAACTTGCACTATTGCCATTCCAGACATTAATCAGAGCATATATTGCAGACAGTCCCCCGAGCAGTGTGCTCATGTGACTCGTATTTGTTTTATGGCTGTCCTGCTGATTTCTCCCTGATAATGAGCCCCTGTGTGTGCGCTGGAGTATTTGTGACTATATATTGTAGCAGCTAGGGTCTTACATTTCCGTTGTCAAATCATCCTACCAAATGGATAGGCTCATAGCACTAAGCTGCATGTATAAATTACATATTAACTTGTTGTATTCGCTGTAACACGGCGCTCAATAAGGATACACCAATCTAACGACATGCATTAAGAGCGCAAAGGACTCTGCAGAGGTACCGCTGGCGCAGGTCACGTTTGACTCCGCAGCAAGAGCTTGCAACGTCCCCGTCCGAACCAGCCAGGCATTTAATATCACACCTGTACTTCAGCTCCCTTGTCAGCGGCTGGGAGACAGCTTCCTCTCAGTTCTTCATCTTCCATAGTTTCACTCAGCTTGCCTAACCCTCATCTTCTGGTTGGTTTTGTTACAATCTGCTGTGTTTTGGATTTCTAGAAATGGTAAATGAAGGTACTTTTTCAGCCTTTAAAAATCCATTGTTTTTTTTCCGTAAAGGGAGCACACTTGGTTTGCAGTGGTGAAGGAAATTAGCATGGCATTGATAAGGCCCACTCTCCTCTTTGAGAGGGTTTTTTTTCCTCGGTCACCGTTGCTAATCACCGTGGCAGCCGTATTTTAAAGTTGCTTGGGTTTTCTTTGGCACATTGAGAATATAATATACATTTACTTAAAAAAATCTAATACAATTAAGCAAGTTATTTCCTTTTTAATATTTGTTTTATATATTTATCTATCCATCCCCAGGAAGGAAATCTGAGAGCCTATGTCATAAATTAGCAAGTGTGTAGAAGTTTGTAGCAGGATATATAGAGAATGACAACGAAAGGCCATAAATAACAGTGGACAGTAAGAGACAAAATTGGTGTCTGCTTTGGGACCAGGCATAGAGATTTATCAGGACCAGACAAAGGTCTTTAAATCAGAAGCTGATGTATTCTCAGATAAACTGAGCAGCACTGGTAGGGTCCAGTGTAGAGTTATTAATTTCTTATTAAAGGAGAGGTTCTTAATTGGTGTTGCTCTATTTGTAAGCAAATAATACACCATGTTAACAATGCATTTTATTTTAGTAACTCCCAGAAGAAAACAGAGCTAAATACTGCAGAAGTGTTTTGCTAGATTAGGACTGGGAAATCTCACAGTGGAAATCCTTGCTAAGCAAAAATATAACCTAGAATAAAGGGCTTAATAATAGCAATGTTCTGCTGCCAGTTTAGCAGCAGTTCCTCAGAAATGTTTTGTCCCAGGATAAATCAATTTTACCACCAACTATTTTCCTGAGCTTTGTAAGGCAGAGGGTTGGTGTACCTATCCCACTGTCTGTAAAAGGTCTCTTAAGCAGGATCCTCTCTTGGGACTTGTGGGTTGGCCAAACGTATTCTCAGAACAAGTGCTGTGATCCTCATTAGATAAATCTGCAATGTATCTCAGGGCATAAAAGACTCTGTCTTTTCCCATGTGTGCAGCATACAATCTCGGTCTTCTCTTGATTTTTGCTTTTCCACAGGATTTCCAAATCAACCCCGCCTGAGCAAATATAAACAAGCATAAGCATCCCCGATGCAAGTTAAAAAAATGAAATCCCAAACATCTCACTTTTTTGCGTTGCCCATACTAAAACCTTCATGTGCTACACAGTTCACACCATCATTACTACAGTCTCTTTGTTGTTGGCCTTGGTGATGCCCCCCCTTCTGCCCTCTCGAACCCACACAGATAGCTACAGAACTCACCTCTACTATTTCTTTGTCCTTTTATCACATAGTGAATAAAAACCAAGCTCCTTGTTCCCACCTCCAAGGCCCTCTGTAATTTGGAGCACTCACGGTGGCATCACCTTCTAGTCCCCTTCCCTACCCTCCCTGGTCGTTTTCTTCTTCCCTCACCCCTGTATCCTTTTTATGCTGTCCCTTGGGACTAGAACTGCTTCCCTGGCTCAAGGAGCCACACTTCTTCCATTACAAACACTATTTCTGTCTCCAGATACGTACACTACCAATTTTTAAACATTGGGTCTCTTGAGCATGGGCACCTGTCCTCCTCTTCACCATACCTCAAACTTTTTTTGGTGTCGTTCTCCTCAGTCTAGTCAGAGGAGCTGGGATGAGGATTTTGCGAGGGGTGGCACTGGATGGGAAGAATTTTGGGGTGAGTCTGGGAGCTCTGTGCAGAGAGAAACTGGGCTCAGTGTGCTCCCAGCCTCTACTTGACTCCTTTGGGAGCCTGGGTGCCAAACCCATGCCTTTCAGAGCAGTCCAGCTCCCAGGGATGGAGAGAGAAATAGGAGGCTGGGGATGGGGAGAGCAAGACAAACCATTTTTCTAGTCAAAAAGAGCTGCTGTTGTCTCAGGGCTGTACAGTAGCCATCACACTGGTTGCTCCACTTCCCTCTGATGTATTCCAGGTGGAGGGGAAGTCCAGAGAATGTCATGTAAGAAATGCAAATAAAAATATCTTTCTAGACTTCCTTCTCTTATGTACTGTCTGCCAAAACCTTCGCTCCTCTCCTTTACTGTTTTGCCTATGGATGTGTTTTATGCTTTTATCTTGCTCTTCTGGTAAAAGAAGTAGTACTTGCTGCGAGTTTACATAACTTGCCTTTTACTGCTCTGGAAATGAATGTGGAACTTTGGTCTTAATTAGACTGTCAGTTTAAGTCCTGTTTTAATGAATCACTGAAATATGTGAATAACATTAAGCTTCAGAATATGGCTGTGGAGGTCACGGGGTGTTGGATACTTAAAGCTGGTTGCCCAGCTGGGTTCATGGGGAGACAAGTGCCTAGCACCCAGGTGAGGGTGTAGTAAGGAGGGACTCCCTGAAACTGGGGAGTAGGTTTGAATTTAGCTGCAGGTAGACCCCTCTGCCTGTGGAAGAGTTTTGATTTCAGAGCCCATACTTGTGTACTGAACACTTTGCTCCTGCATCATGGCTTCACCGTGCAACGAAATGACAGACTTCACAACATCAGGGGTTCAGGCTGCAGTTTGAGATCCAAGCTATTACATCACTGAGTTCCCCCTGTAACCCAGCAAATAGCCTGAGCTCCACCTGCACCCATAGAGGAGGAGGTTTTTAGTAGTTTGACCCTGGAAATGAAATGCCTCAGAGTATGGGATAGTGGAGATGTCAGCAAATGTGCAAAAGCTTGGGGAAAAAATACCAGCTCATTAAGACATACTCCTGATGCTTTTGCAAAGTGTCAGTCTTGTCTGGCCAAGCCGGTGACACTTACTAAAGACCATTTGGAAAAAAGGTTTCCAAAAGCCACTCAGCACCACGCTTAGCTGGAGGTCAGCCTGTAACAGTGAATAAGTGAAAGGAAACAGCCTGGAATGGTAGGTAATCACCTACCAGGGACCTGCGGGCATCACTGGTAGGATGTCAGCTGGTCAAAGCGGGAAGGGATGAATGGACCACTGTCATGGGAGTGCACTGAACTAAAAGTAATACTAAACGGACTAGGAGATTTGTGTAAGAAGCAGCTGTGGGCCAAAACCCCGTGGTTTTTACATCTCCCTTAGTTGGCTGACCTTCAAGACGCAGACCTGAGGATGTGCCTAGACGGTCCATTTGGCTGGGGTGACTACAGGACCTTAGTTTGCGTAGCCAGCAGCATACACAAAGTGATGTGCTGCTGCTCGTGTCTGCCTTTAATTCCATAGTCCAAAAGGCTATTTTCAGCTGAGTGAAGCAGAGGTAGCCTACAGCTTAAGTCCAGAGCAACGTTCAAACTACACCTTTGTGATCAGGATACTCTCAGGCTCTCTGCTGTGTCATGGGCGTGAGTATGGGGGAGGATTTGTGACTACTCACATTTAGACCAGACTAATAAGGAGGCGGAGAAAGAAAAGGAAAGCAGAGGTCCTTTTAAGATCAACTCTGATAAAAAAACACTTGGAATTCAGTTTTTTGTTTGGTTATTGGGAGTTACACCTGAACTCTTGCAGCTCTTCCAGCATTTGATGCAGAATCAATACCAAGAAGACCAGCTCTGATGCTGAAATCCAAATAATAACTGAAATCCAAATAATCTCTCTCTCCTAACTAGGAGATCAAATTGCTGTTTTAACTCATGTCTACAGGTAAGGTGAGCAAACGTAGAGAGATTTATATAGAGGAGAGATTGGAAAGAAAGAAATCGCAAGTTAAATGGTGTTTGAAGTGATAGGGAGCTCTGGGGAAATAGGCAAAACCTGAAGAGCAGTGAAAGGATAAAAATTGTGAAGTTCTCTAGGGAGGCTGAAAAAAGTACATTTTATTTACTGGAAAAATAAGATGGGTAAAGGCTAAATCCCACAATCCCTTACTCATGCAAGGAATCCTGTTGACTTAAATACTTGTGTAAAAGTATTTCTGTGGGTAAAGGATTTGTTGGACTGTGTCCAAGACCGGGTTAAGGTTGATGTTTTCACAGAGACGGCAGTCTTTCGTATGCCACCCCGGGTAGTAAATGGCAATCATGGGACACATTTTACAGGGCGCTCCAAATACATTAAAAAAAAAAAAAAAAAACAACCCCTTTGCTTAAGTGCGTGGGAGGTTCAGGGTGGCGGGGGGCTGAGAGGAAGATGACTCAGTGACCTGGGAGGCAGGGTTGATGGTTACGACTCTCTGCTGCAGCCGAGCGCGGACCCTCTGCCGGAGAACACCGCTGCCAGCACAAACTTGCAAGAGTTGTTTTGGCGCCTGGCCTAGAACAACACGGGGCTGTTTTTTCCCTTTTGTGCTCGACTCCGTTGCACTGAAACAATGTGAGATTTTTAATTTTATACACAGAAGGAAGAAAGAATACAACTTTTTTTTCTTTTTCTGCACTGTACTTATCTTTGCGTGTGGTGATGTTACAAAGCCAGGTCAGCAAATATTTTATTCCAGCGACAAGTTTTTGTGCAAAGGGCACAAGGGGCGGCTGTGAGGGACCAGGGCGCCTGTAATAGTTACAGACAGAAGAGAAAAGCCAGGATGTGCTGCCCCCGCCTTTAACTTTCTGCAATGGCTTCTTCAGCTGCAGGCTGCCCGGTCCAGCTGATGCAGAAAGAGGGAGAGAGCAATGAGCAGAGCAGGAGAAGGGAGGTTTTAGGTGCTTAAAGCCTGATAGACAAATGAGATAAAAAGTCCCATCTCTCCTGTGCCCTGCTCTTGGCACCAATGACTCAGGGAGCCAAGCTGCAAATCTTGCACTTGTTCAGGTGTGCCTGGATGGAGATGAATGACTCTGGCCATGCATTACTCTTCCCACATCTTCAATGCAGCCAGCAGAGTGACCTTTGCACATACGTGCCCAGCAGCACCAGGAAGGGCTCTGCTCTGCCTACATAAGCCCAGTCTGAGGAAGCCAGAGGAAGACTAGCTCATCGTCCTCATCCTTCTCCAGGACTTTGCAGAAGATGCCGTGAAGGTGCACAGCCCCAGTGTCATTGAGGCTTAGTGCTAGGCAGGTGTTCCCTGGATCAGGACCTAAACGGTTAATTTTCAAGTGGCTTCTTAGAGCAGATGTTCCCATGTGTATCCCCTCCTTCCCTCTTCTGACACATTTCCTACACAAACAGCAGATTGCATTGCTGCTGTCCTTTTGATCTGAGGGAGGGGGAGGAAAATCCCACACAAATGATATTAGTTCTCTTTTCAGGCAGGCTGGTGACAGTGCACACGGGCATGTGCCTCCCTCCCACCTCTGCCTGCCCAGATGTCTTTTCTGGGAGTTTATGCTTTAGTCTCTGCCCACTTCTGGAGCTGCTTTTAAGGTTGCTTACCTTAAAGCCTGGAAGGAAAGAGGAAGTAGGGTTGGAAAAATTGTGGAAAATTATGATTGCAAAACATTGCTCTCTGTCTAAACACATACAGAGGCTGGCGTACAGGCTGATGCATCTGCTACCATGCTGCTGGTGCTTGTGTAGTGCCTTGCACTTGTGTATCTGTGCTCCTCGTGGGCGCTGATGAATTAAGCCATGCTGCCTGGGTGAGGCCTAAGACCTTCCCAGGCAGGAGAATGTCTTTGAGCTTGTATCTGAGACCATTCCCAATCCCAAACCTGCTGTCCAGACCAGGGATGTCGAACCGCATGCCCACATAACCTCGGGGTCATCGCAGAGGGATGGCTCTTGCAGCCTTGGTGCCAGGTGGCTCAGGGATGGATGGCAGGAACCTACTGGATCAGATCAGTATGGGGAGATCAGCCCTTCCCTCTTTCTTTCAGGATAAGAACCGAGGACAGCAGATAAACTCAGCAAGACAGCAGGTTCATGATGAATTAGAGGAGGTGAGTCTTTATGGGATTGTACTTAAGGTGTGGATCTCCTTGGTACAGCACCTTCAGGGTGCCAAGACTGCATGGATTTGGAGGACCATGAGAAAATTTCATGGTCAATAAATTCACCAAAAGGTGTTAAATGCTATGGACTGGTTTTGGCTTAGAAAGCTGCGCAGTGCTGACAGTGTGAAGAATATTCTGGGGAAGTATCACTGATTGCTCGCCCTGTTCTCACATTCATCCCTCCACATCACTGCTGTTCTTTGCTGGGGAGAAGACACTAGACTAGGTGTACCTTTGGTCTGCCCCAGGATGGTCTTTTTTATGTTGTTATCTCTAGATTGAGACAGGGAAGAAAGCTTGCTTTCACTTTGCTACTGGCAGCAGTTGCAGAAGCCCTCTAGACATACGGTGGAGATGGTGGAGGTAGGTGTGGTGGCCACCAGTTTTTCTAGCATCATCCTCCTAATTCCTTCCTGTGACTTGACTGGTGTGAAAAAGGCACACAGTTCTGCCTGAGGTCTTTCCTAAAAGACCAGACGTCATTGTTCTGGAAGAGCCTTTGGGATGGCTGGGATGTTTAAAGCTGCTGGTATGGCTGGCCTTGCCACAACAGCTGGCTGGATGCACCAACACAGGGCAGGATGCATGCGTGAACCAGCCTAACACTGAGCTGGCTGCCGCTGAGAAATCTAAATGTAGCCAGTGGAGTTTCAGAAACTGGATCTTTTTCTTCATTTAATTTTGTCCTCTTTCCCTGCCTTAGCATCGTCCTCATTTCTAACCCCCAACAGTCGGCTTGTAGTATCAGGGCTCTCTCCTGTTGTCTTTGGAGGCTTCTATAAGAAACACCTGATTATTATGAGAATGTTGTTTCTTGAGGCAAGGGATGGGAAGGCTCAAACGTGACACTGTGACCAGCCAAAACAGCAAGGCAGGGAGTGACTGATTGAAATGCTCTAAATGACAAATTCTTTTAAATCAAAAACAATTCCAAAGAGACTCAGCGTATTTGGAGGTGTTATTCATACAGAAGGAGAGTCAAATATCATCAAATAACCCACTAAGCCTGACTTGCTCACTGGCTTAGAGAGGATACACTAAGCTTTGTGCTTTATTTCAGTTGTTTTCTTGAGCTTGTAACCAGAACCAGGCAGTTTGCAGCAGTCAGCCCGCATGTTCAATTCAGCTCCTTCTTCTGTGGTTAAAATTGTTAAAATTGTTCAAGAGTATGTAATGAACCCCTGTCTGTGTGGCTGTTCACCAGCATTTCTGCAGGGGCATAAAGTACACGTGGATGCTGGGTGGGTCTGTGCAGTTGTGTGCATCCGGGAGGGTGCGTGCAGCGATGCGGGCTGGCACGGGCAGTGCCGGCACCTCCACTTTCCCAGCACCAGAACATCTGCCCCTGGCCCAGGGCACCAGCAGCAAGCAGCGCTGCTCCCGGCGTGACCCCAGCCCTTTGCAGCAGTTGGGCAAAAAATACGTGTAGCAGTAACAGGCACCAACGGGGAAAGGAAAGAACAGACTTGTCACACTCCTGGGAAGAAAAGTGCAGGTTGTTTTTCTTTCGCAGTGTTTCAAACGCAGCAGCTCCTCCAGGAATGTTTGGGATATTTCTTAGATGGCAATTTTCTGATATCCTTGGATTTAGCAAATTTATGATGTTTAGTGTTTCACCTTGACTCCAGGGGAAAAAAAGAAACCTGCCTGGTTCTTTGTCTTCCCCATTCAGATTTTCTCACTATTACTCCATTGCAACCCATCAAGTGAGCTCTCATTTCAAAAAATATGCAGGTAGGAAAGCTACAGTTTGTAGTACTTTCATTTCCCTGTAAAATTTCCAAAGTTGATGAAATGATGAGAAGTTAGAGACTGAAAAGAAAAGCAGTCAGGAAACTAGGGACAAATGAATCCTTCCCACTCCTCACCCTGGCATCTCCCCAACATCTTTCATTTTATTTTGTTCAGCAATAACAACAATAGGAAACAGAATTATTTGTCAAGTAATCGGATGTCCTCTGTGAATGCTCAAAAAAGTGATTTTTTAGTTTATTTCCATAAGCACTGGGCTTCGCTGCTATACATTCTCAGGGCTATTTAAAAGGGGGGTTGTTTTTGGGGAGAGTACATTTCCTTGAAAGGACACCAGAGTTGTCTGAAGCCAATTAATTTCAAATTCAGATGACATAAGAAGGAGGAAAAATGGGAAAAGTTAAAAACAGAAGCTTTGGAGAAAAGCAGGTTATGGTAAGTGCACTCCCAGCCACCAGGAGCTCAGGCTTAATACGGGAGACAAGGATTCAGCCAGAAGCATGGGAGGAGCAGAGCCTCCACAGACCATGCAGGTACGCTTGCTCTTAAATATTATTCTGTCCATCAGATCACATTCTTTGTACTATATCAGTAAAAGCTAAAACCAATGTCTTTGTGCCTTTCCCAAAGTTACCAGCATCCCTCATTCCCACCTCACAGTTGGCCCATCGTGTGGTACCAGCTTTCTTCCCAGCCGCTTTTACATGTCATCCCAGGAGTCCTACCAGAGCTCAGGGCTTAGGTGTTTGCCCTTCACATCAGGAGACCGTATGATACATTTCAGCATTTAAAAAGTTAATTTTATCAGTTTCATTGCCTTGTGTGTAATAGATATTTATGAAGTGTGTGTCCATATGATTTCTACCACTGAGCTTCTGACCCTGTGGCAGCCCTAAGGCTTAGTAGACTTAAACACAGCAAGGCTCAAATTCTTTCCTTTTAACATCAAATCGTTCATTACTGTGTGATTTATTCAAAGGCTGCAGCATGGAAAGTAAGAAATGCCCGTTGTTGCCAATAATATAATCACATGTGGGGCTTAATCCTGTAAACATGCACAAGTAAAGTTACTTACATACGTAAGTCTTTGGTGCATGCAGCCATTTGAATGTAAGCTCCTCAGCCTGAACATGCATCTGTACAGTATTTAATGCGAAGGGTTTGAGCCAGCCTGGGGTCTTTGTGCTAAATATATAGTAATTATTATAATGAGGGTATTAATGATTTGTTTGTGTGCTGTTCTTACATCTAGTGCCAAATATTATATAGAATGTGTATCTGGGAAGAATTTAGCCTTTCGTATTTTATATCTGTAATAATCCATGACTGAGTTGCTGGATTCCATCTCATTTGTATATGCCATATTTTTTTCCAGAACATCTGTTTAAACCCACACTGGATAGCTGCCAGGTTAGTGGAAAGGATATAGTATAAAGAAGACTTTTGTTTCCTCCGAGCAAGGAGAAAAATAAGTTACAAGTCAGTGCATATTGCTGAGAAGAAGCAACTTTTTCTCTCCAGAAGCAGATGTCCTGTAGTGTTTGAATATGAAATGTTTTTGTGTCTCGCAGGCAAAGGTTCTGCGTTTCAACAATATTGATTGTCAGTTAGTACAGGCTGTCAGCCTGCCGTGGTTAACCTACCAGTTGTTGGAGAGACAATCATGAGCAATTAAGAATCACATTTCACAGTTTCAAATGCATCCATATTGCCACTTTATTCAAAATCCTTTTTTCATGTTGGAAAGTACATTGGTGAGAGAGAAGAAGTTTTCTTTTTTCCCCCTGCCAACCATATTTTCATTGCTGGCCAAATTAAGAGAGATATATATTGCTCATAAACTTACTGCAGTTTCTTGATTAAAATCTTACATGCAGCACTCCTTTCAACATCAATCTATAATAATAAGGAGGGAGCACATTGCATTGCATGTCTTTGTGTTGTGCCTTAGATGCAAAGCACCAAGGAAGCGTCAGGGAAAGATTCAGCTCCAGAACAAGCAGTAGCACAATGAGAAAAGGACCGTTCTTCGCGAAGATGGACCTTTGTGACTTGAAACGGGGAAAAGGATAGGAAGATTAAAACCAAGAAGAGCCAAAGGCTTAGCAGCTGAAGTTACAACGGTGCTGGCTATGTGGCGATTATGGGAACAGCTGATAGAAACGAAGTAGCAAAGTGCTGAAATCAACCTGCTATGCCAAGAAAAACAGCCCATATGAGAGGAAACATGGAGTGCTACGCAACCCCAAAATCAGCAGTGCCCGGAAGACTTGTGGCTCTTGTCACCTCTTTGCCAAGCACCTTTCAAGGCTTTGGTAGCTTGGTGGCCTTTTAGAGGTAAATACCAAAGATGCTGGCTCTGGGCACTCTCTCAGCATAACTCAATGTTACAGCACCTGTGCCAGGCACTATGCACATTATGTTGTCACAAACTGTGTGCATGCAGTCACCTTGGCTGGTGGTTTCTGTCCAAACACCTGGGAACCATCTCAACCTCATGAGCCAACATGACTTGGAAGGACTTTAGGCAGAGACAAATCCTGCCTCCTTTTCCAGAACTTTTCCAAACCAAATAATTTCCTAAAAGCAACAAAAATCCATCAGTTCTTCCAAGAGACCATACCACTCATGGCCTCAAAAGAGATTTCTGGCCACCAGATGACTCCCTCCATGGGGTTTCTCAGCACCCTGAACCTCAGAAGCCCTTCCCACGCCTCTGCCACCCACCTCTCGTGAAATCCATGTGTGGTGTAGTCCAGAATGCTCAGGGGAATGGGACTGGGAGCAGCATTGGCAGGTTGCACTGGTGGGAATATGCCCCTTGCAGAACATCTGAGGTTCTGCCTTACACACAAGGAAGACTAGTAAGTCCTAAGCAAAACCATATACATCATTCAGAGTTTGTCAAGAGCAACTAGTAGACAATGTCAGCACACACTTCACAACTAAAAGGCTCAGAAAGGCAAGTTGTCTGTGAACCTGTCCATGGAAAGGATTTCTTTCCCACCTCACATTCTCCTCCATCCTATTGTCACTAAAAAAACCCCAAACCCTGAGCAACATCAAAACAGACCAAGCCAGCAATGGACCTGAGCCGAGTCCCACACTGCTGCCTTGGATTCACAGAATCACAGAATGGTAGGGGTTGGAAGGGACCTCTGGAGATCATCTCGTCCAACCCCCTGCTTGAGCAGGGACACCCAGAGCAGCGTGCACAGGACCGCATCCAGGTGGGTTTTGAATGTCTCCAGGGAAGGAGACTCCACAGCCTCTCTGGGCAGCCTGTTCCACTGCTCTGTCACCCTCAAAGTTTTTCCTCATATTCAGGTGGAAATTCCTGTGTTCCGATTTGTGCCCTTTGCCCCTTGTCCTGTCGCTGGGCACCACTGAAAAGAGTCTGGCCCCATCCCCCTAACACCCACCCACCCACCCTTTAGATATTTATAAGCATTGATAAGATCCCCCCTCAGTCTTCTCTTCTCCAGGCTAAACAAACCCAGATGTCTCAGCCTTTCCTCATAAGAGAGATGCTCCAGTCCCCTGATCATCTGCATAGCTCTCTGCTGGACTCTCTCCAGTAGTTCCCTGTCTTTCTTGAACCAGGGAGCCCAGAACTGAACACAGTATGGCAGATGTGGCCTCACTAGGGTGGAGTAGAGGGGGAGGATAACCTCCCTTGACCTGCTGGCCACACTCCTTTGTATGCACCCCAGGGCACCGTTGGCCTTCTTGCCGACAAGGGCATGTTGCTGGCTCATGGCCAACTTGCTGTCCACCAGCACTGCCAGGTCCTTCTCAGCAGAGCTGCTTTCCAGCAGGTCAGCCCCCAACCTGTACTGGTGCGTGGGGTTGTTCCTCCCCAGGTGCAGCACCTTACACTTGCTTTTGTTGAGTTTCATTAGGTTCCCCTCAGCCCAGCTCTCCAGCCTGTCCAGGTCTCACTGAATGGCAGCACAGCCTTCTGGTGTATCAGAATTGCATTGCAGCACTGATGGATTAATCAAGCGAAATCTTCGTGATTTAGGATCTCAGCAGTAGTATTTCAGAAATGATTGAAAATTTGGGGCAGCATTACCAGCAAATGAAAGGTGCTGAAAATGTGGAATCACAAGAAAAAAAGGAAATTATGTAGCTGAATAATATTGAGAAATCATCTCCCATGTGCAAATGTACACAGGTTCCGATACCAAGGCTAGTATGAGTATAAAAGTGAAGAGTTTCATCTTTAGTAAGACTTTGTCAATTCAAAACTTAGATTAAAGGGATTTCTGTGCAGTACCTCTCTCTGACCATCTTCACCTCTCTTCTGTACAAAACACAAGTTTGTGGTTTCACAATCACATTTTCCTATTTTTAAAACATGTTTTCTCTACCGTCTTGCTTTGTGAGAAAGACACTGAAACTGCAAGAGAAACTGTATCACAGGAGGAAACTGAAATGGCTTCGTGTACAGCATGCGAACAATGGAACAAAGTAAACACCAACAAAAATAGAAAGCAGTGCTTTATTTTCTCTCTGATCTTTCATTTTTAGAGGATACTTGTGATTATGGAGAACTTCCAACATTTCAGGCAAATGGAAAATTTTTAAACAATTGATATAATAGGGAGTTTAGGTGTTAGCATGCAATGAAACGATATCTTATTCTTACTGACAACAGGATACAAAGATCTCTTGTGTTTAGGGCTCCTCCTGAAACTAGCAAGAATGATGGATATATGTCTTTAAATGGACTGCAGATCTCTGCATCCCACTCAATAACTAAATGCTTTGTCGCTTTCATTCTTCTATGATTAAACATTCAGGAAAACTAAACACACTTTTCCCCCCTCTCCTATGTTTGCCTTTGACTTGAGGAAAAGTTTTCAATTAAGCGATTCAAGCTGTGGAAAACCTTAAGCACCCTGAGCACCTTACTGTGATTTATGATCCCCAAAATCTTGATCCTGATACCAGAGATTAGAAACTTGGGTCTGCTCTGAGAAAATGATTTGATCTTATGCTAATCTCGATCGAATTGTTGACGGTGACATTAAGCAAACATAGTAAGGTGTAATTACATTTTACACTGATCTATGAAATATTCATGTAATAATAATGAATACATGCATGCAATCATACAATATCATCATCATAAACTGTGGTCAAATACATATGATATTTGCAATGCTTATACCTTGTTCATATAAATAAATATTCATTAGAACTGAAACTAATTACTGCATGGCCGATGACAGCTGAGAATATTAAGTGCCGCTACTGAATTATGCCTTCAAAGGCAATTTTGAAATGACATTCATTTTCAAGTTGTGGGTCAGTTTATTTGTCCAGCTATGATAATATTTTTTTCCAATGTAAAGAATAATGTTTATACTAATTGTCATGAGAATGTCTAAGCATTTTCTGCGACTAGTAATCAAATTAGGGAGTTGTGAGTGTCTGTAAGTACACCAATGTTAGTCTATTGTCATATTCAAAATTGGCCTTTCCCACAGCTCATTCAAGTTTATGTTCTAGCCACATGTCCCACAGATAAATAAACAGATGCTCTATATAAAGAGTTAGATCATATTCTGAATGAGTGAGGAACATATGTCATCATTAAGGGAAGCTTCGGTGCCAATGCTGGCATTAAGGTAGAGGAAAGAAAACAAGGAATAACTTGAAATAGAGCAACATAATCCCAAGGAAGTTGTCAAAATCAGAGGAGAGGTTATTTGCACTAGAGTTGGCAACAAAATGTTGTTTGGCAGTTTTTGCTGAAAAACAAAATAGCAAGAGGAATTTTTGATTTTTAATTAAAAAACATCCTCTGTTGTTGGTAGCTTTGGGCTGAAACCAAAAATTATGGGATTTTACCTCAAGATGACAAGCCCCTAAGTTTTGTTTGAACAGAACTTTTTACGAAGGATTTAAGGTGCCAGTTCTCCAACAAAAACAATGACAAGAAGAGTAAAACTGAAATTTCCCAAGAATATTTCTCTTTGTTGGAAACCTAATTTCTTTTTCAGTAAGAAATTTTTATGGAAGTTTTTTTTTAACATGCCGCTGATGAAAGGATATCCAGATATAGCTGATAATAGATCTTTACTGTCTGAATGCAACTAGATGACATTGTTTTTATTGTTACTATTGTGTTGTGCGCTTCATAAATAGAGACTGGAAAGACAGTTCATGCCCAAGAGATCATTGTAATCTAAATATAAGTCTAGAGGCTTTATTTATAAAATGTATAGAATCATGGTTTTTTTAATTGCATGCAGAAATATTGTTCAGAGAAAAATACTGTGCACACATAAAAAGAATTTTAGTTCCCAGGGTTTGGGAAAATCGTAAATGAAAAGTCATGCTATAAGTTAAAAAACAAAAAGGAAACAGTTATCTGCAAATGCTTTCACCAATTTATCTGCAATTTGATCATAGCAGATGAGCAGAGGACTAACACAGAAAACCTGGAAAAGATCGAAACGCTCCTTGAAGTACCAGAAAAGGGAAGGGTGTCTGTGATGGGCAGAGGAGAGGTCACTGATGCAATCAGAGGGTTTATGTAGGATATTGTTTCAGGTGATAGTTGACTTCCTAAACCACAAACTTCCTAAGATACACCTGAAGGTGCAGTGAATAATAATGCACAAAGCACTGGAAGGACAGAGCTGCTGTTACATGGATTTTTATCTGTAAATTCCCTGAAAAAGGGTTTATTTCTTGGAGGAAATCCACAAGAACTGGGGGATCCAAGGGTGGGAAGGAAGAGACTTTCTCGAGGAAAGGAAAAGACCTGTTTCCCTGCTATCGGTGTAGCATGGTAGGATCAGGAAATCGGGGGCCAGGCTGGGGAGCCTCTGGCTGGTGGTCCGCAGGGGAGGTGGGATGTTCTGCATCTGCACACCATGCACCAGCTCTGGAGGAGGTTGCTGGATTTAGCAAGCAGCTTTTGGCTGCAAGTTGCATTGGTCAGTGGCAGTGTGTAAAGATTTGGCAGTACGCGGCCGGATCTGTGTGAGACTTGGCTGCCTGCAACATCTTTTTATGCACTTAATTTGAGAAATGAGTACACGACAGAAATCTCCGATGGCCTGACATGACAGAAAACATCCAATGCTCTGTAAGCTGAAAACATCCTATAAAGCCCCGGGTGCAGATATAGTCCTATCTGAGGGAACCACCCGCCTGGCAGTCTGCATTTGGAAAAGAAACTTTACCAGGGAAGTTGTTGGAAAGTTTTTTGGAGCAGGACCATTAACACCAACAAGGTTTGGGCTATTTCTTTTCCACAGTTGTGCAACTGCCCTTCTGCCCAGGTCTTCAGCACTGCCACTAAACGAGTCCCACACCGACCAGCCCTTGCCAAGGGGTCCTGAACATTTGGGAGTGAAGGAAAGGGGAAGCCTGGTCCAGGGTGGCCACTTAAGTTGTCTTCTCCCAGTTGTCGTGGCTGTCACCACCTGCTCTGGGTCTCTTGGACAGGCAGGTATTCTGAGGTTGACTGAAAGGAGAGCAGAGCCGTGGTTTGCCGAAAGCAGTCAGCGGGTGCTGGCAGCTGGTCGGCAATCAGGTATGATCCTACCTCGCTCCAGCTATTTCATTTATGTGACAGTTTGTGGGAAACATCTGGCACGGCATCTGACTGACATGTCTCCAGTTATAGAAAGCTGAGAAAAATCAAAGCAGCCACTAGGGAAAACAAAATGCAGTTTTATGCATCTTAAACCTCATTCTCTTCTCTCAGCCACCAGACCTGAGCCAGGGGTAATTCAGCTGAAGTCAGTGAAGGACAGGCTAAAGATAGCATGAACTTTGGTTAAAATGTTCCTGCCTGATGAGACAATCCTTGAACCAGGCCATCCAGGTTCCCCTACTTGCACCATCACTGATTTTGTGTACGACCCTGGGCAAGTCATTTTTCCTTCCTTCACCTCAGTTTCTATCCCTAAATGAGGGAAACCAGAGACTGCTTTGGTCACGCATGTTGATATCTGCCAGTGCAGTCCAGAAGAGTTAAATGTAATTACAGCCATTCTGGCTCCATCAATACCATAGGTAACTTTTGGTGATCATCCAACAGCCAAAGGTAAAAGAGGACCAGGAGCTGGAGGATGAAACTTTTTCAGTCTAGCCTGAATGTGTAGAGCATGTTTTTAGGGCAGATGATGAACCAGTGCAGCAGCTTACTGGTGACCATGGTGGATTCTCCGTGCACGATATCTACAGGTGGTCTTGGGGTTTTTCTAACATTAATAGTAGAGGTTCTAGAGGACTAGAAATGTGTTTTAACATTCAGTTTTATTTCATCCAGCACCTGGTGTCCTCACTATTATAAATTAAAGATAATACTGTTATTTGAGGGAAACCTGGGTCTCTGCAGGGCTCAGATGCATGATCCAGTTACTGGGAGTGAACAAGCTACCTCATGTCAGCTGAGATGCGGTAAGTCTGCGGGTACTTGCTCCTACAAGCAGTAACAATAGCTCCCTACAGCAACTGTGCGCTATTTCAGTTTTGCTTTCCCCACCACAAGAAGTGCCATTCCACTGCCTTTACAAGAGACAAAGCGTGCACACGGTTGTAACAGTTGCCCAGCTCAGTTGGGCTGACAAGCACTAGCTTGTCAAACAGCAGTAACTTGATCGAATGTCTGAGCACTAGTATCGAAACTCTGCTGAAAATGAGAAGACCTTTTTGGAGATGCGTTCATTTTTAAGACGTGGTAAAAGTGGATGTGGTTGTACAGTGGTGAAGTTCAAACAGGTAGCCCACAATCTT
The DNA here is from genome assembly GCA_031468815.1 of Morus bassanus. Classification (NCBI taxonomy): domain Eukaryota; kingdom Metazoa; phylum Chordata; class Aves; order Suliformes; family Sulidae; genus Morus; species Morus bassanus. The sequence goes on from CM062572.1 coordinate 10,645,048, forward strand.
CTCCCCGGGTCTACATGAAGCTCTGTAGCTTTGTAACCAGTCGCTGCTGCTGCTATACAAAGTCACTGCTTAAAATACTCTCTGCTGTTGGAATACACCAGAACAGCCCTCCTCCCACATCCAGCCCCCATACAGAACAATCTAAATGCGAAAGAAATTACAAAAAGAGTGTTTTTGGAAATAATTAGGTCAATTAGAATGTAACAAGGAGAGTGGTCTAGACATAGACGGCATTTAAATTAGCAACAAACTGCTCCATTTGGGTTCTTCACCTATTTAATCATCAATTCATCTTTGTGAATTCCTAGCAAATTAGAGAATTTGCTAATTTAACGTACCCTGAAGGTGGTGACTGAATTACGTATCAATGTCACTGATGCCTGCTCTGTCTAAAGCACAAGAGAAATGCAGCCAGGCTCTTCAGAGAGGGGCTTTCATGTCACATGCTCTCCAAGGATCACACAAAATCCTGAGTTTTGGAAAGGTCTGTAAGGTTAAAAAAGTCACTTTGGTCCTGCATTAGCCAATCTGAATTTCATTTAAACTTCCCTCGCGCCAACCTGAAGCCCATGCAGCAAGCCACCAATAAAAGAGAGGGAACTGAAATAAATTTCACTCTCAACATGTCCTGTACTCCAAAGTTGCAAGCGGCCATTTTTGAAGCCAAAGGTAATGAAGAGTAATCACTTTTATAAGTGATACAGTATAAGCACATCTAAAAGTGGGAGATGATACAGGAAACCATAGCATCCTCTTATATGATATGCTAAGAAACTAATCCCATGGCTTGTATAGCACTTCTCCCAGGCCATACAAGATGCCCTCAGTCTCTCCTAGTGGGGCTAACCCTTACCTGGCATCAAACCAGCCCCTGTGGAAAGCCTGCACAAAAGTTATCCATCATGCAGGTCACTCTTCTAGTTGAAGTGGCACATAAAAAAAAAAAATCTTTATAGTTGATGCCCTGCCAGAAGCCTGAGTGTCCTTCCTTCAGGGCTCAGACATGATCCTCTCACGTCCTTCTTCAGGACTGACACAGACTTCAGTGGGACTGAAATCAAGCTCTGAAGAAAACAAGTGTACGGTGCATCTCTGAAAGAGATCTTTGCAGAAAGCATGGGTGGGGAAGGAATGGAAGATGAGGAGGTTGGATGCAGAACATATCTGGGATTTTTGAAAAGTCCAATTTTATGCTGTACAACCTGCATTTTTTACCCTATTTCCTGTTCACTTTCATTTTAGGCTCAGTAGTTTGAGGAAGCCCCCTACTGTGCAGTCAGTAACAGATTGAGGATTCAATCTTGGGCTTTGCCTAGAGCAAAAAAGATGATATTATTTGTCACACACAGTAGCTCTGCTTAAATATTCCCTAGAAAAGGGCATGCTCCTGTCTGGTGAGACCAGCCTGACGGTCCCAGAAATCCTTTCAGGTATGGTGGATGGAGTGGTACCTCTACAGGTAAGAGGCAGCATCGTTCCAAGGTGAGGTGCGCTTTGTCAGCACACCGTCATCTGCAGGGGTTTCTGAGAGGTTACGTGGTGACTTGAAAACAGGCCTACTGTCAAAGGGTTCAGATGCTTCTTGAGTGGTATTCAAATGCCTAGAGATATAAGGATGGGTGCAGCCTTGGCAAGATTTTAAAAGCAAGATAAGGAGAAATGAATAATTAGGCATCTGACTGGAGCTGAAAATTCACATCTCTCCTCAGGATTGGTGAACTGCTTTGGCTAAAATAAGATGCAATTTGAGTCTTGCCAGTTGCCTGTATTAAACTGAACCCAATTTTTTTCCCCCCTTAAGATCAGAGATTGCTTTGTTCAATGTTGGAGCACGTCAGAAATTTTTCTGGGAGCCTTGGAAGTCTAAGTGAGGGGGGATGGAGAAGAAGGAGTTACCATATTGCTGCATTTGGCACTGGGTGCAACCGAGTGAATGCTGCCTCCAGGTCTGGGTCTGTGATTCTGTAAGGTTTTTGATAAATTAAAGAGGCTGCATAGATGCAGGCACCCACTTTGGTACCCCTCCATGCCTGTTCTAGGACATTTGGCTTGGTTAAGTATAGGCTCTGAAGAGAGGGTACCTCTGCTCACCCTGGGGCTGGCTGTTTTCAGAGAGATTTGCCCTTCAACCCAAGACTTTGCACAGACACCAGCTTTCTTCCATAGCCACTTGCTGGCTTTAAAATGACTTGCTGCCTTCCCAGAGGGGCCCAATAATGGCAGGGAGCTGGCTGGCCCCAGGCCCTCAGGATTGTAAAAGGTTGCAGGCACCACCGCTGCAGCCCAGAGCAGAGCCAGGAGAGGGGTTACAAGAAAAACTCCCTTTGACTTCAGCAGAAAGTGAGGTTATTTGGGCAATAAACGAATACAGCAAGTATATGCTAATGTGGCCAGATCTGAAATGAAAACAAAGGCAATTTTAGCATTCCTTTACTTTAAAGTGCCCAATTGAAGAATTTGGTCACATGGCAGGAAAGAAGGTCACTGAAGAGAGCTCTTTTAACAGAAGCTTATTCGTATTTTAAACTGGTCACATGCCTTTTCATTTGTGTCTTCTCTGACGTAAGTCTCCTCTTCCTTCATCTTTATTTACATCGATCTCTTTTCATATTTTGCTTTGAATTGCAAGCAGACTTTTATCTACTAGCCAGTTTGAAAGAGTGGCAGAGGTATCCCCACTCAACTCCTGTTTGCCCTGTGTCCGGGAGGAATCGTTTTTCCTAATGAAAGAGCATTATGGCAATCTCATTGACACGATGCATTTTATGCTCACTGGTCAAGTTCAATTCTAGAAACAAACTGTAGCATGTGAGTGTTTCTACTCTTCCATTTGTCTGTGCAGTCAGGCACACGTCGAATACATTCCACGTCATGTCACGGACCAGAAAAAAATATTTGCATCTAAAACGGTGGAACTCATAGCTAACATCATCAGAAGTGCTGCTTAGTGATGCTACTGTAGCAAAACACAGATTTCTATCAGAGAAACATATATCATGCTCAGAAGGATAGCAGCATTTGTAAAAGCATGCAGTACATAACGAGGAGAATTTCATCATGCAGAGCAAGGAGACGTGTCAGCGGCTACAAAGCAATAGATTTAATTCATACCTGAGAATAATTTGATCTTCAGTTTTCCTCCACACTACTTACTATGCCCAGACAGCTTGTCCGAGCTATTGATGGGCAGAAATTGTTGGGGAGTTATGGCTTTTTAAGATCTTACTTTCTCAGCAGTTGTAAAAGCAAGAGCAGAATGCTGATCAGCTCTAAGATGACATATGCATAAAAAAAAGGACCCCAAGAATATAATAATTCAAGGCTTCTTAAAATGAAATGTGTTTTTTGTAAACATCATGCAAATAGTGATTTGGGGAATCTGAGCCCCGAGCTGAAAGCCAGGCTGAATGCATTTCCAGGGAATGTGCAGTTAGTACCTCGACCGTGATAAGATTACAATAAGCATTTTTAACTATTGCTAACTATAAACAGAAATTTGAGCTGTGTGGGTCAACACGGTGACTCAGCAATCAAAGTTACTTCGTCCTGCTGCAGTCAGAGGACTGCAGTTTGGTTTCCAGCCCCACATTCAGGATTTCTAGGGGGAACAGGAGATGAGTCAGGGAATTAGAGCAACCTTGCATTACTTAACTAATGCTTGTGGCTTGATCAATGGCACTGGGAAGGCTTTGCTGTAGGGAACCCCTGCAACAGTGTCGCAGTGTGCTTGCTGCTACAGAGCGCTGTGGAGGCTGCCAGTGCTGTCAGACGTGGGGGAGAAATAGGGGAGAGAAGAAAAAAATATACGGTCAGCAAATAATGTGAGAATTTACCATAGCATCACACAGCAGATAATATTTACCCTATTCTGCATGAACTGATACATACTGTATCCCAGCTGTGATGCAGGTAGACATAAAACTTTATATCCCATGGCTCAAAAATACTGTTTTTTTTCAAGGTACAGCCAGTCATCAGTAAACTGGAACGTACACAAACCCCACAATGTTCCTAAAGCAGGAGTGCGTCCTCACCAGTCAGCTGCAGCGTCAGGCAGGTAATTAACAAAATGCCTGGATAAAACGAGCAAGGTCCTGTTTATCAATCAACATATTATTAATTAGCTCACGTGTCAATTTTAATTGAAGTGATTTGTATTAATAATGGTCGTCTGTGCAAGTTGTATGGCATACCTGCAGGGATCTTTGCTTACTCCTGGGCTTGACTTTTGGCAGATATTCTAATCTAGGAAATACCATCATGATTTCAAAAATAATAATTTTTTGAGATAACTAGCGGTGTAACTGATGGCTATTTATTAATACAACCTGTACATGGAAAACCATCACCTAACAACTACGTCTGAAATAAAAACAGAATAACAGTGTTATGTAAGAAACTGTCTAGCTGAAGACATGTCATTAAAAAGCTCCAATGACACACATAAAGGGAGTAGCATTATTTGCAAATTATAATAATAGCTTTCCACATCTGTTCTCATGAAGAGGGAAAGCTGTGTGGCTGATGGTATTTTATTTAAGAATTGAAGCTATCCATACTACTTTACATGTTGTAAAAAATCTATGACTGTCTTCATTTCACCTTTTCTTACTTTGTTAAAGGCAATGCTGTTGCTCAGGTTACTCTGGGGTTGTCATCATCCCAGCATCAGGTTGAGCCTCTTCTGGAACTGAATCGTCCCAGGTGTGCTTTCAATTTAAAAATTACTCTATGAGGACAAATATTAGGGCAATCACAGCTGCTTCTATGCTACTGAACATGATTATTATTTTATCATTTATAGGATCACCAGAGCTCCGTGGTGTTGTGCAGTGTCCTGGCACCCCGCAAGAGGCAACATCTGCCCCAAGGAACCTATAATCAAAAACCAGAGAAGGGGCTGGGGGAAGAGAATTAATCAATGATTAACTTTCTCTGCATTAAATACAGGAGTGTCTGAGGTATGGAGATTAAATGACTTGGCTAGGTTATGCAGAGAGTCTATAAAAGAATTGGGAATTGAAAGAAGCCCTCTTCCATCTAAATTCAGACGTGTTGAGTCATCAGTCAATAACAAGACTGATTTCCATGGCAGTAGCGTTTGGAGGCTTTAATCAGGTTTCATGTCCTATTATGCTGGGTACTGTGTAAATATAGAATAACAGATACTCTCTGCAGGCATGTCCTTAAACAGATCCCCGCTGATTTCAGTGGAACTCTACGCATCCAGAAGGGTACCCTGGGGTAGATTTGGTTTTCTAAATAGGGATGAGATACAGTAGGTGGGAGGATCCCTGCGGGATTTATGGGGAGTAATGGGATCACAGGGGTGCCTGCGTAAGGTATGCAGTATAGCAACTTTGTTGATCACTTATTTTGTTTTGGAAGAGGGTGAACAAACAAGGGGAAATCATAAACTCTGTCAGTGGAAGTCTGGGACCTATATGCTTTGAAGTATATGAGTACTGGTGGTTTACTGAATCACAATGTTTTCCTGCCCAAGAATAAATCAAAAACACTTAAAACAACTGCAGCAAAGCTCATTTCCATTTTTTCACATAAATAGTCTTCAGCAAAGAGTAACCTCTTCACTAACTTAAAAAGTGGGATGATGAAAGGTAAATAGAAAATAAAGATGCTATAATGGGAAGAACTGTGAGCACATTTGGAGGACATCTGCTGAGATGTTATCGGTGGCGAAGAAGCCCTGCCCATTCGGTGACATCATTTTCTACAACTTCCAGCGTGTCCTGGCAGGCTCAGGGGCTGCAGCGGGAACGCTGTGCGAGAGCCAGGCTGGATGCGGCAGAAAAATACAGTGGACCCGATTCCCTCCAGGCTGGCAGCAAGTATTGGGCCAAGGAGCAGCTAGTTCTCCAGCCAAATGCAGATGACAAGGCTGGGGGCACTGAAGACTGCAAGGCAGGTCAACAGGCTGATTTCTTTCCCAGTTGCCTTTATTATTTTAATATTTAGCGTGTCTGTTAGACAAGCACCAAGAAGCTCCTGCAGAGACTGTGCTCAGCACTGGACACAGGCATGCCAAGAGGTAGGTCCTGTCCCACACAGCCCCAAAGGGATGGCCCTGTTAGGCGCAGGCTCTTAGTGGACCCAGGTTAACGTGTGAGCCATTCTCTTCAAGGCTGGGATGGGAAGTTCAGCAGACAGGCAACGTTTGCAGACTCGACGTCCAAGAAAACCCGTGTTATGTGCTGAGTATGGTGAGGCATGGGGTGCGGAGGGCAACCAAATAGGTGCTTGTTATATCAGCACACATGCAGGGTTTTTTAGCCTGAATTTTGCAGTGTTTGTGCATATGCCTGATTCTTATTCCTACTATCTTCTTAAATTTCTTCTTCCTCCTAATATCTTCTTAACTTCTGGATACCATCAGCTCACGTGGCAGCAATGTTTTCAATCCCTGTGTCTACATTAGCATGTTTGAATCAGGAGTGTGCTTTTGAAGCAAATCTGATCATGCTGATCTACTGTGCTTCTGTTTGTATCACGGACCAGTCTGGAAGTGCATGAACTGGGCTCCCTTCCAGTTCACCTAAAGCAGTAACATCCTCCAGACCAGTTCACATGACCTCCGACCACCACTGGGCATGCAGTCCAAGGGACGCCGTTACAGCTAGCCTGATGCACCCCCACTTCACTGAAGCACCTCCAGTGTGGAGATGGGGTCCTTGCCACCAACTGAATCACCCCAGAAAACCACTCCCCTAGGGCCACTACTGCTCACGCAGACCGAGCGCATCTCAGCTTGTTTCTCACAGGAAACTTCAGGCCGGGGGGGAGAGGAAGAGGGTTCAGGCTTGGAGAGGAGCCTTGCCCCTCAAAGCAGGATGGACATTAACTCGCTCTGGCCACAGGGTGCAACAGCCACAAACCTAGCTAACAAAACCGGAACAGATGTAGCCAAAGGCTAGTAAAAGCACTCAGAAGTTTTGTAACAAGAAGAAGTCAGGCAGAAAAGGAGACCTCAGTGATTTCACTGAGGGCAAGTGGTAGTATGAGCTCAAACCTGATTAGACATCAAAGAACTACAGGAGAGAGATGCTCTAACAGAAAAAAAAAGTATATATATATTTAAAAATTTATATTTTTATATATAGATATAAATATTTATATAATATATAAATTATTACTGGGGATCTCCTTTCATAGGACTGCTTCTTGTATTATAAATAAAGCAGTAACTCCTCTCTCTTGTTGCTCCATAAGCCGTTGCTTTTTGGTTGGCGTCTGATGGGCATGACTGCAGAAACGAGGACGCAGCAGGGTTCTGAAGTAAAGAGAGCACCAAAGATACGACTTTATCTTTCCTCTCTTTTCCTGCTTTTATTCATGGTAGTGTCATCTCTTTTAACTATAAGGTGTGAATACAGATGAAGACATCACTAAGCGCAATTTTATGGCTGCAGTAGCCAGCTGGTCCGACCAGAATGATGCTGAAATGGTCACTTCTGCCCTTACAAGTTTCCAAACTATACAATTTTGAGGAGGTGATTTAAAGGGTAGCTGATTTTTGTGTGCATGCGGATGCCATTAAAAACACACTGAAGAAATTAAAAGCAATCCCTTCGCTTCTAGCGTTAATACACAAATAATAACAAAACCTGCCAGTCCACTGGATAAATGTCATACGTGTATACATTTTAAAGGATCTAGGAAGCTCTTGTCACCATAATGCCTAAAACCTTAACAGCTCGATCACAGCTGTTGGTCTCAGGGAAACTGCAGATGTCATGAGGAGGACTGACTTGCTCTGTGCTGGCTTTCACCTGGAGCTCAACGCAGCCCGAACCAGTGCGCCAAGAACCCATTACTGCGCCTGTGCCCATGTTCAGCAGCGCAGCTGCTTCTCCTTCCATGGTTCCATGTGGGGATCTGCAGGGGTAATCAACCGCTGATACTGCACCCAAGTTAAATGCCCACACTGTACTCTGTAATTTTAAGTGAAAAACATGATCAACGTTAGGTGTGCGAGTTGGGAATGCAACAGGAACCTGAAAGTTTTTACTTTTGTTTTAATATAACTTCAGTATTTCAGTCCCAGAGGATTTGCCTTTCTGACTATAGTTACGATCATGGTGTTTCCTCACACAGATCATTGGAATTTCAGCATATTCAGGTATCTTCCCAGAACTAAGAACTCATGACATGTTACTTTATAAGCAAGGGGGGAAAGCAGCGGTTTGCAGTAGGCTTCAGTTCCTTCAGATCAAGGACTGTGTCTTCTGATGTGTCGCTACAGCGCCTAATGGTGCCTGGTCCAGACTGGGACTTGTGGTTATTACTGTAAAAACAAAAGCGACTGCGGTGGTGTATGGGACAGAACTGATATATTTGCTATTTTTGTACGTTCTATATCTGACTAGCGCATTTTCTATGCAAACCAATTAAGTTCCTGTTTATATACCAAATTCCGCATAGCGTGTTGGCTGCCCTGTGTCACAGCTATCATTGTTCCTGGTGAAGAGGACCGTACGGCTCTCTCTTTGGAGTTTGTCAACACCATTCATGACTCCGCCAGAAAAGCTCTTTGCTTTTCTTTTGCTCTGTGAAGCGGGACTGCGAAGCATGCCTTCTTCCTCCCACTCCAGCTGGAGAAAGCACACTGCCATCCCAGGGCTGTCCAGCTTTAGCACCCTGGCGACCAGGAACAGAAGCTGGAAACCAAACCCAGGTATCCTGTCCGACCCCTCCCAGGGTTTTTAGTGAGCCATCAGGAAAAGATCCCAAAAATGCTTCAGCAAACAGGCATCATTCAGTTCGCTGCTACTTAGCTAACATTTAGTCTTGTAGGAAATTCACTGAAGTACAAATGAAATCATAAATTTATTTTTCATGGGATGAATTTCTGAAAAGCATAATGACAATGCTCCAGCCATTAAATGACTGAATATATAGTTATTAAACTATAAATTATGTAATTATTTCAGTCATTAAATGACTATTATTTTTTCCAGATAGCCTGCTATTGTTTTGCTATTGAGAAACACACCTTCAAACATTGGATTCATTCAATTTTAGAAGCACAACTACATTTATTATATTTGGCACTGCAAAATGCACTCTTCATTTGTATTTTTACTGAGCTATGTTTTTACCTGAGACAAAACCTGTTTGTTTGAAATCTGCTAATGCCTAGACTGAGATACTAGCTCTGCAATTCTAGGACGTCATATAGTTTCTGAGTACAGCCCACCTTCTAAAAAGGGAGGAACAAATTCACTGTTGGCCCAAAAAGGTGCTGTCATTACTTGCAATCATGGAACAGAACTTGTTCTACTGGGGGTTAACTCAAGAATTCCACTTCATCTTACCGTGCTAGTCTTTCTTCTTATGCCTGACTGGATAAAAAACATATTTATCCAAAGCTGCACAATTTCAACATTTAGAAATAACTTTAAAAAGTTACATCAAATTATATGTTACCTATATATGAGTTAAAAATGGATGAGAACAGGAGCGCTTGCTCTTCTGGTGTGGTATTGATACACGGTCTGGCAATCAACCATTCTTTGCCACTAACCCCAACGTACAGTATTTTCAGGTAATATAATACCAAGGTACAGTTGATGTACCTTATCCTGATTCACTTAATAAAACAGAGTCAACAGATGTGAAATTTGAGGAAGCGCTCAGGGAAACCTAGGGACTTCCCTGAAAATTAGGGTTTATAGACTATAATCCCATTGATGATAACTGAGTGATAAAACCCACATTGTTTGCATTTGTAACAATTCTTGAGTGATTTCACTGTTCTCAGAGAAAAAAAAAAAAAAAGCCTGCTTTTGTTCGTTGTTGATACAAAGTACTCTTGTTGTGGCAGACCAGGCACTTCCTACTTTACCTGGGTATTTTTATCCACAGTACTTTGCTGTGTTTGAGAGATAAGCCCCTACTCCAGACTCCGAATCGCACTTCCCCGTCAAATTTGGGGAATGTCAGATCCAGACTGGGATCCAAACTGTCTAGTTTGGGCCTGCCTTTCATCATGGTAAATCAACAGTCGGCAAATCTAAACAATCTGTTCGTGTCGAAATTTCTTTTTTTTTTTAATTGTACTTCCTTTCTAGCAAACAACGGAGGTTTATTTTCTTCTGTTCAGGACAGAAAACTATGTTTACTGTATGACCTTATTTTTTAAACTGCTGCTTCGTTTGCAGGGGGAAGTCCTAATGACCTTGCTCACCACGCAGCCTGGGAGCTTATCAATCAGGACAGGATTTGGCAGGAAGGCAAGAAAGCTCTCCTGCAATCAGATCTATTACCAGAGATACCCCCGCCTGGACAGAAGTATCTGACAGCCAGTGAACTCCTGTGCTTACACACACTCCTTACTGCTAGGTGTAACTGCTGTCTGAAGGCTCAAAATCAGTTCATAAATGAATTTTCTTCTTGTTTTTGTTAAGTTCTATACGTGTCCTCTGAGCTGCCTGCAAGCTTTGCACACTGATGATTAATTTAATTTTAAATACATCTTTAATGCCTACCAACATTTTAACCTACACTAAACATTCTGAACCTAATGCACGGTAGGTTGAAATGTGATCACAAACCCAGATTTTTCCTTTCCGTTACCTTTACATCTTAGAAGGTTCTCACAGCCATTTCATTCTGCCCCAATACCAACAGAAATCTTTCCACTGACTACAGCAGATGAGGATCTGACCCTAAACTAGGTAACTGGGCCTGTACCACAGGGTCTGCTTATTCCACTCAGTTGCCCGAATGGTACATTTTTAAAACTGAAACGTGCCCCAGTAAACTTAAAGGAGAGCCATAGAAAATACCATGCTGGTGTAGCAGTTCTGCCAGGAGGAACTTGGTCTGTTCCTTGGTGGGAAAGGAGGTCTTGCTCTGTCTCCCCCCACCATGAAGAAGAGGGAAGCCTTTCCTCCTCTGTGTCATCGTTGGCTCCTCTAGCACACCGCTGTGCCCAAAATTCAGCGATCCATTTGATGCTCAGGAACCCTCGTGACAGATATGATTAGACAGACCTAGCTGATCAAAATGGAAGAAGAAAGTGAATTTCACTAAACGTGTACAGCCATTCAAATGATGTGGCAGAAAAGCCACAGAAAGGTTTGCCGCCAGTGTAAATGCAGCTCTACTGCTGTAAATGCATGTTATGAAGTTAACAGTGCAAAGCTGTGGGAAGATGCGTTGTTTTCGGAAGTCCAGCTAGCTTCCGATTGCAGAAATGCGATCATCAGTGATTGTACGTTTCTATACAAATCCAATCAATTGTTACAGCCCAGTTAGCGTTTATGGCACTGTCAACTGGAAAATAAACAAAATCCCTTAACGACCAAAGAGGGCAAATTCTGATACTGGAAGTGTGGAGAAATAATACATCTGTCGTAGGCATTTCCACAACACCGTTTTTCGGAGCAGAACGGCTCTTAAAAATCTTACAAAATATCGCTGCCCTGTAAGCAACAGTTCAAGCAATTTGTCATGTTTTGAGCCGTTTCTGTTGCGAGAGCGGGACGGCCTGGAGCGCCGCGGCGAGCGCAGCATCCCGACCCGCCGCCCCGCCACGGCGAGTCCCCGGGCGATCGCTTAACCTTTCCACGCCTCACCGCCCGCCTGCTGCGGGAAGGGATATTGAAATATCCTCCGAGCTACGGCGATACCGAATTATTTAATCGACCGGTATTTCGCGAGGGAAAGCTCCGAGCGCAGGGTAAGCAGACGGGCACCCCGCGCTTTCGGGGAAGCTTGCTGGGGCACCCCAAGAGGTTTACGGGGGCCTGGCCCTTCCCAGAGGTTGAAATGCCGGGGGCCTACGGGCCTCTGCCCTACGGCGTTTGTCGGGGGCCTGCGGGCCCGCTTTTTGGGGTGAATTGCCCACGGTCCGGGCACCGCGCTCCTAAGGCTGGCGGCTTCCCGCAGGGCCGAGCGAGGAGAGGCCACATCACCTCGCGGGGCACGGCCTCCCGGGTCAAGGGCCGGGCCGGCAGCGGACCCCGCCGCCGGGGCCAGGCCGCGCCGGGGGCCCGGAAACGCCGCCCCGGGGGCCTGGGGGGTGGGCGGAGGGGGGCGGCGGGAGGGCCGGGCCGGGCCGGCGGGCGCTGCCCCGCCGCGCTGAGGGGAGCCGCGAGGGCGGCGAGGCGGCGGCGGACACCCCCCCGCGGGGAGCGGCCCCTCGGCGCGGCGCGGCGGCGGTAGGACCCGGCGGCCGCTCCCCGGAGGATGTGAGCGAGCGCCGCGGAGACGCGTGTGGGACGAGCCCGGCCCCGGCTGCGGGAGCTCGGCCCGGTGGCGCGGGGGGAGGCGGCGGCGGCGGGGAGGCGGCGGCTGAGCGAGGCGAGGGGCGGCCCCCCCTCCCGGCCGGAGGCGGCGGCGGGGACGAGGCGGAGCGGCGCGGCGCGGCGGGGAAGGCAGGCCGGCAGCCGGAGCGGGCGTGTGAGCCCCATGGGCCGAGCGCCTGCGAGAGGGGGAGGAGGAGCCGCCCCGCCGCCCGCCGCCCGGGGATGGTGAGGAGGCGGCGGCTGCCGGGAGCCCAGTGAGGCCTTCGCTCGGCTCCGCCGGAGAGCCCGCCTCGCCGGCCTCCCCCTTCCCCCGCTCGCTGGCTCGCTCCCCCCTTCCCTCCCTTTCCCCTGCCTCCCTCCCCGGCTCCCTTCCCCTGCCGCCGCCACCCTCCCATCACCTCCTCCCCGGGCTCCAGCCATGTAAGTGACCCGCTCCCCCGGCTGGGAAGGGCTGGGGGAAGGAAGCGCCGGGGCCGGGGCCGGGGCCTGCTCCGCTCGGCCGCGCCGTGCCCGCCGCATTGTGCGGGGCCGGGAGGGGAAGGGAGGGGAAGGGAAGGGGGGCGGCCGCCCTCCGCCTTTCCCCGGGCGGCGGCCGCTGACCCGCCTAGGCCGCGGCGGCGGGCGGGGGGCTGCTCACCCCCCCGGGCACGGCCGGGCTGCGGCGCCCCGGGGCGGGGCGGGGTGGGGGGGCGCGGGGGGCCGGGCTGCGGGCGGCCCCCGGCCGGCGGGCCCGGGGCGGGCGGGGAGCCGGGGGCTGCCCCGGGATGCGGTGGCCGAGAGGGCGGCGGGGCGGGGGGGGCTCCGCCGGCGGCCCTCGGGCTCGCCCCCGTCCCCCGGGAGCCGCGGCCCCCCGGCGGGGGCTGGGGCCGCCCGGGACCTGCCCGAGCATCCCCCAGGGAAGGGGGGTGGCGGGGCGGGGGGGGGGCGGACGGGTGTATTTCTAAAACTGTGGCAGATGAACTCGCCAGCTGCCCCCCCCCGCCCCGTTCTCCCACCTCACCCGCCCCCATTTTCTCCCCTTGCCTTCCGTAGCCGCGTTGCTGAGCCCAGCTCGGCTTTGCGGACCACTCAGTGTCTGCCGAGCGGAGTGTGAGCGTCTCCGTGGGCATTTGGTGTCCGGAGGTGGTTGTGCAGCATTTCCCCACCACCACCCCCACCGTCGTGTTTTGCAGAGCTGTAGGGAGCTGTCTGCAGATGCCCCCCCGGCCCCCCAGGTGCAATTCTGCAGTTGCCGAAATGTTGCCAGAGACTTCTAGGACTTTTGCTTCTGTTTCTTTGTAAAACATGTAATTACAGTCGAGTATAGGAACACGCTCCGACTTTTTATTTGTTTTATTGACAGTACGCTCCTGATGCTAATGCAGCTTGCACCTTATCGGTGTCCTCCCCCCTCCCACCCTCTTGGGTAAACTATTTAATTTTTTGTTTTGTTTTCCTGTCACCTCTAATATATAAGAAGCAAATCCCTGATTTGCTCGTTTGTTTTATTTATACCACAGGAGGGATGTACATTTTAAAATACAGTTATAAAGGGGAGTTACTAACACTTAATTCAGAAGAATATTTGTTTACAGGTAAATAAATTTGACATACTGTATGACTAGTAATTACTCTTATGTAGTAGTTAATTTCCTGATGACAGCCACAACATTTGTCTGAGTTAATAGATTTAAAGACACTGTGGAACTACCTTTGATTTTTTTAAATAGGAGAGTTTTTGTTGTGTGCGGTGTTTATAGGACTGTTTTTGGTGTGCTGCAGCGGTAAATCAAACTTAAGAATTGCTCCAGTGTTCGCAAGTAACTTGTAGCTCCATCATTCACTTGCTGGCTTATAAAAATGTCCTGTAAGTGGTTACATTAAGAAGTAAATAGGTTCACGACTGACTTGATTTGTTTGGGGACAGAACAACACTTCTGTTACAAATACTTTAAAATGGAATTTGATTAAAGGCATTTAAAGTTGGTACAGAAGTTCTGAGCAGCACAGTTCTTACAGTTTATGCTCATATAATTTAAGAGGACTTGTTCTTGTTTGGGAACATAAAGAGGATTTTGTCTGGCCTGTGTCTTTGACAGAGAGAGTATGAAGAAGTCTCTTTTCTGCCATCACTCAGTTTTGAAATAGGCAGCTTAGTTTGTTCTATCAAACTGTAGTTGTGGTTGCAGCTTGGACAGCTGAATGTCGTAACTCTGGCCCCTCACCTGAACAGTATTAACCTCCTGTCTATTGATCAGCAAAGACATGAGAGCACAAGCATTTCAGATTACAGTTTTGTAAACCTAGATTAGGCTAACAGATTGAAAGAAGAGTGGATGTGACTTTAGATGTTTTTATTCTCCACTTACCATTTTTCTTACAGCTCTTAGTATCAGAGAAGCCTTTTAGAACCTTGTGATAAGCTGCACGTGCAGCCATGCAATACCAGTTTAGACGTGGGGTCCTTCGACAGAGAACATAGAGTAGCAAATGCTAGCGACCACACCTAACTCATGGCCCACAATGCGTTTTTGTGAAGTAAGCTAAGATGCTGGAACAGCCCGGTTCCTCTAAGCTTTCTTGAAAGCTCTCTGCCCAGATTTGGTAACTGGGTCATGGTGCGAAGCTATTGCTGTGTGCTTAGAGGGCCTTGAGCGCGTTGGAACTGCTGCCGCTCCCGTGAAACACCCAAGGCAGGATTTGCATAATGCAGCAGAGGTACTTCACTGGTCAAAGCCTGGTGGGGACACCTATCTGTATGCTCCACTTCAAATGCTGGCTGGAGCCCAACTTTGTTGTGTCTGTGCTGTTCAGGTGCAATTGGCTGTCAGCTGCAAGCTTACCCGGGATCTGCTGCGGGAAGAGAGTTTAGGTTGTGCATGATATCCCATGTTGTGGGTCCAAACGCACACCCCTCTGCCCCCTCCAGTTTCTGTGTGTTTCGTCTGCTCTGATGACAGTGTCATGTGGCCAAGGCAGGCAAGCAGGGGCAGCTGGATTCTTTTTTGCCTGGTCCTGCTGTTGTGCATTACAAGAACACGTTTGGATGTGTAGCTCTGGGTGTCCTGGGAGCATCAGGACTGTGCCACACCAGGGCAGTGGGCATTGGTAACTGGTGGTGTGATGGGCAAAGCGTTAGTCCAGGAGCATGCTTTGCTGTGATCTGCTTGCTGATCTGGGCTAACTAGTACAGCCTAGGCAGAGTCTAACATGTCAGGCGAGGCAGCGGCAGGGCTGAGGTTGGTGGGTCTGATCCTCCTTCAGTCTCTCGCTTACTCTCCCTCATAGACAAGGTAATTACCATAGATGCTCCTGCATCCTGTAAGCTTAGGTTTCAGCTTCAGCGTTACGGAAGAATTCCTTTTCTTCCTGCTCTGCTTTAGGGTGTGAGTAGAAACAAATATAAAATTTCATCTTGGAAAGATGGCAAGGAGGACAGATTCATCTCTTGATCTTGTAGAGACAAAAGAAGGTGAGCATAATAAGTGGAAGAGAATGAGAGGAGCTCTAACGCAACTCTCCCAAATACGGGAAAGACGGTTCTGCTCCACCTTCTGTTGGATGGTTGGTTTGTCTGACTCCTTAAAGCAGGTTTCGCTGCTGCAGTGCCTAGGGAAGTGAGTTATCTCATTTATGAAGAAGTTAATAACCTTTAAGGAATTAATACATGCGTAAAACCAGCGTCACCATGGTAGGGTGCTGATGTCATGCCATTCATGATTTACTGCACTTCAGCCACATGAGGAATACTTCAGTATTGAAAAAGGTATTACAGAAATGCGTACTGAAAATCAAGCCAACAGGCAGCTAAGAGAAAGACGGAGTTGTTTAGCTTTTGACAGTATTCAGTCATGTGCAGACACAGGCTAGAGCAGCCAGGTCATACTTACTTCAGATGCCTTCTGTTCACTGGGAACTGATCCTAGATGGCCATAAATGAGGACTGTAATCATTCCTTTTTTTTTCTCCCTCTAAGGATTTTATGGAAAAGGAACTTCCCCTGGTTTATGCATCTTCAGTAGTACATTGACTAGCAGTTAACTGGCTCTTCTGTTCTGAGAAATTACTCTTACTTGCTGCCACTGTCTTCAATAGCTTCTTTTACTAAAATAGGTATGTTATACACAGCTTGAATGCATGTTTTAAAATACTAGGTAGAGTGGCTGTGCTTCTGTTGGAGTTGTGTCTCTGGGCATCTTGGTAGACAGTGAGAAGGGATTTCCAGCTCTTCACACTGTGAAGAAAAATTAACCTAAGTTCCCCCTTAGAAAATAAGCGCTCTGGCATAGCTGATTAAAGGACTGAGGTGGAGCCCATGCTGCAGGTTGGTGTCAGGGAATGTTTGGTGTTTTCCGACCTCATTGTGCTGTGCTACCCAATCTTCTGTGCACGGCTCCTTTACGGTACCCCCTATGTGCTTCACCACCCCTCTCCCCTTGAAGGAGATGGGTAGGTAAAGACACATCCCTGGTAGCAGGGCTGCGGTAGCGGGTGGGGAATGTTTCTTGGGTAGAAATTGTAGGGAAAAGGCAGTCCAAAGTTTTTGGACACCACAGAGAGCAGATAAAGTTTTTTCCTCTGAACTTTGGATTTCTTTGTTGATCTGCTTTTTTGGGCTGTATTGTCATTCAGATTCAGATTATGAGATGACAGTTTAGCCGATGACAAGCAGGAGGCTGCCAAGTGGTAATCTTGGCAAGCGTTAACCCAGAAAAACCTGGAGTAAGTTAGCTGCAGATTGCAGAATTTTGGACCTTTGCGCTTTTTTCTGTTTTTAATAATAGGATTGTCCTTTCTACAGACTAGTTTGGCTTGCAGCTTCCTTTTTTACATATGGTTATTGAAAAGGATGTTGATCGTTCAGTGCAGCTAAATTGTTGAATTCAAGACACAGAGGTAGGTTGCACAGTCCCCGTGTTCTGTTGTGGCACAACGTTAGAAGCGTTAACTTTCACACCTGGGTGTTGCATTTCCAGACGTAAGCTGTGGTAATCTTAGGGGTTTTGTTCAACACTTTGCAAATTGCTTGATGCTTAAACGAAGCCTCTAAACGAGGTCTAGTCTCCTCTTGACATCAACAAGTAAGGCTAGCTTGCATGATTGTTGTGCATGCATTTTTGAAAGGAGAATGAAAGCCTGCCATGATCCTCAGGTTCTATTCTAATTGCTCTGGAGCTAAAGGGGTTTGTTCCAATGTAACTCTGACAGCTGTGGGTTACTAGTCTCTATTTTGCAGCATACAGTGTTCTCATATTTATTTATGAAATTAAGGAATTCTTACATGTCTCTTGTTTCAATGTAATTTTTCATGTGTTTTCCCTCCCTCAGGCAAACGACTTATCTGTTTCTTGGAGTTGATAATTAAAACCAGTGAGATATGGCAGATTTGTAATTTGGTTAAAAAAAACAAAAAAACAAAACCAAAAAAAAAACCAAACCCAGCTTGTTTCTGGGGAAAAACTAGCAAATAACGTGTTAGTGGAAAAGCTGAGGAATAGTGATAAACAGTGAAAGGTCGTAGGCAAAGTATCGGGGGAGTGACCTCCTTTCTCCCAGTCCATTTCTGCTTGCAGTGATGGAACTTGTTCAAATTTGACCTCCTTGGCTTTGAAGGCTGCCCGTTTCTGAGCACTGGTGATGTACGGTACAGAGCCCTCTGACCCTGCTGGGGTTTCAGTTCTAGTTTGGATTCATTCTGACCACCTGGTTCTTCCACCCAGGGTTGTGTCTTAGTGAGTTATGGGGAATTAGTTGCTTTTTAATCTAGTTTCTGATGGATGGCTATCACCTGCATGTTCAGAGATAATTGATGCACGTGTGCCAAATGCATGCCGAGACAGTATATATTTGTTAGGTGGGAATGTCATGTCTCTGTGGTTGGAGAGACTCCGGTAAAAGCCAGGTCTTTGGTGGTGAGTTACAAATGTTGCTGCGTTCTGTTTTATTAAACTTCTTGGTTATTGCTGGGAATTTGTCACCAATTACCCATTAATACCAAATTGAATGGCAGTACGAACACTTTGGAGAGCACAGAAGTCATTAAAGAAAAACAAACAGAACATTTGTACCACAAGCAGAAAATAATCAGATTCAATTTAGAAAAATAATAAAAGCTAATGCATTTGGGAAGAGATTACTTTCAATGAGGGAGAAAAACGCGAAGAACATTTCTGTGGTAGTCAGCCATGAGCTAGGCGCATTTTCAATAAGATACGGCAGTTTTGAGCTATTTAGATAGGGACTTCATCTCATAAAGCAGAGGGGTAAAAATCCTAAGTTGTGTTTAGGTGTAATTCATTGCGAGAAAGACAGCAGCAAACTGCGGTGCATTCAGGGAAGAGCAATAAAATTGATCAGGATGCTGTAAGGCTTGATTTGGGATAACAGAAGGATATGTGAGCTTATCTGAGATTCTTTGTATACACCTCTAGGAGAGGTAGGAGTTATAAATATCAAAGATAGAGAAGACACTTTTTGGGGGGGAATTGAGGAGATCTGAGTGTGATTAACAGGATGACACTGAAGCTGTGAAAATCTGAAGGAGAGTATTAGGAATTTTTACTATTGGGGTATATCTCTAAGATGTGCTCTGTGTTAGTGGATGGACTGCTATACATCAGGCTGTAAAGAAACCTGCCAGAAGACGTCCTGGAAGTTGTCTTACCAGGAAATATTCAAGCCTAGACTTTGTGAAATCTCAGAGTTTTTATTGTTGTGGAAAGTGAGGCGTTGTGGAGATACAGAGTTCTACTGGTCAAGATCTTGCATCCACCTCTAATCCAGACAGTGTCTGGTAATGTTGTGAGTCTGCCCACCATCAATCTTCTCAGTGAAGAAGCAGGACTTTAGCAAGCACGTATTTTGGCACCTCTACCCACCGAGATATAAAAATCCTTGTGAAGAGCAAAGCCCTCCTTTAGGATTTGTAGCATAATAACCCCCCCCCCCCAACCAACAACCCAGCAATGAAAGCTACTCCCTGTTATATCCCTTACTGTACATATGTGACATGCTTCAAAATGATGGTGCACTCTTCTTTTGATCCTTTTAGAAATAGCTGAGAAGGAGAAAAACGGAAAAAAAAAAACCCATCCCTTTTGTGGAGCCTTCTGCGGGAGTTCAGGAATTTCAACAGAGTGATCTTTTGGCATAAACTGGTTTTTCAAGAGACATTCCTGCCATTATGAATGAAGTAGCAATAGTGAAGGAAGGGTGGCTTCACAAACGAGGTAAGTGTCTCTTCCCTCCAGGACGGTAGATTGGCTTTCTCTCACACGGTGATCTGTCCTTTAGCAGCATATCTTCAAATAGTCTGTTATTTTCCCGTTCACCCTAATGGGAAATGGCATATAAGGAGCGTGCGTGACTTTCTCTCAGGTTTGAGAAAACGCACGTATAAGGGGTTTTCTTTGGGTGCGTGCATGTGTGCATGTTCACCGAAAACTGCGTCAACTGCTTTGAAAATGATGATAAAGATAGCAACTGAAGGAGATGCTGCTGAGAGTGTTAAAGGTTAAACTGCAGCAAATTATTTTGTTTTATATATAGGTCTGTAGCTTTTCTTTTTGTGTTAGAAGGTAATATTGTCTTGAGGTGAATCTTCATTTGAACGGTGAAAAATATGCCTGTGTTTTGTGAGCAGTGCTGTGCTCTTGCAGAGCCTTGCTAGAGAATGTGCTGTTTTGTTTGTGTCTGAACCGCTCTTGGTACCAGTGTCCCAGAAGGGAAGAATAGCCTTGAGTTTGTGCCCTCTGTGCATTTCTGTTTTACCACTGATGGTGTTTGATTTTTATAAACAGTCTTTATTCTTGACTGGGTGGCAAAACTGTAATAACATAGTCACGTGTACCGTTATGCTTTTTGCATTCTTAAATGCTTTATTCCCAAAACAGTGGGTTTGTTCTTTTTTGGGGAGGTAGGGGGGTGTTTGTTTTGAAGTACTACAGCATTGCTTATATAAGGTACTTATCTGTTTCTTTGTATTCTACTATCGTTTCTTGGAAAGGACAGAGCAGCATTAGGTACTTTCCATAATATCGTCATTTTTTTGGACCAAAAACAGAATCTGTGTGCTCCAGCAGTAGGGAAGCTCGCATGGTTCTGCAGACTCAGGGTTTTTCTAGGGGGTTTGCAACAACTTGCCTGAAGGTACAAAGGTGTAGCATAATTACTTCTGGAAGAAAATGGAAATACGTTAACCTTGATAAAGGTTGATGGTTCTTCTGCAACAATAAGAAGCTTCTAAGAATTTAGAAAACATGTTGATAATCCATGTTTTAAAAGGGTGGAAACATATATTTCTAACAGCTGGATATGCAGCTTAGTTTAGCAACTTGTCTGATGCTTGATGTAAAAATGTTTTGATAAAGTTTTTTCCGTTTGTTTTTGTTCTGGTTTATTTCAGTTAGAAATGTCTTTCCACTCATTGTCTTAAATAACTCATCTGATAATTCTGGTGTACCCAGGCTACCTTGTTCTGATAAAGTATTT
The DNA here is from genome assembly GCA_031468815.1 of Morus bassanus. Taxonomy (NCBI): domain Eukaryota; kingdom Metazoa; phylum Chordata; class Aves; order Suliformes; family Sulidae; genus Morus; species Morus bassanus. The sequence continues at coordinate 10,665,786 of CM062572.1, forward strand.
GAGAGTTATGCTGTGTTTGGATAAAGCAGGAGAAAGAAACACAGAATTACGCTTCCCATTCCCGTTCATGAACCTAGAAACTCTTCAAGTCAAAGAGATACCGTTTTAGTTTTAAATGATGTTTTTAGGCTGGGGGTCTTTTTAACTGTCTATTGTTACAATTCTTTCTGCACCTACCTGTAACTTTAAAAAAAAAAAAAATTTTGTTGTTTTGAGGAGCACTGTACAAAAATCTGGGGGAGAAACATTTAGTTTTAAAAGTATGAAAATGGAATTGTATTGTCAGGATGATTCAGAGACAGATGTGTCTGGAGCTTTAAAACAGTCATGCTGGTTTTCAAGCTTGTCTGTATTTACTCTTGAGAATTGAATTTTTGTTGTTTCTAGGATTACGATAAAGCTACTTTCAAGTAAGGAGACCTCTGGAGGAGGTCTTAGTAAAAGATGCCCTGATCTCCTAATCTGATTTTTTTTTTTTTTAAATTACCTTAGAGAAACAGATTATTATCTCTGATGGTTTGCTGATAATATTATGATGAGATTATCTGCTGAACACATTTCCATTTCCAAAATGTTACTCTGCATGTTCTGCATATTTGAGACTGCAAATTTGTGCCCAAACGCCCGAACTGTTAAATGGATCTTGGTGTTTTTTGGATGCCAGGTTTCTTAATCCTTTTTATGCTGGTCCCCAATGCCTTTTTGCCTTCTTGGTATGTGCGGTGACACCTATTTCGATCCACTTCATTGACTTTGCAACTGTTGATTTGGCGTTGTGTATGTGAGGAGGGTTTTACAAAGCAGTGCTCGCTCTGCTCTTCAGCTTGCCAGCGTGTCAGCTCCGTTACTCTCTTGGTTTTCGTAGCTGTTTCAGGATCAGTTGACAAATTCAGTTCTTTTGGCTAGGGGGTGCGTGGGGGAAGAACTGATCCACTCGTGTGCGCCTGTGTTTTGTAAAGGAATTTTTTTTTTAATCATCTACATTTATTGCCAGACCCTATCAGTTTGCTGGCTCTGCAAGATCAAGTGCTTCAACCACAGGATGTTTCCAAAACTGATGTCTGATACTGTGAGCTTCTGAAGTTAAGGCATAAACAGTAATTACTGCAGGGAGGGACTGCTAAAGGAGGATTTTAGATACAGGAAATGTATATTGTTTGTCTTTTGGATCATTTATAAAACCGAAGGTTGCACTGCATGTGTTCTTTAAAGATCCTAGGGCTTTCCACATGCAAATATTTTAAGTAGTGACTGGCCAAAATCCAGATTGGGCAATGATGTTCTCTCTACCTAACGTTCCCCCATAGTTTTGGTTGGATATGGTGTCTCTTAGTTCACGTCCTGAGCAGTTGAACAGGATGGCTGTGTGCAGTTAAACAGTTGCTACATCTCACCCCAGCAGTGGCTTAATTTTGGTGGTTTTAATGATTTGTGTATGTATAAATCAGGCTGCAAAGTGCTCTGGAGCCCTTCTGGATGGCAGGTGTATATAAGCATAAAGCCGTCATTAGCAGGAGCAGGTGTTTTGGCCTGGCAGGGAAATAGCAGGGCTTTCTAGAATTGTGGGGTTGTTTTCTTCTGTCGGCATGCTTTACATTTCTGTTTTTGTTTCCAAGATTAAAAATACAAATGGAGAAATGAAATTAAGCATCGCTGCCTGGCTGAGAGCTCTTGGCAGTTCTGTAAGTCGGTCGCTTAAAGGAAGCTCTACTTCCAGTAGCACAGATGTTTGTTTGTGCAGGGGCCAGAGTCATCTCCATGACATGTCTAACCTCAACCAGGCAGAAATAGAAGAATTCATGAATGAACTTTTTTTCCCCCCGTTTTCTCTGTTGGCAGCACTTGGTGCTGTTACTCTAATCACAGCGCAGCGATAGACTCTTGTGTGAAGACAGAAACAGTAGTTAAAATACTAACCACTCTGCATAACTGCGTGGCTGAAGTGTTCCAACACACATGTAGAAAATGTGAAGCAACTCAGATGTGGGGTTGGTGTATTGTATGTGTATGTCCAGAATATGTAGTCCCTGGTTGTGTTACGTTGAAGGTTTGCTTAGTGGGAAAGGAGGGGAGAAATGGGTTGATGCAGAGGTGCTATAATTGTGATTGAATATGAAGGGGAAAGGAGAAAATTATCTGCCCAAATTGCTGCTTGTTGAGTTCTGAGATTACAGGTTTTCCAGATGTACATCATGAGTGTCCTTAATTTTGGTCGTGTGTTGTGGAATTTTTTGGATAAAAGAGATATGCCTGAGGATATTTTATTTACTTTACTGATCCATTTTAAAGATCTCCCTGGATTTCTTGCATCTTTCTGCTCTGGTCCCTGTTTATAAAGGTCCTTCTATTGTCTTCAGTCTTCATCCTGTTAGTTTTTTTTTTTTTTTTTAAAGTCTTTCTGCAAGGCTAACAAAGAGGGGGATTGTGCATTTTGATACTCTGTCATCTCTGTCTTCCCTAGTATGTCCGGTTTTCTTATTAGGGCATAAACTCGTATGGAAAAAGGAGTCTTTTGGAGGCAGGGAAGGAGGGGGAGGGAAAAATGTACACTGTCATTTAAAAAAGGAAATAGAAATCTTGATTTCTCACTTTGAGAACTCTGAAGCAATTATAAGCAGCAGGAGGGACCTGTGTATTCTGCCATTAATATTTAGCAGCAAATGTGGAGCTACTTTTGCTTTTGTTTTTAAACAGTACATAAACACCGCACAGCAATTTTAACCGTGAAAGCCAGAACATGTCCTCCAAATGTCAATCTGTGCGGACTTTAAGCAGGCAAAACTATTTGGTTGGGAGTCAAGCTGATCTTCCAGGCTGATCAAAATTACTAGAGGTCTTTAAATGAGAAATTATACAAAAGATACTCATTCCACTTATGGAAATACTACTGGGTTTTTTTGTTAAAGAATTATTTCTGTAATGAAATGGAGTGATACAGACATCTTAATAAATAAGCAGTAGTCCATTGTGATTTGTCTTCCTATAGCTTCACTGCATAAAATGAATGCAGGATTCATATGTAAAATACAAGCCAGGGATGAAATGCTGATTGTTGCACTTTTAAATTTCTCTAGCAGAATAGCACAGACGGTGAACTTTAGCTTTGTTATTTTGAGCACAGGTTCATACTTCCAGTATTCTGTTAGTATGAATCAAAACAGGATCTTAGGAGGTATGACCAGAAGTTAACTTTTTTTTTTAAGCCAGTGGGTCTTTTGTGTTGCTGTTTTTCTTCACCTCTTCTTTCTTCTCTCCATGTTCTCTACCTCTTTGTGTATGTGCGTGTTTTATTTTGGGGAATTTTTTATTTTTTACCTTGGCTTCTGTCTATCCCTGGGATGTAGCGGTGCACTTTCTTGATGACCTGTGTAGCCAGAACCTTCAAGATTCAAACTAGTTAAGGGTCGTTTGGCTTTCATGGTATTTCAAAGGAGTGGCTGTGGCACTTGACACAAAGGATGCTGAGACACATCTGAACTCTGAAGATGCCAGCTATAGAGGGCACAGCTGCTTCAGAGGAAAAACTGGGGGGAAGAGGAAAGATGAGAAACAAGATAGGGGCTGAACAAGGAACGGAGAGGGGAAGTTTGTAACAGAGGGAAAGAAGCTGATGCTACTTCCAGAGTTGAAAGGTTGGGTTTATAGGGAAAACTGTTGATCTTCTTATTGGAAGCAAAGATAAGCTGTGTCAGTTTGTGGTTTTTCTTGTGTGTCTCTTTTTCAACACAAGGGGCAATAGTTTTGCAATGCTAGTTCTCGGTTGCTTTCATTTTGCTTGCCCTGTTCTGGGAAAAGGGGATTGGGGAGGAACCAGGAAATTGTCGACCAATAAATCTGACCTTGGTGGTAGGCAAGATGCTAGAGACATTAAGAAAGGATGAGATCACAAAACATCTGGAGAAATATGAGCTGATAATGGCTAGTCAGCTAGACTTTTGGAGGGTAAATCTCATCTGATGGAATTATTTGTGGAGAGATCATAGGAAACAGGCTGGATCCAGTATACTGTAAAAAGCCTGCTTTGGATGACAGGGAAGTCAGATGCTGAGAATTACCTAGTACAGTGTAACTATACTGTACTACATCTTTGGGAGAGCAGGCGTAGCCTAGAGGTTGTTCATCTTCCTTCCACTGAGCAGACTATCATCTTCTTAGTTTCCAGTGTCCTTTTAGAAAAGTTTTTCTTCCAGAACATTTTTTTGTGTAGGAAAGTCCATTCTTTAAGTCACAGCTTCACATTTTTGAAGGATGAAGTCCAAATGTTTCTTTTTTCAGTAAAAATTACTCCCCAAAAATCTTTATTCCAACTTTTTCCCCCACTTTTTTTTTGCAAAATACTTTCAGTTCTTTAGAGAAGTCATGCTAGGTTAGATGTTTTCTCTGTATTTGTAAACTGACTGTCTGGAACTTACATGCGAGTGATACCAAACACACTCTCGCTTTGAATGGCAAAGAGGAAGAGCTCAGATGTTGATGCCCACATTATTTATGTCAGTCCTGGAAGTTTACTTTCATATTCTGTTTTATTGTACATCAGAAGTGAAACAAAACTAGCTCTTAATTTTATCTCTAAAAATGAGGTAGTGTCAAATTACTGTTAGTTGTTGTTAAAAAGAGATTTGAGAATGAGGAATCTAGGACGTAGCAAGCCCTTTTAAAGCGAGCCTGGGAATGCTTGATACAGTGGATCACGCAGAAACTGCCCGCATTGCCTTTGATCCTCTCTTTCATGGTTCCTTCATTTTTGAGAAGGAAAAGGTAGGTGGGGGGGGGGGGGGGAAGCTGTCCACGTGTGGTTTTCTGTTCTTTTTTTTCTCTCAGTAGGCATATTGAGAAGTCATCAGGTTTAGATTTAGGAGAAAAGAAGTACTAAGTGACTCTGCTATTTTGAGGTAAAGAGAGAGCAAGAGAGTAAAGCTTGCTCGTTGTTCTTGCAGTAGAGGTTTTAGGCAAGGTGCTGTGCCATGCATTTTAAGTTTGGCGCCTTGTCCTCACTTGAAAATATCTTCCCCTGCAGCCCCTGTATGGATGCCAGAGGGTTTCTTCCCTTCCAGTGTTTCCTGCTGGCGTTCCCCTTGCCTAAGCACCATCAGCTGCACTCCTTGCCTGTGCCCGTGTTCCCCTGCCTAAACTTGCTCCGTGTTAGCACTCTTAGCCCTAGACTTTACCATCTGAAAAAGCTGGTGAGGACTTTGATGCTCTTAGAGCAGTATATGGTGACATGTAATGTATCTCCTTTAATCCACAGTTTGTTACTGGCAAATTATCTTAAAAAGTGGAGTAGTTGTTGGTCTTGGACTCATTCGGGAAACAAACCTTAATATGTGTTGGAAAGAGGGGTTTCCTTAACATTTGAACTTTTAATTTGAATGCATTTTAAAAGACAGAGCATAGTAAAAAAATAACTGTCAGCCTTGTGGGTTTTTTCCCTTTTGCATATTGAACTAACTGATTTGCTAAGAAAAAAAAAAAGAAGAGTTAAACCTTATTTAAAAAGCCATCTCTCATGGGGGGAAGACAGAGGCAGGATTATTATTTTCAGTTGTATTATGTTGCAGGTACAATGTGCCTCTTAAAGGGGGAACAAAAACCAGGAAACTATATGAGGAAAGAGGAAGAAAAAGAATGGAGAAAAAATAGCACCATATTAGGTGTGAAGTAGTGTGCTTCTGTGAGAAATATTTACTGCAACTGAAAGGGGGAAATAATGAAGACCGACTCTGAGTGCAGTTGGAAAACATGTTACGGAACTCCTATTATTCTCCCACCTCTTTGAGTTGAGCCAAAAATGTGAAAAAGATAGCTGATCAAACAATATTGTGAAATTTGTCAATTTATGCAAAAGTGCATGGTCGTATTTGAGAACAGCAGAGGTAAACAATCATCACAGAGTGTGGGCAAGTCAGTTACTGTTTTCCTGAGTCTCTTGGGTAAGTTGGGAGAGCGTGTTTTGAAGTGCTGTCCAAAGCCCAGGCCTTTGGTGAGCTGCAGGTAGAAATACGCTTGGAGTCAGTGATTCTGTGCATGACTGCGGTGGTGTTTCATGTTAACACTGAGACTGAGTGCAGCATCTGAATCGTTTACAGGGCTATCAAATCAGTCTTTTCTGCTTGCGCTTTACAAATGTACTCTTAATGAGGATCACAGAACATGCATGCCTAGAACTGAGTTTTGTGTTGGTCATGAACCATTGCCGTCATAGGAGATACCTGTTTTGGGAGGGAGCTATAGTCTTAGAATGATAGAATGGTTGGGCTTGGAGGGGACCTTTAAAGATCATCTAGTCCAACCCCGTTGCTGTGGGCAGGGACATCCTCCACTAGACCAGGTTGCTCAAAGCCCCATCCAACCGGCCCTTGAACACTGAGGCATCCACAACTCTGGGCAACCTCTTCCAGTGTTTCACCACCCTCACAGTAAAGAATTACTTCCTTATATGTAATCAAAATCTACCCTCTTCTAGTTTAAAACCATTACTCCTCGTACTATCGCTACAGGCCTTGGTATAAAGCCTCTCTGAGTCTTTTTTTATAAGCTCCCTTTATATGCTGAAAGGCTGCAATAAAGCCTCCCCAGAGCCTTCTCTTCTCCAGGCTGAACAACCCCAGATCCCTCAGCCTCTCTTCATAGGTGAGGTCTTTTAAGAGGAAGCATTATTATGGTGATAGGAAAGTCTAACTCATGAAGTTGATGCTGGTGTTATTTTAGTGGACTTCAGGTGCTCATGGGGGTCAGGGCTGCTTACAGAAATTGATGCTAGTTCTCAAATTCTAGGTGCAGCCGTTACATTTGTTGTGGCTTTATAAATCAGTTTCCACCCGTAGAAGTACCAAGATTTTGAAGGTTTTGCCCCTTTTTCTTTCTGAAGCAGAAGAGCTTGCTAATCCTCATGATGTAGAGGAAAAACTGGAAAACATAACCTGAGTGCCTTCTTCACAGCTTAGACTAAGGAGAAGAAAAAGGGCTGTTTAATTACTTTTAGTAAAAAGTGTCAAAAAGTATACGATTTAAAATAATTTATAATGTGTGTTTTTATTTTTCTAAACACTCAGCCTTAGCAGTATACCCTACTATTTCTGCAATTCTGTTAAAGGATCTGGGGATCAAGACATGTACCCTGATTACACTTCAGAAAGCAAGTGATGTGAAAGACTAAATTTTACATTTGCTGCAAGAGGCTTGACTGGTCTAATGGCTAACAGAAACATAAAAATGAAACTATATTTGAGCTGCTGTTTTATCCATCAATCTCCAGTTAAACTAAATCTCAAGATTTAAGAGAAAAAAAATACTCATTTAAAATTTTTGCCATGCGTTTCCATATGAGCCGCATTACATCTGCCAAATTAATGCTGCCTTGTTTGGAATGATATAGTTATACCAGTGTGGAAAATACACAATGTAGGGTTTATGCCCTGAAATGCAAGGGTGGACACTATTTTATATATTCTTGCCATTATGCCTAGTTTTGAGCTTCACTGTTGAAGTGTCAGTAAGAAGTTACACCACTGAAGAAAACTGTTAAGCAGTTCAAAACCCATTGTAAGGCCTCTTCATCCCTGCAAAGTAGGAATACTACCTTATATTTCCTGCTTGCTTTTCAAGGACTTCCAGGCATGGATTGTCTGGATTTTTTTTTTTTTTTTTGTGGGTCATACATATCCCTGCACCTGCCTGTGGCCTGTAAACCTTCTATAAATAGCAGTCAGTTAACTAAATGAAAGTCTCTTCTCTGTAATGCAGATATTTGGGGGTTTTGCTTTGTGGGTTTTTTTGTTTGTTTGGGGTTTTTTTTGTTTGTTTTTGTTTTGTTTTTTTGTTTTTAATTTTTAACTTTTGATCATGCAATTTCCTTCCTCTCTTGTCCTCATAAAGGAGGAATGAAGCTTTGAGAACACCAAGAGGAGCGAAGGCATTTATTTCTTAATTCAAGACTTGACTTAAATGGGTACGTGTATAGTTTTAGCTATATTCCACTGCAAGTTTATGCATGGAGCAGGCTAGAATCCAATTGTGACAGTCTGTGGTGACAGTGCTGGTTGTGGGGCTTGGAAGTAGTTCTATAGGTGGAAATTGATTTCTGGGCATAGGATATGAATCCTTTGCCACTATAAATTAAGTAATCAAGTCACTCTGTAATAAATGTTCTTTGTGTTGCTCTGGCAGTGTCTTGAGAAGACTTCTTTAGATAGGGAGGTTAAACACTAATCATCATGGCTTTTTCATCAATAATTTTTTTAAAAAAGAAATCTTGCCTGTTTACATGGTCATTAATAGAAAAATGGTTTCGCTGCTTTAATACTGCCTTTGGTGATACGTTTCAGACAGTGAAGGAGCAGGATAGTAGTTGACTTTTTCAACTTGAAATTTTCGTTGCATCAGAGATTGTTGTAGTTCTAGGTCTTCCTTTCCGGTGCAGATACATTTTTACTATAGCATGAACGTTTGAAGGTATATAACTGATGTATCTCCAGGTGTGGAAGCTGAAGTTGCCTTGTTACTTGCATGATGGGAAAAGTATTTATTCTAAATAAGAATTAGGGAAAAAATACTTTTTCATACATGGAAAAATCACTGCAAACTTGCGAGCAACAGCCTTCAGCTGACTTGCAGAGATACTGCCTATGTGACAATTGCCTATTGTGACAGCTTGTTTCTGTCGATTTTGCTGAAGTTTAGCCTGTAAAGTTAAGATATCTTGATCCCAGAGATGGGGAGATAGTTAAATTACATCATCATGGAAGAATACCAACATACTTAGCTTTAAAGCCATTCAAGACTACATTGGCACCCCTTTGTTATACAGTGTAGCTGAAAACGAACTGCAGCAATAATGAACCAATCCATCTAAATCACAGCAGCTGAACGACTGACTGTTCTATCTCAAAATGCAAATGCCTTGTGCAGAATGGATTTAATTGTAAATGTTTGCTTAGTAGGGAATATGAGCCTTTTAGTTTGCGACAATAATCGTGAATACAAAGATCCACAGAATTTTAGGGTTTACATAGCTTGTCCCTGTTCTCATAATAATATTTCAAAGTCAGTTTTTTAAAATGTACCATTTGGCTTTTTTCTAGCCAGTGAATAGAACTCTAAATGCCCAATCTCTTAAGTGGCGTTTCAAAAACTGAAAGATAAATTTAGCTCTATGTATTTAGATCAGGCAGGATTTTCTGTTGTATTTCTTTCAAATCTATGTTAGGGCTTTTATACAGCATCAGATAATAAGAGAAAAAAGTGCTAACTTTCAGAGCTTGGATTTGGTTTTGCAGTGCAGAAATGCCGAGTGTAACTTACAGTATTAGCATTTTCTTTGAGGTTCTAGTAAGGTGCCTTTCAAACATTCAAAAGGTTACTGTTTGAATTTCTATTGTAAACAAACAAACAAACAAACAAACAACCCCCCTCCTGTATTAAAATCTTCATTTTTTTTCATTAAATTCTTGAAATCTGGCTGCTGAATGCAACTACTGAGGGTCAATCTCTGCCACCAATCTGAATGAATTAAAATAAAATAGCATTGCCATTTTATGGCAAGGAAAGGGAAAAGCTTTTAGAGCTTTCCTAGTAAAAAGAGAGAAAGCGGAAATACCTGCCTCCAGACTGTTCCGAGGTATCTTTCTGTGTAAGGAAAGACAGGTAAAACTTTGGAAACACAGACACACACAGAAAGTGTGCATGTTTATGCTTCTGTCGGCATTTTGTGTGTGTGTTCTTCAGTAGCCTTCACACGTGGATTAGTCCTTCCGAAAAAAAGGCAACCAAGCCCCCTGAAGAATAGGCCTTTGTGACACTAGAGAAGTTTACTGTGCCAAAGTTATGGTAAGAATTTGTAAATTTTGGCTGCTGGAGTACTTCCTTCCCCTGCTATGTTTTTGATGTTGGAAACTTACAAGTGTGGAATAGAGGGTGTTACTGGGTTTTTGTTTTTTGTTTCTGGGTTGCCTTTTTTTTTTTTTAAATGACAATGCAAACATTCATTTCACAAACTAAACCGCTGGTTCTCATGAAGCTGCTGGCTGTATATAAACGCCCTGTTGATCTTGTTTTGCAGAAGTCTTCGTTGGTCTTCCTGAGTCATGCAGAAATGCTCTGCTGCTCTTTTTGGGGCTGTACTGTGGACTTAGGCTGTATCTGCTCAGATTTAGTTTGCCAAATTAATGTCCCTGAAAGAAATGTTTTTACTTGGAACAGGGCCCTCAAAACCGGGATGTTTTTCTATGCCTCTTTTTCTCTGTGTGTTTAAAATATTTTGTTCTGCTGTCTTGGGAATGGTTTTTGTTTTGCCTGTATTCCTTGGATAAAGCTGAACCTGTCGGGGAGATGTTTACTGTTTCTTAGTTGCAAAACTGTCTTCCTCTTACATACGGTGTTGTTTATTCACGTGGATCTTATGTTGAATGTTTTAGTTTGTGGGCAGGCAAAATAGCTTGGGATGAGAGAGCCCTGCAGAGCACAGAGGGCTGAGGACGCCAGTAGCTGCACTGCCAGGTGAGCCTTCCTGATGGCCTGGGACGCGGCGATGAGCTGTGCAACACAGTTGACTTCACAGGGGTTTTCTGGAGTAACCAAGGGCAGAATTCGAGTCCAAGGCTAGACTGTCATGGTGACAAAATATTTAGAAAACATTTTCTTGCTTGAAACAAAAGCTTGGATTGTGCAACACAAAAGTACAGTCCCAGTGTAATAAACGACATGTATTTTTAAAGGGTTCTGTGTGTTCCCTGACTATCAGCTCTTGCCAGATTCAGAGTGTTCAGGTAAAATGGGGCATTTTTCCTCCAGGCTGTTGGCTTTACAAGCTGGGTTAATTCTTGTCCTTTACACAATGGGGTTGCAAAGATGTAGTGGCCAAATCTGGCCTCACATTTCGGACACAGTGGACAGCCCCGTTAGATGCAATGGAGCAGCTTCTTCTCTTCAGCCGTGGTGGCTCAGCTGCATTAAGAGCAGTTGCTCAAAATGTACACCTTGTTGTTGGCATAGACTGATCTGATCCTGAGTAAGCTCTAGGACTAGACTTGGTGATTGCTTTTATTGGGTTAGAACGTGCTGTTCTTGCTGGAATAGGAACCTTTTGTACTGTAGGTGTTTCATCCTTCCATAATAACTGCTATAACTTTTTTTCTTTTTTATGCCTGAGGTTTTGAGGTGTCTTAGCCTTACTGATATCTACCCTCAGACTTGAAAAGAAGCCAGAGGTCTGAAGTGGCTGTAGTAGATGGTTCACTGGGAATAATAGAAAATGATTTTAAGATGAGCAAACCTGTGACAACTGAGTGAAGACTACTAGATAGCTGTATACAATTCAGTTCAACATAACTGTGCCATTTGGAGTTAATGCATTTTTTCCCAGTCTAGTCTCTTTTCCTGGGTAATACCAGTTGTAATTTCAGAGAAAAGCATGATTTTACATGTATACCGCCTTCTCTGCTTAGAGCAGCAGGTGGCCAAATTTCTTTCTGAAACAGGGACTTTTCTCGGCTCTACAGCAAGTATAACCAGATCGTCTGCAGAGACTGTATTTTTTTGATCTTTAAAGAAGTTGATGTTTTCAAAGTTGCCGCAGTTGTTGGAGTATACTGTTATTCATGAAAATGGAAAACAAAAGCAAAACATGGGGGGGGGAATATACTTGTCTAAGGTTTGCATCATCTTGCATCTTTGTATGCTTGGCATGTAACCTTGTCCCATTCAGAGCGCTGCTCTGAACAGGGCAGAGCTCGTTCTTTGGGCTGCTGCTTTGTTGCTATCTACTAGTTCCTGTTGCATTGAGCTGCAAAACCAGCTGCTTTTGCTTTTCATACCTATTTTTACCATCTCTAATTTGCTATTAAGATGTTAACTTCTGGCTCCAGTTAGTCTAGCATGTCTCTATACTAAGACTACAATGTGGGGGCAAACACTGCTGTGGTTTCTCTTGTGCTACCCTTTCAAACTTGGGAAATGGTCCCTGTAAACAGCTGCAGTACTGCTTTATTATCCTCTTTAAAAGCTCTCGCTCCTTGTGTTGCTTAATAAAAGGCCTTGACGAACTTGCAGTGCATTTGTACTGAGACTGCCGTTCACTGCGATGCCCAGTATTGGTCCCCTTTTGTGTGTGTCTGTGTCTGTCTGGCCTTCTGCTGTCCCTGTCTTACGACAGTAAACTCTGCAGAACAGGGCCACTCTCATTGTTTTATTTGTACAGCAGGTGGCTCAGCTCCAGATGTGTACCTGAAGTTGCAGTGTACTGCAGTAATACAAATCATTATGGTATAGAAAGCTATATCTGACATAGGGAAAAATAAGATCAGATTTATTGTTATTAGTTTTGTGCATTTTTAAAGGGGTTTTCTGGGTGTGTTTTGGGTTTTTGTTTTTTGTGTTAATCTTCTGACTAACAGGTCACTGGCAGGAATGTGCAAAAATCAGTATATATGAAGTTGTCTTCCCACTTTAGGGAATCCTCCTCCCTATGGGCAGAGGAAAGCTTTCTTCTCAGCAGCAGCTCCAGTCTGCTAGGAACAGGCTGCTTCACAACAGTTCTCATTGGTGTCTGGAGAGGTTTGTTTACTCCTGCGACTAGACTGGGTGTGCTTATGGCAAAACCTCATGTTTCTGGAGACTTTGCTCTTTTCAGGCACCATTTTAGAAGTGGAATGACACACAACAGGATGTGTGGTTGTAAATACATGTTCACGCTTCAGAGGCTGTGCATACCTTTTTGACCATGTACAATCCGGTGCTATTTCTCCCACTATTCATGTGGTGAAATAAAACATGGAGGAACATAGAATTCATTTCTCCTTTTTATGCCCAGTACACACACAGAATATTTATTGATTTTCATCCTTCTGCTGACTCTTACAATCCTCAAACCAGTTACTGGAGGCAAGGAGATTAAAATGAAGGCTCATGGCCAAGCAGACTTGGTTTTGTTCCTTGAATTTGATTTGAAAGTTGCTGTTTGATAAAGTTGCATTTATTCAATTTTTTGCCTTTGTATTTTTATAATTGTCCTGAATTACCTACATGTACTATTAGTGTTAGGATTTATTTTGTAGCGTTTTGAATGCCCCTGCTTTGAGTGAACGATTAGATCAGATCACCTCTAATGGCTCTTCTCAACATCAAGTATTCTGTGATTCTTGACCAGTTTGATACTGGGAATCTTGTGCAAAGCCCAGCCTGATTTTGGAGGAGAATAACAACCCCATTTGTGTTTGGTTTTAGTTTTGATATTCCTTGTCATGGCCATCGAACAGAAAATAAATAGCAGTTCCTCTGTTGTCAACAGGCCTTTTCATTTTTCAGTGTTGGCTGATCTGTTCAAATACAGAAGTTAGGATTTTTCAAGGAAAAGGTTCAAAACATGTAATAATAAACAAACCTCACTAATTTACTACTTGTTGTTAGTGTTATGGGTCTGTGCTTTGGAACAAAAGTTGCTTTTTGCTTTTAATTACTAGAATGTCTGGTTTACTAAGATTGCTATGTAGCTCTGAAGCTGCTGGGAGTTTTGCTTTCTGTTGTTTGTTGTTGCTGCGAGGCTTGCTGTCAGAAAGTAGAAATGTTTCTAACCTCATCCCAGCCTTTCTCCTTCACCCTTCTGTAGCGCTGGTGTAAAAGAAGGGGGAGAAATAGGGGTAGCAGGGTGTGTGGTGGGGCTAGTTCTGTTCTTTCTGGTCCTCTCCAAGCAAGACTTCAGTTATTTTATGTCACTAATTGATGTTAAATTAGGTGCCTTGATGGTCACCTTCAGCAATAGCTGGCTGGCTGCAGCTCCTTCCGACTCTGACCGTGGCAGAGGAGATTCACATTGTGTTGCCGGCTGTTGAAGTTTACAGCAACAGCCTGTTACAAAAGTAGAGGCCTGGGCCATAAGGTCCACCTTATCAGCAGCGATTGACAGGATAGTCTACTGATAGCAAAGGCAACCTGGAAGCTGAGCATGACAGATCTGGTGCCCTCAGCTAGCACCAACCCACAAATTTCTTCCTTTGTCCCAATCAGAAGAGTGACCGTGCCCTTCATCAAGGCCTGTTTATGTTGGTGTAGTAGCGGTCTGTCATCCTTTGGCCGTTATGATGAGCAGCCACCTTTTGGAATCAGACTAGATAAACCAGGCAACCCACAGGGTGATGGATCTTTGCTGTTTGTTCCACAGTAATAGTCACCTCAAACAGTTGGCGTTAAATGCTGCTTTATGAATGCCCTTAAGTTGTAAGAGCTTGTTTCACAACTGGTGATCTGGATGGCTGCAACTGGAGTCCCAAAGGACAGAGTAAGTTTTGGACCTGAGGTGCCATTTCACTCAGAAAAGAGAGCCTTTGAGGGCAGGGTTGAAGTCTGGCTCAGCCAGAAATGGGAAACCTTGAGCAGTCTCCAGCCTCTGGAATTTGTTTTATCTGAGACGAGATTGTTGTGTGAAGTCTGGAGTCGGGGTCTCCATGTGAAAGTACATCAGATCTGCGTTTAGACCTGTGTCTGCAATGAGATAGCTGTAGTCCCAAAGGGACTTTTTTTTAATTTCTTACTGCTTTATAGCCTAAAATCTCCAGAACAGGGAGCTTCTTGAAGGATACATGTCTAATACCAGCTTCCTATTAAAACTTTCACTAATTTTTTAAAATTGTACTTGTGACCTGCCGTGGATTTTTTTTTTTTTTTTTTAATTTTTCTACTTTGAAAACTTGATATGTCTTCCTTCCTTTTCCCACAATACCAGGATAGTGCTGACTATTTTGGAACTGTTTTCTTTGTTCAGATTTGGACTTGTGAATGCAAACAACGCCGGCATCTGATATCCTCTTCCATTTTTGCTGGGCTGGAAATGCTGTTAATAAAAGACGTAGGCATTCCCCATTCCTTGTTGCCTAGGGGAGATAGGTAGGTCTGTCAAAGTGAAGGCAGAGCATCTAGAAGCTGAAATGATGGCTGGTGTATTAGAGTACCATCCTGGAACTGAGAATTGAAGTCAGTCCTCCCCTGCTCTGCCACAAACTTCCTCCTATATGATCATCTTGGATAAGGTTATTTTTATCTCTCTGTGCCCCAGTTCCCTATCTGTAAAGTGGTGATAACAGCACTTCCCTACTTCACGGGGATGTTGTGAGGACAAATGCAGCTCAGGCTGTGGGGCTCTTGGATACTGTGGGTAACCGGGGGCACAGATGGAAGAAGGGAAATGTTCCGCACAAAAGCTTTCTGTTCTTTAAGCCCAGCGGTAGGTTACAGCACTGATGTGAGCTTGGTTTCCACTGAAGTCATGGCTTGACTGGTGCCATGTCTCTTCCCCGAATGTTTCCTTGCTCGTTACTGCCTGCATACCAGCAAAGCACTTAATGTCCTTGCTAAATGCTATTGTTTGCATCCTTGGCTGCAGGCTCTGAGAGCTCAAGAGCTGGGGTGAGACTCACTACTCGTTTGTTTGCCAGCGTGGGCTGCTCACAGTGACTGAATGGAGTATGTGATTCTGGCAACAACCAGTGCACCTCACAGACTTGCTCAGTCCCTGGAAGGAGTTAAAAATACATGTGAATGGATTTTCACTTGTGAAATTCAAACTACTGTAGCAGTTACTCTGAGCAAGTCTGACCAGAAGAAAGCAATTGTCCTTGACATAACTGGTTAAATTTCATAGAAACCACATACTTTGTGTTGCCACTGACAACATAACATTCCTTAACGTTTGATTTCAAGCGGTGCTTTATTACCCAGCTGTACATGCAAACATACTTTCTTCAGAAGAATTTCTGTCCACCACAGAAGAGTGCAAACCTCCTTCCGTTTTAGCGTGGACTTTGTAGTACTTGTTTATATATAGTATAAGCAGGTAAGAGACAGGAAACCTATCTGCTTAACATTTACATTGTCACATGTCCAAAGGGAAGGCTGCGGTGAGTTGAATATTTGTTCAATCAAATCTTGCTCATGCAAATTGAAGTGTGTTTTTTGGGGAGCTTTTTGGGCCAGGAGGTAGGATTGTACTTCATTTATTGCTTGCTCCTTGAAACATGTAGCTCATTTCATCTTCCATGTTCACCTGTTTTGATAAATTCTATATTTAGTTGTCTCTGCCCATCCACTTGAACAGGACAAAAATAACTTCAGTGTAATCCATCCTCTCTGTCCTTTCCTCTCCACCCCTTCCCTCCCCTTTCCTGCCGCTGGGTTTAGGGCATTCAGTTGTTTGGGAAGTGGTGGATTTCTTGTTTGTTTTGCTTTGTTTCCTTACAAGTGGGGCTGGGGAGCAGGAGAAAACGTTTATACCCTGCAATAAAATTGTTGTGAAGAGTATGCAAACTGTCAGAAACACTTCCTCCTCTCTTCTAACATTTGCTGAGGGGTCAGAGTGTGTGCAGAGTGCGTGGCGGGAGGTGGAGCAGAGAGGTTGGGAAATGACTTGCATGTGGCATACATCTGTCTGACAAAAAGCCAACCATGCCAGGGGATAAATGGACAAACAAATAGTGTTTCAGTTCTGAACTCTGAGGTTGAACCTAAAGTTTGCGCAGGAGCAACTCTTCAGATAAGTTTCCGATGGACCTTGACTCCTGTTGTGCAAACATGTAGTAGCTAGCGTAGAGGAGACTATCTCTAAATCCCTGCTCGGGAGAGGATCTATGCATAGGCTGAGCTTGCACAGCTTTTCCTGTGTCCCACAATGGGCATATATGTATGTAGAGAGAGAGGGTCATAAAATCTGACACAAATCAACACTGGCCCAAACCTCCAGAAGTATTTAAGCACCCAGTCCCTTGACTTCAGCATGAATTAAGCACCAAATTAGTTAAGCAATTTTTGTTAATCTAGCTGTGGATGTTGACTGTTTTTATCTGTGAGTTGGATAAAGAATGTCTGTTGAACTTACCAAAATGTTTGCTGCCTATGTTATCTGAAATAATATTGTCTTCCACTATTAAGCAGATAGGGATTTGAGGGAAACTGTATTGTTTTGGTGAAACTGCTTTGAGATACAGCCTGCCAAGTTCTTGCATCTTGAGCTGGGTGTTGGGTATGTTGTTGTTCCTGACAGACATGTTGTCTGGCGATACAGGGGCAGTGTTTGTTCCCGCCAAAAAACATTCACTTTTTGTAACTTCAGCAATTTTTAGGTTGTATTAAAGGTGGTGTTGAGGAACAGAAAGGTTGGGGGTGGGGGGGAACCCTTAGTTGATGCCTAACAGAATTCAAGTTGTTTCTTGTTGAAATTTTTCATTTGGTGTCTGCTGTTTAAAAGAAAGTGATGATTTTTGTTTCCCCTCTTTTTGCATTCATAGAGTTACTGTAGGACAGGAGGAAGAAAGAATTGTTTTTGAAAACTAGTCACCATTTTAAAGATAAAAATTCTCCTTTTCTTCCTCTGCTTTTGCCTGTGTGCCGATGAAAGCCCGAACCCCCTGGCAGCGTCAGGGTGGCAGCGCTGCCCCACTTTAACTTGCAGCACCCTGGGTGACCCAGGCGTGGAGGACAACTCACTGGAGGACACCAGATCATGTAGGGACTTTTGAGACAGGGCAGTACAGTGGAACTGCTAACCAAACCCGGCTTTCATTTAGGAGCCCAATTCCCGGTTTGAACCCCCAGGCTATGAATTTGTAAGAGGACTCACTACCCGAGCCTGCCTTGCCACCTCACCTCTGTGGGGTGGCATCTGATTGCCTTGGCCCCTGTGCTTTGTCCCGCTTCTAAAGCGAAGGGCGCTTTAGTTTTTAGGACCATTATTAATTCCTTTCTTCACAAGTACAAATATGCACTCTGAGTGTTTGAAAAGAAGCGGGCCCTGAATTGAGAGCGCACTCCTTATGCTTCCAGGCATAGTGTAATCCTGCTAGTAGCCTGGGTGGCTGCGACCGTACCGGGCAGGCCAGGCTGCCTCGCAGGCATCTGCTTTTCTGCGTATTGAGTCAAGTCAATGTCCTCAAAACTGTAATTTTCACTGTAATGATGGATTGCGCTGGTCACGGTTTACAGAATTTTGTCTTGTGTGTTTAATAAAAGAAAACAGATTCTAATGCTTATTATTTCTGAAGTCCAATACATCTGAACTAAAGCTCAGCGTATGCAAGACAAACTACGCTTTAATTTTACAATTGTCTGATGGGACTTTGCGATTTATTTGTTGTTACTTCCTTAATGATGTTGCAGTCAGAGGCACTGTTTTGCTAAATGTTGTGTAAAAAGTAAATTGTAGCACAGCAGATGTTGGTATTTGGATGGATGTCGGTGCAATGGGGGGACAGCAACAGTCATCTCTGTCAGCTGTCTTCAGGCTCGGCAGGCCTGCTGCGTGGTTACTTTGGTGTGTAAAAACAGCTCGTTTTGCAACTGGGAAGTTTGGCATTACATTTGGCACTGAGCCATGTAACTGGGTTAACACAAGTGTTTATCCAGCGATTTTCTCAAAATTGGTAACTTGGAGAAAATGTTTATTAAACTTCAGTACAAAGGAAGGGGGAAATATGGCTGGATCTCTCCTTTTTTAAAGGCATCAATGTTTGTAAAGCTGAAAACCATTTTTATTATTATTTCGTCCACCCTCTCTGTCTTCTATTGTTTTATCATCAACCTTTTGGCAATTTACTGTTTATTATTTCCTTTTTAAAGATTAAAACGGGGAAGCATACCTGCTGAAATACAAATTATATAGAGTGTCGTAACTACCTTTCTCTGCATCCTGTGTGCTGTCATGAATTAGGTGCAAAGAATTGAGGACTTCTAATGAAGCTATGTAATTACCACCACCCCCATTTGGTAGAAATTCCAACTGCAGCATCGAACGGGAGCCCCGATCTGCAGAGCAGTTGATTTTTCTATGATAAATTACTGTAGATTTTGCCTTCGGGTTAAGTGCAAGAATCCGTGCAGGTCATCAAGAATTCTTCATAGAACTCCTGTCATTATTGGACATATTTCTGTACGGAAATAGCAATTAGGACTGCATTTTCAGTATGGAGGGGCAGAAGAAAGCAGCAGTTTTGCAAAGCAACGGCAGTTCCAGTCAGATTTTATACCTGAAATTGGGATCCTGTTGGTTTAAGGTTCAGGAAACTTTATCATAATGGAAACATTTAGTTTGGATTAATTCTTCTAATCCATTTAATCTTGTACTCTCCCTGTGATTAAATAACTAAATGTCTTCATTGCTTAAAAAAACTCCTGTTTCTTTTGGAAAAGGGAAGATGATTAAACTAGGAAATTTGGATTCTGTGGTGAGAGGAAGAAAAGTATGTAGAAAAACATATTCTCAAACCAATGACAGTGACCCAGTAGTGGACTTGTGCTTAGTTAATTTTGTGATTGAACTGCAATTTTATCACCAAATATAATATCAGGATGGTAATTCTCATGTGGGTCCTTTGCGCTCTCTCTTTTGCTCCCTCTCTCTTTACAGAGAGGGTGTTACCTGTACCTTCCAATTTCTGTACCGAAGCGTGGCTTCATTTAGAAAATCGTAATTTGCAAGAAGGCCTGCCCACTACAAAGATTCATTTAGTGTGCTGTGCGTAAATGAAAATTGCAGATTAGCCACTGCAAGTGTGCAGTGACTGCTTTTTGGAAACTTTTGTCTCTTAGCTTGATACTGAAACTATAATCCTGATGTTAAAATGGTTTTCTCACAGTATGGAGGGGAAATAAATGCAAGAAAGCATTAATTTGGGAATAATCTAACTTGATAGCTTCCCCAGACCAGAGGGAGGGCAGAGTCTTTGTGGCCAGCCTGACTTTTGGAAGATTTGACTGTGAGCATTGGCTCTGCCTGTGCTTGTCTGTGAAGCAGCAGGGTCAGTGCAGCAATGTTGTGTGGTCATGGCCAGGCTCTGTGTTAGCTCTGTTTAATGTATGTACGTGTGTGTGTGTATGTGTATTTAAAGGATGTAGATTTGCTATTTAAACTTGCTTGGATTTGGCCATGTTTCAGGAACGAGATCCTGAATGGGGAGCAATACTCTCCCCATGGGCTGGGCACAACCTGCCCTTCCAGCTGCCACCGTTGCTGCTGGGATGGGACCAGGACCAGGAGCGGGACTGGTGATGGACGCAGGCACAGCTGGGGTGGCCTCGGGTGAAGGTCAGGCTGCCACCTCTCCCTGCCCTGCCTGTGCTGTCAGCAGCCCAGCGCCATCCCTCCTGCCCAGCAGAGACCCAGCACCAGGGACATCCTGGCTTGTCCCTTTGTCAGCATCCTCCTCGCTGATGAGCAGACTCCAGCCAGAATTGTGGTAGCCACATCTTGGCTCATCTCTACCATGCTCTTCCCCCTCCACAAAGTGCCTCTGTCCTCCCCCTTTCTCCTGCTCCCCTCCTGCCTTGCTGGCAACAGCAGCAGGGTTTTCAGGGTGGCCTTGCTTGGCTTGACCCCTGGGGCGGCATAGGAGCCCCTAGCAGCTGCTGCCTGAGCTGAGAGCATCCGATCAGGGACCAGTGGAAGAAAATGCTGTGACCAGAGCATGCGGTGAGCATTGAACGACAAAGTAGGGTTTGCATGCGGAGTTTTCTGTACGTGTACGTGTACCTTCCTTTGCAGAAGTCCCTGAGGCATGAACATGGCCCCAGATGACCTTCTCTGGGAACATTACCCCAGGTGACCTGCAGGGTTTTTTTGTGTGTGTGTGTTTTTTTTCCTTTTTATCTTTTTTTTTTTTTTAAATATTTTATAAACAAAACAAAGCAAAAAAAAAACCCATATGAGTTTAAAGCTCTATTTATGGCTTTCTGGTGTTCTCATGCTTAAAGTACGGGAGTCTAACTCTTGTGGATGGTTGCTGTAGTTGTTGCAAGTTCTACAAACTCAAAGTGTAGCTATAACCTGGTTATGCACTGGATGTGTGTGGTGTTTGTTTTGCTTCTGTTCCTTGGGGGCATGCTAGTAAGAGTGGGAAGATAAACTACAGAGAGTGACTGTGCTCAGTCATGGATGGAGCTTTTAGGATTCAGGTGGCAGAGGGGATGTGCGTGGCGAGGAGCAGTCGTGTGGTGCGCTGTGCTTGGAATATTGGTTGCGGAGGAAAGGTTGGGGCCAGTGCAGCATTCCTTGACCTCTGAAAATCCAGTGGGGCAAATGCCCCACAGGTTTGATGCCCAGGGAGACTGGTACGAGTTTAGGCCTGGCTGGGAGGGGGTGATGTTTGTTTTTCCCCAGGGAGTAGGAGCAGTTTTAAAAGAGGAGACTGGAATTTTTGCCATGTCTTCCAAAAACAACAGGATAGGGCACTGCAGGCTGGAAAGTGTCATTCAAGCTCCCATCTTCCTGTGCCCATCTGCTTTTTGCTTCTTTGTGGTATGTACCTTTCATTTTTGATGCTTTTTTTTTTTTAGAATGAAAAGTGGCTTTAACATACTAAGATGCTGTTGCAACATGAAAATTAATTCATGGTAACAATGTCAAGGTAGATGTGTCTTTATCCAGGTGGGTCTTTATTTCATTTCTCTTTGGGTAAGAAACAGATTTTTGTGTGACTGGAATGCATCTCTCCTGGAGCTTAGAGCTGTTAGGGAGAGGTATGATGAGCTTACTATAATAGATAACTTTGGGGTTCAAAAAATAGTAGTCATTATTATATGCATGTGGTTTTAGTAGTACATACATATATTTCAGTGTTACAGGACTAAATTTTGGTACCACTGAAACCGAGCAAGAATTTCGCTGCTGGATTGTGTTGTGACTCCATATTTTTACTGTTTATTGTAAAAATCAATGAATTTTAATAGTGTTTAAGGTCTAGCTGAGCCTGTGACCCTGTTGAAGCAACAGCGTGGATTGTGCTCCGCTTTACGGTGATGAGACACCTCAGTCCAAGGCACAAAAACCCTTGGCAAAGTTTCTTATGCACGTGTTACTCAGCTAAGCTTAGCAGCAGAGGTACAGTGGCTGTTTGCTCTCACGTTACCCAGTAGTGAAGTTGCTTTAATAAATTCTCAGTATGCAATTAAGTTACTTTGCAGAATTCCTCTGAACTGTGGCAGGCACTCTGGTCATCTGGAGGAGACTTTCACTGCTGAGTTTGGGGTAGTGACTCAGTAGAAGTTATCTCTGGAATACTAAATTTGGAGGCGTAACCAGGAGGTTGCCATGATAACAAATACTAGAACTTGCTTTCTGGGAAGTGCTTATAATTTTTCCATTGATGGCCATTAAATGGCTCCAGATAAATGAAACATTGTATTAGAACTAACACGGTCTCGGTGTGCTCCCCTGGGGTTTTGCAGACTTGCTAGTGACGAAATGAAGAAGGGAAATCCAAATTAGCCCCAACCACGTAAACAGCACACCCCTTTTTTTATTTTGCTTCTTATTTTTGCCATTGAAATATTTGCTTAACTTGGCTTTTATGCATCTTTCTATGAAATATTTACCCAGTAACTGTTTGTATAAACATGTTTAAAATTCTTCATTGATTTTTTTTTGGCACTTTGAAGAAATTTCCTGATGCACAGCATGATCACACAATTACTGGTAGAACTTTTATTGTAAGTGGCCTAAAACAACTCTGTATTTATGTTGAAAATTAGAACTCAAACCCAGAAGCTAAAGGATAACAATACAATGTGTTAATTTCTTACCCTCCATAAATTCCTTATTTATAAAAGTCCATGTTCTGCAGCTTAGTTTTTACAAATAGAGCTGCTTTTCCATTTTAAACCGCCTCTGAAGTTGGTCCATATCATCTGTTTTAGAAAAGCTGCTGTTTCCATAAATCTCCCCTAATGTCCCTTAGCCTTTTTTTCACCATTTCTTTACAATTCCCTGAGGTTTTGATTCGCTTTGTGAATGACACAATGATCTCGTAATGGGAGCCTAGAAGAGCGAGCCAGGGACTCGTGAGTCCCTTGCCGTGGATGTTTTCTGCGCGGCTGCATCCTGCTTTTTCCCTCCCCTGTGCTTGCTTTCCTGTGCGCGCTCACCCCCCAAGTTACCAGCTCACCTCTTAGCTTCACCAACTTTGGGATTTTAATGGGAAGCCTCTGCCGAGTAATTTCAGGTTTAATGTTTGCAAAGCAAGTAAATCCATCATTAAAATCACTCTCACCTGAGTCTTTGGCTCTCCTAATCTTTTTTTTTTTTTTTTTTTTTAAATGGGGCAGAGTGGGAAAAGGGACCTAAAATCAATTTTTAATCGATTAATGATACTTTTCCTCCATATCCTCTGTGTGTAAGCAGCCCTAGGACTGCAAGCTATAACTGTGCTTTTGGTCTTACTTTGTTTAATCTCTGGAGGAGCTTTGGTTTGTGTGTGTTTCTTTGCTTTGTCCCCTCTTACATTATCTGTCAGTCTCTAGACAGGAGTTACTGAAGAGAAAACTGGGTACGTCATATTCAAATAAGGCATGTGTTCAGATAAGCGCAAGAGTCACAGCTAAGGATGCATGTGCTAAGAGGCAGAATAATTAAATCAGCTTTTAGATGATGTCTAGAAAAGCCCTTCCTTGTTCAAATATACTAGGGTGTGGCGTGTTGGTGGTTTTGGTTTGGTTTTTTCTTCTTTGTATTTTTAGTAGAGATCGTAAACTCTTTGGAGGATTAAGTCACACCCTTTATATAAATACACGCAGTGTATTTAAGAGCCTGATTTGCAGAAATACTGATTGTATTAACTTCAGATTGAGCTCGAGGAATAGTTGTAGGTACCTCCCTCCTCTAAGGGAAGATATTTAAAAAGTTGCAGAGACATTACCTTAAGTGCCTTGTTAGCTGCTTGTGCTATTTTCCATCATAGTGTCAAGGTAAAAACTACTTGGGGAGAAATAATTGTTCCGAGCATGCTTAATTCCGTTCAGTGAATCTGACACCTCCTCTGTCATTTTTATTTATTTATAAAAATGAGAGAGAGTTGGGCGCCTGTCAAAAGCAGAGGAATAAGTGATGGCACTTACTGTTACTGGAATGTTATATTTCGTTAAAATGCTGTAGCTGCTCGCAAGCATATTACAGAAAAGATTTCTCTAATTGTGCTGGACACCTCATGGTAGTTTTAAGTCCTTTTGCTCCCACCATGAGGTAGTGGAGATGCAGTTCACTCTGAGATTGTTTTCAGCGTAACTTAAGAAATCACTTTATACTTTACTGTAATTTATGTAGGATAAATAAGCAGTTCCTTAAAACTGCTGTTTTTAATGAAACTTCATTTACATTTTCTCCCACTGGAGACAGCTGTAGGTTAGGACTAGCCTGACTAAGCTGTGCCAAAGGTAGGAGTAAGGAGTTTTTTACATGCTGATTAATTCTCTTTTGCTCCTTTGGGAATATCTGGTATTGCTTAAATTGATTGCTGTGAGCAATATGGCAACACTTTTGACCTTCTAAACTGAAATTCAGCCAAAAAAAAAAAAAAAGAAAAAAGAAAAAGATAAACCTCAGTGTTTCAGTTTTACATAACCATACAGTTGAAATACCGTGATAAAAAAATACAGAGGTGTCATCTTCTGTAGTGGTGGTGTTGGCTGGTGATCTCAAACCCTTTGACAGAAATGGAATTGGAGAACGTGGTAGTTGTCCATCCCCTGCATGGAGAACGTATTGGGTGAGAATCTGTTTTTCTTTCCATAATCTGACTTCTGATCTCTCCCGCGGCCTAGCTTTGTGAATCAGAGCACCCATTCCTTCCCTTCGGTGGGTGTTTCTCATCTGCCCTGTTGTGTAACTAAAGACAGGGGTAGCTTCCAATACACTGATTTTTCCACGCAGCGCGCCCATAGAGCTTTGTGGGAAGCGCCAAGCCAAGGCTGTTCATTGCTTTCTGAAGTTAATTTACAGATGTGGGGTGCCAGGTGCCCAGGAGTGGTCCTCACGGGGCTCCTTTGTCGCTCAAAGGCCAGGCTGCTCAGCCGTCCCCCTTCGCCCCACCTCCAGCTCCCCTCTTCCTTCCCTCCCTCCCCAAATTCCCCCAAGATATGATAATGAAGCAGGTGCCCTGTATTGCAGCTTTGTGTGAGCGTGAGAAACGGCAGTAGGTTTAGAAAAGCCTGAGCCGAGCCGGAGGACGAGGAGGCATTTCTTCTTAACCTGTTGGCAGCCACGTCAGTCATGGCCACGCGGGTTGCCGGCGCACCGCACGACCGTCCAGCTGCCCGAGGGAGAATAAAGCGGGGAGCGGATTTGCCGTGCCCCGAATTAGCCCGTTGCGACCGTGGGACCCCACGTTAGGGCCGTGAAAGGCGCTGGAGGAGTGGGTCTGCGAGCTGTGGAGCGGCGGCCTGGCGCAGGCGGGCGGCGGGCAGCGGGCTGACCTGACCTCCCCGCCGGGGAGCAGCCCTGGCCGGCCGGCGGCAGGGCCGGCCGCCTCATTGAGATTCAGGGCACAGGCGGTGCCTCCGCAGCTGTACGCTGGAGGCGGCGGCCGAGGAGGCATCCAGAGAGGGGCCAAAAACAAAAAAATCATCAAAGAACCAGCCCCCTTCACTGCGCCTCTGAATAGGCAGGCAAACCAGAGGTCCTCCTCTCTTCCTCTCTCCAGGAGCATGTTGGGAAAGCCATTAGCATAACCTCTTCTTTTTTTTTTTTTTTCTTTCTTTCTCTTTCTTTTTCCTTTCCCCAAGCTACTGAAAACCTGGCACGGTGTTTAAATATCTTGTTTTGACAGTTCGTTGAGGGAAGGGAAGAGTGCTGCACCAGCCTGGTGGGTGTCTGTGCAGCTATTTTTAAGAAAAATACATATTTGAACTGAGAGTTTTCATTCGGGTCACCCTAGACTTGTTTAGTTGTTTGGTGTCAAGTTGTTAAGATCCAGAATTACCTCGCTGTGTTTGGAAAAGGCTTGCTTCCGACTGCTTTAGAAATGCAAAGGCGAGTTTTCAAGCCCTGCTTTCTTTTTCCAAATCTGTTTTGATTTCAGCTGGTTTTGAAGCCAGTGGACACATACCCTATTTACTCGAGCAGTAGATACTAACTGTAAATCCACGTCCCACTCTTCAGCGTGCGTGAGATGGCAGCTCCTGAAAGCTTCACGTCTTTAAGGAAGCTGGCATCTGTTTCACCGAAGCCTTATTAGGCCAGCAGGATGCAGACCACTTCTCGCAGCCATTGAGGTCTCAGAAATGAGTCATTCGGGCTTTCGTCGGTGGCACATTAGCACTGCGATTGGCATAACTTTCATGTTTCCCTCGAACGTTCAGGGCTGTACGATCAAGGAATGTTGTACGTCTTCGGAGCATGTGGGAACGTAGCGAAGGCTTGCGTAACTCAAAAGCTCTAATATTTTGAGTGTTAACCTTAATTGTAATTAATGGCACTACTTCTGATGCTCAGAACAGAAAGTTTAATGCATTATTTATCCACAGATTTCTGGTAGCCACTTGAGTGCATTTAATATAACTGAGACCTCATTTTCAGTCAGTGCTCCTGGACTTGTTCTAGTTACTTTGGGGCATAAGAAAGTTAATAGTTGGTCCAGTGCTTTTGTAAATATCAAGGGTATCATTGGATGCTGACTTGGTTAACCTAATGATTTTTTTTCAAACCATTGGTATGTATGAGTTGATTAAAAAAAAAAAAAGCAGAGGCTTCTTAAATATAGTCTGTTCTGAATTAAAGGGTGTGGTGTTGGCTTTGAATGAGCTTGATGCAGCAACAAGCATGCAGCAGTTGGTAAATAAAGATGGATTTTCTTTTGTTCTGCTGGTGCTTGCTGCTCATTATTCTCCACTTACCCCATGAGCTTCCCAGGGAGTGGCAGCTGTTTCTGATGTTAGACACTCTATCAGTGGTAGACAGCTCCAGATTCGGTGAGATACTGTTGTGGGGAGGAGAGGAAAATAACCTAGCCCTGCATTATTGTAAATCCTCAGCAGAATTAACTTTTCATGAACCAAAAGAGTTTTGTGTTTAACTTTTTCTGAAATATTCAGGCGTAAGCATGCTTCGCAGTATGTGTTACTGTGAAAAACCTTTTCTGGCGTGAGATGGATTTACATTCTAAGTGTGTGTTAAGTATTTTAATGTGCAGTGTGTGGGGGCAGGCACAAGGCAATAAAGGGAAATCGGTCTATAACAATCTTCGTGTATATTTCCAGATATATACAGTTTGGGAATCTTTGCAATTTGGAAATGGCTTGGAGTAAACAGAATGGTACATAAAGATTTTTGAATAATAAAGCTAGCAGCTACAGAGGAGTCTATTTGGTTCCAGGATTTTATATGTAGGATTTATAACCCATGCTTTTGCTTTCCTGTCTCTGCAGTGTTAGCATTCTGTTACTGAAAACAAAGAAGGCTCTGCCAGGGCATTACACAAGCAATGAATCACAGAGGAAAAAATGTTTTGCTTTGTAAATTGTTCACTTTTCCATGGTGGATCATTATTATTAAAATTTTTTTTTTAGTGTTGTCTGATAGAATTTGCCACACATGCTTGCATTTACTGTACTCTGTACAATTCTTCTAGTGTGACTACATAACTACTAATATTAGTGACTTCAAGTAACTTCTTGCCTATGGTTCTTAAAAACAAAACCGCAACAGGAACAAAAAACACAGGGCAAAAATTGAAACAGCTCAGTTCACTCTTGAGGCATGACAGCTTACTGAGTATATCAGAGGAAGGAAAAGGTGTTCATGTTTTTCAGTCAGCTTTGTCCCAGCGGTTCCACATAATTATTTTTTGTCTGTATTGACAAACTCCTCTTCTTCCTAAAATACTTGGATTTGCTGTCATAATCAATGTGGTGGTCCTCACAGGCTGTAGGAAGTTTATAGTGTTTTAGGTAATCATAAAAATACAAACTTGTTCCTTAAGAATATGCACTTCGTACATTTTCTCAATGACTATGTTGGTGAATCTGTGTTTCAGAACTTCTGTAGAGGAATGGTAGTTTGCTCAGGCTTGAATGTATAATTATACTTACAGATTGTCTGATGGGGAAGTTGCACACCAGGCAATATCTTGCCACTTTGCTGCAAGATGCAGAAGTATAACCTCAGTGTGTTATATAGTAAAATTTATACCACAG
The DNA here is from genome assembly GCA_031468815.1 of Morus bassanus. Classification (NCBI taxonomy): domain Eukaryota; kingdom Metazoa; phylum Chordata; class Aves; order Suliformes; family Sulidae; genus Morus; species Morus bassanus. The sequence goes on from CM062572.1 coordinate 10,693,719, forward strand.
ATGCTGCAGTGTGCCTCATACTGTCCTTGGCAAGAGCAATAATCAGTACGTATGCTTGCCGTATTACAGGATTCATTAAGCTCCAGACATGTGGAAAAAGAAGTTTAAAATCATGTTACTTACTTACAAATTAAAAAGATGGATCAGGAACCAGAACCAGCTAAAACAATGGATAAAGGAAGGTCAAAGTAGAATGGTCCTTGCAAAATGCCTGGCGGTAATGAAATCCTTGGTTTTTCCCACTGAAAGAGTGAAGAAAGAGTGAGTGTGGAGGAGGATGCTAGATATGAATGGAATACACCATTTTAAAGACTATGTGATTAATCCTGTTAGATGATGTGTTTCTAACAGAGAGACAGATTGGAGGAATAAAGCTGTAAGAAAGTATGAGAGCCAAACATAAGTATCTAAGAGGAAGAGTCTCTTGTACAGCACAGTGTAATTTTGTGTAAAATTATGCATACTTTACTGAAAATAACGAGATAATAATTTCAGAATCTGCAAAAAATAAATGTCTCCTCTGTAAATACCATGCAGAAGACGTGTAGCATAGACTAGGGAGTAAGGGAAATGGAAACTTTCTGGCGTGCCCATCTTCAGATATTTTTTGTCCCATCCAATCTGGATTTAGTCCTAAATGTAGGTATGACAAGGGGCGTGAGATGGTTCCTAGGCCTCCTGGGTCTGCTTTATGGAAGAGAAGAAAAGAACAACTAGTCAGGTACGTAACGGTGCGTTCCAAAATCACGATAGTCTGGGCAGCCACCTCCCTGACCTGCTTACCTGGCAAACCTCTCGGCAAGAACTAGGCTGAACGCGCCATGTATCTTCTTGTCCCTGTAGTCACATCTGTGGTGTAATAGTAATGAGATTGGAGTAATCTCACTGATCTTGGCTGAGTTGGACTGGTAATTTAAATGTGAAAGGCTTCATAATCTCCTACTGATCCCAGAAAGTTTTCAGCTTTTAATTAAGGTCAGAATGAAAAAGACGACGACAACAAAATCTTCTACTTGTACTGCCTTGCTTATAAATGTTAAGCCGTGACAGCTATAGGTGAGTCTTCTGAAATTCCTAAAGCGATGATGACATTTTTGTAAACCCCTTATAGGTTAGTGTAACACTTGCAGCTGTAACAGACGTCTCTAAAAGAAAGACTGAGAAGGTTTGTGCTCATTTCTTTTCCTCTCATCTTTCTTGTGTTGCGCCCTGTTTCATCAGTGAAAATGGATGTTTTCTGCAGACATGGCCGCTGTTGGAAAGGTAGCTCTGTGTGACTCTCTCCTAGCTTTTTGCTTTAGATTAGAAAATTAAAAGCCTAACAAGGGCTAAAACAGGTGAAAGCAGCAGCTAGGGCTGCACGCGCCCATGGCCATGTGGCGTGGGCATTGGCATTGCTTGTGCTTTTCTGTGCAGGAGAGAAACATATGAGTCTGAACAGAGAAGAAATGGCACACAGCTGGTGCCCGAAGCGGGTTGAAACTGCACTGCAGAAGGAGAGGAGGTCTGTGGGGAGAGGAAGGAGGCAAAGCAGCTGCAGGGGAGTTCCTGGGGCAGGGTGCGCATCGCTGGGAGAGAAATTACCAAGCAGCAGGAAAAGAGGGTGTGAGCAGAGCCTGGGAGAACGGGAGAGCAGCAGAAGGTTGCCAGAGCCAATAAATCTGGGGAGCCCTTTCTTCTCATTGCTCTTGGTGGTTGTTTGAAGAGCTTGCCAGCAGATGAAACTGTGGGCACTGGGTACCAGCCCCTGCAGGGGCAGCCTTGTGGGGTGTGCAGGCGTGCTCCTGCTGTGGCAGACCTGAAAGAAGCTTGGCTCCTAGTCTGCTCCCTCATCCTCTCCCTGATGCTGAACAAGCAAATGAGAAACCATAGTGGAGGGAGGAGGGTATAGCTGCTGCCCAGCTGCGGGTGCTTTGTAGTGACCGCTTCAGGTTTTTTTTTCTTTTTGTTTTTTTTTTTTAAATCAGTTGTTGTTGGGGTAAGCAGAGTTGGAAGAGTGTGGCTGGTACCCTGATTTGAATAGCACCTTGAGTGAGGCTTTTGTGATTCAGCTGAATAGAAACATTACTGCAGGACCTGGTAGGACCTAGAGGCCCAGCTGGATACCCTGTAAAGCTGTTTGAGGTTCTGGAGAGACTGCCTGAGAAGATGATAACATGGACAATGAGCAAGGGCAGGAAACTGAGGCACATTGACAAAGTCACCCAGAAGAGCCACAGGGGGAACCCTTGTGTTCCTTCCTTGAAGGAACTGAGTAAATCCAGTAAATAACTGACATTTTGTTCAACTTTTTTCTTTTCATCCTATGGCTGGAGATTTTGAACGTGGCTGTAATACAGTTACGCGACTGTTACCTGCACAGGTTGCTCAGATGAGTAGTAGCATGGTGTAAGCAAGGGATGTTTTCTCTGACAAAGGTCGAATATCTTTCAGAATAGGTGTTTGTTTCCTTCATGGTGGCTATACATCATCCAGTGTTTTCCCCTTCATATTGTGATATATCATCTCGTATTTCATGCATGAGATGTTGTGAGAGGAGTAAGTGATGTTATGTAACTTAAGCAGAGAATTATCTTTTTATGTTCTAAAAATGACTGTTGGTTTGATAAAGCAGTTGACTAATTAGTAAATTACCCATTGTTGTTTAAAATACTTGCGCTGCAAAATGTAAATGAAAAAAATTTCTCCACTTGTCAGTATGAAAAATGACAATAGCAAAAATAATACATAGGACATCTGCTCTGATTTTTTTAAAATTTAAAATGCATTTAAGGCAGATGTTGCAGAATTTGAATGGAAATTGGAGTACATGGAAGAACAAAGCATAGCTATTTACCTTTTATGAAGCCCCATTTTTATGGTTAATGTTACTAGCAATATCTGACTCAGTGCCTGTGTTTTTCCACTGTTTGTATCAGAACGAACTGAATGTTCTTAAAACTGCTGCTATGTCAGGATGACGTATAGTTTCAATATTTAAAGAAAAAATGGTTGACGAGTCAGTATTTCAGGGTGTTTTCTGATGTTCTCTCCCATTGCCCATCCTTTCTCTCCAGGAGAATACATAAAAACATGGAGGCCACGGTATTTTCTTTTAAAGAACGATGGCACATTCATTGGCTACAAGGAACGACCACAGGATGTCGACCAGCGGGAGTCACCTTTAAATAACTTCTCAGTAGCTCGTAAGTGTTTTTACATGGTCCTTCATCCAATTTGGGGGTTGATGTCTTCTTGTAGTTGTAGCACCCAGAAGCTACACCAATAACTTTCGAATCTGCCCAGAGCAACATCTCTAAACAATAAATGTGTTTACTTGAGATGATAAAACCCCCCTGGTTTTCTCAGGAATGACTGCGATGTGGAGGTTTGATGCTCTGCTTTTTTTTTTTCCCTCCAGTTTTCTACTAATTTACTGTTTCTGATTATAGACTAAAATGGGGTTCTTTCTTAATATTTTGTAAGTGTGTTATTCCTGAAGTTGCTTTAAAGTGAAAATTAACCCAGGCACATGTCTTGGTGCTTGGCAGGTAGGCACAGCCAAAGCGTTTCACCCTCTGTTCTGCCACCAGATCTGGATTCAAGTGGCATTGACATAGGCCAAAGTTACTTGATTGTTACCATAAGAGAACATGGAGTGAGCACTGCTTTTAATGAAAGACACTCAGTTTTTCTTAATTTTGGACACAAAACCATACTCATTCTGTTAGAACCAACAAAAAGGTTTGGAAATAGTAACATCTCCTAACCTCTGCACTGTCCTATGCGAACATTTCCGACTTTGCTCAGGTGCTGCAGCGCAGGATGTGATAGAAGAATCTGAAGATCATTTCCTTTTCTTGCTCATATTTTTAACCTTTTGCTGTATACTTCCAGCTTTTATTTTCTCCTGTTCTTAATCTTTTCTGTCTCATGATCTGCCTGGGTCTCCTTCTACCACTTAAAAATAGATCATTGTGGCACCTGTTATTTAACAACGATGTGTTCCGTGTTCCTGGTGACTAGTGGAAGCAAACCACTGCAGAGAGAAGGGCAGGGGCTTTCCCTCTTCATTACAAGGTAGCTTGAAATATACAGGGTTCATCTTTGTAGTTGACCTTTAAGCAGACCGATTTATTTCGGAACACCCTGGGCCCGGAAGAGGGCTGGGCAGCACTAGGAATTAATGCAAATGTTAATTTTTTTTCCACTGGTAGCAGCATGTACCTGTTCTGACTGATGATGGGAATAAATAATGGACATGCTGTTGCCTGGAGCCCCTATGCAGGATGCCAAGAGTGCTTTGGGGTTTTTTGTCTCGTTTTAGAGAGAAAATTGTTGTAGTGTTTTCATTTCGGTGATGACATGGTACTTTCCTCTTTGGACTGGTATCTCTTCGTGGATCAAGAAGGTAAAGAAAAGCAGCAGAAAGCCATTAATTCATAAATTAATTCAGTATTTGGTCTGTAGCCAGAGGCTTTTAACAAATGCACTTTTTGCAGGACGCTTCCATCCTGTTGCTAACTGTGTTACTTAGGATAATTATTTACTGCAGCTCAGTGCTAAGGAGTAGAAAAAGACGTGTCCATTGCCTTTTCCTTGTCCTAGTTGCCTTCAAAATGGGTTAGCTTAAATCGGTTTTCACGACAGGAATATGGTGCTTTTTTTGGCAGATTGTGCCCATCAGTCTTGGCATTTATAGATAAACAATTTTGTTACCATGGTATCAGGGCATTGTCGAAAAAGACACGACACGTGCCTGCAGAGTAGGGCGTAGCCCCTGTAAGAGGGATGGCGGGGAGGGCGGTGGCTGGAAGGATGTTCCTAGCAGGGGCTCTTGCCTGGTGAAACAGTGGCATGTCGGGAAGGCCTTGATGATTACGGGGGGGGCCTCCTTGCTAGAAGTCATTATTGTGGTTTTGGGCTCACAGAAGCAGCTGTTGCCCCACCAGGATTTAATTCCTCATGTAGGCACTGGCATGCAGCACTGCCAGCACCTGATGTGCGGTTCCCTTCTGGGTACCCTCCACACTTGTATCATTTGGATGTGTTTTGCATCACAAGTTTTCCCTTTGAACCTGCTTGCTTGGTACTTTATTTGGCTTAACTTGTCGTTAGCTCGAGTGAACTCGAGCTGCCTCTGGAGGAAGGCTCAGGCCAGAATGCAGCCTCATGCTGCAGAGGCAGCCTGCAGAAGCCTCCTGCCAGTGAAAGGTGGCGGGAATTTAGCTTAAATGTTTTGTAAAAATTAATCCTTTTTTTTATTCCTTTTGTTTGTTTTCCAAGAGACCATGATAGCCCTGACTTTTTTGTTAATTGGTGAACTAGATGTTTGGATTGGGTTTGGGTTTTTTTTTTTTAATGAGATGGCAGGCTGTCTCAGTCTGTTCTTTGGAAGTGGTCCCATGCTTCTGATTAAAATCTTTACCCTCTTCTGCTGCAAAATAATGTAGGCTTTTTTATCTTTGCAAGTAAAAGGGTTTTTTTTCATGACTAGGGGACCCTTCTTTTAGTGTAAAATTAATATTAAGTGATTTTGTCAACCCATGAGAGGTAGGAGGTATTCAGTTCAGGAGAAAGCAGTGAAAGAAGGCAACGTCTAATGATGATCTGTCTTTTCCCTTAACAGGTATGAAGAAAGTATTAGCAATAAATACAGAGTGTGCTTTCTGTGTGCTTGACAGTCCCTTCTTTCTCCTACGCTAGCCTTTTGCTTTCAGTCTGTGAGGGCTTTGATCATACATCTTTGAAAACTTCTTTATAGCCCCCCCACCATGGGTAAAGAGAGGCTCGCTCACTTTTTATAGGTACATTTTTCTCCACCTAATTTTCCATTTACAATAGCCATACATCTGTTTAAGTTTATTTTCCCTGGGAGTTACCTATTGGTGAGTTATTAAAAAAAAAACAAACAATAAAACCCCAACAAAACAACTAGACAACAACAACAAAAAAGACTCAAAAAAACCTAAACAAAGCAAAACTGTGATTTTTTGAGCCATATTTGTGTTTGTGTTCTGCATTTCACCACTAGTAAGACAGAAGGAATAAAAAAGCCTGTACCTAAATAGTTCTGCTCCAGAGGCCCTGCAGATAAATAACCAATAGAGCCTGTGTTGTAAATCTGCGAGATAAGTAGCCTTCATACCGATTGTAATCTCGGATTATCATGTATGTCTGCCTATTAGGTTATAAGCCTTTAAAACCATATAGCTGAGAAGAGCAGTATATTGTGAAAAACCACATGGAGAGAGAGGCTATTCCTGTTAGAAAGAAGGGATTACTTCTCTGACTGTCAAAAAGGAGGGTGGACTGTGGTGGTTTTGTTGTACAGCTGAAAATGTAATTGCTCAACAATATGAGTGCACCTTTTGGGACAGGATTGCGTGTCTGCAGTCAGGCATTTATCACGGGGCATGGGATGGCCAGATAGTGGACAAATTTTCTGTGTCTGCTGTTACTAGGGGCCACCTTAGTCCAGGGCTGTAGCTCAGGGCTCCCAGCTCCTCGCTTTTGCCATGCTGAGCTGTCGGGGGGCAAATCTATCCGGTGGTGCTAGTAGAAAAGGAGCGCTTCAACGTAATATTCCTGTTTGCCTTTCCAAAGTTCTATTTTTTTAATCATTCTTCTTGCCTGACTTACCTTTTTTTCTTTTTTTTCTTTTTCTCCCTCATCCCCTTCCTTAAAGAAACTAAAGCAGGAATGGGAAGGATTCTTTCTTCACATTATTGTTTTAAAGTGTGATGTCATTATATAGGGAGCAGAGTTTGACACTTTCATCGCAAATAATCTGCCTTTTAGCTTAAGTGCTGGGGAAGCAAATATTGTGACATTTTGGAAAGTCACTGGGATAATACTAAGTGTCTTTCAAATACAAAATGGTAATTTACATTTGAATGCTTTGGTGTCTATCCCTGTTAGGAACAATTTCTCTGTCCTACTTACTTTAAAAGACCAAATGCCAGGAAGGAATCAAGAGGTTCTTTAGAGCAATTTAAATCATTTTTAACAGGCTGATGTTTATAGTACTTACTTTGTTGCAAATGAGGAATACTTTTGTTGGCCTGTTTGACAGGAAAAACTGTCTTCAAAGTGGGTAAGCGACCCTCGGCCTGTATTTGAAATTGAATGCTTTTATAGCAGAACCCCGAACCATCCCATCAATCAGACCTAGTATTATACAGCATCTGTATCTGTGCTCTGCAGTAGTGGTGCATGTTGCGGTACATGATTATAGAAGGCAAGTTTGGTGCTTCTCCAGCTTGCCAACTACAGTAAAGAGCACAGAGTTGGTTTTAAAAGTAAGAAAAAAACCTGCTGCTTCATTGTTTCATTGATAAAATTCATGCCATTGTTGTGTATGGGGAGAACTAAGTGGTGGGGTCAAACTTTCTGAAACCTATGTGGTACAGCACTTTGGCAAAGCAATTTAAAAATAAAGCCTTCTGTATTTCTTGATATGTGCTGTTATGATTGAGCAGGGTAATTAGACAGCATATTGTTCACTAAACAAAACACTTCTATGTGACATACTTGAATTATAGTGGTTATTAACTGGCAAATCTCTATTATTCATCTTGCTCTATGCCTTAAAGATTGCTGGATCAGCAAGCTTAACAAGTATCAATGGACAGTGCTGATTTAGGGGAAAAGTGGTGATGTTTAATTTGTCCCCTTCTGTGACAGAAAATGCCTTGTGTGGTTTATTATGCTGAAATTAAATGGTTAAAGTTTAGAGTTCATGGGTAGTTTAAATATCTGTGCTGCTACTTCAGAATACTTAATCTGAGGCACTAAACGTGAATTTAAAGGCGGATCTAAAAAAGTGAACAAAACCTCTCAGTGTATTTCTTCATCATGTTGCATTTCTGGATGAGTAAAGGAGAGCAGCTCTGGATTTGCACAAGGTTAGAAATAGCCTGATTTTCTTCTTCGAGTCTTCAGCCGTATTCAGTATCTTAGGTCTGCATTGTGCAGGCTCACAGAGGACAACCCCAGCCTTCATCTAATCATGTTAGGCTGACAAAAATGGGAGACAGAACAAACAGAAAAAAAAAAAAGAGCAGCTAAGCTAAGGTGGACGATCAGGGAGTGAGAATGAGATCTTGTGAGCTGAATTTGTCAGAACCAGGCTTACTGGGCCACACCAGCTCATGCAGTTGTGTTCAGCCTTAACCGCCATTCTGCAAAAGAGGATGGAGGTAGCTGGAAGGCTAAATACAGCACTCTGCAAGCACGGCTGTGTCGCTGTGTGGAAGTTCTTTAATCTTGGTGAATGAAGGAGTACCGTTTATCACACTAAAACCTTCTCATGACTCATTAATAAAATTTCTCTTATCTAACTGCAGTGCTTCAGTAGGATGCAGTATAACCTCGGCGTGCTATTAAAGAAAAATTAGATTTTCTTGTCATGAAAAATGCAAAGTTACTCATTGAAAAGCTTATAATTCCAGTAGCAAATGAGGCATGAAATATATTGCCAAAAATACGGCGCCCAAAAACACTAGCAGTAAATATTTTATCTTGGTGCTAATTAAGAGCTTGAATTTAAAACTGAGCATTCTAAATTTTCACAATAATAAAATTAACCTAAGGATACCAGTGTAGCCTTAGTAACACACACTGTTAGTCTGGCCAGATTCTGTCCTCGACTTGCACGTTGCTGATGGTGGAGGATGTTCATAGCTCTAGCAGTAACCACAAATTTCTTCTTGTCTTCATAGTGCCTTTTTATTTACTTCAAAGTTGATTAGAATCTGAAGACCAAATAATAGCAAGCTTGTGGTTTCATTTACTGCAAGGATAAGAGTTTAATGTAAGGAAAAAAACCCCACTTATCTCTCTTCCCCTGCCCTGCTGCCCTGGTTTCTTAATTTGGCTTTCCTTTAACAGGGGCTGTTTAATTAGCATTAGATTTTCTATTAATATAAATCTGAAAAATGTGGTGTTTTGGCTTCTGTTGTTATTTCATTGATTTTCTTTTGGTTTTTTTGATCCTCTCTTTTAGTGTAGCTAGCGTACCTTTAACCAGGTGCGTTTTCAGGCCCAAATTTGAAGGGTAAACAATCCTATGAAGCTTAAAATGGTAGATGTGATTTTAAAAAAAAAAAAAAAAAAAAGCTCAGCTTTCGAGACAGCATTTTTATCAAGGAAGTGGTGGTTTTGCATGTAGCCATACTTCTGTAGCCTTTTTGGGTTGTGCTTAAATACTGACAGTGATGGAAGCTGTTAGCTGCGTGTCCGTACAGCATCCGGCTCTGCAGCAGCTGTCCCAAAGGCATTTTGAACGGGGTCTTTTCTGGGGGTGCCTCTGCAGTTTAATGTTCCCTCTAGTGTTTGAGGACTGGAAATGCTGAGTCTAATCTTCGTCGGGTTGCTGCAAAATGACCAAACACGCTGTCTAGCAACTCCTTGAAAGCAAAGGACAGAGTTTTATGTCGGGAAAGTCAAAGGGAGGTAACTTGGGAACTTGGCTTTAGGTTCAGTGGATGTAATTGCTGCTTTACCAGCTGACTTTGTCTGTGTGCTCTGCTGTAGATGACCTTTGGAGTGTAGGAGCTGACTCTGAATGACTTCTGTGTCATCACATCACATTTCTACTTACCTCTGTGGGCAGGCCAAATGTGGAGCCTGTCTAAGCAGAATTTGATTTCGGTGCTTGCTGCTTAGATGACTATCTCCCAAGCTATTTATTGGTTTCATCAACACAGTAAATTGTCTCAAGTCTCCTAAAGAAGTACTTACAGAGATTTCTATGGCTGATTATTTGCAACAGTTTGCTAGATAAGAATAAAGACAAATGATTATTTAAACCTGCTTATGTACCATGACTCTTTCTTCCTTGATTGTGGTAGAGTGCCAGCTGATGAAGACAGAACGACCTAAACCAAACACATTTATCATTAGATGCCTCCAGTGGACCACAGTAATTGAAAGAACATTTCATGTGGAGACTCCAGAGGAGCGGTATGTTTCATTCATATCTAATACATAAATGACTTGCAAAAGCAGATGCAAGTGTTCAGCATTAATAGCGAGTCCTTTGCTGAAGCTCTTACTTATCAGATGATGTACATGTAGACTGAAAAGCGACAAATAATTTTTGAGCGCCTCAGTTTTAGTGCATATTCCAGTATAAAAGATACCTTAAAGGGGGTTTCAGAGAGTGGATTTTGAGTAGTATTTGTAAATGAAATGTTGCTAGATTGGGTATCCAGAATGGACAGGTGCAGGTGTGTACCAGCACACAGGTAACTCAAGGTTCATTTCTCACTGGAAATGTTGTGGTATGTGAAATGAAGGGTTTCTGACCTGGGAGTTTCTGGAATGATGAGCACAAGTGAAATAGAAATTCAGGTAAAGTTGAGTTGTATCAAAAAACGGACCTTTTAAATCTTTTCAGACCCCTTGTTTTTAATGGAAAAAAGTTAGTTGTATCATTGCTGATTGCTAATGTTTTATGCAAATTAGATAATAAAGGTGATAGTTATCTGCTGCAGGTGCAGATTTCTGTTTCAGCTGTTAGGAAACAAAGCTAAGAGTATGCATCCTGTGCTCTCATCATTGGAGAATTGATCTCCTACCTCCTGAGAGAACAGTTTTCCAGCACAGCTATTCTACAAATACAGAGTATTTAAATATTTACTTGCTCTTCAGGAACTGAACTTAAATTATTCCCGTACCATTACCCTAGGGGAAGGGGTATTTTAAAACCCCTGTCCTCCCTAGATATGATACTGGCACATATTTATTTTTAAGATCAGCAAATTCTACCTAATATTCTTTGCTTTTTTTCTTGTGTAGCCTTTGCATGCACTGATTTAAAGAAGGTTCCTGTGTATTGCTTTTGATTCTATTACAATGATCAGAAGGAGGTGAAATCAAATTAAAAGCAAAGAAAAATAAACTGGTCCTTGTTTCTTTTAGTAGCTTTTGTGGTCAGTGACCCTAAAGGGAGTGAATAACAGTTTCCACTTGGGGGAAGATTGTGTTTCAGTCGTGTTTTGTTCCCTCCTAGCCAGTTAAGTCAGCTTTGTGACACTTCAGGGCTCAGAGTGTTAGTCACCTCTGTTGTGTACACTTCAGACATAAAAGCTGAGGGTGAAATTCTGGTCTCCCAGAAATCAAAGATACTCACTTCAAGAGGGCTGAGATCTCAACCAAGTCAATAACAAATCTTAGAAGAGATGTGAAGGTAGATATGCTGTGTCTTTAAAACCAACATTTGTTTTTTGAAAGAGATGGAGAGATAATAATACAGAAGAAACAGTTCTTTTTGTAATAGTTCTGAATATGAACAATGAGTAGTAAATAAAGGAATGTGTTTGTGATGGTGAACGAAGTAGTTTGTGCTGGGAGTATAGGGAGAATGTTCTGAATGTTTAGCATTACCTTGCTGCCCCAGACAGGGCTGGATAGTGCATGTTCAGACAAAATCCAAAATAAAAAATGCGCAGGGTGGGAAAGAACTTATGTGTAATTGATGCAGTTTTTATTAGAATGTTGTGCTGGGTACTTTTTCCCATGGACTTCGCTTCCTCTGAGGAATGATCTGCCTCTTCCATCCATCACAAACTGAAATTCACAAGTTCAGATATGATTTTTTTTAATTATTTTTTTATGATTTCATAAAACCAGTGAAGAATTTGACATTGATTAGGATGGCATGGCTTCACTGCAGATTGTGCATGGAGTTGTTCAGCATTGGCTACTTCTGTTCCTGCTGTAGTAGCAAAGTATTTTACCTGGGTGTCCTTGAGAGAAGAGTTTAGCCAGTGCCCAGAAAATATCAACTAAACCACTACATCTCATTCCTTACGGATACAAAAGATAGTAAAATAGGTAAATACACATAGTCCACTGAACATGTCTTCAGCCCCTGTATGCCTTAAAGCCCATCCCAAAACCTTGTAAGCCCTTATGAGTTGTATGCTTTATGTTCGCTAAATTTGCAGTGAAATGAAGTAAAGGCCAAGAACTTCCACTTCAGTAGTTTCCAAAGGTGTGAAATTTCCCAAAGGACACTGTAGTGGAAGTGGTCAGTATAAGAGCACCCACTGCTGAAACAGCTGTGGAAATTTTGTCGTAATCAAGACCTGCGCCTAAGATAAAATGTCACAGCTTTTGCTGACATTCTGCTAAAATTTACACGGGAATTGCTGTATTTCTGTCATCATCTTTACAACAGAGGAATAACCCAAGTATCCTGGGCTTTAATACCTTCTCCTAGAACACCCCTTGCCATTAAAATCTGGGGTATGTGTACGAAGAGGTGGCATAGTGCCCCCAGCAGTTGAATATATGTGTTTCAATGCACCATAGGAATGGAGAAGCTGTGTTTAATTGCTTTGTGCTTCATGGGAGCCTTTTGCATTTTGGTTTTGGCAAGTCTTTTTTTGTTATGTAAATCTCTGTATCACCAGGTCATATCTTGAGCTGCTGACTGAATGCCTATTAGAAATTCTGTTGTCTGAAAAGCCTTATATCATGTCCAGACTGGGAAGACTTCAGTTGTCTCTTGTTTCTAGTACAATTAATTAAGATGTATGTTAAAAGCGATCTTAAAAATGCATTTTTACAGTGCTTGAAAATGCACATAATTCAGTGTATGTTGCACTGATTCATCAGAGAGCATTAGTTGTTCTGTATTCCTTGGTGACCCTTGCCATGGTAGACGGTAATCTAAAGTCACAAGTAACGAATGTCTTTGCTTATATTTTGCCAGGGAAGAATGGACAAAAGCCATCCAAACAGTAGCAGACAGCCTCAAGAAACAAGAGGAAGAGATGATGGATTTTAGATCTGGCTCTCCCAGTGATAATTCAGGTGCTGAAGAAATGGAAGTTTCTATGACAAAGCCAAAACACAAAGTGGTAAGTGAGCATAGCATATTTTTTAGGTCTCCTTGAATGTAGACAAGAAACAGCCATCAAGACACATGTGTTCCCTTAACAGTTACACAGTTGGTTGTAGATGCAGCTTCTGGAGGAAACAGTTGTCTGAGCTGAGCAGGTACCAGGCAAAGCCTCTCTGGGTTCACTGGAGTTCTGAGTTCAGATGTCCTTACTCTATGGCTTTCAAGGCTAGTTCGGGTCTGGAATTGGTTTGCCTATTTTCCTGTGGTAAGGAAATCATAGCTCCTGCTGGACTGTGTGACTGTGTAAACTCCTTGCAGGCTTGTGCAAAGATATTCCAGTGGATTTGCAGGACTCAGGGTGTGTCCAGTGGATTTAATTGCTCCAGATTAAAGGTTTAGGCTACTAACCCTAGGCTACAGCCACTGCGATGTCTGTCCATAGTGTTCCTAGAGGTGAGGTTTTTGCATCAGGCACACCATTGTCTGAATGCACAGGGCCAGCTCAGCAGTGGCCTTCCATGAAAGGAGTATGTGCCAGGGGAGATCTTTGCCCTGTGGAGCCCTTTTACGTATCTGTCTTCAACTCCCTTCACTGCTTTCTACCCCCTCATGGTCTCTTGTTTGGGTTTCCATTTTCCAAAGGGTTCCCATCTGCTCTTGTAAGAAAGAATTGATAGAATCTTTTCCCATGCAAATGCTATGTCTGTGGATTGTACCAAGGCACTTTCCTTGTGTCCTTATCTCACCATTGTCATCCCCATTTACTTTCATAAGTTTGTTTCAGTTTTGGGAAAAGCGATGAAGTTTTTAAAGGAAAAAGATAGCCATCCACCAGTGTCATCACGAAGTATGTGTGCCAGCCTTGTATCTTGTCAGTGTTTTTAGGCTGATGTGGGTGGCTACTTACATGTCGCTCTGAACTGTAGCTGCCATTAGCCTTCTGTGACCTTGACTGAACAGATACCGCTCTTGCTGAGCAGCTCTTCACAGAAATGCAAGAACCACCTTGTTGGTCAAATATATATGTTCTTCTGAGACAGTGACTGTCTCTCTCTGGGCACGTTAGTGAGGATAGTCAAAATGATTATTGGGGTCCTGGCATCAACTGCATTGAACAGTTAGCAGAAAGCCTCCTCAGCCAGCTGAGGAGGAAGTTTGCTATTGGGAGCATATTAAAATTTTTCCCCAACCTAGGCTGCGGTAGCCTTGGGCTGTATAAGTCTTCCTATTGCTGTGTTGGCAGAGACTCTCCTCAGCCTGCAACAGATTCTGTTCTCCCCAACATTTTTCCTAATGGCAAAACAAGAGCAAATGGCTAATCTGTGAGGCAGTCATTTTGTCTGTGGGTTTTGGTGCTGTTCAGTGAAGCACAAGAAAGCTGGTCCCCTAGAGAGGTGGAGAACATCAGAAAAAAGGTGTGGGTTTAGTCCCTGCAATCAGAGCAGCATGTGCCTTGTAGTGAATGACTGCGCTGACAAAGTGGTCAACATGTCTATGGATTAATAATAATAATATGTTGAGTGGTATTTGCACAGTTGAGTGTTGAGTCATGTGAGAAAGTGTGTTCTGTTAATTGAAAGCTTATGTTTTTCCCTAAATATTTGATTGATTACCTTTGGGAGCACACCAGTATTCATTTTTATGGAAGAACCATTTCTGCTCCTGAACTCTACTACGCAAAAAGATTAAAAAAACCACATATGCAATGTGTGCTCACATGAATAAGAAATTCTAGTCTGAGAATGATCTACTTGTTGTAGTTCATGTAATTCAGTTCTTGTTTATCTGTGTCGTTAACAGACCATGAATGAGTTTGAATACCTTAAACTACTGGGAAAAGGCACTTTTGGAAAGGTCATTTTAGTTAAAGAAAAAGCAACCGGACGGTATTATGCTATGAAGATTCTGAAGAAGGAAGTTATTGTAGCAAAGGTGAGTAGATGGGAAACTTGGGAATGTGGTTCACCCTTGATAAAACCTTTGGGAAAGTCATACCAAGGATTCTCTGAGTACTTGTAAATAATTGCTCCGTTAGTGTTTGAAATGGACCCCTGATCTGGGGAATCACTTTGCTGATTTCCTTCTGCTTGTGTTTCAGGATGAAGTAGCGCACACGCTGACAGAAAACCGTGTTTTACAGAACTCGCGGCATCCATTCTTGACAGTAAGCATTTCTCCCTTTGATGGGTGTAACTTGATATCATGACAACCAAGACTTCCCTTACTTTTTGTTATTTATATAATACATCTGAGATCTGTGTTTTCAGAGTGGCTGTGTATTTTTTTACCCTTCCATTTTTGAGAAGCACAAATTAAAATGCTTTTTTAAGTCTTCTGATTCTTGCAGAGCAGGTCCTTAGTACCTCTTGAAGACAGCGTTTCAGGGTGTGGTTTGACTTTATGGCTCACCCATTTAATGGCTTGCTATCTCTGAGAGAAACGTCTGCTTTCCTTGTCCTCCAAATGTTTGGTCTCCTCTTTGTAGCAGCGATCAGGGTGACCCTGATCTTGTGACAAACAAGTTCAGGAAGATACAGTGGGGGAAAACCCCTTTAATTTTGCCTTTCTTTGTTGTTTTTTTAAGCTCCTAGATGCAGCTCAATATGGAATCAGAGCACTGGTAATGCCAGCCAAAGGATAGTGGTGGGAGCACATGGGATGGGACAGGGAAGAGCAGGACCATGCTTTATCCGCAACTTTCCTTCTGCATTGGCTTAGCTGTAAAATCAAACCACAGTCTCAGTTCAGACCTCCCAACACCAGCAGTCTGGGTTGAGTTCAGATACCTAAGTTCCACCTCAAGATTTTGTTCCTCCTATTGATTACAAGTTGGCTCTGAAATGTTTCCAACCGCTTTAGCCCTCTTAAGAGACCTGTGTAGGATCCCAGTTGTTTCATTGTCCAGGTACACAAGGGCTTAACTGGAATTTAGACTTCTAAGCGTGGTCTCTGGAAGTAAATATTGGCTGTATTTGGTATAATCGGTAAATGTTTGTTGACATGTCTAAAAGCTGATCCTCCCTCTCTCTGCAAAAATATGACTGGTTTAAAAATGCCACCCCTAGTAATGAAGTCAATGATATCATATGCAGTATTTTCTTTTTAATGCTTTCATAAACCCAAACATCTAAAACAAGGGCTGTCTTGAGAAGTCAGCTACAAGACTGGGTTATGACCAATAAACTTAAGACTGTGGCAAACAGGTTGATGTTACTCTTGCCACAGGAATACACGTGACAGGACTGTACAAAGGCACCTTGTGGCACTTCATCACACCCTCCATCCAGTCTGTTTTTGTGAATTGCTCACAAATCGATATTGACAGCATTGCTCAATCCTCTGGCAGGCTGTCAACAGGGAGCAGTTGCAGGCAGCAGGGCAGAGAACAGGGGGCTGGCGTGTGTAAATATATATGTGTTTCATATAAGAGGGTTTGTAGCTAGTGCGGTAAAACTTTGTGCTCTGGGGTTTGGTTGTGGCCTCTTGTCTGTGAGATGAAACTGTGGGAGCTTGTGGCTTGGGGAGGAAACTTCAGAGCCACTCCTGGTACGTTTTGTATCACTGTTAATGGGCCAGGACTTTGTTTCACAGCATTATAGGTGTTACTGATAGCTTCTGCAAGGGATTGTTTTACTGTTTTATTAAATTTATTTAATTAAATAAGTTGGCAGTGGATCAGTCCTCAGCTGCAACAGGAAAGTGTAAGTACTGTATAAGATCCAAGAACAAAAAGTCCACTAAAACAGAAAATTTAATGTCTGTCTGTGTTTCTGAAAATCTATTAAAAATGCTTTTATTACTGTCAGTGTGATCTGTCTTCTAAGTTTTGGTTCAAATCTGTTTCAGGCTTTAAAATATTCCTTTCAGACACATGATCGCTTGTGTTTTGTTATGGAGTATGCTAATGGAGGGGAGGTAAGGGAAATGTAATAATGTTTAATACTTTAGGATTTTCCTGTACTACTACTACTACTAATTCTGCTTGACATTATTTAGCGAAGGTCCATGTTTGCAATTCTAATTAATGCAAGTTGTCCCCACTAAACAGAGCTGTTTGCAGGTTTAACTAATATTAAGAATTAAGACTCTTAATTTTCTTAACTCCATTTTTAGAGAAAGAGAGGTTTTGGGTGTAGGTTCGTACCTTACATGACAGCAACATATTGTAATCTGACATTTAGTAATTCAAGAAGGCAAGGTTGCTTTCTAGTTGCTCTTCAGACAACTTTTAACATTTTCTTAATGAATATTGTGAGCACGTGTTACTTTGGAGGGAGAACTAGAAACAGCAAACTATTGTTAGACATTCAGGAAGGAAAAGTTGGAATATTAACATCTCTAAATCATGCATTAAGCTGTAGTTTTAATATGTAATTATAGTTCAATCAAAATGGGTTTTTATAATTTCCTGTACATACAAGAATGTGCGGCACGCAGACTGGTTATCAGTGTGCATCTGTGAATATGAGATATAATTGTCTAGTCATTTAATTTATGATGCTTTTTAACACATTTGGGGACACAGCTGGGTGAGGATGGGAAGGGGTTTTCTCTTAGGTAATATCGTATTCCAAGCAGGATGGCCTGCAAAGCGCGAGACAGAACTCAGAAACGTGCAATCTAAAGGTAACAAATTGTTGTTCTTGTAGTTGTTTTTCCATCTGTCAAGAGAGCGTGTCTTTTCTGAAGACCGGGCTCGGTTTTATGGAGCTGAGATTGTTTCAGCACTGGATTACCTGCATTCAGAGAAGAATGTGGTTTATAGAGATTTGAAGGTACGTAGAAAAATAATTTCATAGGCTTTTTGGTTTGGGGCTTTTTGTTTCTTAGTCACAAAAGCAAATGAGCCTGAACTACAAGAAAGCCTTCCATGACTGAATTTTAACATAACAGTTTCTGCAGCTGTTGGACTTGACTTTACAGGATGTCTAAACACTTCTGTAGTCTAAGAGGTTGTATAGTGCATTTATCAGGACCCTGGCAGCATTGCAGAGAATATGAAGGGGTACTGAGCTACTTGTATAAAGTGATTCTCACGTAAAGAGTCTCCTTGGAAGTGGTTCCTTAGCCTTGCATTTGATTTTTGTTTCATTTGCTATCCTTTACTGGTACAGAATATTTCATAAAATCACGCAGAGTAAAAGCAGGGATGAAGTTCTGTGAGGGGGAATACTTAATATATTTTTAAAAGAACTGGCGTTCTGTTGGTGATAATATTGTAGAAGCATAAATACAATGTCTACATTCTGCATTCTTTCTGTATATATGATTGGTTACCCAAGATCTGCAAATTAGTTACCTAACATTCCCTAAAGAACTAAGGAAAGTGATATAAACGTAGATTTACATCATGCGTGCTTTGGCAGCTACTATGGTTCTGACCCCGGTGAGAACAAGGTTGAAAACTGATCTGCAGAAACTCATGTCTTTCATTGACTTGCTCAGGAGCAGTGTATGTTACACATAGTGATGTCTTTCATTTGCATTTTCTTTTCAGTTGGAAAATCTTATGCTGGATAAAGATGGACACATAAAAATAACAGACTTTGGACTATGTAAAGAAGGCATCAAGGATGGAGCAACAATGAAGACTTTCTGTGGCACTCCAGAGTATCTTGCACCAGAGGTATGTTTATGTTGGCTGTTGTACTAATTCATATTCTTAAATGCCATCCGTGATAGCAGTAGCGATACAAAATAATTCCTGTGCCATAATGTGTTCACACAGTAACTCCTGTCATATAACAACACATACTGAGAATCTTTTATGCATCACGTTCTGGGACATATCTTTAGCATAACGGTATGTGGTAATTTTCGGGCAGGGTGGTATCTTTCTTCCCCTTTAGGAAATACTTACATTTTACTGGAACAGTGCATGCTTCTTGTGTCAGAAATCTAATTTTAAAAATACCTTTTAAATCACTTCAAATACTACTTGATGGATTGGTGACTGTTTTGCAATTTGTTTGCTGTGCATTGGCCTATTTGAAAGCTATCAGCAGGACTTCGCTTAAGAAGTAAAAGTATTGTCCATTTGTTTTACTCTTTGAAGACAGAATAAGGTGACATGTTTTCAGAAACAGGACGGACCAAGCTTTTTCTGCAATATTTAACATGGTATGCATTAAAAGTGCTGACTGTTTTGTGACTGAAAGAGCACGAGATGTTTCTCAATGTTAATTTGAACTTCTCAGTTTCAGAGGAAATAATTCCAAGCAGGGCATCTCAGTCCCCAAACTGTATGTTCTGGGGATTTTTTTTTTTTGTACTTTTTTTTTTTTAAGTGTAAAACGCAAATGCATGCTTGCAGCTTTCATCCTGGAAATACTCCTTCTGAGAGTTGTGCAACACAGGTGGTGTTATAGCCGTAAGTTAGTTACGGGCAGATCAAAAGTGAAATTGTGTGATAGGGGATATATGTATACATGGTATTTTGCAGGTAGACACTAGTTTTCTCTGCCCACGCTCTGAGCTGTCTGGAAGCAGACTCGCTGTATTAATAGGACACCAAGCCTGAGCTAACACGGTGTGCCTCACAGAAGGGCTTCTTGCCTTGCAGTGGGTGCTCTGCTACCCATGGCGTTAAGGCTTCCATCCAGCTCAGAGCACAGGCAGAAGCAAGTCTCCGGCTGCCGGCAGATTACATGATGTTGGCACAGCCAGGATGTAGCCTTTCTTCGAGGTGGGGGACTTGGGCATTGCAAACCTTTCTTGAGTTGAAGTATGCAGCAGCACAAAGTACGGAAAACCAAAGTGGAGGAGTAATTTTTCGACTGAGAGCTGATGTCTTTGCTGATCAGCGCTTTTGTGCTCTCCACTTGCATAGCTACGGCCGTGTGCTCTTGGTTTTTGTTTTGGGTTTGTTTTTTGGTTTTTTTTTTTTAACTCCCAGCTGCTTTCAAGGGCCTCCGGTGTCTTTATAATAATGAAGAATGTGGGCACCTGTTGAAGTAGCTTGCAGCAAGGAGGTGGAGCCAGTCTCATGATAGCTGCCAGCTCTCTATGGATCACCAGAAGTCTTCAGTGAATCTAAATTGGGGTCCATGCACCACAATTTGAGATTTACTGATGCAGGGAGTAATTAGCAGCACGACAGACTGTTTATTATTCACAAATGTGGCTTTTATTTTAGCTTCCCTCTTAAAATCAGTTGCTGAATTTCAGTTTCTCATCAAGGATTTTATGAGGAGACTAAAAATATTTATTGTTTTGGTTTTGTTTTTTCCTAACTTGGAATGTGGGGATTCCCTATGCAGGCTTTATGTTGTTCTTTCTGTTACATTATTTGCTGCTATTTTTCTTTTTAATATTGATGATGTGTTGGCTCATCCAAAACCCTGAAGGACAAATCCTTTTGACTAACCCAGCTCTCTCCCTTACTTGCAAATCCCATCTGTGAGTTGGAGTGTTAAATTCTGAAGGCTTTTGTCATCTGGTTGATAGCATGCAAAAAATCTGGAAATTGTGCACAAGTGATATTCCGTGCATTTAAGGTCATACATCCTTAAAAGCAGGGGTCTCAATCTTCTTGTCTGCATTTGTAACTTGAATCTGGCATAGCGGCGTGTTTGTACAGTTGTTGCATCGTTGTTTTTAGGTTCATACTGGAATCTTGTGCATGGATAACAGTGACTGAACCTTGTCAACTTCGATGTATCAGATGCATCGATGGCTGTGATGTTTACAGGAGGTGAAGGAAAGAGTTGTAGTTAGTAATCTAGATTATAATACAGAGTATTAATACGCTTACTAAAGTAACATCTGAAGTATTTGCTGCATTTCAAAAGCACCTGTAGCATTTATTGCACACATAACAACACAACAAAGGCCTCTATGGTTTCTTTTTTCTTTCAGTCCTCTCCTGTTACATCTCTTGCAGCAGTTTAAAAAATAAAAATCGGAGGCCCCGTGACTGTTTTATTTTAGGTGACCCAAGCGTAGAGGAGTACAAACAGAAAGTGCTTATTGAACGGGGTGACTCAGAGAGTGTTAACTCCGTTGTCACACAATATATCCTGTGAGCTGAAGGGCCGCGATGCCTTGGGAAGGACAGGGCCGGCTCCTGGAATCCTGTCCGGCCGGCAGCTGTGTCGGCCGTATACATATACAGGGCAGCTGCAGAGCCAGCTGTCGTTTGGTGTGAATCATACGGCAGGGGATGCTGTAAATAGACCAATGTGGGGTAATCTAATACCTGGCAGCCTTTTGATTTTTACTGCAGGCCCTTTCCCTCGTTCAGATAATTAAGAGGAATAATTACTGAATAAAGAGAGGCAGAATGCACACAGTTGTTACATGGAGTGTCTCGATGCTTCTTTGTTGTGTGCAAAACCTTTATCAAGGTTTGTAAGAGGTTCAGATCCTGCTTTTGTTAAACTTGTGTCAACTTTGTTTGGCTTTTTCACCCTTTTTAATTTTGAGTGTAAAAGTATTCTGAATTGTAGCAATGTAAAGCTCACACAGACACCATGCGACAATGAATCGCGACGGTGGTGCGGTCGTGCTTTGTGCTCTTAGCAAGAGTAAGCAGTTCAGTGCAGACCCGTGAAAAGAGTAAAGATGAGAACTAAAACCTGAGGACAGGGTCTGGAACATGAGACTGTTAGTGTCAGCTACAGACAACTGCGTAGGAGACACAAAGTCTAGAGAAGTCCTTGTAACATCCACTCCACAAGCCACAAAACACTCCCCACTCCCTTCAGCAACCTTCAGTGCAGAAGATCAGAAATGCGCTATGACAGGGCTCCTCCAGAGTAAGCAGGAGAGATGGAGGGCACTGCTGGGCTCCCGAGTCCCTGCACCAGCCGGGGCTTTGTTAGGTGGAAGTGCCCAGGGCAAGGGAAAAATGAGAGACCTGGCTGAAGTCCACCCAGCTGACAGTTCCTGGGTTTGCAGCCCTCTAACAGAGGCAGGAGTGTTAGAGCTAGTGAACAAGTGCCTTTGGAGGGGGGTGGAGGGGAGGAGGGAAAACATTTCCAGACAATTTGGCTGCCATTTTACGGCCTTACAGCCGGTCAAATGTTAGGACTGGCGTTCTGGCTCTTAGTGTTTAATGTAGATTAATCATTTCATATTTGTGGGTGGTCTTCCAGGATATGCAGAGCCACCCTTTGGGGGGTGCAGGTTGATACGAAGATGATGGGAATGTTTGGCTTATTGCTTGTGAAGTAACAGGTTAATGGTCTTTTCTCCCCATACTGGCTCCTCGGAGGTTTGGGGTTTTTCTAAAAAACTGGATCCCATTTGGAACAGTTTGTGATGAATAAGTGAGAATTCAACAGCTGGCTCTGTAATGTGAGAACAGTTCTCATCCTTTGGGCTTTTGAAGATTGTGCTTATCATGAACGTAATGTGAGGGAGGGTGGGAGGAAGAAGAGAAGGAAGCTGCCTTAATGTACCCGCTGCCTCCTTTTCCCCCTCCTGCTCACCTAGCGCGGTGAACATGGATGCCAGTTCTTTTCAAATGGATCTTCTGCAAATACTCCGCTGGTAGGTTCGGCTGTGACATGTGAAAAGATGAACTTGCTGGGGTAAATTTTGCCTCGAGTTCTGTGTTCATGCCTGGTTTGGGAATGTCTTCTGAAGCTTTTTCCTCACATTTCTGCAGGTGCTGGAGGATAATGACTATGGTCGCGCAGTGGACTGGTGGGGTTTAGGAGTTGTGATGTATGAAATGATGTGTGGCCGGCTCCCTTTCTACAATCAGGACCACGAAAAGCTCTTTGAACTCATCCTAATGGAGGAGATTAGATTTCCACGCACTTTGTCACCTGAAGCAAAATCTCTCTTGTCAGGTTTGCTGAAGAAAGATCCTAAGCAAAGGTGAGACTGTTGCTTAATAGTTGAACTTTTAAGCACTCGTGCCCTCAGAAGTACCAAAAAAAAAAAAAAAGGGTGGTGGTGGGGGAAATTCAGTTAAAGGCTTCACAAAGAAGTTAATAATTGCACTACGCAGAGGCACGCCTATGAAAGGGAACTATCTTCAAGACAAGTGATATAAAAGCGACTGTCTCTATGCTGCCATATGAAAGGCCCGTATCACTATCATTGAAAAACAATTGGAAATGGTGCTGCACAGGGAGCTATTGAATGCACACATGCCAGTTGCTTTTCTTTATTCAAAGTTGAGAAAGGTATTTAAGACAAAATTATAGTTTTGTTTCTAATCCTAATTCAAAATGATCATCCACCAAGATGCAGCAAGCGGACCTACTCATTTTTGTTTTAACTTCCGACATGAGCTGACACTGCAAATAGCGACATCAAGCAGCTTTGATGGTCAGGAGGCTGAACTTCAGAATACGGTGGCTGCCATTAACACAAAACTATAGCCTGGGCTAAAGCAAGTTAACCCTGCCTTCGGTCATAACGAATCCAATGGCTACTGTGGGTTACAAGCTGCTCTACGCTGAATGCTTTCACCTTCTGTCCCAGTTCAGGCTGCTGTCCATTTTCTGAATTTTTGGTTAAATCTGTGCCAGTGATTTAGCATCCTGCTTTGGACAGTAGGTGGTGGTGTTTGTACCGTGTTTGTGATGTTTATACTGTGCTTAATCTACTTTTCCTCTTTCCTCCTTTGGATTTTTTTTGCTATGCCGTATTATTTTAAAAGTAACCCTTGATTTAAAAACAGAAAAAAAACCAAAACAAAACAAAAAAACTCAAGTCCTTAATGGCTAACAAACAGAAAATAGGACAAGATCCAAAAAGGATGTTGACCTTCACACAAAGATAAACATCAGTATAAAAACTTGCCATCTTGTCAACCCAGACATTTTTAAAACAAATAATATTGTGACTCTGCCCCGGTCTCCTGTCATGAACCTTCCACTGTAAATGGGCCCCAAATAGGAAATCTTTCACGTGAGGTGCAAGCAGAGTATTCCTGTTTGCTCTCTGGTGTTTTTTTAGTCTGTGTGTGTGCGTGCACATAGCAGGAAAATGTTTTTTGCCAGTACATGGATACTTGTAGCAAGGATTTTTGCATTACTGCGGGCTATTTCCATCAATATTTTTGATGGAAAATCCTGTTGAGAGGTCTTGTAATGCAAATCCACAATCTGTACTGCTGGAGAATTCAACTTAGAGGTGACATGGAGAACTGGGAACAGTTGTAGTCAGGAACGTGGCCAGCCTTGTACTAGGTGGCAACAGCTGCACGCCCCTCCTGAACCCGGCGCCTGCAAGGGGACCTCCAGGAGAAGGTTGTGTAATTGATTAGCAGCACCCCCAGGCACTGTGCTCTGTGAGTGTCGTTGCAGCCCCTGGCAACAGGATTCCTGTCCAGGAAAGCGCTGGGTTAAATACAATTGTGACCCTTTTGTAGCTTATTCAGGTGGGGCTTTTCAATCACTGGAAACACAAGCAGCATCTGCTATGATTTGTTCTTAAAGGAGCATCTCTGATGAACCAAAATGCAATTTGTTGACAAACAAAGAACGCCCACTTGTTTCTAATTACAACGTTTTCCCAATGCCAATAATTACTCCACAATATGCTCATTTTATACAAATAGCCACTTCTTCACATGTATCTTCTGCAGGCTTGGAACCAACGATGCTCTGATCTGTTGGACAGATGATTTTCATGCTGCTGATAGAAATAACTATAGACTAGACAAGCCTGCACACATGCCTGCAGCTTGCTAATTACATTGGTGCTTCCCAAACTTTTTGGGTCACGGACCATTCTTAAATACCAGTTTCTCACCAATCACCGTTCACCCAACTTTTTAACTAAAGTTGTGATTCTGCAAATCCGCTGCGCTTCATGGTGTTTTGGGCAGTACAGAGAACTGAGCTGGAAACACTAGAGGTAGAAGTCCTGAGTTCTGGCCTTGTAGTTTTATTTTCTTTCTATTCTGTGGTCTGTGTGCTGGGGTGGGTGCTTGGGTAGTTGACTCATAGTGAATTCATGGAGCCATATTGAAAAAGAACAGCCAGATAGCTACCAAAATACATTCAGTGAGAAGTTAAATAACGTGCGATAGTCTGGTTGACATTAGCCTGTTGATGATGCTTTGGGGAACCGCTATGTAATTCAACAGAAATCCCCTCTTCCACAAAGCCCAGCGGTGGACAGAAGTTGGTGTCATTGTAATGTTGTCTGTGGCAGAAAACATCAGAATTGGCAGCATTTAGTAAGTGCTGATGAACTTCAGTGTGGGACAGAGGAGACAGCCAAAACCATGAGGAAAATGAAACTGGGCAATGTTGTCCCTTCCCGTAAAATCCTAAAAAAAAAACCCCAACAACAAAAAAGGTTGATGTAATGAAGCTCAGTGGGGAGGATATTTTAAGTTAAATATCAAGGAGCTAGGGAATTGTGACCTGCGTCAGTGAATTAAATCTTAAAAATTACCTGTTGTACCTGAGCCGGATATACAGAAGCAGTCTTAGCACTCTGTGTTCAGTAACACCAGTTTGGTCTCAAACTTACAGGCATATGGGGAAAATGTGAAGAACAATAAATTGCATTCTGCTTTTAATCATGGCTGTTTTCTAAATTTGGTCATATAAAATCCATTTTGTAAGAGAAAAGGAATTTTGAAGTTTCTTTTGGGATTGATATAAGTTTATTAATCTTGCAATGTGAGCCCTAATTTTCCTAAAAAGGAAAAAATCTGTTCTGTAAATACTTCCTTTTAATGTGACCTGACATTCTCCGTTGCTGCTTTGTGACATGTATCAAATGGAAGGAGGTAATCAGAGCATTTTTTTCACATGTAAAACAGCAAAGTATTTAACTTCTCTTACTCTTTGGCTGTGGAGACTGCAGCCTGTGAAAGTGGGCATGGATCAGAGTGCTCCATGTAAACAGGCTGAGTTCAGGTGGGTGGGTGGCTTTGTAGTCAACAGGGTGTCTCACAGGCTCTGAATCTTGGCAGGTTTTAAACTTGAGAGAACTTCAGGATGGTTTCCTCTGAATTTTGATCATGTGTTTTCACTATATGCCTTAGTGCTCCCTGTCATAGGTCAGGGTTGTTCAGCCTCTTTCAGATGGCGTTTGTCACAAGCTGCTTCATCTACTTCTGTCTTCTGTGGTGCTGTTGGACCTTGCCATTCAGGAAGAATGAGAGGAGGAAGATGCAGCATTTCACAGGTGCCTGTTAAAAGATTTAATGACTTCACAGAGTTGTAGTTGTGGCTTTGAACCGCTGAAGCTGGTCGCTGGGAACTGGTGATCAGTCCTTGCAACCACACAGAGATCTGGCACTTCATTCTTTCTAGTGATGGTGGTTCCTTCCACATCCAGAGTGCAACTTTGGCTGCAGATACTCAGGAAGATCAGGGTCAATCAAGCCTTCACCTGCATGAAAACCAAACTACTTGGTTTTTTTCCTTGTGAAAGGAGGTGATTTGTAGTTAAGGTGTCTGTGTTCTCTGTTTGTGATGCTCTGCTATAGGAAGGGTAGCTGGCTTGAGCAAACCTGCTCTCAGACACAGCTAGGTCTGCAGCCCATGCAGCCGCTGCTGGCGTTGGGAGAGGTAGAGCTGACAGTCATGGGGACTGCAGGGGCCTGGAGGCGGTCCTGGTTAGCTGGTGGCAGGCAGGAGGAGGTAACCTTGAATAGCTGTTCCTCCTAGGCAGCAGGCTTCATGCCTTGTGGGCATCCAGAGTCTTGAAACCACACATTACACTTATCTTGTGTTTGCTCTGAAATGTGTGTATTGAGTACGAAAGTGTTTCTATCTCCAGACAATTCCAGTGTCCTGGGTATCACTTGAAATGCAGAGTGCTCATCAAGTCTTCATAGATGTTTCACCAGGTGCTTTGAAGTAGACTGAGATTTAGCTGTTGTGTATGGTATTTTTAGTCTAAATCGGTTCAGTCCAAAGCTATTGAGAACGAGTTTGGACAAACTCAAATAGTTCACCCATAAGAAATAGCAATTGAAGCTGAGGAAAACATAAAAGGCAAGTTTAAGGAGATTTTTTTTTCCCCCAGCTCTTGAGAAATCGGTAGTTCAGAGACTCTCCAAGCCTCAACACCCTCAAACATGACTCCTTTGTGGTTATTCATGTTGGGAGGTGGGAGCTTTTCCAGTGTTACTGGATCCATTACGTTTGTGTCTCACGCATGTGGTTAAGAAGAAGTGGGGAAGTAAAGCTCAGCACGGAGCTGGGAGTTGCATTAGGCTTTCTGAAAGTCTTCATCTCTGAGTGTGAAAGCCCCCAAAAACTGGGTGTCCAGGGCTTTGGGAAGAATATGGCCTTTTCCTTCCAAATCTGCAGTCATCAAATCATGCTGTTCCCAAAGTCAGACAGAGCTGCTCCGGTGATGGGAAGGCAATGTAGGTGCAGTTCCTAAATTCTTCCTGTGGCTATTAGAGACCTCTGAAGGTAAGGGCCATAGTTAAAGAAGTTACTAGTCTCCATCCTGACTGTATCAGAGAATGAGAAATTGTATCTGTGTGCTCTGGGCTGGTGAACACCAATAGCTTTTGCTGAGCTGACTTTCTTGAGCCCGGTGGGTCTATTTGCACTGTTGTAGAATGAGGTTTGGGGGCAGGGAGGAATCAGAGAAATTATGTGAAGATGAAGATAGAATGGCAACAGAAATGGTGCCTGAAACTGTGGCCATCTTCTCAGATGGGGATGGTGCATGTGCAAATCTGTGAACAACAGAAAACTGTCACCTAAAAGTATGACAGCTTCTTCAGATGAGGATTCGCCCCCAGTCAGGATCTGTATTATGGCTCCTAATATGATGAAGCATGAGCTTATGAATGGGATTATTTGTCAGGGCAGAGTGAAGGCGGTGGCTGCCCGCTTTCCTGTGTCAGAGCCTGGCTGTCCTTACTGCAGAAACTTTTTAACTATAAAACTAGAAGTTTGTGGGTTTCTTCTTACAGAGCTGGGAATGGACCTGGGTGCTGAGCACTGTTCGCTTTTACGTGGGCAAATAGAGAAACAATATTTTTCCTGTGATCCGTTAGTTGCAGTCTTCTGGCCTGTGGTAATACTACTTTCACTGTTGACTGTGTGTTTATATGCTATGTTTTTATAGATATGTATTAAAAAAAATTACAGTACATACATTTTTAAAAGTATTTGCATATGGTTTCTCTGTGGATTGATAGCTGATTGCCTTTGACTCGTGGAGCACAGATATTTGTCATTAAATGATTAAAGGAACTTGCAAGAAATAGAGTTTCATAAAAATGAAAAATGTGGAAATGGTTTCAGTTTAATATTGACGTTGCACTTTATTAATTTTCTCCTTGAGATTTAGCTGAAACAGAAACAAAAGCTCTCAAATATAGATGGAAGTTAAATGAATAACCAGAATTGTTTGGCAAGTATTTTTTAAGGAGACCAATTTAGACAGAAGTTTGGGTTTTGAGGGGTTTTTTGGGGTTGTTTCGGTTTTTTTTAAAATTGCTTTTTGGCCTCTTCACCTTCTGTTGTATTTCCTTGTATACTGTAAGTAGCTTTTCCTTTTTAAGTCCTATTTATACTATTTTTGGTTCTGTCTGAAGACTTAAATGCACAGAATTTAACTTTATTGTACGAGAATCTTTTCAAGACTTTTATTCCTGCTATATTTTTCTTCAGTTGTTGCATGTCCTTACGAAAGACAAACCTGCTACTCTTTCAGTTCTCAGGGGTGCTTAACCATGATTTTTTCGTTAGGTGCTGATTTAATTTTGTTCTCCTTCAGAGGGTCCTTTCATAATAATTTGGAAAAACAAGAGTGTATTTTGGAATAAGTCCGTATCCAAAATATGAGGTTTCTAATCATTTCCCCATTCACTTTGAATGGGTTTGTTTAATAGTATAGATTTTTAGAAGGTAAGTAAAACATCTGGGTTTTTTTCTTGGGATTTCCCTGAGTATGTATTTGCCCTTCATGGAACAAAGGCTTGTATTAGATAACGTATTCTCCAAAGCAGTCGTACATGGCTGCAGCCAGCCAGCCTTCCTGCATGCTCCTGCAAAACACGCTTCAGGTTCTTCTTAGCTCATAGTCACTCCTGAACTTCTGTGCAGAAGTGCAGTGTGTTGACATCCGTGGATAAAGAGGATTGACTCCACCCTCTTCTTCACTGGCCATTGTCATCTGCGCTGGGGAAGCAATGAGGAGCCTGGTAGAGACTTGGCAAAACCTCTAGACCTGTGGGGAACCAGCCAAGAGATGATTACTCACAGACTTTGTCTCTGTTCCCAGGCTGCCCTGGAGTTTGTCTCTGTTCCAGGCGGCTCTGCAGCTGTATAACATGCTGCCAGGCAGATGGGAGAGCCATCGTCCGGCTTGGTTTGGCCTGTGGGGCTCTAGAGTGAACTTAGGCTTGGTCTTACAGCTTACCTGGGGAAGGAAAGCATCACCTGACGCTTTGCGACTCGGAGACTGGGGATCCGTTCCCTATTCCACTGCACGTTTCCTGAAGGAACATGAAAGAGCAAACCCCTGAAGTTGCTGTGCCCCTAAATGAAAGAGGGCCGGGAAGCAAGCGTGGACTTCAAACTGCCAGGCACCTCTGCCGCTTGGTGTCTCTGGTACAGCTGTGGCCTCTGCCAGCTTGCGCTCTCTGAAGACAGTGCTTGGGCATGGCTGAGAGGATTGCATGCACCAGGATCCATTCCCGGTTGGCAGTATAGACAAAGTGTCACCGTATTTGACTCCTTCTCGCTAAACAACCATCCAATGCTGTCCCAATAGCATTGTGCCTTCATACTATGTCCCAGAGCATGCAGTGCAGTCTCAAGCTGTCAGAATACCACTTCAATGGGCTGTAGCACAGCCTTCACATTATCTCTGATATTCTGAACTGAAACCCTCCCTCCGCCCCCAAATAATCATGCAATTAGGGCCACAGGGTTACCGCATGTGGCCCAGAGGAGATTCAGGCCCAACTGCTGTGCAGCAAGGATGATGCCTGGCCGGGCAGCTTGGCTTCAGGTTCAAAGAACAGTCCTTGGCTGTTCTTCTGTAGTGGTATAGCTCTAGCCTTGGTCACGTAGAGCTGTTTTTCTAGGCTCTTAAAATAGGGATAATATCTCAGTTTGCCAGTGGCACTGAGAGTCAGAGAACTGGAGGTCAGCCTGGATGAACATGGTGACACCTCTTGTACTTAAAATCCTGAGCGTCTTCTTAACCTTGTTACCTGCAAGTAAGTCTCCTGCTGATGACTCAGTTTTGTTTTCTCAGTGCGTGCCTTTGCTTGCAGATGTGGTTCAATCTTTTAGAGAACATTTTAACCTCCACAGCAAAATTTAAGCATCTGTTAGCTCAAGACTGCAACTAAACTGATTGCATCTCTAAGCTGTGTGGACAGTTTTATTTTGGAATAAAAGTGCTTTATCTTGATATACCTTAAGTCAATAAAACACCCTTTGTGCTTTCGTGAAGCCAAGGAGGAGGAAAGATTTGCATACAACACGATATTATCACTGCAGTTGTCAACTGTTTTCTTTAATGGAAATTTAAATCAGGTTGCATAAATCAGTTTGTCTTAAAAATCCTTGCCTCTCTTACACTTCAAAATCAAATTCAGGTTTACTACTGGCTTCGCTCTGCTCCAGAAAATTGTAAGGGGTAGTCACTTCTTAATTTAGAAAGAGAGAAGGGTGTGTGGCTCAGGCCTTTTACTTGCAGGATCCACTCTGTCCTCTAGGACAGCATCTTTCCTGAAGGGTGGGTCTCCTGAATTGTGATTTTTATTTTTTTTCTTTGTTTGAGAGAGACCTTTATTCTAATTCTATTTGGTAGCATGTTTTCAAATCTTTTAATGGAACTGTGTTTAAGCCTAAAAAGACTATTCTGTAGCCCTTGCACAAAAAAATCAAATATGAAACAAATGCTAGAACTGCTCCCAAATGTATGAACTCAGAATTTCTTTACTACCGTTTAATAAAAATTGTGTGAGAAAAATAACTGTACTCAAACACTTAATTACTTATTTTGCCCCAAACAGGTTAGGTGGCGGTCCTGATGATGCCAAGGAGATTATGCAGCACAAATTCTTTGCTGGCATTGTTTGGCAAGATGTATACGAGAAAAAGGTACTTATACAACTTACACAGCTGTGGATATACTGAATGTTTCAAATTTTGTTGCCCTCCATAAGGTACACAGAAGCCCTCCACGGAGGAGGTTTGCAGTTGTTTTTAACAAGGCTAAATTGCTTCATGTTTCTTAAAATACTGTAATCAGATTACTTCTGAACCAAAGCTTTTTTTTTTTCCTTGCAATGAGAGGACTATCTCTCAAATGAGATACTTGTTTCTGTGACTGAATAAATAGGATGTAACCAAAATTGCTTCGAACTTTAGACAGTATATAAGCTTTTAAAATGCTTTTCCTGTGAATTCTTGTTGCCATTCCTTGCTGTCAACTGATGTATCCCTTGCGAGCCCCGAAGTTATTGTTGGTTCCTGAGCATCTGGAAGCAAAACTTCCTAGCAGCAGTAGTGGAAGATGAGCTGTTTCTTCCCTTTGCATTTTTCCTGTCTTGAGTGATGAAATTAGACTGAATAGGCAAGTGCAGAGAAGCGTAGGCTTTTGCATCAATCCTAGCTTAATTTCTTTTTTTTTTTTTTTTTTTTTTTTTTGTGGCAGAGGGCTGATTGAAGTGTCTGTACTTAATGGTGTTTCTCATTGGTTTTCCTGGAGATCCACTTAGTTTGTAGGCTTTCCAATGGGAGCCACTGAAGTCAAAGAGCCCAGCCCGTCCCGTATGACTGTGTTTCATCAGTTGTCTATACCTCCCTGTCCCTTTGTTCAGTGATAACTTACTCTACTCCTCCGAGATGCCCTGCTTCGTGCATTCCGGGCAATCTGCTGTTGTCCTCTCCCATTTGATTCTCACCAGCCATTTTCCGTAACACTCATGTGAAATGCAGCTAACTAAAACATGGGTCTGGTGATTCAAGGCTCCCATCTACTGGTGCCATGTGATCTCACTCAATCCCAGCCTCTCCTGATTTCCCTCCTTCCCCCTGCAGCCCCT
This sequence comes from Morus bassanus, assembly GCA_031468815.1. NCBI lineage: Eukaryota > Metazoa > Chordata > Aves > Suliformes > Sulidae > Morus > Morus bassanus. Next base: position 10,725,509 of record CM062572.1, read on the forward strand.
CATGATGTCAGATCTGGTTTGATCTCTAAATACAGTTTAGTTCTGCCTCCAGTTGTTGGGAGCAGGTAAGAAACTTAGCAGAAACTGAGTTTTAATTCTTCGGATTCTTTTGGTAAAGCTAATACAGTGATCTATTAGCAATGTGTGCATTGTTAAAAAAACAGAGCATAACACCACTGGTTTCCATACCGTAGTGGGAGAATTGTCCTGTGCCTGTATACAGTTACAAAGAATGCTCTGTTTCCTTCTCTTCTTTTACTTCCTCACGTATTTGGGTGGATAAAGGGAACTGAAAAATTATAAAATAAATTTGTGTGTCTTGAAAGTGTAGATAGGGTTTAGAGCTCTGTCCTTTCAGAGCGTCCCTTGAGAGAGAGCTGTGTGCGGTCATGAGGGCAGGAGGGAGTTGTGTGGAGTTTATTCAGTATAATATAAAAAGTATATCTGAATTACTGTTCTAAACAGGACGTTATCCCCATTTTCACCCAGCTGACAAGCTGAATATTTGGAGGGTTTGCGATTTTTTTTTTGCAGTTTAAGGTAAAAAGTTGATAACGGGGCTCAAATGTCTTCAGTGAAGTTATTTGTTATTTGATGGTAGTCCTGCTTCTCTGAATGGAGGAGAAATCACACAATCTGGAGGCGCTTTATTGATCCATAGGACTGAGAAAGCCTTCATAAATTGTCCCATTGTAGTACTGACTCAGATTGTTGTGGAAACTACCAGGAAATTCCAAACGTTACATATTTTGGAGAAAACAGTGTGCTAATTGAGACTATTTCTGCCCTTGGCACATCCAAGGAGTCTAGATTCTAGTTTTGCTCCTGTCCCATTAGCAAGTGCATCTGAAATTGGATGTAAACCATTACCTACTGTAGAAATAGCCATGCTGTGCAAATGAAGAGATTTCAAAAAGCCTGTGAGTAATTGCTGCCTACGTTCTCGGTGGTCCAAAGAGAATCTTGCAGCATTTAACTGAAATGCAGTCTGACGGATAAAAGCTGAATTTTGTCAGCTGCCTAGAGGTGTTTATGTGCTAAGCTTGGTTACCCACTATCTCCAGATAATGGTGAATATGTTTATGAATATAGGCTTGGGGTAATCGAGGACGCTTACTTTGTAATTAAGCTTTTTGGAAACATAGCTTTGCTTTGAATTATAAGGAGTTTTGAATAACTGGGGTTGTCCCAAGAATTTAAAATATTCATTAGATTCTTCTGAAAGAGCGTTGTTATTTGTCTCTGGTGCAAAGAAAGGTGCGATTTAATTGGCAGTATTTTGCCCACCCACAAGCGAAACATACGCAATGAGATTTTAATCACATATGTTTTTCTGGTCTTTTTTTGTCTCTTAAACCAACATAAACCTGCGGGTACCACGCTGGTCTGCAACAGTGGGAAGCTACAGGTGGCACCTCTCTGCTAGTTGAACTGCAGAGCTATTCCAGTGACAGCTTTTCAGTAAAGCAACATATTTGCTTGGTAAAGCCAGCGTTAGAGCTTTCTGTGGCTTCCCCTCTGTTTCCAGCTTAACGTTCTAAATTTGACAGCTAGGGGGAAAAAAATTGTCTTGTGGGCGCATCATAATCTGTCTCAAATTGCTTTTAACCGATAGTGGAATAAAAGGGGAAATGATACAGGCAGCGCTAGCCCATTACACGTGTGTTCTGACTTAGGATTGCTGCTCCGAGTCGTTCTGATGTGCATAGTTCAGGTGCCTGCTGCAGTGCCCAAGTCCTAAATCATTCTGTGCTGCGCACAGCAAGCTAGAGCAACTGGGAGCATTGCGAGTGCCAAAACCACCGTTAGCTTAAAAGGACAGAACTTCACACACGTATGCACGCACAGCTTGTCAAAAACAAACCAAGGTTTGCTTTAAGGAATAGACAGACAACTGCTATAAGGAGAAAGAGAACAGAGTTAAAATGTGAAAGAATGCTTATCCTCAGCAGGGTTTTTATACATAATATGCTGGTTTGACTTGATTGAGAATAGCGTTATTAACATTATAATGCGAAGCATTCCCTCTTCAATAGCTTCAGGAGGACTGTAAGGCTCAGAGTGACTTGTGGCTTTGGGATATCCTGTTTCCTTTTCCTTTTTAAATTCAGGACATAAAGACCACTTCTAAGGACCTAATTTTTTTCACAGGAACATTTGCCAGGCTTCTTTAAGCCATCCTCGGGCACAGAGGATCATTAATAATTCAAAAACTAATGATGAATATATATTGTAGTTGTGCTCTCTTATAATAAACAGAACTTTTATGTCCTTTAATTTTTAAAGATTTGGTTTTAAACCGTAGAATGTTTCTTTGTATTTGGAAATATCACCTTATGCATAGATTACACTTTTTAAAGTCTTCACATTGAAAATGAAGGAGCTTCATTGGATCGTTGTTTGTAAGACAGAACAACACTCTGTTAGGTGCTCTCAAAACAGATCAGAAAGATGATCCTGGTGATAGGGAGCTTGAAGCTAGTGCTTTTCTTATTAACCGACTTGCCAAGCAAATGGTTCTTCAGATCTAAGCTGGAGGAGAATTTAGGGGTGGGGAGTGTGTTTTGTACACTCAGGATTTACTGATGTTTCCCAGGTAGTGATTTCTGGTGGTGGTGGTGTTATTTCTGTAAGAGCAGAAGTGCAAGTCTCAGGGTCACTGCTTAATTCCAGTTGGAGCAATTTACCATTTGCCTTGATAAACCTTTCCCTGCAGTTTCAGATTCAAAGCTGTACACTTCCTCTATCACGCTCCTAAATTGTTGCCTGGTGTGGCTCTGTGCTATTAAAAGATGGCCATGCTTAACCCCAGTGGTGGGCGAACTGGAGCCCAGTGCTGGGAGCTATGACATGTCCTCTGTGGGAGGGCTAAGAAGAGTGTTTACATTCTGTTTCTACTGCATCGTGCAGCGGGGAGGTGAGCGAGGTCTGAATCCCAGCTCCGTTGCCCTCCAAAATTGTACGTGTTCCAACTGTGTGCATCTGTATGCAGCCAGCTCTGCCACCCCGCTTCCCAGGCGCGCTCCTCCTCCAGCCCCAGTCAAGCAGCTCCGCTCCATCTGGAGTTCTCTTGCCAGAGCTTGCCTAGGTACACATGGATGATTTCTAGCCCGTCTGCCCAAGTGAGTGTCAAGAATAAAACCCAAATAGTGTGACTCGCAGTGTAACAAGAGGAGAATGTTCACCGCTAAGCATGCTCAATTTTTTTGTAAGCTCTCCAGATTTTCTGAGTTCAGAGTTGATATCAAACTGCTTTTGGGGACCGGAAGTATAATGCTTAATGTTGCTGCTGCCTTGTCCTGAATTCTGCTGGGGTGGTCCGACCGACAGCACAGCTGCAGTCATCGCGGCATGGGCACAGTAGCTCTGTAGCTGAAATATTTTGTGAACATTACAACCCTTGTGGTGATACATAAGTCTAGCTGGTCAGTTTGGTTTCACTGAGCATCTTTTTTTATTCATTTTCATCCTCCGCAAGCATAAATCTGACTAGATGCAATTGACAATTTCCATATAATTAGGTGGAAAACCAGTATGTAGTACGACTTTTAAAATTTGTAAGCGTGTTAGTTATTACTTGAAGAAATGTTAGGATTCTAGGTTTTTCTTTGTGCAATTAAATCCTAGAGATAAAATGCCTTAAATGCCCCATAAATAGGAAGTGCACACCCAAATAAATACTTTTTACTGTATATGGTTCCTTCTTTCTGAACTGGTATTTTTTAAACTTATTTTGTGAATGTAAGAAAAGGCACTGTAGCTTATAAAACTCTATTTCAAATTCTACCTGTTTCAAACAGCACTGCAAGAACCTGTAAATGGACAGTATTTGTTTTTGCTTTTCATAGCTTGTACCTCCATTTAAGCCACAAGTTACATCCGAAACAGATACAAGATACTTTGATGAAGAATTTACAGCACAGATGATAACAATCACTCCTCCTGACCAAGGTAAAGTTTTCCCAAATGTTGCCCACTATGTTCTCCAGACAACCAGAAATAATCTGCTGTAATGTTGCCTGGTCTCTTTAGACCATGTGAAAAAGCATCAGTTTAAACTTGGTGGCTTTCCATATATGTATGAGACTGAGAAGTTGGTAAACTGATGTGCAGCTTCCAGTTTGGGAAATGAAAATCCTGTTTTAGAAGACAGTGAAATTATTTGTACTGTTGTCTTTTCCAAATCTGGACATTCCCACTGGAAAATAGTTCTGTTCATGAGTTTTGCATGTGTACATCTGCACACGTGCTGTGTATATGCAAGCAGTCAGTTGCGTATGGACTAGCATCCATATTCAATCAAAATATATTTTATTTTCATGGTAACTGAGCGTGTTTGATGCTCTGAAATAGCAATTGCCAGAAATTCAGAACACTGAACATGGATTTAAGCAATACAGCTCCTAGCAATTTTAAATGGGCATCCGAACAACTGTTTACATACAGTAGTCAGGATCTTCTGTGAAGCCCGTTTAATGGGGTGAGATTTAAGACTTCCTGTTTCTTTGTCCTTTCGAGTTGCGGGACAAAAAGGCAACAGCGAAATTTTCTGAAATAACTTTACTGTGTGGTATCTTACTGTTTGTTGGCTTAAAAAGGTAGTAAATGTTGTCTACTCTTCTGGTTTTTGTTTTTTTTTCATTTTTCAGATGACAGCATGGATTGTGTAGATAATGAGAGAAGACCTCATTTTCCTCAGTTCTCCTATTCAGCCAGTGGAACCGCTTAATGTTTCGCAATGTTTTCCCATTCAAAACAAAACAGACTGCATTTTGGGGACCTTACTTCAATGGACACTAGAGAACTTTCTATATAATCTGAATTACAAACTGTGTTTGTATTACTATTTAGATGAATTTGTAGGAAGCCTCACAGATTCTGTATTTAAAACAATTCTTTGATGCATTTTTGAGAAGGAAAACAAATCCATTCTTAAAGTATTACGTCAAGGCTTTTATGCTGAATGACCATAGGTTTTTAAGAATATACACCAAAACTGTTTACTTTAGAAATAATTAAGGTATTCAACATATCAGCAACTCTGACCAGAAAATCCCCTTATTTTATTTATTTCATACAGTTCATTATCTAAATATAGAATCTGCACTCTGAACAATTAGATTTATATAGGAAGATATAAGACTTTAGTAGTTAGTGCAATAATATAAGCAACAAAGTGAACAAACTCTGGAGGGTTAAGGTTCAAACTCATTTTGGACAGCAGTGAAGTGTCATCCAACTCCAGAAAACCAACTATAGGAACAGCATTAATGGCCTCAGTGAGGTAAATCAAAAAGCAAAAGTTATTTTTGTTATAACATCTGCTACAAGACATTACATATCAAACCGAATCCAGTGGAATTGCCACGTCGTACAGATGAGTATTCCATTCTAGACAGTGCATTTAATTATTCCATTTGCGTAGAGTTTAGGAATACTTCATAGGATTGGCTTCTCAGAACCTAGAAAACGCTTGATTTACCAATCTACTATGAAATGCAACAACGTGAAATCACCCACTTTCACCTCTGTATAAAAATACCATACAGGTCTAAGTGAGAAATCATCTTAATGAGTGAGTCAACCAGACAAAAGTACAGTTTGGCACTGAAGTAATGACTTGTTGCCGCTTTTTTTTATGAAAAGATATATGAATATATATAAACACTTAATGATTTTTTGCATCATGCCAGATCATTTCTTCTTTCTTGAGTGTGCATTAAAGGTATCAGCCAACAGTTCATGGTGCCTTCTCACTCTTGAAGATTCACTTTAACAGTGTTTCCCATGTATAAGAAGAAAACTAGGTTGAAACTTCATATGTGTTTAAATAATAATGGTGTTCAAAAAGTGAATTTTTTTTTTGTTTTTCATTTTTAATCTTAGTGGAAAATTCCCCACACCCTATTTTTGTTGTAACATGTTTCTTTGTAATTTTCATAAAAGCAGTCTTATTCTGTCTCTGCTGCGAATGAATTTATTCCATTGTAGGTTGCGTTCTCTTAAATTGCTTTTTTTGTTTTTCATTCTCTTGACTGTATAAAAAATGATGACATGTACTGCAGTTAACTAGCATTTAATTTTTTTTATTTGAAAGGGAGTATGTTATGAAAACCCTCGCTTCCCCTTTCCATCAGAAACTGCTGTGTTTGCACAGAGAGCCCATCATCTTGACTTCTTTTTTAACAACATTCAACTCTAGTATTTTTACTCATGATATGAAAGTTTCCCTCCAAATACTTAAATAAAAATTGCTTTAACAAGTTAGGTTCTTATTTCTTGTGGTAGGAGCCTTCTGAATTTGTAGAGATGCAACAACTGCTCCAGTTTCTTGAGTCTGATGTGCACATCACTGAGGGATTTAGGCTTTTCTGCCCCTCCTCAGTTGTTTCATCTCTGTGCTGATCATTATGCAAAGATAATTTTGGAAGACATTTGTTAAGAGAAATAGACCCTGCGCCAGAAATAGTTTGTCTTACGGTGAATGAGGACAGGCCTCATTTTGCTGTCCTCCTGATGCCAGTGCGTTTGTGTTACTTGAGGCCCTAATCTTCAAAGGTATTTCTATTCCAGTCACTTGGGCCAGTGTACAATATATATATAATACTGTGTTTCTTTTCTAGGGACTAGTGTTAATCACTTCTAGCAGGTAGTTATACAAGGCTGGAACGTCCTTTTCCAAACAAGAACAGAGGGAAAAATACAAGAACGTCCAAGAACTGCAGTACGCTTCAAGCTGAGCACAGAAGTTGCAACTGTAGTAAGCCATTAAACATCCAAAACATTTTTTTGGTTCAAGGAATAGGATATAATTCCCTGTAAAATTTACTGCACATTTTATGCAAGGAGGGAAGGTGAAAGGAGGGCTCTGTGTCTCTGTAGAGGATACCTTGCACTGATGCTGGACAGCCTATCACTTCTGCAAGTCTGATCTTCTAACTGCTCTCCTTCCTTTGCTTCCAAGCCTTCAGCTGAGTTTGCAGCCAGCCTGGGGACGAAGTCCAAAGAACTCTTCTGCAAGTCTACAAGCCCCGACAAGTTCTGAACTAACACACTTCGTGCATCCAAATATAGGCAACACAAATGAGCAAAGGTTACCATCATCTGCCCCAGGAAACTCTGGTCTTCCAAATGCAGGAACAGACCTGGATCAGGTTCTTCTGTTGAGGCGGATTACGTCTCAGAACAGTATTTTTCTGCCAGTTGTTGCTAATGGATTTTTGTTTTAATTCCCATATATAAAATGGAATTTAAAAAAAAAGCTGCCAAAAAAGTCTTGGAATCTTAGTATTGCTAGCAACAGTGCACTGTGAGGGCCACACCTGAATGCAGGGTCTTCTGGATAATTTCCCTTATTTTGCCTGTGATTATTCAAAACACCTTGCCTGTCGTCTGTAATTGAATGATTACCGGCGTTACAGCTGTCTACCTGCAAACACAAAGTGTGTTCTTCAAATTTGGATTGAGCACAGAAAATGAGGAGTAGCATATCGATCACTGTTAGCATCCTGTTGTCTTTCCCTGCCTATCACAAGTCTGTGACCTGAGTGCTGTTCACCTTGGATTGCTTTTGTGCCATGTATGCAGAGACTGCTTAAATCTTGCATGTTCCTTTAGCTCTTTTATTTGAAAATCCAAAACTTTTCATTCTATCTGTATAACCAAAACCTCCTCATTCTTCCTTCTGGCATTGACAAATGTTATCTTGCTCTGTTGTTCTACGTTGCAGCAAGGATGCTGCATCCCAAGTGCAGAACGCTGGTAGTATATGTGTGTTACAGCCCAGGAACTTCGCTGTAAACTCAGGTTGGGAGAAAAATAGGAAAAAAAAAAAACCTTTGCAAGAGCAAACAAGTAACATGCAGTTCTCTGTGTGCCACTGACTACCGTCAGAGGACAAGGTCAGCTGAGCACTGGTCGAAACAGAGATACACTGCTGCTGGTGCTCTTTGGGGTTGAGAGAGAGTGGTAGAAGCCAGGTAATTCTGGAAATTAGGGTTTATATTCTCTTGTGTAACTAAAACATCCAGTACTTCTGGATAGTACATCCAGTACTATCCCATTAGGATGTGGCAGGCTGTTCTCCCTTTAAACTGGGTGAAGATCACTGTGGTTTATTTATAGCATTCCCAGCTCTGCACAAACTGTGACCTCTCACCCCCCGCAATAAACTGCTCTTTCTTAATTTTTCTTTCTACACCATCACCCCTCCAGAAGGTAACCTCCACGTGCTCTCCAGGTGCTGCAGTGCCCTCACGCGGGCCCCGAGTATCTTGGCTGCTATTTGAATTTGTTCCCAGTTTTCCACCTGAGAAACAAATTATGATATTTTTTGGAGATTTGAGGGTAAAACTTTCCTTGATTGTTTGAATTGGATGATCTTTGCTTTAACTGGGGGTGAATTTTCTTGTCTACTTTGGATTGCTTATGTGCATCTAAACACTCAGTACATGAGTACTGTATTCTTCATACTCCGAAGTGTTTGTGGGGTTTTTTAAATCTACCAGAGAGAATACCCTTTGCTTTTTAGAGGGCGTATGCTAAGTCAGATTTTTATCTCCAGTAGCGGGATTTAGGATGGTGGTCCCAAATGAGAGGTCACAACCTATGGTGGGAATGCAAACTCCAAGGAGACAGTTGCAGAAGAGAAGCTCACGCATGAAAAGCGCTGTGAGAATTGCATAGGTTTTCTGCCTGAGAAGCTTGGGAAATGATAATTTAGGATGAAGGTTTGATTTATTTCCCTGTATCTAAAAGAGCTTCAGAGGTAAAAACACGTTCGAAGAAATGGGCAAATATAAAAGGATCTTGTTTCTTCAGCGTTGTAAATGAGTGTGTTTGTCTTCCACTTTCAGCTCAATTTTCTTAATAACAGGGAGGTTAATCGCCACTAGAAGTAAAACGAAAAGAACACACAGTGCCTATAGCAAGTGGGAGCTTATTATCCCCATGCAGCTGAGCGTACAGACGTTCGGTAGCTCTGTCTAATGGAACATATGTTGCATTCTAATCAGGTGATGACTACTTGCTCTGCGTCTGAAATCATTTTAAACAAAACCATTTTGTTACAGTACTCCCTGCATGCCTTTTTTTTTTTTATATTTTAATTTTTTTAACTGCTTGTCACTATCCTGGTTTTGTGAGCATGGTGGGTTTGTTCTTGTATGTGAAAACACCTCTTCCCTCTCTGGTTTTTCAGCGTGCTTGTAGCTTGGTTCTCAGTTTCTCCTTCAGTGAAGCACTGCTTCATGTGGCTGCCTGCCTGTTACTGCTCACTACCTGTTTCTCTAGAGATGAACTTTGTGAACTTCTTCCTGTGTTAAAGGTAACCCCAGTCTATGCTAAGGTTCCATTTTCATGGATTTTTCCACACTGTTTCTTCATGTCTTCTGTCATATTATGGTAACTGCTTGTAATTTGCATCTTCATCAGGTGTTTGAGTTTGTTTCAAGAAGATAATGACCGCACAGACGGTGGTTGCTGTATTTTCTGAATTCTGAGGGTCTCTGAAATTCTGCACATTTTTAAAATAATACATAACTTTCACCCACAGAGGATACTATAATTATTTTGAGTATGAGAGTGAAAATTCTTCCCAAAGGAGACACAATCCCTACCCCAAATGTTGTGATCTTTAGTTATTTGTAAACTCTACCACATTTATTTCCTTGCACTATTATGCTCTCACAGTACTGATGCTGTTAACCAGAAAACTGTTGTGTGGTACTGAGAAAACCTGTATCAGAACAAAAAATAGTGACTGTGATCTTCAGTACAGTGCCTGGGAATTCATCGAAATTGGATGGAAATGATCAGAAAATACGTGCTTAGACACGATATTGTTTTGGAAAAAAAACAAAATCAGTAATACTGTTCTTCCTTCGGCTTGCTGAAGTACAGCGGTTGGAACAGATTGGACTCCTTTGGGGAAGTCTTGCTGACCACGCTTGGAGCGGGGACACTGGGCTAGACAATCTCCAGAAATCCCTGCAAACCTCAACTAGTCTGTGAGCCTCTTGAATGAGTTAGGTCGTGGATTTGAGAGCATGTGCTTTAGTGAAAGAGGTTCTTAATGCTTTTTTTTTTTTTCCTGTCGTACTTCCAGACTGACACAACCTCTCTACTACTTTCATACAAGCTGTATGTCACTTGGCACCAGCCTTGCTTTGAGATGTTTCCAGTAGCACAAATCCTGCATTTTTCTCATTTTCTTTTATGTCATTGGCCCTGGTCATCCCAAGTTCACTGCACTTAGTGTTTTAAGCGAAGTATGTATCTTCACTGAATTTGTACATGTTTTATTGCATTATAGTTTTGTAATTAATTTTCTCAGGGCTATGAAGAGTACATTGTGTTCTAGTATATTGTCACTTGCTGAACTGGAGGTTGTCAGTGCATTCCTCTAAAGCAGGAACACCAGTGCTTACTTGCCCTCGCATTGCCTGAGATGGCTGCAGGCAGGCTGGATACTCTAGGTTTACTCCTGGCATGACTAGGAGCGAAAAACCCTGAGCGATATTTACTCTTTCAGGTTAAGGACGATGTCTGCTTTGCATTAGGATTTGCATTCTGACAGAATCCTTTGGCTGTTTCTGAAAGGCTGCATTAACAGCATCGCCACCAGGCACTTTCATATCTGCTTGGTTTTGGTGGTTGCAGCTTTTCCTTTCCACAGGGTCGTGCCCAAAATAGATTCCTTTAATGTTCTTTTCACCTGACACAGGTCACTCAGACATTGTTTCTCGTGCCGGCTGGAGCTGCCAGCTCCCTTAAGGTGGCTGGCACCTGGAGCTTCGCGGCTGTACCCCGTGGATTTGCATATGCTTCCACTTTGCCAGCTACTGTTGAAAAATGCTGGTTTGACTTAGGGCTCCTGACAGGAGTGAATCCAGCAGCTCGCCACATGTCAGCAGCGCCTCAGTCAGGTGCCCCAGAATGGCTGAGGGCAAGGGCTGCGCTGTAGAGAGGCTCCTTAGCCTGAAATTGGCTTTTTGTTTATAATTCAGTGAGGTGCAAATCTGACTGTGAAGAACAATTGCGACACCTTTTCCCACACACAGGCCTGGCATGTGGGGACGGTACAGTATTCGTGTGATGTTTTGGGGTTTTTCTTTTTAGTAGCTAATGAACTTTTCTAATGTATTTGATAAATTGCTCCAGTGATTTTTAAGGGCTGTGTGGATTTGCAGAAAGATAAAAACATAAGCCCTTTAATGAACTTTAATAACAAAAATGGAGTGATACTGTTCTGAAGATGGTTGCAGCATGTAAGTAAGCTTTCCATATGATGTGTTCAGCTGCTGCAGTTGTTCCTTATGCTGATAGTGGGGGAAATGAAACTAAACAGGAAGATGGGAATGTCCAGTAATGAGTATAAAATGAAACTGAATGAAAACAAAGGGGAAAGAGCAAGGACACATGGTGCAACTGCAGATTGGAAAGTTGCAGAGCAAGGGAAGTGTAAGAAAGCAGAATAAAATGTACTAATTTATGCAGGTGAGGTGGTCATAAATTGAAGGTGTAGCTAAGAGAAAGGGATTAAACTTAGTATCTCCCTTTACTTGATTGTAAAACTTGAAATCCTGTCACCTTTCCAAAGTTTTACTTTCTGTGCTCATTTGCTCAGCTGTTAAGGAAGTGGAGATCAAAGGTGACTACTTGTTATTTAAAATCGATTTTTTTTTTTTTTTTTTTTTTTTTTTTAATTCTAGTAGGCAGCAAACTGAGCTGTGGTGAGGGTGATGCTTCCTGGGCTGCCCGGTAGTTTTCCAGGTAAATGAGAAACCTGTCGCATTTGTTGGAGGTAGGAGAGGTATCCTAACACTATAGGAAAGCACTGAGACTGACGAAGTCAGCGTGTGAGTGACGCAGTGTTGTCTGGGGTTCCCCTGTGCAACACAGTTGTGTCAGCTCTCTTCAGATCAGTGCTGGTGGCCCAGGTGTTATTAGCAACCTCTCAATAATGAAAAAACCCAGGCCCATGTTACAGGAAAGGAAGAGTCAACAAGGATACTTTTCAAACACGGAGAAAACCCTAGATACAAATACACCTATTTTTCTAACAGGTTCAGCTGAAATTTTCACAGTACCGAGATGCATGTGTGCACATGTCTAAGTAGCATATGATACGGGTACACAGGCTGGTGGAGGCCCTGAGCGCTCGAGGGCTGCTGGAGAGGAAGGCTGTAGCAGCATAAAGAGGCTTCCAACTCCCCATCTGGAAAAATCCCCCACAGGAGCACAGGCGATGGGTAATGCCATCTGTCTTTCTTCTGCAGAGCAGATCTCCTCTCCTGGGAGCAGGAAAAAAGCTGGCACATGGAGGTGGGCTTTCACTTCCCTGCTGCGTGGAGGTTGGATGCAGATTGCTGGGTGTTACCTGTAGAGACCAGGCTGCTCTGTTCTCTCCCCTCTCCCTTTTCTCAGTCAGTTTTGTCCGAATTCCATTTCTCTTTATTTTGCCTTTTGACTTTTTCCCCTTATGACACCTTCTTCCTTCCCCTGTCTCTTCCCAGCAGATAAGACACAATGGATTTCTTCCTCCTCTTCTCCCCTGCCTTCCCTCATTCTTTTTTATGCTTTCTTAGCCTGTTTCAGATCCTCTGCAGTCCCATCTAGAGGGCATGTTACAAACTGACACAGTATCTCTTACTTTAAATAATTATTTTCTCTTGGGCAGTGCCCTGATGCTGGATGCTCCTTGGGTCACTGTGGAGACTTCAGAGACCCAATATACAGCTAAGCTCCCTTTTAAATGGTAAAAGGAGGCTGTAAAACCCTCTTGCCTTGGTCTCTCAGATGAGCGCAGATTTAATGAGCAAAAGGAGGTACGGTAGTTCAAGCCTAAAGTTTAGTCCTTCCTTCTCCCACCAGCACTATCTGGTGTGATGCACAAACTGGGAGACAGACCTGGCCACAGCCTTCTGGGCCTGCTGCTGGTCTGGGTGCGGTGGCTTTCCTAGAAGGTACAAAATACTGAAGACAGAAGTATTTGACTTTAGGGATGGGCATATTAGCTGTACGCTATCGATGAAATCTTATTCTGGATACTACAGTTCTTTTATGTAGCGAAGCTGGGTGAGTTAATTTTGTCATCTGACCCAAACCTACAGGACCAATTTACATTGTCTGTATAAACCTGCATCCTCAGGGTTCCCTGTAGAGTCTTGACTGATATGTTACGGCATGAAATACTGGACTAACCAAAGAAAAGGGCATGTCTCCCATTGAGTTTTAAAGTGATTTCCTATTGATATTTTTAACATCCTTTCTGCTGCAGAAGCACAACTAGAAATCACTAGGACGAGAAGAGGAGATAACTGCCCAGCACCTTTCATCATTCACTCCTATTTCTTTAGCAGAGTTAGGAGGCAGTTGGTTGCTTTCAAAAATCTGGTCATCCCTCACTGTCTGGCATCCATTTCTGCTCCAGGGCATCCCTAAGTTTGTGTGGTTTTCAGCTGCTAAATATAAGAAACCTGTGGAAAGCAAAACAGACTATTTCTCTGCCTTTTATCTAGCTTTTCATTGTGGTGTGAACTGTCCAGTTTAACCTATCCAGAGTTCTCTATAAAAATACAGTTAAATCCCTGATAAGACATTGAAAACTGCTGATGGAAGACATTTCCATATTTTCCTTAATTCTTTAAAGCTCTCATAAACTCTTAAGAACTCTTTAAAATCTGGGAGACTAACAGCAACCTTCTTCAGCATCCTCCAGTTCACTGCCTTGGTCTGCAGCCTGTACAGCCCGAGACTTATTTTATCCACTTTTCTAGTGGTGTGAAAGGCTTGCGGTCCGACTCAACAAAATCGGTTAAACTCCTGGACACAAGACTTGGTCGTGTCCTTGCCCATCCTACTTCTGCAGAACCACCGGGGCTTTCTGTCTCAGGCACCCATCCCTCATTATCCCCTGGGAATCCACTCATCTAATTTTCAAAGAGGAACTGGGGAGAAAGTCCTGCCAGGCAGCTCTGTGGAAGTTGCCCAAGAAGTTTCAACACCCTATTCCTGGCTGATACTGTCCCATCCTATAGTTGCCCTGCTTGGCTCCAGCTAGTCTGCAGATGCAGCTTCAAAATAAAATCAAGACAATATAACCTCCATATTGCTCCCTCCCCCCACTAATTTAGGCAGCTAAGTGCAATACAAACATATGGACTCCATAAATTCTTTTGTGAATGGCCTTGTGTTAAATACTCAGCCAAAGCAATGGTTATCATTAAACAAATAATGACACTAGAGTGTAACACAAATTATATGCAGGACGAGATCCTCAGCTGTGTAGCTCAGTTTGCTCAATGACAGGAGGCTGATTTACACCAGTCCTTTGGGCCCGGTGTTCGTGCAATCAGCTAACTGCTATAAAACCAACAAGGAATCCACACTATACTCTTGCAAACCTTAAAAAACTGCTCTTGCAGCTTGCTAAACTCTGAATGAAATGATGTTTTGTAGTGTTTGCAGAAGAACGGTACATGATAGCAAATCTTCCAGTAAACATCCAGCATAATCAAGAATGTATCCACAGCTAAGCAAACCAGACTAAAACAACTGAAATAAAATACTGCTGGAGACAGGTTTAAATATAGACTGACTCAAAAGCATGTGAAGAGCAGTTCTACTGCTGGGGCAAACTGTCTCTCAGTAATACAAAATACCATGGGGAATGTGTCAGAATAGTTTGCTATACAAACAAACACACATGCACACACACCCCCTGCCTACTGACTTTTTTTTTTTTTTTTTTTTAATTAATGGTAAATTCTTACGTACAATCTAGGTATTCCCAAAGCTTTCTGAACAGTAATGAAACTTTAGAGCACATTACATTAAAATAAGTATCAAAATAATGATCTTAAATTTATGTCACACCTTCCAAGGCACTCAGTTCATAGCACTTTTGCTTGCGTGGCATCTGACCAGATTGTCAAAAACCATTCTTACAGGGTGCTGCAGGGTACTATAACTTAAGTGATTCATGCATGCAGCTGTTGGAACTGCTTGTTGGGTTGTGAAAAACCTCACGGTGCCAAGTGCTGATCTAAGAGAACTCAGATCTCCATCAGCCGTTTTGGCTCTGAGTAGTTACTGAACAACAGATGGTAGCATGAGTTAAGCAAACTAAGAAAATATTCTGAGTGGAGGAATAAAGTTAAAAGCCTCACAAGAACTGAAATTATCAAGAAAATACAGGGAACAAGTGTTGAGGTTTGAACTACTTTTTGTGTCCAAGCGATGTACGCCACTAAGCATTAAAGGGTAGTCTCATTTCTGACAGTGTTTCTGAAGCACTCAGTATTATGAAAGTTTTCATTTAACTTGGGCAGAAGACACTACCTGTGAAATTAATATTACAGACATTTCAGATACAGCTCAAAGACACAACTCTTGCATATTAAGCTACACTTGCACTATAAAATACAACCAAAGACCTGGCACTAAGGAAGAGATGAAAGAACCTCGAATCACATCATTTTGCAGCAGGTACAAGCACCAGCAGCAATGAAGGGACAGCATCGTGAGCTTCAACAATCTCTTCAGCAGAGCAAGGACAGCACTACGCTTCCACAGATGGAAAACTTACTGGTGTTAAGGTGAACAGAAGTGCACAAGCTCTTGCCTTATCCATCAGTAGCATCAGCAAAGAAGGGACAAAGTCAGTACAAGCCATAAGAAAAAAGGTTATAGCAATGATCCTAAACACAAACACATGGATATATGGAAGTGCATGGCGTAAACAAAGAGTGGAAGGCTTGTACCAGTGAAGACGGAAAGTCCCTCTAACTTGGTTTACACTAACTTCTAGTTCTTGGTCTCACTAAGACAGTGCACTCCAGTTTTGGATAGGTGAGAAACAAAAGGTATTTTCAGGACTTAGAGATGCTTGTGTTGAACAGTGCTGATACGAACTCACCTGAGTGAAGCAGTTTTCTATAGAACTTCTTTACGCCATGCGATGGCTGAGTAAGAAAGCTCTTGCATTCATGTGAAAATCTGACCCGTCTAAATACGCAGGTCTCCCAAACCAGCTCTGTAAGTAGCAATACAGGTACTACACCCAACTGAGACCAAGTTCTCTCATTTTCAGAGAAGTGAGGACTTCCAGAATAACACGGAGTTAAACCACCCAGCAGAACATGAAACAAGGTATGAAGGAAGTATTTAAGCTGGCTTTTTTCATGTAACATTTTTGTGAGGAGACCATGAAAATTTGCACATTGACTATGTATTTTCAGCCTAACATTTTACTATACTTTAATTCCTTATACTGTTCATCCAAAATGACTACAGTCCCAGGTTTCTAAGCTTGTTTTTACTGGGTTTAAAAATATTTTAACAGGGCAGTAAATAATCTTGCTATCACGGAAAGAGAAATCAGAACAATCAGATTACTCATTTAGCGAGGTATTACTCAGTGCAAGAAAGCGTGGGAGAATCAAGCTCCTAAAATGAAACTCGCTGGGACTGAGCTACATAAAAGTGCATTAATTTTTTTATGTAAGCTACTTGGTTGAAAATTTAATTATTTCATTAGGCTCAGGAATCTATATTCTGCAAAGTGCTGCACTCTACAGCACAGCCCACCAAAACACTTAAGGATATGAGTAAGTTTCATCATATCAGTAGTTCTAGCAGAGTAAACAGGATGTGAGAGTGGACATACTCAGACCACATATCCTTTTACCAGTTCCTCATTTCTGACAGCTAGCAGTAATCAATGCTCAGAACAGAGGAAGAATGCAGCTGGTCTAAGAGCGCTGACGAGTTTCAATAGTACTATAAATTCCTAACTCTATTCAAAAGCACCATACATGAATACACAGCCTTGGAATCCCAAGAAAAATCATAAAATACTAGTGCTTCTGATACGCTCTGAAGGCCACAGACATGCCCTATCTGTGAACTGGAAGTCGCCAAGCTTCCCGTCTCTAAGTGCTGTCTCTCTGCACCCTATGGTCTTCTGGACAACTAAAGCCTCCCTGTGTAACAGTAACATCTCTGGATCTCATGCACAAGGGGAACTGTGCTGCTTCTGCTCTTGCTAATGCAGCCCAACACAGCTTGCCTTTTCTCTGGCAAGGACACACTGAGGTGCAACACACCCCCAGGACACCCAGGGCCTTTTCTGCAGAGCTGTTTCCTGGTCAGTCAGCACCCAGCCTGGGCTACGGATGGCGTGACTCTGCCCCCAGGGCAGGACTTTGCCCTTAGGCTCACCGAACCCCGGAGGCCCCTGCCAGCCCACTGGTATCGCTTGCTGAGGCTCCTGTGCGGCTCCCCCTCAGGCACTGACCACTGCCCCCAGCCCAGCATCATCCAGGGACTGGCCAAGGGTCTGCTCTGTCCCATCATCCAGGTTGTTAGCGACGATATCCAGTGGCATCAGTTCCAGTAACAACACCCGAGGAATCATACCAGTAATCAGCTGCTGGCTGGGTTTGCACTGCCTGTCACAGCCCTTTGGTACCTGACAGTCCAGCAAAGCTTCTGCCCACCCCATGGCTTACCCGTCCACACCGTACCTCTCCCATACAGCTTCTACACAGTACTTTGGGGGACTGTGCTGAAAGCCTTGCTAACATCAAGGTGAATGACATCCTTTTGTTTCACCGGGTGATGCTCGGTAACCTTGGTCAGACATAATTTGCCCTTGATAAATCCGTGTTGACTGTTCCCAATTATGTTCTTGCCCTTCATGTGCCTGGATGTAGCGCTGGACACAGCTTTTGTGGGGACTTACACTATAATCGTCCTGTGGACTGAGGTCAGACCGACCAGCCCGTAATTCCTCAAATTGTTCTCTTCAAAGAATGGCATAACCCTCACCTTTTCTCAATCATCAGGACCGTCCTCCAGTTGCCACCGCCATTCAAGGGTGATGGACAGCGGCTTTCCAGCGATGTTAGCCTGCTCACTCAGCACCCTCTGCTCCATTTCAAAATCCAGCTTTACAGACCTACTATTGGCACAGCAATCACCGCACTCTTTCACATCTTTATGAGAAGTAACTTGTATGTGATACATTAATTTAATGCAACAAAATGTGGACTGTGACGTAAGGTGTTTGGGGTTTTTGGTTTTCTTTAAGAAAAGCGATATAACTTACATATTGTCTGGCATATAAATACCCTTGTTGACGATACTGATACCTTAAAATTCAAAGAAAAAAATAATGTGATCAATTTATGTTTATGCACAACGATTTACATTCTGCTTTTGTCTTTGTTGACAGCAAAGTGGTCCATTTTGAATTTCAGGCTGTATTTTATGAATAGTCCAAACTATTTTTGGATTAAAAAAAATCTGTTTTGGAAGCATTTGTTTTGGACTTATGTATTTACAAGGGGGATATTTTAAAAACACCCCTGGCCCCAAACTAGCAGTCCTAGTGTAACAGTATCAATCAAGCTGTGAGGACTTGAGAAAAAACTAAGAACTTGGGTAACAAGCTACACAAAACTAACATAGCGATGCCACCCGGTGGCTATAACATGGAACTTCTACTGAAAAGGTAGGATGAATGGTCATGCTTTAAGTCTCTAATCAGATTAAAGTGGACTTCTGCACGAGGAGCTGCTAGCAGTTTTCAGAACTTCAGTGCAAGTTTAAGAGCATATGTACGTAGGACACATCCAGATAGTACCTGGTGAAACTACGTTGATTTTGGCATTGCTGTGCAGGTCATCAAGTGGGCATCTGGCCCTACCACCTACAACTGTATTTGTCAGGGAAAAAACAGAAAAACATCCGTATCTTACAGAATAAGTGAAAACAGAACAAATGAGAAGGGGGCTGTGATTTCAACTATTATATTTGAGTAAAACAATGTAAGAAAATACAATTAAATAAATCCTAAAGTTTAAAGTAAATCCTACAACCACAAAATGTTTAAGCAATAATAACCTCTACAAGAAATAATGTAACATCTATCATTAGGTTTTAATGTAAATCACAACCATGAGAACTAAAAACCTGTAATAAAAGTGTAAGCCGTAATCATTTGATTCCAGCTGAGGCTTTTCCTTAAAGAAAAAACAAAACAACAAAAGCCCAGAATACACAGAACTAACAAATATCATTAAAACTTGTATTACAATGGTAGCAGTTCAAAATGCAATCCACTATAAAAGGCAGGATATTTCAATTTCTTTAGAAATAAAGTATCTATACAAAGGAAACAGATGTAAAAGGTGTATATACAGCTGTGATAGTCATTAAAATATTATAAAATATACAGTGTCTGATCACTTTCACTCTATTGCAATTTTATTCATGTAAAACAGGAAGATTTAGAGTAATTTTTCTGCCGATTTTCTATCCACAAGCAGTGTCGCTCTATGAATTACATAGCTCCTATTTATTTTTTAAAGAAGCATTAACATTTTCTGAAGCCTCTTGGCTACTTTTAATAGGTTAACCAATTTGCTTCAATACGAACAAAACACAACGTTCAAAGCTTTGCTACCTTCCCCTCTAAGATTCAGTAATGAAAAACCCTGAAGAGAGTGGAAAAAACAGCACTAGGAAACTCAGCATCAGGGTACACATGCTCTTTCTTAGCCTCATCTGTCCTCATGCAAAAGCCTGCTGGAAGAAAGACGCTCTCTTGGAAGAGGCTCCCACCAACCCTCTCACTTCACATTTGCAAAGCTGTGATACCCAACGTTACGCGACACAGTTTGGCTACAGAATCTCTGTGCTCCTGTAGCAGTTTGTTCTGCCCGTTGGTAGAGTGCTTCTGTTGGATGGTTTGAGGTTTTCCTCCCAGTGCTTGGACAACCCCACACATTTCTACAATAGCTTGGGATCTAAGCTTAGTCTGACAGTTGATGGTAAACCGCTGCATAGAGCGCAGGACAAGCTTGACATATACAGAATAAACTGTGGAGATACACTGCCACACTCTATACTATCTGGAGTTTCCCCAAACACTGAGGACTTCATGCCTAGGTGGTCAGCACTATTGGAATCTAGATGGAAGGTAAAGGCGGCAGAAATAGCTAATAGTTGCATCATCTGCCATGATGAAACAATATCACAACTAACCAAAAATTACAAGGGAGCAGTATATCTAAGTTTGTACACATACAGCATAAGTGGGAGTTTAATATCGGTTAAACTTTGCTAGGATTCAATTTTTTAATCCAGTCTGATCTTGTCAAAACACAAAACCATCACGCAACTACTAGTAGGGTCCTGCATGGTGAAAGAGATTAGTACGTTTTATTTTAGACTGGATATAAGGAAGAAATTTTTTACAATGAGGGTGGCGTAACACTGGAACAGGTTGCCCAGAAAGGTGGCAGATGCCCCATCCCTGGAAACACTCAAGGTCAGGTTGGACGGGGCTCTGAGCAACCTGATCTAGTTGAAGATGTCCCTGCTCACTGCAGGGGGGCGTGGACTAGATGGCCTCTAAGGGTCCCTTCTAACCCAAACCATTCTATGATTCTATGTATTATTTGCATAGCGCTGGCATTTGCTGTTGTCTGACCAATTCCCCTAGAGGCTAGTTGTGCGTTTTCAAAAGAATCAGGCTTAAGAAACCTAGAGACAAAGATACTGTTTTCATTTCTACTTCTTGGTTGCACCTCTTCAGAAAATATTCAGAAGATTTAAACCATTTGTAGATTGCTGCCACTTCTTAGTATCTCACAGCTGATGGTAGCAAATATAGCACAGAAGTGAAGCATAATTGTCTTACCCATCTTCATGAAGAAAAAAGGACATCATCTTCCACTTACACCTAAATAACTTGGGTATTGTGCCCTGTCCTGAGATAAAATACAGCTGCATCTAGTTATCACCTGCCCAGAAAGAAAAAACAAAAAAATTAAAAAGGCTATGAATTGGCTACAGGTCAGGGTCCAAACGGGCAGGATGCTAAAACTAGGAGGGGAGGGGAAAGGAGGGGAAGAAGCTTAGGTGCTGGCTGTATTAAACAGAAGAGGCACCAGTCACACAATGGCACTGGTTAGATTTGTGTCCTGAGCTAAGATGTTTTTTGGGGGTTTTTGGGGTTTGGGTTTTGGTTTTTTTGTTGGGTTTTTTTTTTTTTTTTGGGGGTGGGGTGGTGGGGTGGTGTTGGTTTGTTTTGTTTTGTTTTGTTTTTTGGTTTTTTTAAAGGTGTCTGGATCATCTGTGTAATGGCTCACTCTTCTCTTGGAAAGCAAACAGGCTTCTGACCTGATCTACAAAACATACAGGAACTACTCACTGCGCGCACAGGACTAAGGTTATTTTTTGTAACCACCAAATCTGATCTACCCACCAAGAACACAACACTATTATGAGGGATGCACATATGGATAAATGCTGTTGAAGGAGATAACTCAAGTGTGTTTGAGCTTTTTACTGAAGTTCTTCCTAATATCGTGTGGTTTTGTTCTAATGCAGACTGTAGATACTGGAGACTACTGAAGTCATTTACCACCTTAGATTTCCCCTAAAAGAATACCTGGTATCTCCAAAACCATACATTTCTAGTATTTACTCACATATTAGGCTTAAAGAAAATCAGTTTATCCTGATCAGATCAGCTGACTTCCTTTTAGACATCAAACTGTGCTCTTTGAGATGTATTTCACCCATAATGATATAGAGGCCTCAGAAGACGTTTCTCACCCATCTGCAGAATCATTACTGTAGGATAGTTGACCCATCGATATGCTGCTCCTCAGAGGATCTCCTTCCCTCTGAACACCAGGCAAACTTTGATTTTTGACACTTTGCACTGAATAGGAGGGGAAGAACAGATGATAACAGCAAATCACAGCACAAAAAACAATTTCCTGCTACGTTAATAAACCAGACAATTTCTCTGGCTCTCCTATGCATTCCTAGAAGTACCTAATGTACAGCTCTATGACCAGTGGCAACAGACAAAGCCTTGTGAGTACAAGTTAATTAGACAAAGAGAGAAATCTCTGGACCTCTCACCCAAAGATTGTTCCCTTCCCATAGGTTTTTCCTGTAGGCAATATCAAGATTTTAAAAAAGTCCCCAGTCCTACCTCCCCTTGTTCATCTAGGAACGGCAGGACTAGAGCAGGAACTTGCCTCAATAATGAGATTTGAGTCTTTTAGGAGATACAAGCCCATGAGAAGCAGTTTTTCACACCTTCTGAAGCCAGAGAAGCAAATGAGCTGCTAACCACTAAAAATCCCCATTTCTTACATGTATGATGCACCACCCCGATGCAAGAGTTGACCACACTGTTCTGTGCTCCTCCTGCCCTGCTCCTCCCAGCCTCTAACTGTTCTCTTCCAGCCCTCCTGCTTTTTTCTTCTCCCAGCTCTTCAATCCACATCGGGCATCTGTCCTAATGAAGAACCAGCTTCCAAGGGGCAGGCTGGAGGATAACAACCAAGAACTTTAAGCTATGAAATCCATGTCATTGTTTACAGAGGACAGCTTTCTATGAAATACAGCAGTGACTAAATGAGCCAAAAACACATATCTATCAACTACTTTGAAACATAAATCATTTGTAAGCAGCATGTCTCATCTCTCTGAGAGCCCAGAAGCAAACAGTATTTTCAGTCTCTCACCCTCAGGAGAGAATGAGAAAAAGCAGATACATACTTAAAGGTTTCAGGCTGAAAAATACACTTGACTGAAAAACATTTTTGTTCACTACTTAGAGCTTCAAGTGAAACAAAGCCAAGTTTTAAAATTCTTTCCTAAAACTAACATTTAAATGCAATAACCCACAGATTCCTCCCATTCATAAAACTCAGCTTTGTCTTTTAAGAAGATGTTTTTGTCTGCCCTGTGATACCTGAGAGCTGGGAACTGCACCAGAGATCTGCCACCACCCTGACTTAATCTATTACAGTTTTGAAAAAGATAGGTAACACTGTGGAATCACTGCACACTCTGACTAATACTTTCACTACTACCTCACCTGATGGACACAGACTTCTATTTGTTTGTTTCTTTCGGGAGTGGGGACAAGATACATTTTACAGATGCTCAAAATCAAGACTGGAGTAAGAACTAGTAAACTCTCCCATTTTAATCGGCTACAAAGCATGCAGAACAGGGAAACAAACGAGAGGCATCAGCCAGGCTATGCCAGCACACAGATGGCTGACCTAACAGTGAAGTGACCCCCACACCCTCAGGATACCCTAAAGGGCACAAATGCTCTTAGAGCGCCTCTGCATAGTTACACGAGGCATTACACTGGGGCTAGAAAGAATGCTGTGTTGTACCTCATTGTGGCCAATATATCCAAAGCCATGCAATGTGTAGCTATGAAGAAGGAGTGCTAGTCAGCAATAGCATCACCCCACCCTTTGCTAAAGCATTCACCGTTCTGTTTGGTTAGCTGCAGTATTCTGAAATGTAAAAATACCCAGTGTGCTTTCAACAGCATGTCAAATAAAGTTGTCCCCACAAGAGAAGTAAGTGTCTCAACTTGCATTGCAAGGGCCTTTCAATTTCTTCAAATAGAGATGGCTAGACGGGAGGGGAAGAGATAAAAAAACCCATTACTCCACACAAAACATACTAATCACAGTTGAGAAGACTGGGAAGCATGGGTGGCAGACTTTGCTTTGGGAGTTCAGGGCAAATAATTTGGGAAACAGAGCATTAGCTATGAGTGCCATGAGAATTTCTTTTTTCTCTCAAATCTGTTCCTTTTTTCCTACAGTCTGCAATCAGCCACTTAAGCCATCATCTTCCTGAAGTAAAGACCACTGTAGTTTTGTCTTACATATGATTGGTTTGCAAGATGAAGAGTCTGGTGTTTTTATTTTTAAAAACATAGCAAAAACAGTAAAAGAAAATCACTTTGAGGAGCTTTCCAGTAGTACTTAATGACAGTCTCACTCCTACAGCACAAACAATGCTATGCAAACTGGTCTCTGCAGTGGTACGAAAGGAAAATGAGGAATGAACCAGTTTATGGAGATGTACACTTGAGCACTGGCCATTTTTCAGACCACTTCATCAGCTATTTTTGAGTGGGTATTCAGGACAAAATGAAGTTTACAGTGTAGATGATGAACTTACACAATCAAGCCACTTTCCAAGAAAGACCTTGCAAGGACGGTACAGGAAAATTGGTCTTTGACACTTAACTATTGAGAAAAGCTTTTCTGCTCCAAGCCTGGTGTACCATTGTTCTTTCTATCTAAGTTACCATGGAAAGAACAATTAAAACCATTCAAGCTGTCAGTAATCAAAAGATGTTTCTGACAGTTTTAAAAAAATCTAACCAGAAATCAGCAAATTCTCTATTTGGAAGAGTCTTTAGGCCTGGCTGATTTTTCTGGTTAGCTCAGAAAGAAAAATGTTGTGTGTCCAGAACAGATTTACACTCACCTGAAAGCACACAAGGAGCAACTGATTTCTGTTCTGATCCCACAAAAGTATGTCCTAACAGGAGCAACAAGCGGAGAGACACTGAATGAGTATTCTGAATTCTGTATCACAAAAGGAACACCAGGCACAAAGTGGCCCCTTCCAGATAGGTATATCACAACTAGGGAAAGGGAGAAAGTTGTCTCGAAATAATCTAGAAATCCTCAAAATATAACAGTTTATTTATCTACAATATTAAAAAGTACAATATAAAGATATAAAACATAGAAATTTGATAATTAATTCACATACTAAAAAGATTAATTGACCAGCCGTAAGGATGAGACTTCATGAAATTTACGGACGTCTTAGCCATAAAGGCTACTTCATCAAGTTTCAGACTTGAAATATTGAACAACCATTGCAGAGAATTTGCTCTCCCACATCACCATAACTAGGAAAAAAAAAAAGAAAACCAAAAGAAACAAAGTCAGTGTGTCTGCTGTTTCTGCAACATAACAAAGAATGCCATCCTATTCCATTATCAGCTGTAACCACAGGACTCCCACACAACACACTCAGTATTTCTTTATGTCACAGAACTGTTAACAATGGTGGCAAAAACTTTGGATTACTCCTTGAGAGTGTAGTCATTTATCACTGGCCAGCGTACTATATTGCTGGTGGGAAAGCAAGAGGAATTTTTGCCTCCTAGAACATTTAATCGAGAAGCTAAACTAGACTTGCACTAAGACTGATTAGACTACTTCACATAGGCATTTTAATTTCCATGTTTCGGACGGCATTACTGCTGCTAAAGCAACCTGGATGAGCTAGATATCTGTCGGGTCTTCATACACTACGGCCGCTTTTCAGGGCATATATAATTAAAACAAGCTTCAGAGTTGAAGAGGCACTTACTCAACAGTGGAGCACAAAGAGCAGGTAACTGCGTTACAGCAGCTGCAGAGCCTGCTGCAGTTCTGGCAGACGAACTTGTCGCACTGTGTACACGCCTCCTTGACATCAGCAGTTCTTACACACGACGAACAGGCTTTGGAAACTCCCGCGGGTGGAACTGCGAGGAAAAGACGCGGTTAAGAGGAGACGCACCCGGCGGCAAAAGGGAGGCGGCGCCTCCCCGCAGCGCTCCCGCGGCGGGCGGCAGCACCGGGCGGAGCCGGGCCCGCCGCTCACGGCTTTCTTGGTTCTTCCTCTGCTCAGCGGCAGGGCCGCTAAGAGATTCCCGAGCGGGCCACAGGCGCGACAGTTCCCAAATCCGTCAGTGAGGCTCAGCGCTTCCTTAGAAAAAGGCAGTAGAGAAGGACTGAGGGGACACAGAGACACCCCCCGCCGCCCCGCCGAGGTGTGCCAGGGCCCGCAGCCCGCCCCACGCCCCGGCGCAGGCCGCCCCGGCCCACTCACCCTTCTCCGTGGCGTCGGGCCGCCTCCGCAGCCTCCCGTCGTGGCCGATGAGCAGCTGCCCGCTCCAGCGGCGCCCGGCGCTGCCCTCCCGGGCCTCCCCGGCCGCCTCCGGCGAGCGGCTGGCGGCGGGGCCGGCGCCCTCCATGCACGCCTGGGCGCCCCTGAAGAGCAGCCGCCGGGTCCTCTCTGCCGGCGGGAGGGGAGAGGAGAGTTAATGGCGGCTCCCGCCGCCCCGGCGGAGCGGCCGCCGTGAGGCAGAGGCGGCTGAGGGAGGCCTGCGGCGCCGGCCCCGGCGCTTCCCCCCCGCCCGCCCCGCCTCACCGAACACCTCCCGGCGGTACTCCTCGCCCCGCACGCCGCGGCTCAGCTCCCGGAGCCCCACGCGTGTTTTCAGCTGGAGCGGGGCCGCCTCCCCGAAGGGGCAGGAGCGCTTCGGCATGGCGGGCCCGGCCAGGCCAGGCGCCGCCTCCACCGGGCGGCCTCTCCCCGCGGCGGGGCGGGCGGGGGCGGCCGCGCCTCAGGCCCGGCCCCGGCCCCGGCCCCGGCGCCGGCCGAGCGTCCCCTCCCCGCCCCGGCCCCGGCGGCTGAAGCCGTCTCCTCCGTGAGTCCTCGGTGTAAAGGACCCGCAGGACAAAGCGAAACAGGGCTTTGAAACGCGGGTTTGTCAATAAACCCTCTTTTCCCCATTAGCCTCTTCCTTCCCGCAATTCCTGCGGGTTACCTTTGTGTTCCGGCTCAGGTAGTTCTTCCTAGAACGTAAACCGCCTGCCAGAGTTGCAGCTGTCTAAATGCTGTAGAACCAACAAAAATGTGCACAAGTGCAAGAATTCGCTTTTTTTGAAGCCAACAAGGAGGCTGGAGAACCTCAGTCTGGCCAAGGGCGCTCCTCGGCACTCGTGGGGCTCCGTGGGGTTTCGGGGACTGATCCTCGGTTTCAAGTAAATCATGGAACCCCCCGAGACTTTCTGCTGTCATTGTGTGACAGGGAATTACTACCGTTTACAGGTAAGCTGTCTAGAGCATCTGTCTAGGTGTCATTTCATGGATTAAAAGCATCGCGTTAAACGCCAAGTAGCCGTCAGTCTGGTTACTATGTATATTTTGAAAATACATTGTTTTCCTCAGGGCAAACAAGACCCTTGAAACTCCTGTTGGTGCTCCTGGCACAGTGTCATTCGAAGAACCTAAACAGTCACGACAGTTGTATTTCTTCCAGAGAGGTTTCTGGATTCAAACCTTCACCTATGTGCGGAAGGATCCTGGACAAAAACACAGCCAAGGATAGGAGTGATTTTTCCATCAATGAACACCAAAACCACGCTTCCACTGGCTGCTGAACTGCTATTAGGCTGCTGGTACGACCGCACTGATTTCATACAGGTTAATGTGATTTTTCTTTTGTAGAGCTGATCAGCCCAGCCTTGTGGTCTGTGGAGTGGAACCTATGGTTGTAATGCACAGTAATTCACAAAAAGCCCTTCTGAGCTGGAAAGTCTGACTCCTGCCACGTTTTCTTTAGCTGTGAAGATTTCTACTTCGGCTTTTTCTGCAAGTACTTGCAAATGCGTGCTTAAAGATGTTCAGCAGACAATCTTCCACCACACATTGAAAACTCATGGTCTTTTCTTTCTCTCTAAGGAAATTTCTTTGTAAATATTAATTAGATATACACTCCAATGTCCCTGAAGCTCTCTGGGGAATATGGGTGAAACAGAATGTAATCCCAGTCGGACGGAGCCCTGTCAGGACAGAGGGCAGCAGATCACACATGTTTCATTAAAATAGCATAAGGTAAGCGTGAATGGAACTGTCTGAGAACTGGATGAATACAAAGAAAAAAATTTAAAAGCACTGTTCTGCTTGTGAAGGAGGAGTGCTCTGAAACACCGATCTCAGAATACAAAGTAGATTTGAAAGCGAGCAGCGCGTGCTGCAGCAGTGCTGCTGGTGCTGTGACCAAAGGGTAAATTTAAGGCACTTTCCCTGAGGGCTGATGACATTTGGCGGGTGCCACCGCCACCTCACCGCAGGGCTGATGCAGAAATTGTCTGTTGCAGCTATCTGAGTCAGCCTCAGGTGGTGACATCTCTTAATTGCTTGCAAGCCTCAACCTCAACAACAAGTTACTGATCAGCTATTGCCTATTTGTAAGCTATAAAGGCAAAATACTTCTGTCTAGCCTGTACCAACGTACCTTAGCATCCTGCAGGAGGGAAATAGTTCATTTGCCAGTCTGTTGACTGGTTACCCAACAGAATGATTCTGAGTGTTTTATTGGTTTTGTAGCAGTAAGCCTTGAGGAAGATCCACTGTAGATTTGGAAGTAGAAGAAAGGCTGAGATCTGATCTGGCAAAGCTTGTTGGCATTGAGCATTCATGAAAATGAATGCTGACAATTTCCCAGGTTAGTTAATGAGACTGTTTGTTATGTTACACAGCTTCCGAATACGGAAAAAAACAGCCTAAACAAATCCCAAACCGTTAATGGTAATTGTGAAATACAATGATTTTGATTTATCCCTGAAAATGTGTTTGTGAAAAAAAAAAAGCAGAGAATAAAAATGACAGTCATTTTCTTGTTGTTTTGCTTCTCCTGTGCCTGTGTGAATATTACAGACGAATGGCCTGGTTGATAGCTTTGTCACTTACAAAACAAAGAAAAATCGTGTTTCATTTTTTTTCCAATAGTTTTCATTTCCAGTAAGCAATTTTAAAGAGCAAAATGGACTGGATTATGCTTGCTCTGAGGCCATCTCTCCTATTATTCTACTCCTACTGGTGCTTTGACAAAGTCAGGGCAGACACGGAAGGACTCCGGCCATGGTTGACCTTCATAGCGTCTAGCAGTTTAGAGGTCAGAAATCTTCTGAGCCAAAATTTCCATCTGGATCTTAATGTTTAATAGTTGTCAGTAGGCCCACTCTTCATGAATTTGTCCAGTCCCCTTCTCAAAACTGGTAAAGTTTAATTTCTTGTTTTGTCTCGCAAGGTCTATAACGTAGCAATATATTATTTAAAAAAAAAAAAAATCCTTCATTTGGTTTGTTTTCAGTTTGCCACCTGTTAATTTCCTTGGGTGTCTCCTATGCCTGGTGTTATAAAAAATAATGCATTCCCTATTGACTGTCTGCATAACATCCACAACTACAAAGATGCCTGCCCTATCATCCTCCTTCATCTTTTATTGAAGCCAAAATATTTTGTCACGTTGAAGCACTGCTTTGCAGTGTGACCCAATCCACAACACCTGTGCTACATCCTGATGCACAGCACGGGAAGCCTCGAACGGGCACTGCTGCTCTGGAGAGGGACTGGAGTGTGTGGGGAGGGAGCCCCGGCTGCCCCAAGAGCTCGGGGAGGGAGGGGATCCCCGGGTGCCCCAAGAGCTCGGGGCAGCAGGGGCAAGGTGGCCAAGTGCACCCAGCATACCTCAGCTGCAGGGTACAGACTGCATGAGATGTCCTCCTACGAGGACAGGCTGAGAGAGTTGGGGTTGCTCAGCCTGGAGAAGAGAAGGCTGCAGGGAGACCTTATTGGGGCCTTTCAGTACCTAAGGGGGGACTATAGGATTGCCCATCGGGCAGGATGTGACAGGACAAGGGGTAATGGTTTTAAACTAAAGGAGGGTAGATTTAGACTGGATATAAGGAAAAAATCTTTTACAACGAGGGTGATGAAACACTGGCACAGGTTTCTCAGAGAGGTAGCAGATGCCCCATCCCTGGAAACACTCAAGGTCAGGTTGGACGGGGCTCTGAGCAATCTGATCTAGTTGAAGATGTCCCTGCTCACTGCAGGGGGGTTGGACTGGATGACCTCTAAAGGTCCCTTCCAACCCAAACCATTCTATGATTCCATGATTCTATGATTCCTTTGTCGTACCTCTCACAGCCTCTAATGTCCTTCCTGAAGCTGGGTGGCCAGTGCACCAGCTGTGGGCATGCGATGCATCTGGACAGCATAAATCTAAAGAAGTTTTCTTCTTGGTCCCTTGCCTAATAATTCCTAACATCTGATTTGTCATTTTGATTACTACCGAAGTACCAAACTGGTGCTTTTAGGGAACTATTCATAAATGGCTCGCAGCATCACTCCCCTGAGTGCCAATCTCTTCATTCAGAACCCATCATTCTATGGATAGAACTGAGGTTATTTTTCCCCCATGTGTGTTAGTGCGTACGTACTGACACTGCCAACTTATTGCCTGTTTGGTACAGTGAGAGCCTCGAAAATACACAGCTGTAGCTCTTCCCAGTTGGCTTTTAGATTTGACTTTTAACAAGAATGCAGCAAACACTGATACCTCACTGCTCATCTCCCTTCCTCAGGGTACTTATAAATACATTGAATTGCCAGAAGCTTCCTCAGATTTACTGATACACAGTCCTCAGGATTACACTGATCCCATTGTAAAAATTGGCATCAAATTCCTTTTGCACCAAGAACAATTTAATTAAATATATCACATTCAGACCTGAATGACGATAGACTTTGCCTACAAAATGTGTTGTTTAGATTTTAAATACTCCAGTCAGTAAGCAATGACAGATTTTAAGACTTTCGTTTCTGATCCATCTGTAAGACGGCCGTGATAAATGTTTGCCTGTCAGCCAATGCTTCCAACTACTCCAAAATATAATCAGAAATAAACAGGTAGACAGAAATAAAAACCACAGATGGTGTAAATCATAGGCATTGCAAATCGAGACTGGATGCTTTCTGAAAAGGAAAAGAAATTACAAAGCTGGAAAAGAGCAAATTGAGGAAAATTCTGCCTTCTGTTTTAGGCAGGGTCAGACAAAATACCCACAATGGCTGATTTGGCTTTGTGAATCTACTTATTCATCAGTCTTGCTTCTTCCTGTCTACGCCTTGTTTTGCAAACGACCTTTATCCATTTACTGTTACAAGTGTCCTGTTTTAGGGACAGGTGGCAGGTAAATAGCAATCCAGAAGATTCTATTAGCTTGTAAACTGTTCCAAATACCTACTACCAGGTCTACAAAAACCTACTAAAAATAGGTTCCCATAAGCAGTAGAGGACCTTAAAAATATGTCATCCTTCTCTTTAAAATCAGTTTCCTTGATGATTCTTCTCAGTTTGTACTGATATAAAAAGAGTGTATGTTGGCCAACTCACTGGCTCTTTTCTAATGTCTTAATGTAAAACAGTGAAAGCAATATTCTGGAAATTCTTCTGAGTGGAATGTATATGACAGTAGCTGATGTAGCTGGCCGCCCACCAGCACGCAGCCTGTGTTAAGTCGGCCGGACACACCCTCTGTTAGGACTGAAATAAAGCGCAGCACCCCACGCACTCAGTCCCACCGAACTCTTCTTTCTGTGCTCTGCAACGTGGATTCAAAGATTAAAAAAAAAAAAACAAACCTCCTTGGATAAACCTGCTTTTACTAGAATGGCTCGGGGCCATTTCCTTTCTTCTTTACCCTTTTCTTTCCGTGTCCTATCGTAGCAAGTCAGCCTTAACAGACAACATGTTTACAACTCGGATCAAAGGGCTACACCCAGTTCAGACATTACCTGTTCGCAAGTGCATGTCATTTTACTATGACTCGTTAGCAACAGAGTTCGTGCCCTCATCTTGATGAGTTGGTTTGTGCATCAAAAAACGTTTGATAAGCCAGTGATATGCAGGATTAAGGGCTGGCTCTTGAAGTATGCTGCTGTTAAGCCAAGGTTCTGCCATCTTGGAATAGCAGCCAGTACTCGCTCTTAAATTAGCATGGGATGGTTGAATTTCATAGCACGTTACTATTCTGCCAGCTCTGAGAGACACCAGTTCGGCTCAGTAGATCAAAACACTCGAAGGACCCACTTACACCAGAGGGCACTCTCAAGACTGGAAATTGTTATTGCTGTTGCAAAGACGTTACTGCTTGGCCGACTGCGATGTGCAGGGTTTACAAAGGGGCTGCTTTCCCCAGGTTTTTTTTCACAGTTTTTCCTGGCCTTTCCAGTTGTGTGCCTTCATTTCTGCTGCACACAGTTTCCTTTTATTTTGCCTTTCTAGATTATTTTATCAAGAAAAAAGAAAACTGAGCTCTGACAGTGATAACTGCCATTACTGACCTAACGTGGTGCCACAGTGTTCCGATTTCTTCCTCTACAGGCGACAATGTTTTTCATTTAATACTGGGTGGTTGTCCTAAGAATTCTTTAAATCTGTGTCCAAATGGTGCTATTCCATTATTCTGTATGGATTTACCTGGGAGAGGCTACAGGCACCTCTGCCCTTTCACTAGCCCCACACGGTACGAAACATCCTCTCCCTCACACTGCGTGGGAAGGGCTAGGCAAAACCTTCCTCCCTCCACACTGCAGCTGCATCCAGCCCTGGTCTTGTTATTTTGTTGTGGAAATGAGTGCTTGCTTCAAGACATCTTTGTATATTGTGCCTCACATTCTTGCCTTTACCCACTCCCTGAAGCAGCCGGAATAACCCAGGGTCCATCCATTCAGCTCGAAGGGACTGCATCAGCACATGCTGGCAAAAAACCTGGCTCTCGGCCCTCACCATGTCTAACAAGCGATTCCCCAGCAGCAGCCCACAAAGTGTGTTTATTTTAAATATGTGTGGCTGTATTGTCAATCCTGGATAGAGAACATCTCTGTCCAGAAAACAGAAGCTGCACAGAGTCAAAGCAAGTCCGTGAACGTTGCCAGGATAACGTGCCACAGCTACAGGGACCATCACTAGGGCTAATGTGGCAATTTTCTTAGTACAGCCTTTTAGGTTGAAATCTGTTTACACTGGGAAGTCTTGAAGGCACTCATTCCATCTCTGCTCTCTGCTGAGCAGTTCCTATGAGTGGTGTGATATAAGCCATAAAAGTAATATTCCGTCCTAGGCCCACCATCCAGGGTGCCAATTAATAGAATGAGACTTTTTTGTGCTGCTGGCATGTTTCCCCTGGATGGAAATAATCGATACATTTTGTGTAGGGCTCAGACTTCCATCAGTACCAGCTTTGGTATTTTAATTATGTGATCTGGTGTAAATAAATCTCTAATAGACAAAGTGTCTTATCCCATTTGTAATGCCTTAACTAGCTAACATCTTTTATTCCTTCCATTTGAACTCTTTTTTTGTGTAAAGTGCATTATAACTTCTTCTATATATTTATGCTCAGTATATTCTTGCCGTGAATATGCATTAATCTTTTTTTCTTCTTTTTTTTTTTTTTTTTTCTCTGCATGGGGGTTTCAGAGAAGACATTGATGTGACACAATCATATCTTCTTTTCTTCTGTTGTATCTTTCCTGTCTTCAAGATTTGGAGATCTCCAGATTGATTGAGAAGGTGTTCAGTATTGCCTCTGTTTCTAATACTGATTCTTTATCACTACCTAAACTCAAGGAAGAACTACCTATATATGCAAATATATCACCACTGAAATTGGTGCAAATATAAATCTATAATATTGGCATTGAATAATTGACTGAATAATGGAGCAGAGCAGCCTGATATTCCTCCTAGCTCTTAAAAATTCACAGCCCTCCAGTGTTCATCCCAGACAGCAGTCATTCTTTTTGCTGAGTTCAGCACCCAGCACATGAGCTTGCTGCTGTTTTATTCCAACTTCAGTTCTTCCAGCAAAGTTGGAGATGTTTCTTTGCCCAGCTTCCTATTTACTTCAGGACCCGATATAGGCAAGTAGAGATCACTGAAGGTATATTCTTATTTTTTCTGCAGATTGTATATACTTAAAATCAGTGGACCAGATCCTCAGGAAATGGGTTTGATGTCTTAGTCACCTTTTCCAGTAATCTTCTTTAGAAGCTATAGATAGAAACTTAATGCTGTTTCAGAAAGGCAAGGCAAACCTTTTGTGAACTTACTCAGTAAATGTCTTCAAACTATATTTTATCTCACACAGATATGATTACAGCCCCATTGGTACAGATATAAACTGCATTACTGAATTCTGAAAGAACAGGTCTCTGAAACTGCAAGGCAGGAAGAAATGCTTCTAATAATATTTCAAGTTGAGTGTGGTATTGTATTATCTGAGAACTGAAAATGTAATACTTTTAAAGGAGGCAGTGAGAAAATTATGCTGACAAGCAGAGGGTTAATAGTCTAGACAGTAGTTTGCAAGACTTCAGCAATGTTTTAAAGGAAAGGTGCACTAAAAACATGGAATTAAATGCAAAATGGGATAAAATGCAAAATGGACTTAAAAAAATAGATGACCCCCTAGTGACTTATCTTTCTTGGATAATAGCTGATTTCATGCACAAAGGAAATGCAGGGGCTATAATCTATTTAGACTTCATTAAGCATTTGATATAGAAACATACAGGGAATAATTACTTATTAGTTAGGGATTGGCATAAAATGAATGAAGAACTGGATAAGGGGAGATGGAATGGCTGATGTTCAACAGCTGTGTCTATATTAGCAAGCAGTACAGCCCTACAGGAACAAGTATGCAAAGTAGCTGGTGCTCAGGACCCAATATCCACACTGCAGGTGGAGAGTTGCTTCTGACCAGCTCTTGTCTGGTCCCATGGACTGAACTCTGATTAGCATCTGGAGCACAGGGGGGGCACTGCTGGAGAGCAACTCTTGTTGAGTTTCATCCGAAAGGAACCCAGTTTCCACGCTGACACTACTCCATAGTGCCAACAAAAATGTGGAACAGTGGTAACAGTGATTGCAGAGCAGGATGAAGCCACCACAAGGGCATGGCCTTGATGGCTGGAACAACTGAAGCTGAAGAAAATTGGAGTATGAAATGCAAAGCTCAAAATTTGAACTATGTTGCCTATTTTTGATGCTATAGGATGCTAACTAAGCAGTAAAGTTGTAACCGTAGTACTGATGTACATGTAACTCTGCACCATAGCTAGTCTTACCTGTAGAAAGGCAGATTCTTGAAACAGGAATGTCACATCATCTCCCTAATTCTCCTTTTCTTCTTTACCCATTACTAAGGACACAAAACGTGCCATTACAATGGATGCCAGTGGACATTTAGCCTGAATCAGCGGTACTACTCACCAGCATGAGTAATGAGAAATACGTTCCCTCAATCTTCTGGCTGTTATCCCCCTGGTATAGCCCAGCAGGCTGTCTCCTTTATTCAAGACGTAAGTGCATCATTGGCTCATATTCACCCTGGCATCTGCTGTAAACCTCAGGTCCTTTTTAGCAGAGCTACTCCTCAGCCAGGTGCTTCCCAGTCTGTGCTGAGACACGGGGAACCCTGCGCTTCTTCCCAAGCTTCATGAGCTTTCTGTTGCGCAGTCCTCAAGCTTATCAAGGTCTTTGCCATTTGTTGTCAGCTGCTCCTGAACTCAGAACTCATCAAAGGACAGGTTTCCATTCATGGCAGAACACTGCGCTATTTTAAGAATCTCTGTGGAAACATAACTCTAAATACAATAGGTTTGTAACTGGGAGTTTCCTCTTCAGAAGCAAAGAACACCATGAAATGCCTTTTTATGACGGTGACTGGTAATATACTGTATTTACCAAGTTTGTCATTTTGCCAGGCTCACCAAAGGTTGACTCCAGCCCCCCTTGCACAGGAGCACCTCCATTTACAGGCCAGCCGGGCTCCCACAAACCTCAGCGGCAAACACCGTTTCCACACATTTGAAGAATTAAGCCCAGTTAGCATTAAAGTTTTGTCTGATGAAGGGGAAGGTGAAGACGCATGCTCACCTCTGCTGAAGGGCATGTATAGTTGACTATGCTCTGAGGTCCTTAAGAAACGCATCTCCAGTGCTTCTGCCCAGGGTGTTTTAAGGATTTCAGCAATAACCCAAACTGTCTGAAGTGCTCCGGCACTTATCAGGCACTGTAAAGGTATCTCCTGAAACCTAACACTGTTGTCTGAGGCACTATTTACAGGCCTGTAATGTAAACTCTGGTGTATGTACTCAACTTCTAAAAGGCAAGGCCTGTCAAAGGAAGGGTACGTTATCTCGAGACTGCAAAAACATTCAAATACGAGTGTTATTTTTTTCCTGACAAAGACATTTCCTTGCCAAAGACATTTTTGTAGACAGTGTTAAAATTTGTAGTGTTTCCAGCCACTGAAGAATGCAGCTGCTGGCCAAAATTTTCTACATTAAAGGAAGCTATAAAATGTATGTGCTTACAGAAGACCTCTCCTGGTTTTTGTTCTGGGTTTTTTTTTTTTTTTTGCTTATTCTTATAGACAGTCTCATAGGGCTGCTGGGCAAATATTTAATGCACAGTCTCTACTCCAGAAACGTACAGATATTAATAACACATGAAGGTATTTTAGAACAACTAATTTCCTGTAAGTATATAAGAGATTAAAAGGCAAAATCTTAAAATCGTTATTTAGACTTGACTTCTTTAATGCCTCACTCTATGGCTAACATCTACACCGATAATTTTTTACTTTAAATTTGAGCAAAATGTAAGAGTTCAGCCAGCCTCATCCGAGAGTAAAGGTGCTCCTTACCAAAGCTCCTTTGTGATGGACCTGTGATTTGGGAAGGAAAGAACTCATTTTTCTTACCTCCCTGAAGCAGGCTGATACGCACCATGAATCCCATGCAGTACTGTGATGGTCGAGCAGGCTCCACGCCTCAGGCACTCTCTTTCTCATTGGCAACGCAGATCTAATAAAAGCATGAAATCAGCACTAACAAACTCACTAAAATTAGTGGCCAACAAATCCACAGGCTGCTCCCTTGATACAAGGCTTATACCACAAACAGGGACTTCTAAAGATAAGATGGTTGGAGCTGGATTTTCTCTCTTGCCTGATGCTTAGTTAAAAGTGTGAAGGCAGCTCATCCTTTTTACAAACATCCAGCGCTTGAAACCAGCTCTCTGATGGATATGAAACGTTACTGTGAAGGAAGCTGGGCCAATTCCATGAGGAAAAAGCAGCAGGCTAAGGCTTGACCCCATGTAAAGTATTACTAGAAGAGGGTAGGGGCAGGAAAGTCATCTATTAACTGCAGCTCTCCAGAGGCAAGTTGGTCACGTTGTTCCCATTTTTACCTGGCAGGGAGGTAGGAAACAAAATTGAGTCCTAAGACTCAGCTCTCCAGCTAACAGCCAACAGATGGACTGGTAAAAAAAGTGTTTTCCCAGTGGGTAATTTCAGCAAAGAGAAACTCCCTCAGTTTTGAGTTTTGGTTGTTTTTTTTTTTTTTTTGCCTTGGGCATTGCCAGTGTCACATGGAGTTAGATGAAACTGCTTCAGATGCTTCGGCTACCAAAGACCATTCTACGTGGATTTATATATTTATAACGGATGCAAAGGAAATGAAGAAACATTAGTTAATTAGCAGAACAGTTCTCATACAGCTCTCAGACACTGCCCTGAACTGTGTACTAACCCGCTGTCATTTACTGGACAGGTGACTCACCTGCTGTTCCAGACTTCTTCTAAAAGAGACAAGAAAAAGAGTGAGTTCTAAAAAGGCTTCTGAAAGCCCTAACAGTACTTGTCTGAAGCCCTCCCACATTTTAGAGGTGATAATTATGTTACCTGGGCCAATATCTACCTTTCCACTCTAGCCCAGTGCTGTTGATAAAGAGCTATATGGAGTTCACGTCAGTTGCTCTGCACCAGCTGGTACAGCAAGAACATTTTTGCATCAATTAGGAAATGCTTTTTTTCTTCATAAAATCATTATTCACTCAGGTGAGCTAACTAAAGATGACTAACCACGGATCCCCGATGGTAAAGGTGGATCCCTGCTCAGTTTGTAGGTGGGAAAGTGTGACAAAGTTTATAGAATATGTAAAAAAAAGACCAAACACTGAGAACCTGTAGGCTGAAAGAAAATATCCATTCATTCAGTAATACTGCTAGTTATTTTTTAAAATCCATGAAATATTAAACCTGGCTTTCGTATGAAGTATATTGTGTTTAAAAAAAAAAAAAAAAGAGAGAGAAACAGACACTGAACACTTATTTTAAATTGGTTTTAATGCGTCTTTCAGGACAAAATAAACAGGTGTGGATCCAAAATTCATCTGAAAAAAGTCTGCATAAGGTGCAAGTATAGTTTGCACATTGCTATGGTAATGCTTAATTTTGTTTATAAAGTGCATTATGCCAGAAGTAAGACCATATATAGCCAAATTAAAAATTACAAAAGCCTCAAAATCCTATACTGCATGTGCTAGGGAGCATCCACCTGACTATGAAGGCCATATGGAAAGGGTAAATGTGAGAAAATATGTCAAATACATTAATGGTGCATGAGTGAATCAGTAATTGCTACTTTTAAAAAACTATGATCTTTACACAAATGATGCCATTTTGGTAGATGTTTACCCTTATTCTTCCATCCAGATATCTAACAGGATGATGCATCAACGCGTTTTAGTCATTATTATTGCATTTGGCTGGGGAGAAAGAAGAAATTAAATTCATCACAGTGATTGTTATTAAAATGAAATTCCAAACAATACAAAATAATACACAAGGGAAACAGCCAAAATGAAAGCAAATTTACATTAAAATGTTCTTATTAAGCATTGTGTCACCAGCAGATTAAAGAGCTTTTCGATAAAAGCCTGAACTTATTCACATTTAACTCAATGACAACACATAGGAAATTCAATAGGAGCAGAACCTTCATTTAAAAAATCCCTGCTATGAAATGAAATGAAATGAAATGCAATACATTATATTATTTTTACGGTAACAGAGTAAGTCATGGGATAATTGCCTATTACATCATGCCCACTGACAATATCACTGGGTTTTTGATGAATCCTTGAATGCAAAGACAGGCAATGTAGATCTAACGGAGACTTAATGGAAAATAAAAAGGTGAACAAGAGAAAGTAATCCTGGGAAAATCAAACTACAAAACCTAATTTTTTCCATAGGCCAAATACTTCATTCAGAGTTGATCATTTAAGCCAGTTACTCAGCACACCGAGTGGCTTGTTAGTCACTGTGGACTCTGCCTATAAATCAACCCAAGCTTAAATATAGCGGCAACCTCCTAACACAAATGCGCTGATGAAGATGAGGCCAAGAAAAGGAGCAGGCCTAGCTCATCCAGCAGGCAAATGTCACAAGGTTAAGC
Organism: Morus bassanus; assembly: GCA_031468815.1. NCBI lineage: Eukaryota > Metazoa > Chordata > Aves > Suliformes > Sulidae > Morus > Morus bassanus. The sequence continues at coordinate 10,764,314 of CM062572.1, forward strand.
CATGTGAAAACAAAACTTAATTACTGTATCTCCAAGCGTCTTTATGCTTAAATGACCTCATATAAATGAGGCACATTTCACAGTGCTTGTAATAATTAGCACTTACCAAGCACCTTTCAGAAGTGCTTTGCAAACATTAAACAAGGTCAGAAATCTCATCGCTCTTTCATTAGAACACCCATAAATTTGATGGGGAGAGCTTCCTCGTCAATGTCAGAGCAAGGACTGCAGGGCTCGACCCACCGATCTCCCAAAATCAGTTCAAAAGAGGTGAGGCAGTATCCCTAATTGCCATTTTATGGATTGCAAAACAGTAGCAAGGAGATTAAATGACTTGTCAAACATTGACAAAGGAGTTGTAGCTGAATTCAGGATTCATGGCTTTGGGCTTATTTTTATATATATATATATATATATTTTTTTTAGAGATAAAAAGTATTTGATTGTGGCATAAAGCCACAGTCTGTGATAACTGGGGTACGAAGAGACTGCGCTGCAGCCAGACGGTGTAAGAATTCTGGCCTACAAGCAGCACTAGATCCGTAAACAGTTAAATTTAGTGCTTGCTACATGCTTGTACCGATACTTTCGTAATTGCTTCTTGACACAAATGGGTTTGAACATTAACTGTGATTTAATATTGAGCGAGAAAAGACAAAGGGAATGAGTGTGACACAAGATACTCCAGATGGGTTTTTCCTTTTCCCCATCTCTGATACAAAGAATGTCATTGTTTTGTATCCTTGGGGTTATCATCTCAGAAAAGGGATATTTTCACACACTACGTAATGGCATTACTGGGGTTGTGATGCCATTTCCACAGCCCCTGGGAATGATACAAAAATATTGTTATAGTTCTGAGACATATATAGAAATGGAACATTTACCTGGGAAATTCTGCAGTTAGGGAAACTCCATTTCTAGGGTATTATTTTTTCCTCTACAAGAGGTAGGCCTTTTTTTGAGAGCTCTTGAAGTACAACCATTATAAATTAAAAGATCCACAAAGAAGTCCAAGTGTATTCTTGAAGATTCTGGGACCTCCCCACGGCTTCTGCATGTCCCAACCCTGGCTGCCACATGTCATCCCCTCCTATAAATAGGCATTACATTTTGCTGAGGAAGGTCAAAATGTGTGAGGGGTGTAAATACTGCAGCAGTCATCATTAAGTCATGCATTGATTTATTCTTGGAAACCTAGGAGCTGTGGAAGTGAGTGTGCCTTACAGAGCTGCAAGACCCAAGTTCCTCAACAGATAACTACAGTAAAACTTTGGAAATTACAGTCACCGCATTAGCAGGAAGAAACGTCTCAGGTTCACTGAGAAAAAACAGAGTGCTGTCTCAGCTTCACTCTCCCCGGGTGTTTTGTACCCTGAGGAATCTCCTCCTTCCACCTTCACTCACTCCTTCCCTACTGCATAAAATAAAGACTGCACATCTGACAGGCTCCACAGGGATTGTCTGTTAGTACAGAGGATATCGGAAAGAATTATCAGACAGGTCAACTTTCTCCAGTTTGGCCCCTCTACAGATGTTATCTCAATTACTAGAATAGGCTCTGTCATAAATATACTTTAGCTGTTCTCCGTTCATTTTAGTGGGCTATTAAAAAATAATTATATAAAAATTATAGACAATTGTGTTTGCTTTGCTTTGTGCAGTCAAGAACACCTACCTAACTTCACTGTATTTTAGAAACAGAAAATCTGTATAATCCAACCAATTTAAGTACATGGTATCTGTCTTATTACTGCCAACCCAGATACACAGACATTTTAACATTTGCAGTTGAAGAACAAATCCAAGCTTCACAATTCTAAAGTTACCCAGTAACTACTGGAAAAGGCTTAATACTGGTTTCAGCAAGAAAAAATAAGTCTATATGGATGTAAAATACTTTCAAATAGTAACATGGCTCAAATTTAAAAAAATACTTTTTCCTTATTTTATTAAGAACACTTTTTTGATTTTTTTTAAAATGATGGCCACCACAGAGATTTTACACTGAATTTACTGAGAACTTAAAGATAAATAAAATGTTACGATACAGAATATATGTTTTGTTTCTATTCAATTCCTAGAAGAACGTGTTGGTTTTAAATAGCATCTCCATTTCAAGAGGAAGCAATAAGGAACAGATGAACGCTAAATTGTGCTTCTCATCACTGAAGTTCTTCAATTGTTTAGAATAGCTGGATCATTGACTCTCTTGATTTTCCAACTCCGACCCATTTAACTAGGGAGGAAAACACATCTATTAGAACAATTACCGAGAGCAAATATTATAATCAATGAACTGGAATAATTTTCACCTTTCATCACGCTTCACTACAAACCGGCCAACTTTGTGCTGAAACACAATGCTAGGAAGTTTTACTATCAAAAATCACTTTGCTCCTGCTGCATTACCAGACGAGAAGTGCAATACACTATGAAATAATTATACCACAAGCAGAAAGCATTGCAGATGGAAGGCCTAACAGAAGGTCAAGCATGTTTCCTGCAGGTTTAACTGTTGTTGTCTCGAGTGATAGGGTATCTAGCTAAACCCCTGCAAAGAGGAAGCGAGAGCTCTGCCAGACACTGAAATTCTCTTGATGTGGACCAGGAGATAGTGCCGCAGACATGCTATAATATTGTTAAGTGTAAGGCTGCAATTAAAAACATTATCCAGTGTGAACAGCCACCCCAAATACCATGCTGTAATTGTTCCACTACAGTTTTTACTGCCCACAGATACTACAGAACTGACTGTAGGTAGGTCTCCTTTAGCCATCAAACCCACCAAGGCACCCTGCCTCCACACTGAAAACCAGAGAAATAAAGTAAGGGGAGTTTTATTTACATATCCCATCACCCACACCTGTGTCCACGACTGCACACGAACCAGCCACAGAGTTTCAGGCTCTGCTATCAGATGCTTCCTAATCCATGAACAATACTGGAATTGCCACAGTTGCAACTAGCTCACACTCCCCAGATGTGAACTTTGAGGTGCTTTATGGAAAACAAAAGCACACACAGCAGCTTTCTAAGTTTGCTGCTGTGGAAATTCCCTTTCAAACTCCACCATTCATGCCACACCTAGCTCTTGGCAGCTCTAGAGCTCTAGCAATTAGATTTCAAAAAAACCTGGATGGCTTAACCTTTGGAGACCGATCATGTTAAGATTCTCATTTTTCCAAAGGGACAGAATTGGGCTAAACAATCATGTGTGCATTATGCAACACATCTCCTTATATGGGTAAGGATGGAAGAGGAAAAAAAAAAGAAGGAAAATAAAAAGAAGTCTATGTTCAAACAGGGATGCAGTGCAGGAAGTAAAGTGAAAGGAAGAGATTAGTAAAGGGAGGACACATTAGATTAACTATGCACTGAAGCACGGTGCAGAGATCCCCAAGTTCTCACTGACAGAAGGCAGCAGTTTGCCAAGAACAGTACAGGTTTATCTTGCCTCTGGTTAAACCCTTGTCAGCAGCAGCTTGGAGCTCTCTGCAACTCTGCAGACCTGCCTGCAGAACACCACCCTTTGCTGCTTCTTGGCAAGCTGTCATTTACCATCACCAGCCCAACGACAGGCACTTCCATTGCCTCCTGCCCAAATCAAGCCACTCCTTGACTAACGAATTAAGCACTTTTACAGAGCTGTTCCTGTCTGCTGTGGCATCCTCATATGTACATCCACAGAAAGATTTACCTGGCACTCCAACATGGTTCTCCACACAGCGGATGTAATTCTGGGCCTTGGGTGGGAGGTCCTCCCATTTTCGTGCACCAGTTGTGTCAGTCTTCCACCCAGGCATTGTTTCATACTCTACTTCCACCTTCTGTAGTATCTCCTGATTAGCTGTGGGAGAACAATTTTTATCACAGTTGATTTTAGCTGCTCCACCTCAAAAGAACACACCTATGGCTCTTGACCAACAAAGTCTTCTGACAACATTTAAAATCTGAGAATTACTCCACCCTCCCAGTACTCCTACTGGTTGGTTAATTCATTTATTCTTAATTTAGATTAATTTCTGTTACTTAGGAAGATAACTCTGATTCAAGAGGATCCAGTAATCCAGTTTCCTCTTGTCAAAACCTTAGGATGCACTCCGTGTTTTCAGAAGACAACAGTAGTATTTTTAAGGAAACAAATTATTTGAAGTTTACAGTAGTTCCATTTTCTGATTCAGATTTGCACATAATAAAATAGAAGTCCTCCTGCAGATGAGGCAAGACTTTCTCAAAAATTTTTACCTTCATGGAACAGGGTTAAATCAGGCTTGCTATAAAAACTTAGATGTCCGCAAGCCTTTCACCCACTGTGCTACTGTCCACAGCCAGGAACTACCATCTGCAGTGGAAAAGCTGGCTGCTGCCAGCCCTCCTCATGCTTCCAGAAGCCCCTACCTCAACAGAACAAACCCCATGTCTTGGCATAGGCTGTTATCGGTATCTTGAAAACATCATTAATGTATGAAAATTACATATTATTACATCTTAAAAGTTTTAACACAAAGCATATTCATAAGGGAATGTATATTTTTATTAACCGCAATGTTATTGCTGTTCATTAAAGTTATATGATGGTAGCCCAGAAGCAGCTTTGTTCTGCTTGTACCCATCTCACTCTGGCACAGCTTAAGCACTGATTTTATTTTTACTTTACTTCCTTAAAGGCATTAAATTGCCAATGATGCCAATGTCACAGTCACTGACTTGAATCTTGCTGACTTTCAGACCCCTTATGTTGTCAATAAAAAAATCTAATGGAACAAAACATAGAAGCCCTAACACAAGACTGTATTTGCTGTGAACTTCTCATCATACATATAGACACAAGGTGACTATTAAATGCTAATATACTGATACAGTAGTCTTTATACTGATATCCCAGTTCTGCAAATCTCTACAGAAGGTCTAGTGAAAAAGAAATCAAGCCTGATTTTAAAAAGTAAATAGTCTTTCCCAACAGGTATGACTTAACAGGCAGGAAGGAGAAAAATGAAAATAGAGATTTAACAACATACCTGGAAAATATGGAATTCTTTTTCCACCCAATTTATAAGCAACACCAATTTTAATCTCATCAAGGACATCAAGAATATCCAGTTTTGTTAATGCCAAACTGTATAGAAAAACATGGGTTAGAGTTACACACATGATGAATCTCCTCTGTAATACTTTCCACCTCTTTTTTTTTTTTTTCCCTAGTTTTGTATTCACAAATCCAGCTCGGGCAACCCGGCAAGCAGAAATACACAAATATATTAAACTATGAACACATTGTTAATTGAATTCATGCCTCTCAGATGAATACATGACTGAGTTACTAAGACACGTTTCCAAATGCTTGGCTGCTCATACAGGTGCACAGTGTTCAGTTCAGCCTGTGAAAATGCAAGCTGACTATGTAAAGTGGCACTTACTGGGCTTGATTTGGGTATGTATGACAGCATGTCACTTTACGTCACTACAAGTGATTATTTCTGTTATTCCTACTGATTCACAATAACTCTAACACAGACTTATTTACTAAATTACACTTTTAAAACAGACTTCACAAGCATAACCTGGCTACTAAAATCACACACACAGTTCAGCAGGAAAGATCCCAGTCTGACTTTCAGTGCCCAGGCTATGCTATCAGGGTTGTCAGTTTAATGAACCTTTCTCATCTTTTGAATGAACACACTGGGACACAAAAATGGAACCTCAAGAAGATGCCGTAATATTCACTGGTCAGAATAAAAGTGCATTCTAAAAGTAGTCAAATTCTCTAGAAGCAATATGCCAGACGTTGCTTGGTAAAAATACGAGTAGCTAAGGATTTAGACAGTTATGTGCACAATAGCCCATGCTATATGTGCTCAGTAAGTATATGATGAATGCAACGATTAAATTAAAAGACCTTTTGGGAAAGAAGAAGCATAGAGCCAGTTCTTCAACTTTTTTGAAGTTTTTATCTCCCCATGTTTTTAACTGTCACAGTTATCAGAGATGAGATAGTTTTGTTGATAGACTTGCAGTAATTGTATAGAACTGAAATGGTAGGAAACATAGCACCTTCCTAATACTATTTCCACATAAACTACAGCTGTGTAAGTTAAAGCAAAATATAAATTCAAGTAAAAAAAAAAATATTTAAAACCCCATTCTGATTAATTCATGAACAAAGATCATTGTTCATTTGTAACATTAGTAGCATAAACAATATTAAGTTAAGTCTCAGTTTATAAGATATTAAAATGCCTGGGGTCACGTGTTTGCATATATGAACAAGTCTGCCTGCATGCATGAGTAAGTCTACACATTATACGAACAAAACTGTAATGAAACTTTTGCAACTTTTCCTGAAAATGCAGACTGGTAATTAGTTATAAATTAATGGCTTGTGATAGTTACTAGCATTTTAGCATTAGCCATAAGCTAGCTTGATGGCATTATGGTCTTGAACAGTTCCTTTAAACAGCCACTTTAATTTCCTTTAAAATTTAATATATATTTTGAATTATAAAATAATTTATCACCAAGTAAGTTGCTCAGTCCCAAAGAAAATAAAACTCAGCCCATTAAAAGCAGAATTTATAATACAGTATTAGACCACATCTTTGTAAATAAATTATCCTGTCAGGACTGGAATGAAAGCTGTGCCAGTTGCTGTACACTTTGTGTCATCCCCCTTATTTCACTTCAAGAGGTAGTGTTTCCAAATGATACAGAATTGGTCCTACAAGTATGATCCACTAGAGTCAACCAAAGCTCAAAAACATTGGGTTTCAGATCACTCATAAGTCAGTATGAAAGTACTGGATCAAGAACACTGGAGCAAACCGTTAGAAAACTGGTATTTTGATCAAATCTACATTGGCCATCTGATATAAGCAAAGCAAACACATATAAAAAAAAGCACCACTATGATGTTGTAAAATCACTTGATTTGAAAAAAAAAAGACAAAGGAATTAGATTATTATTATCATTAAGACAATTCTCAGTTGCCCATTGTGAATTACTTTATTGCTTAAAACGTAACACTTTACTGGACTTATATTAATGTTACCTACATATTTATTCTGCGAAGCACAAAATTATCACTTCCAAATGTAGCGCAAAATCTGTGATGCTTACGCAGTGAATCCGTTGATCATATGAGCATATTTCAAAATGACAAGATCTAACCAGCCACAGCGTCTCTTTCTGCCTGTAGTTACTCCCCATTCGTGGCCACGGGACTGTAAAAGATCTCCAATTTCCTAAAAGAAGACAGAAAAAATGCTGATGGTATTTCACTGAAAAATAGCAGGGAAACAAATATAAACAAATACAGACAAATAGCAAGAAAAACATAGTTACTCAATTCCAAGGCTTTTTTGTAGGAAAAAAAGAAAAAAGTCATTGTTTTAGTAGGAGGGAACTAAGGTAGAGGATAAAGCCCCTTGTATTTCAATCACTACCATTTCCAAAAAACGTATTTAATATGACTGTTTCATGTTCCAAGGAGACACTTTTTCCTTCTTCATCTGATAGAAAGATTTCCTTGACAATTCAGCCCTGGTCTTCATTTTGTTTGTATTTACTTTCTTCATACGGTCTTTTGGCATCTATTGTTTTTGGGGGCAAGACTAAATGCTTGGGACAAGATCAACGCTTGTACAATGTCTAGGTCAATGGACTCCTTGACCGTGCCTAAGGGTCCTAGGTTCTATCACAGTATGAGACTGCCAACTGTCCCCTTCAGGCTGGCAGTGTTTATAATGTGTTAAAAATGAAGAAGAAAGAAAGTTTACGCTCATGATTCCTAAAACTAAAGGACATCACCAACTCATTTGAGCCATCACAGAGAGGATTTTAATGACCAAATCCTTAAATTAGATTCGGATCACTGACCTAGAGATTGCTGCGTGCATAGCTCATAATCAATACCTTGAGCTTTCTAGTTTCTTGGTAATGAAAATACAACAGACAGTTTAAACGAATCAAAATATCTCCCCTTCTTCTTATTGATCAATTTGTGCATGACTGGCTGATGCACACACCACATTTATTCTATAATCACAGAGAACACCGGCTGTTAAGCATAGAAGTTGTATCTTGTAATTTAAGCTTTCCTGTGGTACACTGACAGTTCTAGTCTACCACAAACTCTCACCACTGAAATGCACCTAACGATATTACAGAAAATGATGAAATCTCTTTTCACATCATTCATTACAACAGAAGTGTGGTCACTGTAATACAACATCATCACACTCATGTTTCTCTCCTCTGAAGAAAAATACCTTAAATTTATAAGGTAATTCTCCTCTCTCCGTGAGTGCAATTGTTTGGCATTATTAGTATGGTGCTTATTTATCGTTGGTATACCCTTACCCCATTCCACTGACCTTATTTTTTTGACAACTGTATATATTGCATTTTGTAATGGTAAACCTACATTAATCTGCTCAGTGGGGAAGGCTCCAATTCCCACCCGAGTAGTGTATGCCTTCACCACACCATACACATCACCGACATGCTGGGGAGGAACACCAAGCCCGGTGCATACACCGCCTACAGTGCAGTTCGATGAAGTCACGAAAGGATACGTGCCTGTCAGAAAAACACAACAGCAGTGATAAGAAACAAAGACTGACTTTCTGTTACGAGTTGAAAGAGATTTTCACCCATATGTTTGGCTTTAAAGCTAAACCGAAATAGCAGCCAAAGAGCTGGGCAAATTATTCTTACTACATGTCCCCATTTTGCTTTTAAGAGAACACATTAAGCTATTCTTCCCCAAATGGCTTCCTCCTGTAATGAATAATATGTATTTAGATTTTTAAAGCTCCACAGAAACCCCTCAAAATGAAGGATTTTTTTCCACGCAAATAGCTGACTTATCCTGGCAATTTGTGTAAGCATATTATTAGTGCGCAAGAAGTACACACAGACAAGTTATACTACTTTCTTATACTTAAGGAGGTACCCAGTATGTGTGATCTGTTCCAGTGTGTAAGCTTTTCTGCATTCATCCTTTGCAGCTTTCACTGAGGATTGCCCACATGGGAGAAATTTAAAAGCATCTCAGTACTACTTCCATTAGGCACTGGATCTATTATAGGATGCTGCTGCTGTGTAAAGCTTTTTTCACTGTCCTGTGTATCACAGAAAGTATTTCCGCGACATCCAAGGAGAGCCTGGTGTAAAGGTCACAGTCTGACATTCCCAGTGCTCCACACAAATAGCTCTGAATATCTGCAACAGATTTTCTAAGTCTTAAGAGATAATTCATGATCTCTACACTGTGACTCTGGATCGGAGCATCTCTCCAGTTCTTCATTTCATCTTCATGGAGACCTAAGTGGTTTAATTAGACTTTTGGTAAGAGAGCAGAGACCAACGGAAGAAGCTAGACTGGTAAAGGTTATATGCACCAGTTTAATCTTCCCTCCACTGCAGAGGAATTATCTCAGCAGCACCGCAGCGGCTGCCTGGAATGTATAGCAATGTGCACACACATTTAGAAGTAATAAAGACAGGAATATCTGGACTGAAATTTCAATGCCACTGGAATAAACTTCAGTAAAAAAAAAAATAAATCAATATTTAAACCCTAAGCACTTACTCCTGTTAATGATACAATCTCTGGCTTACTGTGCTTTACTTTTGGGAGATCTGTTCCTATTAAAGGAAAGACTGTTTTGTTTCTCTATTTTCCTGCTATTTGCAAAGCTGATATAAACACAAATCAAAATAAAACTAATCTCTTAGGAGTTAAATTGAGTTTAGAATTTAACTCACCAAAGTCAATATCAAGTAATGCTGCATTGGCTCCTTCAACAAGAATCTTCTTTGGGGAGCCGTGAAGAGCTTCATACATAAAATACACACCATCTCGAACCATGGGTCTTATTTTTTCAGCATATCCCTGCAAATTTGAGTAGAAATATCAGCTTCTCCAGACAACAGGTGGAAGCAGGGAACACTGTGTTCACTTTTGAAACATGAAACATACAGATAACCCTAACAGGCCAGCTTCAGTAACTGTGTTTTACCTGAAAAATACAACCATTAGCTTTTATTCCATTGAAAACAAATCAATGTTTTGAACCACTCACATAAGAAAACATGACTTGTTATGGCATTAGAATGCCATAATTTCTGTACCATTTCAATTCTCAAAGATGTTGTATACCTACCTCATTTTGTTGACACAGTGTCTACAGAGTTTGTCTATAGTCTAGACACACTGAGAGTGGGATTTAGAAATAGTGCAAGCTCCAAAAGAAAAAAACCCCACTACTCACGAATATTAAAAAATATCTTTAAAGGTAGGGTGTCAGCTCTGAACAAGTACCAGACAAAACTTGGAAAAGGTCAGAGATTTTTGTAGCATCCTCTTTTCTTACATATTCATGAAAGAAGATATTTTACCAGTGGCTCTTCTGAATTTATTTATAAAAAGACATTTTTCTTGTAACACCAGGATCTTGAAACACAGCTTCCACAAACAATTCTTCAGTAAGCATGGAAGTCTCTCAGACAGACTAGATCAGTCATGGCTGGAGACTGTTAACTTCAAGTGTCACCCGGGGTTCTCTTGGCTACTTCAATACAACAGTTATTTTATGTCAAAAAAGTAAAATATTATAGGAGAATTAAATCATCCACAAAATTTATTTTAATGCCCACAATAAGAGAACATTCTATTACAAAGCACAGCTACTGCTTAGTAAAGGGTTTTATAATAACGAAGATATGCATTTTTCATTTAAATGAATTAATTTGTTTAATAAATAGTAGTTCTGGTACACTTAATTTTTTTTTTTTTAACTAAAATAAATATTCCTGTTTTCTTCTATACTATCCCTGAAACTGAACAAATACTACAAGTATGAAATCCTTACCTTCAGCTTTTTCAATTGTCCTTCTATATCTATTTCCAGTGTGGGAAACATTGACTTGTATTGTTGTGCCAGGTTTTTAAATCTGTAAAATATTGAAATTGTATCCATGAAGAATACTCTTTGAGTTACTGTTCATAGAACTTTTGGCAAGAGCTCAGCTTGCATTATACACACTATATACTGAGAGCTATAGGGAGAAAATACCCAGAACTTCGCTACCCCAACCAGTGCATTACCCAACATACAAAATTACATTTTAAATGATGTGAAGTACAGGAAATATACACACACATTCTTTCCAGTTTTCTTCTCCTTCTAAACAATTTATATACAAAATTCAGACACGTATTTAAAAATGTCTCTTTAAAAGCCAAAATGTATCACACTTTAACATAATATTTAGAAATGAAAATAGCTGTACCTTGAAGAAAATTCATCAAAGTCAGAAAGGAGGTCACAAATTCGAAGGCCTGTTCGTGCAGCTTTGGAAGAATATGTTGGTCCAATCCCCTTCTTTGTTGTGCCAATACTAATTAAAAAGAAACCCCCCAAACATGTAAAAATATATGCAAAAATTGCTTTATGCTAAGTAATTTTGTTAAAGCTCTTCAATATACCATATACTGGGCAGAAGATCTGAGACAAAGAAAAGACTAAAGTTCTATAATAATAAATATATAGCAACTTTCATGCTTCAGTGGATTTACAAAAACATTGCTAATATTCACAGTATGCAGTAAAGCACTAGGCCTTGAGTCTGGCTGAGACAAGCTTAGTTGAAACTATGTGAGTATATACATATACTATACAGTAATAATGGTTACTATACTGTCATGCGGTACTACTACATTCCTTACCACAAAAAATAGGAAACAAACGTCATTCTCACATTTTCACAGTTGCGGCACTGTCTATAGCTGTGAACAATAACCAGTTCTGTGAGCGATCAAACAGGCTTCCTATGGCTTTGACATTATTCATACCATCTCTGTCCCTATGAACTGTTGCTGCAGACTTTACCTTGATGAGGATAAAAATGAAACTGTTTCCCTACCCGCATGCCTATTTTAACATGCATTTTAGAAATACAGTAATTTTGAGATCTCTATTAGTGTGTTAAGTTTGGCTGAAATTGTCCAATGGGATCAAAAACTAATAGACAGAGAGAAAAATACAGTGTGTTCACATAAACCTTTGTTCTTTCAGAAACCAGAATAATGAAGTATGAATAGTTACATACTGTGCTAAAGTGTAAGATTAAAATTAAAACAGAAGCTAGTATCTCCATGAAGCGTATGTGAATATACAATAAACGATTACAAGTGTGGAACCTAATCACACCAGCACTTCAGACCTGATTCAAAAGAGCATCACTAGTCTGATATCAAACTGGATTGGAAATATCATTTTAATGGAAATGGATTTTGAGGATTTGGTAGGAATTTCAATATGCCTGTATATGTTGCAGAGAACTGGAAAATGGAAATATGTAAGAATTCATACCCTGCCTTTTCAGTAATACTTCAGAGTTTGTTCACTGACATAAGCAGGAGCAGAAGAGAGTCACAGAATTAGTAACATCAGCAAGGCTCTTTAGAGATACATTGTATTTCTGTTTTCTAAAATTACACCAAATTTTCAGATTTGCATAATTATTAATGAAATGAAGGTGCTGAAAATATTTACTTTTTTCCTTCTTGTGCTTGACGTTGCACTTCCTGGAGCCCATCTACTGCCTGGTGAAAGTCAAACACTGCAATGGAAAATCAAATGGACATAGTGGGAGACCAAAGGAGAAAAACATTCCTTAAATCACAGACATCTATAATATCACAACAAAGTGCCTTTGTTACCATTGACAGTGTACAGGCCACCTCATGTGAAAACAGAGCGAGTATTCCTTAAACATTGTGAACACATGTAAAACATCACTCTTTAGTGGATACAAATTCCATTATTATGCTTCAGATACACAACTTTTAAAGAAGCCGTATTAGATCAAATACATGACTGCTCTGTGGAATAATAATGTAGTTTAGCACCATGAGCTAAGCAATCATTTGTGAGTGTTTTCCCCCCTTCAATCACCACTTACCTATATGTGCTCTGTCTGATATAATTAGCCTTTTCTCCCAATCTTTTAAACCTGTCAGAAGATATAAAGAAAAGTAGGATTTCAGCTGCGCTGATTGGTCAAACTTCAAGATTTGCTTTTAGTTTTTGTATGTCTTTCTTCTAGTTTATATAGCTTCTTGTTAAGAAGACTGTAGACAAAACGGACAAAATATAAGCGGGTATCAAATATCAGCAATGTTTTTGTTAAAACTTCTCTCATTTTTTACTTTTTCAGCTTTCTCATTTAGTATGGACAAAGATACTTACTTCTTAATGCCAGAATGCTGTGGCTTACATGCAATTGTTATTTTAAGGAAAGATTCTTACTTAAACTCCATTTGTGCCTCAGAAAATAGAGAATTTATATAGAGAGAATCATAAAACAATTTAAGATGTAAGGGACCTTAGAAGGTCATTTGGTCCAAAGCCTTGCTCAAAGCAGTACCAACTGAGTTTATACTTGGGCACAAAAATGGGGACACAGAAACTCTGGGTTAAGTCATCTCATTCTGAGGTCCAAGGGAGCTTTGCCACACACTTCAGGATTTTATTTCCTATCTAATGTGGTATCAAATGCCATAAAACTCCCTGAAAACCCATGAAAAGATTGCTTTTGAATATCTCTCTGAAGACACAATTCAACATTTTAAATACTGTTTTCCTCATTACTTAAAATCCAGAATGTTATTGCACTGAATATTTATGGTCAGAAACAAAGGCTTAAAAAAACCCCTCAAACTGGCTGCCAGTATAAAGAAAGGTTAAAAATTACTCGATACAAACCTTTCTTTTCATTCTTTTCAGCTTCTTCAAACAGGCCTGGTAAATGTATAACCACTCCATTACCTTCGGGAACATAAATGATTTATTTTAAAGCAAGAAAAACAATATGCATTCTTAGGATGTAAGGCATGTAAATACTTGCTGTCTGAAATTTTATTTAAAAAGTACACCTAAGTTTCTCAATTTCTCACAAAGTGATCTTGAGAACTTTTGGGATAAATCCTCATTTTGGGTAAGCAGCTACAAGCCTGCTAAAATCAGAAAAACAGAGCTTGCTTGTTTCAGATGTGAATGCCTGGCTGGCTCCGAAGCCAGCTGAGGTAAGCGGATTCTTGTCTTTGTGGTGGACTTTGCACCACAACTTCAGCCTCAATTGTTCACTGGTAACAGCTCAAAGAAGTCCATGGCCTTACAATACTGAAAAGTGTGTGTGACAGTATTTAAATTTCCTCCAATATTCATGCATTCGTCTTAAACTGAGCTTAAACTAGTGCTCTAATACATTACCAATGCCTTCTCTCTGCTTTTGAGCTACAATTTAAAATCCACAAGCAATACAGAGCATTACTGATGAGATGTGGAGGATTACCGATGTAGTGGGCTGGAATCAGCTGCTGCTTCCTTCTTGGGAACATCAGAAATACCTGCAAGAGCCTGTCTCAGCCTAAATTTAGGATAACTTAAGGTATAGTCTTTACTAACTGACAAGGGAGTTAAGCGGAGACCAAGACAATACACCATATTTAGCAGAGAGAAAAAAAAGTTCTGTATATTCCAATCACCCATTTGGAAATTATCAAGTGGAACAAAACTGCAACGACAGTTCCATGACTCACTAAAACTTACACATTCCTTGCACAGTTTGTATACATTTTTTCTGCCAGAAAGAACCAAAATTTTGGATCAGTAAAAGGCTTATGTTTGTGTATCACTTAAATATGAGTTTAATGTCCAGTAAGCAATGCAAACTTTTTTTATGATGCCATTTGCATCGAATATCTTTACAGTGAAATACAACATCACCTTAAACAGCTGACAATGTGAACAAAAAGGAGACTGGCTGATGACCTTCCAAGTAGAGCCCTGTATCGTGGGGCCTATTTCTGGAAAGTCAGTAAAGAGATGCCAGAGATAAACGATATTATTTATTTAGCCTAAGTGCTGGGGTTTGTGTCCTCAAATAGCAGCATTTATGTTTCTGAAAGTATAAAAGGAGTGTACAAGTAGAGGGTGGGATCCAAACTGGTACCATAAAGTATAAGAAAGAGCAACATGATAGAAAGAGAGGGTTCTTTCTTTCAGTTTTCTAGTAGCAGACACTAAACTGACACTGAACACAATAACTCTTCATGTTAAAGCAGCAGTGAAATAAGACAAACAGCTGAAGCTAAAACAAGTCTGACCAACAGTCACCTATACTTTGTTCTTTGTTTGCTACTATAAACTATGGTTACAGCTACCCTCCATGTAATGTTATTAAGTTCCAAAACTGTCTTACCAATAAAAGAAATTGCCTTTGGATTAATGATGCCACTAGGAAATAGGTGAAAATCATATTCCTTCCCATCAACAACCACAGTATGGCCTGCATTATTCCCACCCTGCAACAGAAAGAAATACCAGAAGATTAATGGTCTTATACCACCGCTCTAAACTCTCAGCAGATTTGACAAGATCATCTTTTTTTATTTATATATTCATGTCTTCGGTCACCGCTTTCTTCACCTTATAGTTTCCTGAGATGCTGTAGTACTGTAAAAGGGGCTCAGACAGGGCAATTAGGGGGCTGAAGGATTTCAGCAGGACTGTGCAGAATTAGTAAGCAGAATGATACCACAGAGTCAAGGCAGGACTGGGGAGGAGCAAGAGTAAGTGCAGGAGTGGTGGCAGAAGCTAGGAGAGAACTGAAGCCTTCTGGGAGCAAAACTGGATTGAACTACCACCCACAGAGTCCTGTCTCTGACATACCTAGACAAGCCCATCCTTTCTGGTCATCTTCTGTACATGGCCATTTCTTTAGAGTTAAGCTTACAATACCCAATATTTCCTTTTGAATGGAAGCTCTTCCTGCCTGCCCACCCACAAACAGCTACTGCTTCTCTCAGTGTTGAAGATGGAATGCCTGTACAGCTTTGGGAGCAAGTGCAGTCTTTGCAGCTTCACAGAATCTGTCAAGGGATGATCTTCCCAGTTAACACCACCACGCCTTTACAGAGTCTACGACAATGCATAACTCATATGACCGTCTACCAGATCTGAGAACAGAAGCTGGCATTTTCATCAAGAAACTGATTTACCCGAAAAGGCTTTAAAAGAGGATGATGAGACAACAACAAACTTGGGAAGAGGTGAGTAAATCAAGGTCACGAGTTGATTTGAACCGAAGCAACAAAGTTTTGAAAATTAATGGTTCAGTTTTCTCAACAGGCTTAATGTTTGTTGCTGTTCTGTGCTGATATAACTTTTTCTCCTGCTGATAAGGTTGGGAAATCTGACTACTTGTCTGCTCTGATGCTACAGGCCTCCATTTTCCAAAATTATGACAAATCTTCATGGATTTGATATGAGGTCTGAATGATGTAGGTCTGGAATGAGGGCATCTACTGGAAAGAGAACTGAGACTGTGACCGGTAATTTGCAAATAATGAAGAGTGTTGGCTGAATGAGTGAAGTTGTTACATGAAAACTCTGAGAAAGAATAGTCATTTATAACAATTACTATAACACATGTTCTTCCCGAGTTTCATTTACTTGTTTACCCATTTGTTTGCATGTAATATACAGGAAAATAGCAACTGACATTCCTTTCAAAATGTGGATATACACTGAAACATATTAAAAAAAATAAGATACAGGTTATAAAAAAATTCAAGTTCTTTTTTAAGCAAGATGGAGGGAAACATTAAGAAATATGCCTTTAAATACAACAAAAGTAATTCGCATGTTTTGGAAGATGCAAGCTCAACAACGAAGTTTAAAAAGATAACCTACTAAGGGAGAGATGGGTATGAGTTGTAACAGAAAAACTGGTACACACAAAATTTCATTTGATTTAGCAAACTGCTGGGTGGCTCATCCTTGGGCTGGGAAGGACCCCCAAGCGTCTTGCTAATGCAGAGTTACAACTTGTCTGGAGAATCCTGAAGAAAGCAAAACTGTCCTGCGTATTTAGCTTGTCTCCCAGATATATTAAGCCAGTTGTAGGAACTTGGATCTAGATAAATGTACTGAACTTCACCGAAATTTATTAAGTCATGCAGGATACTCCTTTACATGATATTTAAGAGGTCTGAGACTGGATGGATTGCAGTGGTTGAAACACTAGGCTTGAGAAAGATGGTAGTAACTTCTTCTGAAACCATGAGCTTTCCTTTCCTGCTTGCCTGTAGACAGTGGCAAGATAGAAACTTTAAAAGAATGAACTCCATCATTTAACACTGATTTAATCTCTGCTACAAACAACTATTTTCATGCTTCCCGAGAAAACGGGGAACCAGGCTCCTTCAAGAGTATTTGTTGTCACTAACAGTGTAGTTACATCCTGCTTTTCTTAATCAACATGAACAAATGAAATCAGGCTTGAGGACTCAAAATCTGAGATAATAGCACTCCTAAATTACAGTCAGAAGTGTTTTCTTGTATCCTAAAATTTTAGAAGGTGGGATATACTAGTATGAGAAAGTTTATGAAAGATAGTTTATGATTTTGGAAATTTTCCTGAACTACTGATACCCAGACAAATGCTGTTTCTTTCTTTAGCAAATGCTTAAAAAGTGACATTAATCAATCAGCTGTGAAAGCTGGCATACATAAAAAAATGCTGAAGCACAGAAACATCAGCAGATATGATACATCCTTTAATTGCCAAAACCCCTGAATGCACTTTCAGTCCCTCTGGACAGATAATATAAACAAGGAATTCAGTGACGGACTTTATAAAACAGCACTTCCCTAATCTAAAGCTAATGCTGACAGCTACGGAACTGGTTTTGTGCACTGCTCATGGTGGTCTGTGTTTCCTAGACAAGTGTCTTCTGAATATATTTTTACAGCTCAATTAATTACGTTTTCATAAATATAATTAAAGTGGTAGCAGAGCACTGAATTGCTCAACAGACATGATCTAACTTAAAAAAACATACCACTGGTCTGATTAGATATTTTCTATTTATTATCTGGTCATCTCTAATTTCTCATGTTCAGTTTCACAGATATTCTAATAACATATTGGCAGTCTAATGGCTCAGATATTAAAGATATCTATTCCTTTTCTAATTTTACTTAAGTTCTAAGAGTCAATATAGGGTCGATATGAGCCATTTCCTTTGCTAACAAAGTATAAATGGAACCTAAAAACTTGTATGGGCTTAATCTGAAGATTACAAGATTAAAGGTGCATGGTACACTGCAACCATGTAAGCTCCCTTCTCTTCCTCAAATGGTATTTCATTAAAGCGGTGTCAACACTAACACACCTAGTGACAGTATTCTCTGGACCCTCAGGATGCTTCCGCTTGGACCAAGAAATCTTTGGTTTCTCTGCTTGGCCCTTGCTTCAAATGCAGCTCTGCATAACGAGCTTCCATTTAACATCCAGATGCAGCTCACAGAATCTCTGCTGTGCACCACTGATATCACCTGAATTTCATTTATCTTTCATCATTTGCACTTTGCCAGGTCTATAGAGATGGTATCTGCCTTCTTTTGTAGTTCTTCAAAAAATTCTCTAATGAAGGGAATGTTAAGGCAACAACTTCTGACATTAGATTAGATTCTGACATATTAATCACCAGTGCCGCTTTGGCATCATCCGTATTGCGAAATGATGGTATGACCAGAAATAACAATTAGCATTCACTTCCAAACTCTGGGAAGCCTGGGCATTCCCATTAAACTACTCTGGTGTGGGAAGTTCTGTTCTGAAGAAGGAACCATTAGGGGAGCTGCTGAAGCTCCAAAAGGCTACGAGTGCAACTGGGATAACAGCAGTGTCTTGAACATTAGCATCCACTTCAACCTGAAACCCCCCCTACTGCTCCTGCAGTGACTGGAACACGTTCAGTAGCACATGTGTCCCTTCCATTAAGCCACTTTAATCTCTAGTGACTCTATTAAAACTGTATCAAATGCAGGAAACCTCCCAGGTGCAGGTGACTGGGTCTATCAATTACAGCAAACTGCAGCAATGAAGTTGGACTTGAGAACTACGAAGTATTAAGTATGCCAAAGGCAACATGATAGATATCTTACTATAGTAATAAAAAGACCTAAATATTATTTAGGAAGCTCATGTCCAGAGAGCACACCAAATCCGTCCTTTGAGGCACTGCCTAGATACAGCAATACTTTTTGACTGTGTAGCCATGGCTGTTGTTCTTCGTATCAGCTATCTGAAAGTTTCTGAGTGGATAAATGCTTGTTTCTAACAGTTATTTGGTAGGTGTTAAAGTTCTTCACGTTTAAATTGGGCACCTAAGAAAAAGTAACTTTCATTGAAGTCATTCATAGCCTGCAGTGGAAAATTAGTATTCAGCCTTTTGCAAGTACCTACATTGCTTAACAAATCAGGTTGTATTAACTTGGAAAGCACTCGACGTTGAGGTGCTATTAACAGCAGTAAATGTATAATTTCAATATATTTTGCCTAAGGAATGCTATACTATCTTGTGGTACTTCAAGCTATAAACACTTTCTTCTAAAATGCAGATCACCAGCAACGTGGGTTAAATTCAACAACCTAAAATGCCTGTCATTCCAGGTTGGAAAACGGGCTTTAAGTTAATGGAAAGAGTTGCAACGTGTTATTTTCAAGAGTTAAACAACAGGAAACATACGGCATTATTTTAGAGCAGAGTAATCCTATATGGTGAGGTTTCGTTGTTTTTTGTTTTGTTGGTTTATTTTCTAAATTATTTTTAAAGAATGTTTAAGTTGGACTGAAATAAAAATGAGATTTTTTTTTATTGTCAGACTTCTAATAATCAAAGTGTAAAGTTACATGTTGACCTAGCACCAGAAGCAGCTAAAGGAATTTAAGCTGCCTTATAAAACATCCACGTTTTTTTCAAGTACATTTTTTAAATAGAAAATACTTTTCCAAGCTTTTTATGTGCTGACCTATTTGTGATATTGGATTCTTGCACTGAAATGATGTACTTTGATTACTATTCTATAGTATGTGAACACAAGCACTGTATCAATACACTAAATTGAGAAGCTATTCCATTTTACCGGTGTTAACAACTGTATGCTTGTATAAATACTGTCTTTCAGGGAATTAATAATTATTATTAACAGGTTGGCAGAGGAGAACACAGAGTATTTATCTTGTTAGTAGAACTTACAAAAAAGATGAAGAAACAAATCCACTTTCCAAAGTGCTCAGCCATTTCAAGGCTGATGTTTTGTTCTGTGTTGGGTTTTTTTTTAAATCATCTCTTCTATTCTCTGTAGCTGAAACATCCCAAGGTAGAAACAGAATTTCTCTTCAGAGCAGCAGTGAGGCTGTTCAGTACTTTCAGCAGGAACTCCTTCCTCCCAGCTAGTCTTATGATATGTGTTTGAACAGAAACGAAATGTGTCCTGATGCTCAGATATGTTTGTGCCTGCTCTTGCCAGCCACGTAGCATGCAAGAGACTGCATTCTGCATATGTAAGAGGAGTGCTTTCAGATGCTCTGCTGGTTTCCACCGGTTAGTGCATCTTTCATTTGCTCAGTGCTCCCCACAATGCCCAAACATAACTCGATTAACAAACTGAATTGATATGAAAAAATCACCAGAGCACATATAAAATGCCTTAAAACCTGATAGTTGCAAACTAGAGGACGGACACGAAACAGGTATGTTTTTGATGGGTCCCACAGTGATCCGTTTTCACTCTCTTCTAGTTAGCAATGTTAATCAATGCAATGGGGAAAAAATAGAAACCCGTTATTGGAGATCTGCAGCCAACACAACTGTTTGAGCGGTGTACCAGCAGTACACAGCAGTCTGAGCTCCTTAGCCAACTGGTATATGCAGTGAAATATATAAAATGTCACGACCAGGTTTAGAATAAATGAATCGGAAACAAAAAGGCAGGCCAAACCTTGGACGGGAGATATCTATGCTAGGAAGCATGTGGAAGTGTCTGAACACAGTTTCAGTACTGGCTGATATGCCTAAGGCAAACCTCACGTGTACAAATGGGAATATCGAGTAGGAGTAGAGAGATTGTATTACCTCTCCTTTTGGCAGTGGTGCAACTGCTACAAGAATACTGTGTCCTTGGTACTCGGAGAAGATTACAAGATGATCCCCTCTGGCATTATAATCTATGAATTTATAATCTATGAATTGGAATACCAGCTACAAACCAGCAGTCTGGGAAGTCTGCAACTGAAAACAAATGCTATGATCCCCGTCTATCTCTCTTCATTGTACATGTCCCAGCTCTACTAATTCCATCCACTGACGAAGCAAAACATTTTCTGAAATTCAACTGCATCTGCCCGCCAAGTAAGTCCCATCATACTATGAAACAGACTATAAAGTACTACAGTTTTCTTATCTGAATTAAGTAATTTTCTTCCATTTATAGCATTCATACGTGATTCTGAATAAACAAGAAGGAGCATTTTTACGTAAATTGTTTCTTCTTTCTCTTCACAATTTAATTAACAATGGCTATTTCTAACTTACATTAGCAACTGCCTGGAACTATCCTGAATAAATGTAGCTAATAAGTATTACCAGCATAACTGGCCTTGACATGAACTTTGTAATAATATAAATCCATTGCCTTTCATGGTATTTCTCTTGATTTACACCATTGCAAATGAGTTTAGAACATCATTGGTTTAAAAAAAAAAATCCAACACAGACAAATGCAATACATTAAGCGCTTTGAACACTCATACCCTTAGATGCAATGTCACAAAATCACCTGTGTGTGAAAGCTTTTGTCAGATGACTGCAGGTACTGTACATTCTGGTTGGGAGGTTGCTGCCATTGGTGCTTGTTATAGTTTCCTTTAATGGAAGTTTTTTCTTGCTAATTTTTCCAGTTAAACTATCGCCTGATAGCACTCTACTCACCCCAACTCAGTTCCAAGAGTGGATCATAACTTTTTTTCATAACCCAAGCCATTGGAAAGAGCTGGGTTAGGGAATAATCAGAAGTATACTTAGACCAGAAGAACTGAGGGAGCAGTGATTTTTAAAGCTACAGTGGTGACAAAGAGCTAGAGTGAGTTGCAAGTATTTATCTCCTGGCACCAATCACCACCAGCCAAATCTAGTTTGCCTTGCTCTTCTTCCGAAAGAAGATGTTTGCAATAATGATTTCAAGTAAGAACAACTCTGCACAGAACTGCTATGTCTGATTCCTGCATCTGTTCAAGCATGTTCCTGCTGCGTCCCTTCTCACTGTCTCATAGAACGAACAAAATCCACAGGATCCCACCTTCCCAATTAAAATAGTGGTCTCTTCAAAAACTTGAGTTCCCATGGAAGGAGACCTTCTAATGAGATAATTAGTATGATTATAAACACAAACACTCTTGAGAAGAGCTGAGCAAAACTTTTGACCTTTTAAAGACATATATAAAATTATTTCTAGTGTAAATATCAAAACCTGAAGGCTATATCATATCTTGCACTAATAATGTAGTATTTTTCTTTTACTACAAATGAAAAGTGACCGTAACTTATATGGATACCTTGGTCTTCCTAAGTATCTGAAAAGTGCAACTGGAAAAGCCAGGTCTAATTCAACTCAGATTTTAAACAGCAATCAGTGTAGGCAAACTAGACACTCTTTCTAGTTATTTTCTCTCAAACCAAATTTAAAGTTTTGTCAAACGATGTAAAAACAACTTACTATGACAGACCACTACAACAAAACACACACTGAACTCCAGCGGAAGATGTAAAGAAAATAAAAAATTCAAGGTATATGGATAGAAAATGCTATAGTGGAAACAGCATTCTGACTTATGTCAGCAGAATCCTAAAATAAAGGAAATCAAACATGAAAAACCTAGACATATTTGCTCATCTTTAGCCCTCTCTTCTGAAGAAGTGTAGTCATGTCCCTGTGGGAAGTAATATGATCCAAGGATATGAACACAACTTTTCTTATATCTGTAAACAAGTTAACAACAGCTAGTGAGTTACAACAGGAATGAAATAGAACAGATGTCATTTCAGCTTAATTTTCAGCTGCTTTCTTTTGATGCTTGTAGAGGATAATAAATTTATCAGGCTTTATAAAGGAGATTGAAAATTAAGCTTGCTTTCTTATGGAGATTTGGAAACTTTAAACCTGACCTTCTCATACAGTATTTATAATCCTGGTGATCCTGAGATGATCTCGCTGATGCCCAAAGGAGAGGCTAGTTTAAAATAGCAGTGTTACTATGTCATTCTGAAGCCTAAAATGACATAGTGTAGAATGTAAGTATGTATAAGCAAAATGAAAAATAAAATTTTGATAAAATACCTTAAGTGACAGATTGCTACAAAAAAGTTTCAATTTTGAAAGGGTGTACTTCTTTATTGCAGCTAAGGAAGCCACTTGCACTTAATGAACCCTCTCCTGTGTTGTAAAGCAAATTAAAACCTACTTGCTTTTTTGCAGGGAATCTTGCAAAAAATTACTTAGAAAGAAATATGCCTGTATGAATATACACGTACATGCAAATGGGATTATCAACTTTGCCAAACATTGGAGAAATCAGAAATGACAGTCCTGCAGTCACTGCACACTCATGACTCCAAGGTCATCAATCTCTCCACTGAAGATCATCAAGCACTAAATCGTTAGGAGATTAAAGTCTTTACATACTACTTTATCCTGTAGGGAGAAATTATACCAAATATCAGGGTTAAATCTCACTGAAAGGAGAGCAACGCAATACATACACACAGAGAAAAACAGTAGCCAACAAGCCCCTGTAAGGCCACGTAATCATCACATAAAACTGCCCTAATTTAATCCCCTTTGCAAACAGTTCCAGCAGCCCATGATCAATAGGGACAGTCACAATGCGTGACTGCTTTGCTGTGCCATGTCAGCAGCACAACAGAGGAACAAAGAAAACTGCCGTCTCGCACCTAAACCACTGAGAAAAACATCTCGTCCGGCATTTCTGCCACATTTGGTTTTTATTATTCGATCACTTGCCCACAGTATATTCCTTTGCATTCCTCAAAGTACCATTGCTAATATATATGGTATTTACTTTGCATTCATTAGAACACCAGAACAAGGAAATAAGGAAACTGGCAATAATATGCAACCGTTATTTGTATTGTAAGTGTTGGGCACATCCCTTCACCCTTTCCTAGATTGTTCTCTAACATTGTAATGACATTTCAAACCCCAAACATTGCTAGGCTTTTCTTACTGGTTAGCCCCTCTCAAGCTTCTTTGTTATCACCCACTACATTGAGAAAACTAGCCACTCAGCGTCCTTGGTGTATGACTTGGTTAAATCTCTTGGGTCCAAATGACTGCGAACTACTCAACCACAAAAGACCTTAACAGCAAGTTTTTCT
Source organism: Morus bassanus (assembly GCA_031468815.1). Taxonomy (NCBI): domain Eukaryota; kingdom Metazoa; phylum Chordata; class Aves; order Suliformes; family Sulidae; genus Morus; species Morus bassanus. Next base: position 10,788,631 of record CM062572.1, read on the forward strand.
GGTACCTTTTTCAACCTCCTTGGCTTTTCTTCAGTATTAACATCAACTATAATTTTTGTCCGTCTCAGAAGGTCAGACGATCCCTTTTTAAAGCCAAAGCAATTCTTAACTTGAAAGCATACTGACATGAATAGAGGAAATGTTTTAAAAAGTGAGTGCATATTTAGCAAAAAATAAAAGCATATTAAAATGAGAAGCTTAAGAAATCTAGTAACAGCTCTTCTTATTGCAACCACAGTCTTACAATGTGGTGATGTTTCTTCAATGCCAGTTCTTAAGGGAAGGCTGATAACATCAGGCAGATTGTTTCCAGACTTCCAGAAGGCAGAAGTGTCGCAGGTCTGACACATCCAGCATCGTCACGGGCAACACTGGAACAGCAGTGCCAAATGAAGGCTTGAAAAATCTTAAAAACTGTCTTGGACTAGTCCCTGCTGCTAAATAATTGCCACTGGTTTTGGTATGAAGTGAATAAAAGACATGCATTTGTGCTGCAACTGTTTTACCAATCTATTCAATAATGGAGATCAAACCTACTGCAGATAATGATCATTATCACAGGGGCTCTACTAATTTACTAGCAATATTTTTTGCATCTTTCACATTGAGCTTTTGGGAAATCTTTGTCTCTTTCCACCCCTTCAATTTTTCTATCAGATTGTTTATGGGGCAATTTCCTACAGTGCTTTTGGATGTTTTGTTGAAAAACAATTTATTGCACAAGAAAACTTCATCAGGAAAGGCAGAATTGTTTATTCTCCCTTACAACAGGAATTCCTAGACATCCTTGGCACGCACCTAAATTATGAGAAAATGTCTCATGAGTAATTTACCATTATTGGCAAAGATGCATGGTACTTCTCCTGCCATATATGACAATGCACACTAGTTCCTATTGCATTCACACCCATACAGAACTGTACAGTAAATATGTTCAGTGAAAAGTTATTACAAGTGTACCTTTCATAGTCTCAGCTTAAGGAAACCGCCAGAACTGTATGACCACCAGCTATCCTCAGTTAACTGTGAACTTACGACAGCCCTTCTATACATGACTTTTTGGGAACAGATCTAGTTTAAGTAATGCCTCTGGAGGCATATCACCTCGGCAGTTGTGACAGTCGACTGTTTGATCATGCTCCAAACCAGATCTGAGAAATTATCTAATTAAAACCCAGGTAGGTAAAACCAGCCACAAGCTCTAGTTTTGAAGGTTGCCACACAACAACATATGAGGCGATGTGAGAAATGTACAGCTGGAATGAGAGCTGCCACTGAAGAAATCATGATCTGAAGCCATGTTTTGAACGATGCCAAACCTCTCTTCATTAGTATGTTATATGTATCCAAATTACTTAAGCTTACATTAGGGCTTCTTGTTCTATGACAAGATGCTAACAGGCTAGGTAAAAAGCAAACTTCCCTCTTTATGTCTGATATTCTACCAGTTAAAAGCTTTAAACACACAAAACCTGCTTTTAAAGGAAACATCACTATGAAACATTTGCAGATAAACTCTTTGACTGCACCTTTCCCTGAAAATACACCAGGGATTAAAAGTATTGCACAGCATAATGTGACAGTTCTATGCCCCAGGAGGCCACAATCAAAAAGAAATATTAGCCGCTGTCATTCTGCTTCTGAATGCCTTTGCTTGCTCAAAGAGCAATTCAGAGGAAAAATGTTCTTGATGTTCTCCATTAATAACACAAACTTAGACAAACCTACTCAGTTCCTTAACAGCCCTAAACTGCCTGTTTTTATTCATTTATTTACAAATACCTTTTCTGCTTGTTTGTATATGTGCCCATGTAACCGGTATTTTAATGAAAGCAGCCTGTGAAAAGTTTTGTTCAGCGTCATCTGTGATAATATCCTTATTGAAACATCTTCTTTCACAAAGAATGCTTCATGTATACAGATGAAATTAAATCAATTACTTCAGGTGAACTAAGATTTCATTTTTAAATTATGTCACATATTTCAGTGTCACTAATGTGACAAATTAAGCGAATTATGGTGTGTATCTAATTCATTTGGACTTAGACTGTGTATCATCTAAGTACTGAGAAAGACTGAAACATGATCAACAAGTTGAGACCTCAAATCACATGAGATTTAATTTTCCTGAGCTTTCAGAATTTAAAAGGCTGGGGTTTTAATGCAGAATTTTCTTTATTTAATGTATTTTCAAGCTTCCCTTGTGCCTCTTAAGGACTTCCTATTCCCATTTGCCTGCTTGCTTTTTGTTCCAGTATCCCAGGAAATATTATTTCATTTCCTCTGTAGCTGTCACAGATCTTTTCTCACAAAAATCAACACACTAAAAATACTTAAGAAACATTTAATGAAAATTATTTCCTTTCATAGAAATATTAGGGAACTACTATTTTGAGAAAGCTCTTCAAACTCAAATTTGGCCCTGAATTGAAATTCCTATTCCGGGGGGGGGGAATCCCCACCTTTTTTGAAAGGTTAGCTCAAAGAGTATTCTATCACAATGAAGAATTAATCTGGTTGAGACATTGTTTAAAAAGACAAACATTCCCCTGTCAGACATTCATTTTCTAGCCTTCCCTACTTTCATTTCGCTGAGGACTAAAACAAACTGTTGAACACCATTTCCATCAATGTCTCAGAAAATGGAGTGGATGGGAAATAACCTTGTCAATCATCATATTCTAAACACAAAAAATTCCTGATAGAACTTTTTCTGACATTTTCTCTGAAGTCTCTAAAAGGGAGACCTTCAGTGTTTCTTGTTTAAGCAATCTCTTCTAGTACACAAGTGCTATTGCACTAAGAAAGTTTTTTCTTAGTTTCTAGGAGGAATGTGAAGCAAACAAGATTCTGGTCCAAACACTGACGTTTTTCATGGCAGTACACAGCATTAACGAAGTCCCTCTCAAGCTGATTACGCCTATAAATTGATGACCTACCATTATAACACTGAAAGAACTCACTAGTACTGTTCATATGCTTAGATATGTGCGTATCTTTCCTAAACCTTAACAGTCCCATCTGAATTCTAACAGAGGCAAAAATCATACACTGTTATCTGCTTGCATGATTGGCTTTGATAATATGAAATATTAAATCATTAAAATGGCATCTTTTTAAAAGCATCCCACTTCTCACTTAAGTTGTACAATTTTTGCTTCTCAGAAGTAAATCATTACTCATATTTTCTCTTTCAAATGTTTTACATTCTCCCCTAAACTCTAATCTGAAGAGGGTTCCTATCGTAGTCTCATATGCACGATGTGTGTGTGGGGGTGTATCAGTGAACGCTATTCTGAAGCAAGTCCAGAGCTCTTCTACATCCACCTGCCTTCCATCCATCCCAGTCTCATCATCTGGCTACAGAAAGATGATCTAGATGTGCCCGGCAGCATATTAAACCATCTAAGCCATCCAGCTTGTCGTTAACACACTAACCCTTCCGGCACGCTCACAAATGCTGAGTCCTGTATCCTTCAAAGGGTATTCTGAGGCTGTACCTGGGGGCCATGCTTGCAAATCAGTTCGCTGGATGGACAGCAAATCTGTCTGGAAAGCAGCCTCAGGGAATCCCTCAAAAGGGGGTCTAAAAAGAACCTATATGACTTCTTGCAGTAATAACAGTAAACAATAAACAGTAAAGCACTTTTTGACTGGGGCCTACATGAAATACTCCTCCTCAGCTAAAACTTTTGTTTCCTCACCAAAGCAATTATGAGACCTGTGTTTAAACTCCTAGCAACAGTTTATGGGGCGGGGGGGGGGGGGGAGGAGCAGGGAAATAAAGATGGAAAAGTAGCTATAGTCCTGATAATACATATTCATTAGCTGACTTCCGCACAGAAACTTCTCCCCAAGGTGATTCAAGATCTTGGGAGTTTAATGTCCCTGTTGAAAATACTTCCTCCACCTTCTAAATGTTTAACTCACATGACAACATATATTTACATAATATACTTAATTACACAAATGTCCTTGGATTTATCATCTCAGATTCAAGGATATCTGTAGCTTTTCACTAGCTATCGTGCATTTTAAAGCAGAATAAATTTCATGGTATGTACCAGCTGAGCTGGACTAAGCTGACTACTTATGAATGCGGTCATACAGCTTACAGGGACAGATTATTAGCTGTATTGGTCTAATATGTTCATAATTCGCATTTGAAAACAGTTCTTTTAAAAGTTATTACTATTATTTGGGATCACCTTTGTGTCTAATTTGGTTTATACTAGGCAAATAGATCGTTTTAAGAGTCCTTGCATTATATTCAGTTCAAACATACATGTAAGTTCAAACATACATATAAGCAAAGCCATGTAAGACGTTCTCTGTTTTCATCAAAGTGTTTAAATCTTGTACTTTTACATAGCTTGTTTTTTCCCCATTTTACTCACGCTCCATTTTCAAATATTTTTAGAGTAAACTTCCAGGCGTTTTGCAGGGAACACAACCCGCCCATCCAAAAAAGCCCCTGCAGTAAAACTTCGAAAAACTCATGAAGTTTATCAGCAGCTGGTCTTCAAGCCGGCTCACAACGCGATTTTCCCGGAGGAGCAGCAGGCTCGGAGAACCCTGACACGCAGGGTTACATCTTCGCAGGCCACTGGCCGCAGCCCAGGCCCTGGGGCTGTGCTTCCCGAGGCAGCCCGGCGCCGGGAAGCGCTGCCCGCCCCGCCCCGGGCAGACGGCCCCCGTCCGTGTGTCCCCCGCCCCCCCCCCCGCCGGCACCTCGGGATCTTGTGTCGCTTATCGTGAAGGGTCAGCTATTTATATTTATAGTTCAGGGCTTTTTCTTTCCCAGTGGCATTTCGAGGCGCAGCCGGGGAGGGTTGTTGGGGGTGGGGGGGCACATGGCTGCCCACCGGGGCACGCTGGCGTCCCACTGCGGGAAAGGAGGAGAGGGGACGGGGAGGAGGAATGAGGAGCGGGGAGAGGAGGAGAAACCCAACCGGAGCGAGGAGCGGCAGAAGAGAAAGGCAGGGAGGCGGAGGGAGAAGAGGGGGAGCAGCGTGGGTGCGAGAGGGGGGAGCCCGCGAGGGAAGGAGGGCGCCGGGCCAAGGGGAGCGGAGCGGGGGTAAAGCGGGGGCCGAGGAGAGCACGGAACGCAGGGCGGGGAGCGGCGGGCAGGGCAGAGCCGGCCCGGCCCGGCACCCACCTGGCACCGGCACACAATGTCCGACTCGGTGGCCAGCAGATCGACCACCTTGCCCTTGCCTTCGTCCCCCCACTGCGCCCCCAGCACCACCGTCACTTTGTTACCGCCCGGCTCGCTGCGCGCCCGCTTCAGCCCGCCGCCGCCGCCGGGGTGGCTGCTGCGGTCGTTGGACGCTCGGGTGCCCGACATGGTGGGTGAGTGGGAGGGTGGCTGGAGCCGCCGCCGCCGCCGCCGCCGCCGCCGAGCCCGGCCCCTGCGCGCTGTCCGCGCCGCGCCGCCGCCGCTCGCCTTTAACGGCGCCGCCGCCGCCCGCCCCGCGCGGCGCGCTGACGTGCGGGTCCGGCTGCCCCGCCGGCCGCGGCCGCGCTCGCACGCGCGCACCGTCCCCTCACGGACACGAGCGGTCCCCTCACAGGGTCCCCTCACGGACACGCACCGTCCCCTCACAGGGTCCCCTCACGGACACGCACCGTCCCCTCGCAGGGTCCCCTCACGGACACGCGCGGTCCCCTCACGGACACGCACGGTCCCCTCACAGGGTCCCCTCACGGACACGCACCGTCCCCTCACAGGGTCCCTTCACGGACACGCGCGGTCCCCTCACAGGGTCCCCTCACGGACACGCACCGTCCCCTCACGGACACGCACGGCCCCCTCACAGGGTCCCCTCACGGACACGCACCGTCCCCTCACAGACACGCACGGTCCCCTCACAGGGTCCCCTCACGGACACGCGCCGTCCCCTCACAGGGTCCCCTCACAGACACGCACCGTCCCCTCACAGATACGCACCGTCCCCTCACAGGGTCCCCTCACAGACACGCGCAGTCCCCTCACAGACACGCACGCTCTCCTCACACACGCTCTCCTCACAGACACGCACACACCAACCTCTGAGGCACTGGGGCCGTGGCACTGTGGGACACGCGCAGTCCTGAGGCACGCGTGTGACCGGGGCACCTCAGAGGGACATGGGTCTGTGTCACCCTCAGACACGCTTCTCTGAGGCAGCCAGGCCTGTGACACAGACAGACAGACAGGCAGACATTGGGCTGTGTCACGCGGGGCTGTGTCACGGTGAGGCACGCTCACGCGCTGGTTTGAGGTGTGCGGCTGTGTCACACTGGCACAGGGCTGAGGCGCGCGGCTGCAGGGTGGAGAGACACAGTACACGGGTCCAGGGCGTGTAGCTGTCACAGCGGTCCAAGGCCCGTGGGGCCGTGTCACACAACGTACAGACATGTGCTGTCCTGGGGTGCATAACTGCCTCTGGGAGATGCACGAGCAGTGCGGAGGTGTGTGTGTGACAGCGTCACAGCCAGACAGACCCTTAGCCTGTCTCTTGGTCTTAGGCACAGAGACTGTGTCGCTGTGAGACACACACACAGTCCTGAGGTGTGTGAGCCTGTGTCACTGCCAGACAGACACTGGCCTGAGGAATATGGGCCTCTGTCACTGCAAGACTCATGTTGCTCTGAGGCATTTGGGACTGTCGCTGTCAGACACACAGAATTGCACACACAGAATAGCTTGACACATGCACCGGTACACTCAGAGTACCCTGTGGTATGTAACAGCGGGAGAAGGACAGGCACACAGGCTGCTCCAGCACACACGGGTCATGAGACACAGACATCCACCCACTGGCCTGAGGAACATGGGCAGGCACACTTTGGGTTTGACAGACACACACGCTAGCCTAAAATACATACAACTGTTGTTACTGAACTGGCACGTACCCCGCTGACAGGCACATACATATCCTGTCCTGGTGGCCTGAGATACCCGAGACCATTTTGGTGAGGCACACATGCACACCCACACATACGCTCACATGCTGACCTGAAAAAACACAGGACCGTCGCTGCGATACAAATAAACAAGTGAGGCACGTGGAGCTGTGTCACAGGGACAGATTTACGTGCCCGCTTCCCTGGTATGACAGGCGAACAGACGGTGCCTGGCACCTGTAACCCCTTCCCTGTTCATAAGCTGTACGCTAGGCTTGACTTTTTCTGTAACACACGTCCTCTAGCTCCAGGCATGTGGCACCATGTCCTTAAAAAAAGCAATGTGAAAAATGTAAGCTTACAGACTAGCCTGAGGCACATGCAGCTGTGTTAGTATGAGGTGTATATATGTGTGTACATGCCTGCACACACACGCATGCACAGAAGCAAAGCACCAGCAGAACATAACGGGTTGCAGCTTCAGACAGGACAAACTGCACCAGCTGCTGCCTGCACGCTCCTCCCGGCGAATGCACGCGTGTGATTCCTACCGAGAGAGCAAGTGACAAAAATTCAGCATTTTCAAGTGACACATTCCTTCTCTTATACTGTGGCTCGGATGAGATACCATGACATATAGGAGATCACACAAACACATTGTGTACGCAGGGGTCAAAATGCAGAAAGGTACTCATACAATCTGTTACTCTGGTATAAGGATGAAAAGAAAGTACTGGAATACTCAGATGAACTCCTGAGAAATAAAAATGTAGCACATGTACAGCCCATTTCAAACATGCATATGTGGGCTCTGTATGTGTGCATGTATGCATGTAAGCATCTACCTATGTGTATACACATACATGTGTGTTTACATATGTGCATGTATAGAAATAGAACATATTCCAGACTCCAGCACCTTGTATGCGTTCATGGTGGCAAACAGAGCAGACATTTGCTCTACTTCATTTCTAGTATTTGCAATATTTCCTCTGGGAAAAGGAGGTAGGGAATATTTAACACTCTGTATGCTCCAGCTGAGTATTTAGCGTCGATCAGTGGAGGTGATAGATATGGAAGAGAAGACTGGAAGGGAGCTTCTGATGTTTGAGCCTAGTTTCCCCTGCTACAGCAGTCAACTAAATCATAACAACACCTCGCTGTTGCTACTGAATAACTGTTCCAGAGCTGTTCTAGTTAGAAACCTCTGCTAATTTCCAGCCTTCTGGCCCATTTATAAACATATGTTCTGTGCTGATGTTGCCATTTAGCTTAAATACTTCTTCCTCTCCCTTTCCTGTGTATATATTTATAGAAGGAATTATATCCAGTCTCTGGCTTTGTTCTGCTTGGCAGAAAAAGACAAGATTTTTTACTCTTCTCCTCTAAAGACCAGCCCTCAATTCGCTGGTTGTGCTCATCTGCCTGCCCTGCACCTGTTGTGAATTTGGTTCATGTTTCTTGAATACGGGTAGCTAGAATTGTACACTGTGGTCCACATCAAGTTCCCTACTACCCTCTACACCGGAATTAATGTCTCCTCCTTTCAGCTGGAAATACCTCACCTAAGACATTCCTGGACTTGTCAAGTTTCACATATGTGATGAAAGTCAGCTTCTCTCCCACACTTCACCGCACTGCTGGTATCTCACACGGCGAAATACTGCTACCTCTTTCTGCCATTGGCACTTCACATGCACAATACAGCTACTTGGCATTTCATGTACGTAGTCACAGCCAGATGCCACGTGCGATCTAACATGGCCACCAAGCCAAGCCTCCAGCTCGGGTTTCAGAATACTGCATTATAGAATTTTAACCTTTACTTTTATTTTGACCATTATTTCAGTTGTAAGGATGGAAGGTTACTGTGAAGTCTTTAAGGCATTTGGTTCCTGTGGTCTAATATGCACTGAATGTCTGGCCAGAACTCCTCAAGCGTAGGCTTTACACCAAACTCTTCGGGCTTCTTGCCCTGGTACTAGCCAGTCTAGAGGTGTCCAGCGTCCCAGACAAGTCGAGCTTGAAGTTGTTCCACCTGACATGGGAACAGCCAGCACTGGCCCTGTTTCCCTTCGCAGCCATGCACTGACAGCTTGTGGACCTCATCTGAAAAACTTCTGCACTGCTCTGTCATCTCCTCAGTCATTTGCAGCCAGCTTGCTCCTGCTATACAACAGAAATTCTTGTTAATGACTTAAACTTCTCTTCACCTAATGCCTTAGCCCCCTTTGTAATTGTATTCACCCCATACTCCACACCACACTGAGTGTCTTGATGAAGTCCACATCTACTGCATTTGATCTGTCTTGATAGTTGGCAAAGGAAGCTGGTGCCAGAGGGATCTGTTTCTACTTTTGCTCATCCCTCTTGTGCTTCATCCCAACTTCATTCCCCTCCAGGCTTTTGTTTCAAAATTTCCTCAAAAGCTTTCCTTACTGTTCCATCAAATCTTTCAGATTCTTTTGCTGCTTAATAACAAAATCATTTTGTCCATTAAATAATAAAAATTGTGTCACTTCATTGGGGAATAAGTATTTGTCAGGCATTATGTTTATGGTTGTTTTTACAGTTTGAAAACATGATCACCAAGGACAGCAAAATGTAGCCGTCATGTCACTCAGTTCCCTTACATACACACACTAATTCTCCTCAAAACTGGTGGCTTCTGAGTCAGCTCCACACAGCTAGAGTATAAAAATACCCTTTGCTGCAAGAAATACATATTCCTGGTGCTGTTCCTCTGCAGGAGAAGCTGTATACAGCTACATTTTGAAGTCAGAGAGGATCCCAGGGTTGTATTTATTATTATTTTTATGGCATTTAGCATTGCCATTCTTGCATGGTTTTTTTTTCTCTCTTTATGATACTCTACACCTATAGGCACAGGAACTCAAATCTTTTTCCAGGGTAATGTTATTGCTGGGTTTTGTGTTTGGTTGGTTGGGTTTTGGTTATGCTCTATCTGCTTTTTTAAAAGCAAATCATCCTGGCATGACTACATGTAAATTGCCCTGCTTAAGGACAACTCGCAGCCACAAAGAATACGTTAATAACTTTCATGTATCTTCAAAGTGACTGGCTTGGTGGAAATTTCTGCATTTTTTTGTGCAAAGGAAGGTGTAGTTTCTCTGCTCTTAATAGCCAGAAAGTATTCTAAAGTATTCTGGGGTTTTCTTATGTTATTTCAGATATAGCAAACTTGAAAATTTTTTATGTTCTCTTCATCATTTCTGTAATTGGATCCACTGTCCTTCTGAGATGGTCAGAAACTCCAGTTGCATTTCCTTTCCAGTGCCAACAATGTCAAACCTTCCATTTGGTGAACAAGTCTTAACGAGGAACAGCTGAGGGAACTGGGATTGTTTAGCCTGGAGAAGGGGAGGCTGAGGGGAGACCTTCTCGCTCTCTACAGCTACCTGAAAGGAGGTTGTAGAGAGGTGGGTGTCCATCTCTTCTCCCAAGTCACTAGTGATAGGACGAGAGGAAATGGCCTCAAGCTCCATCAGGGGAGGTTTAGATTGGATATTAGGAAAAATTTCTTTACTGAAAGAGCGGTCAGGCACTGGAACAGGCTGCCCAGAGCGGTGGTGGAGTCACCATCCCTGGAGGTGTTCAAAAAACCTGTAGATGTGGCACTTCGGGACATGGTTTAGGAGGCCTGGGGGGGTTGGGTTGACGGTTGGACTTGATGATTTTAGAGGTCTTTTCTAACCTTAATGATTCCATGATTCTATGATTTCTGTAAACTGTTTTACATGAAAAAATTACTGAATACTTTGCAAGCAAACTAATCAACCAGGGGAACACTTCTCTGTATAAAAGTTCAAACCATGTAACTCAGCATAGAAATACTATGAAGCAGTTCATTATTTGAAGTGATTTATTCTTTTTACACCAATTTAAAAGCAAAATCAAGTCCACTGAAATCAATGGATTTAAATCCATTTTGATGTGCACAATGGAAAAAAAAAATCAAATCTTCAAGGTACATTTTGCTCAGTTAAAAGCAAATGTTTCACTTTAAAATTAATACATGAAATTAACAGTGAGGTCATGCAGAGTGACATGTGACTTGTAAGGGCTGCAGGTATGCAGTGTCCCCCTCCCCTGTGAGTCACCTGGTGCTGGGTACTGATAAAGAAGGGAATGAACCATTAACTCAGTAATCGGTATCAGTATCTCAGAGGAGCTCCCTGTTCCTCAGAGCTCTTTCATTAAAACCAATTCATGGAACAACGCTTGACCTTCACAATTTCACAGAAAAATTTTCAAGCATTTGCCTTCTCAGATAAAAAAACACAGTGCTTTTTACTGTAGGGCAACTAATAGGAGCAAAATATATCCACATGATTAAAGCAGTGCACTTCAGATTTACTGCAGAATAAATTAACCAAAAATATACTGTTTCTTTTCAGAACTCCATTTTTACCAAACACTTGTTTGTTCACAGCCCTGATAAAAAAAGTAAATTGGTGCAAAAGCACATGAAGAACTGTACTCAGAGAGTAGTAAAGAATGATTTATTTGGACAAAGTGCACATCAAATTGTAAAGGCTCTGTTTGTTGTTCAAAATTTTTTCTGTTTCCATGAAAGACTTGGAGTGTGCAGTAGAGAGTGCACTTACTGAATGTGCAGATGGCATGAAGCTGGAAGCAACAAGAATCATGCTGGAGACCAGGGTGTTTCTCTGAATAGGAGTCAAAATGTTATATGGTTGCAAAAGAAGTCAAACATCAAGCTGAGCTGGAGGAACAACCTGTAAAACGCAGGAAGATGTCCTTTGACTCCCCTCAGCCCTGCTGAACCAGCCAGCTGGAGATCCAGCACTGCGCTCTGAGGAAGATGAGATCCAGTTGAAGAAAACCTAGAAGAGAGCCCCAAGTGCATGAACACAGATTTGGAAAACCCTAGGATGAAAAAACTGGGAAAGCCCCAGGATGAAATACTGAAAGGGCTGGGGTTGTTTAGTCTAGGAAGAAGACGACCAGAGATGACATGATAACAGACCCTGAATACGTAAAAGGCTGCTGCAAATTAAAATGGAGTGGTATCGTGTTTTCTCTGTGGTGGATAGGATGAAAAGGGTTTGCATATTTTATTAGGCTAAACCAACTGATCTGATAAACGTGAACAAACTTGAAGGCATAGAAAGCTTTATTAAGATTGAAACAGAAGCTGTGAATAAGACCAGCTTTGCTCCAACACTACTCCTAAGGATTGCATCCTACCACAGCAGCATTTTAGCACCATCTTGGCATAGCAGCAGCTTGTCCAGGCTGCAGGATTCCTGTGTCCTTGGGCATTTTTTGACAAGAGATTAGGCAAAAATGATTCAGTATTAACTGCTTTGAGTTAGACCAGCGTTACTAACTGCGTAAGTCCCAGTGCTGTAGGTCTTTTCTGAAGACTTTGGCCCAAACCCTCAAAACGTACATACCCACCTGTTTAGATGCCCAGGTCAAATACTTAAGCAACACTTAAAAGGTTGCTAAGCTGCCACCCAATTCTGTAATCACCTACATGTCTGTGGGTGGGCAGAGGCAATTTATCCCACAGTTCAACTTGTTGTGTCAAGGTGTGAGAGGGGTCTCGGATCTCATCGGCTTTGCTACCAGGTCCCTCCCTCATGAACAGTGAATGTATAAACCAGAGCAAATGCCTCCAGAAATTGTATTTGGACTCACCACAGGCTGGCTGAGTAGTTAAGGGTCTTCTCAGCTGTGATATGACAGACACCGACTGGTTCAAATCTGTGTTTTCCCCTGACTAGAGGGGTGAGCAGGACCTCAGTCTCTGGCATCCTAGGGTGAGCCCTCTAATAGCTGAATTATGTAGCATCTTACTCTGCCTAACAAATAATCAAGCTGATACCAAAACCAGAGACTTCTTCACATTATTTCAGCTGGTTGAGTAAATAATATGCAGATAAATAAGATTGCATAACCTATGGAAAGATTTAAAAACACATTTTCATGAAATGAGCTCAATTTGAGCCACCTCTCCAGCCAATATAATGAGTTGGAGACTCTGCAGGGTGACTTGTATTTTAAAAAAGAGATTAAAGGAGAATTGTAATATGGTTATGCTCCTTTATGCCTGTGAGAGCATGGCCTGAAGTCTGCTGGGCTCCCAGTAAAAGAGCTGTGGTAAACTCATTGAACTCTGGGGCGCAGTGTCAGACTTCTTTAAAAAAACATCTTTGCAGTTTTCTAGAATTCATGTGGAATTAATTTAACTGCTTAACAGTTTTATGTTGCCAGATGCAATTAAGAAGCCTTTTCTCATTTTTTCATGTCATGGTTTTAGCTGGGATAGTTAATTTTCTTCACTGTAGCTAGTATAGTGCTGTGTTTTAGACTTAGTATGAAAATAATGTTGATAACACACTAATGTTTTAGTTGTTGCTAGGTAGTGCTTACACTAGTCAAGGACTTTTCCAGCTTCCCATGCTCTGCAAGGTGCACAAGAAGCCGGGAGGGGAGGGGATACAACCAGGAGAGCTGATCCGAATTGGTCAAAAGGTATTGCATATCATGTGACGTCATGCCCAGTATATTAACTGGGGGGAGTTGGCCGGGGGAAGCAGCAATCGTGGCTTGGGGACCGGCAGTGTCGGTCGGCGGGTGGTGAGCGGTTGCAGCACTTGTCGTTTAGTTTTGGGTTTTTTTTTTTCTTCCAAGGTTTCATCTCTCTCTCACTATTTTTCTTTTCATTATATTATTATTGTTATTATTGCTGTTTTATTTTAATTATTAAACTGTTCTTATCTCAACCCACGAGTTTTCTTACTTTGGCCCTTACGATTCTCCCTCCCATCCCACAGGGGTGGGGGGAGTGAGTGAGTGGCTGCGTGGTGCTTAGTTGCTGACCGGGCTAAACCACAACAATTCATCATCTTATTTAGGAGATTAAGATCCAGATAGTCTATCCTTGCAGTTGTGCTTAAAAATAAATAAAATAAAAATACCACGACAGTATTCACAATCAGCACAGGAAAAGCAGTTGCTCGGGATCTTATTTGCTAGCATGTGATTTAAAACCACAACTAATAAGCTTCACAGATTCAGGCACATTTGTTTAGGTCTGTTTACAAAAATCAACATATACAAATGTAAAATGCATCCTGGATTACAAATACATACTAGAGTACAATGCAGTTGTAAGCAAACTCTGCATTAGAAGTTGGACTTGTCCATAATACACAGTTTTTAAACCGTTATTACATGCTTTAAAAAAGCAAATCCAAGCAATACAACAGTAAGCAGTAAGCTTTCAGCAGCAGAACATTTGCTCGTTTCCCCAGCTCTGGAAGACTTGATGCTTTTACTATTGCAAGACCAATTTATGCTGATGACATTTTACCATCAATCAGTTTGTTACTTACAGCCACATTAATAAGTCCTGTGTAAGTAGAGACAATAAGAATTTTGCCAGAGAAAAGCTCTTGTATTTGATGCTGAATATATCAACATAAGAAATTGGACTGGGGAGTCTGCTTTTGCAGTTGGTTTCTATATGTACTGATGGTAGTTATGCTGTGGAATTCCTGTTCATCAAAATTTACTTGCTCTTTATCTTTTAATAGCATTTCATTTTCTGCTGCAGTTACAGTATTAGAGCTACATAATAAATTCTCACCAGATATTTAACTGCACCTTTTCACTTTTTGTTCTTAAGTGGTTTTGTTCTGTTGCTTACTCTGGTCGTTGGCTGTGTCCCCAGATTTGCATTAGAAGCATTTCTCATTTTTCCACTTGGTTAGCTAAAGAAACCTCTATATGTTATTTGTCTTGAAATACCATACAGAATTGTTCTTTGCAAGTATCTTATACAATTATCCTGAAGAATTTCAATGCTCACTAGCAGAAGGTGTTGCAAGAGAAGCTGAAGAAAATAAAGCAGGATAGTTGCTTAATCCATTATCAAGCATGGAAAAAGAAATCTTAATGCAAATACATATGCAAACATATTCAGAGGAGCTAAAAAAACCCCCAGATGTCTGAGTCCCTGGACTCGGCAGAAGCCTGTTACCAAACTTCTTTAGGAAATCGTATCTTAAATTTTATTCACAGAAAAGCTGTTTTTAATACATGGAATCAAGTAGGATATTGGTCTGTTCTCTTAATCATGCCATACATTTGGATTTTGGTAACAATTTCTGACTCAGCTTGGTTCTCGGCAATTTTCAGTAGCTGCAAGCCCTCCCTTGTAATCTGTTAATAACACATCAGTGATTGGTGCTTCTGCCATCACCTCTTCTGTTTGAACTCGGGAGAGCGAAATTATTGCCTGCCCTAAGAGACTTTGCTGCTGTGTGCTGTCCGTGGCAGATATGTCAACTGCAGAGAAATGATCCTCAGACAACTGGATAAACCAGATATTGACACTGACAGAGCATGTGACTGGAGTTAAGGTCAGAGATTCAAAGACTGTAGGATTGGGGCCTTAAAGATTTATGCACAGGATTACCCTGTGTGCTGTGTATCGCTGGCTTCAAAGGAGATACCTGCAAAGTTAAAGTTGTACTTAATTCTTTGTGGAACCAGGCCTTGATAACCCTGTAAGCACATGCTAATAGGCTTTCACCAGACTTACTGTCTTTTCATTCCCTCCTTCAGAAAATAAATACAGAAAATAATTACTTAACTTGCTAATTATATGATAAAAAAAAAGAAAAAAAGGTTTTACATAGACTGAAGAATGTTAAGATGAGCTCCAACATCCTGCCGCGCCAGATCTGATACCCTCTATAATTTATGTCACCATATCCTGATGGAGATTAAAATAGATTTAAAAAATGCCTGATTCTCATTGTCACCAGTGCTACGCAGTTTTCTAATATAAGTACTGAAAAATAATTCAGAGTCCAAATGCTCTCTCATGTTTAAGTTTACGCCCCAAGAATGAAATCCACCTTCTCACAAAGGACCGAAAATAGAGACAGTTCCATCTAAACTGCGTGTTGGAAGTACAGAAGGTTCTTCTGGTCTGATGCTCCTTCCCTTCACAGGGTTGAAGCACACCCTTAATCCTTACAGCTGCTGAATGTCGCTTTGTAACTTTATATCACCATATACTAAGTTACTTTTCTGTATTTACAGCAAAAAGGTTTATTGTTTTAATCTGCAGCTTTACATTAAGCATGTTGTGATTGCAAAATATGTAAAACATATTTGCAGTACAGCTTGTCAAGACAATATTGAAAACTTTGTTTTGGTCAGTTTTCAATGAATTTTATGTATTTTTAAAATGTATTTCTAAAGATGAGTAACTGTGAAAGAGGAGCTAAAAGAAGGCCATTTGTTTAGACACCAGATCAAAGGAAAAACAGTCTTCCAAGGGGTGAGCATCTAGTGTAATATTTATGTGAACTCCACTCAGATTTACTAATGCCATTTTTGCAGTGGTTCTCGGAAGAATCAAGAATTGTAACCAAATGTTATTGGCAGAAATCTTCAAGAAAAGTGGATGTCAAGTATTTGCCAAAATAAAATTCTAAAATATACACATGCCAACATTAGCACTAGGAATGCCTCACACCCAGGTAGGCCCAGCACAGCAAACACTTTTCTGCATTTATGGCAATCAGCCATTCTTCAGCAAAGCACAGATGCTCCTTTAAGCACACACATAACCGCTTTAAGGAATCAGACCTCTAATCAGAAAAAAGCAAATATTGTAGTAACAGAGTAAAACGTGACACAGCTTGCCTACCACAGTGACACTGCACAGCTTGAAGTTCAAATATGTGCAACTTTCTGTACCCCTAAAAGTCTTCCAACAGCTATTCAGAGCAATAGCAGGATATCACCCACCTCTAAGCAAAATGGTAGTAACTTGCTCATTGCAAGTGATATTGTTTCTAACATCCCTATCATGATTTCTTCCAAGCATTCACATGCACTTGAAAATTGATGTCATACTATACTATCTGCTTGACAACGACATCATCCATGGCTAAATAACTCTCATTTTATTAGATCAGCCACAGCTAAACAGGTAATTTCCTCCTAATTAACAAAACTAGCTAATAAAACCAGAATTAACTTTTGTTAAATGTACTGCTCTTTCCATACTCTCCCTTTAGCCTTTTCGCACCTTCTCCTTTAAGCTGTTTCTTCCTTTTCTCAGACTTTGCAGCTTGCTCCTTCCTGTCTTGATTTTCCTGCATTCAGACAGAAAGACAAATAAAAAAAATAAATAAGAAGAGTTATAAGAAGAGGAAAAGCTGGCTAAGAAACTCTCATTTTGCAATTAATAGCTATTCTGAATATGCCCTATGCACACTTAAAACTCCCAGCTGCTGGGGTTTGAGGGTAAATAGCAGAACAGAGCTTCCTGGTCAATCCCTTTGGCCTTCTCCATATGATGATGTTACCAGCAAACTATTTCATTAGCTTTAACTGCAATGTTTGACTATGAACTGAAATGCATTCTTCTTAATTAGTCCCTTTGTCCACAGAACAGAACAGTAGTTTAACATAATTAGCATTCTAGAGATTTATCACATAGCAACCTTGTTTTTATATTGCTTGTATTCAGGGATTTCCACCAGAAATTTGAGGAACTCTTCAACTGTGTTCAACAGCAATTCACAGTTTCTCTTCAGGCACCCATTAAATTTGCCAGCTTTATTTCTGCACTGGTGTTCAGTGGCAGAGTCCAAGCTGGATGTCTGTTGATACCAGTCATACAAGTGCCAGGATGGCATAAGTCCTGTTGGGATTTAGACAGAGAAGCAGGACTCTGGTTTCCACAGAGCTGCTGGTACCGCGATGATATGATTAACAGAGGAAGAGAAAGAAATTGAACAATTACTCCTAATAGAGGAAGACCTTTGCTCAGTGGAAGAATATTTCTGGGTTTTGATAAGTAGCACAATTGTAGGAGAGGGTAGTTCTGAACAACTGGGATAACTGTAGCAGAACATCAAGACGACAAAAGCCATTTTCTTAAAAGCTTATGCAGTCCTTGTTCCAGAGCTGTGATCATCACTAGAACACTGCCATCACCACCTGGAAGTTGCCTGCTTTTGATTGCAACCAGTCAAGAGCTAATCTACGTGTTGTAGGTAGATCAGTAGTTATTGGGCCTGCTGTCACAGAGATTTGTGATGGTAAGAGGAGGGTGCTGTTGTGTCATATTACAAAATTTAATAATGTCCAAGAGGATGTTGATGATTTGGTGCAGATAGGATTCTTGATGAGACATATCTGGTCTCCTTCGCAAAGAGGTTGGCAGCAGAAAAGACATTTTCCCATTACAGTGATAGATTTGGTTGATTGCTATGGATCTTCTGCCACTATTTCCATAAGATGAGCTGAAGAAGTCCCAGGAAACATGCACAAGTTTCTCAGAGCCTTTATAGAAAGTAAAAGTGTAGGGTCCTTTGGCCCAAAGAAATTTCCAGGCAAATAAAGAAAACTTGTGAACATTAATAGAGTTAGTCTCTCTGAAATATAGGAGCATTATAGGCATAAGGTGATGGGGACCTTCACTGGATGCCCAGAAAAGGAGAGAAAAATGGTGTACTCTTGGCAAAGAAAGAAAAGGATATATTTGCCCTGAACGGAGGGTGCTTCTGAAAGAATGAGGTACAGGGGGTGAAATCTTATGGAGAGGCCTTTCATCACTGTATGCCTCCAATGTGCTTGCCTGATAAATTCCTGCTGTGTCTTAGCATAATGTCTTTGAGATATTATGGCTGTTGAGAGACTCGCAGATCTGTGGGCTCTGGGAGAATGTCTCCATGTAACATTCCACCAGAAACAAAGGAGGTGAATTCAGGGATACGTTGTCCTGCTACTTGAGCTCACAAGTACTCACACAATACTGAGAACAAACCGAAACATATTAGGAATAAATTTATGGATTGAGCAAGCCTAACCTGAATTGTTCACAGACATTAAAAAAAAAATGTACACAACGATTTGACGCAACACACTGTTAACAGAGTTTCAACAGAAGAAAGCCCAACAAGGTAAAGTGGTAGCAAGGCAGAGGAATGAATATTCACAATCGCTTCTCCATCTCCTGGATTACTGAAGCAGCTGTATGGATGAGACTAAATGAAAGAGGGGTGTCACTTTGGATTTGCACTTTGTGGGACGTTAGATACTTGCTTGATCTTTGAATTAAAAGATGCTCCATGACAACTGTTTATCCCCACACTATCTAAAGCACATCCTGTTCCAACACCATACGCACCCTACTGAGGAGCAGCTGCTCCAGCTCGGTTATCCTAGGGGAGCACTCAGAGGAACTACCCCTGTGCAGAGCTGTCTGTATAACCTCTGTCATCAACTGAGCACCTCCTAGAGCAGATTTTGTTCAACATTTTTTCTCCTTTTCCTGAGATTAGACAGCCTCTTTGTCGGGTGCTCCCTTCTTTGAACAGCTGCAAGTGCTAAGGGAATTAAAATGTTTCTCCCAATCCCCTATAATCACATAGTGTTTCTTTTCCCCACAATTTTACAACTCAGTTCTCCATGTATCTCCAGTTCTGTTTTTTTATCTTTGAGCTGGGAAGCTATTTTCTCCCCGTCTCCTTCCTCCTGCCATCTGCTCCTTTTATTTTTTTGTGAATTGGTGAAACAGTCATCAGCTGTGGGTGAGAAACCATCTCCTTTTCACTGTGTCAGTTATGGAGATCATTTGGGTGTTTCGAAAACTTCCACCCCTCCCCACCTCCTCTTCAAGTAAATGGAGAGGAAGAGGGCAGATTCTTATTATAGTAATTTCATTTGTGTAGCTCAGTTTTTGTTACCTGAAGGATAAGAGACCAGAAAGAACCCTCAGGAAATGGAGAAGGATTTTGTTTAAACAAAGAAGTAACAAAACCAAAATCTCTCTAGGTAAGCTTAGGAGCCACGAAGGATCACTATTTATCAAAATTATTTTCCTTCTTATTTGATGTGAGAATCGAAAGACAGCACTAACAATTTCGGTAGTGCTAAGAGACCTGCTTTACACAGAAGGCTTATCTTAAAAGTAACACCTTAGCCTTAAAGCTTACATCAAATGGCAATGGAAAGAGATGATGCAGGTGGCTGATTCTAGTGTAAAAATGAAAATCACAGAACAAAAAGATGCTTTAAAAATTAAAACCTTCACCGTTTCAGCATGTTGCTGCTTCAAGCACAGACAGTATCTTTACTACAGTGATAGGGAGAAAGAAAGGCAAGAAGGGAGAGGAGATTACATTACAGGTCTGCAGTAGAGGTAACAGAGATGCATACAATGTAGCTAACAGCTGTGGTACCTTTGAGGTGAGGCGCTGCCGAGAAATGGAACCAAAACTAGTATGAAAGAGAGTTTACATGTTGGGTAGATGAAAAGAAGCTTCTTTCTAGTTGCTCCAACCTGGCTGTGAAAAAGCAGCACCCAGAAAAGTAATCTGAATTTTCTGCAGCTGTATGAGGACACTACATAACCTTTATTGGTACTGTTTCTTAAAGGAACTGCAGTTGCTGGATTTACCCTTCACAGCAGTTTTCCAGCGTAGCTTGCCACAGATGCTGAGCCATTATATTCTTGACTCTCTTAATTCTTTCCTTCCAGCCTAGAGTTTTAGGAACTCTAAGGATCAAGTGTATTGCCAAAGAACTTGTGGTTTGTAGGGTTTATTTTCCAGACTGTCTGTGGTGCTATTGCATCATTTCGGAGCCTGTGTAGCTGTACTGCTTGCAAAATTGAAGCCCAGTGCCCCACAGGAGCAGGTATTGGGAACATTACAGGATATATTTTTCTTCTTTCATATTCCAACACTTCTTCAGAAGTTCCTTGATTTTCATCTGAAACTATGATCTGCCCTAAAGTATTCCTTCAGCCTCTCTTGCCTTGACATTGCCCAGCATAGTTGTCTGTATTTTTGCAATACTTCTTGTAATGCGGATGATTTCCTCTATAGAAGGCAAATCCAGCCTGGGGCTCTCTTGGAATCAGCACAGGAGTGGGTGATTGTTGCTGTTAAAATATATAAATGTGAAGCCACTATCACCTGGCATTAAGAAAACCCTAGAGGAAATACATTAGTTCAGGTGTGAAGTATGTAGTAGGGGATGTGAAATGGAGGTTTACTGGAGGCTTACTAATTGGAAGGTGCTCTACACAACTTTTATGGCGAAGTTGCTGTTTTCTTACTCCTTATTGCAAGAAGTAAAGTCTTACAAATTAATAAAGTGCCAAATATAATCTCTTGGGAGATTCCTAGTTTGGTAGGGACACAAAACACTGTTTTGAACTAACTAGTACAATGAAATACCTACATGTAAACATATCTTCCAATTAGGCTTTGCCTATTGGAAAATTTACCTTTTGCCTATTGGCAAAGCCTATAAAGCATGTCAGGTTGCTCATTCCTTCACATGCCACTAAGCTTCTATTGCACTGAGGCCTGATTAATTATTTTACAGTGGGAGCAACAACTCAGAGTGTTCTTAGTTCTCCATAGCAAAAAAAAAAAAAAAAAAAATCACGTTTTATATTTGCCCACATGCTTATTTCTTGCTGCAGATAAGCAAATAGACAGTTACTTTCATTTACTTCTGCAGCCAGGGTTTAGGTAGCCCAGCTTGGAGTAGAAGAAAAAAGAAAATTTTGCTAGCTTAAAAATAAAGTTCCCAACCTATTTCTAAACAGTCACAAATGCAAACCACCTGTAAGGCCTTGAGGAAGAGCTCTCTGAAGGTTTTCATTGTGCTGAACACATCTTCCAAAGACATTTTTTTTCGGTCTTCACAAAGATAATCAGCAAGTTCTTCCTTCTTCTTTTCAATGGTGGCAAACTCCTTCTGCAGGTCCTTTGAAGCATCGAGACTGCCCTGAGACACAGTTTGCAACACAATTTATGCATGTTAAGAAGTAGCATATTCTGAGCTGCCCAGAAGACTTAAGCCAGTTGACACAGAACAGTCAGTTTTTTAAAAAATGGCAATTAAGATTGGTTCGCGACGTGTGATATTTTCTTCTTAACTGAACCATCTGCATTTCCCATGGTTTCATTTGGCCCAAAGAAGCTCATTGTATGTTGCCCCTTTCATCATACAACCACGTGGAAACTTGGCACAAGCTGGGGTGACTGATCAAGGGAGATACAGCACCAGGATTTCTGCCTTTTAGCTTTAGTTAAGTGACCCTGTTTTGCAAACATGAAAAGCTGGGATGTTTGGAAATGTGTGAGGAGGGAAAAAAGCATGTTGCAAATCTGTTCACTTTTTTCCCCCAAAGAACAGTGAGACAAAACATGTTTCTGTACTGCACTGTACGCATTTATAGTTGCATCCTACATTTCATTTTTAGGCCCTTCCTTTCTTTTACCCCCACACAAAGCTGACTGGTCCTCAGCTGTTTCCTTATCACGATACCGCCTTCCACCAGGGTGCAGGGGGAGTGTAGTTATGACCCCTTTCCCATAGAGCTCTATGTCCATTTGCAACCTGAATTACAGTGCCTTTGAGAACAGATTTAAAGTGTTTAGGAAGAAGGATGGGAAGTGTGTCACATCCACCCACATTACCTACTTGTACAGATTTTGCATGCTGTATTTTTAAATCATCTGTCGACAAAAATAAATGCTTCTCTATTTCCAGCAGTTTCTTCAAATTGGCACCTGCCTCAGCCCGCATAACGTCAAAGTGGATTCTGAAAGGTCCACAAAAGGGACAGTACATTGAAGGGGTGAGTCTTTTGTTTTCATTAAGTTAAAAGATTATTATAAACAATACCACTTCTGCAAATTAATGTAGAATTAGCCGTCCAACCTGGACCCTGCTTTTACAGGTAGTTCTCCTCTATATAAATCCTTTTCTATGTGATCAAACCTTCATCTAAGAAAGAATCTGTGCTTTTGCCCTCACTGCCTCCCTGGACAGACTGTGGAAGAACCTCACTGTTCTAGTATTCAAAAAACTCCTCCAAAATTTCCAGCCTGTTTTTATTCATAGGCAACACACACTCATCTCCCTTGTGCCAATACTGTCCTTAGCTGATTCCTTTCCCTCCTTGCCTTTTCTCCCTAATCTATTACAATCCAAAATTATCTCTCCTCTCAGAGTTCATTTAGCTCACATGGAGACCCAAACATGTTACACTGATGAACCAACATCTTCTATGGTGCTGACCTACTCTTTGTGCCAGACAAAAAATACTGAATCAGCAAAACCTGATGTGGTGTTTCACGGTGCATCCAGATATGAGCAGCATTAGAAGAGTGACTTGAGGATTTGCTTTGTAAACAGTTCTCCACAGGTTGATTAGCAAATCAATTTGTAAGTTTGAGAGTTTGACTAAACTAGAGGGCAACTACTTTATAAAAAAAAAAAAAAAGCACATTTTTATCATTGACCAGCAAGGTTTAGTTTCAGGTAACAAAAGTATTTCTATTATGACACAACCCAAAAAGAAATTCGTGTTTTGAATCAACATCCAACTTAAATTCTGCACAGATAACTCGCAAAGGCCATAATATTTTCTGTTGCATTACTGAATAAAAATACTTTTAAAAAATTATTTAGCAGCTACTTAACAAATGTCAATCCATCTCCAGATTTAAAAGTTACCCTTGCTTCTAGTTAGAATGAAACATAAAACACTGCAAGGTTCCTATGAATTCATAACAGCATTAAAAAATGTTCATCCTGGTGCTATAAACGTGGATTCTGATTAATGTAATTTAACATATCTCCATGTGATTCTTCTGAGCTAAACAGAAAGAGATGGTGCTAGACTCATGAGGCTTTCAGGCACATGGGGGTAACTCTGCAGAAACAGATTTTTTTCTTTCTACCCACATATATTAGAAACTTGTGCTGATACTCAACTCAGGGACTCCTGAGGTCCCCCAATTGCCAGTAAATCACCCCAATCATTCCCTCCTTACACCAGCCCTGCACATGTACATGGTGAGCTTGCACATGAATATTTCAGGGAAGATATGTTTCTGTTGCAATATGTCGAAGAAGAACCCAGTCCTTGAAACTGCGGGAGTTCACTATTTACACAGTTTTACTTCTAAGCTAGTACTGGAGCATCCAAAAATAAAAATCACGCTAAGCTCCACATAAAAATTCTTAACCAGGTTGACTTATAAATCTCAACACTGCTTGGTGTTAGAAGGGAACCCCTCTCTCCCACAGCAGAGAGGTCGTGTGACCTTATTACACCACCATAAAATGACTCAACTCCTCGTTGGCTTTAAAAAGGTTGGCAATTCATACATGACAAAACCAAACAATAATGTCCTACCCTGCTGCCTTGGAAACAAAGTCAAGATCTCTGGGAAGCTGCAGCAGATCTGTGTCATTTTTTTCAACCTCCTAAAATTGAAGTGAAAAATGGTTACCTTGCACAGTCAGTCAAAAAGTATGGAAGTTTTTCAGCTGGAGAATGTCAGGACTGAAAAATTAACACTTCATTTTTCATTCTTATAAATGTAGGGGTAAATTTAGTCTTGTTCATTCTTTTTCTCATGTTGGCACCCATAGGGAGTTAAAAAGAAAACAAAAGGCTCTTTTAACTGGGCTTACATCCCACATGCTGCCACAGTGTGCAAGCTGACCTGAGATTTTGTCTTCTCACTAAAATTAATTTCATTTGACAGATGTGTTTGGGAGACATGTCAACACAAGAAAGCGGCTGGAGAAGAAGAAAAAGAAAACAGCAAGCAGCAAGCAGACATGTTACGTGAACTTGAGAAAGGAAACCTAGTGTTAACTCTCTAAACAGTACTGCATATGGATTTGATCCTGTCTGCACAGAGCGCGGTGGAAAAGTTTTCCATCGTATTTCAGGTACAGAGGCTCACCCTCCGGATACCTTTGGCAGGGTGCTACTGAGGTCAAAGCCCCTTAGTTTCTGGGGAATGAATATTTGAGAATAATGCACACAATAATTTCACAGTTTTGTTGTACCTCCAAAATATGGTGAAGCAGAGTAATGTGGCTTTGATTTGCTTTTGTCTCTGTTAGTCTGAGCAAGGCACTAATTTTAAAACCACCAGCATCTCCAGTGTGACGTCCCTAGAAGATACAGAAGAAAGTTTCCTCCTTCAGTTTCCAAGTCTTGCATTTGTATTTTCTGTTATCTTTAGAAATACAACAATTAAAGAAATCAGTTTACTTACATAGTTCATAAAGTTTCCAACTTTAAGAATCAATTGGCAGAAAAGTGGCAGTCGGTGACTGGTAAGAAGTGCTGAAGAATAGAGACAGACATTTCCAATAAATTAAATTAAATTATCTAAAATAGGATTTTCCTTAGGTTTGACAGTGGAGGTAACAAATTTCTCATCCAAGATTATGTCAAGCCATTGTTACGGATTTGGAAATATACCACTAGGAAATAAATCAGATGAATGGAAGTGGAATGTGTAAGCTTCTATTGTGGTCTCTTGTCTACGAATAGATGGAAAACTAGTTTTCCCATCAAGTTTGGAGTATTGATGTGTCAACCCTGCAGCCACTTATGAGGGAGAACCACATATGAGAAAGCATATAAACTTGTGAAAGTCTATAGCCCCCATTTCCAGCACATACTATTCTAGGTTAAGAAAAGCAAAGGGCTTTTTGCCTTGTTATCATTGTTAGTGAGAGTGATAACCAGAAGCTGCATTTTAGCAGGAGAATCTGGGGTAAGAATAAAGTCTTTGGCAGAACTAGAACAGAAACACTGACCCACGCAATGGGATGGAGGGGAGGCGGGGACGACAGGGTGGGACTGCAAAGAGCTGTTGATTGCTCTAACTATAGCACTGACATCAGACAGTCAGGTAGAGCCAAGGTTTATGTGCAAAAATAAACAAAAGTTTTGCAGTTTACCTGTTCAACAGAAAGTCAATGGCTACCTAAAACTATTGAGCTTAAGGTAGAATCCAAGAGCAACTTCAAGAAGGAGCCGACTTAAAACTAAAACCAAGGCTAATTTTGTGTGTGTGTGTGGGGGGGGGGGGTGGGTCCTGAAACACTGGTGAACATCATCTGGGACCACGGTTTTTGAAGCCAAACCAAATTCTCTTATGTCACTGTGGCCTGCTCCACTGCAGAGCTAAGGTAGAGTGTAACCAGTGTGCATTAGAGGAAAAACTGGAAGTGATGCATTGTTATGGACAAAAATCTCCACTGCACATAAAAATTTAACCTATATTCAAACAGAATCTGGCACGGACATAAGGCAAATTTCCTTCTTCTCTACAGAACCATTGATAGGAGAGAGGTTTGTGTTGTTCGTGTCGTCAGAAGGTCCACTTCAGACCAGGGCAGCACAAATTGCAATTCTGCAGAACGAATTCTAGAAGCAGGAATCATTTTGACGTTTGCCACATATTCAGAGATTAAAAGGTTAATTTTGATTAGATTATAGCATATGCTACCACTGATGCTATTCAAGTAGAAGAGGAGCTTCCTATGCCTGAGCACTGGGCATAGGCACAGCACTGATGTACTTACTTTCACAGGCTGTCCTGATGGCTTGTGCTTTTGGCCACAGACACTCCAGCAGAATTTTTGTTTCCTCACAAATCAGCATACATTCAATCCGCAACTGGTAGCTAAAAGAGATCAGTGGGAAAAAAACTCCAACAAACACCACAAAAACAAAACACACAGGCCTGATTAATTGACTTGTGTTCAACAAGACAACCACCCATTTTAGGCAAAGCACAGTACCAGCATTGTTATATTCTCTTTAATGCTCTGACACAAGAACTGGATTATAAATAAATCACACACTTAGATATTTCCAAAGATGTCCTAGAAACAATTATCATCTCCTCTTTCAGAAAGCAATGTTGCACTGACATCTGGCAGTGACTTCCTAGCATAATGAGGCCATAATTTTTGACAATTCCTGGGCAGCATTAGCCAGGATTTTTGTCCTTCCTTTTAACTTCCCAAACAGAAACTCAAAATACTTTTGCAGTGATGTCCTTTAATGATATTTATGCCTCACCATGGATTAATGTTGTGGAAGAGCCATGAAAACATTTTCCAAAGTATTTTTAAAGCTAGCTATAAGTTTGAGAAAATGAAAAAACACATTTTCACCACGACATTTTCAAAAAAGTGGCTCTGGCTCTGGCATGGCAACTGATCAGATTTATGGAGGACTATTCCTATGAATTATGACATATCACCATGTTTTTATGAACAGCATAACGTTTTCTCTGTGTGTGTCTAATCTGACTTGGTAAAAATGAGGGAGGTAGTGAAAGCACAGACACTGCTGTGACTCACGGGTTTGTGGGCTCTCTTTGGTAGACTGGAATCTCTAAACCAGGTGTGGAATGAATCAGCAGCCCGGCGGCAGGATTCAGTCTGCAACTTCATGCCATACAGACACTAGCTGTACAACAGTCAAGAGTTTTCTCACTAACTTATTAATACCAAGGTTAATTCAAGTGTGTTTGCCAAAGGTGTCTGAAAGCCTGTTTGGCCTTTGGGAAGGAAAAGTGTCTCAAACCGGCCCTACAAATAGCAGTTGGATGATTTTTCCTGAAGTCTGAATGTCAGGAACATCCCTCTAGCACAGGAAACGGAGGCCTTAATTCTTATGGACAAATCTTATAAGAACCACACTCATGGGTTGAAGACAAAGAAAATTTTGCTTACCTAGGAACTTCCAAGAGATGGAGATAAAACTGAT
Source organism: Morus bassanus (assembly GCA_031468815.1). Lineage (NCBI taxonomy): Eukaryota > Metazoa > Chordata > Aves > Suliformes > Sulidae > Morus > Morus bassanus. The sequence continues at coordinate 10,816,160 of CM062572.1, forward strand.
CTACATTTGCTAGTTCTGATTTTTCTTCTTTGCAGGACTTCAGGCCATTTATCTAATGGAGAATAAAACAGTCAAATAACTGCACAACAATTTCTGGTGCCCATCACTTCTTACAGGCATGAAACTGCCTTTTCTGAACTTTCTGTGTGCACAGGCAACGGGACTGAGGCAGATGAACAGTAAATTGCATATATGAACTGGTTTGCAAGGGTAAACATGTAAGTTTTGTTTTGACTGGAAGGTCATCTGCATTTGTACAGCACCTTGTACAAGGAGTCCCTGATCCATAGGCATCCAAGTCCAGCAACCCCTTTAAAAAGATGGGTCCTTTCTCCTCACTGAAACCTGCTCTGAAAGGCTCTTTATTCACCTAAGTCCACAAATGCTAATGTACCTCATCTATCTGATTAGAATAACAGGAATAGAGAGCAGCACTTGGCCTACACCTGTGCTGAGTCTCCCAGCATGCTATTGCCTAACCTTTGTGTGAAGAGGCCACACTGTTGCTGGGAAAGACCTCCCACTGCTCCACCTTAGAAGGTCATTGACTGAGATGGTGCAAGAGGATGTGGGATCTGGTCATAGCTTCTTGCTTTAGCAGTGCAAGTGTTTCAAGCTGAGCACAAAGTACACTGAACTCCATCAGAACAACACACTTAATAGATACCTCATGGTCTTCAGGCAGCAGTTTAAGTAGTTGCTTCAGTGTCTCAGCATCCAACTTGGATCTATCCCCTTTCTGAATCATGGCAGCAATCTCTTCACTGGAGCTGTAGGAAAGAGAGAAGTGCTGTGGAGCAATGGCCTAGGGAGGAGTAACATGACAAACAGAAGGGACCCCAATCTCTCAGCTAGCACTGTAGGAATAAATGAAGTAACTCTTACTATACTTGCCTCCCATTACATTTCGGATCTTAGTCCTCAGAAGTGCAGTGGAGATATGAAAAAGCAAAGGAATTTAAGCCTAAAGCAATATTCCTCATAATTTAGATGTGCTTTCTGGGCTTTGTTCATCTTTACACAACAAAGCCTGAAGGCTCTCCCTTTTACTGTGGGTGTCCAGTGTCACTGAGAAAAGATTTACTTTCGAATACTCCATTTCTTGCAGCAAAGCCAAGGCTAAAACCAATGGCTCTCCTCCTGCTGAGAGGTATTTATAAAGATCCCAGAAGGTTTTACCCAAAATCCTTGCCTGAAACTTTGGCAGACAACGTCTTTGAAATTAGTCCAGACTGCTCTGGTTTGGGCTCTGGAGAGCTCGGCTCCCTGGAGCCATCAGTGCTAACAGAGGCAGCACCCATGTGCAGAGCAGCCTCATCCCTCATGAGTGCAAGCCGGGCTCAACAATTTGATCCCACGGTCACTAGCTGCTCTTGGGAGAGCTTAACCACTGCCCAGGGAATCATGCAGAGAGAGGAAATAGCAACTAGATTAGGCTATGCACAACTCTTCCCCACTGAGAAGCAGTTTGCAATGGAAAAAGAATAAAATAAAATTAAAAAAAAAATCCCTCTGATTCTGATTTATTCTTAACACAAAGGAACTTCTAGGCTAAGTTTCTTTTTGAAGTCCTTGTAACATGGGCCATTGCACAATGAGCAGGAAAAGAGCAAAAAAATCCATCTTCATCCTGCAGTAGTTTCAGGGAATCTAAAAGTGAAGATATTTTGCCAAAAAACTAGTACAGATTCCTTTTTGTTTTTGCTTTTTTTCCCCCCTGTGAGGACTCTTACTTGGTAAATTTCCATTTTTTTAGTTATAGAAACTGTTTCCTATTTATAGAGAAACTGCAAATAAAAACTGTATACGATTTTGGATCTGAACCCCTGGAGATGTCTCTTTAAAATCAATTAAGTAACTTGAAACTTCCAACCAACTTGAATCTTCACTAATGGTTACTGTCAGCAGTTGATATTTATGTCAATAATACCAAAGAAAAAATATGTTTCCACATGATTTTGCTGTTATTTATGAATACTCTCTCTTTAGGAATTAGTGGTCCATTTTAGGTTTAATACCAGTTTGAGACATGATATTAGTTTTCCGGAAAGAGACTGCCACATCTCATTAATTTAAAAAAAAAAAAAGAAAATAATTGACTCCTTGCTAAGTAAAGATAGTGGTTGTAAAGTATTTCTCCTAAATTTATTTCGTTTAATATCTGAAGAAACACATAGACACATCAAATAAGTAATTCAGATGGTATTCTCCAAATCTTACCACTTAAATTGCTTCAGAAATATACTCAGAAGGAGGCTTTTCTTTGGACCTATGAATGTGATCTGTGAAAAGAAAAAAAGCGGTCAGCTAGAAATACATTTACCTTGATTTTAACAGAAATTTTAGCACTTTTGTTCATTTGTTGGCTGAGATGAATTCTTCTCTGGTAATAACATTATCAACAATCTTCATTGATAAAACAGAGCAATTTACAACAGTACAGGTCATTAAATCTATTTTAGAAAGAGAAAGAGGCAAAGGCATAGAGAAGGGAATGGATTTGTCTAGAATATTCCAATTTATAAGAATTAATTCTGAAATTCCCATGTCCTCCCTCTCTCAGATGAAGACCTGTCACTCAGCAGAATTACTTCAACGTATTTAATTCTAAATCTCTCCTGTGCTTTTTTTAGGTAATCTTAGGCAATGGATATCAAAATATTATAAACTTTCTTATTATAAATGATTGACAACAATAAAGAGTGAATAAGCTTTTCACTTCCAAGAATTTTGCCAGGCTCTACAAAAAACAAGCAGTTGAAGTACCTCTTTTGATTTCTTTATTTTTGGCCCTGTTTTCTCCGTAGGTGCTGTTGGTGGGACAGAGAAAAGCAGCTCCAAGCTTGCATAGTCGGGCTCTACAAGCTCCTTGCTGCTACTTGGCATCACAGCCCACATGGAGCGGCTTTCTGGAAGAGAACAACGCTTCAAGATGGACCACAGAGGTAGAGGAGCACTTTCAAGGCAGTGTGATTTGTGGAAGGGAAAACACTTCAGAGGATGAATGAAATACGATGCTCATTAGTCCTGGACAAATGTTAATTATTTAAGAGTGGCAGCTCCCACAGACAGCATCCCAAAGGTTTGAAGGCTAATTAAACCTGGAAAATTACCACCACATTCGATTCACTGAACTGAAGGCAGCAGATGAACTTAATGGGCTGCTCCAACTTCTTTTTGCTTTTGCTGACTGGCTACACGTCACGGAATTGTGGTACCCAAACAGGGGATGTTGCATCTAATTAGGTGAACGTCTCTCTTTGCAAGAGATAAGGACTCCCAAGCCCAGCATTATTACCAGAATCATCAGGAGCCATCCAAATAACACATGGCACTTCAAAACATGAATTTGTCTACAACATTGGGGTCTTTAACAAAGGATCTCACCTCTTTTTACTTTAGGAGAGATTGCAACAGTGGCACTGAAGACACTGGGACTGAATCTGAATTTGTATCTGCTCAAGAAAGCAAACTGGGGCTCAAACTGGTTTTTTACATGCATGTTTATGTATTTTATTATAGCAGCAAGTTCTTACCCCCTGATGTCCCCCTTTCTTGGTGATAAGCACAATGGAGAACAACTGAGATGTGTTGTGCGAACTGCGTATTAAAAGCTGCAGCATAAATGGAAACATGTTCACAGTCTCCTCGCTGAAGATTGAACAGGACTTGCAAACCCTTTTGGCAGATCACGTGTTAACCACAGACCTTAGCGTTATTTTATGTGGGTGAAAAACCCCACACAAATCACCTGGCTGTGGTCAGTATGAAATAGAGGCCACATCATACCCTGAGGGTACATGTTCCCCAGCCCTATTGACAAGAGTTTTCAGCCTTGGATCTTGGCTGATGTATCTTCTGGCTGTGCAAGAAAACAAAAAAGTAAAAGCTTCAGCTGAGAAGACACTCACCGGTGATGTACCAGGAGCTCATTAGGAAGAACCACAGAGCATGACTGTTCAACAGATCTTTCCACTCAACACGCTCAGAGCATTTTGCAAACCGTAATTAGTGCAGACTCACAACATCACTTTAACAAGTAACAAATAGAGACTGAGTGATTAAGAGAAGATCATTTTAGCAGCCACAGAGCCTCAGTTCAGTGCTTTTCCCAAACTACTATTTTCTCCGTTTATTGGTGAAGGCCTGGTTTTCCATATTTATTTGTGATTGATTACTAATTTTTTTTAGGACTTAGAGCCAGCAATGGGACCACCTGTATCACCTGACTTACTGAGTTAAGGCCTAGCCCCGCAACATGAGTATTTTTGTTTGGATGTGAAGTAAAAGAACCAATCAGCCCAGTGTTACAAACAAGCACGTACGTCTCACCACATCAGAGGGGAGCTTCTGCCAGTGAAACACCTTCATCCTCAATGTTGGTGTCTTCTTAGGCCGGGACTGCCCCCCATATCCACAGGTAAGATGATTGCACTCAGGATTACTGCATGGCTGGGGAGGTGGGAGCGACAGGGCATTTATGCCAGGCATGGGAAAGGGTGAAGGAGGCACCTTACGCCCAGGGGGTAGGGGTGGAGGGGCTGGCAGCAGTGGCAGCAGAGCCGGCATGGCAGACTGTCCTTGGGAGGATGAGGAAACACCTTGCTGGGAAGGTGACATGTTCCCTGGAGATTGCTGCGGCTTCCTGGAAAGGCCAGTTGTTGGAGAAAGGCTCAGGTCTGCACTGGGGTTCTCCTCTTCCAAGTCCATATCAACTTGAATGCATTTGTTTACCTTTTGAACAGATCTTCTGGACACTGTTTTGTGGTGATTTGGGCACTGCATGCTTGATTGCAGGTTCTCCATGGCTTGCACTGGTCCCATTTTCCTGCTCTACAAGACAATGAAGAGGTGCATGGGTTAGCAAACTTTCCCACAACTGCTGGCTATTGCTAACTCCCACAAAGGAATGGAAACAACAGTGACCTTCCCATTAAGGTAAATGGCAGAAACATTTCTATCTGCTTTACAAGCGACATTTCAGAGTACCTTCAGCAGTGCGAGTCAGGAGCAAAGCAATACTGCTGGCCATAAGGCTCCTTTCTGACTTCTCTTGATTATTCTACCTTCTTGTTGTGACAAATAAAGAAAGGAAGAGCAAATGCTATCAGCATTGCAAATCTCTACCTGGTTGCTCTTTTCCCTTTGTTGCTCAGCCATTCTGTGGGATTTGTCTGTTGAAGGGGGGAAAAGAATGCCTCCTGTAGAAGTTGCTACAGGTGCTCTGTGCAGGGGATTTCTCAGACAGCAGGGACACAGTGACTTATTCCTGAGAAACCATGTTACCACAGCTTAACTTGAGTGCAGAAGGGTGGGGATTTTGTGAGAAACTCTCAAACAGCCTAATAAATTAAACAAGCTACAGCTGAGGAGGACTCAGGCTGAGCTGCTTAGGGACCTGTGACCACACAGGGAAATGACTGGTAAGTATTAAAGTGAATAAGATAGTCTTACTTTGTTCTTTAACCAAATTTTCATTTAGGACAAATCTTCACATTTGCCCTGAGACTATACAGTTTCTCTCAGAGCCTCTTGCAAAAGACTATGCAGATGTCCCCATCTTGTACATATGCCCAATTTTAAACATGGAAATGGACTTACCAAAGTCAGCAGAGGTACTTGCTGGCCCAGGACTTGGTTTTGTTTGCCTGACTGAGTGAACCTTTCTTTTTCAACCGTTCATCTCTCATGGATGAATAGTGGCCTGGGACACTTAATCTCAGCCGCTGTAGTTGCTTTGTGATTTCTCTCTTTAGCTAACTTCCATAGCAATGTCTATCAGCAACAGTAGAAACACCACATGCTAAATGAGGAGCAGTAAGCGAACTATCAATGCTCCAGAAATGACACAGTAGATGCAGCCTTTTTAGGGACTGCATGTAAACAGAAACAAAGACCCCCATGATCCCAGCCCTCACACAAGTCTTTAACAAAACATACCATAGTAGCATGAGCAGCTTTAATGGATTTAACTGGACAGGTACTTTCTTTTTTATGTTTAGTGCAGGGACAGACTTATTTGGTATATACACCATGTTTATGTTCCCAAAGGACTAGATTAATACTTATGAATGACCATTTTCCTCCTGATGCAGCAATTTTAAGTAATGACTTACACAGACAAAACTCTTTAAGGGAGCTGCATTAAAACCTATGATTGATGCATCTCTACTCCATAACACACCTCCAGATCATCTCCTATAATTTGAAACAATTTGTCTTTGAAACCTAGCAGTCCATACTATAGCTACCTGAAAGAAGGTTGTAGTGAGGTGGATGTCGGTCTCTTCTCCCAAGTAACAAGCGATGGGATGAGAGGAAATGTCCTCAAGTTGCACCAGGGGATGTTTAGATTGGATATTAGGAAAAATTTCTTTGCCAAAAGGACTGTCAAGCATTGGAACAGGCTGCCCAGGGAAGTGGTTGAGTCACCATCCCTGGAGGTATTTAAAAGACATGTAGATGTGGTACCCAGGGACATGGTTTAGTGGTGGACTTGATGAACTTTTCCAACCTAATCAATTCTCTGATTCTATGGTGTCCAGCTCTTACAAGAGCCTCAGTAAAACTGAACCGGTGGATCCAAGGCAAAAGAAAGCAATAAAACTTTTATGTTTTTAATCTTAATTTAGTAAAAAATTATTTACATTAAAAACATTAAATGTTAAATCAACCAGAAAATAACACTTGATTTACATACAAAAGGGAAACAGTTAAAATAGCTAAGCCAAAGGCCTAGAATAGAAAATGAGTATTAACTGTATTTGCTGTTTACTTGAATTAATTTGTTATTGGCTTCCATAAATATTTTTTTGCACAAATAATAAGCACTAACACTTTCCCAAAGGTAAAGCAGGCTTACATTTAATTTATGTAAACAACTTAATGTATCCCCTTTAGGACTTCACAGTCTTCGTGCTACACTTGTACAGATGTCTGTAATTACCCTAGCAGGACAAGTGAGGGATTCAGCAGGGATTCAGCACTATGAAAGAGCCTAATGAGAAATAAGCCACTTTCTGCTACAAATATTAGGAGTAAAATGAGCTGATTAAAAATAAAGATCTTATTAGAAATAATCATGTTAAAATTCTGCTGCTTGTTTATTTTAATTAAGCTATTGGAGAAATCAGTAAAAGACTATTAATTAGGAAGCTCTGTTTTTTTTAATCAGAGTGTTCATCTAACTTGCTACAGGTTTTGTGTAAAGGAAAATCTTGTTTTTAAAAATCCTAATAAACAAGGAATACTACACAAGAAACAGCTAATACGCTTTGAATGATAAATAGGCTTATAATAGTGTACCTCCAAAAATTATACTTTTGAGGCTGTGTAGAGAAATCCATGCTCTTAGGAAGATTAAAGCTTTGGTATAACTTCAAGGCAGCTGTAACTTACATTGCTGATACTGTTCAAATGAGCTTGAGGGTATATTTAGAAAAAAAATCTCAGTGTGAAATTTCTCCCTATAAAGTGCAAAAATCCACCTCTGGTGAATATGTACATATATACACACATATCTCAATGCAACCAGACAAGGACTAGCATACTGCAGGAAGCTCCAAAAGCTCAGTAATTGGCTGGCACCATTTTGGCAGGGTAGGAAACAGAGATTGACTCAATACACCAGCCCAACTCTGATGATCCAGTTGAAATCAATTAACTTGCAATTAACTGTGAAGCTGTTTTCAGTGCTCTGCTGCTCTACCTTGAAAAAACTGCTGATGTTTGAGGACTGCCACAAAACAGGCTTTCATTTTTATCTGCTTACTGACATGTTTAAAAATAGGCACACTTCACATTAGCCTAGAAAGATAAGTTGTATTTTGATGGCATAGGGTTTAGATTTTAAGTTAGATCCAAAAAACATCTTACCTCTCTGTCTTGGGCCATGTAAGTACTCTCATTTTTTCATTTCTGATGTTGCCGATGGGCTGATACGGGGCTATGTTTTTTTGTAAAATTTGATTTTCTTTGTAGCTGGAAGTTCATTTATTGGTTGTTATTATGCTAGAATCAAGAATTTCAATGAATGCTTCAGAAAATTTGGTATTTCCATATTTCCCTTTCTGTGCTATTTCCAAAGGTTGGGGGTTTTTAAGGGGGGAGGGAGGAGGGTTGAAGTGGGTTAAAAACTGTGTCCCTAGACACTTTCAAGGTAACTGTCAAAAGTGTAAGCACAAGAGTCAGTATCTGCAATGCAAGGTATCTTTGAGGGTAAGATGTGCTGCTTACCAAATGGCTGGAAGGGAGCTACAGCATGTATAAACCAGCCAGGGAGAGGGCTAGTCACTTGGTTATCCAGGCAGATAGTCCCTACTAGTACAAAGCTATTGTTCGTTACCTCCCTATGGGTTACACTTGTTATGGTTTGGATTCAGGGACCTGCTTGCATTAAGAGGCTCCCAGTGTGATATTCTTCACTGTTCACTTTTCAATAGGTGTAATTTATTCTTGATGTTTATGACTCTTACAAGGATAAAAATAAGAAGTAGAAGAAATTAGAGATCTTAATCCTTTCTTGCACAAGCAATCTTGTTGCTATAAGGATCATCCTCTTCCTTTCAGATATGTTCCCAGGGGTTTCCAAGGGTTTTTGTAATCTAGGTTCAGAGGGGTGTTAGGGGAACAGTAGTTCTTTGAAAGTTATCCTCTTCCTTTTGTTTTGACTCTAATATGGCTGCAAGTATGTGCTAAGATGTCAGAGAAGAGAAAAAGAGAATAATTTTTTGGTTTTGCTTATTCCTAACAATATTTCTTTTGTGGTATTTTTCATCAACAGTTGTCAAAGTGTTTCAAAGGATACTGTTGCTCCCATTTTACAGATGTGGAAACTGAGGCATAGAGAAATGGCTTGCCCACAGCCACTCAGTAAGCCAGTGGCAGAAATGAGTGATGCCAGCAGGCCAAGTCCCCAGCATTTCATTTCAGTGCTCTGGCAGTCAAATACCTGTTTAGTCTTTGCAATCTAGCAAGTTACCCACCTCTCCCTTATTAAGATCCAGCTACTGCTGTGCCTCCATTCCTTGTATCGAAAAGCTGTAAGAAGTTGGAAACAAAGCAAAAGTGCTCGCTTTTCACTCTGTTCCTATCTCTGCTGATGGCTGGAGCGTGTGCTTAATGCCTGTAGGCTTGATCCTCGTGATGGAGTTAATGAAAAAGCCCTCTAAGGGAACTGGCTGCACTTTTTGGCAGCTGGTAGAAAGGCAGGAGCCTTGGGATCTGCTGCAGATGGAGCCTGGACCAGCAGCAGCAGCACCTGTGGGTGGCAGACGTTGGGGGAGACTGCCGCTAAGGCCCCTTCGCTGGTCTTTGTGCCCTGCGGCAGAGCGGTGAGGAAGTTCTACCAAGGCACCATGTGAAGGTGTATGTAGAGTACGGGGACGGGCTGTGAAAGGTAGGAGACTGGGAGAGGGTGGGTTGTAGGACTGACTGAGGGCTTTGTAGAGAGTAGGGATGAACTCTTCAAAATGGAAAGGAATTTCAGCAGTTACTTTAATTCGGGCTTGTATAGCTGAAGGGATTAGTGACAGGATATAATAGCTTTAATCTTTGGATGTTTGCTAGGTTTGAGATGGGTCATGGTTTGGAAGAGATTACTGTGTTGGCTGTCATTTGATCTGTACGCGGTTATGCTGTGGTTTGCACCCAGACCTCTGCAGGCAGCTGTATGTGTCACAGAACTTGTCTTGTAGAGTCAGGGTCTCTCCTCTGTCCTCTAGACCTCTGCAAGTGAACTATAGCAGTTAAAAGTACCAGGAGGGAGAAAAACCCTTCTGTTCTTCCTGGGGTCTCTCCAGTTAAGGAGGTATTTTAGAGAAGTAAACTGTTTGTCTGTGATTTGGGATGGGTTTGTAGACTGCTACTATGGTAAATGTAGTCACTACTCCTGGGGCATATTCTTCTGAGTTTATGATACCGGTTCACCAAACAGGATAAATGTATAGATCTGAAAGGGTTTCTGGACTCCTACTACTCCTGTCTTTTCTGAACTACTCTGCTTCTCTTGTATCTGGTTCTTGCTGAACAGAGAATCATAGAAATGTTGGTTGGAAGGGACCCTGGAAACGGTCTTGTCCAAGCTCCCCTTCAGAGGACTGTCACCACCACTATAGATCAGATCAGCTATGGTTTTGTCTTACTGAGCTGTGAAAACCTTCAAGAATGGAGACTACAAAACATGGCAAAGTGTGTAGAAAAAGTCTGTTGGCCTCAGAGGATCACCCCTGGAAATTGTGTGCTGTTGAGGGCTTCATTTAGATTACAAAATTGAGTTGTGGGTTTTGAAGGATCACAGCTGCAGCTGTTGTAGATCTGTTACCCTTTTTGCCTGTGCTACTTCTTTGGGCACACCTTATACTCTCTGTGGTAGCTCTGACTTCCTCCGTCTGACTGATGGATTTAATAATTACTTGTCACCAATTCATGACTAAACTCATTGCAGATTTTGTTGTATGAAGCTGCTTGAGTACTAAACAAACATATCAGGCTCTGCATGCCCAGAGCAGGGCAAACCAACCATAACCATAATGTAGGTGTCATCAGCAAAGACTGTTGATCTTAGAAAAAGCCTGCTTTGACAGGCTGGGACCGTATCTAAACTGACTTGATAGCAGCTGACTGTCACAAAGTGATTCCTGTCTTCTGACTTTGAGTAATGTAAGCTGAGTCTGCTTAAAGTCTCCATTAGGGAAGAGCAGAACTCCTGCTAATTCCTACCAGCACCTGGCTCTGTATGAATTGTCACACACAGTTCTTGCAAGAGTTGTTCATGCCACAGCGAAGAGAGTGACAGAGAGTCCCTAATGTGAATTAAGTGCTAGGACAGCACGGATGAAGGAGTGAGTTACACTTACAGTGCTGAATATGCTGTTTATCTTGCAGTGATTGAATTCTCTACTGGTATTTAAGCTCTGGTACCTGCTCTACACTAAGGAGATGGAAACCTTTTTCTTCACTATGGACCGCATTGCCATTGCAAATCCTGCAAACAATATGGTTATTCTGCAAGATTGTCACTGTGTAGTAATGGCAAACGCCTAGCAAGGTCCCTTCAAGATCACGGCCCCATTTTTAACCCTCTGTAGTCAAGCTTCTTGACCGGGCAAAGCTGTTTTTCATATCCTGCACACAGCTTGATTGTGAGGTGACCAAACAAAATGTAGGTCATGATGGAGTTGGTTCATGACTGTATTTGCTTTCAGATGCATTGGGTGAACATAACCCCACGACTAACGTGTTCCCCCATATTTCATGGCTATAACTATTACCACACAGATAGATAGAGCAAGCTAGGATGGGTAGGCTTGTATGTTGTACTCAGTTGACCGCTGAGTACGGAAAAACAGAAATATGAAGTTGTGTGTCCAGGCTTTATGTTTAGACAGAATGAAAACTGGTTAATTTTGCTGAAACGGACTCATGCATTCTTCTTTTATTTCAATTTATCCACTCTCTTTCGAACCAGAACAGAAGGTACTTCTCAGCCCCCTCTGCTCTACTGAATGCAGGAGAGGACCAAATGGTACGCTGAAAGTGAAAGGTACTGGCATAACTTTGGATGCAAAGATTTCAGCTGTGCTCCAAGCGCAGTGCAATGCTGTGGTGCTGCTCATGTACCAGATGTAGCTCCATTTATACATCTCTGTTTCTTTGAGAGAAAACAATGGATAATTATTACTAAGCAACAATGATATGTTTAGGTGCTTTATAAACTATGTGGAAAATACAGGACTTTGATGGACATATTCTGGTGAATCATAGGCCTTCCCCATCCCCATAAGAGAAAGGCAATTTGTCAAGTACTTATTTTATTCTAAACTTTGAAATATTTTCATTCTTGAAATTAAAAAAAAAAAACAAACAAACCAACAAAAATCCCAAAAACAAACCCTGAAAATCCATCCCATTAAACATATCTGAATTTTGATGTGAAATACTTGGAAAAGAATTCTGCTGGTTTCTTCCATAGCTTCATTTTATCATATAGCCAATGTTTAATTAAGGAATATGCAGTTATTTGGCAGTGAGAAACGTGTGGTGTTCACAGGCTGGTTTATATACTGGACTCCATGTGCAGTCACTGTAACATACCACAAGGATTCTTTTTTGAGGTCCAAACTCACCATTGGCTTAAATGACCACAGATCTGTTGAAGTAACTGCAAGTGATGTTTTCACCAGCAGTTAAATTGGCCTTGCAACCCTTGAAAAATCTTCAGGATCATGAGCTTTATTTCAGGGTCACAAATGGAGCAAAAGTGCACATCCCAGTTGAACATCTTTCTTTGACCTGCTCTGATTCTGTCCTGCTGTTCTTAAATAATCACTGTAATGGAAGCAGAGCTGCTCTGGAGTAATAAATTATAAATGCTGTGCTTCAGCCTTATTGGGATGTGATTGTATAGATAATTTAATATAGTTTTCACAGATGACTATGCAACAAAGACCAGGCAATGGCTCAGAATAACCCATTTCTCTGTAGACTCCTGAGGGCAGTGGAAAGATAATGCCAAACACCCTCTCTTTGAAGGCCAAGGTAAGAATGCAGAGCAATAAAACCTCTGGCTGTGTGAAAAGAGCTGCTCTCTCTAGGTGGAAATGGGAGTAGCTGAAAGACCCAGACGGAGAAGTGGACACCTGCTGCAGCATCTGAAGAGAACAGCCGGCGGGGCGTCAGCAGAGGTAAGGTTCCCTAGGTAACGCCCAGAAAACCTGTTTGTTCCCGAGTCCTGAATCTCAAAATTATGTTGTTCCTATTGATAAAACAGTGGGGTGGGGAGGAGGAGGCTGGCTGCTGGAAAGCTCTTGCTGGAAACATGGAGGTTGCAAAGCTGCTGGGAAAGCATGTTTGATACTCAGATTTTTGTAGCCTGGGGTCTAATCTGAGAGCGGAGAAGCTGGATTAATGGGAGCAAAAGAACTGATGATTTGGGTGATGTGCTCTGAGACTGGAAAAGAGGAAGATACAGGGGAAACCTGTAAATGTGATAGAGACAGTCCCGCAAGTCAAACCTGAGGCCGGTTATGCGGTTCTGCAGGAAACAGTGGGACTCTGCCTGCTTCTGCCAGCTGGGAATGGGATTTCAGCTGCAACAGGGCTGTGCCGCTCTGCGGGGTCTCCTGAACTGAAGCTGCCCATGCATATGCTCTCAGCTGATCTTTGCTTTTGTTAACCGATTCTCAATATGCTCATAGCAATGATTTGGTTAAAATAAACCAGTGATTTAATTCTTTGTTTAACTTCTAACTTAGTCCAGCGAAGTTTTCAGTATTACACGGACATTACAAGTCCCATTAAGCAAAGCAAAATAAGCTTTAGCCTGAACATTAGTCTAGCCACAGTGAGTTACCATATAAAGGCATAGTTCTTAAACGTACCCAGCTCTTCCACTTGATTCATGTTTCAGCACACTGTCACACCACAGATTCAACACAGATCATTTTAAATGGACAGCTATGTACAAAACTATGATACAATGTTATTACAAATCTTGAGAGATAAAGCTCTGAATTTTGAGAACACAATACTGCACATTCCCAGTTTTAAAGCAAAAAGTAACATGAACCTACACCTTCTGCAGCTTGAACACAAAGACTTTTGCGTGCAAGCAGCTGACAATGGCATTCAAACCCAGAGACTTACTACAGGATGAACGGAAAAATGTGTCCAATAGAGCACTCTGGAAAACCTCTTTCTGGTGCCTCAGTAACAGGAACTGGGGACCTGGTTCTCCAAAACTTGATGGACACGTCTGTGCATGTGAGAAGACTACTGCAAGACTACTGATGAGCTTCAACTTAATTGCACATAAGCGTCATGTAGGAACCAGACACTTTATATGGCCATATGCTCACTAAAATATATATTTTTTTACCTTTTTTTTTGTTTCCCTGTAACTGATTTCCCTTGCTTTAAATGATTGAGAGTAAAAATACATTTGTCTGATCTGGGTATTGGACCTGGTCCAATATAAATCGCCAGTGGGTGATCAGAAGAGGGAGTAACATGCTTCCACCTGTGTTGGTACAGCCACTGCTTAATTTATACCCTTAATTTAGTTGAGACACTGCTATTTTTAAAATTTCTCTGAGGGCTAAACACTGCGGTCCTTTCTTGGGCCACACTCAGCTGTTTCAAGAGGAGTTTGGCCTAAGAGCAGGTTGAAAGACTTGGCTTTGAGGACAGTGGGCGAGAGATCTGATCCTTTCACGCCACCAGGCGCAGCACTGGCCCCTGTCCCCGTGGGCCCCCAGCGTAAGGCTTGCGCTGAGGTGGCCAAAGTGTCCGGGGAGGCTCTTTGGATCTCAGGGAGGGGAGTGAAAGGCTGTGCGAGGGAAGTGGTGCGTCCTGGTGGCGCAGAGGTGACCATGGTGGCGTTTCAACCATGCAGAACCTGGCTTCTGAGAAGCTGGCAGCACTCTGGGCATGTGTGAGCGGTTCACTGGGTCTCTGTCATTTCTTCTGCCTTGCTGTGACACCTGCAGGAGGAGGGGGAAATGCAAATTATTTGCAGCTATAAAACAAAAGCAGTGTGGTTTTGTGTGTGTGTGCATCTAATGGTCAGGGTGCTACTAGGGAAACCAGTTTCAGATAACCTAAAAACAGGTGGAGCTAAATCTTTATATACTTAAAAACCTCATGTTTCCAGAACTGATCCTGATATTCAAGAGTTTGGGCAACTTTGCTTTTGAGCTGGGCACTAGTTCAGTCCAACAACATGAGTCTTGTGTTTTCCAAGCAGAATATAGGAATATGCTTCTAGATATTAAATTGCTGAACTTACTAAATCTAGAGGATTTAGCAGGACTGTCAGAAGGATGGGGTGGCACATTGTCATTTTTAAGAGCCTGTCTCACTCCATAACCAAAGCAAATACCATTTCTAATGACAGACACGAAGGCAAAGGCTGTATAGGAAGATAGGCACTAGCTTGATTACATTCTCATGGTCCATTAGAAAACTGCCCACGGAGTCTGCAGAAGGGGAGGTGAAGCATCTGGTTCTCTAGAATTAAAGGAAAACAATAAAAAAAAAAAAAAAAAAAAAAAAAAAAGAGGAGTAAAACCTTGACTCTCAAACTCTGCTGTCTCTTTGCAGGTGGGGACTGATGCCCCACTGTGCCACATGCATGTCATAACTGCTGGCCAGCAGCGCTATGTCCCCCTCCTGCCCCTTCCCTCCCTCCTCACCAGGCTGCAGTCTTGGAGGACTGGCCTATGCTCCCCATTTGGTTTGTTCTTTTATTTTCTAGGGAATAAATCAAGTAGATCTGTAAGCGGGGAAATTGCCAAAGCCTGGTTGCTTATGGAGTTGTGCTTTCAAAACTTTTGTTTCCCCTAACCTTTCTAAGGGACATAAAGATGGCAGGAGGGGAAAAAGGGAGGTGCACGGACAGACACGAACATTTATCTGTAGTGATTCTCAAGGGTCTAAGACAAGGGAACTGAAATAGCATCTCCCCTGAGTCCAGGCATTTGTACTGTCCCTCCTCTGTTTAACTGTTAGCTTCTGTTAAATGGTCCTTGCCCAAGCTCTTTTCAGATTCAGTTGGAAATGAGTTCAGATATTATCAGCACATGTATGAATATAGTGTGACCACCCATACCCTGATTCCATTGGCAAAAAGCTTTACCATTTCTTTCAGGAACATGGAGATAATGTAGGATACCTCTCTTTGGGTGTAAAAGCTGACATTTAAAGAACATTAACATTAGTATAGAAATTGCTGCATAACAAGACATAGTCAAGGTGAGGCAAGAACTCAACAGCTGATTACAACAGTCCTTTACTGCTCTGAAATATTATTTTGTAGAGCCACAGGCTGTTCTTGCCCTTCCTCTGCTGCTGTTCAGAAGCTCTACAAACTGATAAGGGGATCAAGTCTTGATCTCTGCAGCTGGATCTGCACAAGAAGGAAGAAGATTCCTGTGGCTTCACTGAGATCCAGCAACTTCCACATCCAGCAAATCCACCAGAGAGAGAAATATCCTGTACCAAAAGAGAACTGGTGCTGTGACCTGAACAGACCATGTGCACTTGGGACAATAAATAAAAAAAAAAAAAAAAAAGAAAGGAGGTGGATCATTCTAGGAAAAAATATTGATGGGGAGCACCCTAGGCTTGCTAGACTGTCACATGAAGAGGGACGGACTTGAGCTGCATTTGGGTGAGGAAGCACCGTGGCTGGACACTAAGAGAAGCAAACGGATTTTTGTTTCCTCTAACTTTTCCAAGTGATGTAAAGATGGGAGCAGAGGAAAAAGGGAATGCAAATTTCAAGGTGCAGCTCATCTCTGCCCTCCCGGCACTGAAGCACAGCTGGGTGCTGCCGGTGCGATGTGGCTGTGCCAGGCGCTGCGTTTCAAGGATGTGCTCAGAATCCTGCCTGACTTGGTCACTTCATAAAGGTACTGTTTGTCCATGCATTCCTCTATATTGCTTTCCTATGTCTTCTAAGGGGAATTCAAAGCTGTCTGTGTCTCTGTTTTTTTTTTTCCAAATTTGACTTTTTTTTAAGCCTGCAAACTGGAATCCCTGTGCTTAAAACATACATAATCTGAGTTAAGCATAACTCAGTTTCAGCTGCCCTCCCTGTGCAGCATGACCACTGGTCCTGACATGTTTACATGTGCCTCGCTGCTACTGTTTTCTGCTCTTGCTGCAAATCTTCCTTAGGATTTTTAAACCAACAGAGTTACTTCCCTTTTTCACTTGATGTAATCCTGTGGTACGGCACGGAAAGGGCCAAGAGGAGGGCAGGAGTAGTCAGGACTGTAACTACCCAATTTATATCTCCTTTTCACTTGCTAGCAATGACGCTTCAGGCGCAGGAACAAAAGCAACCCTGTGTGGAAATCCTGCAGAGATTCCTCTGCTCCACCACCTCAGGGGCTGGGAAGGGGCCGGGGCTCCCGGCTGGGTTCCCAGCCCCAGGGATGCTGGAGAATAAATACATTTCTTTCAGGAAATGAGACAGTGAGAGATTTGACATTATTGATTCAGTTCATAAGAGATACTCATCAGCATGGAAAGGACAATGTGTAATTATGCAATTTCAGTACAGTGGGTGTTTCAATTGTTTCTTTTTCTTGCTTTTCTTTCCAACTGCTGTAAAGACAGGCAAAGTTTTGCAAATGAAAGTCTCATCCTGACACTCCTTAAGTTTTCTTTTGAGGGACAACTGTATGTTGCCAGCATCAATGGAGGATGCAGGGAACTTGGTAGACAGTTTCACTAGAAATTGGGTTTACCTGTATTATTTTTTGGGGGGGACAAAAGCCAAATTACACCCTCCCCCCGCCACCATCCCACAAAGCTACATAAGTATGCACGGTCTGTTTGCTCCAAAGGACTACTTTGTGTGTAACTCTGGAATTGAAGTTCGCTTTGAGTTGGAGCTGCTGTCTTGCCCCAACTAGTAGTTCTCCCTGGGCCCAGTGTTTTACTCCCTTTTCCAGATACCTATATTTTAAATGGTGCTGTAGGAAGTGGCTACCCGCAAGCAAAGCAAACATTGTTCTTTACAGGAGGTAGGTACTGAAATTGCATTTTTACAGTTTTTGAGAAAACAATGGGATCAAAGCAAGGACTTTATCACATGAAGCTGTATTCACTTGGTTAGAATAATGACTTTTAATCATCTGCAGGGAAAGGAGGTTTGGCTGCTGCTGACACAGAGGACAGACACATGGGCTGCGATCCTGTGTTGAGGGGAGATCAGCATTAACTCCACTCAACGCAAGATCAACACCCCGGAGAGTAAAAATCATAGTAACAAATTTATTTTACGTGTATTTGTGGTTAGACACCAAGACAAAAAGCTTAGCTGATATGCTCAGTACTGATTAGGTCTGTAAAGTCCCAATGCTGTGGTTAGTTCACATAGAAACACCTTTGCGAGTTTACATACCTCATTGTATCACACAACCTTTTTTTGTTTTATTATCTCCAATATCACTCTCAACCTCTGCTTTTAAACAAAAGAGAGACACTAAATATAGCTGATCATGGCAAGGCAAATGTAACAACAGGGAACTTTTTACGATGAAAACATTGTCTAGTAGCAGAGAGGTTCCTAAAATGCCATCCCTGGATGCCCAGGGAGCCCTGTGGCTTTTGGGAGGTGAGGTCAGTTCCTTAAGCCAGAAATACTAATTTCAGATGTCAGGAAAGCATCGCCATGGCTGGGAGTGTGGGGTGCTCCCGTTGCCACAGCTCCTCCTGCTGCCTCCTGGGAAGCAAATTTGGGAATCACTGCGCTGGGAAGCCACTTCTGGTTTGTGGCTTGTTTTTTAACTAGGGGAAGGTGGCATGTTTAGAAACATACATAACTGCAGGGCATGCTGGCATTATAAGGGTAAGTCCCTCTGTGGTAGATGCTCAACCCATGCTGTCTTTCTCAGCAGTAGTTATTCAAACCCTCCTTTCATTTCTCTTCCACCTTCCTTGGAAGGAAAAATATTAAACACTGATAAAGAGACTTCCACCACATTCCTGCCCGTTTGCTTGACCCCAGAATCTTGCAGAAAACAGGCCTTGGACAATACATTGCATCTTTCTACAGGCTGACAGACCCATGTGTCTTCCCTATGAGGCACCTCTAATTTGGGATTAAAGTACCCACCCAAGGGTGGCTTCAGCCTGGTAGAGTCTGAGGGACTTGGATGCACTTCTCAGGTTTGGGACCAGCTGTAGATGCTTGCTGCCAGGCAGAGAACGGTGTGGCTCCACACCTCCAACAGCTGAGCTCTCTCCTGTCACCAGTGGGGCATCCCAGTACGAGGGACCCATTTGGCCAGCCAAATACAATCCTTCATACAAGCATCAGTGAGATGCTATTTTTTACTTGTTGGCTTTCTCCTCTCACCCTGCAGTGATGACTCAAGGGCCTGATGTTCAGGAGCCACCTGAAGTACCCCTGGGGCAGGTTTTTCAAGTTACTGCAGGCAAAGTGCTCTTGCGAGGAGGCTTAGGGGAGGAAAAACCAAACCACCCCACTGCAGTGCTGATGTTACCGGGTTTGTGTTTGTAAGTAGTTGAGAGGGGGTGATCGCTGATTAAATACCCAGTATTAACTGCTCTTAATCACTGCTCTAATGGAGCTCTTGTTTGCACATAATTGTGCCTTGTAGCTGTCTTTAGTACACTTGACAGATGTGCTTATTGCCCTCTTCACTGCGTATGTGTAATGGGCTTTTTAATTATTGATTCATCATTACCCCTTTATAAACTACTTAAAAATGTCAAGAGAATGAACAATGCTTGTGTTTTTCTTTTTTAATCTCTTTCAGGTTTAAAAAAATAACAGCTCTATGAAACAGAGTGCCTCCAGGGGCAGGGGACAGACAACCTCGAAGTGGGGGAACAGATATATGTAAATATATGAGGAAGCACCCCCAATTTAACTCCGTCCCCAAGGGCTATATATGAAATAGGCTACCTGAGGAGCTTTTGCTGTGCCTCTTCTTCTTCCTCCGTTTCCCAGATGGCCTCTGCTTTTCCCTGTCAGGGTGAGTTTGCCCTGAGGGGAGCGTTGCTGAACAAGAGGAGTCGGTGGCTGGCTCCTCCGAGAAGGACTTCTCTTGAGAGGTGTCTAACAGTGAGTCTGTACCAGGGTCTTCATTTTCTTTTGCCATCTCTTTCAAATCTGCCTGATGAGTCTCATCGCAGGGAGCGGACTGAGCGCTGCAAGGGTTGACTCTGGTCTCACTCGGCCGGGTTTCTGGCTCCTGTGCCAGCCTGTAGCTCTCTGAGCCATCAGCTGGGCATTCCTTGTCCTGGCCTTCTGAGATGGACCCGTTGAGCTGGTCTCTCAGAGCAGTGCCTGAACTGCTGCTCACAAACCTTATCCCTGTGCCTATGTTAGCAGCAGAGAAGGCAATGGGGCTGCTCTTTGTGTTCGGCTGGAGGCTTGCCCAGCTGTCTGCCTGCTCCATTCCAGTGCCAGGCATGGGCTGACCGGCCCCATCAGCTTCCACCAAGCTTACTGAGGGGCTTTCTGTCTGGGACTCCGGTAGCAAATTTCCCCCAGCACTGTTTTTAGATAATGCCTGGTTTGAAGCTGAGGCATTTTTAACATCTCCACCCATCTCCATCAAGGCAGTGGTTGAGGGGTGAGTGCTTTCTGAAGGATGACCATTGTTGTTTTGCTTGGTCTTATCATCGATCTGCTTTTCCACTGCTTGTAGATCCTTAAGGCTCTTTCCTTTAAACAAAAAAACATACAATCAGCCAAAGCTGCAGAGTTACACCTGGGATCAACCAAGGTGTTTCTGCCACTGGGAGAGCAGTTGCCTGCAGAGGCCCTCTGCACTGCCCTTAAAGCAGCTATGCAGAGACAGTACCATTTTATTTTCTCTATACCTCCTCTCCTTATACCTCATATGGTCACCCCAGTTGGACTCCAAGGCCCCTACTCAGCAAAGCCCCTGCTCTGTTTTCAGCAGGTGTTTATGTGTCCTTGCTGCCAATTGACTGATTTCCATGGAAGCCCCCAGACTCACAGGGGTGTCTGAAAGCCTACGGCAGGAAGAGGAAAGCTGCCTGCAAGGTCCTGAACCAGCCATCTGCTGGCTTGGCTGCATGAGGACGATAAAACTGCCCATCAGCCAGCCTAATCCTGCCCTTGCAAAGCAGGCTGAAGACAGCCACAGTGCACAAGTCAGGCTCTACGGTAGGCCATTGTCCTTCGACTTACCTAACACACACTGACACTGATGTCATAAGACCAAAGAAAAGCTAAACCCATGGGCACCTCCTAACAATCACCTAAAGGACTTGGGTCCTTCTGCAAATAGGGGTTTCTGGTCTTTTTTTAAGGGCTGCTTTAGACTCCCAGGTGTAGATTGAGACAGGGTGCAGCGGTCTCCAAGACAGTGACACGCTGTGCTACTGAGACTCGATAGCATGGAGGGGACTCGTGTGGGGATGACACCAGCGCCTCATCAGCATGGTACTGTGGCTGACCCATGGGCCGTGCTTCTTGGAGGGTTTATCAGCACGGATACAAGGCCATGGTGCTCCCAATTGCTAGTAATTCCAGGGCAGACCTGGCTGGCAACAGCTCAGGGCTCTCTGCTCGTCTTCTCCACAGCATTGGCTGCAGACCATCCTTAAATAAAATGCCCCAAATGCAAACACAAAGGCTTCTTGCTTGGGTGCTTGGCTCAGGCTCGGAGGCAGATGGGAATGAATAGCTGCAGGTACAGTCGGGTCAGTGTCCTTACCAGACTGGCTCTCCTCCAGGCTCTCAACAGGTGAGGTTTTAGGAATTGCATCTGACTCATGTCTGTTCTTTGTCTTTCTCAGCGTGAACCCTTTCCTTATGTCAGCCAGCAGCGCGTCGATGATGCACACCTCCTCCTGCTTCACCACTCCCTTCTTAACTGGGATAGAGAGAGATGGGTGTTAAATCTGCCCATGAGATGGGGCAGAAGGACACTTTGCAGTGATGCTATTGCTTGGGGCAGGTACTGCTGTCCCGGTACAAGCAACCACAGGGCAAAAGCAAGGCACCAATGCCAGGCCTGGGAGCAGCCTGTGCTCCGTGCCCTGGGCAGCTGCGTGTCCTGGCTGAAGCCAAAGGGTCTACCCGAAAGCCTGTGTCCTACAGGCTGGCACCAGTGGCACTGTCTCTGCCTGTCCTTGCGTCTGGTTGTACCAAGACCTTGAAACAGCTCCTGTTTGCTATCCGTGTTGGTGGGGGCCTTTTTTGGGGGATTGGGGGAGTGGAGGGAAGATGATCTTGATTTTTCTTTCCTCTCTGCTTCTTCCAATTGTACTTTCCAGCTGTGTCTTTTGTTTTCATCCAGAGAAAGGCAGATTTAAGTTATCTGCAAGATTTTTGGGGCGTCAGGAGTCTCTGGTAAAGAGAGACTATTCAAGTGTGTATATGGGGATTTTGCAGGGGGGAGAAGTCAAACGTTTCTTGTTAGATCTGGGATTCAAAAGTTATGTTTAGGAACCGAAAAAGTTAACTGAAATGTTTCAATTTGATTTTTTTTCTCTGCTGTTCAGTCAGCAAACCTAAAATTAACTTCTCTGCCCAGCTGCAACTGTGAAAAGTTAATTCTTAGCTATGGCTGCAAGACCTAAAAGCCTTTAGTCAGCCAGCACCTGGAAACCCACAAAATAAATTACTGCTATTGGTCCATTAAAGCAGGACCAGCAAAGAGTTCCTGTCAGCTCTCCCAGCCAATTTGGGATCGCAAGACCGTCTCTCTTTTTTGAAGCCTTTTCAGATACTCACTGACTTTTCCATTTTCTCCCTTCTGTCTCTTCCCCTCTTCCTCTTCCAGCTGTTTCTTCCTCTTCTCTGCTTTGGCAGCTTGCTCCTTTCTGTCCTTGTTTTCCTGCAGTGAGGTAACAAGGACATAAGAAGGTTGGCTAAATGTCTGCTAGACAAGTCAGTGAAGAGAAAGATGATCTGCAGATGGTTGCAAAGGAGGAAGAGAGATTTTAGCCTTATCCTGTGCAGTAAATAAAATGGGCACGGATACTAAGGGCTGTCTTGCTGAGAGGGTGAGAGGGACACCACTGGCTTGGCCAGGATTACCGCATCCCAGTAGTAAGTGGCAGCAGTGATCTGCCTAACACAGCTACCCACCAGCGTGCAGATCTTCTGCCTGACCTTTAGCTGAGGCAAAAGTGGAAGGTACTGAAAACACAAATTCCTCCAAATTGGTGGCGCTTTTACTATACATCCCCTTTCTGAGCCTGTTTGCTCAGGTTGGAGTGAAGGGTTAAGCTTTATAAGTCCGTTACTCTGAAATTTACACACTTGACTCCAAAGCACCTTTGTGATTCTGCAGCTAAAGCTGCACTGAAATCACAAATCACCCGGGTCTGGGCCAGGCCAGGAGCACCAGCACTGCATGAGGATGCAGTGGAGCAGGGATCAGACACCACTTCCCCAGGTAACCTCATGCCAAGCGCTGAAAGGAGGGGGCTGTAACCAGCATCTTCCCCCGCACCGGATCTGGGTGCTTGTCCCACCCCTGTCTGTCGGAGCAGAGGTATGCACCAGCACTAGAGATGCTGAGCACCGTGTGCGCAGATGCCAACCTTCAGGGCTCGGATGAAGAGATCTCTGAAGGTCTTCATGGTGCTAAATATGTCCTCTAAGGACAATTTGCTTGGGTCTTCACAGAGATAGTTTGCAAGTTCTTCTCTCTTCCTTTCAATGGTTTCAAATTCTTCTTCCAGCTTTCTGGAGGCATCAATGCTATCCTGAAATCCATTTAATATACACAGTAAAACACCATCCAAAGGACAATGAGTGAAGTGCACGTAAAGAAAAAAGGATGTCAACATAACAGCTTCGAGCAGGGCCCTGGAGCCCTGGCATTTAACTCCAGCAGAGCTTATGGGGTGGGAAGAAACTGAGATTTGCAGATGATCTTTGCTCCTGGTGTCTGTGCTATTGCCAGTTTACAGGGATGGCTTGAGCAAGACATGGAAAGCTCAATGCAAAGCTTAATCCCAAGAGAAGGGGTTTACTCTGGTGATCCACACAGAGGGTGTGGATCCTCACTCACAGTGAGGAGTCACACAACAGAGTTGAGAGAGCAGCTGGGGTGGGGGCCTCAGGTATCTAGGTTTGGGGTGGAGGTGGCAAATAAACACCGATGGCTTGCATGGCATCACAGCCTATTTCCAAATCTGAGAGCATGTCTTGCAGCAATATTTTCCACCCTCTCATGAGCCTCCTCAGCTGTACATGTACCGTGCACTGCCTCAGTGTATGTAATGGGGGAGATACAAGGGAGCTCCAACACTGACCTGGATAGGTTTCTCATACTGTTGTTTCACATCGTCGTTTGATGATAAGACCTTTCGCTGAAGCTCCTGCAACTTCTTTAAATTGGTACTGGACTCCGTGTGTATAATATCAAGATTAATTCTGAAATTACATAGAACCCCCCCATTAGTTGACACCTCAGTATCCTGCACTGACCGAAGAGTGCACAAGTCGGAGCTGGTGGTTTGTTTGCCCCTCTGCTTCCCACCACTTCACTGAACTGAAACCTGAGCTCTGAACTCTCTATACAGTCCAAGCTCAAAGAAAACAGCTTCCCTCCACAGGACTTATGAAAAGGCTGCCACATCTACCTACAACTTTGTGTATTGAGTAGATGAATTCCAAAAAAAGTCCACCCATTCAAAGGGCTGTTCTCCACCCTCAGAGCTCACCATTAGCTCACTTTCCCTGGTTGAAGGCACTTCAGAAACGCTTCTGGGTAGCTGGCCTTCACAAGGTCCTGCTACCACAAAGGCAGTGCAGGGTTTGGAAGGCCCTGGGAGGTAGCATTAACTAAATGCTCTGCAAATTTCAGCCCTAAGTATTGCCAGCTGTAGTAGAACTATTATATATTAAAGGGGTTTCAACATTCATCAACCAAATCTTTCGGTTAAAACTAAATAAGATGCCATCTTGTTAATGCGCTATACCAGCTGTGTGTGTCCTAATTTCTGGTACATTGTTGATGTGTATGGGATTTATTTTTGGTTTTAATTTGAAGGAAGTGACACACAATTTTACCCTGCTGCTTTTGCAACATATTCAAGATCCTTTGGCAGTTCCAGTAGGTCCATGTGGCTGTTTTCCACTTCCTGAAGTGGAAGAGAGAAAGAAGTGTTATTTGCTGTGTAACATGAGCAGAGAGAGGAAGCTGGGGGGAAGAGACATGGGCAGAAGTGCTCGGGAAGGATGACTGCGCCACGTCCTGCTGCTGCCCCTCCTCTGCAGTTTGCTTTGCCTCGCAGAGCCGAGCTGCATTCAAAATAGGACAGCACGTTCAGAGAGGAAAGGCATTGCTCCTGAGCTATAAAAACATACAAGAGGGCTGAATGTTGAGAAATACTCATAGATCAAAGCAAAGCTGACCCTAGTGCTGAGCTCTTCTTTTACCCTCTTCTAATACACCTACTCTTGACCATGGGAGGAGGCAGGACTGCGGTTTGATGCAGTCTGACACTTCCTACAGTCCCAGGAGGGTATCAAAAGGGCTTGAATCTTATTTGCCTAATTTACTTTCAGAGCTGTGCTTGCTGAAGCTGCTGCCAGCTAAAGCAGGGCTTGAACATGCATAACTGGAATGGAGAGACCTTGATGAATGAAAGTGGCAGAGCAGAGCATGGAGAAAAAAGGGAAAAACAGCATTGCAGGGAATAAGAAAGCCATGGGGGCTTGGAGAGGTGCATGGAAAACTCGAGCATAGTCTGGTAAAGAAGGGAGAGGCCATGGAAAGGCAGAAGTGCTGAATGGGTACAGACCAGCCAGGACAGCTTTGGTAGCCACATGCTCTGCGGTTTGCAGCTGATGATGTGCAGACTGCACAAATATGAAAAAGGAAGTTCCAGCCATTGCAGGAAAGATGCTGGAGGAAAACAGAACAAGCCTTAAAATAAGGAGCTTCCTGAGTAGTGCCCACAAGCAGCCTCCACAAGCCTAAGTGGTCTGAATGCTCCCAACTTGTGACACTCTGTGACTAGCTAGGGAGGATATGAATACAAGTGTATGGCATTAACTGAAAGTCAAGTAGGAGAAATGGTTCATCTGTGATAAAATCCTCCCCCTTCCCTATTGCCCAGGACTTGGCAGTGGTACCTCCAGAATATGGTGGAGCAGTGTGATGCGGGTTTGGTTTGCTTTGGTTTCTGTTAGTTTGAGTAAAGTGCTGATTTTAAACCCATCGGCATCGCCCGTGTGACTTCCCTACAAGACAGAAAGAAAGCAGATATAACTCCTGTGTCCACCCAAACTACAACCCTAAAGGAGATCATCCACATACTATAATGACTGGGGGGAGGACAGGACAAAAGAAGTTCTTACGTAGTTCAGAAAGTTTCCAACTTTGAGGATCAGTTGACAAAAGAGCGGCAGGCGATGACTGCTCAGAAGATCTGAAAAACATAAAGGATTTTTAAACAAAAGCCTCTGTTATACTAGGACATTTCCTAAACTGCATTGAAATTGGGATTCTGAATTCCACCAAACCAAATCTGATATTTCAGCTTTGCAGTCCAGTGGCTCAACCTGCAGAGAAACTGATTCTACATAGATTCAATTCCATGAATTGTAAAAGTTTTGTTGACTTACGTTTCTTTCTCTCTTTGCATCTGGTCTCTCATTCCTAATGGAAAATAACCTGGCTTGGACCCTCCTTGCTAACAGCCATCAACTTGCTGCCTTCCTTGGAAGTACCCCAATTTACCCTGGTGTGGGCAAGGGTAACTGGGCTGTAATTTTCATCTTGCAGACTCTATTCAGCTGTGCAGTGAAGCCAGTTCTGGCAGCCCTGCGATTATCTGCCAGCTGCTAAAACCAGACATGCTCGCCCTGTTCTTGGTCTCGCATGGTGGAGGTGATTATCAGGGCATGAAGGGTACAGTCCCTGTCCTTAAGACGGAGTGCTGCAGTGGTGTGCTTTCTGAAGCACTCAGCTTTGAGGCAGGAACAGCTCCAAAAGGACAACTGGGCTGCTAGAAAGACACTTTTTGGGGGAAGCTTCAATTTATCCCAGCAGGCAGCTGTAATGCCAGCTGGAGAAACCCCCAGCAGGAGTTGGGGGAACTGGCTCTGTGGGACAGGCAGCACTTGACAATGCCAAGAGGAGCCCTCAGTGGAGTGAGACCTGAGGTTTCTGCCACAGGAAGCCAAAACCTATTGCATAAGCTCTCCATGTACTCACAAAATTGGAACATCACGAATTTATAGCCCAAAATAACAAAATTTTTCTTCTGGTTCCATTTGTAGGCAGGGAAAAACTAAAGCATCACTACTTTCTGGGGGAAGTTTGGGGTGTGCTTTTCTGGCAGCAGAGAAAATTGCTGTGTGAAGGTCTTAACATGGCAAATAATGCTGGATGAATTAGCTGTAACAGGGCCAGATCTGCTGTCTAAATTCGGCTCCTTTGAAAGGGCTGACAAGCTTCCAATGCTCCACAATTGAACGTGTTTCAGAGGAATACATCTGCTGCAGAAAAAGAGAGCTGAGGGTGAGGGAAAATGATCTCCGGTCCTATTAAGGGCTTTGACCGTCAGTGGAGATACCTAAAGCTGCATCCGGTATTCTGCAGCAAACCAGTGAATGGACCACAGGGGAGTTTTCTGGGGGACTGGTTAGTATCATTGCAGAGCTCCAGGAGAGTTTTGGGGCATTTAAAGCTTCCTGTCATAAATAAGATCCAGAAATAAGGTCAGGTCACCTACCTTCGCAGGCTCTCCGGATGACGTCAGCTTTTGGCTGAATCATGTCCAGCACAACCGTGGTCTCTTCACAGATCAGCATACATTCAATGCGCAGCTGGTAGCTAAGGACGGAGATTGATTCAAAGCTTAAAGGCACTGTGATCTTGGCCAGCACAGAAGCCCTCTTCCCACATCACCACTAAGTCTGGCAACCCCACAACATCACCGTCAACCACATCCACATGAAACCAGTGTCTGTGGCTTGTGGAGGGAGATGAGGGGCTGCCGCTTGCTTTGGGGACCAGTGGGGGTATAGTTTCTGCTGATGCACTGTCATCACCAAAGAGAAGACTGACCACTGTGTGAGATATGGGTTCCCCTTTCTTGGCATTGCATTTGGCACTGCCTTTCAGTAAGTTATGGGACCTCCTCAGGCAGGTCTGACCCTGGGTCTGGGCCAGCTTCTGCTACTTCAGAGGGAGAGGAGGTGCTGGAGCAGCAACAGCCCTTCAAAGGTAACAGGGAAAGGGACAGCTCTAAGGTGGAAGGGGGAATCCACCAGCTATATCCATCAGTGTCTGTCTGTGAAGCTCCTATAAAGAAACTTAAACGTCCCAGAGTCCCAAGAAAAAGATCGGGCTGAAGTTCATGATCAACACCCTTACCTGGGAATCTGAAGGAGGAGAAGATAAAACTGATCTGCATTTGCTAGTTTTGATTTCTCTTCTTTGAAGGCCTTCAGGTTTTCTATCTAATGAGAAATAAAGAATTAAGACTGCGGGACTGCACTACGTGGTCAGCTCTGTAAACTAAGGGTACCATTTTTCCTCCTGACCTCATGCTTTTCAGGCAGCAGCTTCAGCAACTGCTTCAGAATCTCGACATCGAACTTGGTCCGGTCCCCATTCTGGACCATGGCAGCCACCTCTTCGTTGGAGCTGCAGGGAAAAGGAGCAGAGTCAGCCATCACCCAAAGACCCCTCTTCCACAATTACACGCTACTAAGACAGGTATCTGTGCAAGTGCTCCATGCTTTCCCTAGTGAGAGCCACAATAATCCAAAAGGAAAGCTACATCCCCATGATTAACTTAGAACCGGGACCTGGATCTCTGCTATGCCCCAATTTTTGTTTCTGGCCCTGGTCAAATGACTCAAGGCCAGAGATGAATCCTGCAACTCAGATCTCTCTCTCTTGATTACCTTAAAAGAAAATTTATTCCTTAACTTCTCCATTGGCCCTGTTCTGAGGAGGGATTTGGCCTCCAGAGGTGTCTCACAGCCCAAGTCACCCAAACAGTCTGTGCCACAACTTTATCTGTAACATGGAGATGTAACGCCTTTGCCAACATATGGGGATGTTGTATGTAAAAACATAATTAAACTCCTAAACTTAGTATTTTAAAGACAGTGTAGGACAAAATGGGAAATGTTCAGACCAGTAACACAGACCTCCAAAGTGCACTGGCTAGAATAGATTTCATGAGCACCTTCCACATACTATGCAAAACCTGCTCAAACTTTAGTCAACTGTCAGGAAAATTGGCCATAGCTTACCATTTAAATTGCTTCAAAAATATGTTCAAATTGAGACTTTTCTTGGAGTCCAAAAATGTGATCTTCATCAAAGAAAAAGAAGATATCTCTTATTAGATGAGCTGTCTGCAGTGATCTTTATTCGAAAGAATGAGAGGGACCTCCTCACCTCCTTCGGTTCTGCCTTCACTGGTGCAGCCGTTTTCTCCTTGGGGGTTGGTTGTGGAAAGCAGAACAGCTGCTCTATGCTTGTGTAATTGGGCTCTATAGTTTCCTCGCTGCTGCTGCTCACTGAAGCCCACATTGAGTGACTTTCTGAAAAAAGACAAGGTGTTCAGACTGGCTACAGGGACAGCTAAAAGCTCCTGGCTTTTGGGGCAATGTGAATTGCTAGAAGGGACACTTCTCAGAAGATGAATGAAATAAGAAGAGACATATTAATCCTGAACAAATGCTAATTATTTAGGAGGGACAAGTCCCACAAGCAGGATCCAAAGGGCCTGAAGGGTAATTAAACCTGGTGCTCTACCCCTAGATGTGCTGGCAAGGGGATGCAGCACTGGGCACATAGAGGTCCATCTCTCCCTATACAACTGCATTCTCCTCCATGGTAAGCAAACCAGATCAGCATGAGAAGGACCTTGTTCATTTCTTTCCTAGTCCTGTGACTGATGTTATTTTTGCTTCCTTGCATGCTAGCTGAGGGACTGGCCACAACCTGGCCATTCTCTGACTGTGAACTTCCTCCATATTTCAGTTTATAATCAAGCCTCCTTGTATAACGCTGGCTATAGGACTGCTTGAATTAATTCCCACTGAATTTTCTTAAACATCTTTTAAAAAAAAAAATCACCCAACCTGCACAAGTCTCTACTGAAATCATCCCAAAAATTAACTGCTCCTGTGATTGAAAACATGCCTTATTTAGACTTCACCTATGCCAGCTTCCATGCAGGGGATGCCTTGCTTGTCTAGGACAAAGCTGACATTGCCTGTCCTGGCTTCTTCTCACATTTCATGCTTCTCTTCGGATCCACTAGGACAGGGAAATGTAATCCAAAAATCAAGAGACAAGTCACTGATTCTCAATTGGCTCTCCAATTCTTTCAATGTCCTTCCTGAACTGTGATGTGATCCTTACCTGCACTCCTACTCATGACTTTAATATACCCAGATGCAAGTATATATGAACTGGAGAATGAAAGTCTGGGGAACCCAGATCAGAGCCTGTTGAGAACTCAAGCCTAAGGCATGTCATGATGGATTAGGGAAATACTCCCATCCCTCCCCCTTCTTTTAATTTCAAAGTATTTTAGTTATAAACAAGCTATTCCAAACTACTGATTTAGTTGGAATGGTTATTATTTTATATTAGTAGTTTAATACCACTTTTATTTATTTAAGATCTGCAGGTCAGAAGGGGAAGTTCTGTATCTAAACAGAGGCAACCACATCTGACAAACTCCAAGATAGTATTTTCTCCCTGGGGTCACCCCTAAAGAAGCAGTGACTTTATGACAGAAGCACCTACCTCTCACCACGTTGGAGGGTAGCTTCTGCCAGTTCAGCTTCTTCATTCTCAACGTTGGCGTCTTCACCGTCTTGCGGGGAGGCCTGCCCAAGCCAAGAGGGCAGCTGAATTGGGAGGCCACCACGGTTTCTATATGATCTCCTGCCATGCCAGGCAGGAGGGGCGGAGGTGGAGGGATACCCCCCATGCCCGGCAACGGGGGCGGAGGCGGAGGGATGCCCCCCATGCCCGGCAACGGAGGCGGAGGGATGCCCCCCATGCCGGGCAACGGGGGTGGAGGCGGAGGGATGCCCCCCATGCCCGGCAACGGGGGCGGAGGCGGAAGGATGCCCCCCATGCCCGGCAATGGGGGCGGAGGTGGAGGGATGCCCCCCATGCTGGACAACAGAGGTGGGGGTGGAGGGATGCCCCCCATGCCAGGCAACGGAGGTGGGGGTGGAGGGATGCCCCCCATGCCAGGCAATGGGGGTGGGGGTGGAGGGATGCCCCCCATGCTGGGCAATGGGGGTGGGGGTGGAGGGATGCCAGGGAGTGGAGGAGCTGGAGGCGCATTCATCATGGGGGACGTGGGGGTCACGGCTGTGGTGCCAGAAGGCGGGGGTGGAGGTGGTGGGGGTGGAGGTGCTGGGGCAGGAGCACTGTTGGGTGGAGGGTTAGAGGTCTCCAGCGAAGCAGAGCAGGCTGTGAGCTGGGAGGACGAGATCTTTTCATTGGTGGGTGGCCCTGAGGGAGGTGCTGGTGCCTTGGAGGGGTTTGATGATCCCACTGGGCTCCGAGCTGCACATGCATATGGCTCTAGCTCAGCCTGGATGCCTCCATTCGCACTCCCAGACAGCCGGTTTTCAGCTCGCTTTTGCTTGTTTGGATGTTTCTTGATAGATAACAGCCTCTCGATGACTTCTTCAACTGTGTTACCTTGGACTAGAGAAATGGGTCGGGGTCAGAGAAGGGAATGGGGCCCAAAGGTTGGTTCATGCTATTCAACCCTTGCCAAGCAGCAGATATGGAGCCACAGAGCCCATTCCCTGGAGTCACTTTACACAACTGCACTTTTAGCTTCCAGGCAATTTCCTTTCCATGGCCCACAAACACTGTTTTGAGCATGCCTGCCAGCAAGACTAGCCAGCACCAATGAGGACAGATTCCCCCTGACTCCCATGACCCAAAGCTCAGGGCTTAACCTTCAGAGCAAGACTGTGAATCCTGAGACCACTGCTAAACATGGCCAGCTCTCACTGACAATCTGCATGGCCGGGGCTTTGCATCAAGACTCGACCCTGTGCAGCAGGTGTAGCTTTGTCCCAGCTTCTGTTCAGCTCTTAGCAAGTCCCATAGATTATTTCTTGTGCATTTGGGAAGGACTTTTGTGGGCACTGGGTGGGATGAGGAAAACAAGAGGAGAGTGCAAGGCTGGATGGATACATCATTCTTACTGTCATTTGCGAGCAACAGGGCTCTGTTCACTACGGCATCCAAGGACTCCCACAGAAGAAGGCTGGAGTCATGAGATGGTTCCAAGTGCAGCAGGCTCTGAAGGATGGACAGCAGCTGGATGGAGACTGGAGAGCGGCTCACCTGGAAGACAGGGCAGCTTTCCGTCACAGCAAAGCTGGATCCAAGCAAAGTGAGTTAATTTTGCCATTGCATGACTTTACGTTCCATGTGAGGGCTTACTTACCTTATTGAAGAGAGATGAAAAGACCTCATGATGATCATTCATGTTTATCCCATCACATATCTTTAATAATTCCTCATCATCTTCTATCTTGAACTCCTCAAATGTATCACACTGGATAAGCAGATCCTCCTCCTCTATGTCTCTGCAATATTACAGCATTCATTTTCACTGCAGAGCCCTCCACTGATTTTCAGATGATTGTTTTTGTTTAAATGGACTTTATCTCTTTGCCTCTCAGGCTCAGCCAGTCGGTGTTGAAAGTACCCAACTCTACCTTATTTATAAAGGATCAAACGCCATCAGAGCATCCTTTCTTAAACTGACTGCACCTCCTTCTACAGTCGACACATACAAATGAATGGGACTTTTCATGGCATAACCTGGCCCAGTGTATGCTTTGTATGGACTTCTCCTTGGAGCTGTAACAAGAGTGGTATTTCTACCTTTTTGAAACTGGGCCACCTTCTTTTTCATTTTTAAAAGTCAAGACAAATTGAAAATATTCCAGTGATGTTTCTGTTTGAAAAACTTCTTTCTCTGTTACTCAAAACAGGATTTAAAAAAAACCCCAAACACTCTAAAGCCAACTTTTTCAGCACTCTTGAGACTACTTAGTGCAGGAGCTCTACCCTTGCTAGCTGTCAGTATACAAGTATCAGCTGTCAGATCATCTCTTCTCTAATTTTTATGGGGTCGAATAGAGCAATTCCAGTTACATGGATAACTGCAACTCACATAAAATGCATTCTAGAATTTATCATGGGTATTTCTGACAGAACATAATTTTTAAGTTAAGAAAGTGCGAAGACAGGTATGTCCAGATATGCATTAGTAAAGTGTCTAAGCTGGATGCTTCTGGGACCAACACCAGTGGTGAAGGGGTTTGGATACAGCAAGCTGCTCAGTGAGCCCACAGCATCACTTCAGGTTCAGCCCAAAACACAGCCTCAACAAGGACAGCGCTGAGCCTTGCTCCATCTGCGCCCAGAGCCTCTGTCAATGCCATCTGCGCCAACAAGTGTCCCCATGGCACTGTGGCTGGTGAGAGCGTCTTAACACAGCCTAATGCCTCTGGTTCCCATGTAACAGGTGCACGCTAGTGTGGTCCACTCCACCTAGGTACACTTCACTTCACACAACTGAAGGCTGATAAGTATTACGTTTCCACAGCTACGTTACTGTGAATCTCATTTATAAAAGAAAATTTAAACAGTGATCCTTACCTTAGCTTGTCTAAAATATCCAACAGCTGAAGCCCTGGGAGAACAAAAAAAAAATATATTGGCGTTATGACCTACCTGGCACTGATCTATTGAGATCTTTTTATAATGTTATGCTCATAAACACTTTTTGCAGACAGAAAAAGTGAAAGTACCTTCAGATGGATCTGTCAAAGTAGGTAGGGTCATCTGGTAAATTAAGAGACCCAAGGTACACATGTCTGCAGCTGCGTGAACCACTGCAGCATCCCCCTGGAGTTACGGAGGGACACAGGCACTTCTAGGGCATGAGTCACCTCATTCTAAATTAGACATCTAAAATCAGTCAGATGAACGGTGTGGTCAAATGTCCCTCACTCTTCACAGAGGGAAATGGAGCCCAGGCTCACCAGCTTGGATGTGCGCATTATGTGAGGTGAATCCTAACAAAAGTACCTAGGAACCCGGTATTCAAGCAGTTGGAAAGTACTTCTGAATCACAGGGCAGCTTCTGTGGCTCAACTGAGCAGACACAGGGCAAAGAATCCTTATCTACGCTTATGAGGAGTTGCAACATAAGGAAATGTGGCTACATAAGATGGTTGGTTATAGAAATGTATTGAAGAAGCTCAAGTGATACAGTGCTGGTGGGATTCCAGAAAAGGTCAAAACTATGTGAAAGCAGCAAAGTTAAAAAAAATCTGGTTACAGAAAAGTTGTTGAAGAGAATAGAGACCAAAAGAAAAAAAAAAAGTCTACCTTTAATATTTGCAGTTTTGCTCCCCAGCCCTCTTTAGTCACCTTATGGATACATCTGAAAATAAAACTGCTTGGGAACTGATTTTCTCTGCAGAAAGTTAGGTGCAACAAACATCCTTACCTATGAACTCATTTCTGATTTGTGTCCTTGTTCTTAGCTCTTCTTTCCCCAGTATGATGGCATTGATAGCACTCAGCAGCGTCACCATGTACGGCACGTTATCTGTGTTGGAGAGCTCGTTCATTATGACGCTGAACCGATACTGCTGGTTCTTCACACTCTGTTAATAACACAAGTGACATTTCTGTTCAGACAGTTCAGAAATGTCTACCACTTTGGTGCAGGCTCTCAGATGGAATTAGTGTCTTAAAACCTCTCAGTTCATCCCACTGTGCACAAGATCAGAAGATAGAGGTAAAAGTAGCACTCCTCCTTTACAGAGCAGGGTCTGGTTGGCAGAGAAAGTCAGTGAAACTCCTCTTGGATCCCATTATGCTTTCTGATGACTGATGCACCTACCTGAGCTCGTGGCCAGTGAAACCCATGGATGTGGCACCATCTATTCTGTTAATCTGGTAGTGCTTTTCCTGCCAGAAAGAACCTTGGGGTTGGCAGTTGTCTGTCCAGACAAGTCATAGAGCAGCACCACGGACTTATGCTGACCAGGCCAAATTTCCTACAGTTTTCACCTTATAAATCCCTGCCTCTCTAACCAAAATGATGCAAAATGACCTTCACCCCCAGCTCTTTTCTGTGGTACATGGATCTATGTGCATGGATCAGAGCAGAGCTGTACCTCCTGCTGCAGCCTAACACTTGCCTTGTAATGGTCCAGGGCGTCCAAAGCCAAAGTGTGGCCATCTGATGAGTAAATGCACAGTGCAGCCAGGAGCTCAAATACTTGCTTTTTGACCATGACATTTGTTGTGTCAAGTGCTGGAGGAAAAACAGAACAAAACAAAAAAGAATTTATAATGACATTAATGTTCTGAATCTCAGTGTCTTCTGCTACATGGCTTATGACCAGTGGTAGAAAAAGGACTGAAGGAGTGGAGCCATTACATGGAAGATGGGAAGAGAAATATCACAGTGTACAGATATCCCATCCCAATAGCATTATGTGATTGCAACTTCTAGTGGGAACAGTAAATACTACAGGTACCCTACTGGCATTTTGGTGCTGCTTGTAGTTCACTTATTTCATGTACCAGTGGCATGCTGCAACAGCAGCCACGATCTCAGCACTCAGTCACACGTTTTATTTCCCCTTTTCACATACGGATATTTTCTAGAACATCAGATGAACTATTTTCCTCAATTAATGAGTCTTATTTTTAGTGCAGAAACAGCCAATATGCAGATCAAGTAGGCCAAATGTTCTAGCCAGTCCTCATGTATTCCCTTTTTTCCACTACCCTTTCTCTGTGAGCCCTGGGAGCTGGGAGGGAGTGGATTAGACCATCTTATTTTTCCTTTATTAGTGCACAATGAAGCTCAACTGCTGAAAAGCCCAGAGTGCCCCCCTGTTTTTCACAGCACAAAAATGCCAGCTCTGTATTTCACACTGGTTAAGAACATGCAGGGTGGAGAGGAAGGAAAAGGCCTTCAAAACTGGAGGGGAGCAAGCTAGCTTTCAGACTAAATGCATTTTAAAGAGCTATTAATAAGGATTTCTGGGCACAGCTGTGATCTCAGCTCTGTGAAGTAGCACAGAAGTTATCCTCCCAGCACCACCATCATTAAGTGCTGTACAGTAAGTTCTATGAGGTGCCCTGGCGAGTTTCATACCTAATGACAAGCCAAGTGAATGGCAGGAGAAAGTAAGTGGTATTACCTACCATCTTCTAGAAGGAACAGACTGAGCAACACAGAGAACAGGCTCTCTTGAGTCTAAGCCATGCCACCCTCCCTCCTCTTTATAGGCTACAAGTCTCCAAGCCCTTTAAATTCCTCTCCCTCTGCCCTTGAGACTACAAAGACTAAGCATCTTTAGCTCTCTTGCCCTCTCCCACGAAGACTAAATAGCAAAGGTCTGCTGACAACTGAAGGGTCGAGGATTTCTCATGCCTGCATACGGCTATGGCTGGGTTTATCCCTGGCTTCTCAGTGAACTATGGAGACATTTGTGTGGAAACGAGTCCATCTAAATATGACTGAGTGGCAAAGGCAATGCCATTTCCAAGCAATATTATTTTAAAGAAGAAATGATCTCTCTCACTAATCAGTTGTGATCCACAACTTGCAAGAAGCCTGGTGCAGGGCAGGAGGATAAGCAACAGAGAAGTCCCCCACCATGCCGCATGTGATGGGTGAAGCAGGAAGAGGTCTTCTCACCTTGGAAGAGTTTTCTGACATAGCCCTCATTGCTCACAATGTATTCAATGCCTTTGTGGGAGTTCATGACCGCTCGCACGCAATTAATGCAGGTGAGCTGAAGCAAGGCATCAGAAATCCTGGCCACTCCTCGCCCGGACAGCCTGTCCAGGGCCTCCAGGAGGAGGTCCAGCCCACACAGCTCCAGGAACTGGACCATCCAGGCATCGTCGCTATTCTCCAGCCGCTTCTTCAGCCCAGAGTAGTTCACCACCGACGGCATTTGCAGGAGACGGATGCACAGCTCCGGCTCTGCGTTTTCCAGGTTGGCCTCCGACTGGTCAGTCTCCTGGGGTCCGAGTTTCTCCTTCAGGACAGCCCACTTCTTGTGGGTACCTTCCTTTTTGGTTGACATTGTGAACACTTTGTCCTGAAAGAAAAAGAAAAGACAAAGTGAGAAGTTTGTCTGGACTGACCAACAACCCTCCAGCAGCCCTGGTTTTACTCCTAGCAATCGGGACGTAAAGCTCAACTGCAGCAGGTCCCTGCTCCTAGGCCAGCTCTCCAACACGCAGGACACACGCTGGAACCAGTCCTCTGTTGAAAAAACTCAATATATCCCCTCCTTAACCATACACATTACATTCAGGCCCTGAAAACTCTGTAGAGAGACTCTTAGCACATCTAATCCAGCAAATACAGCTTGAAAAGTAGCCAATTTACACCAGTCAATAGCCACTACCTATTTTCACGCAGCAAAAGGATAAGGTTGGAAGCGGCATTATCAGCTCTGAACTCCTTATGCCCATTAAACCACTTTAAAATCTGACTGTGCTGGAGAGGTTGTGCAGTTTCTAAGAATTTGTAATGGGATGGAGAAGTAATTTTAAGCATATCCTGCTCATAAGAGCA
The DNA here is from genome assembly GCA_031468815.1 of Morus bassanus. NCBI lineage: Eukaryota > Metazoa > Chordata > Aves > Suliformes > Sulidae > Morus > Morus bassanus. The sequence continues at coordinate 10,853,279 of CM062572.1, forward strand.
TCCGATTACCTTGTTATTTTTTGATTTTGTTTCCTTCTACTGATGTGGAGGCCAGTTTTAGAGCACTCACTTAATCTCTTCCTGTCTGCTGTAATAGCAAATATGTTTGCAAAATGGGGTGCTTGTGCGTGATAATGTGAGAGCCAGCTAGGTTGCAAGCGGAGGGACGGCAGCGGGAGGCTATGTAAACAGCAGTGCCTCTTTTTGGAGATGGGGAGCATCTCCTCAAGGCCCGTCTCCCTGGAGGACATGGCCATGCTGTTAGCAGCAAGGAGGGTGAGGAGCTGATTCAGCACAGGGAAATAGCAAAGCCAAGTCTAACCAACCCTTGGTGCCAAATTTTATGGTTTTAGGGAGGATCCTTATTTTTCAGACCTGCAGTGATTAAGTTATACAAGGCACGTCCTTTTCAAATCTGAATGCTATAATTTTAAAGCTGAATTGCTGAATTGAGAGGACAGTTGTCCCACGGAAGGGGGACAAACCTGGGGCTGGCTGGTGGACCCAAAGCCAGCTGCTCACACTACCTCCCCTCCCTGCCGTACCACCGGGACCTCTACTTTCCTGGGCTGGTGAGCTCGCACCGAGCTCAGAATAACCTGGGGGCCAGTTGGTCCCCAAAACCCAGAACTTGGGGGATTGAAGGGATTATAGAAGAGTCTTGCTTTCCCTTACCAGCTCCAGCACAAGGGCGTCTAGCCCTACAGCGTGTGGGGAAAAGGCTTGAAAAAAATCTAAACTGAAAGTCTCTGAAAGGTTTTATTTGCCAGAAAGCAAAGATAAAGGACAGACCATTTACAACAGTTGGAAATAATCTAATTATTTTAAAGCCTGCCTTGTGATTTTTCCTGGGGACTGCACCCTTGAGAAAGGTCCTGGCTGCTTCGCTGCAGCAGAGCCGCATGGCTTCTGGTTTACCCAAGTGTCTCATTTTGGCAGTCACCTCTTGGCAAATACACAGCCAAAATGTTTGCTCACTAATTTGCAGTAGGCATTTAGGGCATGATATTATAGGCCTAAACATGCCTCTTGGGAAGATGGAAAGTGCGGTGGGATGGGATATTCGAGAGAGCTCAAACAATTCCCCTGGGGCAAGGTGATGGTGGGACTCTGGCAGGGACACTCAGCTCACAGCTTAGAGCAAAGGCTGTGCTGAGTAAGGGTCAGAGGGGTGGTGGAGTTAGGGGGATATGGTCACAGAAGATCCTTTTAGAGAGCTCTAGAGAAACCTCTTGTAGAGTTTCCCTTTGCTTCAAAGGCTAAAGAACTGGCCAAGCGCCCAGGTGTTCGCGGTTCTGTTATCTGAAAAAATGATGGTCATCATCAAAGAACATGAAGTTAAGAATATACCATCCGAGAACACACTGTGCAGCTGAAAAGTAATAAAAAGGACCATACAAAAAAACCCCAAAACCCAAACAACAAACTCTCCTGCCAAAGTACAGGCTTGAGTTTCTAAGATTTGTCATCACTGCCTGCAGCCCAGAGCCCTTACTCACTCCTGGTAAAATTCTTGTTGGAGTTAGTCACCCCCAGTCACTCCTCTGCACTCAAGCCCAGGAATTTGGGTTAGGCTCAGTGCAAAGCTGAAGAGAAATCCTCCCTCCCCGGAGGGAGAGAAGCAAAAGTGTCCTGCCCCAGGGTCACAGCCCTGGTGATAGGGCAGCGTCCCACATCTCTCACCGCAGTGAATTTACAGTCGTGGGGCTGGAGAGGTGCCTCTAAGGAGCTGCGGTCAAATCCTGCCCTGTGCTGTGCATCGAGCCCAGCAGTCCTCTTCCAGTGCCTGTGGGTGAAGACCTGCAGTGCAAGGCAGTGGTGGGGACCATCTGCATGGGGCGGAGCACAGCTCATCCTGCCCAGCCCCGTTCTTTGGTGGCTTCCCCAGAGACCCAAGATCCCTCAGCCTCCTGCTGATCTGGATAACTGGGAATCCACCGTCCTGGATTTTCTACTTCGGTGCAGGGGATGGGCACAGACCCAAGGGCCAGTAGCAGGCACCAAGCCCTGGCTCACTGGGTGGGACTCGTCCCTCCTCTTGGCTCTGCTGTAACCCAGGCTCTTTCCTCTCCCCAAAGTGAAAGTGTGCACGAAGCAGAGAATCTGCTTTTGGGCCCTGTGTGTGCACAGAAGAGCCTTGTGGTCCCGCCAGGTGAGAAAGCCGGTGGGAGCGGCCAGTGGAGGAGGATGGTCCTCCCGGCTCGTGCCCGGGCTCTGCCCTGCCCGGAGCTGTGCCAGCAATTGTGCCATTCAGCCAAAGGGCTGCAGAAGTAGCTGCCAACCGCAAGCTCCCTCTCTCTCAGTGTGACTTCTTTTTATACTCAACCAGATCACTTTTTTTATTCACATATGACTAAACGTTTCTTATCGAACCAGATAACAAAGTGGGCTGGCTTTTTGCTCCCGGTTGTACAAATGCTTCATTCTACATCATATCAGCTACAGAAAGTCAGAGATATTGTAATAGCATTATTGACCTTAGGCTTAGCTGATTTTTGAAAATTAAGCTCAGCCAGTGCAACAGGAGACAGGAAATACCGACAGAGCATCCTGTTTACCAGCAGATTTGTTCTGAATTATCCTTTCCTCCCCACCTGCTCCACACAGATGTGAACAGCTGAGAAACAAGCCCAGACAGGTACCTCTCCGAACAGTACCGCCTTGTGTTTTTATGCACTAAGCTGAACAAATTGGGTTGATTAAATATTCTCTCCCACAGAGAGTGCACTCTTCTGGTGGGGAAGAAAAGAAAGACGGCTAATGTATCTAATAGTAAAAAGAGAATAAAGTAAATAGGAGCTATACTATATAAATGGAAAGGAAATCAATATGGAGGAGACCGCAGTATGATTCTGCAGATGCTGTGATAAATCTGTTTACAAACACAGATATGTGTGATATATTATGAATACAACATCCTTCCATATTTCCCAAATAAGCACAGCATTGCAAAGCTACTCAGATACATCCTTAAAGGGCTGGTAGTTTCACCTTTTATCTCTGACCACAGGAGCTTATTAGCAGGTAAATTATCTCAGTAGAGTGAGACAGATAAGAGATTAAAACGGAAGGCATCTATCTGTCTGTCTCACAGAGGCAATTTAGGCTACACTGGCTGAGGAACGGAAAGTCCCCTGTCAAAAAGAGACAAGGCGCTAGACTTAAAAGGCTGAATATAGCTTACCTCCTGCCAGAAAAAGGGCATGGGGAGCTTTGCTTTTTTCTGCCCAGGCCATAGAGGAGGATGCAATGGTAGAAGCAAATGCCCCTAGGCTCTGTGTCTGATGGTGCTTGAAGCACCCATGGTCTGCCCTCCCCAGGTAGGTGCTCAGCGTTGGTGCTGAGTGCTGCTCCCTCGGGCACATCCTGATGGTCCATCTGTGCTTCCTGCTGTGGGGACACCCACAGCCCATAACACTGGGGCCACCCACAGCCTGTAACATCCACTGTGACAAATGCAACCCTCTCCTCATCTTGCTTTTCACGCTCAGAGGCTGGTTAGGCCTGATGGGGAATGACAACTGAAGAAGCATCAATGTAAAAATACTCTTAATTTGAAGAGATTCCCTTGGGAAACATAAAGACATCATAAAGGCTCGTCCTCTTGCACCAGGCCACAGCAACATTGCAGTTCATGGTGCTAACTTTTTGGGTGATTGGGTTTGCAAAGCTGTGATGTTCCCTGCATCCATCCAACCCAGCTCATAAAATGTCATCCTCCTTTCATTTTGAATCAGGTGCTTCCTAGATTCAGTTTTCTGTGCCCCTCTGTCCTTCAAGTCAGCTCCTAGGGAGATGACATCTATGGGAGATATATCAGGGCACGTCAATACATTCTCCATCCTGTGAAGCTGTGGAGAACAGAGCTGCACAGCACAGCTTTCAGTCTAAATTATTACATGCCTCCAGGATGACATGGATCACAGCAAGGATCTGGGAGGACATGTAAAAAGAGATTTCTCAGGGCAGCTAAGTATAATTGAGTCAAAACAAAAGGGAGAAAAATTACAGGCCAAAACCATTCTGATTTTTTGGGAGCAGACCCACTGCCCATGCTGCAGGATGGTGGGGCATGAGGGGGACCAGCAGCTCCTTGCTGCCCTTTGAAGTAGTCTGATTTTCCAACCTTAATGATTCTATGATCCCACGTGCTGCCTTTGCAGTCCTCCACTTCCCTCCACAAGGCTGCTGGGGCACACCACTGGCCTCTAAGAAAAACTCTTTTTTTTTTGTTGCTCGGCCTTTCCTCCCTTCCATGCCTGTTCTTGGCACTCAGGAGCCCGTTCTGCCTGGCTGACTGCTAACGATAGGTTTTGCTTCTGGGTAGTTCCAGTTTTCACTCTGCTGCTGGGAATATGCGGAGCCTTTGTATTTTGCAACATGTCAGACTACTCAGTCACTAAAAAGAAACAACATCCTGGCTTTGTGCTTTCCAAAACCACTCCAAGAAGCATGATGGGTTTGTTCCTCCTCTCCTTTTGCTTTCATTTGTACTATTGTGTTTTCCCGTGCAGCGTCTGAAGAGCTCACGTACATACAGGCTAATGAAATCATCCTCCCATGCACCAAAAGAAGTGGGGGGTGGGGAACAACAAATCTCTATTTTAGAAACCAACCTGACCCCTTGGTGTGGGCCTGTCAGCGTTGGTAGGAAGTGATGCTCCCAGGGGAGCGGATGGTAAGGGTATGGTGGGAAATTGAGACGTGCAAACAAAAGGCACGCTTTGCCCAACAGACCCTGCCTCAGCACGCAAACCAACCACTGCTCTATCCTTTTTCTGCCACAGCCAGTAGCCTCAGCCACCTTCAGATCTAGGTATTCTTGATCCTCAGCTGTTTCAGAGGCAAGAATGAGTGATTTATGCTTAAAAAAATTAAAAGGTCTTGGAATGAGTGCCCAATCTTGCTCTGCATTACTGAAGATGTTCATGAAGTCTCCAGCACACTACGCTTTGCTTTGGCACAGCCCACGTGTGAGGTAAACAGGAGCTCTCACAAAGCAGCCCAGGTCGGCTGTGTCCTCAGAGGCACGGCATTGTTACAGGGAGCGTTTTGTCCTTAGCAAACAAGGGAGCACGAACACACAGCCCGCTGCGGCTGGCAGGCAGGAGCTGTGCCATCCACGCGCTGGCTGGCGGTGGCACGGGGCTGGCAATGGCTTCTTCTGGCAGCAAACCCCAAGAAAAGGACTTCAGTGCAGAGACAAAAAGGACCATAGCCATACAGGTATAAATGTATAGGTGTTTTGCCAGCATAGCTTGTTTTTATACAAAGAAAGGAAAAACAGATTGTCCTGATTCAGCTCCATCCCACCACTATTAGGATGCTGTGTGCCAGCACAGCTTCTCTCTCCTGGTCAAATGTAAGCTATGATAGCGTGTGATGTCTTGCACAAGTGGTAAATGTGTCCATTCAATATATATTGGTAGCGATGGGGTTACACCAGGATTAACGACACTGGTAAAAATAATCACCGGTGCCTTCTTCCTCGCCAGTAAACAAAAAAGTAAATAAATCATCAGGCTGCTACAGGTACCACGTACAAATAAAGCTCAAGTGAGATGCTCAAGGATGTTTATGTTAGGATCTTCAGTGGCATCTAAAGCCTTATTTATATATTTAAAGGTTGCACTAGCTTAGCTTTAGAAGGGTTTAAAAACACTCTTTGTTACAACAGGAGCACTGTCTGAGACGCTCAATAACCAATTTACCTTAACACAGTAAGCCAGGTTTAAATCAGGTTGGTGGAGCTGTCAGACCTTTGCTTCAGAAACAGCCACAACCACCGGGGAGACCTGGCCAGAAGCAAGGTGCCAGTCTTCCCTATGTGTTTGAGTGCCAAGTCAGCTGAACCAATTTAAAAATCTTTCCACAGTAGATATGAGCCCTGCGGCATCCTTGCCTGCTACCACAGGCCTTCGGAGGCATGTCGGATTTCAGGTTGGAGGGACGCCAGGTGGTGGCCAGCACTTGCCCCATGCAGAGGGTGCCAGCTCCCAGCCGCGCTGCAGCAAATGGGGCTGCAAAAGCTTCACCCTGAACTCACCGGGGCTTCCTCCCCGCTGTCATTAACAGACCCGTGGGAGCCAGCAAGGCATCCTGACCCAGCCAGAAAGGAACGGGACTCTGGTCCAGATCCCATGAAAATCCTGGCGGGGTGTAAGACGGGTCTGGAGGCCCCCCCCCTGCTCCCTGCTCCCCCACCCCCACACTCCGGCATCCACCCTGCAACAACGATTCCAGCACCATTTGGCATTTTGGGATGCAATTTATTATTATGATTTGGAGGTCACGTGAGAAGCAGAAACTGTTACCCAGCCACATGGACAGTGCAGTGGTAACTTTCTAAGACTCTCCCAGTTCCCGCTCAATGAGAAGCTGTCACATAAACAGATATTATGAGAGCCAAAAACCTTTTATTGCTTCTTTGTTTGTTTTTAAACACCTCCACAGGATGCCATGAGGACAGAGAAAATGGACAGAGGAAAGAATTCCTACCTCAGAGCTGAAGCCAAATTATTCTCGTCTCTCTTGCACAAAGGATCCTTCTCTACCAGCTTCCCCGCCAGCTCATTTTCTCCTTCTCTGCCAAGCAACCTTCAGTCAATAAAGTCTAAATCCCTGAACGAGCGTGTCTGCAAATCACACGCTCTAAGAAAATTCAACAGGATGTTGGCGTCTAATAGTATGCAAATACCAGTCTTCGGAAAGGTGCGAGCAAGTGACTTTTCTGTAGCCTCCAGGAAAGGCATTTGCATGTCATTTGTCACCCCCCTCATTCACTCGGTCCTGGCCACTGGGAGGGTGACACTTCCCCATGGGCTGGGAAGAGGGGAGGCTTGCACCGCACTGCACATCCATCTGCCAGCTGGAGACAGCAGTCCTCGCATGGGGTGACTCAGAGCAGGGAAATGATCAAAGCAGGGAAATGATCTGGCAAATGAAAAGGAGAACAAAAAAAAAAAAGAAAAAAGAGGAAGAAGGATGGCCAGGGTGAGTGGGATGGAGAGCATGGGGGTGGCAGTCAGTTGGGACAGCCCCTTGCACCTTGCATCAGCCACGCGAGGTTTTCTGGCTTTGTGGCGCTGGGGCTTTAAACACTGCAAGGTCTCAGAGGTCTTTGAAATGTTGGGAGGGCCAGGACAGCTTAAAATGAGGAGGATGTCCAACCCAAGGCTGCTCACCATGGGACTGAGAGCTAGGAGCGGGGCAGCACAGCAAAGGCCAGAGGCTCAGGCAGCGATCCCCCGGGCAGGGGCCTGATGACAGGAATCCTGCTCTCACCAAGGCACCCCTAAGGTCCCGCTGAGCTTCGGTCCAGCCTGGCTTTTATGGGCTGAGCAGGCTCCGAAGACTTTAAAAGCTCTTTTTAACAGAAAAGATCTCTGCTCCTTTCTGGTCAAGATTTCACACGGAAGCTAGTTTGTGAGCCCCAGCTGTAAAATGCATCCATTCAGCCTCTTGGGAGGTGTTAACCAAAAGCCAGTTATTATTAAATTGTGAATATTTCAACATGGCCCATTTTAGCAGAGACCTCCTGCCTGGCTCAGGGTACCAGTTAGACTTCAAATACTGTTTTTTGTTTCTTACTCCGTGAGGCCTCTGTCCTGAACTGAACCCCCTAAATCAAAAGTTGCAGCCTACAGCAAGAGTTTTCCTGCCTTAGTGGCGGAACTCAACTCTAGTGTACACGAGCACAGTTCCACCAATATTAGAAACACACTGATCTCTCCACCCTTTGGTCCAAATTCAGCTAGCCTTTAAGAGTCACACTTGCCCACATGCTTTCTAATTAAGGCAGTTTCACCATAACAATTCAACGTCCAGGGAAATGACTCTGCACCGCTCCCCATCCTGCTGGAGGAAGCACTGAAAGCATGCTTTTACAATCCAAGACAAACATTAATTCAGGATGGGTTTTCCATCAGCAAATGAATTTCACTTTATGTTACACGCATTCCTGATGTGAAATCCTCAAGTCCTCAAAAGATTAGTCACTAATTTCGTTCTTGGGAGCAGGATGGTGCTCACAGCAGGTTTTTTTGGGGGGAAAGTTAAGACAAAAAAATTCCTGCAAAGAAAGGACTGTTGACATTGCAAACTCCTGTCCTTGGAACCATGGAAGACATTTAAAAGGCTATCAGCTCCTGTCAGGTTTCATCTGAGGCCTGGACCTGTGAGATATGCCAGAAATGTTTGTGTTCTTAGAAAGGCTGCATCATCTCCCATGTAAAAAAATAAGCAGAAGCAGAGAAATGGGGCTAAAAAGCAGAAAAATCAGCTCTAGGGCTGAACACAAGCAGCAACGGGCAGTAGCTGAGAAAAATGAGGGGGTTTGGATCCCAGCTCCTGCTCCCAGCTCATGCATCACTTATGCTGCTTCCAGGCGTTTGCAGCCCTGCCTGGCTGCGGCAGGCAGCTGCCCGCGCCCTCGCCACGCTGCGACGCCAGCCTGCACGGGAGCAGCTCACGGACAGATGGATGCTTCTGCATCCCGCCGAGCCCAGCCCCCAGCCGAGGTCCATCGACCCGACTGCCTGTAACTCGGCCCTAGCAAAAGCGTTTGCTTGTCACGGCATGACCAGAAAGAGTCCACGCATGGGACTGTGTCTGTGACTGAATGCTTTGGGCACTACCTGGGGAACGAGGGTTTCTTCGGCACCCCTGGCCTCCTCTTCCTCTGGAGGAAGCAGCAGCAGCCCCACGCTGTTGTGCTTGGAGAGGGATACAGGCAGGGAGTCCGAAGGCTTATCTCCCAGGAGAGCCAAGTGCTGTCCTGGGGAGCAAAGATTTGCCCCCAAAACCACAAGGATGTAGAATGTTAAGGGCGTAAATCCTTTTACAGATCCATCCCTTCATGTCTGAGCTTCTGTCCCAGCGACTTTGCTTTCAAGTTGCTTAGAGAGGGCTAATGGTTTTCCCCCAGCAAATCAGCCCAATTTTACCCTGATTTTCTAGCAGGTGATTTGGTGGTCCTCTGAACAGTAATCACATCAAAATCAGACAGATTAAACCAAGAACTGAAAGTTTAGTCCCATGTTAGGTAAAGAAGAGCCGAGACCCTCTACAGCTCCAGCATTGCTCTGCTGCCTCTGGATCGCAGCACAGCGGCTCCCCTGCCCACACGTCGGGTCCACGAAATGCAGGAATCTAATTAAACAGAAATAAATACACCCCATTTGCCCTTAGGAATTAGATTATTCCTAATTACAGCAATCAGTGTCTTCTTGCTGCTCTACGTTTATGTGACAAATCAGCTCCCATGCCAGTGACTTTTCTTGAAAGTTGTGTCAAGGATTTTGGAAAGGAGACACCCAGCTCATTTCTGGCTGGCAGGGAGAGATGCCAGCCAGAGGTCTGCTGCAATGGCTCTTTTTAGGTGATCCTGCCTAAAATGCCTAGTATCATCCTCTACTAAATTACTAAACATCAGCACAGCCAATATTCAAGAATTACAGGTATAATATTCGCCTCCACATCTCTGTGACCGGCTTGTTGGGTACAGTGGCTCCTACGGAGACAGTGAAGACAACCATGTCTTTATAGCGGAAAATTTAAGGTATCGGGAAGAAATCTGGATAATCCAACAACACTCCTTCATTCATCTGAGAAGGGAACTCTGTGTTAAGCAACCAGAAGGACCAGTGTCAAAGAAAGTGTTTTGAAAGGGCACTGAAAGGGGGTTTGGCCAGAGGAAGACATACAAATTTAGCGGGAGAGCCCAATCCTCTGCCTGCCCCCAAGCAAGGGGAGGTGTCTGCCCTTTTCCACATGACCCTGTGCCAGGGGGACCGCAGGAAACACCAGAAGAGCTGCTGGGAGCAGATGGGGTGGGCCAGTGATGACCTTCCCAGGCACTGGGAGGGCACAGTGAAAGCAGCCGGTTTGCTCCTTCCTTGGGGAACAGAGACATCTGAGCATCCTCAGGAAGTCACAGGAGCAAGATGGGAGCTGCAAAGCTGATTGCTCGCTCTTCTGCTTACTAAATTTCTCTGCTCTCCTTGGAGACTGACACCCCTCCAGCCCTCTTGTCACAGACCAGCTCTCTGACTGCTTTTCTGCTGGATACATTCACTTTAGATGATGCTATAAGGAGGAAAAAAAAAGTGCCTTCTGAAGTAGTCTTTATCTGATGGATACTTCAGATAATGAAAATAAAGGACTCTGCTACTGCCAGCACACGCATATTTCCTGGAACTTTGTATTTAATAGGGTCGATCTGCTTTAAGCATCCAAAACATTTGCTCTGCAGCTATTCTGGTAGGAAGTTTCTGCAACAAAAAACATCCTGTTTTGGGGAGGGTGCTTCCAGCCGTGGAGACTACTCCATTAACCATGGCGAACTCAGTGCTTTCTTTGGACATGGGTTTCTAAAGGATGTATGCGCTCCCAAACACAGGCTGAGTAAAGTGCCTGATATTTATTTAGTTTATTTATCCTGCATACATATATTACACCCATGCTAAGATTGCAGGGGAACTGCTTAGGAATTGCCAGGATGAAGGCTGCCCAGGTGGCTAAACTCTACTCCCTTGCACACACACTGGTGCTGCAGTAGTGAGAAGATGCGATTACAGAAAAAAGACCTTTTAAGCCCTGCCCCAGAGGGAGAAAGGCAGGCAGGTCCTGTGCTGGTTTTAGCCATACTCTTCACTTGCACAAGGATGAAGATCTCTGAGCAGGGAATAGCTCTTCCCTGAAAACCAGTGTGACACAGGAGGTCTGCAGGGGAGAGGGTTGTAGGCACCACTAAGCCAAAGAGCTGCCTGGATCCATATCAACGTTTACAGATGTCCCTGCTGAAAAAGCTATGGAGACACCAGAATGGTGCACAAGGAAGCAGCTTTTTCCAGTTGTTCTCCAAACAGTCTGCAAACGCAACTCCCTCCTATCGAGATCAGCTTTTCTGGTCAACTGCTGATGAATCATGGTGGCTGGTATCTCATCTGGTGAACAGCCCAAGAGCAAACATCTGAGCATTTTTGTTCAGATAAGGCTGAGCATTGCACAGGCAAAGTACATATTGCACGTTAAGGAGAACAGACCCAGATACTGCCAGGACACTTCCTGCAAACTATTCTAAATATGAATGTTATTAAGAGTAACCAGAAAACATGCTCAGCTGCTAACTCAAAAAGTTAAGCATCTGAGCTGTTTAAAACAAATTCTTGCACAGAGCAGAAGAATGGCGTAGCAGGATTTCAAAACTAATCCACTCCAAAGATGCCTTCAGACTATTTTCTCTACCGCTGGGTGAAGAAGTTTGAAGCCCCTTTTTTGTAATACAGTAATCCTAGAACATTGGCTGGCTTAACCTTTCACTTTGCTACAGTACTTGGTCCCGCTGTTTCAAGAGGACCTAAAGCTGTCAGTCCTAAAAAAATCTCTTTCCAGTTCTAACCCACAGTCTTGGAATTAATGTGAATGGATTTTAATATGGCCCAACCAGCTGGAGGTTTATGATGAGATATTCTCATGCTGGGGCAAAACGACCTTACTATACACAGGTCTAACTCGCAGGCAGGGTTTCTTTCACCAACACTTTGAACTCTTAGTTTTTCCTATGTAATATTTTAAATCACTTTAGAAACAAGTGGTTGATACTGTTTTTCTTCCTTGCAAAGAAATCAGTTGTTCTGTCAAATCCTCAGATTTCCATAGTCCAAAGTATGTGGTTGTCATTGACCTTCAAGAAAAAAAATCACTACATTTATCTGATAAATAAATATACAACTAATATTAATATTAGGATATTATAAGTGATTCATCTCTACACATATGGCTTGCTCCAACATTTGCTTACAAGTGTTATCAGAACAGGGTCTGGGAATTGCAGGCTTGTAAATCAATTTAGCTTTGTGATAGTCCTTTCCCTTACCTTTCTTCTAGATAAATAGAGGCCATATTTAGGGCTTGGTAATGGTTGTGTAGGTTCAGTGCATTTCCAGTAACGGAAATAACAAAACCCAGAATTTATCCCTAGGCTTATAAAAGAAGCCTTAGGACTGGGTAAATACAAAATAACTCATGAATATTGGACAGCTTGTTCTGAAATGTGGAACTACAGTCCATTAGTGCATAAACAAGCTAGCAGAGCCAAGCAGGCTGGAAAGCAGCCTGCAGAGGAAGAAATGGAGCAGCTCAGCCAGACTTTGGATGCAAGCTACTCGGGGAGCCGGGTGCCACATCAGCCTGATGTAAACCAGAAGGGAAACAAGTTATAAAACTTATCAGGAAATAAAAATATTTGTTTCCCAGTTCACCTTCATGGCAGGCTCAAATTTGCACCACTTGTCAAAATAAGTCAAGACCAAGACATGTTCACAAATACTTCCTGAATTTCCCACTGCTGAAGTGCCAGGTAAATATTGCAACCCATAGTTTCTTTTTTCCACGCAAACTTTTTTGCTCTGGCTCAGACCACATTTGCTTTACTGCATTGTACACGCAGCTGAAAGTTAAGCCAACCAACTCAAAAGGATTTTTTTTTTTTTTTTAAATAGCAGAAGTAATTAATCTGCTTCAGAGAATGAATCAGCCTTTTCTGAGCTAGAAACGCACAAAGGAGGAGATTCTGGCTGTTTCTGGGGCGGGAGGGAGGCTTACTCACACAACCAACAGAGCGGAGGCAGCTGCCCAGGATCCACAGCTGTGGTCAGCAAAGGGAGAAAAACCCCAAAGCTGGACCCCAGAACTCCCCAGGGCCACCCTGCGCACCTGAGGGACCCGCTGCACCAGAGGGAACGAGCTCGGCGCTGGGCAGCAGCGCTGCACCACGGCTGGAAGCGACGAGCCAGTGCAAAACTAATGGTACGGGGTGGGCTGGGCGGCTTTGCCTCTCCTCCTGCAGCCCCCCTGGGTCCCATAGCCAGTCCCTTCACCCACACAGGGGTTGCACCCGCTCCTTGGAGTAAACTCTTTGGCAGCAGGGACCATCCTTTTATTTAGGTGAAGGACCTTAATCTGGGCCAGGCAGTAGAAAGAGCTGATTTGCCATGGCTTGATTTCTTGGCAGCCTGTGAGAAGAAAACCCATCGCTCACAAAAAGCTGCTACCTTGTACTATGGGAACTTCTGTTTCCACCAAGGACCTCTGTCAGAAAATAACGCTAATGCTTAGCCCACTGCTTTCAGTGAACACCGTGCAGTGACTTAACAGAAAGGCAGGATGGATGAGAAGTAGACAGCTTCCACATAGGGGAAACCAGCACAACAGAAGATAGATGCCTTATTAAAAATAATGCAATTTAACTGACAGAGTGGAGGGTAACAAAGTTATTCCTTAGCTACACTGACACAAACAGAGCTGCTCACCAAAGTTATAAATAAATAAATAGAAATGACACCATCTTCATTCATCGACTCAGGGGGAGGAAAGGGGCTCTGCTGCAGCCCGGGGCTGCTGCCGCTTCCCTCCCTGTGTCCCCTCCACCTGCTGGGGCAGGTTGGAGAAGGGCTGTGTCTCCAGCAAGGGCCAAGCTCGCCGTGCAGCCCCTGGGACCGGGACGGGGCTGGCACATCCCCCGCAAGGCACGGGCCCTCCGGGGGTGACGGGGAGCAGGCGGCCCCGACTCTCCGTGGAGAGGCTTGCTGCAGAGCAGACGGGAGCGGAGCAGACCCACGGGTCTCCAAATTCATCTGACCTCCGCAAGGGCAAAATCACCAACATTTTCCATTTTAATAGAACTAAATTTAGAGGTTTTATGGTTGCAGGGTGCCTCCTTTCCCACACTTTCCTGGAGCGATCTCCATATTCCTCCACTGTCCTTGCTCGTTAAAATGTGACTCAGCTCTCCCAGCTGGAAATGTAGGAACCAACACAGTCTCGAGGTGGCCTGCTGCCATTAGCTGTGTCCTGCTTCAGCACTAACCATCAGTTTGAGAGCAGCAGAGGCAACAGAAGGCTTTGCAAGTCGGATTTGGGGAGAAATCAGTGTTACTGAACCTGTGGGTACTCTGTGAGTAGCTATGCAACCTATCATCTGGAGTTTCTCTCATGTCCCTTTTGGGAAAGTCCTCCTAGCACCAAGGGCTGACCGAGGACACCTGCACAACAGACTCTAATGGAGCAGCAATGCAAAGAGCAAATTCCTCCTCTGCCCTTAAACATTCCCCCAAATTAATACCGTATACACCTCAGCCAAGGCAAAGTAATGGTCATGGTAAGAAAAACACATGGCAAGTCAATGCAAAATAGCACCACCTGGTGACACCTACTATAACCATGCCAAGGTGAACACTGCGCCCTACCAACTACAAAATTTGGCAGCTCTTCATTTGCCTTTACTTTTTTTATTAGACATAGTGCTGGAGAAATGTCCCTTCTGAAGTGAGCTGTTACTTTTAGGATACTAAAATATTTTGGAATTGGCTGAGCGACTCTGATGCTGGGATGGGGACTTCAGCCCCTGGCTCTTAGTTTTCCTTCTGCCTCCTCCTTTATCAGCTCAGTAGGCTTCCCAGAGCACCTCAAAGTACACCATCAAATGCTACACAGAGCTTTTTGCAAGCACTATTGGTTGCTTAAGATTTTCATTGATCTGTGGCTTCAGCATTCCCAGCACTTTGAAACGTCAGCTCAGGTATCAAACCAGTAGAAACAGCTGCATCTGGGAACAATACCCGCTCATTACATCAAACAGAAAGACTACCACGCTGTTAGACCCTCTCCTGATGCTTTCCACAGGTGTGAAAGGCTAGGTTGACAAAATGGCAACAAACGTTCACCTGCCACATCGTACAACCACTTACTTTTAACTACAGCCACTCTTGTAGATGCCAGGCTATGGCTCCAAGGCTCATGAGCTCCACACACCCTCTTCCCATTCATTTCCACATTCAGTTCCATAAAAATGGCTCCTCATCTACCACTGACGACGTCTGGCAGCAATCATAAGGCCTGGCCACTGCTCACTAGTTATTTTTTCCTAGGAAAAAGGAACCAGACGATACTTGCCCTCGATGCGGAACCTGCGTGGCACTGAGAAGTCGCACAAATGTAGTGAACCCTTTTTTAAGCATTCTTGTCTTGCGCTTCGTTCCAGTTCGTACAGCATGCCTGCAGAACTGGAACTACTGGAATGCTGTGACAACCCCACACCAGACCTACCAGCATGTTGCAGCCCTCAGAAGGAGAAAGCCAAGGCTCAGAATTTGACATAACTTTTTTTCCTTCTCCCAGTTTGGTCTTAGCATCTCGGTTGACAGCATGGGACCCAGGAGCTCTCTGTGTAATTAAAATACAGATTGCTTGCCCGCTCTGTTGCGGCACCTGGCGCTCTCAGTGCTTTTTCTGGCCGCTGGGAGATGAAGGCAGCCTCTGCAGCACAACGCTTACGAGCACTGTATGACAAACTGCTGCACATGCAATGCTGAGAAACACTGGAATAAACTTGAGGTTGGTTGATAATACCAAAGGGATTGTAATATATTAGGCCAGAAACACATAGTCATTCTCGAGCCTCCCTCCTGCACTGAGCACCAGGGGTATCGCGCTGCAGGGCTGTACCTAGCTTCTGCAAAATATGTAGCTATTTTTCACCTAGTTAGATAAAAGCCATGTACAAGGTTAACGAATGGAACAGGGACACCTCCTTGTGATGTGTTTGTCTGCACCTACCGACTGCAGTATTTTGCGCTGAGAATAGCTGGATTTGTTCAGTGCCACTGTGTGATCCTGTGAGTTGACTTTGTTGATTCAGTGGTGGTATTTCCTCTGAATCATTATTGATAAACCTTATTACAAATATTAAGAGCAAGGATATCAACTGGGAGTTAAATCTGAGCTCGGATACGAGCACTGAGTTTGTCTGAAGTTCCCCCAACTGTTTCAGCTCTGCGAATATTGTTCACTGCCTCATCTATGGCACTGTGTTGCTACCCTCTGCAGAATTACTCCCATCTCCTACTCATGGCTGGTTATGGTACAACGGTGGGATTAAAAATCTCTCATCAACGGAATAATTGTTGTAGAAAAAAAAATAATTGAAGACATTGAGGTAAACGGGGGAGAAAGGGACAAAATGCAACTTAGTTTGCTTTGATAAGAACAATTTTCTACTCAGTTGCTCTGGGAAACCTATCCAGCATACCTGGCGCACAAGAAAGGGTAGAGTTCAGCTTCCAACACGTTTGAAGCACTGCCACTTGTTCTGCAGCTCACAGTGAAACCGGGAGTTAAGCCACGAAAGATGAAATCCGTAATAAACAGGGTACAGACCTAAGAGGATCTGCCAGCCAGTCCCACAGAAGGGGTCAGTCTGGCGAGTTCTAACTTGTTTGGCATTGCGCAGCGAAGAGAAAAGCACGCAACTCCCATTTCTACACTGAGAAGAGAGAAAAGCATCAGACTGGGAGAACTAAGCAATCATCGTGCAAATACAAAGTAAGAGAAAGCCATATATTGGGAAAAAAAATTTAATATCAGTTCACTGAAGTTCTGAAAGTTCCCCTTCCCAGGAGACCGGGAACAAACGAATTACAGTGATGTGCAATAAGGCGTAGTATCATTCAGTGCTTAGATTTGCTGACCCACCAGGTCCCTTCCTGTCCTACATTTAGATTATCTTTTACACAATGGGTCTTGTACACTGCTTGCATTTTTGAAGTAAAATTCTTGGACAACAGCCTAGAATGGGATTATTAACTTATAACAGGACAAAAAAAAAAAAATCACATATGCTCACAGGTTCCTGCAATTCCCCCCCACCCCACCACCTCACAATTTGGCAGCCACTGCTCCTCTGTGTAGCGGAAAAACAAGCTTAAGTGGATGGAAGGGAAATGAGGTTAGTGCCAGACAGGCCAAATTCTTAGCAAGTTCAGTAGGACAACTGCAACCTTACTGTAGCTGTGCTGACTCCAGCTTTTCTTTTTAACCGACTTAGAAGTTTCCTCGCAGTCTACCACGGAGCCTGATCTGTTTTGCAGCCAGCAAGTTTACTCAGAGAAATTGCCCAGTCTTAGGAATCCGAGAAAAACGGCATACAGTTCAGAGTGCCGATGTGGTACGGGAGGGAGGACCACGAACACCGTTTTGGGGTATTTCTCCTAAGATCACTGTATCCGAGCACTCCTCCCCCACCCCCAAACTCTGGAATTCAGCTCTGGGAGCTGATTTTGCAAGAAGCCATTTCATCATCGCAGAGCTGTTGAGCAAAAGGGAGGATGGGGCACGAGAGAAGTATGTGAATAAACCTGGGCAGGACTTGGGAGGCCTTGTCGGGAAACCACTGGATAACAGAATCTTTCAAAATAAAAGCCTAAAACCGGCCCAGCCCCGGGAGCAGACACAGCAGCTGTACGCTACACGCTAGTAGATGCGCTGTCACACCCAGGCACAGCAGGACCTCATCCCACCTGCACACCACACCGCCACACCTGCAATCTGGACTACTTTGCACCTACACGTCATACCGTTGCAGCTGCAGTCAGGACCACGTCACACCTATACACCGCACAGTTGCACCTGCGAGCCAAGCCACGTCCAGCCCGTAACGCGGGATCTTCCCAACTGCAGTCCGGACCGACTCCCACCTGTATGTGGCATCGTCGGACTTGCAGTCTGGACCGCGTCGCACTGTTGCACCCGCAATCCGGGCCGACTCCCAGCTGCCCGCCGTAGGGGCAGGCCGGGAGCACGGCCCAGCGATGCCCTGCGCTGCCACTCCCGCAGCCCGGCTCCCAGCGACGCCCCCCTACCCTCGCACCTGCAACCCCCGCCGCCAGCGTCCCCCGCAGCGCCGAGCACCAGCTCCCAGCAGCCTGCGGAGGCGGCGGGGGCTCTTCCCTCCCCTGATACCAACCCCGCCTCACCGGCTGGGAGCGGGGCAGAGGACGCCCCGCCGGGCTGCGGTCCCGGGAGAGAGGGGCTTCAGCCCAACTTCTCCCGACCGAGAGGACCCCGCTCCCGCGAGCGCCCCGGCGGGGCTCAGCCTTACCGCGGCGGGCTCCTGGGGCGGCGCGGCGCGGCACGGCGGACGCGGACCCTCGGCAGCCGCCGGGCTCTGCCCGCCCGCGGGAGCCGCGCCCGGTTCCGGGGCGGGGCGGGGCGGGGGCGGGGCGGGGGGGTCCGGGCCGGCCCCGCCGGGGAAGTTTCTCCCCGCCCGGTGAGGGGTCCTGCCGCGCCGCCCCGGCGCCCTGCCCGGGGGGGGGGATCCCCGAAGGGCGCTCCCCGGAGCCGACGTGCTGCCTCCCCCTCGCCGCCCCCCACCCCCTCGGGAGGGGTCCCCCTTTCTCCGGCCGCCCGTGGGCATCCCGGAGGCAAGCGCCGCCTCCCGCCCCGGCAAGAGGCGTTTTGCAGCCCGAGGTGCTCATCGCCTCGGCGTGGGCACCCCGAGCCCGGCGTGGGGTCCCTCTCTGTCCCGGGAAGGGGGCTTGAATCCGCGGCCCGGGGCTGGGAGGAGAGTGGGGAATCACGAAAGCTGGGGAGAGGCTACCCAGGGGGCCGGAGACCCCGCGCCCTGGGCTCTGCAATGGACGCGCTTCACCATATCCGTCTGTGGAAAGAGGGGAGAGATGCCTTTAGCTTTAGCAAAATGCATCAGCTCTGCAGATGGGCAGTGAAACGGTGGAGTTAAGCCTTAAGCCTGCATATCAGCCAAGTGGGGAAAGTTTGGTATAAAGTTTGTTTCCCTTCGTGGGTCAGGAGTGCTCTCTCCTATAGGCGTTAGGGGCTGGACTCTGTTCTGGTTTCAGGCAGAGCCACTCAGCTTCACCATCCGGAGAGAGAAAATCTGGCAGGGAAAATAATGGGTGGGGGAGAGGGGGATAGCTGACGTAAAAATCATGATAAAGTGTTTTGCAAAGGGCTGCTGCAAGCCGGTGAGAGCCGAGCTTAGAGCATTGAGCATGATTACAGGAGACTGGAGGATAGTTACAGGGTAAGAACACAGTGCCGAGCATCTCTGAGGCTTCAAATTGGAAAATGAGACCTGAGATTTTACTGTTTGCTCATAAAACGCTCCTCTGTTTTTAGTGGCAGAGGAGAGAAATGAAAGAAGACTGCATCTCTCAGGGATGGCAGTTAACAAGTGTGGCTCATCAGTTTTTCTTTCACTCAAAATAAATGTTTCTAATTGGTATCTTATGCAATACTCAGGTGGGTACATAATCTGTTTTACAAATCTACAGAGCAGGAAAAATGGATGTGTCCCCTGGAACCTTTCTCTGCAGGTATAAACCTGATTTCGAAAGAGCTATTTGTTATTTAGGAAATAGTCTTTTGCTGCTGCTGCTCTTTTTGCTGTAGCCTTTTTCACTTCTCTGCAAGTTTTTGCTACTCTGGTGTGTGAAAAGGAACAGGGAACCCAAATCTTTCCTACTCGAGTGCATTTTTCATCTGCTTTGCCTTTGTTCCCTTTTCACATTGAGGCAGCCCTGGCACATGAGCAGGGTTGGCCACACGGAAGGCCAGCAGGACACCTTGCTGCTGGCCATGATGGGAGCCGTGGGGTTTCCCCTCATGCTGCCTCATGCATAAGCCCACTTCAGGCATTTTCAGCATCAGGTTTGTGGCCTCTCTCCCACGGGGTGACTGTGTGTCCTGGGGCAGTTGGCCAGTGGACCCTTCCATCCACTTACGAGCTATGACAGGACCTCGGGGTAGCAGGGAGCCTGCAGGGCTGTGTTACGTGCTGGAGACCTGCAGCTCACTGTGACCTTGTGCTCGGAGCAAATAAAAGACAGTGAGGGAGCTCTTTCCCTTCCTCTGTGTGTCACTGCTTTACTCATCCTTACCCTAATGCGTGACACATGTCAGTCATGCTTTCTGACGTGGACATGAGGGGGACAGTACACATGGCCCTAAAAATTGCTTATGGAAGATCAATTATAACTGCTGGGCTATAAAGGCTCTCACCATCATGTAGGAGTGAGGAGTAAAGCTCAGCAAAGACAAGGCAAGGAGAGAAAATGAAATTCTGTATAAATGCTGCTCATTTTCACCAAAATCCCTTTGACCAAAGCAGATATGAGCACGGGGGTGAACAGTGAACACACAAATGCTCCTTTGTTGGGATAAAGCCACATTGTGCATGTGTGTCCAGAGCTGGGTGCACACGTGATGTGGCTGAGGGGATGCAGGAACAGATTTGCTTCCCCAGACCTATATCTGCAGTGTGCTTTGCACCTTGAAACCTCACATCCTCGAAAAGCAGGCTGGGCTCTTCATCTGCCTGCCTGGAGGGGGTGTGATCACTGAAGGTGCTGTTGAATGTCTATCTGAATGGCCATTTCTGTTTGCTGCTATCACTGCCAGTTATATCGGAAATGTGTAACTAGAAGCCCACCACATGGACCAAATTCTCCTTTTGTTACACCGTGAGCCACTTTTTTCTCTTCTAATCCATAGTTGGCCATTTTTTTGCTTTGGTTCAGGCAAAAGAGCTGATGGCAAGACTATTTTTGTCCAGCAGCACCCTTGTGCTGGTCCTTGGTCACACAGCAAAAGGGATGGAAAGAAACACCACTGCAGCTGGAAGACGGGGCTTTGAAGCTCAGGGGGATTTGGATTGAGCTGTTAAAAAGCAACTTTTTCAGTGGAACAAGTTGCTTCCAAATCACTTTTAGCCTGTATTGCTCTGTGTTCTCACTACCTGAATAGAACAGAACAGAATAGAATAGAATAGAATAGAATAGAATAGAATAGAATAGAATAGAATAGAATAGAATATTTCAGTTGGAAGGGACCTACAATGATCATCTAGTCCAAATGCCAAATATTTGGATCAAAATTTTTTTCTTCTGATCTCTTTTTTCTTGCTGTCCTGGGATCCACGTCATGTTCCTGATATTTTACGTGTGGTTGTGCCCTGCCCCTCAGGAGGACTGAGATATTTATTTGGGGCTTATGACATGAGGGCAGGGCTGCATTAGAGCTCAGGAATATCTGAGAGCCATGAATGTTTGTGCAGACATTCCTCTTCCTACCAATTAGCTGGATTTTAGATAGAGATCTGCCATGCTGAGAATGTCATTACTGCACAGCTGCAGGAATTGTCCCAAGGTCTGATGACGAGAGCTGGTTTTGTTTGTCCCTGCTCAGATTAAAGCAGGACTTGTTTCCAGCAGTGGTGGAGGTTAAGAGCACGTACTGCACAGAAGGATTCCTGATCTTTTGTTTATTTGCTTCAGCCCTTTGCAATGCTTACAGTGAAGGTCGGAACACAGAAGAAAAGTGCTTTTTGGTTTTGAGTCGCAAAACAGTGGCAGAGTGGTTGAGTATTGTTCACTGCCTGAGGGAGTGGGCCCCGTGAGAGTTAAAAGCCTCAAAGATGAAGATATTATCTGTAATATCAAGCGCACAATAATCTTTGCGTTTTAGTGTTCCCTGAACCACAGGAGATTAAGTAAGAACACTGGGGAGCAATCTGGTCTTTGTAAGTCAATAATGGTGCATACATACACGAGGATTTAGGCACACATTTTCAGTTGTGGTAATGGGAGAAAGAAAAAATCATTTAAGAAGCGTAGAGGCACGGAATGGGTGAAATGCCTCAGATTGTGTGATTTAGATAAAGACTCACTGATGTCCTATTATATAATGTAGCTAAGCGCAGTCAATTTTTCTAAGACGTTTTCAGTCACTCTGCCTCATATTTTGTTTTGTTAGAGACAACACTTGGAGAGCAAGAAAGTCCTTTGTTTCATAAGGGCTCATCTGCTCCTCTTGCCTGCTCCCCACTTGAGAGCAGTTTTTTCTTCATGTGCCATCATGTTTATTGCCCCAGCAACAGCGATTGCATCTCAAACATGATTTCAAAGAGGTTAAAAGCTTCCAGAACAAACACCCACTGCAGTGAAAGAAGAGGCTAAAGTCTCCTTCCCCTCACCCCTAGATTCCTACCTGATTGCAATTTAGGATTAATGGCTGTGTTTCACGTGTAATGGATTTTTAAAGCACTGTAGTTCTGGCACTGATTATTCAGGTACACTCAAAGCATGAACTAAGGAGACATAATTTTGTACTTATTCAGTGCTCTGACTTTCCTATAAATCTCTTACTCCTCGGTCTGCCTGGTACTCCTCCAGGTACACAGTAAAGCCATGCTTGCTGTCACTTCCCATGGGTAAGGGAACTGGTTACAAACTCAGGAGAGAATATTCATCCAGGTGTCCCCTTCACTGGTGGGATACACATCTGTCAGCCAAACTGGGGGTACAGGTGATGTGTGGCTCCCTGCGTCTATCTCATATCCAGACGGCATAAAGATTTCTCAGTCTGCCAGAGCTTGGAAATGTTTCCAGCTCTGGCAGGAAAGCATTCTGGTTTTATGTCCAGCTTGCTTGAGTTCAGGTCCCCACTGCTAATAACTCAGCTAGGAGCATCCTTTGAAACGCTGTGTGTAATTCTCGATAATTCCCAGAATGGTGAATTTAAAGTGGAACAGATGCTGAGAAGGGGAATGCTAGTGGTGGTTTATAGCATGAGATTAAAAGACTTTGGCTGATACAGCATGACAAAATGAGGGTTGAGCGGGGATGTGATCGTCTCTGAGCATTTTGCAAAAGGTGTCAGTGCCATGCAGGAGCAAAATCCCCCCAGCTATTCAAGCGTGTGAGCTATACTGGCACAAGAACAAATGGGTGTTAATGAGAAATGAACACATTTACACTGGCGATGAGAACAGTTTTTTTAACAATCAGAAAAGAGATATCTCTGTCAGGAGATGAAAGGCCAAAAATCCTAGTCTGAGTTAAAAGGGAGCTTCATTGCTTTATGAAAAGTGCTTGAGGAGGGGATTGTCTGCAATAGCAGAAGCCAGTTTCAGTGACCACAAAGGGATTTGGTCCTAAATTCTCTTTTCCTTTTACTTAAAAATATTTCAGTAGCCTGAAGGAATGAAGAACGGCTGTGATATAGTTTTGCCCTCCTATTTTGGGTAGTGATGAAGGACAGCCACTCTCACAACGTGGGGTGGGGTGCTTTTGGATAGGTCACCCCTCCTTTGGTTCCCTCCTTGTTCCTCAGATACTCATGTCAGGCTCAGCCTACACTTCA
This sequence comes from Morus bassanus, assembly GCA_031468815.1. NCBI lineage: Eukaryota > Metazoa > Chordata > Aves > Suliformes > Sulidae > Morus > Morus bassanus. Next base: position 10,876,277 of record CM062572.1, read on the forward strand.
TGCCTTGGTTCTGCATCACTGGTGGCTTCCTTTCTCTCTTCGCATCCTGAATGCCCAGGGTGTTTCGTACACTTTGAGACAGAAGGTGAAGTTTCATGGGCTATGTAGGTTTGACTGTCTTCTGTAATGGAAACTCCCTCCATCAGCCTTTGGATGACCAATCCACAGACACAATAAAAAAGACCAGCCAGCTTAAGATGGGTGTTACAAGGACTAGTTTTAGCCAAATTACTACCTTAGTGACACAATTCCTACCTTTTTGCCCTCCCCAGAATACTGGAGGTGCAGATATGACAAAAAATAATGTTAGGTTTCTGGGAAAGGATTTTTGCAAAGGCTTGGGCCCTACAAGTTGTTGGGCATTTGATCCAGCCAAACACAATACAGTTATTTAGTGTCTTTTCCAGCAAAAGAATTGAGAACCTCAGGAAAAAAAAATAGTAGAAGAAAGGTTCAAGGCAAATAACAAGAGGTGATTCCTCACACAACCTGACATTAAGTTGTGAATCCCTTCTGCAGGATGTTGTGGATGTTAAAAATAATTGAAGACCAATTCATGGAAGAAAAATAGACTGAGGGCTATTAAGATAATAATTCTGGCTCTAGAAGTCCCTACGCTGCAAAATGCTGGAGGCTGAGAAGGTGTTACAAATGGGTGTCATTATATACTGTACTTACACAGGCCTAGCAACTGTGAGGCATCTGGTTTGGCCACTTACAGAGACTAGAAGTGGGGCTAGTTGGATGGAGGCTTCGGTGTGGTGCAGTATAGCTGGTCTTAGGTTTTTGGGCTTTCTTCCAGCGTGCTCCTCGTAGGTGGAAGTAGCCCTCCACCACCTACAAAGCCTGGTTCACTATCCATTCTTTGAAACAACATCTGCAAAAGTCTTGGCTAAGTGATTTAGCAAAAGGCTGAATAGAAAGATATGGTGTCTGCAAAAGGCTGTCTCACTTCTTCACCAGAAGGTCTTTGTTATGGTTTTGAGCAAGGCATGGAATTTTTTGTTTCCAGACACAGCTTGGTGCTAAGCTAGCACTGAATTAGCCAGGTTGTCTGAGCTGGTAGAAGGATGGAAGTAGCACAGCAGGACAAGGCATGGTTCCTTCTCCTTTAGGATCATCGCTATTCCCACCATCCTAACTCACCGAGAAGCAGCATGTTCTGCATGTTAAGTATCAACATGGCAACAAATTTCATGCGCCGTTTTGATAAATGAAATCTGTGTTCTAAGCAAAGGCACCCAGACAGAGCCCCTTTGTGAGAGTGAGACTTAGACCTAGTGTGTGTCTTGGGGAGAAATGCAGAATTCATTTGGGGAGGGAAACTGATATAAACAGCAGGCCATTTTCCTTTACAAAGGCTCTCTTTCAAAGCTGGTGCATGCAGCAGAACAAAGGCTGACCCCATAATCTGTACTCAACAATAGCCTGGAATATTTGATAATTTGGCTATTGTACATGAATACATCATGCTTGGCCGTAAATAAATGGAGCCATGGTTGGAACCACTGTGAGGATATAGTCAGCCTGTTTCCCATTACCATTCTGGTTTCAAGGAAACGCTATTTTGTGTCTCCACCTTCTCCTGGCCAAACTAAGCCCATCTTGCCACTGAGGCCAAAGGGTCTCAATTTCAAGCCCAATAACAAAGACGCAAAAGATTTTGCCACCTTTTAGAGGAAAATTCTTTATTGATGCCAAACTGATTCATCACTTCTCTCTCCTAACCCTGTAACTTCTGTTTCTTTTAAGGACCTTTTCTTGGCTGAATTCCTGGCCAGCAAACAAGCAGCCCAAGAAGAACTTGGGTCTTACAGGTAACTTGAGGTCCATGCTATGGTAAATGTAACTCTCTGCACTTCCGTTCCTCATGTGTAAAAGGAGGAAGATAAAACTTTTAAAGCCTATGCTTAGATGCCTGAGATACTCCAACAATAGAACAGTAGCGTTTGCTCACACATGTAAAGCAGTGGTATTTTGCAGATTAGTGACAGTTTTTTATAAGTTGACCGCAAAGTTCTTTGGGGACAGAACATATTTGCTCGGTTCATTTTGTGGTTATGCTCATAACGCAAGGAAAATTTGGGTTGCTTTACTGGAAACATAGAAAATCACTCTCTTAAGACACAGTGTGTTTGTAATGTAAACATTTGAGCCTTTGTTAATATAATTAGCTATACCTGGAGAACAAAGCAACCAGAGTGAGACTCTTACAAATTCATCAGTTGTTTTACTGGGTGAAACAATTTTTACTTGGACATTTTGATCACATGATCGCATTCAGTTCATTGATTAGCATCAGGCAAGAGTTTTTGCAGTGGCAGTTGTCAGAGCTTGGCATGAATGACTTGTCTCCTATGTACATCACGTGGCATAACAACACATAAACTTTTTCTAGTAATGTCAAAATCTTTGTGTATATTTCAGTATTCAGGCCAAGAATACAGAGATCTGTTCCAGCAGGAGAGCTGGTGACAAATATGACTCAGTGCATGGCATTGCCTCTAAATACTTAAACACTTGACCACCATCAACACTTACTCTGAGGCTTTGTGACATTCCTATAAATTGACTTTTTTTGTGGGTTTTTTTTTTTGTTGTTGTTTTTGTTGTTGGTTTTTGGTTTGGTTTTTTTTTTTTTTTTAAGTATTTGCATTCCTCAAATATTGTGAAGACACGTGGTGATGAAGGGTCAGATTTTCTGGAGAACTCAAGAGCCAGGTCTCTTAGGATGGGGGTCTAGGAAAGTATAGGAAAACTATATGGGAAACTTCAGACTGTCCTTGGAAAATTGGTAGAGAAGAATAACATAGGATTAAATTAGTGTTCAAAGGGGTAAATATAAAAAGAAAAATCAACAAACCTATAAAAGGAAGCCACTTCCATGGGTTAATGGCTGGTTGAAGCATATGAAGGAAGAAGTTTTCACAGCTGAGAAGGAATGGACTAATAGATTGCTAAAGTAATGTATCTTGGGTTGCTTTTCTGTGTACTCATAGGTGATCTGGAAAAGAAGTGAATGAGGAAGTGACAGCAGTTCCTGATGATACAGAATTTACGGAGAATAATAAAAATTAAAACTGACAGTAAAGATTAACAGAGGGATCTCATAACGGTTATTGGCTGAATGGTAGAATAGCAGATGCAATTCGTGTACTTAAGGAAAACAAAACAATCCTAACCATGCACAGCGGTGAGGTGTAAAGTTAGCTATTGGCACTCAGAAAGAAGAGCTTAGACTCATCATGTATAACCCTAAGAAAATGTCAACTCAATGCTCAGCAGAGAGAAAATGGCAAATCAGATGTTAGATATTGTTCAAACAGGAAAAGAGAACAAAAGAGAAAACGTAACAAGCTACTCTACAAATGTTTTGCACTCTTGGCTGGGATGCTGCATACCCAGAGCAATGCATGCAGTTCTTAACTCCCTTGCTGAAAAAAAAGATTAAGCTGAAGTAGAAAGGATGTGGAGAAAGGCAACAAGAATGGTAAAAGGAATAGGACCACTTCTCATGAGAAGACTTTTTACTGGCTAGGAAGAGGGATGATTGACAGGGGCTGTGGTTGAGGCTACAGTGTCATGAATGCAGTGGAGAAGGTGGACAGAGAAAAAAATTATTCACATTTTTCCCCCAAATGAGAACCGGGGGTTATAAAAGGAACTAACTTTTTCAATAACCCAGTTTTGAAACAAACAAAAGTAAGTACTTCTTTACACAGTCTGGCATTAAACTGTAGATCTCAATGTTCTGGTGTAGATGCTTTACAAAATGGTTAGAGAAATTCAAGGGAGAAAAGTCCATTGGGGCTATTAGTCATAAAGTTCCAACACAAACTGTAGATCAGAAAGCCCAAAAACTGCATGCGGATTAGAAAAATATTGGGATTAGCCTGCCATGTCCTGATTGCCTAACTGTCTGCTGCTGGTAAAGACAGGATATGGTCCCCATACCCTACATGGGGCACAGATGTCCCACAGTAAGTGTTCTCCCCTCCAAGCTGTAAAGAACTGTAAAGCTGTAAATTAAGTGCCAAGCTTCTTTTAAAAGCTGACCTTCAGATTGGTGCTAGACCTTTGTCATGATTTAACCTCAGTCCCAACTAAGCACCACACAGCTGCTCACTCACCCTCCCCTCCCCAGTGGGATGGGGGAGAGAATCAGAAGGGTAAAAGTAAGAAAACTTGTGGGTTGAGATAAGGACAGTTTAATTATTGAAATAATAACAACAACAACAATAATAACAACAACAACAATAATAATAATTTATAATGAAAAGGAAAACAACAAAAAGAGAAACAAAACCCAGCAATAACAAGTGATGCAACTGCTCACCACCTGCTGACAGGCGCCCAGCCAGTCGCTGAGCAGCGATCGCTGCCCCCCGGCCAGCTCCCCCCAGTTTGTATACTGAGCATGACATCATATGGTATGGAATATCCCTTTGGCCAATTTGGGTCAGCTGTCCTGGCTGTGCCCCCTCCCAGCTTCTTGCACACCTCCTCGCTGGCAGAGCATGGGAAGATGAAAAGTCCTTGACTTCGTATAAGCACTGCTTAGCAACAAGTAAAACATCACTGTGTTATCACATTATTCTCATGCTAAATCCAAAACATAGCACTATACCAGCTACTAGGAGGAAAATTAACTCTATCCCAGCCAGAACCAGGACAACCTTCAAATTCTGTTTTTTCCAGGCTTACAGAGGAAGATAGGGACAGAATCTGCAAGAGCACTCAGATTTCTTGTGTCCCCACAGGATTACATACCACAGGATGAGGCAAACCAGTCTGCATCCCCATGTGCAGTTCTGCTTCTGTTCTTTGCAATTAAGGTACTATTTAATCACTTGCTAACATGTTCAAAACATTTATCCCCTGCCATTGACAGGTTTTGAGCTAATTGCAATATAGCTAAGCTGCTTTTTCAGAAACATCTGAAGACAGCAGTCACAAAGCTGATGTGACAGGGAGTTTCCATAGCTTGCTCTCGCCTCACAAAGGTTTGCTTCTTATTACTCAGCTGCTGATGTGACTTGGTTACTCATCAGAAAACTGCTTGAAGAAAAGACTAATCCTGAGATGAATTTGATTAAGATCTGAACAGTGGAGCTGGGGCAGAGGCTCAGAGCTGTGGTTAGCAGTAGGATGGGGTAAGGAAGACCAACAGCTTTCCACATCTCACTGGTGTGAGCTTCTGCTTTCATAATAAACCCTTCCTTCCTTCCAGCCACTCAACAGCTGCACTGAGCCCCAGAGGTTTGTGTTAACCTCAGAAAGCAGCATATTTAGCCCTGGAGCCTGCTTGAGGGACCTGCCTGCCTGTGTTCTCAGCGGCGTATGGACTGACGTGCCCCCTCCTGCAGCTAGGTGGGAAATATGCCACGTCTCCACTCCGTGTTTATGGGACCAGGCAGCCGAGCCAGCATGAGAAAGTCTGTTATTTAGCATTGTCATGGACCAGCAGTAAGTGCTTCTTTTGGTTGCAGGAGGAAACCAGAAAGGGAGTGGTGATTCACAGTGAACCTCTGAGTCATAAGGCTTGCAAAGGTTATATTAGGGTAGGGCAGGATATTCCCTACGCCTTGCTTGATGGCAAGCCTTTAAGTCACTGTCTAGCTCTCTTTTTCCTGCTATTAGGAACCTGTGCTGCCTTGTGCTTGTTTCATTCATACTATATTGCCTTGCCCTTCATCTGACTGTTTAGGTAAACAGTAAAAATCATGTTCTCATGTTCGTGGCCTCAATGTTGTGCAGTGAATTGCTTCAGGCTGGACCAATCAGTCCTTTTCCCCTCACGGCCAGGCTCAGAATGAAGGGTGGGTCATTGCAGGGGGCTTTTGTCAGCAGCTCCAAAGCCGAAGCAGCGCTCGTGCTTGTGTGCCCAGAGAAACTCATCACAGATGCAATGAAGAGCTATGGGTCTGGCCGTCCTGATCTCTTCTTCATAAAATTTTAAGTGCTCCCTGTCTCCTGAGTGTCTGGCAGACAGGGACCAGAGGGGACCTGAAGCTGGCAAAAACAGGAGGGAGAAGTGTGGCTGCAGAGGTTGGGGGAGCTTTGCCCCTTGCCTTGCCGGCAAGCAGAAGCTGGCCCAAGAGGGAAAGCTGGAAAGGCATTTCTAGTGTCGCCTTTCTGTGCTTGGGTCTCGCCCAGGTTTCAGAGGAATCATGCCTGCTGAAGAATCGCGGGTGGGCTGACAGCACCGGGGCCTGATTTCGCCAACAGGTCTTCTTAGTGTGGCTGGAATAAACACTAAAGATGGCTCATCTCAGGCTGCCAGATCTTAAGGATGAACAGTCTATGTTGTGGCTCCCAGTTGCACAGCACAGATCCTACAAACCACAGCAGTGCTGGCTGTTCTTGGCTGCAGACCCATAACTCTTCCCCAGAGCAAAGGAAAACCTGAATCCCAAAAGCCATCCTGTAGGAAGTCAGACCAGATCCTGCTGATGCTGTTGAAAGCTGCCATGGACTCCCTGAATATTCACGTAGAGGAGTATTGCTGTAGTTGTGATGCTCTAAGGATGTATGCAGTGTGAGACATGCAAGGAGAAAGATCTTTTGTTATACTCCAGTTTTCTTTTATTTATTAAGAAATCTGCACAGGGCTTAGGAAAACTGGTCTTTAAATCTGTCATCAGCTTTCAAAAAGAGGAGCCCAAAATCTTCAGCTTGGCATTATCTGACAAATTTGTAAGACAAAAGCTGGGGAGGTGTGTAGGTGCTGAGCTTTATTTTCCAACTCCATGAATGGAGCTGTAAATGAATGGGGAATGAATAGCTCACATCTCCCACCTGCATCTACAGCTCTGCCAGAAAAGGGCCTGTTTCTCCACTGGGCTTACCCTACTAGAGGTAGTTATGCCGGTGTAAGATGCTACCGAGTCAGAACAGCAGATTTGTCTGATCTCACATGCTGGGCATGGGATTTACTCATTTGACTTCTTTCCATTCCCTCCCTGCAGAGGCAGCATGTTCATGGGCAGTGTTGTACCATGGTAGCTCCTCTGCATTGGGATCACATGTGTCTGGTGCAGCTTGGTCTGTGAATTCCCCATCAAACGTGTAGAGGAGCTCCCAGATGGGAGGATGGAGGCAGGGTCCCTTATAAAAACCTTGCACTCATCTTTCACTCCAGAAAGTCCAGACAAGTAAATATTAGCCTTGAAGTGGTTTCTTACAGAAACAGCATGTTGTTTGCCCTGAAAATGAAGAGCCTTTTCTCATTTCCAGAAGCAGTATGGTAAATATTTTCATTTCAATATGTTTTTTTGTTGGAAATCACTTTCATTTAGCTTTATATCACAGTGACTTGGGGGCTAAGAATAACTAGAGTCTAGCAGCTCCTAACTGGCGAGACATGTATTTTGAGAACTGAGTTCAAACTTGCATTACTCATAAGTAAAGAAGCAAAACCTGTTCCTGCACTGAGCACAGTTTCCTGTGAGCCTGAGAGAAAGAAGAGAAAGATCAATTTTCTTTTACCTCATCAAAATTAAAATGGTTAGGAACATGCAGCTACTCCAGTCTCTGCACTGAAGGAACCTGACAACAAGCAGGACAGCGGTAACTGGCTTCAACCCTCTGGCCGGAAATAGCTGGTATTTCCCAGATAGCCACTGCTGGAGATACCCACACAAAGTTTGTTGGTAAGGTGCTGGCTTTTGTTCTGAAGGTGCTCCGTGCACAAACCTCTATGTCTTTGAGTGCAGAGAAGCCCTTTGCTGCTGGCAGGTTTACAGTTCCCTGGTGGCATGGCCTGATCCCCTGCTCAAGTGAGGCAGCTGGAGCCTTCCCTCAGCAAGGGGGCTGCCTTGGAGCTTTGGAGAGCCACCGTACTCCAATACCACAGTGTGCAAATGTGCCTGTCTGCACTGGCCAACTTTTATCATCTAGCAAGTGGTCAAGTGAGCTGTGAAGACACAGCGGGGCACCGTCCACAGAGCACAAGCCAGATGAAGTGTGTGATCTAGTGCCTTGGCTGTGGGGTGAGCTGCTTCCTCAGGCAGCTGGATTAAAGCTGGTGCAGGTCCCTGGGTTGATATCTCACCTCTGTTTTACAAGGCTGATCTCCAAATTCGTATCCTTGATTGGTTTTGGAGGGGTTTAGAGGGATCTTCTGATGCTCAGAGAAGGGAGAAAGGAGGTAAGGCAAATGCTTTTCAGTTAGAGGAGCTCAGCAGGGCTCTGTGGTCTCTGGCTGCTCCGAGTCCCCAGCACAGGGACAATGAGCTTTTGGCCAGGTGGTGTCACGTGTGCTCTGGAGCTCCACAGCTCGGCACTTTGCAAAGCCTTGGGAGCAGAGGCGGAGGCTGCGCTTTCTGAAGAGGAAAGGAGAGTCTTGCCTTTCCCCCAGGAGCAGACGAGGACGGTGCGGAAAGGTCTGGGTTGCCTGTAACGTGGGAGGTGAGCAGAAATGCCAGAGGAGTCAGGCACTTAGAATGGGAGGGGGCAGATGAAGCCTGCGGGACTGCCCAGGGAGAGTGGGAGGCAGCGTGGGAGGCTTCGCTGCCACACCAGGGGCAGGGGAATTGTGGAGGGCTCCAGTTTTCAGCTTGGAGGTGGGATTGTGAACCTCAATCCTTTTTGCTTTCTTCAGGCCAAAAAAAAGTTTCTTTTTAATTTTTTTGCTGAAACCCACATTATAGCGTGGACAGGACACAGAAAAGAGATTAATTTCTGTCAAATGGAAAAAAGGAAGCAGAAGCAAACATGAATGCTGAAGTGTCTGAAACACAGTATGAAATGAACAGCCAGTTGCTGTTTGGAGTTACAGCTGGGTAAAGGCAGTATCATTGCACTGAGGTTGATGAGGTTTATTAGATTTCTCTGCCGTAGATGAGATTACACCCCCGAGAAGCCAAAGAGGAAGCTGTGAATCTTGGCCACTTTTAGAATCACAGATCAGTGTGTGTGTGGGGAAATTTGGGCTCTGATTAAAAACAGAGAATTGCAGAGCCTCTGGGAGTGGTGTCTCATGGAAAGCAACACTCAGCTACACAACGTGCCAGTGACCTGAAGATATGGTATGACAGGATGCTCTTGAAATTGGAGCACTGCCAGCAAGCTGTGGTGCTCTCCGAGAAGTTGCAGGAAGATGCTGATAGTGATCAAAAGCAGAGAGGTCTGAGAAGGTTTTCAAGGTTTTCACCTTGTGTGGAGGAAGCACTATCATACTCCCTCCAGTAGTAGGTATTAAGTGTGGTGCAGCTACTGGGGAAATGACGAGGACAACCGGGAGAGCCAACATCCGGCCATACTTCTGCACCTGGTTGGTGGTGTGACTCTGGTTTCAGAGCCCATTAGGTGCCTGAAGGCCTTTGGAGACGTGTATCTTTGTCCCCATGCCCTTCCATTAAACAGAGACATCCTATTTGCCTGTGTTAAGTGCTTTCAGATCTGCTGGGCTGTTAAGCTCTGGGTAATCCTTGCCAAATTCCCTGTGGAATGTGAAAGGGGCTTGTTCACAGACTGTATGATCACTCTGCTCAAGCCATCACTGGCCCTGGGAGGGTCTGGGCACCCGTCCCTGCCAAAGCTGCATGAGGCACTCATGTAAAAATCACATAGGGAGATGCACTTTGTCTGGACAAAAGACTATCATTTCTGGGAAGATATAAAAGGGTTGCTGGCAGTCAGGAAATAAACAGCTATAAGTTATGGTGTAAGGAAGCCTGAGAAGATGCCTGCACAATTTTATCTTTTCTTTTTTTTTTCCCTCACATTTAGTAAATACTAGCTAGGGAGGGCTTAAGCAACACCTTTAGCCTCTGCACTGTGCAGGTCAGATACAGGGTTAGTGGAATCAGCAGAGACTCTACTAAATTCCACTCTGAGGATCGATCTAAAAGCAGCAGTAACTCCAGCTGTGCTGGTTAGTCACAGGCCAGGTGAGAATTTCTTGCCACGGATGGAAAATTGAGCTTGGGAAGAGCTGGGACATCATTTCTAGCCAAGATGCAAGTACATGTGCTTATTGCGCCTGTAACTGGATGTGAACTCCCTTCTTGAATTCATGCTGATTTAGAGAAAAAAAGCCCCTCTTCTAGCTGTCCTCAATGAACGAGATGAAAACATGCCCTGACAGCACAGGTAAACCCAGTTCTAGGCTCAGAAGCCTCCAGGCAGAGACGGGCAGGTGCTCATTCCCCACACTCATACCCACCTGCACTGTAGTGACCACAGACAGAGCGCTTGCTTTCTACTTCCCATTTTTGCAACTGTGGTTTGATTTCTCATGCAGGGATGACCTTGTTGGGGGCTACAGCCACCCTGACAAACTCTAGCTGCTCTTTAGGAAGGGTACCTGGAGCCAGAGCTGTAGGAGGCGGCCGTGGTTATGTTGTTTGCAAGAAGGGGTTTGAGCCCCATCTCTCACTCTTGGGTGAAAGCTCTTCCTTCCCTGAGGACAGGGATGAAGGACGAGGTATCTCAGGCCTGAATGGGAATGACTTGCCTGTGATGCTGGCAGCGTGGTAGCCCCTTCTCCCTGGCCTGAGTAGAACTGTGCATCGTCTTTCTCATCAAAATTACATTGCATGGGGCAATTAATCTGCATGGAGAGGAAGAGGCTCAGACATTCAGCTGGGTAAGAAGAGAGCCTGAGCCTTCAGGGCCCTCAATGCGGCTCTGTGCTCTGGGTCAGCACTCTCACCCCGAACTCATATGGGACAAACCAGCCAGAGCCCTATTTCATGTCTCCATTTTCTGAGAAAGGACTGAGTGAGGTCCCTAAGCCTGGGGCAACAGCCAAAAAAGCACTCCTTTTCTCTGCCTCTGGGCTGCTGGGGCAGCTCTCTGCAGGGCAGGCTGGGTTTCGGTTTGACCGTCTTCCCTAATGTCTATAGCGATGTGGCTGCAGGCTGTGAGGAGACCAGGGCAGTGCCCAGAGGGACGGGAGCCCCGACCCCACTCACCAGTGAGCTGCCGAAATGCCTGCACCGAGGGAGAGGAAGATGACCCTTGCAGCAGTGGTCAGGATGAATGCTGGACTAAAGGGGCATGAAATCACTGTCTAAATCCCCCCAGTTGCCATTTAGGTCACATATAGACCCCCATAAGGAAGCCGGGGCTATGACATTGTGTGCTGCATGGAGGGACATGGCAGTCAGGGGGTTTCAGGATTGCACCTTCAGCTGATTTTCTGTCATGAAGAAACAGCCCTGCTTCCAAAATATTCATCCAGATCCTGCAAATCATCAAAGTCCCCTTATGGCCCCCGAGTCAGTAAAACACATTGGCCTCAGCTTAACTTCAACCTCATGGCTAATTGACATTGGAGCATTTTGCTGAAGATAAGTGGCAGCTGATTAAGCCTTCTTCTAGAATATGGCAGTTTGGCACAACTGGTAACATCCCTTCCAGGGACTTTACTAAGTAGAGTTGTCAAATGAGGACCCACCTACATTAAGTGTGCCTCAGCTTGTCCAACCCTTCTCTGTGTCCGCAAGTGAGTGCCCATATTGTTTTCCATATTGCTGGTGTCCCTGTTGATGTAGTGAGCTGTCTCTCTGGGTACCACACTGGAGTACCTCTCTCTCATTTGCAGAGGAGTTATTTATTGCCCCCCAGACTGCAAGATGGTGAAGTGGCTTGGGGCAGCCCTGTAAAATGGCTTACAGCTCATTGATTGCCACAGATGAGAAGACAGCAATTACACTATTTACACCACAGTTGTTTTGTTTTACAGCCTGATTCGCATTTGTTCCCCTGTAACAAACTCGCAAAAAAAAGAGCACCCGTTCATTGGTGTTACTCATGTGTATAATTAAACAGTAAGTGCCTGATCTGTCAAATAGAAAAAGGCTCATTCAGGTTTTGCTTGCAATGTGTTTGCTCAGTGGAAGGGTGGAGCCCCACAGAATTGGCACAGCTCCATTAAAATCAGCATTAAAAAAGCAATGAATGGAGGCCTAGATATTTATCCAGGCTGCTCTTACAATGGGCAAGAGTGCTGATTTCAGACAACAAGGTGCTTACTTAGGTTTTTGGGCTGTATCAGCATCCCAAAACTTCCCAGACTGAGTGTGCTAAGCATTCAAACCACTTCAGAAAAAAAACAACCAAGAGTATGGCCCCTATCTCCAAACCCTTTCCCTTTCCCAGGGTACTGGCGAGCATGTGAGGATGACCTATTCCCTTCTTAAATCAAACTTGACAGTTTCAAAATGGGGATATCTTGTAACATCTCTTTACCATCTATATCCTTTGCACTTGGATTGTGCATGGGGAGTGAATGACAGTGATCACACCAGATGACAATGCTGTTTGATTTTCTGGTCTTGCATTTCCTAGTTGCCATGTGCTCTTTGCTCTTTATAGGGAAACGTCACAGTGGAGCCATGCAGGCACAGCTCTGTCCCAGATCACCCTGTCTGTGAAACAACCCCATGGGAGACTGCATCGTCATGCTCTGACCATATCCTTGTTGCTTCATTTGAATCCCAAGGAGATGCAGCTATGAGGCTCTAACCCTTGCTAGCCTGGCTCACAGGGGCTGAATTATTACTGTTGGACAAGCTTTGCCTGCCTATGTCGGATTCCTTTAAGTGGTCTGCAAGGCTCAGTGTCTGTATCCCCAAATAATATTGAAATCCCTTTTAAGCAAGGCTTGTAACTCTTATTCCACCTCTTCTCAGGTCATTTGGGTGCCAGTGAATTCACTACAACCATGCAAGACCATATGAACTCCTTATAATGACCAGAGCAGTGCTCCTTTACACTACTTTGTCCAACCACTGCTGTCTGTGTCTACCTTTTCTGCACTTCATCCTGTTGCTGGATTTCACCAGACCAAATCCCCTGAAGGGACACAAATCAGGCTACACTGAAGAATGCTTGCACTGGCAGAAGACAAAGCTTTCAGTGGAGGATGCTTCATATGAGCCTTTCAAGGGAGGCTTACGGAACAGGCAATGTCTCTCAGATGCAAGGGATGTGCCTTTGCGGACAACCAGAGCAGTAGCTGTGCGTACTGCATTTGTCATTATGCATTTATCCAGAAATGCTAAATGAATATGCACTGAATATGTGGGCCTTTGGAAATTAAGGCTTCCCTCCTAGAGTATGACAGGCATATTCCAGTTTTTATCAAAGAGTCCTCACTTCTTGCAGCTCAAGCTTCAGACTTTTTTATGTTTAGGCATTGACAGTGCAAATGCCCTTGACACAGGTGAAGGACCTTCTCCCATGAAGGACTTCTGTAGATCTGTGCCAGGTTCTGCTCTGGGACCTGTGTGAGTGGGTCTGGTGGCTAGCCTTCACTCTGAGTCCACCTGGTGACAACATGCCACCTTCCTATTGCATGATTCTGGTTCCCTGGGTTTGGATTTTTTTTTTTTTTTTTTTTTTGAGAATCATGTGTCTAGTTCTATGTTCTTTTATGGTTTTTGGAGAAGTGATACCTTCAGATTGAATACCCTTCCTGTGCAAGCAATACTGGGGGCAAAGGGTAGTGACTTGAAATAGGTATGAATCAGATCTGCTCTGCATTCCTGTGAACTTAGAAAGAGGAAGTAAAGCCATCTGAGACAGATCGGTCCTCCCTACATTACCCACACACATCCTCCAAACTTCTGGCACCTCAGCATATGCTGCTTACCATGGGTACTGCTGGTGAGTCAGGCAGAGAAATACAGTGCTCTCCCCCATTTAGGTGCATGTACCCTTAGTGCAACAAATATATGTACTTCAGTAAGGAGGTATTTTGCAGGTGTATATGCCTTTACGTTTCTTTCGTTTCTACCAGAACTTGATTGGCAGCAACAAGGCATATTCTCATCTTTCAGATTAGATTCCTAATAAAACATTGGCTCGAGTGCCCAGCTTGGGAAAACTAAGCTTTCAGTTTCTTGGGGAGATATTTTTCTACTCAGAAATGTGGATTAGTTGGGTAAATAAACTGTATTTTGCTGAAGGGAGAAAAGAAAAAAATCTGGTAACTCACGCTGTTCTTGCTAATGGTCCCCACTTTGTAGACTTCCCTGTGTCTCTGCTTCTTTGGCACCCCAAACCTCTGAGAGCTGCTTTAGGTGAGGGTGACAGCTCACCATGAGTGCTTGGGTAACTAATTCAGATTCTCCCCTCTGCCTGCAGTAACATTTCCCCAACTTTCTGCCATGTCTCCTCTTTGAACAGAAATACTTCCTAAATGTATGGAGAGTACAGATGTTTCAGGTCTTTAATCTCCTTTCTTCCAGATGCCCACAGAGTCTCCTGCCAATTTGTGTCTTTTTTTGCCAGGAACTTAGGTTTCATCCAACTATCAGTGTCTGCAGCTTCAGTTCGGGTTTAAGAAGCTCTAAGGGTAAGTAAAGAACGGTGCTGGGATAAGGCCAGTGACCTTGAGGCTTTTCCCAGGGAAGCAAGAAATTCATTGAGAGGCAGGGCAAGACTTCACTGGCATTACATTGCAAGGTCAGCCTATCGCTCCTTTTCTTGATGATTTTCCCTTAATAACCTAGGCCAATCTGTGGTCAACTTGTGAGTCTGAGAGCTTAATTTAGGCTGAAATTCCCTCTCCTCCTGCAGTGTCTTTGTTCCTCTTCAAGCAGCAGAAATGTCAGGAGGTAACTTGTGAACTGGCTAATCTGACCAGGTTTTCACAGGCCTGGGAAAACCCGTGTTCATGCCCGAGAAGTTACTTCACTGCTTAGTTCCACGTCTTGTGTCTAAACCATGTGAGAAAGGAAATTTTGGGTTTTGCATGAGCAAAGCAACATTTCCTCCATCTTAGCCTTGTTGTTGGAAAGAGATAAATTCCTTTCTGCTGTGTTTCTGGAAGCCAGACTAACTCCCCAGATATTCAGCCTGAAATGTGTACACAGTGGATAAAACTTCAGCCCAAACAACAGACATTTGAAAAGTTATAGGGAAGAAAACCAATGTAAGCATACAGTAACCTTCTTTGAATCAGTCCTACCAAGCTGATCAGTCCATAGCAAAGTGTTGCTCAATGTTCTCTCTGGTGTTCTTGTGGGTAGGCACCACGTCACTTATGTGATTAGATAGTCTACACCTGCAAATCCTACTAAGCACACATTGAACCAACAGGTACCTTAAGAGGAGGAGGTTTATCTCAGTTCTCTTGCTTTGAGTTCTTAACCCCTTTGATTTAAGACATGACAGCAGGGAAATAAGCCACCAGAGTTTTTAAATTTATATGTAAGTATCACTTCTCTGCTCTGATTCTTGAGTAGAGGAAACATGAAAATATGGGTATGTCCCTAAGAAAACACCTCCTTAAAAAATAAAACAAAGGAAGTAGAAATTAGGATCTTCATAAAATATACCATTTCTCTGATGATCTCAGTATTTCTATTGTTGACAAAGTTTACTGAAGTTGACTCAGTTCCCACTGAAATCTCCAAAAGTATTTCTGTTGACCTGAGGCGGATTTGATCCAGGCCCCACATGGAAAATCAAACAAAACAGTCCAAGAGTCAGGTTGTCACACATAGTATTTTGTGTCTCACCCTCTGAGAGGCATCTAAGGCTGCACATACTCTGACTGTTTCATTGCTCCAGTGTCTTGGGCCATTTATTCACACTTGTCCACTCTTGCAGCTTGTTCTGACATACACACTGGCATATTTTTCTTGTGGAAGCAGAGCATGTTGGTAAAGGGAAAAAAGGGCTGGCACGCCCACGTCCAGCTCTGATAGCAAACTGGGAAGTGGCTGCAATCTGGGAGCTCCCAGATACTTCAGCTTAGATTTATCATAAAAGTACATCTACAAGTGAGTTTAGGGGCTGCACTATTGCTCCTGCCCTGGAAGTAAGCCAACACAGCCATGCTGATTTGTACACCTTGAAAAACAGAGAAAGCAAAGAGAGAACTCAACCAGAAACCTGCCTTGCAGTAGCTCTGGAAAGGGGTAGGTTACTACACTTGGTACTGCCAAAACAGAAGATCTTAACTTGGATCTGTGACAGATTCACCATCCCTTGGGCTCCTTAAACCATGGGAAGAACACTTTGGGGAAGACCTGCTACAGCTCAGACAGCAGCGACAGATATTTTGAGGTGATGTTATCTGTAACAGTCCAGAAGTTTATATGAATAACTAAGTCATCTTATCTGAAGGAAATTCAGGCCGGTGTGATGTTGTTCAGACTGTTCCCAAAGTGCATTTTGCAGGCACACCTGAGCAAGAGGGCTCTTTGGTGACCACATCCTTCCCTGTGACCCATTCATGTCTCGACCAAGACCCAAGCCTGGCTGTGTCACAGCCTCCAGGAGCCCCCCATCCCAAGGAACTAATGTGAAGGGGACAGAGACTGTCAGGGGAACATGGGAGGGGGATGCCCTGCCAGAAGCAGCAGAACAGTGCCCTGCTTTTGTGTCTCCACTCACTGTGTCCTCCCAAGTGGACGTACCTCTTGGCTTCTCCAGCTGAGAAGCGTTCCAGGACAGGGAGCTGCTCTGGACCACTGCGATGGCCGGGTCACGCTGGGCAATAAGATGTGAGGAGGAGGTTCACTTTGCTTCCTTGGCTGCATGCTGTGAGTGCTAAGCTATTGTAAATATCCAAACATCCTCTGTAGCCACTCTCAGGCAGCTGTGCCCGCAGACTGGGAAGACAGGTGCTCTGCCTGGTTGGGCACACAAGCCAACGGCTCTGCTGCTGAGCCTGCTCTGGCACAGCCGAGTGAAACGCTGGGTTGCTCAATCCTGGCAAGCCTGGGCACTGACGCTGAGTGCCGGTGCCTTAGAAGTGCCAAAGAAGAAAGTATGGGTGTTTCTGTGGTCAGGTAATAGCTGAACGAAGACTTTCTTGAGCTGAGACCTTGGCTTTGCAACAAAATCTAGCTTAAGTCTTTTTTTTGCATCAATTCCTCATTCTTGGTCATAGTTCAGCTCCCTGTCCTTGCTACAGGTTAATGTCTTCACACTTCTTAGAAGTGCATTGTTTTTTCTTCATTATCTAGTCTGACTAATTGCCTGGGCATTATTTCTGTTCCTTGTTTGGGACCTCTCCCCTTGTCCTCTCCTATTATAGTGTGATGACAGCATGAATACTTCTGGCGTGAATGTTTCTGTGAATACAAACTCTCACCAGCTCTTGCAATGCTTCATGCATGCCAACATCCAGGGAAAGTGTAAAGCTGAGGTAACAAATGCTGCCACACAGTCTCTTCCTTTGAACGAAATCTCATGAAGAAGGTTGTGGGACATGTCTGTATCTGCCTCTAGTTTATCCAAACATCTGCTAGGAGAATGGGACTCTCCAAAAGCAGACATGATTATTAATGAAACTCAGGATTTGTATGTGTTAGCTGAATTTCACACCTCCCTCCAAGTAGTGGGGAAAAAATAATTAGGCTTGATAATAAGGGTAGTGAATCCAGCTAGTTTTTAAGAAGACAAATGCATAGCCACAGGTTGTAAATCTATCCCCTTTTTTAACAAAGGGTGTTAAAGAAGGGTACAAACTATTTCAGTAGTTTAGGACTGTTGGTGCTAAGATGCTGTCTGAAATGCCAGTTCATGTGGGCTCCAGCAAGGCTTTTTCTTAGAGGATGCAAGAAGCAGCATCCAATGTTTGTTTTTTCTCTGACCTACTGCTGAGTAATTGAATCATCCGAAGCACCAAGCTAATGTTTTTCCTCCCTAGGAGAACATAATGTTACCAGGAAAAGGAGAGGAGGAAAAAAATAAAAAAAGGCACCTGCAGGTGTTTACTCCAAATGCCATACAGTGTGTATCTGAGACCAGGAAAGAGCATTTTTGTAGCTGAAGAAAATATTCAAAAAGCCAAATATGCATGATGCTGGGTGGTGCTGAGTCCCTGCCACCAGCGGGGTCTAGGAGGGTACAACAGACCTGGCTGATGGCATGTAAATGCAGATAGGCAAAGACAAAAATGTAGTACCTGACTTCTGGCATATTTTTAAACACTCCTGGGGTAGATACCTGAATTATAAATGCTGAGAGCTGCCAGAGCACCAGCTCAACAGACTGGCTATTTCCATACAGCAAACAAGATGCTGAGAGAGGACAACCTGGGCTCATTTTGACTCTTAGTGAGTGCTCAAACAAGTATCCATCTTCCAGTGGTATGGGTGGGCTAACTACTTTGGGCCAGGACCTGTTGTTCATAAGTTTTTGATTCACTGTCCTGTGGGCTGGCAGAGACTCCCGCCTTACTGTTCTGGACAGAGGCTGGCAAACTCATTACAGTTATTGCTGCTATCACCTTGTAGATGCCAAGGTATCAAAAAGCATTTCTTTGTCATTCTGTGTTTTGGCCTGCCTGCCCTTAGAAGGATATGGGCACTTACTGAAAGGAAATAATTTTTTCTTAGTAGTGTTGTCACGTAAGAGGAGTGACTTTGGGGAGAAAGATGGAGAGGAAGCTACCAGACCATGTTGGGCTGCATTAGCAAGAGCAGAGGCAGCACAGTTCCCCTTGTGCATGAGACCCAGAGATGTTACACACAGAGACTTCAGTTGTTCAGGAGACCATACGGTGCAGGGAGACAACACTATCAGACAGGAAGCTTGGCAACTTCTAGTTCACAGATAGGGCATGTCTGTGGCTTTTGGAGTCTATCACAAGCACGTTCTCACTTGGAGAATATGTAAGGAAGAGGAAAGAAATGCAATTATTTAAATAAAGCGTTTCCTGCATGTCTGCTGTTTGCTTCTTCCATGGACAAGGTGCTAGGGCTGCCTGAAGACTTCCAGCAAAGCATTTTTTTTTTTCAAAGGGAAATGGGATTTTGCACAAAATAGGTGTCCTTTGAATGTCTGGTTTCTGTAAAAAGATTCAATTTTGAGTTTTTTGGTTGATGAATGTGTCCATGGGGTTTTATTAAAGTGCTGCCTTTAGTTTTCCATTTTTTTTTTAGCTCTACAAAAGCTTCCTTTTTCCAGGAGAAAAAGAAATTTTATATGTATTCAACCTGCTCTCCAGAGCACTAAGACAGGCAGATCAATGGCTGCATTTCACCTGTCCATTACAACCTGTATCTCTGTTATCAGTGGCCATATCAGTGGTAACTGGAAGGTGTCCCAGTTCAAAGCCCCATCCAGATGGAGCCACCCCAGCGGGTGCTGGCTGGCGGCAGTGCCGTGCACTGGGAGGTCCCACTCACTCAGCTCCTACACCCCGAGCAGTGTTCGGAGGTGATCCAGGTGGGCATGTGTTTGCCCTGCTCTGCTGTACGTGCTTCACAAAGGGAGGATTTCGGCTCTCAGATGTGTCGTTTCTGCCTTGTTTGTGAGCACTTGGCTCAGCTAAAAATATTATCGTGTCATCTCAGAAGTTGTATCTCTGTGGCCACCTGTGATTTCAGCTCAGCTGCAGCATCCCAAGGAAGCAGATTTCTCTGAGTTTCTAATCATATTAGAGCACCAGCATGGAGTGCATATGGTAACTGCGATGGGGGGGGCAGATTACCGTCTCCATTACGTGGGTGTGGAGCAAAAGCAACTCAGCTGAGGCTGGTGCAATTATACACGCACAGCTTGGATCAGGATCCAAACCTTGACATTAAACAGCCCTCAGTGATTTTTTTTCCCCAAAACCCAAGCTGATTTTAGAATAATGAGATCAGCGCTCTAAATAAAGACTTTGAATGGAAAAATATTTCAAAGGTGCAATTTCCTGCTACCAGTTTTGCAGTGCAGATACAGTTCAGGAGGATCTCTGCTTTATCAGGGGTCCAGCCGTAATTTGTTCACTGGGTTGACAACCTGCCAGCATTCCTGGCAGGGACATGGGGACTTCCCATTCTTCAGACCTTTTGTGTACTGTGATTTGGTGATACAGTAAATCCAGTTTTAGGGTTCCCGGTACCAGAACAAAAATACCAGAATCCTATGCCACAAAGTTCTGATGTTGCATAAACTCCCTTTGCCTGCCCAAGCGTGCGCTGAAGGCACAGCTGGTGTAGCACTGCACGGACAAGCTTTATGCCACATCGGCTGTCACCTGCCTTCCTGCAGCTGGAGAAACACCAGCCCAGACTCTGACTTGTGCTTTCTGGCTAGCTGGAAAGATCAGATGCCTCTGCCTGATGCAGATCCGATTTACACTGCTGAGTGCTGGGATGCAGCCCGGCTGCCTGGGGAGCTGCATCCGGAGCTGCAAACCTGGCCTTGGCTGTGACTCGCCTAAAAACAGGCAGCGCAGCTCCACTCTGTGGGGAAGGAGGGGAAGCAGCCGGGGAGCTGGCGCGGGGGATTTCTCCGCTCACTGGCACCCCATCCCCTCCTGGGATGCTGAGGGGGATCCACCAACATTTTTTTCCACTTACAGGCTTGGAAGACAACAGCAGGTGACTTCGGGACGTGGTTGGACGTGGGACCAACAGAGCCCTATGGAGTACTTTGCTTTCCGTCTTTGAAGGTGTGTTTCTGCTCGCAGGGAATTTCTGCAGCAAAATTCCCCATGCCTCCATGGGGAGCGGCCCTGAGCAAAGGTTAATCTTCAGCTGCTTCATCAGCTGCTGCCAAAACCACCTTCTCCAGGTGATGGGCCCAGTCCTTACAAGGGGGTGCCTCCATGCCCATATGGTGCATAGAAATCTCTAGTACCGTGCTGCTCAGGTTCCCTCTCCACTGATTAAAACTCCCTAGGGTGCTGATAAAGTCCTGGGCAACCCTGGTCCTGAGCATCGCTGGCCCTGGCAGAAGGTCAGCTGCGTCGGGGGTGAATCGTTTTCTTAGGGACTAACTGCTAGAGGCAAGGCAAGTCCATGGTGCAACAAGAAAGGCTAGTGATGAAACCAGGCTGCCTGTGCCGGGGCTGCCAGCTCTCTGTTATGGGGATGAGAGGGCTGAGTACTGCCGAAAGACCTGTCTGATGCAGTATTCCTGGTGAGCTGGGAAGTGTGGCAAAGGCACACTTGTTCTGGGATCAGGCTTGGCTCCAGCAGGGACACTTCACAAGGCTGATCTGAACAAGTCACCGCTCCATGTGCCCACTTGAGTAGCAAGCACTGAGGGTGTTTTGGGGCATCCAGCAATGGTTAGTCAATGACCTTTAGCAGCTGATTGCTTCTTGAGTAGTTTTGCCCTGCATTGAGCTTCTCCCAGGCTGCCCTCGGAAGGTCACCAAGTGAATAGTGCAGCAATGTACAGCTCAGCTTGGCATTATTGAACAGGTCCAATTGCTTCCCCATTATTTTGGCTGACAAAGCCAGTTGTACCCTTTAACTGTTACAGCTTCCAGCAAGCTGTCTGCTGATCTCCACCCCTAAATGTCATCAGCAGTGACATGGATCCCTGAGAGTCTTGTTAGTGTGTCTTGCTGGCGGCATCTCTACTTTTGATCCCAAATGACAGTCTCAGCCATCTGTACTTCGATCCTGGTGCTCAAAACAAGGCAGGGAAGCTGCTTTCCTTGCCTAGTAGCTTGTGCCAATCTCTATCACTGGCATCAAACACTGGGGATATCTTTTTTTCCTTTTGCCAATTCAGGTAAGGTTTCTTTGGTGGTAGCCACTTGGATGGAGGCATGTTCAGTGCACTCTTTAGCTTGCTTGGGTCTGTTCAAATGCACAGCTTGTTTTGCTGCCTTGATAACTGCACCATGGCTAGAGACTCTGCCTGGAGCTGCCGTTTGCCATTTGTTGTTGCTCTCATTATATTTTCTCTTGACATGCCGTGTAGTCAGGGAGGTATCTGCAGATTGCTCATGTGCTTTAAGGCTGGAGTCTTTTAGCAGAGTCTTTTTAGCAGCTTGGATGTAAGGAGATTGTGGATGTTGTCTGCTCCGGTTGCATTTTTTTTATTCTGCTCATGATTTTACCTTATGAATATTTCATCCTAGGTTTGGGCTCATTTGGATTACAAAATTACACAATTTTATTGAAGCTGTAGCTGCTGTATCCAATACCAATAGCAGCCCTTCCTCCCTGCTCTGGCTTGTCATGCCCCAAACCTGGGACCCAGTCATTCAGCTTCTGCTTGGTGCCATGTGGCAGCGGTCTCTCAGGCAGCTCTACAGCATGTTGTGACACCTCTCCAGGCCCCTCTCACCCACGGTGACATATCCAGTTGTCTCACATGCTGCCAAAGAAAGTACTTGAGGGTTTGAACATCTTGTGTGTAATTTAGAATCTCCTCAGGGGTGTTTGGATCCTGCCAAGCTTTAATTTTGCTTTGTTTAGTTGCAGGTTTGGTTTCTTTTTTGCGGGATGATGAGAAATGCCTGGGAACCCAACCTACTTACCATCAGTCCCTTTCCCTGTTTTCTTTCTGCTTTCTTTTTTATACTTATGACTTCAAATCAATAATACTATTTTCCTTTCCTTTCCTGAAGTTTTGACATAATGATTTCTCTTGCAGTAATTACTGTTGATGACCTTATGTGGCATTTGCTGATATACCCTGCCCTTCACCGTTCAGAAGTAAAGCACTTGCAGCAGATTTTCCTCCTCTGCTTTGTCCTTTGTCCTCCTTGGCATTTCCTTGTAAATAGCTTCTGGTGCTGTTTTCCCCTGTGTTTCTGGGCTTTTCCAGGCCTGCTTAGCGAACCAGCTCTGTGTCTGCTTCACGCAGGCTGCCTTTGGAAATGCTCTCGTCAACTACCCCGGCGCACGTCTCCAGCTCTTGGGAGGCAAATGGAGTTTCTTTGAGCATTTCTGAGCACTGCCCTGGCACCTCGGTATTGTCTCTGCTGCCTGTCAAGGACAGGATCTTTCCACTCTACTGTGAGCCCACAGACCCTACAAGTTCTGAAAGAAGTGCCTAAATTTGTCCTGGCTGTGGATTATGGCCCTGCCTTACCCGGGAGGTCCCAGGAGCTCACATCTGCACAGTGCTGTTGTGCAGCTGCTGGTTGTGTGTGTGCAGAGGAGGAGCTGCAGTGCATCCCTCTGCACGTAGCCACGCACAGCTGGCAGCTGCTCCCCCTTCTCCTATGTGTGACTGCAAGCAGGGACTTTGGTCACTGGTCTCAGGAGAGAGCAGAGCTGGCTGGAGAGAGGCATGAAGCTCTTCACAGCACCAGGATGCTGTTGGGATCAGGCATTGCAGTGCTGGAAGGTAGCTGTGAACATGATGGTGGTTGTGGTTCTCCTGAGATGTACAGATCAGAGCTATGGATGAGCTAAACCCAAATGCCACTGGTAACTCTTGGATATGATGGGATGCTGTTATCCTGTGAGCAGAACAGTGTAATGGGACTTCGGCAGCTTTGCTACCACCCTGCTGAGTGCCCTTAGTCTTGTCACTCTGCTCTCCAGACCAGCATTTCTCTCTGTTACATGGGGATTTTGTGGCTTTGTGGTATATTTTAAGTTCAGCAGATTGACAGTTGTACAAGAGATAAGCCTTATTCTCGTATCAACATGTTTCCTTTAGCAGGGCTATCCCTAAGGTAACTTCCAGACGCTCTTGGAATCAATGGTGGGTTTGTGCACCTGTTCCTTGCTGACATGGTGTCATGTCCAAATCGTGTGATTTATGATGCTAGTGCTCTCTCAATGTCTTTCTAATTTTTTAATAAAGATACTTTTGTGACATATTCCCCTTCAAGCCCAGGTGTATTAGTATGTTTAAGGTATAAACAGAGTAACTGGTGGAGCAACAGCCGTTTAACAGACTGGCATGGCTGAGAAAGAAAACCTGCCTCCTCTGCAGCTACCCCCAGGTGGGGGAGTTGGGAAGGCAGAACAGCAGATTAGTAACTGCTCTGCTGATGTCTTCTTACTACATCAACAGTATATTGGCAAGGAAATTGCAGGCTTCCCACTTTGACATAGTTATGGTGATAAATTAGGTATACAGAAGAGCTAATGATGAAATTAAATGGCGTTATGAATATCTATTAGATCTCTTTCCCAAGGTCAACTCTGGATGACACAGCAAAGATATAATAAAAGCATCAGTCAGTGATGGGCAGCATGTTGCTGAAGCCTGGACGCTAATGTTTGTTAGGGGTGTACAAAGACAAGAAAGAAGATAGGAGCTTTCAAGTTCATGGTATCTCCCTCTGCTCTTGGTGGAGCCCTGTTTTTAGTAGGCAATTTTGCCTGTGGCCACCTTGATGATTAAATAACCCCAGCACCCCTCACAGTAATGTGCTTCGTTAGGAAGCCACACAGGTGCAGGACTCGCGAGCCGAGCTCTGGGTGCTGGGTGCCGCAGACACATGTCCTGTGGGGACCTCCAATGTCCCAAAGGATGGAAGCGGGCCTTTTGGATGCTACTCAGCAATTCAGGAGGCAGTTCGGTTTACCTGGCCCCATCCCAGTCTCCCCTGTATAACCCGGGGCAAGTCATCCGGGTCAACATTTCAACAGTGACTGGTGAATTTTTATTCTTTTTTTCAAGAACCTTCATGTTTCATTGTTTAGCTTGGGACAACTAAACTGGTTTCAAGCCAAAACTGCCAGCCTCACCTCTGCAAATCGGGCTTTCTCAAGTAGTGTATCCCAAATACGGGACTCAGAATTGCCAGTTGCTTCTGAAGAGCCTTTCCTTACATCCTCTGTCCCCCAGTTCCCTGCGATGCACACAGAGATAACAGTGCTTCCTTTGCCTCCAGGAATGCTGAGGGCATGGACACAGTAAAAGCAGAAGGGCACTCTCAGACTCAGGGGGATCAAAAAAGTGTCTTAAATAGTTTTTTTTTTTTTTTTTTTTTTTTAGGATTTGATTCCATTTCCAAAGTCTTTGTAATTACTATCATACAGAAGTCATACAGCTCTGCAGGCTTTGCCCCAGTAGCAGCTGCTATGTCATTGCGGAGGAGCTGCACACCGTGCAGGGAAACGCTTTGTGAAGCAGTTCTTGAGAGACATCCCTGTGCCTTCTAAGTGATATTCACATTTTACTAAGTGACCTTGCCCAGAGCTGCTGCTCTGAAGTAAAGTCTCTACAACTCTGCAATTTGTGTGTATGCAGCAAATTTTTGTCTCTACTATTTTTCAGGTGAAGATGTCCTTTTCTAAGGTGAGGGTATTAAACTTGTTGGTTTTCATTCCACTTTCTTTTGCAGTTTGTAGAATAAGTGGAAATAAGCTGCATTTGCTTTTAACTGATGAGCAAGTGTGCCTTCTACCCCGATAGCAAAAAGAGGGGATGTATTCTCCCAGGGAGTGCCTGGGCTGTCCCAGACTGGCCCAGCTCTGCAGGAGCTGGGAGCTGCTGCTTCTCAGGAAGGAAATATATTACAAGCTCACGTCATCTTGTGTCAGGGCGCCGAGGTCCAGCCTTGGGGGAGTCATGGGTGGGGAGTGCTGGCAGTGGTGTAGGACGGGCCTTTGCAGGTGAGTTCAGCTTCTCTGGGCTGAGACCGAGCTGGCACAACAGTGTGGGCAAGCGTGAGTGGGTCACGCAGCCACCCAGCAAAGCAGGTGGGACGGGGACATCGCAGGTCCGTGTGCTGGACCAGACACTGACCCCTATTTCTCTCCTTCTCATCCTCCCGAGTGCTTTCTGGCAGATGTATGGGTTGGTTTTTTCTTTTTAATTCCCATTAATTTGCAGCCCTTGGAAAGGCGCTTGGAACCCCCTCCCCGGTGGGGATGCGGCTTTCCCCGTCCCCTCCGGCGCCCGAGGCTGCGTGTGCCGAAAACCTCCCGTCCCCTGGCAAAACCGCGCTTGTCGCAGTAGCCGGCTTGCGACAGCAGAGGGAGACGAAAGCCCGGCGGCCGGCGGGGCCGGCGTGCGGGAGCGCCGGCTGCGGGAGCTGCCGCTGCCCGGGGCGGGGGCGTGGGGCAGGGCAGGCTTCGTGTCCCGCTGGGGCTTTCCTGGCTCAGTCAGGGTGGTTTGCACTCCTCCCTGGGGTGCCCAGCTCTCCCAACAGCACATCGCAGTTTTGGGACTCGTCTCGGGTTGCGTGAGCCCGCTTCTAGGTGCTGGCTCTGCACAGGCACGGTGCAGACCTGCTCCCTTCCCGGTCTCCACTGGCCACGCCGAGCTGGGGGTGGCCCCCAGCGCTGAACGCAGGCATCGAAGTATTCACTTGTTTGGGTAGCACATGTTGTCCTAACAGTAATTTCTGTCTCTTACCAAGCACAGGTGATGAGCCAGAGAAATAATCTGCCAGGTCGAATCTAACGTACAAGCCATTAACTGGATGAAGTCGGAAGGTGTACAAAGATGTACCTAATTTTTCAGGCATGGACTGCCTTCAAGTTGTCTCTAGTGCCAAGCATCATCTACCTGGAAATTTTATCACATAGGGAAACATAATGTGTACAATGATATATACAGCATTGAAATTCCTAGCCCAGTGGGAGCCAAGTTCTGAGGCAGAACAGATTTCCTGACTGCTGATTCCAGGAGGCAGCAGCCCCAACCAAAAAAAAAAAAAAAAAAGAAAAAAAGAAAAAAAAAGACAAAAAGGAAAAAGAAAAAAGAAAAGGGAAAAAGGAAAAAAGAAAAAAAAGAAAAAAAAGTAGGAGCAAGAAGCCAGCAGCTGCTCATTAAGGATCATAACACAGCCAGCAAAACTGAGAAAGCACAGCCTTGTAGGGCTGGCTTTGGACTCAAGAAGGGAAGAGGTGCCTGGGTGCTCTCTGGACACTCTCCCATGCCCTAGAAAGAGTTTTGCAGCCTCTCCAAAACTCCAGCTAGGAGGTGCATGCTGCTGCAGACTGGTGCAATCACATCCCTTGTCTTAGGGGCATGCTGCTCATGTGAGGTGGAGTGAAGCTAGAACCGTTGTCAGCCCACATGAAATCCTGGATGAATGTGGGCTCTTTGCAGTAATGGGGGATATAATTTTAAATGGCTCAATAATGCTACAGCTTTGCTATCTCCTCCTCTGTAATATATAAACTCTTTTACAGTCCTAGATGGAATTTCTTTGTCATCTCCTCAGACTGCATTGTTTTAAGGTACTTTTGCATTTTTATTGGCAACCTAGTTGTAATAGAGGGAATCCATATAGCATCAATGCTGCTTTCTAGGAGATTCCTGGTAGCTGTGAAATATAAGCCAATAAGGTCTTGGACTATAGCTCAATCTTATCAGCAGACTTCAGGTAGTGTGAGGCAGAAATTGTGCTGCTAACAAGTGTTTGCAGCCATCACTGCCTTGGTGGAATGGGATGGAAAAAGCAGAAAATAGAGCTGTGTCTGGATCCACACAGCTCCTGAATACAGCGCACAGAGAGAGGAGCTGGCTGTGCCAGGCAGCAGCTTCATGATTAAAATAAACAGTTCTGGGCTCCTTGTATGCTGTAACGCTAACACTACTCTGATGAGCCTCCCAGGCCAGGAGACATCAATCCTCTTCAACTACAGAGACAAAAGGCAAGTGATCGCAAAATGTGGATAGTCTGCTGATATTTTTAGGGACTCCTTTCCTTCCAGGTTAAGAAAGAAGTGAGGGCTGTCAGTGCGTTGGGGATTGCTGTAGGTGTAAGCCAGCACCTCGATTTACTTCCATTCCCTTAGGAGCAGAGATACAGGCAAGGCATCATTTTAGCTGCTAGGGTTTTGATCTCTGCAGGCTTTTTGAATGGCTGACTGTGGGTTTTAATATCCACTTTGGAAGATGTGCAAAATCCACCCTAAAAGCTTGCCAATACCATCTCTTAATGCCCCCCATTTCTCCTATCTAATGTCCTACCCTGTGGAGCTGTGCAATTATTAGACAGCTTACACAGCGTAGTTTAAACTAGAAGAATCTCCATTTCTTAACAATTTATAGCCCCCAATTATTGGGGTCTTAAGGTTGCACAAGCCTATATTCATAAGGTAGCTCTTTGGAGAGCAGGAGGTAACTGCTCAGAAATTACTCCATTTAGCTTAGAAATTTAGTTCAGAAAGAACAGCAGAGAGATTGTTAAAGAGGCCAGTCCTTGGAGTGGGACAGCTGGAGAAATTTAAAATGTATGTAACCTCTTTGTTTCCTGGGAGCTTAAAAGGGCTGAGACGTGTTCACTCCCCTTCTCTGGCTGCAAAGGTCTGACTTTGGTGCACCTCAGACCCTAAGGTTTCTTCACATCCCAGCTGTGTAGAGCCAGGCTGCAGCATTCCCCTGATGCGAAATCCAACCAGGAGGGAGGCAATGCATGCACACATGAAAACACCACCCCCAGTAGAGATGGGGCTCTCCTCCAGCCTTGTAATGCAGAAAGCGGAGCCTCTACAGGCACTACAGACAGCATGCACATAAATGTGAATGCTACGAATGGCCTGACCCCATTCTTATTTGCCAACAAATCAGCTCAGAGGCCACCAGCAGATCTTCTGCGCCCCCCAGGATCTGGCCCCCAGACCTGTGTTCTTTCAGGTATCTGGCCCCAGACCTCTTGTCCAAGTCTTTTTGTGCTGCATCGCTGTTAAGCAGACATCCCTGCTGTCCAGATGTGCCATAATGCTGCCTTCTCCTCCTCTGCTCCTCATGTGATCCGGGAGCTGTGGGATGAGCCCAACAGTGTCACTGGGGCACCTGTACATCCCTTGCACCACTATTTGTTTAACTGTTTAATTACCCCCTGCAGTAATTAGCCATGTACCATTTGTTGTTCCCTTTCAGTTGCTATTTACCCTGTGAGAATCAGGGGCCCCTGAGAGCTATCACACATCAGAGCATTACGGAGACCCCAGGGAAGAGGAATCACGTGTGACTTGGGCTTTGGTAATGGCCCAGGCAAGTGGGGAAGAAATCAGACCCAACCCCCTACTTTTAAATAATGAGCCAGGGAGACTGGAGCTGATCTATAATGGTGCCTTTTAGCTGGTGCTCCTCTCTATCTCTCCAGTGGTCATGGGACCTGAGCACGCACTTCCCCTCAGCTGTCCTGGTTACAGGAAAAGGGAGCCAGGCAAAGTGTATCAAGAGTTGTTTGCAAAAATGTGCCTAGCCAGAGCTGGTAGGATGGTCGAGCGGTAGTTCCCAGGGCGGCAGCAGCAATCCTTCCCTGTGTGCAGTCGCCGAGGCTGGGCTGCAAGCACATGTGTGGCACTCAGAGTGGTGTGCGTAACCGGGCCATCTGCGTGGCCAAGGCGAGGGTGTGCTCTCACCAGCCTGAATTTCCCAGTTAGGTGTTTTTGGGATGAGAAGCCCTGGGAATTTTTGATGGCATGCTAAAAATTAATAGCCAAATAACCCCGCCTAAAAGTGCTTCTTTGTCATTTTCATTGCTCATAATTCAGAAGCTTGCTGCAGCCTCAGTCCTTGATATATCCTCTAACCCATATGTTGGAGCAGGCAAAGCACCCACTGACCTTGGTGGGAGTTTGGATGCAGGGACTCCTTCACTGGCCAAAAACACAATATAAAAGGTGTCGTCTTCTGCTCAGGTGCTGTGTATAGCTCTCAACTTGTACCATTACATAACTAATGAAACGCCAGTTCTCGCAGACTGATGGATTTGAACATGTCAGCATCACTAAATGCTCTGTTTAGAATTTTTAAACATTTAATTTGTAGTGATGGAGACTAAATTGAGAATTAAAACCATGCACATCAGTCCCAAGGGAGTTCCCCCTTTCCCTCCCACTCCATCTGGAATGAAGAGGAGTTGGAATTATACATGAATTAATGAGTAAGTAATAGAGAGTCACACAAATAAATTTCAGATGCAAGATTTTTTAAAAAATCATCCACAAGTTAATATTTATTTATGTAACTTGCAGAATTCCAGCCAATGGCTGCATAAATATTAATTACTAATTAAACTTTAATAGCAAAGCAAACCCCTTGCATTTTCTAAATGTATGTATTAAAGCTGTCATTATTTGTTTGGAGAATTGGGTTTGTTTGGGACTTTGGTCAAGCAGTGACAAGAATACAATTTTAAAGCAGGAGACACCCTAGGTTAATCTTGTTTTTGCTTTGATTGCAATTGCTCAAAGAGAGGGTGAATTAATTTCTTTTTTTTTTCCTCCCATGAGGAGATGATAACAAATTTTAAAAGAGCCCTCAGCAAAACCAGGGCATCACTGTACTCCCAGTTGTGCATCCCCGCTACATTTTTGACTGATTTCCAATACAAAGAGCAGGAGGATGGATTCTTAGTTAGCACAGCTCTGCTGGCTGCAGTAGCTGTACTCATTTAGACCAGCTGATTATCTGGCCTGTGGTGGTAGTTTAGCATTTATGTGCTTTTTGGCAGTCTGAAGACTCACCTGCAATTGCCATTTTTGCAGGCTACCATGAGTCCTTTTATATTAATGTCTTGGGTCCGCAAGTCCATAATGTCCCTGTTTATCACTTTTTGGTGCATGTTGCTAAACCCACCTGGGAAGGACATTTAGAGAGATGAGCTTTCCTCCTCCGCAAGGAGAGAGAGGGTGAAAAGCCGATGAGTCCCTGCAGAGCCATGGCTTAGCTCCAAGTCTTCCCTGCGACATCTTGCATCGCTTCGCTGGCTGCTCTGGTTGCTGCCGTATTTGCCGTGTCTCATCTCATTTCTCTGGGGCACTTGCAAGGGTTTCCCAATGCTGTGGTTAAACCAGGCATTGTCCCCTTGTGATCCAGGCTGGCTGCTGCTCTCCTGGTTCCCAAGCGGGTCTTGCTGGAGCCTTGCCATGACTCGGGGCCTCTGGGCTGTGGCTTCCTTGGGCTCAGGAGAGGGAAGCAGGTGAAACAGCTCTCCCCATCAGGGGCCTGCGACTAAAGGACACAGCCGGTGGCAGAGTTGGGAAAGGGGTAATTTTGCTGAGCTGTGGCTTCAGTAGCACTTGAACTTGGGCAGAGTATCATGAGATGAAATTGCCAAGTGGTGCAGCAAGCATCTAAGGGGTAAACAGACCTAAGATGCTCCAAGAACTGAATGCACCTTTGTGTAGAATGTGGTTTATAGGTATCTATGAGTTTTTAAAGGGGGAAAAAAAAGATTATATCCAAAAACAGAGCTCTGGCGTTCTGTGTAATCTTCTGCAAAAAGTTGGTGGTACTGCGTGTGATGCATCCCTGCTCTGGGGGAGTCAGGGAGGTCCAGTTGCGCTGTGGTTTGGGTTTGGATTTCTGCTTTGCAGCTTTCTTCTTTTAGGTCAGAAATTACAGACTAAAGCTGGTGAGACCAACCCTGAGTAAAGCATTTCAGGCCATTTCATGCTTGTGGGGAGTCAGGGTCTGCCTCCTGGTATGGTCCCATTCTGATTCCCTGACCCCATGGTCTGTTGTAACTACA
The DNA here is from genome assembly GCA_031468815.1 of Morus bassanus. Taxonomy (NCBI): domain Eukaryota; kingdom Metazoa; phylum Chordata; class Aves; order Suliformes; family Sulidae; genus Morus; species Morus bassanus. The sequence continues at coordinate 10,907,328 of CM062572.1, forward strand.
GTCTTGGAATTCAATGAGGTGAGTCCCAGCGCTCACCAGGATGTGCCTGTGTAAGCTTTTGAAGGCTCAGGGCTTTAATAAGGATGAGGAGCATATAAAACATTTATTGCAGTACTCTTATCTTGGACATCATTTAATGAGAGGGACACTACTTGTTAAAGAATTTAATAAGCAATTTTCTTACCCATTTTGAGATTGATGGAGCATACAAAGACATGAGTTGATTAAAACCAGCCAGGCTTCACCCAAAATTCAGAGATTAGTAATCTGTAAGGTCTGAAAAGACAAGTGCATGACTTACCTGGGGCTATTGTATAGAAGCCTATCTCCCCATCGAACTCCCCCGGATGATGTGTGCTCTGTGGTTCAATAACAGTGGAAGGCCTTCGAGTGTGTCTGTTTTAACTAGAAGGAAGAAACAGAGACAGAAAATTAATTAAGATGGTTACAAGTACAAGAAAACAAAGTGCACAAATTTAAATGTAAAATGCTGAAAATGTACCAGAAGTAATAAAGACAAACCAGTGATAGGATTCCAAGCGGGAGCCCTGGCTAATTCTGTACTGCAAAGATATAAAAGAAAATCAATATTAAAAAAAAATGAGACCTTTAGCACAGAACCTTGTTAAATGGCATATGTGACAATTTAAAAGAAATAACTTGGAAGTTAGAAGTGCAGCATAGAAACATGTGAATAATTGACATTTAAAGAATTAATATAAAATTATTCCAAGGTAGCGATGAAAGTAGTCAAGCACTCTTCTAATGTCCATGTAAAACCGGGCAGTTTTAACAGGGCACCCTCAACCTTGAATGCATCTACTTAACGATTAGCCCTGTGTCCCAGCTCTCTATAGGCAATATAAGCACTCAATAATGTGTGGACCAGCCTGTTTAAATCAGTTTTTTTCTTTTTCCTTGTCCTTGGCCTCACTATTAGGTGATTAGGCCAACATGGGGCTTGCTCTATCTCTACTCTTCATGATAACATGGGCAAAACTCTGGATGGACAGAGAATTAAATCAGCATCCCCTGAGTAAGCAATTACTCCTTTGGAGAATGGCTTTCTCTGTCAGTGGTTGGCATAAACAAATAGAAAATGCTATAGTATTGCCATGCATCTTTCATTGATCCAAATCTTTATTTCAGTATGGTGCTCTCCTTTTAATGTGATGTCACAGATCTTAATTAGACAAATATTATTTAAGCAAAGACAAATTTAAAGTCTGTCTTTCGTTTCTTCTCAGTTAATTCTTCCTTCTGCATCTACAACAGGCAAAAATCAGGAGACGATGCCAATGCTGGTGTACAAAGTTCAGAAGATTTCTGTGTTTTATTGACTGTGCAGTGATCTTGAGCTGCTTTTTGGACTCCCCAGGCAGTTTTGGACAGGCAAATTACAACACCAGACTGAGTGACAAGGACCTTTAAATATGCAATAATGTGAATGTACTCTTGTGTAATGAAATGCTAATGCCCAAACTGATGCCAGTAAGCCAGGTTAGCCGTGAGCTGGTGTTCACAGAACCAAGGCCCTCCATCCTTCAAACGGTGAGATTAAGGCTCTCTCTTTACTGTACAGAGCAATGAGCCACTGCCCTGCCACCTTATGCTGTCTCCTTTCCTATACAAACAAGGAGCAGTTGGCTCTGGCTGATGCAGGCAGTCCAGGCAGCAGACGATGGGAACACCTTTTAACTGTTTTGATCAGTGCAAAAGAAGATTGCCCCTCACCCAGATAAACATTCCCAAGTGGCTGAGGCTTAGCATCCATCAGATCTTCTCTCTTTAATACAATATGCACCATACACTTAAATCTTGTCCCATAACTGCTGAGCTGGCTTTTTGTTGTGTAGCGGCACAGGCAGCATAACATCTGAGCAAGGATATCCAAGTGCCCCTTCCTGATGTTTGGGATTCAGGCCACCTGCAAACTCCGGCATGCCTCAAGGACTCCCTCGCACAGCCTTCACACTCACAGGGTTATCTTCAGAACTAGTGGGTCGTTACTAACCAGGAGATGTTTTTTTTATTACAGATCTGTGGAACAAGGCTGACAGCTGATGTGCTTGATACCTGATATAAGCTCAACAGCAAGTCACGCCTAAAACAGTCTGTATCTCACATGGACTATCCGGCTTCTCTGTGGGCTTAGACTCCAGCCTTTGCATTTAAGACACATCGCCTCTCTTGCCTTTGCTCTTATTTTTCATGACACTAGCAGGAACTTGCATACTTTTGGGATCTTACCACTCTATGAAATGCAGACTTGGCCCCTGGGTTTAGAGGCTACCAGGAGAAGATCTATACACAGTGGTAGGATTGCAGCAAAGAAACAGGCCTGAAAAGGAAGCCAGGAGCACTGTAATGCCTGGAGGAGTGAGGATCCGTCCCATAGCTTTGCTTATGTGGGGAAGAGCCAGGAAAGAGCAGCATGCCTCGAGCCTGGGTGCGTGCTGCTGCTGTAAGCTTGGGCTGCACTGCAAAGCCCTTGCAAAGCCCTTGCAAAGCCCAGGTACAACCCTGGTGCAATGGATGGGGGTGGGAAATCCCGAACCATGAGCATTGTACAGTATTTTCCATTTCTTAGAACTCAGAGAACACATTCAAAGAGGTTTATACCAATATTTTTGTCTGCATCCATTTAATTTTTCTTCCATGTGCAACTACTAGACACATCCAGGGATGTGCTATTTTTTTCCCAGGCATGAGATTGTTCTCCCCTTTTTTTCCTTTTGATAAGCACAGTTTTTCTAATTATCTTTTAAAAAATAAGAAGGATTTCTCCAAGTCTTAAGTTTTATTCTCTTTTACTTGAAGTTTTGTGAGTGCTGGCTCTCCGTTTCACAGTTTAACTGACTTGGGGGCTGGGATGTATTAATTATTCAATGATTTAAATGAAATATCAAAGGAGTTTTTATTGATTTGCATATAAAAGTTATGAAACCCAATATATGGCACAACAGACAAATTAGTAGGCCATAAAAACCATGAGTGAATTACTGTTTTATTAAAGCTTTAAGATAACTTGCTGTAGTATCTGAAAATAAAGGTCAAAGGAAAAAAAAAAAGGAAAATTTAAATGTATGCACATTAATGGACTGGGGAATGTGGCTTTACTAATAACTTCTGTGCATAAAAATTTATATTTTTCAACACAGCAATCATTTCTTTTACCCTGTTGGGTATTTTAAATGTGCTCCTGTGTATATAATATTAATTTAGTCATAAAATAAAAGGCAGTAATTCAGACAGTAGCCCATGTGAGCTATTAAATTCAAAGTACCGTGTGAAGTATTTGTGGTTATGGTTCCTCGCAGTTCTGGATGAGACGCAAACAAACCACTCCTGACAAGATAAAATTGTTCGCTTTCAGAGTACCTGCCTGTGCTCAGCTCTGAGTTTCTGCATTTCCTTTTCCAGAGCTGACACTATCTCTGATTAGGTTGTTTGGGTATAAATTATGAGAATGTTCCTTGAAAAAAAGCATGAAATGAGGTTTTGTGCAATAGCCAGGCTTTTAAAGGGGGATTGTATGTTCTCTGCGTCTATCTAAACTATCTCATGTCATAGTTCACTTCTTTTTATGCTACATCAGCGAGCTTTGCTGCCTTAGGAAGTGAAAAGATGTTTTCGCTTGTCCTGTTCATTCGCTAATGTGGGGCAGAGAGTTAACCAACAGCAAATGGGCTTGACTGTGAAGCCAGTCAGCTGTGTAAAACATTTTCATGTTGCCTCTGAAAAGCTTGAAGCAAATATTCCACCCGCTGCAGCGGCAAATTAATGCACAGCAATTAATCAAAATTCTTCTCACTTGCTTTCTCTGTGCATGTACTCTTGCATTAGGTCTTGGAGTGCCTGGTTGTTCTCCTGTTAAATACGTCTGTGCTAACATAAGCTCTTCTCAGCAAGAAGAAATTAAGCCTGGACTCAGGCTGAATCCTTCAGAGACCTGGCTCAGTGCCTGCAGCTCAGCTAATACCTATCTGTCAGCATCCAGCCCTTAATGGTACCAGTGCAAAGACTAAGAGACTCCTGGTAAAACCTTCTCTATGGATTCTCTCTATATTAGGAAATATCCTCACATAGCATTTCAGAGCCATCGCTCACCTTTTAATACAAGTGCCTTGGAGAGAGATCTCCTTGCCCCGCCTCCCCTCCCACCTCTCTCTACAGAGAATCCAGGCTCAAATCTGCTGCTGGGAATAGCCCCTGGTATGGAGGAGTCTGCAAGGAAAAAAGGATTTCCATAGGTCCTCGTTCCTGCAACACACACAGCTCAGAGGCCACACAGCAGAGTCTCCTCTAAAGCCATGTCTAGACAGAGCACACTCATGTGGGTCACAGGATGTGCATGTGCCATAGCTGAGATGCAGCAGCGGTTACTTTCACAGCTCCTCAGTTCCATGGTTCCCAAAAATAACTGTGCAGCACGAATCAAAAACAGATGGTAACGCAATAAAAATTATTTCCTTCCTCCAATGCTTCCTCTTGTCAGCTAGGGGCAGCTTAAAAGCAGTTGGTGAGTTCAGTGCAGGCTTTGCATGCTTGATCCTTGGTCAAGGCACAGCTGTGGCAAGAAGTTGATAGCAACTGTTTGCTTGCTGCCACCTCTGTCTGCTGGCTGTAAAAGAAAGGATGAGTGGGTTCCTTCAGGTGACACAACAGGATGGATAATCATGGTCCTTCTGGCAGACCTCTGAAAAGCCCCAGCTGTGTGTGTAACTCGGTCTTTCACAGCCATATGGCAGGGCTGGTGTCTTGGCCCAGGCTCCTTCCAGTGGTGCCAGCCTGGTTCAAACTCCTCTGCAACACCCCAGGCTCAGCCTGGGAGCCTCTGCTCCATGCTGCCTGGGGTCCTTGTGGTCAGAGCCATTTGGGCCAGCCCGAATCTGCCATCGTAGCTGTCCTCAGTGTCCCCTGTACCTTGTTGTCACCTTCCAGAACACCAAATGATCTTGCAGGATATGAGAAATATCTTCATCCAAATTCATCCCTCCTGTCAACCAGGGAGGAGAAGGATAAGATACCAGTACCCCAGGGACTCCTCAGCCAGCAGTATTCCCAGACAACTGGTCCTGTTTGCCCTGAGATTCCTATCCTGCAGAGAAACATGGAAGAGCCATTGCCAGCATGCTGGAGGTGGTCTGAGGGCAGGCATTTTTGGTATTTGTTGGTTTCAGTGAGAAAGAGATCACAGCTTGCCTGGGGAAATCACTGCAGGCCACCCCCATACCTAAAATGAACGTTTAATTCACCACCAGGAGGGAGGAGATGTGTGTGGGCAGGCACAGCATCCCCACATCTGTGGTGAGTCAGACACCCCAGAGATTCAGCCGGCAGACGATGAAAGGGAGAAGTAGGTCAGAGCAGACAAAGACACCTAGGGACCCATCTGCTGGATCAGACAAACCAGGAGATGGCAGCGGTGCAGGTATCTGACCTCCTGCATGGTTGATATGCAGAGCAGTCGGGAGAGCATTCATCATCCCGCAGCCTGGTAGAGGGGTGATGTTTAATGACTGGCAGCTGGAAAAACAGGTAGCAGGCTGAGAGGAAGGTGCATGATAGGGCTCCACCTGGTCCAATAGCCAGATAAGATTGCAAAGCGATGGGGAGTCCTTTAATTATGTGCTTGCTGCATCAATTAGTAAAGGCAAAAGCATTGGCCTGTCTAATTTAATTGGCAGAGCTAGTGAGCAGGGCATCTGATATGGGCACCCTCAGCCTCCCCGGGGGCAAGGCAAGCCCAAATGACTCTGAAGTTGCAGGAGAGGAGCTGAGGCACAGCCTGCTGCCTTCACGCCAATGTGTTACTGCACTTAAAAGCAGCTGCAGTGATGGGAGCAGCTGAGTTCCGTGCAAGTCCTTGGCCATGAGGTATGGAAAGTCTCCCTTGAAGCTGGTGAATATGCAGAGTGAAAGACATGTATTAGAAATCAAGGCTCCAGAAGGGAAAGGTCAGCCTTCTAAATGAAAGGCATTTCCCTTTCCCTAGTAATGCAAGGTGTAAGTTGTTGTATCACTGATTTATTTACTTTCTTTGCCTCCTTGGTGGGCTGGGGGTATTCCAGGCCTCAAAGGGAAGCAGGTGCTTCTCTGTGGAGGATGCAGCCTCTGGGGTTTGTCAGTGCTCAGGAAAGTGAAGATGAATCAGGTGCACAGCATTTCAGGCCAGTTAAATTCCTGTGGGGATGTTCTCAGTCAGGCTTCAAGTGACATATTTTCTTGTCACTTCATTTTCTTCACAGGCTTAAAGTCATTCCTGCTGATGATTTGTCTTGATTCTTCTGGCCATCCCCAGAGCCATTGCCTTAAGCTGCAGGAGGAAGGTCTGGTTGCTCTAGGCATGTCTCAGCGTGTACCTTCACCAAGCCCCCAGGCAGCATAGGAGTGATGGATAATTATATCCTCCTCTCTCTAGTAAACAAAAAAACAGCACAGGCATTTGAAGATGGTCCCGATGGCAGGACAGGTGGGAGCTTGGTGCAGGGGTCAGGGTGTCTGGAAGAGCCAGGGGAAAGCAGGGGCTGGGTGATGGACTGCCCATGAGGCAGAGCTGGCACGGACATGGCAGCAGGGTCAAGTGGAAAGCCTGGCATCAAGGTGTAAATAAGGGTCAGGACACTATACCAGAAAAGTGACAAGTAGGGGAATATGTCTTTCAGGAGCCCCTGACTACATGGAAAGGGAATTAAATCAGTGAACAAGAACAAGTTACTAGCCATGCCTTGTGTCCAGTGGGGATGGGGAGACGTGCATGAGCCTGGGAGGTTAGGAAGGAGACTGAGATACTTCCTTAATCCCAGGATCATGAAGTTTAACTGGAAGAAGTCCTTCCAAAATGTTTTGCAGAGTTCAAGTCCCCTGGTGATTTCTACCCCTGCTGTGAAACTCTCACTCTGCCACTTTGTATAAATTACCATCAAAAGTTTATGTTGGTGGAAATGTTCAGCACTTCGGTAGAAGTGCTCACGGACGGAAAGCAGTGAGAAAACTGCTTGGCCGTACTGATCAGTGTGCACCTAAAATTATGCAGATCCCTGAAGGATCTGTCCAGTCATGATCTCATCTGACAGCGGGGTTTTGGCAACAATAACAGTTTGTCTCAACTCTGGGAATTTACTCTCAGCTGCTTTGCATATGTTATATTTGATAGTACCAGAGCAAAAGGAGTGTAAAATGCAGCTTTTCGCACTTGAGAAGGGCTAGTTGCCCATTTCATGTAGATTTAAAATGACAGTGTGCAATGCAGCACAGTGGAGGATGCTCTGAAAACACATCACCCCAAGAAATGGATCTCTTTAAGTAAGAAAGTGAAAATAGAAGTGTATTTTCTAAGTACTGAGGCTTCTCAGGAGAGCAAACAGTAGGAGCAGTAGATAGAAGGCTGCTCACTTCAGTGGGAGTGGAGCGAGGCTGGTGCTAGCTGCTCTGAAAAATCCTGACCAAAGAAAATTAGAACTTCAGCATGCCCCCTGCAGCAGAAGCCAGGGTTTCTCATGTATAGATGCTCCTGCAAAATAGAGAAAACAACAGGTTTGATGAGGCATGTTGTATTTATAGGTCCAGAAGGGGACCTTCATGTGCTTGGGGCTGGGTTGTTCAGACCCTCTATTCAGCTTGTCCACACTCTATGCCCCAGTGCAGGATGTGCTACCAGCACAGCAGCACCCAACTGGAACTAAGGGAAGCCATGGTGACTTCTCAACATCTCCATGCACAAAAAAGAGGGTTGCTCTCCTGCAGGGTGCCACAGAAACCTGGTAAAGGAAATGTTTGTGTCCTATCCCTCCCCTAGCTACTGAGCTTGCTGGCTGGTTCACGTACAGGGCAAAAAAAAAAACCAAAAACCAAACCCAGCCAAAATTTGCTGGTGGTTTTGTTTGCATAAACTTTCTAGTTCTGCCTGGAGCCAACTCAACCCAACACATTGTGTTGTGCAGCTTTTCCTGAGGGTGCTCAGCTACTGGGGTGACCAATATCCTCTGGGGTAGGCTGGAGACAGTGGGGAGGGTGGCTATGGGCTGGGAGCAGCAGAGGGGCCCGTCATGCAGCTTGTAGCTCTTAGGTAACCACATCACACAGTCCCCATCTCGCATCTGCATAATCCATCATTTTTAAAGACATTTCCTTATATCGGTTAATATAAAATGTTGTTCATTGTGTCAGCCAGCAGGAGGTTTCATAGGTCCTTTAGGCAACTTAAACAGTGATTAATCAAAAAAAGCCTCCACCTTCTTCGTGCTGTTAATGCTGTTGTTAGGTTGCAGGCAGCATAATTTATGGCATTTCCTGATCCTGTTAGCTAGGATGTCTGATTAATTTTGGCTCTGGGATTAAGTCAGCAAAAGAAATTTGACTTCCTCAAGCAAGTGATATATATCATCCACCCGAGTGCAGGAGGGACAGAACACTATCTTTCTGCCAACATTTTTATTGTGTCCTCGACTATAGCCAGAAGGTGGCATTATGTACTCATTTTATTACTGCTGCTGGCTGGGGACTGAATTGATTTTAAAGCGCAGGACATGGTCAGTTTCTTGATCTTGACATGGAAGGGAGAGTGCTAGCATGTGATGCTGGAGACCCTGCCTCTGCTTCCCGACATGGACCACAGTGTGCAAGTTAGCACATTTCTCATTCTTTTTCCTCCCAGTTAATTCAGAAAATGACATATCAATGCCTTAATTATTACCCACGTTTTTGTTTTTTACACATTTTTCATTCTTGGTGCTCGGGTGGCTTTTTTGATGCTGCTGTTTCATTTTGCCCTGCTGCTTATATCTTGTCTGTACCACCTGGGGCTAGAGAGCAAATTTGGGGGATAAAACAGGTTTTTCAGTTCTTCCCTGCCTTTCCTTCTGATAGAGAGCTCTTCCTTCATTTTTCTTTTTTTCCTTATTATGGAACATTTTATCAAACAGGCAAAGGATCTTCTAGTAGCTCATGGAATTTGTCAGCTGATGAAACAATCTTGTCTAAGTAGCTTTCTACGAAGTAATCTGAGCCACTCTCAAGTACACAGATACAACATGAGCATCTTCATCTAGTAGCATAGCATTTGGTCTTGTTATGTGGGATCCTTACTCTGGGAAGCCTGGCAATACCCATGTTGCTTTCCTTGGGTGCAGACAAGACATGGCCATGCAAAACAGCATGCTCCTTTCCCTCTCTGTGCCCATCACCCCCATTCCTTCATTTTGGGTGGCTATGTGTGGTTTACAGATTGAAAAGCTGTTTGCTCCATTTCTGCAGGGTGATAGGAAAGGAGGAAAGTCATGCAGACCTCAGGCTGCTGCAACATTCAGCCTTTTGATGGGAAGTTCAAGAAGAAATCGCTGTCCCATCTTGGCACTGCAGGCCATAAGGAAAGGCATTTCCACACCACAGCTGGAGGTGTGACTGCAGCCTGGACAAATGCAGCAGAGATCTGGATCTGAAACTGTCAGGAGGACACTATCGAGAGGTGACTGTAACCCTAAAATGCTGCAGTTTATATTCTTGCTCCATTAACTCTGACAACAGACTTCTGAGACCAGAGTTTTCTAAACCTGGCTTATAAATCATGCTGGTAAAAATGCACTGGGATTTACTTGTGCATAGCATGGAGCTCTGCAAATAAAATTAACCCTTTGTGCAAGGACTGTGGCAGATGCTGGGTGCTTAGTGTTAGACTGCTCAAATTTTGGGCTGGGTTTGTGGAAGCCCAACAGCTGATACTACATGCCTTGAGTTTTGGATATTCGGCTTCTCCCCAGCTGGACTCAGACAACTGAGAGGTCAGAGCTGGTGAGATGAGACCAGCCCCATCCTGGAAGCTGTTATAGGCACATCAGTGCTGGACTATGACTGAACCATCCATGTTGCTTCCCAGCAACTAATGATGCTCAATAGCTTCCAGCCCCAAGCTGGGCTGACACCTGCCTGCTCAGCTTGGTGGATCTTAGTAGTGTTTGTACCCAAAATTTCACTCAGCTCTTGAAAAGATCTGTTTTCCAGAAGCTACCAAACATTAATCCTTTGTGAAGATACGAGCCTTTAAAAATAGCTCGATTGGTCGCACAGAAAGAGACCTTCTTGAAATCATGAATTGTTTTTCAAAACCTTGACCTTAATCTCTGAAAGGATGCTACCTTCTGCATAACTCAGACAATACTACTAGACATACATAACTTGAAGCCGTGCCTGTGCAGGCCTCTGAGGCGTACAAGTGTTTTGTAGCACCTGCTTGGTAGAGCCACGGCAGCTCTGCAAGGGTGAACTGGGTCACCTCCTGCCTTGTGCATCAGCAGGAAAATTGGGAGCTCAGTTCTGGTGGCAGGACCTTTATCAGTGGAGATGAATGGCAGAGCGGATTTTCATCTGTTTTATTAATTTTGCAGGGCTGACAGTTAGAAAGATCACATCTTGACTTTTGCACCAGGAGGTTTGTGTAAGGGAGACCTTGGGAGGTGTGAATGGTAACTTTACTTCTGCAATGACCAAACCTTGAGCTCTCGCTGCTCCTGCATGCCTGAGGGTAGGAATTGGGCACGCAGCTAAGCTGGCAACACTTGTGCTGTCAGGCTGGTAAGAGAAACACTGATGGATCTGAAGTCATTGCCTTTGTAAAGGAAATATTGAGGCAAGAGCAGCACATTTTGCTCACAGGAAGAATCTCCTTTGCTTTTGTGGGATATTTGGTAAAAGAGAAAGGCAGGATGGATTGACCTCTCTTTTGCTAGGTGTTTACTGGTTTGAAAAATGGAGGTTTGTGCCCCAGAGACTGCTGTGGCTGTGCCATGGCTGGGGAGGAGGGAGGCAGACTGCAGCAGCTGGAGGGTGCCAAGAGTGCTGCTGTAGGCATGAACCTGGCATGAAGTGGAGCAATGGCTGGACAAAGCCTCAGGGTGAGGGTTTTAAGCAAACACATGTGAGCTTTTCCTTTGCTCCTCACCTCCTTGCTGCTGTAGTTCACCCATTCTCCCTGCCTTTTCCCCAACACTCACTCCAGTGACCCAGGTCGCATATATAGGGCATTTCCTTGCTTTTCCTTCTGCCAAAACCAGTTATTCCTCACTCAGCTCATTCCTTTCTCACCCTCATGCTTTCCTCTACAGCCACAATAAGGAGCTGGCTATCTTCTCTTGAGATATCTACCTACAGTCTGGGTATGAACATTTTTTATTACGGCAATGCAAATCTAATGTTGCTCCACTGCTCAAGAGAAGTTAGTTTCTGCCTCCCCTTAGGGCACTGTGATCTTCGTCCTTGTGCTCCAAGGGCATAATATGTGAATAATATGTGATACTTCAGCTGTGACCATGAACTCAACAGATGAAGGAGCCTCCAGTACTTCCACAAACACAGAATATTTTTCTCCCCTTTATGGCAAAAAAACATCTTAAGTAGGTTACAAACAGTGTAGCATGATAAGCAAAAGGAAGGAATATGCCAGTTTTATCCCAGTCTCATGGGATGCTGCGGGCTGCCTATGGGGCTTCAGATACTGAGTGATCTTGCACTTCATTTCTTATTAGACTGGGGAGTCCCAGGCACAAATCCTAAAGAGGGCAGCAGAATCAAACCCAGACCTCTTGCCTATGGCCGACTGAAGCAATGCTGGTGCTGCGAATTGAATGTGCTTTATGTACAAGTGCAGTTCAGAACATACATCCAGAACATGCTGCGAATCGTTTGGTGATATACAAACCGACTGGGACAATTTACAGTGGTGATTTTTCCACTGATGGGTAAATTAATGCTCTCTATTATAGGCATTTAATCAATGCCAGCTCCCTAAGTCTCTAAACAGGCCACCAAGATAGAAGATTGATTGGTCTGAATGCATCATATATAAACCAGGAATACTTCATAAGAACATAAATGACATGTTTGTTTCCCAAAGCCACAAAGACAGCTCTGTGGCAAGGAGGAATGCTGACAGCCTCCTTCCGAGACACAGCGAAGGGACAAGACCTGGGTTTGTTGTGGGGTTTTTGTCTTGGGTTTTGTTTGGTTCTTTTTAAGGCAAGATGCTGAAATGACCTAGAGATGGAGAGGAAGATCTTGCTGGCTCTGCACAAGAGCATGGTTATTTGTCCGGAGGGTATGTTGGAGATCCCTGTGCTGTCTGTGTGGCTTATGGAGTGCTCTTGCACTGTGCTTTGCAGCAAAATTAGTGGATCATCACATAGGTGGCCAAAAGATGCCAATCCCCCACCCCATCTCCTTTATTAATGTTATTTCTCTTTTTATTTAGAACAATATAATGATTTGCTGCTTGGATCAGCCGGGAGGCTAAATCTCATTTCCAAGCCGTGGTTTGGGCACCCAGGAGTTGTTGGTGGAAAGGATTTGTTGGGGCCATGGAAGCCAGGGTCTCCCTGAGTGTGTGTGTGTGCTTTTAAATGGGACAAGTGCAAAGTAAAACGCAATAACACAGGTACCCCTGAAAGAGGTATAAACTGGCTCATTTTATCTCACGTGAACAATGAGTTAAAGCACACAAAGTGTCAGTTTGCATTGCTTCCCCACCTTTGCAAAGTCATTAAGCCAAAGTACTGAGCGCTGATTTGATTTTGAAACTGAGACCCATCTTCCTAAATCAATAGGGTAAAGTATATCTTTTATTATTATGGATAAACACACCTTTAGTTGCATAAATACAAGGGGAACACATAAAGTGATGGTCACTCTGTCAGGATCCTTGACCCATACTGTCTGTGAAACCCAGTGAGGCTCAGGCACTTAAACCTTAATCATGCTTAAAATGAGATTTAAGTGTCCATGTGCCTCAGAATTTTATTTCCTTCGGCTTCTCTCAGGTCTGTAAGATTGTGATTAGGAAATCAGGCTAACTTCACAGCTGGAAAAATTGTACCTGTATTCCTCCCAACTGGATGGCCCAGAGCCACTCTTGGTTTCTGCTGATGGAAAGCCACAGAGCTCAATAAATAAGACCCAGTGTCTTGAAACTTCATTACTTTACACCTACAGAATGTCTTGCTTATGCCACTGAAATTAAGGAGGAAACAGGAGTTTGTGGTAGTGTTTCTGGGGTAGCAGCCAGGTAGTAGCATCCTTTTAATATATTCTGACTTTGTTCCTGCACTGCTCCTGAGTTCAGTCCACAGCACAGGTTTTTATCCTTAGTCCTGAAATTCTCTGCTTTGTGAGCTGGTTTATCTTCTCAGTAAGGCACACGAGGGTATCATTTACAGCCCAGTAAATTCATACCTCGTGCATTCAGTGGCACACGGCCTTCGGGCTCCCAGTTAACAACACACAAGCGTGACTCGCTGCACTGTAACTCACACTCTGTCACAGCTCCTGGCTTAATTACAAAGCACTAAAAATGTGAAATAACAAAAATAATTACTGTAATAAACTAATGAAATAAAATATGTTTTGCTGAAATTTAAAAAAAAAAAAAGTCTCTGTCCAGGCTGAAAGTCCAAACATTAACTTGTGTGTAGGGATTAATCACAGTCTGACTGTAATGATGACTTCTGTTGGACTGCTTTGCTTCCAAGATCAGATCTTCATTGTACGGGGAATATGTCCGTAAGTTTGCTTAACACTTCCAACAGATTTATTTGTCACTGTGAAAAACTGAAACGTAGCCTTCAGTTCCACACCGCTGTGGGATGTTTGCCCAGTTTACAGTGAGCTAGACCTGGGAAAGAGCAGAGACTACGTGCAAACTCATTTGCTGCATGAGTATCACCACTCCTGTGCCTTCAGGGCTGATTCGTCCTCTTCTGTTGTCTTATCAAAATGAGATGTGTGATGAGATCTTTGGAGCTGAGTTCTGCAGTGCTGGTGACCAGGGGGCACCCTTTGGGACTGATTCCCATAGGAATTGTAGCACACATTGTAGCACACATTGTCACTGTCGCTGTAAGGCCATAGGAGGAGGTCTGTGCAGAGAACCATGTCAGCCACCTTGCAATAAGGACCTTCTCTAGTAGCATCCACACGGAGCTTGTGAGTTGGTCTGTGCTGCCATTCCTATAGCACGAACATGAATAGGAGATATTGAGGTGTGTTTGGGGATGGTGATAATTTCCGTATGTAAATACTGAAGTGCATTTCCCACCTGTTTTTTAGTTACCTGCTTTTTGAAGGAGACTCCTACGTGAGTTGCCTTGTTCCACACCCCACCCATCGAATACTGGAGAGCTGGCAGCAAAAGGAGGGAGTGAGGAATGTGCCTGTGGTTGCAAAGATAATATGGACACCCAGGCACCTGAAACAGGTAACGTTTCAATTCACTTGGATTTTCTTGGCTTTGAAATGCAGGCTTTAAGACATCAGCCACATGCATTCGACTTCTAAAATCAGCATTTAGGCTTCTGAAATCAGCACCTGTTTTTTATATTGGAGCAACCAAATATAAGCTTTGGTGCCTCTTTTGCATCACTTGGATGTATATTAAATGTCATGAGGACAGCAGTTTTCACTGAAAATGCAGTCAGGCAGGGCCAAATTTGCCTTGTTGACAGGAGCTAAGATGTTTGGGGAAAAAAAGCCATCAGTTGCCAGAGCACTGGCAGTCTCCATCCAAGAGGTGTGTATGAAGAGGCATAAATTGGATCTGTACCATGCAAATTGTGTCTTTAAAAGCAAAGTTAGAAGTAACTGAAGCATCAACCTGTTTGCTAAAGTTGCATTCAGAGCAATATCCTCATGACTTAACAGGGGTGAATGCAAAATCTAAAGCAGCATGGGAACAGGCAGTACCACAGAACTGTAGAAATATTCCCTTTGGCCACTCATCTGACAGACCTGCTACAACAGTGCTTGGTAATTTTTAATACTGCTTTTCACAGACATTAAACCTTTTTCTTTAGGATTTTTGTGTTTTAAATGGTTACACATGATCCCAATTGTCAGACAGGCCCCAGTTCACCCATCACAGAAGGAATTTCTGCTCCCTCAGTGTTATCTGGCCGTGAAATAGCATTTGGGCATAGCAGCTACTCACTAACCTGTGAAGCCAAGAATGAGAACTGTGTTTAATGGTCCTCTTAAGTAATGCGTGTACTCAGGATTTCACACGTTTCTGGCCTTACCACTGGTTGTGGGCTGCCATGCAGATAACTGTGATTTGCAAAAATGCACAATTGTTATTAGGATTGACTCTTACTATTATCCGTGTTTGTGTGTCATTTACAGTGAGAGCAGGTTTTAAAAGGTAATTAGGGGAAAAGCTTCACAGTTTTGGCCTGCTCTCATTCCTAACCATTGAAGTTAGAAGAAGTTATAGCTACCAAATGTTATACCAGGCCTTAGCATAGGGCTGGGCTCATTAGAAAGCAAGTGTTTGACAGCATTACTGCCCTGGTAAACTCCATTGACATATCTCTGCTAAACATAGACTGGGGGCAGCAGGATTCAGTCTTCTTCACACAGCCCTGTGCCTGGTTTCCATCCCTGCTCACATGATTCCTCTGAGTGCCTGCAACAGTGGGTCTTCACTGCAAAATAAACCCAGCTGTAGGTTTGTGCTAAACATCACTGTTCCTTACAGGCCAAGTGGATGCTGATTCATTAAGGAGAGACCACAGGAGCGCAGTGGTTCTGTTTCCACCCAGGCTAACTGGGACCCAGTGAAGGGAAAGTTTTTGTACTTATTCCACAATCTTTAGAGATTCTGTGGAGTCTCCACACCGGTCATGAGTTCTTCCTGGGTTCACTCTGGCAGAGGTGTTCAACCTGGACCCTCCCTAAAGCTGCAAATAGAATTAAACCACGGAGTATGAAAAACACCCCTTGGGGACCAAAAGTGCCTCCCTGTGTGTCACTTTGTGGGAGGTAGCCCCAGTGCAGCTGTGTCCAGCTGTGTGTTCTCAGAGGGGGTGCTGAAGGAGATGTCCAGGTGTAGCTGGCAGCATTTACTCAAAGCAGTGGATCGTCCTTTAGGGTCATATTAAAGACTGGCACTTGCCTTTGCACAGATAACAAGAAATTTCATGTTTAAGATTATCAGATTTTCCAGCTACTCTGTAGAAACAGCTGTCAGGAAATCTGTGACAGCAGATGTTGGGATGTTATTCAGTGTACTGTGTGCTAATCTGCTGCTCTGCCCTCCCCAATTAGACAGTCAGTTTTTGCTATTGCAGGAGGAAGCTTGGACAAATACTGTTATAAGAATGTGCAGGAAAGTAGTCTGGGTCCTTCCAGAGTAAGGAGCCTTGGGCAGGTGCTCACTTTTCCAGTCAATTGACCTTATTTAAAAAGTCCTGTCAAGACAATCATTTTGTGCTTTGCTTTCCCGCCACTCCGTGGGCATTGTCAGGGTGGATTGTCTCAAAAGAGCAGGGAAGAAACCTGCGGGGACAGGGACTGGTTGCAGGTGACAGCAAAAGCAACACACTGCCTGAGCTGCAACCCGGTAACCTCCAGTTATGTGAAGGGCCTGTCCCAGTTTGCAGGCAGGTTGGCGTAAATTGTGGCATACCTTGCAAATACCATCTCCTTTGTATGTGAGATGTACATTTTGCCTTTGGATATATGTGAAAGGATCCACCAGCCAACCCACAGGGCTAGCTGCTAATGAAATCCAGACTAGTGCTATCCTTTGGCATCCCAGCTGGAGCTTTGCAGACAGCATTTTCTAATGCTCAACCACTAAAACTCAAACTCAAAAGAAGCATCTAATGTAGTCCAGTTTCATACGCCTCTTTCTCAGCAGCAGTGCTGGTTTGAGCACATCTCCCAACTCAGTCTTTGAAGCTTAAAAGGTCTGAAGTCCCCACCTTGAACAGTGTCGTCCCTCTTTATGATCTGGAAACATGCAGAGCCAGTTTTGCTAAGAGAAAGTTGCTGGCTGAACTCTTTCTGGTGATCTTTGGGACTATGTCATGATGTCCCCTTGTTTCTCTGTTAGATGAGCGTAACTCCTGAGTGAATTCATACATGGACAAATCCAACACATGATTTCTGCATGCTTACCTGTAACCACATCATTGGACAGTCTGAATTTTGAAGCATCATAGAGTTTGTACAGTCTGGCAAACCTCCTTCGAAATCTCAGATTATTTTTTAGCTCTGCAATTTTTGAATAAAATCCAAAACTAGCAAAAAGAAAAATAATTATATATTTTTACCCAAATTAATGTCCTGTATTAAGGGAAAATCAATCATTACAGACCAGAGATTACAGATGCAAAATGAGAAGCAAAAATGAGACTGGTTTCCTGGATCTTCTCTGTCCAATAAAGACTGCCTGCCACCTGGCTTTTAACATCTCTGTCTACCTCAGAGCTGGTCATGCAAGACCCCTGCTACGGTGAACAGAAAGAAGATATTTAAGGCCATGGTTCATCTCATCTATTTTAGAATGAGATGAATGATGCCTTGGAAGTGCTTCTGTGCCTGTAGACAGAGTCAAGGTGACTTGCTTAGATACAAAAGTCACATTGCTGACTGCTTTTGGTAAGAAAAATCCTGCCTGTGGTGATGATGTAACTGGGTTTAGAAAAATACTGTAGGAAAACACAAAACAGAGAAGGAAAGGCTGTATTTATATTGCACTGCATTTTGTACTCAGTTATTATTAAATGCCAATGCACATTTTTAAAAGCAAGCCAGGTCTCTCAATAGAATCATCTGTGTGAGCTGACAGGAAAGGTCTACAAAGCAGTATTTCATAACGTCTGGTGAGGATGCTGTGCAAACTCATTGTTTGCCTTGATCTGGAAAGAACTGCCCCTGGAGAGGAAGAGGAGGAAGCAAGATACGATAACTATGGTTTCTGAGAAACTTTGCAAAGAAATAAAACAATAACAGAGTAGAAGATCAGCAGCTCCAGGTAAAAAACATGCCAATATGTTCATTTTACATGTATGGGAATTTTCATCCTTATATTATTAAACTCCCATGGCTAATGCTGTGATTAGTGTTCTCCTTCCAAAACAAGTTAAAGGTTAGCTGCAGTGTCTGTGGAAGGGATTGATAAGAATTCCCATATTATATATATAAAAAAATAATAATTCCCATGGTGACATTCTGGATAGAAAGTTCACTTCTTTTCAATTTCCATGTGAAAATATACCAACATGTCTTTTTTTTTGTGTCAGCAACACCTGGGATAAGTCTATACCACAGAGCAAGGCTGTTGCTATCCTAAAATGAACTCCTTTGCACATGCTCGTCATGGTAACTTTTGCACTTCTGCTGACTTTTACAGTTTTATCCCACATTCATATTTGCATTGATTCAAAAAGCTTTAATCTCCAGTGAAAAAACCCTCTAGTTTCAGCTTCCATCCCCTTCCTTCCTAGTGATCATTGTGACCAAACTGGTGATTTCCTGCTTTGTTTCTACCCTGGTAGAATTTGGGTTTAGAAAAATAGTTTTGCTGAGGCCATAACTAGATGTTGTTCTGATAAAGCATGGCTGCTCACTGTATATGTTCCTGACAACCTCCGATTTTAGAGACAGTCATTGAGTCGCAATCCCATCTCTCTTTAACAGAAGCTGTGAGCCTACAACAAATGACTATCACAACTCATAAATGCACAGAGTGCTCGTAAAATCACAGCTGGAATTCATAAATTGGCCATAGGTGGTCCCCAAACTGTCGCAATGTGCTGGTCTGTCTGCCTTCATGGATGCACTCCCTAACCCTCTCTCTCTCCCTTGGCCAAATGCTGGCCAGACAATCACCTCTTTCAGGATCCACAGTGCAGTACTTACACTGAGATTTGTTTTATTTCATTCTGGTAAGCTCACTTGCTGCTCTCGCACAGAATACAAGATTACCCTGAAGAATAAAATAAAGGATTTAATTGACATTTTAATTAATTACAACTTTTAATTAATATTCACCAGAGTGACAAGTGTTCTGGAATGCAAAACAGGAGTAGTTCCTGAGGAAGAAAAGGAAAGGCCCTGCAGTTTGTGTTCAGGTTAAATGAAGACCTTGTAGCTGAATATATGATTATATCAGGTATCTGCTGACTCCATTCAGTGCCTGAAACTTTTGCTCATTTTGAAACAGCATGGACAGTTCTTTATTAACAATATCAGGGGCTGTGAGCAAGGCTTGGGGGCAGGTTACACTGAGTAGAAAGCATGGTCCCTAACCAAAACAATTCAATGTCTAAAAACTTTGGTTGAGGTCAGGCACCGTACCACAGAGAGAGAGGTCAAGGGATGGACATGACAGGTGCCATCTCCTTCTCCTGCTGTTTGCAGCCTGCCATCTCCCATGTGCTGAAGAAACCCATGTAGGAACACACAGGAGATGTGCAGCCTGTTGATGGTTCTGCAGGAGCTGAAGGACTCCCCACAGCCACCCACCGCCCATCCTTGCTATGAAATACTGAGCAAGGCTGTCATGAAATGTTGTATGGATGCGCTGTATTTTATTTGCATAGTGGGGATCCCTTGCCTGAATTGCTATAAAAACTGTCCAGTAATTTCCTCCCAGGCATGAACTATAGGTCTTTGACATGGCTATGAAAGATGGGCTCCTTTTACTTACTGGTGGTAAAGAGGGGGAAGGGGAAATTCTTCCTATATATAATTTAGAATTCACTTTATAATGCAGTTTATAGGATAGTAATACACCTCTGACTGCAAGGAATAGTTGGTGCTTACAGGCTGTGATCCTGAAGGATGGGGCAGGGCTGTACTACAGGTGGGATCAGGTGTTTGACAAAAGAAAGAAACCATTGTTTTTTTCTGAGTTTAAACAACTGTAGCTATTTGTGGAAAGAGAAGAACTAAGAGTGGTGGAGAGTTCCGCGTCTTGCCTTTCCAACATGAATACCTATCTTCTTCAGAGATAACTGCTAAACAGAGTAGTGTCAAAAATTATCTTACTGCCAAGAAATAGTTCTTAGCTCATTTGACTTTGCAGTAGATTTGAAAGGATGAAGGTGGAAGAGACTTTGCATCCTTTGGCTGTTCTCTGAAACAGAAATTTCCCTTCACCAATGGAGGGCAAGATCACACAACACAGTCAAGCTGACCCAATGATCGATTTTTACTAAAAGAAAAGAGCTCTCCCCTCTTGCTCTCTCTTCCTTTCCTTCTTGCTCTCACCTGCACTCCAGCAGCAGCCCTGGTCTGCCAGCCATGAGCCAACACAACTTTTGTTCTGGATTAGATTTCTGCCAGGTTAGTGTGTTCAATCAGTTCAGCAAGGACCAGGAAAACACCCCAGTCACAAAGAGAGAAGCAGAAACACACAGCTGGGAGTAGGGGAAAAAGAAAGCAGGGAGGCTGGAGGGGCAAAGACTGGTCTCTCTCAAAGCAGTGACCATTAGACTGGCTCAACTATGTGATCCAAAGGTCTTGGAGAATGCTTCACTTCTCAGACAACTTTCTCATAGCACAACAGTTGGGATACTCCTTTACCATTTCAAAGGAATTGTTATCATCTTGGGTAGTGTTTTCATCTATTGGGGTGCCACACAAAAGTTAGGCTGTGATCCTGTAATCCTTTCTCAAGCAAAACTCTCTTGTGCTGCAAATGATCTGTTGCAACACCAGAGTAGTCCATGGCGGAGACTGAACCTGCTCCTTTGGAGATCATCATTCAGTTATGCTTTTATTGATGGTGGTGATGGTTTCCAAGCTGCCCATGACTTGTCCCAATCCTTTGGTGAGCTCCAGGTGGCAAGAACACTTTTTGACAAGAGTTAGGTCTACACTCGTGCTTTGGAAGTGGTCTAAAGGAAGCTGGGGACTATTCTTGGGCCTCTCTGCTGATGTTGGTTGTGTGATGTTACTGTAGTAGAGGAGGAATAGATGGAGTTGGACTTATCTGTCCATCTGGCGGGTAAGTTGTAGGTTATGCTCTGAGGCACAGAAGACTTGTTGACTCCTACACCAGGAGGAAAAGAAGAAGCTGAAATAACTCAGGAGGTGAAAGGGGAAAACAGTCACCAGACCTGATCTTGTGGCCACTCCAGCACTCCAGAAGTCAAGAAAACCAACTGAATTCAGGATGAAAATACAGATCCCTCTGTGCATCAGCAATGCAGAATCAGACCTTAAATAGCAAAGGCATTTACTGCAATCCCATCTTTGCCAATTAAGTGTCTTCTGCTTCTAGATCGAAGGAAGATTCAATGTTAATTTTAAAATATTGCAGGCATTTATCACAGTAATTACTTTAGCCATGTAAAACTCCAGACGCCATAAATAGTGTTGATACTATAGATTAAATACTCCCAAGGTACGTATTACTGATGCTACAAAACACACATGCAGACAAGGATATTCTTCTCCACGCTCAGCTTTTGTTGGGCTCATGTAAAAGCATTTGAGCACACAGTTGCCTCATCAGATTCAGAAAATGACTGATGTTCCTTGTCAAAAGCCATTCATCTTTATCAATGAATATATTTTAGAGGAGCAAAAGAAGCATACCTGGGTAAACACACTCACAAGCTGTACTATGAAAACATGCTTCAATGCAATTATGTTTTTCAATGAGTAAATTTTAAAGGTGGGAATAGTTTATCTCAGGGACTTTGAATTTCCATGGTCTTCAGTTGCCAAATTCTCAGTCTCTGAAAATTAGATCTCTTTGATCTCTTAAAGATTTTGTGGGTATATAACCCATAAATGAATCATTCCAAATTACTAATCAGTTTAGAAAACATTCATCTTAATCTACCGCTGTGGGCCTCTCCACCCAAAAGGTGTCTGTGTAGGTAGGAAAAAAGAGAGTCTTTATCAGGCACCCTTCCCTACTATGGACAGGATTGTGCAGACAGGTATGAAAAGGTGGATAGGGCAAACATTTAGGGACATCAGGAATATGCTAGAAACTGATAAGATAGCAAACTGTGAGGTACTTGAAACCAGAAATTACACATTGGCCAAGTTTACACATGTAAAGTGTGACTGTTAAAGTAATCAGCTGATATCAATATTATCTATAATACTATTGATTATAGGCATGCCTGAGCCTGACTGGGAGATACATGCTGCACTTTTGTGAACGTTGGTAAAGGGCATTGTCACCAAAGGAGGTAAAGAGATTTCTCTTTAGATTTGGCTCTGGGTGCTCCCTGCAGACAGTCTGCCCCATGACCTGGCCGATGGTGCTGATGAAAGGCTCCCTGGGTTACATTTTCTGTAGGTTTGCTTGCTTACAGGAGGAGGCTGTATAGAGCCTGCATGCAGCAGGAGGTAGCTGCACTGTTAGAAACAGCAATATACGTATATAGTGATGTGTATTGCGTAAAGTACACATTCATCGCTCCATTGCTCTTTATTAATAGGAGGAAAGATACTAAAAAATAACTCAACCCCAAGACACAGAATGGAGATAAAGCTATTTTATAGCATCTGAAAACATGTGGCAAAATTGTTGCATAGCTGGAACTTATTCGGCACTAGGGAAACTATTTGTTGAGCTGCCAGTAAAACTGTAGAAGAGGAAATACTTATAAGAATACATCCAAACAAGCATTGAACTTCCTTCCCATGAAAATCAAGGTCAAATAGAGCACTTGAAATCATTGGGAACACCTGAAAAAATGAGTCCATGTTGTCACTGGGAGTGACTCAGACAGTATTTGGAAATACGTCTTTGTAAGGACCCGATAGCTTCCTACCACTGGGGGAACTTCTCAGAATTTATTTCTTGAGCAGTGACTAGCATAGCTTAGGCAGAGTTCCCAAAATTCAGCTTGTATGGCCTGAAGGATGAGTTCTCTCTGTAATACCATCCCTCTTGCTCATGCTTAACCCAAGGGGAGATTTCACAGCTTGTTAACTTCCATCCAGGAGATGGGGCTGCATGCTCTGGCACAAACATGGTCAGCTCCTGCAATGCAGTGTTTTGAAGAGCTGTATGGCTAATATGACTTCTTAAAAGGATACATATTTTGCTGTGGAAAACTGCATCCAATTTTCTTTAATATGGAAGCATTGGTTTAACATTAATATTTTGTGTCCTGTGGCCACAGTGGCATTGTCCTAAATATATGTACAAGTATTGTTGCTTATAATCTTTCTATAGAAATTATTCAGTGGCAGTAAGAAATCACAGGCAGCCAGCACACTAGAAAGTTTATTGTTGTAGGTTTTTTTGATTTTCACTGAAGCTACACTGGCTTTTTCCAGGTGACGAACTGACTTCAGAAACAGAAATAAAACTGTATATTTTCACGTTATTTAAAACCTTCTTTACATTATATTGCATTTCACACAAGACAAAGAAGGTGGTGGGTTTTTTTTGTTGGTTTCCAAAGTGAAATACTTAAATATACATTTTGTTCTGTTTCTGTTCACTGTAACTAAGAGTCTTCTGTGATCATCTTTTGCAGCCAGTATGTCGCTGGTTGTTTAAGAACTTGTGGTCATTATGGAAGATAAATGACAGTCCTTGGAGCCCATGGCTGAAGCACACATTAGTCACTAGTAAATGATGTATAAAAAATATTCAGCTTGCAAAAAGATAATGGTGGTTCCTATTTGAAAATGCAGAAAAATGCACATATCTGGAGCACAAAAGTGTCTCATCAATATCTCTGTGGGTAGAAAACTAACCTGTCAGGAAGAAAATGTTGAAGAGATGAAGATATTTATGCATTCACAGCACTGATCATAATGATGTAAAGGACTATTAAAGCAAACTTAAAATATTAGATACTGTAAGTATACCACTTAATTGTTTTTTCCATGCAACCTAAGAATGCTCTAAAAAAATTCAATTAGGAATTGTTCATTCCACATCTTTGACCTCCAGTGATCCTGCCTTTCCCCATTTCACTGTTATCCATAAATTTAATAGTCATTCCTGGTTTGACCTTTTACTAACAGTAAAGTCCTTCGCCCCCTCCAGTGCTGAGGACTGGGACTCACAGGGAGGGAAGCCCAGAGGACAGAGTCCATCTTGGTGACTCTGCCATTGCCCAGGCTGTAGCAGCATCCACAACATGGGGATGTGGTATCCTCATGGCTACACTCTTCTCTGACCCTGTTCCCCCAGATGATGACTCCCACATAAGACACCACCCCTGCATTTCACAGAAAATCTCATTGCCCTCCCAGAAGAGGGCAATTCTGCCATTTCCTTGGTGTAGAAGTTGGGTGCAATTACCCCATTTCAGGGCTCCAGCCCCCAGGCTTTGGTTAGCACCAGACCTTGCTAAGTGAGCCACATCGCAGGACCAGGCACTTGGTGTGTGATGGTTGAAGACCTGTGGGGTGGAGAAGGCAGCTGCCTGCCAAGAGAGTGGCATCTATTTCTAGCCAGTGGTTTAGCTCCTTATGGGCCTCTTTTCCTTGCCTTTCATTCCTGGCTCCTTTAGCCTACCTAACGAAGGACCTTTTCTGCATGGCTTGCCAGTAGGGCTGAACTGACCTACAGACTGGCAAAACCCACTACTCCACTTCCTCTACCCTCTAGGCTCAGTGCTATGGCCTTGCCTCCTCCCTTGTGCTAGATCTAGTGCTCCTCTGACTCTTCACTAAGCCAATTCAACTCACTCATCTGGAAAAAAACAAATATAAAGATTATATATAAAAATGAACTGGATTTTTAACTATGTGAATTTTCTGCCAGTTGTGTGAGATCCACAAGAGGTCCTCTGAAGAACAGGGCAAGTGAAGAGAAACAGCAGGACAATGGAAAGGAGAATGGAGGAAAAGAACTGATGGGGTGGAGAGAGCAAAACAGTGAACCATTAAAGCAGGCCAACTGTGCCTTTGAACAGTCATTTAAGTATAGGGGTACAACACAGGGAAACTTAACATGAAGCTAGGAGAGCCAGCAGGAGGGCAGGCAGCAGTTTGCTGTTGCTGTAATGGGCAATTCAGTACCCACCTGGAGGGTTGGTACTTAGAGGGCAAAATCAACTAATCAGCCTAATTGTAATTCTCTTTTTCATTAGTAACTACAAACTCAGCTGGAAAGGAGAAAAGTAGCAGAGTGACACCTGTTGAATATTATGGAAGTCAGAGAAAGCTACTTGTACTTATTCCCTATCAATATATAGAGGCAATGCAAACTCCTTCATGGGAGGCCTTTCTGCTTGTCCAATGTTCTCTGTCACTGTGCAGCTACCAAATGATCTCATAGATAAATATTCACCTTTAGTTCCTTCCTGGCACTCTTTGCTTTGGAGAGGATGGTACGACACCACAACCTGAAAGGTTATATAGTCCTGCTTTTACAGTAAAAGCCTGTAAGATGCAAAAGGAAAAAACGGTTCTGTAGATCTGGACATCAGTAAATGGCATATGAGGGTCAGTCAGTTGCTGCCCAGATGCTCGAAACAGGACCTGGGGTCTTCAGCTTCTCTCAGCTACACTTGAACAGTCTGTTGAAGCCGTCCTGTTGTAGCAGATATGACCTTGGCTCTGAGTGCTTTTCTTCATCCTGTGAAGATGCCACAGCTTTTAGCATATTGAAATTTTGATAGTCAGTCCCTTTTTCAACTTCTATAAGACATGAAAATAGGGAGATATTTTGTAGAAAGGGAAGCCTGGAGAATTTGCCTGCCTTCTGTTAAACCTTGCCTGTGTGGTCTGCACTTAGGGGAGATCGAAGATTAGTTTAACTCCCTTAGCATAACAGAAAGCTGTTTGGCACTCGTACACCGAAACAACAAATTGAACCTGCCCACCCTCTGACCTATTCAGCTCTTCTGTAATGAAAAGCAGTCAAATTCAGCATGTCGCAACTTTATTATCAGAAAAGAGAGAGAAATCCCTTTAGCAACACTTTATTTACTTCAGAAGTAACCTTGAGCTGTCAGCTGGAGAGGAATACATTCCCTCTCTGTATCCACTTCACATCTCCCTTGCTTCCAAGGTTCAAATTCGAGGCAGTTTCTGTTGCTGAGGGAGGAACAATAGTGTGTTGCCAAGTGCCTGGTTAAGATATTTATAGGTGCACATTTAGAGCCAAAGAGTGCACTGTAGCATTATGTTTTCTGGACACAAAGAATGGTTACATGTTTTCAGCTAAAATGGTTTTTATTTGAAATGAAGACACTCAGCGCCATAAAAAGTACAAAATCAAACTCACCCAGAGGCAGCTTGCTGGGCATTTTGATATGAACTCTGCTGCAGGAACAATGAGAGCAAAATTGCTGCTTTTCCAGGAGTACTAGAGGGGACCAGTCCCCCACCAGCAAAGGTAGTTACCTCACAGCTGCTTATTAGAGCAGGTTGGGAAAGGGTGCTTGCTCTCTTTCACAATGTTCCTATTCTGAAACAGTGTGTAACCAAAATCTCTGAAGTTTTAATTGAAAATGGGGAAGGTGAGGGAGAGTCTGGAAAGGCAAAGATCTTGTTAATCTCTTCCCTTCCTCTGTCTCCTGGCCAAGGGCTTTTAGTGCCACGCTGCTGAGAAATCTGGGGTGGAAAATAGCTTTGAGGCTGTCTTACTTTGCTTGAAAGCTTTTTATATTTGTGCCCTGCATCCCATGGAGCAACGAGATAGATATAAAAAAAGGCAAATAGAGGAACAATTAAATAGACTGGAACTCTTTAGCATGGAAAACAGATGATTGATTGATGTTTACCTACCTGGATTACCTAATATAAAACAAACAAACAAAAACCCCAGGTATGCCAATTGGGAGACATTTTTAATTGAATACGTAATTTTGGTTTGAATAATGTGATCTCTTCCACAAGCAGTTGGCTATGGAGATTAAAAAAATTATCCAACATAAAGCCCAGCCAACAGATATCATCGCTGAAATTGCTTTAAATGTCCCATATGTGGGGGTGAAGTGCAGCTCTGTACTGTTATGGGGAGAATAAAAACACAGTCAGGCAGGATGCTAAAAGAAAGAGAGGTCCAGCAAGTCTTTTAATTTCTGTCTCTCACCAGTATGATTTTATGAGGCAAATTGTCTGTTGCACATCTCTACAAGGTGGCCCTCAGCCAATAAGAGTCTTTCTAGCTCATATATTTGCAAAAAAGGGATTTGGGTTTGCTGTCCTTCCACTTTCTTCCCCACTAACAAGGAGAAAAATGTGGCCTCTGAAAATATTGGTTGAGGGGACAGCACCTGGGATGCTGTAATACAGTCCTGTGGTGTAGTTGATTCGATGGCCAAGGAAGCACTCTGGGAAGAGATGCTCTACTGAGGTTTCTGGCCATTGTGTACCACAGCAAACTTCTCCTGGAGGTGCTTGGGAGAGCAGAACAAAGTGTCCTCTAAAGGAATAATGTGGGACCCTACCCAAAAGTCACTAAATACACTGAGGAAAAAGACAAAGTTTATGAGCTTACACAAATGATTCAGCCTATGATCACGGACTGGACATTAAACTTAAAAAGTTACAAGAGAAACAGTGGCTTTTAGAAAAAATATGTCATGTAAAATGTTAGAAGTTGAGGCTAATTAAAGCTACACCTTCCTTTGGAAATGGGTCATTTGTACATTTGCTCTACGACTAAAACCAAGGCTAACTTTGGCTTTTGGTGGATGTTTGTGAACAGTGATATATTTGTTTTAAAACATGTCCAGGATTACAGTTTAGGAATAGAAATGGAGAAAAGAGGCAGACTTTACTGGAATAAATAAAACCCTGCAGTCTAATTTGTCATTTGAATAAATTATATTAATTACACAATGTCTTGGAGTTTTGCGTGCTGGGTTTTGACAGGGTTAGCCTCCAAATTATACACTACACTGGAAAAGTCATCACTAGATTGGAGACCCTGAGCTCACATCAGCAAAACAACACTCCTCGCAATACATTTTTGTTAATAACTTCTGTTGCAAAGTCAAACAAAGCAATACAATTGCAGCCTGACAGGGGAAAGAAAGGCAATGCAAACAGCATCTGCCGCACCCATGCTATCCATTAAGTACAAACCCGATCAGGGAGACAGGAGGTTTTTACCACGCCAGATAATTCTTCTCCCAGTGGTCAGGAATTAACACAACAGCACCCAAATGCATTCACCCAAATTCTTTTCATTCATTCAGACAGCTTCTCACTCAACTCCCTCAGCTTTCAGGAATCCCATTCCTCCCTGCTCAATTATCCCCCAACACTGAGCACTGGCTCTTCTGTGGAGTAGGTAATCCCACTGCTGCCTGGACATCTAACACCTCCCTTGCAATGCCCGCGTCACTAAGGGACTGCTTTTGTATAACTAGTTCCTTCTCTTGATTTCTTTTTTTTTGTAAAATACTGATAACCTGAAAGCCTGAATCACTTTAACAAAACAAGAAATAGCATGAGAGTGCTTCGGTTCGAAGTTGCTTTTCTGGTGCACTGGAGGGAGTGGATGACAATTCATGTGAGGGAGAGCACCTTGCCCAGGTAGCCCTCAGAGCGCAAAGAGAGTGTGAATTAAGGAATCCTAATTGTGAAGCACCATCAGATATCCTCTGGGGTGGATCTGTTTTGTGCTCCCCCATCTCTGAGACCTTCCCTGTCTCCATACTGGAGGTTTGCAGCAGCAGGGTGGTGATATTGAGAGCTGGCATATGCTGGGAGACTAACAGCCAGGTCTGCAAGTGGAGCTGGCGGCATCTCTCCGGCTCCACGGTGATGAGAGCGGAGGTCTTGTCATGGGATAATGAAATATTTGTGTGTTTGGGAAACATGTATTTGCCTTGCACTTGGGCACTGTGGGTCAGAGCTTGTTCTCAGTGACTTCGGTGCAAATCCCAAATAGCTGCTTTGACATCGGGATGTGTCTCTGTGTGTGTGTGTGTGAGAGACTCTGCTTTTACACCAGTGTGAGAGGTATTAGGGAATCTGACACCTCCTACCAAAACTATTTGGAAGCTGTTGGTTCAGGAGGAGACTGGAATTAGCAGGCTTTAGGGGTTGCTATTTATACATATATTTTAAACTGCAGTTGTACTCAGAAAATCCGCTTTAAAAATAGCAATTCCCCTGGTTGCCATATGAGATGCTGTGTGTTCCCAAGGATATGTTTGGGTATTTTCCTCACTATCTGCCAGCACTAGAAATTAAATCTCGGGTCTGAGAGCAAACAACATCCTTGTCTTCTCACATATCATCACCAGTAATAAAAACCTGAGGATCAAAGTGCGCCCTTGGTGACACCTCTGCAACCACTTTATCCGCAAGTGATCAGCCCTTGGTAGGAATCCTGCCAGCACTTATGTCCTGGGTGCCTGAGAAAGGACTGAACCCAGATCGGTCTTTGTGTTGTGTCTTCCTTGACAGCAAAAGAAAAACAAGAGTAAAACAATTACTTTTAAAAAGGAATGGATGGGAATGTGATTACATTTGGTATTACCTCACTGTTACTAGAGGTAATATTGCATCAATGCTGTTCATCTGTTGAGAAGGCACTGATTTTGCCTTTGCAGACAAGATGTGCACTCCAGTGCGCCCTGACTGACAAATGTTAACATCTGATGTTGCTGTTACTGTCCCTGACAAGTCTCTTTTAGGCATGGGGAGTAGAGGAAACTAACTCTGAAGCCTCTAAGCCATGGCTTTAAACCCAAGGTCTTTAAACTCCAGTGACTCTCCCTCAGGCTGCAACTCTTTCTCTGCTTCTCACACAGCTTTCCTGGCCCAAAGAGGACATACCCACACAGAAAACAGGCTAAAACTCCCTGATTATACAAAATGCTTAAGCAGCTGATGAGTGTTTGACACATGACATGCTCAAATGTAAGCATTTATTGAAACAGGTCCTACCGGAAGACAGGGCTGTGCTTGCTATGCCGGGGGTTACAGACCAGACTCGTGGCACCCTGCAGCTATGATGCATGCTCAGAGAGCTGTGCAGCTTGAAAGGATGCACCCGCTATACTGGCTGCAGGTCCCAGCCCTTATTTTACTGGCACCAAAGCTGTGCCCAGCCTTGGATGTAAATTTAATCTTGTTGGGAGCTAACGGACTGAAGAATTTGACACACCTTTTCCATCTCTGTAGATGGGAGCCATATGGCTCCCGACTCTCACAATGTTCCTCCATCTGAAGATGAATGAGCATTAACATATGTTCTCTGGAGTAATTAAAAATGTGATCATAAACATAGTCTGAGTCATTGAAGGTAGAATGTGTTACCAGGAGACCCACCTCCAGCAGCAGGGCAGGATCTTTGGAGAAATTAAGGAAATAGGAATTGGAAAACTCTTTGGGGCTGCCAAGCCCATTCCAAGTGTGAGTTAAACTGCAGCTTTTTAACTCCTTTTTTCATATTCATGCAAGGTAGGTTTGATGAGATGCAAGGAAGTCTGTTTACACTTTGTCACTATGAAGAACCTGTGCAGATTGGTTTTGCTGGAGGCAGCTACCAAAAATTGAAGTCAAGCCAGTGCTGAAGAGGCAATTATCTACCTGTGGTCCCAAGCGCAGCAGTTTGCATTCAGCATTGGAAAGGAGGGCACTGGGAAGAAGAAAGGAGACTTCTTTTGTGTAAACCACATTAGCTTAAAGATGTCTCAAGAAAGTTTGAATTAAACCATTCAGGGTGTTTGAATTAAGACATTTCATGGTGTGGACAGAAACAGCTGCTGCAGCTCAGCTGGGGTGAGGTAACTCATTGAGCTAGAGGAACTCAATTATGATTCCGAGCCCTAAGAAATTCTGATTGCCAAGCTAGAGACAAATTTGAGGCAAGTTTGAGAATTTCCCTGGAAAGTAGCTGAGGACTGGATAGCCCTGAAGATAGAGGAGCAATCCCTAAGGCTGGAGGAAGAAGATTCATGCTGCTCTTACAAGAGCTGTATTTCACAGACTCTATCAGCAATATAGAAAAAGATACAATATTTGTTTAGGGAAGTTCAAGTATCCCATCCTGGAAAGCTCAGTGAAAAAGGAAGAAGATTGCTGTTTCCCATCTCTCCTGAGAGAACTAAGTGATGGGTGTGAAAGCACTCACAGAGGGAGAGCTTTTCAAAGCGAGAAACCTTCAGAGATGCTCCAAAACGAAAAGCTGTGAGAGCTCCCACCAGGACAATCTGTTTTGGTGAACTGGTGTAACTTGCTTGTTTTGTGCTTGTCTTTTCAATCGGGTGCTTATCTTCACATCTGCTGAGGGCGTATTGTCCCTTTCCCCTGGGATTAGAAATAGGTGTACTCTGCCCCTGGCATCATTGCAGAGCTGTGCCCCCATGCTCTGCTGTACCCCACTTGCCTTTATTCTGCTCCCTGCTCCGAGCCTGGAGCCCCACCACTTACGTTGTGTTGTGCCTGTCACATCCTATCTTTTATGAAGAACTCTTCCAAAATTAAAAGCAGACTCAAGTCTGGCTTTGGGGTTTTGCATTGTTTTTTTTCCATTTCCTTTTTCTTTCTGCCCTGTGAGGCAGAGTTTAATGATGTGCTACCGCCTTGCCCTGCCCTTAGCACAGAAAGATGAATGTCACTGAAAACCCATTGCTGGGAGAGCAGCTCCCTGAGGGCTGGCTGTGCTGGGGTGAACCCTATGGCCACGAGATGCAGCTCGACCTCTCAGCGCTACAAAAGGAGGAAGGATTTGACATTTTATCCTGTGGACATGAATGATATGGCTGCTGTCAGCCAGGAATAGCAGTGGAGCTAGAAAGGGTAACCCAGGCCACCAGGCAATGCCCAAGAAAGGCAGCTCACCTGCTTCCGGAGAGCAATAAAAGCTAATTCCTGTCATTTGTGAGAGTCCTGGACAGCTTGTCCAGCCATATTTGCTCCCTTCCTCCAGCAACATTTATTTTAAAATTGCATTGTGTCTGACTCCTCAGTGCTATGGTGGAGTGTCCTATCCGTTCAACCTGGAAAGAAGCAAACCCAACCCCTTCCACTGAATTTTTGCCTTCTGTTTTTTTGGGAGCAAATTGCCAGCAGCCTTGAGATCTTGAAGTTCTGGTAACCAGTAAAAACACTATAAAAATAAAACAAAACAATATTTTATATCAGAGAATAAATTTTAGGAACCTAAACTATGAAAGGCTAATCTGAATGCCACTGAAGTTGGTGGGAAAACTAATAATATCAAGTGTAGAAGGATTTCACCTCAGAAAATACAATATTGTTAAGTGTTCAGGGAATTTTCAAGGTTTCAAGATGAAAATTTCCAGTTGATGTTCATGAATATTACCAAACAGATATTCATTGAGTGATTAAAAGCTCTTCTTGCTTATGACTGGGAAATTCTAGGCAAGGTGTGCTGACTTCTCTGAATTAATGATACATTAATAAGAACAAAAAAGAAAGGAACAAACTCTTAAAACTAGGTTAACATCAGTAAAAAAAACCCCCAAAGTCAAAACATATCCATTTGAATTCAATGTTTGGTCTGATGGTGTCTGTTGCTTTACATTATTTTCTGTATATTTTGGAGAACAGAGAGGTTTTTTTATATGGCTTTTCTAGAGAATTTCCCATATCGTAGGTCAAAAGGCAAACAGAATAAAAGGCAAATTTGATATAAATCATTTATTGCAAATACTTTGCTTAGTGAATGATGAACCAGAATAACAGAACAGATTTAGATCTTCTGCCCCTCTAGGTCATGATATATTATTGTCTGCAGGTCCTTTCCCATTCTTCAGCCATTCACGTCTCCATAAAATGTCTTGAAAAGAAAGTGAGTAATAGCCCAAGTCCTGATGTCCAGGCACCGTCAAATGGATGGAGAAAAAAATGCGACAAATGTAAATGTAAACTCCACACTGCTATGTAATAGTAGGGCATAATTTGCATAAATATTGTTTGCAAAGAGCAATTAGCACTTCATTTACATTCAGTGAAGTAGCAATTTGCACATTTTCAGGAAACAATTTCTTTACCCATATGTGCAAATTTTGTGCACTGCAATTGACACGCTAATAAAAAGATGTTAATAGACCAATTTTTTTTTACTTTATATCACAGTGTACTGAAATATTGATTCACTCTCCTGAAATATTGATTTGGTGGGCTATTTGTAAAACCAGAAAAATGCAGATTTGAATTTTTAAAACTTGCTTTTTTGAAAAAAATCAGAATTAATTTCAGATGTCTGCAGTCTTCATGCTCTTTAAGTGGTATTTTAATGGGTATTTTTGTCAGAGAAATATAATAAACATTATTAAAAAACATTAGCAAATTCAGTCTCCTAATCTGCAATAACAATGAGTATATTTGCATATCGCAGTATAAAAATAATACAGTCCATTTTCTGGTGTCAATATAGCACTCAATTGTCCATTAAATGTTAATAAAAATATTTCACATTTATATAACATTTTTTCAGAATGCAGAAACTTCCTAATTAAGAGACAAATTTTATACTTATTGGGGGTACAAAGCATTTTCTTAAACAACAAGAATTTACATGGGAGCTGGACAGGAAAAGAATAACCCCGTGTCAACTAGCTATTGTAAATGGACATTTCCGACCTTTGCAGCAGCAGAAGTTTATGTTAAGTGAATGTTTTAGACTTCCTACGGCACGGTCACTAATAGTTGTTTTGTTTGTTGCGTTTCCTTCAATATTTTGCCATTTCTACCATGGCATGCATTTGGGGTGGGGTAAGGTTAGGAGATCCTACCGAAGTTGCGTTGCACTGTGGTTGGTAGCTATTGAAGGAGTGGTGAGAAATCTTTTGGGCAAGATTATTGATTTTTGGAGTGTTGCATTTTTCCATTCTCAAAGTACCATAGAAGGGGTTATTTTTGGAGATTGTTAAATTGCCCATTCTGAAAAGGGGTAGGCATTACAATACAGCAGCAGAGAAGGATGCAGACAGACATTAATTCCCCTGCCAAGCAGGCTGGACACAGTCCACCTCTGCTCTGCAAGCCATGTAACATGTCCTAGCTAGTAGGTCCTGCATCTCTTAGGATACTCTCAAATGAACATATTAGCTGAATTTGTCCCAGTTGTGGCAAGCTCAGAGTACAGACAGAGTTGAATGGGTCTGTCTGTTACTGTCTTGTAGAGACAGTGTTAGTGGGACATCCAAACATCACAAGGCACCTCTGAAAATCTTGCTCATACTGTGCATTTTAGTAAAAGATATTATTTGTCGATTGTTGATCAATCACAAGGCAAATGAACATCAAATATGACAAGAAACAGCAAAACCCCCACCAAATCCCCTTTTTACGTGCCTGTTAAAGTAATTGTTAAAATAATGAGCTCGTATTCCCTGTCTTTTCATCTCTGCCACAAGATAAGGTATCACTATGGTTGCACCCAGGAGTGTGACATTCAGATCTATTTTGATGTCTCATTATTGCTGTTGTTGTCTTTTTACTTTGCAAATCATAGATCTACATTTCATCTCCTATGTCAAGTATTCAAAGTTCTGCTTTGATCAATGTAAAATGCATGTGTCCCTGACAGAAGGTGGGACCTCTGTTTGAACCTACAAAGTAGTTAATTTTGAGCTCACATGTGACTTTCTGATTTGCTAGTCATTATTTTACTCTATTTTTATTTACCTTTTTTTATTGTTCTTTCTTTTTTATAACATCTGACAGAACCTTTCAGGCCCTTGACAATAACACTGCTTAATACAGCTGCATCTCAGCTATGTAGTAACTTCTGGGGACCTCAGGATTTACCCAAGCAGTGGCTGTTATCCTCCCTGTACAGACCTTTAAATACAAAGTCCACCACATCATTTTATAACTGATGTCTGTACTTTACAAACAAATCACACCCTAATGAGAAGGGAAATAAATAGTTGAACATTTAATGTTTCTAAAGCTTCAGAGGGACTACATTTTGCAAACACCTCATAACATTACAAGAGAGGCTAATAAGAGAGCAATAATGACATGAAACATTGGGAAGTCCTCTTGTTGTCCGAAAAGCGGATTTGTCACCCAGCGTGCAATGAGCCAATAATCACACACTCAGGAGAGACATTGCTTATGTATTTCAGGGTTGCGCAAACCTGGCTGCTCTGTGGTTTCCCACAAATCAAACACAGGGGGTGATTGATCGCAGTAGGCATTTATACAGTTAAATGTGTTAGTAACACATAATATTCATGCCCGCCAGCTAGTCATTGGTTAGTTTCTTTCTCACTTCACCTTAAAGGTACAGCTTCTTTTAAATTTACTACGCGTGCTCAGAAAGTAAGTGGCTTCTTTAAGTAGGGGTCTTTCTGGCCTGTGGGTGTGATTTTTAGTATTATAATGAGGATAGTTCACCCAAAGGACACTTAGTTCTTACCAAGTTGGCAACATACATAAAACATCCTGATTAGTTGTTCTCCTTAAGGTCTAATTGCCGCAGGATGTCCTTGGTTAAAGGATACTGACTTTGTCTGAGGCAGGAGTTTTCCCTTTTATCAATCTCTCAGTCCTTCTCCAAGGATACTGAATGTCTGTTCTTCTAATTAAAGACAGTTTAGTGTAATTTAGTTTTAACATATACAAAGAACATCTTGGCCTAATACGTTACCTAAGTTTCTTCAACACTCTGACCTTCAGAAAGCCCATGGGTTTATTGTTTTCGAAACCAAACAGATCTATCCAATTTTCTGTTGATTACCAATAACTAAGTCCAGTGACAGCGACAGATGCATACCTGACATCCATGCATGGGATACGCTGGGGCCAGCCAGTGTGTCTTAGCTGGCAGGTACTTTTGGCTTGGACTGGAATATGGAAATGAACTCTGCAAAACCACCTGGTTTGTGTGGTTTCATCTGCTGAGTTGAAAACTGCACCAAGCCAGGATTATGGTGGTCTGGGGCTCTTTTTTTTATTTATTTCCACTTCTTTCTCAGTAGCCTTGAAAGATGATGATGTGCCGGGTCAGACCTCCTGCTGGCTATATTTAGGTTAGTACCAGCACCTTCAGCTGAGGAGCTGAGCTGAGGAATATTTGTCTCTATCTCACCTATGAACAATGTGACTAATGAGGCCACAATACACTCCGGAGCTATTTGAGGTCCATGGTCACCTCATTTCCCTCTAAGTCTTTGTGTCTTCTGTTTTATTGGAGCTGGCTCTCAGCTTTCACAGCTACCTGCCCAATGTGCAGGTGGTGGGACTTGACTCAGGTTGACTGAGCATGTGTTTAGGATGCTAAGTGTGGGCTGTGAGATGATTGTGTGGTGGAGAAGCCACAAGACTCTTGTACTTTACCCTTAATCTGTGGCTCCAGAATAAGTTTAAGTCCACTTTCCCCCATTACAGCTGCATTGTCCCATCCACAGGCAGTAGTAAGCTCTGTCTTAATGTTTTGGGTTCTTTTTTGCTCACTGCCTCATCAGAAGTAAACAGTCACCATGAAGTTCCTCCTGTCTCCAGGAATTAAGGATGTGCCTCTCTGTCCTGATTTATTCACTTTTGAGACAGAATTTAATTTTGAAAACCGTCTCTCTCCCCAGTCTTTGCATTTATTTTTGGCAGGAGCAGTTGCCTGCGGCACAAGCACTGAAGACTAGCTCAGTGTTAATAGTTGTCAGGGAAAATGAAGAGGCTATTTCTCACATCAGACTTTCACGCTGCATGACAAATGCTAGTTTGAGCAGATTAAAAATCAATGCATGGTACAATATGTCACACATAAAGCAACTACATGTTATTAATTGGCATGCCTCCCATTAGCTGCTCTTAGTAGATGTCTATGTGAGTGGAACAGAAACTGGTGAAGACAGGTAGGTCAGAACCTCCTTCAGTCTAAAGTAGTGCAGCAGTGTTGGAATTAATTGAGATATGCTCATTTGTAGCACCCAGTTACTTGGACAAGGGTTTGAGATGCTTATTTTTTCTAAAATGTGATTCAACATACATTTAATTAGAATGAACAGCAGAGATACTCTGTGATATGTCTCCCCCTGCAACCTAAAACCTTTTTAATCACAATCACTAATTTAAAAACATGATGTGGTTTACAGAGGAACTTTTTTTTTTGCTTTTCAGCTGTCTTTGTGGTGAATCCTTGATTACTGACCTTGAGAATTTCCCAGGGAAATGGCTTGATCTTAAGATACAAATTAGTGGCTGCACATAAAAATCATTTTACAAAGAAAATCAAAACCAGCAAAGGATGAAGTTCTTTTTCAAAGTCATATTAGGCCTGGGAAATGTTTGAGTGATCTTCAGGAAAAGAATCCTGATCATAATTTTCAAAAATCTCAGAGTCAGAGCAGCAGTGTTGCAAGTGCTGGGCATCCCCTACACCAGGCTCTGGGCACCAGACTCACTTCTGCAAAGGGTCAATCACCAGTAAAGGCCTGAGGATAAAACAGTTCAGAGGTCTTCCCCAAAATTGCTGCTAGATTTCTGCATGTCGTAAAACACACCTTCCTGCAAGAGGTAGAAACAGAGAAGGGGATGTGGACAGCACAAGGGACTTTGCTGCTGTGTGGCTGGTGAGGCCACAGTCTTGCTTGCTGGTTCTGCTCTGTGCCTCTCATGCTCCAGAGTAGGCAGGGGCATTAAAAAGAGGCACAGGATAGCCATTTTATCAAGGGAAATAGTGCCTCCCAGTAACTGTCCAGGTAGAAAAAAGCAGTTGGAATAGAGCAGAATACTGTGACAAACTTTATTATATGCACACAAGGGGCTTTTGGATGCTGAATGTCTGTAAGCACAGGAAGCACAGTGTCTGAAGTGCAGAGTTTTGAACAGATCCAGTGCTGTTCAGCTGCACAAGACCTCAGTGACTGCTTGGCTTCTGGATCTGGTGATATTGTAGTCTTTGGCAGTCAGAGGTTAAGCTGCAGATGTAAGACATTGATGTAATATGTAATGACCCCATTTAATCTAAAGTGGGGTGGAGTTACATTTATCCTCAGGCTGGGTTTTGATTGCTCAGACTCTGTGGGTTCCTGATTTGCTGATTTCTCTTCTGTCGTCTTTTTTTCCCCCCTTTCATTCCTTTTATTCTTTTAAGCAGTCTCCAACTGTCCCATGCTTTTCTAACATCTTTTTGGTGCCAGGAGAAAAAATACACTCACTGCTGAAGCTTGTTTTTTTAATGCACTCTTCACCTGTGCAGAACCTAGGATCAGAGCCTGGCTAGAGTTTGTCCTACCCTTGTCATTACCTCTGTCCCCTTAAAAGAGGACAGGAGAGGCAGGCGAGCAAATAATGTGCCATTTTGGGACCATGCCCCTGCTACCTGTTATAGTTCTCACTGGCTGTAAGGTGCCATGTGGAGTCTGACATGCACTAGTCACTCAGAGCTTAGGATTAATGATGCTCTGAAAAGTTCAAGCATTTTTTTTTTTTTTAATTTATATTTTAGCCATAGCCTGGCCTTTTTCAGTTCAGAATGTGAATAGGTTTGAATATGTTTGTTTTTCTTTGGATATCAAAATACAGAGGTTATTCTATCTGGACACATTAATGACATTCAGTTACTTCCTGATAACTGCTCCATTAATATCTGTCAGCATGGCACATTCTCTGCCCATAACCTCCTCGCAGACAGCTTTGCTAGCAGAATGGAGATACTTTAAAAAAACATGCTTGCACAAAAAAAAAAAAAAAAATTACCCCAAACACCAAAATGTCAAGGTGTTCCCAGATGAGATGCCCTGAGAGATTCATGATGCAGTAGTAGTTGTGAAGAAATGCAGATGTGACAGGTGGCTGACAGCTAGGTACTTTGTCTATAATCCCTCTGAAGTAGTGGCAGACACCCTCTTAAAGATAGTGATTACCATGAGAAGTCTCTCTCAAAAAGTTGTACTTGCAGTAGCTACCATATGATGATATGCGGGATGCCTGGATCCTTTTCTATTAGTTTCAGAGGACAAATACCATGGGTCAAGACTTGTGGAATAATAATAATAATGGATTAATATAATAATAAAACAGACCAGGAAGTCTGAATAAAATAGACTCCAGAGCCTGGAGTGGGTTTGCTGCTTTAAATGGGTAAACTGAATTTGCTAAACCATTTGGTAAAATGGGCTCAGGCAGCCATTTGAGCTCAAGTAAATCAGGGAGAAGTTGCCTTTGGGTCGCTGAAGGGCTGTCTCAAAAACAGCCATTTGGACTGGTTTTCTCTGCCTAGGATACAAACATATTGCTCCCTAGGTATCTGCAGATATACCGCTGTGACTCCTCTCCAGAAATAAACAGCACATTTCTGGTATCAAGATGGTAGCCACCTTCTAGAAATGCAGCCATTATTTTTCTTGGGCCACAGAAATGATATTTCCAAGGTAAAATAAATATATAAATAAATAAAGTTGCTCACAAAAATGTCTTTGCCTGAATAATTAATTCCTCAGCAAATTTTCCCACAATAAAACATGTCCTAATGAGCTATCAGGAGGAGAGGAAATTCATCACTTACCTCACAAATATCAACTCGAGAGCACTGCTCATGTCAGATGGCATAATTAATGACTTGAGAGGGAGCATGCAGCAGCACAGCCAAAACCACAGTCCCCATCAGTCATTCCACATCAGTCCAACTCATACAGTGTTACTTGATCTACAGAGGATTAGCCTGACTACTAGAAGGAGATATGAGGCTGAAGGGAATACAGGCAAATACGGTACATCTGATCTTGATTTATCCAGGTTGGTTTTCTGCTTATCACTGAGGTAGCAATGGCAGTTGATCCTGCATCCTCTTTTGTTTTTTTGTGACTTTTTTTCAGACATATAGAATTTACAAACTTTGGACTTCACCCTCCCTGATGCTGAGCAATTCATTTTCAACCCCACGTCAGCACACGGTTTTCTTCCCAGGAGGAGATGGGAGTTCAGCTCCTGTGCAGAAGGCCCAGGTGGGTGCCCTGGAGCTGGCAAGGTCCCTCTGAGCTGTGGGCAGGAGGTCTGGGATGTTGTGTTCAAGATGCTGTTGGTCATGGTAGGGTTGCAGTAGGAAGACATCTGTACTGTGCTCCTTGTGCTGGCACCACCAGAGCTGGGTGAATGTGCAGCCTCCTCTCGTCACATGTCGATCTCTTCTCTCTGTCCTGGGCAACTGCAAGCACTACACCACTGGCTTCCGCCACAGTGCTAAAGGGACAAATGCTGACCACACATCTGCTCCAGTGGTAACCTCATCCTAAAGACGTTTACAGAAGCCAAGGTATGGAGGGATGCTTTGGAGGAACAGCTCTTCCTGCTAGGATGGCAAAGCTGAGACAGCAGCTAGTAATGTCAGCTGTTGTAACGAGAACCTGAAATGGTCATAGTGGGTAAGACCAAAGGACCATCTCGCCTAGGATCCCATCTCCAAGGACAGTGACAGCACCACGTAACAGGTACTTGTTTTAGGGAAGAATGGAGGATTCTGGCAAGTGCAGAGTGATCACTTTGTGGCTCTACTTTCTCAGCAACACGCTGCCCAGGGATTTCCTGAGCTGAAGGTTACTTCCCTAGCTCTGTGTTTAGCAGCCCTTGATGGGCTTTTTTCCATTAATTTCTCTAATATCTTTTTGAACTAGTATTTATTTTTGGCCTCTGCAGTGTCCTGTGATGAGTGCCACAGAATAATTATGTGCTGTGTAAAATATGTACAACTTTTCCTCTGTTTTAAAATTTCTGCCTGATCTGTATATTTAATGTTCTCCATTCCCTGCAATATGAGAAAGAATTAATACTCGTTCACCTTGCCTTCTGCCTTTCTCCCCCAGTTTCACCATTTTAAGGAAACTAAGCCTATTTAAGTCTTCTTTGTAAACTACCATCAAATTTACTCCACTAAAACAGCTGTATATTTCAGAGACCAAGTTCCAGCCTAGTGTAATTTTTATTTTAGGATTTATGTGAGAGAAGAATATGAGAAATCCAGGCAGCTGCCAAATGAGTGATGGCTGCAGGTTTGATTTCTACTGCTTTGCTCAATCCAATGTGTGGTTGCTCCATCCAACCAAGTACTGTGCTTCAGTACCTGTCAGCCTCCGAAGTGCAGCTGTTTTACATGTCTGTTAACATTTGCATATGCCTAACACTGTTTTCTGAAACTCTCTGATAAATGCTTGCTTGAGTTTGTTCATCAGCAAAAACAACTTTATGTGCTCTACAAGTGACCCTCGTATTTCACTCCTGCAATAATCTTCCTGCCACAGAGCCCTGTGCTTGCTGGTGGTAAGATCTGAGCATTGGGCTTGCCTGAGGCAAAGTGCCCTTGGCTTCTGCTAGCCCCTTCTGTGGGCTCCAGTGTAAGCAATAACTGAGCTTTTATGTTGGTGTTGACCCCCCAAGTTAACTTCAGAAAACATCATCTAGCAAATCTGAAGTGTCATGTTTCAAAGAAAAGAGTTTTCCAGCTCAGTCGAGGTCTGATTTCCTTCCAGATAAAGGACAAAACCCTTTGGGAATCTAGCACTTCTTGGAAGCAAGGTTAAGAGCAATAAACTTTCATCCTTACTACCAGACTGAAATATCAATGAAATCTTTTCTCTTTGGAGTCCATGTCTATCCCCACAGGGCCAGGTCAGTGCTCTATAACTCATCTTGAAAATTGAAATACAATTTTTGATGATCAGAAAAATGGCCCAACACATTTCATATATACTGACAAAAGTTTTTATTCAAGAAGCAGGATCTGTACAAAAAATACTTTCCCTGTATGGATAGAGCAAGATTTCAAGATAATATGCATTACAAATTATTTACAATGAAGCTGAATTAATGTATTCTCCGAGAATTCCCCCAGCACCTGCCTCAGGACTGTGTCTGTAACCTCTTAACAGCATAGAAAAATAATTGTTTTGTTGCTCAATGGAAACACAGCTTGAAATCCCATGTGTAGTTTATTCGGGGTCCCAGTCCCTCATCTGCTTCTCTAAACACTACCTGGCAAGTGGCACAGTGCCTAAAATGAGTGGAAACAACCCTGGGATTAAGTAGTGATCTGAGACCTGCAGTTGATCTCAGACTGGATATGGCTATGAAATTGGATCAGGAAATTACTTTACCTGGAACTGGACATGAATTGCAGTGTCCTGTGTTGGAAAGAGAATTCATGTTTAGATGGAAAAAATGAAATTGGGCTGGAGAGAAATTCTAGATTGGAGTCAGTTTAATTTGGATTTTTGTGCTGGGGGAGGGAACTGAGCACAAATCACATCCCTCTCAGATGCTTTTTGCTTTCTTGCATCCTAACTATGCAGTTTTGGGCCCTACAGCTGAGGGGATGCTTTGACATCTTTCCAAGAGTGGTACGGGGCAGGGGGCTGGTCCCTGGCAGTGCAGAGCAGGGTGGATGCTCACCCCTGGGAATTGGGTGAGTGGCAACTGTCCCTGCCATGCATGTACCATTGCTGTGCTCGTCCATTCTCAGCTCAGTGTCCAGTTGGAGCTGGGCATTATTTTCTTTCACCCCTACTCCATCTTCCAGCCAGGGGACAACGCAGGTAATCCCAAGTGTGGGCAGCCCCTAACTTACACCAAAGCTCATCAAAAGTTATTCCACTTCTGGTAAGCCCTTGCTGCCACTTGCAGTATCTTGTTGGGGGGGTGACCAGCTAGGCTAGGAACAAACCCACTTAGTCTGCGGGTCCCAGGGTGACTGTGCACCCTGTCCTTTATTGCCACCATCTGAGGCTGGTGGCCAGATTTTTAGAAATTGGGGCCAAAACATGCCTGGATCCAGCAGCTAGGATGAAACTTCTTTTTTTTTTTTTTTTTTTTTTTTCCCCCCCCTCCTTTTTTTGTGGTAGAGGGGTGTGTGTCATGGCCACCAAAGCTGGTGACATCAGTGTCCCATGTCATTAGGGGGATATCCCACTGAGAGCTGTTGGTACCCAGCCCTGCTGAGGAGGCAGGGACTGATTTAACCCCCTGGGTGCCAGGGTGTATCAGCAGCCAGATTTTCCCTGAAGAAGAAGGATCCCCCACAACAGCTCTTCCTCTCTGCTCCCCCCGCATGCCCTGAAACCATCAGTAGGGGCAGCTCGGGCTGCTGGAGAGGCAGCAGCCGTGTCCGGAGGAGGCATTGCATTGCATTGCATTGCACTGCGCATCCTCCCTCCCCACCCCCTACTGCTGCAGGCTTCCTCCCTTCATCCCTCCATCCTCCCCCCCACTCCCGCTCTGCATCCCTCCCTCCTGCATCCCTCCCTCCTGTATCCTTCCCTCCTCCATCCCTCCCTCCTTCCCCCCCTCTGACTGTGCAAAGCCGCGGACATGGCGCTCAGCAATTTCCTCTTCGCTCAGTGCATCTGCTACTTCCTGGCCTTCCTCTTCAGCTTCATCGTGGTGGTGCCGCTCTCCGAGAATGGCAACGACTTCCACGGCCGGTGCCTGCTCTTCACCGAGGGCATGTGGCTCAACGCCAACCTGACAGTGGAGAGGCAGCGCTTCACCGTGCAGGAGTGGGGGCCCGAGGCCGCCTGCCGCTTCAGCATCTTCACCGGGCTCCTCTCCCTGCTGCTGGCCACAGTGCAGGCCTGGAGGACCCTCTTCTTCCTCTGCAAAGGGCATGAGGAGTAAGTACCCCCGGGGAGGGCAGGAGGTGCCCATCCCTCCTGCAGGCTGGGGCAAGCGGGAGCAGCCTGGGGGTGAAGCATTGGGATCTGCACCATCCAGATCATCCTGCTCCCTAGAGGGGTTTGGGGTGAGGCAGTGTATTGCCTGCGT
The DNA here is from genome assembly GCA_031468815.1 of Morus bassanus. Lineage (NCBI taxonomy): Eukaryota > Metazoa > Chordata > Aves > Suliformes > Sulidae > Morus > Morus bassanus. Next base: position 10,950,726 of record CM062572.1, read on the forward strand.
CTGTCTGCACACACACCATGTACACCCCCATCTCTGTCCAGGGCCATCTCTGGAGGATGCTCCCCTGCAGGGGCTTGGGGTGGGGGGCTGGATTCACCTCTATGTGCCCGCTGCCCTTGGCAGTGTGGGAGAAGTTTCTGGCCAGCTCAGCTGCAGTGGGCATGGAGGGTGCTAGGGACCGAGGGCGATGCTGGAGGCTAGGGCTCGCAGGTGCCTCCTGGCCACGGTCCCACCACATGTCCCTGCAAAGGGGAGCCTTCCCAGGATGTACACTGGGTACCTGAAAAACCTTGAAACAACATGGTTGTGCGTGGGGGGAGGGGCAGAAGGGAGCAGCTGGTGGTCCCCCTCTATTTTTATTCTGCTTTTGTGGTGGACATGGCAACTATTGCAGAGAACAACTATTGCTTGGTTACGACATGAGAGCAATGCTGAGCGCTCCCTGCAGCAGCCGCAGGGCTGCACTGGCAGCCAGTTACTGTGCTCAGAAAAACTAAGGGGCATGAGACCCCAGGGGGAATACTAAGAAGCTTGGTGGTCCAGGCAGCAGCTCTGGAGTGCTGTGCTCTGTGTTTGGCTCTCTGGTGGCCTGTTCTGCCATCTTGGGTAGAGCCCCTGGCACAGGTAACCCAGCCTGTGGGTGCTACAGGGCCAAAGTCCTCCAAGAATCCAGCTGCACAGATGTGGGAAGGCAGGAGCACATACTGGTGGCTGGCTAGAGTAGGAAAGCCATTTTCCCATGGTTTAGGGACCATGTCAAGGGTAACTCGCTTGTGTCCAGGTCTATTTGGGTTGGAGGTTTCTTGGGTCAGTGGCCATTATGCACATCTGGGCTTGTATAACACCCTGATGTTGGTAATAGTGGGGACTGGGTAGCAGCATTGTCTCTCTGTCTCTTTCTGACCACTCTCAAGCTGCCTAATACTAAAGCATGCTATAACAAGTATAGATCAGAAACTTATTTTGATATTAAAACTTGCCTTACAAGATCTAAATATAACCATAGACTCAATACATTTAAATTCAGCTTCCTCAGGTGATCAGATATAAATAGAGGATTAGTTGAATCCAGATGCTTTTTTCAGTTTTGCAGTTCAGAACTAGTTAATTTTTGGAAGATATCAGCAGTAAAAACTTGTAATAATGAAATTTGGATCAGATGTTTGGCCTGCTTCCAAATGTGGCTATTTAGTTCAAAACGGTTGGGCAGGCCTCTGAAAATTGTCCCTTTAGGATCACTGCTGCTTGGGCAGCTCTGGAGTAAGTTGGCCTGAGGAAGTCAGGGTTAGCACCCTATGCATCCTAGCAAGGCGGCCAATCTTCATGTGCAACGGCTTCGAATGATTGCTGTCAGATAGTTAGGACTGCTAAAAATCATTCTTACCAGGGTCTCAGCACCCCTTGCCTCAGGGACAGACTGAGCTCTAGTTGCCTGCAGGAGTAGGAAAAGCAAGTGCTGGCTGCCAGCCATGCCCTGGGCCTGGGACTATTCAGCTCAGTTGGAAGGTAGAGGTACAACTCAGATACTTCACTACTAGGATTGCAAAGTGACTTCTACTTTGAGTGTAAGCATTTATCATTACAGGGCATCCACTCAATTTGGAATGAGTAGCTTGAAATTCTGATCTAAGCAAAAAATTGGTGATGTAGTGAGCCAAATTAGCACAGTTCTCTACCATGATGCCTGGCCTGAGGAACCTCCAGCACAGCATGATGGTTACTGCTTGCCTGGTGCAAATCAGGTGCAACACTCAGCCCTGCTTTGTCAGTGGAAGGTCTGATTCTGGACCTTGGCACCTCTTCTGTGCTGCAGGGTAGGAAGTAAAGGGAGGACTAGAGGTCCTGGGCTGGCGATGATCCACTGAATACTCCTGGGAACTGTTCTTTTTCTAGAGCTGTTACTAATTCTGGTGTCCACTCTGTTTTTATTCGGTGGACAGCTCAAGTCTTTTTTGCCTCTTAGGCCAGCATACCATGCTAAGGAGCACAGAGTGGATATGGCTTTAGCAACACTTGGGATGAAATCTAGGCTACGTGTGAAATCAGGGCAGGGACAGTGAACACGCAAAACCATGGTGTGCTTGGACCTGCTCCCTCTCCTCTGTGGGTGACCCTGGCACTCTGCAGGGGTGAGCTGATCTAGTCCACTGAAGCCAAGGATAAGAGTAGGATTCATCTCAACGTTCATCTATAAGTCAGGTGTCCTGGCATCCAGCTCCCACTACAGTCTGTAGGACACTTCTGGAAGGTGGTTAATTTTAATTCTTTTCTATCAGTGTTGGAATGGGATGACTATCACTGTGGAGAGAGCCTAGATAGCCCCTCTAAAGCCACGTCAACCCAGAAACAAACATCCTCACCCCACTGATAATTGTTTCCTCATCCCATTTTAAAGAAGTCCTCCTGAGGTCACATATGTCTCACCATGTATAATCTGTACAAATTAGGATTGACCAGCCCAGAAGCTTCCCAGAATTCAAGCACTGACTCAAAAAGCCTCTCAGCTTTTCATATAATGAGCCACCAGGGAAAAGAAATTACTGGGTTTTTGTTCTCTGGGTGAGTAGACTCCTACCCTCAGCATAATGAAAGTGGCACTGGTGGGAAATTCATCATATTCATCCTTACCACCTAACCTGAATAGGGTGACCTGCCTCTTGGAATTGTCAGATTTTCTCCAACCTAGTGTAGATGTCTAGTTTTTAGATAATGAGACTCTCCAGGTGCCACCTAGAGCAGTTTCCAGTAGTGAAGGACTTGGTCAGATGAGTGAGAAAAGGATTAGAAAGTTTTCACTAACTAGAATTAAGGGGGAGAGTTAAGCAGCGAGGTTGGAAGATGAGTAAACAATTCCTTGACCTTGTGGGACCACTGTAAACATCCCACCCCCTACCACTCCAAACACAGCATGTGCCTCGGGCTGGCCCTGGTTGGGCAGACTTATCGGGGCTGAAATAAATTGACATTCAGCTGGCAAAAATAACATACTGACACCAAAGCCAGAGAAGTCCCAGGAGAAGCTGGCCTGCTCTGCAAATTGCCCATAAAACTGAGATTCATGTTCTATGATGCTGCCATCGTACCTTGTGTTACATGCTTAAAATAATTATAGCTATCAGTATGTGTTGTTTTATTTTTAGTTTCCCTCTTCTAGGCAATTTTTGTCCCAATTATCACTTTAGTCATGAAATAATTTTAGCTCCAGTTACTATATAATTTGAGCTAATGACATTTATTTTAACAATGGTGATTTTCATCATTACAGCTAATGAAAGCCATGCTGTGTATGAACAATTGCCACTTAGTATTTATGATTTAAAGCCCCATCCTCTTATGGTGAAAAAAACCCCAAAATCAAAAGCACTTACAAATGAACATAATGTGACCTAAAATCAAAATCCATAGTTTTTCAATGTATTAGGTGTTCTTAATTAAAGCAGATGTGTTTCCAACGGAAACTGATATCTTTGTGCCCAGTGTATAGTGCTTAAAGAGGCTGCTGATGTTGTGTTTCAGCTGTTTATGAGTTACATTTTTCTTCCTTTTTATTGCAGCTCTTTCTTTTATGCCTTCCTGAATCTGCTGATCAGCGCCTTTGTGGTGTTTATCACTTTTATTGCTAGCACTATAGTGAGTGTAGGATTTAACATGTGGTGTGATGCAATTACTGAAAAAGGAAGCATGCCAAATAGGTTAGTATTGAAGAATACATTTTCTTCCTTTTTTTTTTTTCATATATGCACGAGTGAACAATGGTGTAACAAACTGTAGTTATTACATGCAAGGTGAGCAAGAGGGAGAAGGCATCTGTAATGTAGAAATCCAGATTTTTTCATCTGGAACAAAAAAAGCAAATCAAACTTTTTTTTGCATTTAGTTCCCCGCAAAGAATAGTATGGTTTCCATGGCATTTCATGGTCTCTTTAAGAGTTGCAATCATATGCAAAAGAAATCTATTTAAAAATTTTCATTTCCAAAGGAGAGCTAGATTTGGAAATGCTGTAAGAATGAGGGGAGTGTGGTCTTGTGAGCAGGGCAGGGGACTAGGAGTCAGGGCTCCTGGCTTGCTGTCCTGACTCTGCCACTGACCCACTGTGTGATAGCAAGCAAGCCACTCATCCTGCCCATGCCACAATGCACCATCATCCAAAAATTGGTATAAAACACCTCATAGCGGTGCTATGGATGCCCTGAGAGCTGAAGAATGGAAAGTACTTTGTAAGTGCAAAGTACAGATGATTGATACTTTCTTACAGTGCACAAAATGTATAGCTCCTAAAATGGTCTACTGTACCCCACGATGCTTATGCTCCTTATAAGAAACATGATAAGTTGAGGTAGATTTTTTCCTATCGAACAAAAAACAATGAAGATAGGAAAAGGTGACATTTTATGTCATATGATATTGAATAAACCTACTACTTAAAGCATACATTTATGTTTCATATTGTCATATGTTGTAAAATGCCATAGTAAATGTTCTGTTTAGGGCTGCAACGATTAATTGAATTATTTGAATATTCGGTTAAAAGTTTTATTACAAAAAGCACCTAATCGAATATTCGGATAAGAACCCAAGATGACCGACAGCACTGAAAAGGAGAGAGAAGAGGCTGCAGAAATCAACCAAGAGATAGAAAGACAACCTCAAAATCCTGGGATTTTTTTTCACACCAGTAAAATTCCAAGTTATTTGTAAAATCTGTAGGCAGCCTCTATTTTACCATCAGAGTATCTTCTCCTTGCTGGAGCAACCGAAACAAAAACACCCACACAATCCCTTCTTCTGAGGCTTTTCCTGATGAACTGAAAAGGTAACGGAGGCTCATACACTTTGTTTCATTGAGGGGTGAAGCAACCAACCTGGGGTGATGCCAGATGCATATATGTGGGAGGCTTGGGGGCAGCGGGAGAAGAGGACTTTAATATACTGTTTTCATAATAACTGTTGCAGTTCCATTTATGGAAAATTGGTGTTACTGCTTACATAATTATACATTGTTTTTTTCTAAAGAGAGTAATTATATGCCTCTCTTAGCCTAGTTTTAGAGAAGATTGGCAAGCAACCTGGTAATTTCAATAACTTAAATATCTTTTGATAGAACATACCATTGTGACTTTTTGAAAGACATTTAAGGTGTTGCTTCATTTTATGTTTGCCTGTTTGGAATCTCTGAAATAATTTTCTTTTTTCCCCTCCAAATGCCTTCCTTGGATAGCTGTGAAGAGTTACAGGATATAGATCTTGAACTGAACTTAGAAAACTCTGCTTTCTATGACCAGTTTGCTATTGCACAGGTAGGTCGGACTAGGTCATGGTTCTATTTCAGTTCATCTACCATTTGCTCCTTGATCTGGTATTGCTGGAGCTGAACTACCATCCTCTGAAAATAATGGGAACATTTCCACTGACTTCAGCAAGTGCTGAATCAGGATGATAGTGAAGGGCAGATTTGCATTTTGAATTCAAAATAGGTAGTTATGAATGTGGACATGTCAAAACCTGACTCTGACACTGATCTTGCTACTCATGATGGAAAATTTATTGTTTCTCCAAAGGATGAGCTCTGCAAATGTTGCAACACTCTGGTGTCCTGGAGCTCTTCATTGCTGTTCAGAATAATGTCTGACCTGCACCAAATCATGGGGTTATTAGCTTTGCCTTCCATGAGTTTGTCTGAGATTGCCTGAGCCCATATAAACACAGTCCTTTGAAAATAATTAAAGATTACTGTCATTTAGATAGGGCTGTTTTCTGATGAATCTTGAGAATTAGACCTCTAAGTCTGTCAGACCTTTCTATTGAATATGCTACCTCTAAGTCAACACTTAAAGTCAGTGAACACTGGGACTTGAGTACTTGTGCATGTGAGCACGTACTAGTTCTGCAACCATGCAGGACTGCACCCATACATGTGCTTCTTATATTGTCCCACGTGGGAAGAGGCATTAGCTTACCTGGGGCACTCCTTGAAGGTAACTGTGCCTCTTGGACACAAAATAGTTTTGTGTCTTCATTGCCAGCACTGGCATCTAGACACCCATCTCAGACATACCTGCATGTAGCATAGAAATATGTTATAAAAGTGACCCCTTTATATCATGCTAGCATGGCTAGGCTGTATTTTGTAGCAGAATTTGTCATTAACTCCTAATCTATCAGTTACTGAGAGGGTAGCAGAAGTAAACCTGTTATCTGTCTATAGCTTTGAGTTTACGGGAACTAAATATCCATGTCCACCCTGTGATCTCAGGATGGACAGTTTGTAATCCATATGCTGGAGAAGGCATTTCTCCGACAGGCAGCTATGCCTAAAAAGTCAAGGTCCATGCACAAAGTACTTCAGTTGAAGGAGAATTAACATATCACAGCATAGAAGGATCAGCTCAAGCCGTTGGATCCAGCTCCCCACACCGATCCACATCCCTTCAGATGTTCCTGGGTAGAGCTAGCCTGCAAGGTGCAGCCTCCAAGCTCTGCAAACACCCATGTATGAGGAGCCTGGGTGCATAACAGCTCCAGAGAAACACTGTTTGGCTTCAAAAGCTGAACATAGTAGTATCAAAGTGAATCCTGATTGTGACTGTTTGAAGAAAGGACCAAGCAGGGAACAAAATCCTGCATCATTGTCTTCTGATATCCAGGGTGTGGTAAGCAGAGTTGGATGAAGGCAGGAGAATGGGTTTGCCTATGAAGGGCAAATAAGTTTCTTTGAAACAGTAGAAAGAAAAACCCAAGAATAGACTAGACTTACTGGCTAAAGCAAACATTTCCTTGTAAGTGCAATAATTTCCTACAGTAGGCTTTACTTAGAAACAGCAGTCTGAATGAGATATCAAGATTGCTGACCATTTAAAAATTACAAATACAGGCTCTGGATAAAATCTAAAAGGGAAGAACAGGAAGCTTAATTAAAGCTTTGGATATCTGGCACATGAATATGTGCGTGTACAAACACACAGACACACGTACATAGACCCCATCTCTGTCTGCTTTCCTCCATTCAGATGCTTCCAACACATCAGAATGACTCTGGGAGTTTCACTGAACTTGACTGAATCCATCTAGATTCTTTTGTATCAAATATGCTAAAAAGACCGCAGCAGTAGCAGATATCTTAATGCCTTTAAGATAATATTTCATTAATGAAGTGGTGCTTAAGAAATGAACGCAAAGCTTCCAATTCTTTAGATATGGTCATACAAAGCCAAATTAATATCTCTTATTTCCAAGGTTTGTAGAATAACTCAAAAATATTCTTTACTGGTGAACTGAGATAATTGTAAGTATGGGCAGAAATACTTAAGAGCAGTTCCAAAGTGCATAAGATATATAGGAACATAAACTCCCTTTAAAAAAATAGTAGTCCTTGCTTATCTAAATTGGCTGTTAGAGTAAACAGCTGTATTACTGTCTTGAAGTGTTTAAATTGTTGTATTTTTTTAATTAAAAATGCAGTATGTCAAAACTGAAATACAGGGATTCCAGTAATGTTTGTTTGCTAAAGGCATCACAGAATTAAAATGGAATTTCTGCCAGAAAGCCTTACTACAAATGGCCTTCCTCTGAGGCAGGGAGGCCAACATTCAAGTAGCTGTACCAATCAAAGTGTAATTATTTCTATGAAGTTAAGCAAGAGAGACTGACAAGTTAGTGATGGAACCTATTGCAGATCTAAGGCTTTAAGCCCAGGTATCTCATGCCAGGTATAAATGAGCCACCAAGAATTTGGATGGGTTGGAGTGGGTTTCTCTTGCTGTCTGAGTTCATGCTAATGTGAACCGGCTACCTCAGAGTGTAACAGTTCAATTAGTAAGATTTTCTCAACAATATTTTGAATAGAAATACCTTAAAATTTATACTTCTCCAGGGGTAGTGGGAAGCCCAAAGGAGTTGGGAAGAAAGTTTTGGAAAATATCTTAAAACATCTTGCAGTTCTAAAGTAACAAAAGTGATATAATCCCAACAGTTTTGGGCCAGCCAGAATGTCAGATATGGGAAGTTCAATGGATGCACCTGGATTATACAGATCTCTTTTTTTCATTGTTGTACTTAATACATTTTTCCTTTAGTTTTTCTAGTGCATAAAGAGTTTTTCCTTTTAAGTTAGGAATAACTTGGCAGAGTTGAGGAACAGTGGGGCCAGGACCTCACTGGGTGTGACTTGGTGTGACTCCATGGGTTTTGGTCCAGCTGAGACAGTTCACTTTGTTTTTACAATACAGTACTGACCTCTTTATCATTTCTTTTCTTCTCTAGTTTGGTCTCTGGGCTGCCTGGCTGACTTGGCTGGGAATTACCATTCTGGCTTTCCTGAAGGTTTATCACAACTACAGACAGGAGGACCTGCTAGATAGTCTGATCCATGAGAAGGAGCTGTTGCTAGGAAGATCCTCTTCACGAACCTGTTTGCAAGATGAGAAAAGTGGCATGATCTAAAGTGTAAGCAAATTTCCAGGGCAGGATCTAGATTTTATTATTCAGTAGTGTGAGCTGAAGTTGAGTCAGGGTATTGAGTGTGCGAGATCTTTTCTTTCCTAAAAGGAGATGTACTTCTGAATCACCCACTTCCTCCATAAGAAATTGTTGGCAGAAATACTTATATTAGGATACACAGAATAATGGTCCCATGTGCCATTGGCACACCAAACTTTCTGTGCTGTGCAGCTACAATCTAAGCTGCTCTTGCCAGCAGAGCTCCTACGTGCTAACACTGGTTTTCAGGGAAGGGGCCATTTTTGAGGACTGTGCTGGCAAGACAAGGCTACAGAGCCTAGGCTATTTCTTCAAACTATTCTGCAACAACTGTTGTAACTGGGGCTGTGTCCAGTCCCTCTTCTCTCCCTTTCCTCCCTTTTGCCAGTAAAGCTGCCTCTATTCTCTTTTTATTCTGGGTAATTGCCGCTCTGGTCCAGGTACAGATTCTCACTGTCTCTGCTTTTGCTATGTGTGGACATAGTGCTGACAACCCTGTTGCTCCTGCTCTGATTTTGAGTTCATTTAGAACGTAGAGACCTGTGTTCCAGACTTGATATTTAATATTGGACAGTGTTGATGAATGTCATGGAACCACTATGTTATTACAGTATCTGTCATCATTTGGAAGGATGGTGGAGAATTTTTGTGGTTTTGTTTCTTTTTAGATTTTGGCATGACCAACATTTATTATGACTCCTGAAGTGTAGCGTAGCTAGCAATTGCTGAAGTTTGCGTACTAAGATATTAAGCTGAATAGATAGTATTAAAGCTTGTGCATTTATAAATGTAACTTGGTCCCTAACATTGTATACTATTCAGTTTTGAGTACTAGAATTTACTTGTGATATTTATTTCATATAGGGTATGCAAAATTACTGTAAACATTTGCATTGTAGGTAGCTCTATATATCTAGAAACATAGCAAGTAGCTCGAACAGCTGAGTTATTTTATAGGTAGTTCAGTGCTGAATGGGTCCGTTCTCCCCACTCTTGGGCAGGAGTTCCAGGGCTGATGAATTTTGCTGTGAAAAGGGAGAAGAACTGTTATTTTCACAAAGCTTACTAGTGACTCTGTTGTTGCATTCAGTTTTGCTTGGCCAGTGCTTCAACAAATAAGGTGGATGTTTGAGATAAGAAGTAGATAGGATAATTAAGGAGAGTCATTCCGATGAGTGTGGGATTTTCATGGCAGAGAAGTAAAGTTGTACTACATTTAGGCAGCTATCCCTGAGTACACATTGCACAGAAGACCGTGATTCAGCAGAAAACTTAAGCAAGCAGTTAAGTTCAGGTTGAAGAAGGATTTTTGTGAGTACACAGACACTGCCTGTGGCAGCTGTTTTTGAGCTGAGACTCAAATTATTGCAACACAAGTGCAAACCATACGTACCTATATCGCCTGTTGAATAAGAAGGTCGGGGAGAGAAGACAACACATTTCTACCCCATCAGAGCTCAAGCCTGGGGCTAGCACAACCATGTAGATTTGCTGTTGTCTTCTGGGGACTATCTGGTGCTTGAAGTTAAGTACCTGCTTAAGCGTTTGGTTGAAACAGAATTTGAAGTCATAACAAATCCCTGAATTTGTAAGCATTTAGGGCATAAAATCTAACATTACATTTAACAGCTAAATTGTTCTCATAGGTTTAGGAAAAAAACCCTCTGTGGGCTGTAAGCAGTGAGCTGGTCCTGTGAACATCACTTATAGCCTCAGCTGGCCACAGCTGTCTGTAAAGAGATCTTGGTTTTCAGCATGATTTCTGCCCACAAGGGAATGCAATTCCTTTGAAAGCTTACAGCGGAGGCTTTTCTGTAGTTGTGAACTGACATCAGAGGAGGATTTCCTGAAGAGGGAATCAGAGATCAAGTGAGTTAATACCAATTTAAAATTCAGAGATCAGGACTGTTGGAGTGCCTTTTTTTTATCCATTTGGTCTAATAAGAGATACATTCTTGCAGGTACCTAAGCCCTTTGCCCGGGCACGACGTTCCCCTTCATACCATGAAGAAGAGCTTAAGTCCTGAAAGTTAGCCTGTTTCCTATGTTTCCCCAGTTGTTTCTCCAACTGTAAAAGATGCTACTTCTTCCAGCCTCACTGGATTCAGCAGTGATGCCTCTTCCCCCAAATTGCTTTAGTGCATGTCTTACTCCTCATGTGGAACCGTGCTGCTGCTTTGTATGATACATTTTATGTATGTGCCAAATCAGGCTTTGGCTGAAGTAATATGTGGGTTGGGACCACCGTTCTGGGTCTTGCCTGGGGGTTTGAAGAACCAGGTGGCAGAAGATAGCAAGTGTCTCCTCCTCATCCTTGCTCTGAGATACCAGGGCTCAAGTCTTGTCTCTGGTTCTGAGGAGGAAGAAAATGTTGCTTACCAGTGAGGTTGTTGGAAGCTCATGCTCTCTTCTACCTCTCTTTTCTCCTGTCTTGGGGTCTTTTCCTCCTTTCCACTTCCATAAGAAGCAGCAAACACTGGTCCTGGGGTTTCTACTCTTGTTGACTTTTGTGGTTAGCATTTTCAGTAGCATTTGTCACCCTGACACAATCTTAATTGTTCTGCAGCTCAACAGACAAAAAGTGGGATCTTTAAAGTACCTGGGGCAGCCAGGATCCCACCCTGAAGTAAAAGTTGATAGGAATGAAATACCTCACTTCAGCCTTTGGAAAGTCCGTCCCAACACAAGTATATGTACAGACTCACCTGTTAACTTCAGCATCAAAGCTTAGCCTCTCTAATTCGTTTGCCTGGGTGAATTCTTCTAACCCCAGTTGCATTTCAGTGCCCGTGAATGCAAGCATCTTGGCTGTTGGAGTTGGCATGTAAAGTAAAAAGAGGCTGAGGCTCTTCTTTGAGTCCCACAGGCATCGCAGTCTCTTTTACCCAGCTTCCTTCACTTGACCAGATGGGGTCTGGCACACAGCTTGCAAGCATCAGAGATGCTTAAAAGCAAAGTTAGTTTTGAAGGAAGACCCTGGGCAGGTAAGAAGGCAGAGCGTGTAGTGAGAAGCTCTCCAGCTGACTTGAGGGGAGGAAGGGTATTGTGCAAGGCCCAGTTATTGGACCCACTTGGGCTTTTTTGTTTGCATTTATCTTTCTGCAACCTCTTCTCCTAAAGCTTGGACACTCAGGCCAACCTGGAGATGCCAAGCTGAAAATGTGTTAGAATAGCAGTATTATCTGTACACTCATACATACATACATACTTATGCTCTCTCTCACACACGTCTCTTTTGCACGTTTCTGACCTCTGCTTTTAGTCATCCGTTGCCAACCAGTGCAGAGTGTGGCTGCAGTAGGATTTTCTCTGGGTCAAATGTTGCATTTCTGTGATATTTCAATGCCTTCTTTTATTTGCCATCTCCAAAAGCAGGCCTCTGTGAACACTGTAGCAAGATAGAACCTTGTGTGGTATTTATACTTGTATTTATTTACTGTCACATGGTAGAAGGGGAAAATGCTTTGTGGTCTTTTCCCATGCAACCCCTCCGGCTGCTGACCATTGCAAAGCTGTGAACCATTCTGGTGGAGATTGTGGCATGTAGTTGTTTAGTCACCGTGTTCCCTGTGATGCTAAAACCACAGTCAAAAGGTCTTTGTTTTGGCCTGTGAAAATTGCTAGTATTGCAGGGAGAGCCTTACTTGGTCGAATGCAACTGGATGCTGCTTTCCAAGGCACCAGGGTGTTGCCACACAATTATTCTGTTACATCGAATATATTCCCTACGTCCTGGCTACCATCTGTGGTTAATTTCCCTGGCAATTCCCTGCCAGCAGTCCATGCTGGGTTTGAAAAATCTGAGCTAACAAGTGTCATCTGAGCTTTTAGATCAATGCTGTTTATTATTATTTTTATAATGGAGAAACAACTGAAGCCATTTTTTTTTAATAGAATTTCCTCATGGGGGCACAAATGCTCATGGCGTCTTGTCCCTCTGATTCATGAGGCATTTTTCAGCTGTGAACATTCAATAGGAATTACAAAAATAAGAGCATGATGATTTACTTTAAAAACTGAAAGACACATGCGAGCTCTGGCAATGTTTCTATGGTCCCTTAGAAAACTGGTTGTTACAATAACCAGTGATGGATGCTTGAGTACATAGACCTTGCCATGAAATCATTCAGTGTCAAGGAGGTGGTGGTGTATGTGTGTATGTACAATATGCACAGATACATGCCAGAAAGAATTCCACTGCTCTTCTGTGATATGGATATAGGCTCTTCTCTTAACAGTTAGCTTAGGTTGGAATAGTTATTAGGTTGCCTTAACTTTCTACACTGCCTTTTTCTTACTTAGTATTAAGATCTGTGCAATGATACATAGGTTATGATACCCAAGGTGGATGTGATGTGAGCAGAGTACGAGAGCACCGGCCAGTGCACAACCTCCAAAAGGCTGAGATGGGTTTCTAATGAGTGTTTGCAGATGTTTTAACTCCTCCGATATCTCTGGGTAATGTCCTGATGTTAGTTGTATTAGTCCTGATAGGAACAGAGAGTCACATTTCCCTTGAAGGCCTTCCCTCACAGACACAATAAAACCACTGATTTAATCTATGTAATATTATTCTATGTAATATTCAGGATGGAAGCAGAGCTGCACGGAACGGAAGCACACATTTTACAGTTATATTGCATGAGCAAGGGGTACTTTTCCCCTGATTCAGGAATTCTACACCATGGACTCCTAAAGGACCAGTGACCTTAGCATGAACATGGTCCTGTTATTAATTAATTTAAAATACAGACTTGCAGGTGACAATCAGAGCATATTTTGATAGGAGCATCAATCCTTCGGTTGCCGGACCATACTCTTCTACAACACAGTACAATGTTCTGGCTGAAAACAGCCAGCATGTCTTTTTGTAAACAGTCATTTATTTACTGTTAGAAAAGATAAGGTGACAAAGGGGAAAAAAGGTGTATTTAGAATACAGTTATTTAGTAGCAGGAGTTTAGATGGGAGAATTAATTTGAAAACTTATTTATTGTCTTAATGGTTGAAGAAACTCAAGCAGATCTTTGGTGTAGCAAGTTAGTGTGTAGTTCTTGAGGGACAGAAGGGCTAAGCTGATTTATGGTGTCTGAGAATCTAACAATCTAACCCTCTGTATTTAAAGTAAGCTGAAATCTCACCTTAAGAAAATGTGTACTTGTCCTGTATTTTCTTCTAAATCCCCAGTAAAAATAGCGGGTTAAAATGCCCTAGGCTGTGTTATTCCCTGAAATGGAGGGCTAGACTGGACAAACTGATTCCCCGTTTGAGGGCTTTGGGGTTTCTTGGTGCAACGGTTGTTGTGTGTGAAATGCATGACTAGTTGAGCGAGGACACCTAGGATTGCCCTGGACACCTGAGGCTCTCATCAGTGAGATATGAAGCCATGCTTCACCTTCATTTGTCCTCCAGAATCTTTTCGTCTTTGTTGCGTATTGGTCCAATCTCAATAGTTTGCATGCCATGCAACTTAGCCCTTAGGTTGATGGCTGGAGACCATCTCCTGATGTGGGATGTGCATAGGAGTCTCTTCAGGCTGATCTGGGTGCAGAACACAGGGTCCACTTGTTAGGGAAGTGTGAGCCACAGGCCATTGTACAGGCTTTATGCTGGAAACAGGGTTTCTGCACAATCTCTAATCACACATCAATGTATATGATGGGTCTCAGAAAATGCAATATCAAATATGCAAATTCAGAATGGATGCCAGCTGCAAACTGTTCAGTGCAATAAAGTACATACAAACCTGGTGTTGGGTGAATGTGGCTTTTATCTCCCTTCTCCAAAGCCCCCCACCTCAAACATATGGCATGTAAAATCACTTTTACTATTTAAATCATAAATTTAACAGTCAGTCCAGACAGTCATTCATACTGGCAAGACTTACAATATCGTGGAACAAGCCAATCTGGATTTTGACAGAACTTTTGTCTTTTCTTCTAAATCAATGGCCTGGGTGTGAACATCCTTGAGCTAATGGGAATCCTGTCTGTATCCAGATCCTAAATTTGTGCCTCAGACCATTTCCTTTGCTGATGGAAATAGCCCATTTTTTTCTGTTTGGAATGTTTGCTTTGGAGACCATGAATATCCTTTCCTTATGCTTAGGCAATCTGGGAAGATAGGCAGGTTTTGCCTGGCTAGTTTCCACACCTGCATGCAGTGAGAAAACACTCATATAGGTTCATGAACACTGAAATTGCTTTAGAATTATTTCTGTTCATGGTCCTAATGCCTTGAAGTGCAGGTTTCTATATTTGTCCTCCATAAGAAAGAGGAAACTTAACCTGAGATGTATTTTAATATGCACAAATACACATATAAGAGATTTTTGAGGTTTTTTTGAAGTGACAATGACAAAATTCCACCCAATAATTTATGACTCTAACAACTGCATAGAAGACAGCACTTTGATGTACTCCTGACATAGAACAGGAAACCACAACTGCACTCTCTCAGAAAACTTAACCTTTGTTTCTGAGAGGTTAGATGGCAATTTACTTCAGATATATAGCAAGTACTGCTTATTTCAGTGCAGGCATGTAATTGATAGCATCCTTCCATTCTGTTGTTGCGAAGAGTATTTATATAGCAATGCTTTCTCTTTAGTTTCTTTTGTCTATGCCAAAGAGTGTAACTGAACTGCTTTTGCAAGCATAGATTAATGTGAATGTATTCACCTGAGTGCTTAAACTTTTCTACCTCTCATAGCTGCTATAACTGCTATAACTGCTATTGCACACAATAGTCAAAAGAACTGAATCCATGTAAGAGTCTAAATCCTATTTTCATAGAAAGCTAAAAGGTTTAGGATTTAACTCGTACTAGCTTCCTGTCAGATTCTTATTCCTAAAAAATGGGCATAGGCACCCAAGAAGGGCTCTGTGTGTGAATAGCCCTTTTGATTGGTCAAATACTGCTTTTCTTCTTCTTTTTTTTTTTTTCCCACCAAAAAAAAAAGCCAGCAACTGTGATTTGTTAGACATGGAAGGTTATATGGTAGCTGAAAATCTGCATTTCACAAGGGTGGCAGAAAGCAATGACCTACTTGTTAAAATGCCTGTAACAGTCCTTCCCCAGCCCTCCCCACTGGCAGGTAACTGCAAGGCACAGGTTTAATCTCCCCCTCTGCCTTGGGAGACACAAGCCTCCATCTCCATGGCAAATGCTTCCACCATGGTGTTATCCTGGATCCCCCTCAAATCCTCCTGCTGGAGCTTTTCAACATAGTTTGAAATTCCTAAATAACAATGTTTTAGCCTGGTGGTTCTAATGTTTATCAAGGAGACAAAGTACTTGGCTGCTCACTGAAATAGCTTGAATTATTTGTATATGGTGGAAACCCAATTTGAGTTTTTGTTCCCCCTTTTGGCTTGACTATGTTGCAAAGTGAGGGTTGAGATAACCTGCCAGGAGATGGGAATGAAGAGTCATCATTGCTGTCGATCTCTTGGGTGATTTCTCATACAAGTGAGTAAACAGTTGTATGACAAAACTACTGTTTATCTACTCCTTATTTTCTTCTCGCTTCCCCCCAGATTTGGGCAAGTTTGACTCCAGTTTGTATATAGATTCTGAAGAGTATTTATGAATGTGAGGAAAAATTGCAGCTCCTATGGCAAACTTTACCTTCTGTCAAAAAATAAGAAAAAGTGTGGCAGATTTTCCCTTTTCTTACTTGGGCTCCCTGGGATATGGCGTCAAACCCTTCCCTTTACATAAACCAGGCCTGATTCGGGTGACATGTTGCTCTAGGAGGTTCCCAAGGCTGGTGCCAGCAGTCCCTCAAGGAACCTGGTGAAGTCAGATGAGTGCTATGTTAAACCATAGATTTTAAGGTGGGGAAATGTTCGAGAAATCATCTGTCATGGTACCCCATGTAACACAATCCAGAGCTTTTCCCTCGCTCACTCCTGCCGCATAGGGCATTATTGTTCCCTGTTAACACTGTGAAGTCCAACAGTTTGTGGCTGAAATAGAGCACATCTTTCTGCAACACACTGGATCTTCATTTAATCCGTTAACTCTTTCCACTTTCTAGGCTGCTGCAACAGTTTTAACGGTCATTGTTAAAACAGTGTTCAACATTTGACTTCAAAAGGTGTTAACAGTCTCCTTATTAAAACACAGTCTTCCAGAGTTGCAAGCAGCCCTTTTGCTAAATAATGCTGAGAAGCTCCGTGCTGAACAGCATGCTTCCAGGGGGAGGACCACTACATTGGGGTCCACAGCCAGGGCAGACTGAGGGCATCAGAGCAATTCTGGTCAAATACTCTCTGAATAAAACTATTGCTATTTTCAGCCCAAACTACACAACTGAGTAATCAGTATATTGTGATCTGAAGTACACTCCTAAGAGGTTTTGAAGGTTTATAAACAAAACAAAACAACAAAAAAACCCAACAGTTCCACTGACGTCTCCTTCCCCTGGATCCTTTCATCTCCAAAAACATTTCTGCAAACTTCACAGAGGGTTTTATTGCCATCAAGCTGATCAGACCTTATTTCTCACATCTCTTCCTACTGGAGACAAGGACTCCTGAGGGGGACAGGAGAGTGGCATAAATCAAAGTAGAAATAGTTAGTGGGGAGAACTGTTAGTGCAGTTGCTAGGAGGGATTTCGGCTTTCAGGTTGCAATGTGAGGGATCCAGCATGGCAGTGCCTGCACTGGCAGCGCTGACACCAATTTCAGCCTTTGCTTGGCCCTCTCAGCCCCAGCCTGCTCATGCGGCTTCACAAACTGCAGTGCATATCCTTGAAGTATGCATTTGCTTAAACTCAGCTTCTGGAGAGAGCCATCTGTGTCAGCTGTGCAGATATCTAATGTGAAGTTGCTGGCATTGCCACCAGGTTTGCAGGGGCTGCTTTGGAAACCTCTTCTTTCCACGTTGGCAGATCCAGATACCCTATAGCTGGCCCTTTCCCCTGTGCAGCTTGTGGCTTGTGCAGGGAAGGAAATACTGTTCCCAAATCTCTGTAGACTTGCCATTTTTGAAAGGAGCTCATTAACACCCACAGTTTTAAAAGGTTTGGGGTTTTTGTGTGGTACCACCTGCAAAGATCTGGAGCAGATCTTTCTTGCTTGTAGGTCAATGCAGAGCCTGAAAGCATTTCAGCCTCTCTGAAATGTATGTCCTGTGACTTACACATTTGTGAGCTACTGTCTCTTCTTACAGCCACGTGGGAAAAGCTTTATGAGTCTAGATTAACTATTGTGTTATGCTGCTAAAGAGGTCCCTGTGTAATGGGTATTTGGGGACAAAACTGAACACTTTTTCATAATTTGTTTAACCATTGAAAGCAGTAGAGGGACAAATCCTTCACTGCTGTATATAGCTTAGCTTTGTGAGCCACACTGGAGCCATGCCAGTCCACACAGCTGAGGGTAGAGACTGGTCTATTTTGAATATTATCTCTCTTGATTTGTATCGTCTTTTGCAGTGTAATGACTGCTGATTTGGAGCTTTAATTGCATGCATTTGACAGAAACAGAATTGGAGTGAGGTTTATTATTGTTTTGATACAGTCTCAAAAGGGAAGCTTTCTACTAGCATTTTAATATAGCCCTTTGTAAACACCTAGCAAATAACAATTCTGAGTCCAATCCTTCTGCTAATGGAGTCACTGACAAAGTTTCCTTTGGCTTTAGTAGGACCTGGACTGGGTTCAGTATAAGTGATACACTCTAGTGTTACTGATAATGAGTTAACGTGTTTTATATATTGATGCTTTTTGCTGGACAGTGCATTGGCTTTTTATGATCTGGTGATATATACTAATAAATTATTTGAAAAGTCAATATTTCTGTGCCTGTTCTTTGAAGGTGAACTTAAATTGTTACAATGTAAGATAAAACATTGTTCTCAAGTCAGTGGTAACGTCTTAGTTCGTGTACTCATTCCCCAGCATCTGCATGCCACAGCTTGTAGAGTCAAGGGTATAGTCAACCATCCTAAGCTGCCTGATTTCTTTTGGTACCATCTTCCAGCAGTGAACCCTAATACCACAGGAGGCAAGGAGAAGATGCTCCCATGTCAGCATGCAGCTGAAGGCAGCTTGTTACCAAATGTAAAGGGGGACCACAGGCTGCATGGCCAGGTTCATTTTCTAAATGCCAGCTGGTCAATTTTCTTCATGTAGCATCACCAGTTCTCTTCAGAGGTGGGCCGAAAGGTTCCCAACAGCTATTCCAGAGCAAGGAATTAATAAGAAACAAGTCCACGCTATTATCTTAGAGGTTCCTGAGTTATTCCTTGAGGGCAGCTGGTAATACCCTTTTCCTAGTCACATGCTGCCAGCCCTTCTGCTTGCTTTGAAGTGCCAAAAGGCACTTAAAACTGCTGCTATGGGTTTCTCCTGCTCCATTAACTTGTTTCCAGACTAGCAGGGTTGGAGAGATGAAGAGAGGGAGTGGGACTAGAAGGAGTCTTTGGGGCTGCCTTTTACCAATGCTAATGCTGAGTGCATTAAGAGGTTAATAAAAAAATTCAGTGTCATCTCACTGTGTCCTTTTCTATCTCCTCTAATTGTATGGTATGGATATGCCTGCTAGTGAAATCAGGTGCTGTTGATGTGGTGAGCCTGCCTGAAGAGGGTGCCGGCAGCTGCCCTCCATTCCTACTGCAGGAACATACTGAACACTGCCAAAACAACACTTATCCTGTACTGTTATGGTCTGCTGATTTCTGTTGTGCATTAATTTAATATCTATTGCATAAGGGATATTAAGGCAGCACTTCTACCCTTAGGCCCTGTGTCTAGCCCATTTTCATGCACAGACCTCATCCTACTGTCTTCTGGCTCTTTGAGTCTTGCCATCCCAGACGCTGCTCCTGGGAAGCCCACCTACTTGCCTTCTACTTCAAAAATTGCTGCAAGAGTCCTGTCCTCCATCACTCCTTTTTCAGCCTTTTAAAGTAAAAGCATGACCATTTCCAAGCTGGATTAAATAATTGCTGAGAGCTGGTTGGCTTCAGGACTCTTGACTTCTAAAGCGATTCACCACACTGGCACCAGTGTGAATTCAGGTGAGCATCTTGACCGTTTGTAATAAATTATGTACTCCTATTTTTTTACCTCTTTATGGGCAATTCTCTGGAGTTGTTCGGAAGGGAATTATTGCCCAGCATGACCTGCAAGGGAAATATTACCCAAGACGGCCGATTTTGCATGCTTTAGAGCCCCTATCAGCTCTTCCAAACTCACGGACTCACAAAAATGTCACACCTAGAAAAACAGCATCAAACAAGAATATGGAGAAATCCAGCTCACAGTGGTGAGGATACATCTATGATGGGTAAAGAACAGAAAGAAGGGGCAGAGTGGGAAAAGGCAGGGGTGTGTGTGTGTATGTGTGTGTGTGTAAGCAGGATGGATGAATGGGAAAAGACCTTCAGTGTGAGAAGGAAATAAACCAAGTCCACAGTGAAGCTGTGCAGTAGTAATTAAATGCAGGCCCAGGAGTTGGGATTTTTGCTCCTATTCCCAGCCTTGTTATTGACCTGCTTCATTCACTTGCACAGATGCATTGGCTTTCTCAGCTTCAGTTTCTTCACCTGCAAAATGCCACCGCTCTCCCAGGGATGGGATTTAGCTGTTATTTATTTCATAAGTTCTGGCTTTGTATCAAATTTATTCTGACTTTCTGCAGCCTGCCACGTACCCGACCGACTGCAATAAACAATCCTGACCTGGGATGCCTTGCAAGGCCATGGCAAGTTCTCAACAGACAACTCAAATGCTGCTTTTGCCCATGTCCAAAACTGTCCCAACCAGACCCTAGGCAGAAGCCAAGAATAGCTGTTCCTCTGCTTATTTTCCCTGACAGCCCAGATGCGATAGTTGTTCTCACTTGCACTGATAAAGTTGGGCCCCAGCAAGGAGAACGTGGCCATTCTCCATTTAAAGCAGACTGCAGGGAGGTGAGCACACATATGGATTTGACACTGCCTCCCCATCTTCCCTCGCAGTCCTAGAGGAGTTCCTGTTTTACCTTAACCATTTGGCTTGTTTTAAATTTACAGAAACCAGGTTGCTAACACACTGGAAGGGTTCACTCTCCTGCTCTTGCTCTTGAGATTGCTCAGTGCTTGTCAGCGCAGGCTTTGCTTTCTTGTTGTAATGTGCCATGACTTGCTGAGAGGGAACCATCCCTTCAGAAAGGCTCCTGTTTTGAAGGGGCTCATTGCTACATGCTGATGTGGGGACGTGTCAGCCCAGAGCCAAAAAAGGAATGCCATTGATCTGCCAAAGAGTTTCAACATAAGCATTGAAAAGATCATAAACATTAAAAAAAGAAAACAGAAGTTGTAATGACCCCCTTGCCCCATGCATGTACCAATCCAAAGCTTTTCATCAGAGATTCACCAGCACACAAGTTTAAAACCTTTCTTCTTTATTACCTGAGCAGCAGGGCTGAGATGGGGGAGAGGGAAGGGAAGCGGTAGTGAAACTTACCCTCTGAGCTGGGGTACCCGAGCGGTTTGCACAAAGAACCCCTGAGCTAAACACTCCTCCTGCAGCAACCTCTGCTTCCCAGACTGGCAACGTGTTGAATGCAATTGCTGTGGCCAGTGACATCTTAGGAGGAGCATGAGAATAGCCACTGAAGTCACTTCTTTCTGTCTTGGATTGTAATTTTTTTGACTCGTTCTCAACCAAGTTGCTGCCCACTCTCCTCTTGAGAGAAGGCTGCCTAATGTGTTTCTGTTTATCCTCTGCCTGGTTAAAGTCCTTGGGCTGCTTGAAAGAAGGTTGTTGGGGCAGAGAGGTATGGCCCTCCTTTAAAAAAAATCAATTAAAAATAAAGCACCATTCTTTCTTTTTGATGGGTTGCAATGGCAGGGGAATTTGAGCCAAGGTCTTGCAGGCATCTCTTCCATCTTCTCTGCAGTGTTTTCTCTCTCTTTTTTTTTTTCTTTTTTCTTTTTCCTTTTCTTCAGCTCTTATAAGTTCTGATGTCAATCTTATCATATCAAATAAACCCAAACACACATCACGTGCTACTTGACAAGAATCTAAGGCCTAAAAAGCTGGTTGTGCTGGCTTTGTCTGGGAAGAAAACATAGTTGAAGCTCATAAGATTGCACTCACTTGTTCTCCTCTCAGACACCCAGAGCACCATTCCACATTTATTGATCTCCATTAAAAGGATTCCCCTCAGAGAGGTGCACACTATGGTGGGACAATGGAGGGATAAAGGGGCTTTGCCTCCCAAGCCTTCATAAACAGTCCATATTACCATTATATAGGGCCTTAAACATCCCGGCATAAAAGCATAACCTCTGACTGAATACAAGCACTATCATCAATCTTGTAAACTCAGCTCAGGGGCCTTATGGACTGAATCAAACCCAGAGGATTAAACTACTGATTTGATAATTAGCCTGGGACTCAATGCCACTATTTATTATGTTAGGCAAATAAACTATTTACTGTTTAAATGAGTTTTCATGTTCTTTTTCACACCTGGGAGTCAAGTGAAACATTAAGAAACAGCTTTTGCCCATGGAGGAAAAAAATGCGTGAAGGGAAACAAGAAAGCCATTTGCCGGGATTTTACTAATAATCATTTCAGGTATATAAATGTAGCAGCTTGCCAAGCCTTTGGCCACCAGAGCAGTGCTTGTGCAATAGCTCAGTTTTATTTTAACTTTTGCAGAATAGCTCTTAGGAGACTTGAGAAGAAAGATGGTTTGATATTTAAAGCTTTGACTTGAGACTCAGGAGACTTTTATTCAGAGCTTGATGCTGCCTACACAGATCAATGTATTTCTCTCTCTACTTCTGCTCCTCATATCAGCAGTTTATAAGCTCTTTGGGGGACAAAATTCAGATGTTTGTTTGCTATTGAGGATGATGGAGCATGAGTTTAGTGGGATCTTGTGTTCGTTTTGAGTGGGATACAGTTAATCTTCTTAGTAGCTAGTATGGGGCTATGTTTTGGATTTGTGTTGAAAACAGTGTTGATAACACAGGGATGTTTTCATTCCTGCTGAGCAGGGCTTACACAGAGCCAAGGCCTTTCCTGCTCCTCACCCCACCCCACCAGTGAGTGGCTGGGGGTGCTCAAGGAGTTGGGAGGGGACACGGCTGGGACAGCTGACCCCAACTCACCCAAGGCATACTCCATACCACATGATATCATGCTCAGCAGATAAAGCTTGGGGAAGAAGGAAGAAGCAGGGAGACGTTCGGAGTTGTGGTGTTTGTCTTCCCAAGTAACCGTTACGCGTGATGGAGCCCTGCTTTCCTGGGGATGGCTGAACACCTGCCTGCGGTGGGAAGTAGCAAGTGTATTCCTTGTTCTGCTTTGCTTTGCTTATGTGTGCAGCTTTTGCTTTACCTGTTAAACTGTCTTTATCTCAACCCACAAGTTTTCTCACTTTTACTGTTTTGATTCTCTCCCCCTTCCCACCGCAGGGGACCGAGTGAGCGGCTGTGTGGGGCTTAGTTCCTGGCTGGGGTTAAACCATGACAGACCTCATGGTGCTAGTATGACCACTCACTAATGTGGAAAAAAAAAAAAAGAAGAAAAAAGAAAGGACAACAAGTGGCTGCTGGACAGTGCACAACTGGGGTGGTTTTCTTGTTCTTCGAGGTGGATGCTCACATGTTCCCTGCAATGTGGCTGGAGTAGACTAGGAGCTTTGCGCTGCCGTGTGCTGGTTAGCAGTACTTTGAGACATCTGTCAGGCCGGAGGACATTGCTACTGCCTCAGAAACCAAGTCCAGCATTTCTGAGCAACATGTCTTATCTGAAGAAAGAAGATAACAAGTCGGGATTGAAATTCCTCCAGGACTTTGACATCTTGCTTCATGCTGGCGTAGTAGAGACTCACAGCAAGGATCAGCACTGCACAAAATGAGAGCCACAGGAGCACAGGCAATCCAGATGATGACCTGTCATCTACTGAACAGTGATGAGGAGAAAAAAAGACAGCAGCATTATTTTAGTGTCATCTTAAACACTTCCCAAATTTGACCCCCTGCTGATGCCTTTGTCCCACTTTTCTGGGAACACAGGGGTCTGGTTGTGAGTACTTCCATAGGCATCAGTTAAGTGATAGTGAGTCACACCTCCTGATGGAGGGTGGTGAGTATAAAAGATCTCATCTAATGGAGCATTTAAAGAGTTTAATTATATACAATAAGAACAGGATTACCATAGCTAATGCATGATCTCAAGTATTCCTCCAGCAATTATTTTTTATACCTTTACGCTAAATGTTAAGTTAAATACTAGAAGAATATTAAGCTACCTCTTCTAATTATTTAATGCTCACAAATGTTCCATAAAAGAAAGAAGATCTAGATTTCTGTCCTTTTCCCTGGTAACTCAGCTTGTTTGGGGCTCCTGCTAATTGCAGTAAGAACTCAAATGTGGCTCCATCAACCAAGAGGCATATTTAGAAAGCTCTGGCAGGTTCAACCTCTCTCTAAGCGCTAGGTGTGCTAATTACACTGGAACATCCTCTGCACTTGCTTTTAAGCAGGAGGACACTGTAAACATTTTTCTTGCCTTTAAAATATAGTTCAAGTATGTTTAAAGTGCCGTAGGTCAGGCACAGTACACATGTGGAAATCAATGGGCTACATTCAGCTTGCTGACATCCATGCCTCAGCCCTTGCATGTGTGTATCCATCCATGGGCCTCAGGGATCCAGTCTGATTCACATCTGGCTGTTCTGTTTGACTGCATCGCCATTGCACAATCGGTATTATTTTATAAAGCACTTTGAGTATTAAACATGCAGTGTAAAGCCAAATTCATGCCTGAATAAAAACCCATAGTGTGCAGCTATTTTCCTGCCATATGCACATAATCAATAAGGAGATAAAAATGTGGTATGTATTATTATGGGTAAAGGGCCAACATTAGCTGTAACATATTTAAATTAGCTTCTACTATGAGCCCTGGAATACACAGCAGTCAATTAAATTGTCATACAGATGTACAGAGAGGAAGGTAAAAGTCATAAAACCAAGCAAGAAACACATAATAATGTATCAAAAAGTGTATGGGGAAAAGGTAAAATGTTAATAGGCAGTCATTTTATAGCTAACCAGAAACCAAATCAATGTCCCATAATAGATCTGCGTGAATTATTTGCAGCAAATAATTTATTCATTTGAATTTAGCCCTTCTTTCTGTTTGCAAATTATCCATGAGCAGACTTCAATTTTTATAATTTTTTTTATTTAGCATTATTCTATGAACTGTTGATATGAAGTTATTTAACTAGGGAATTACTCGCCACTTTCTGCTTTTGCAGAAATTTGTGATTTGGAAGTTGGTATTTCCCTTGTGTGATCTTCCACAGCACAAGATACGGTTCTTGTCAGGGTGACTACCTGCCTCTCAATGCATGGGGCCTGGCTGATGAGCATACCTGGTAATACTGAAACTTTTCTGTGAAAGCTAACACCAGCCCTTTTCTATGAAGTGCTTATAACCTTTTTAAATCTTGCAAAAGTTACTTTCCATGTGAAAATTCTGGGTGATGTCAAATGCAAACTTGGCTTTTCCTTATGTCCTCTCAATTAGGGAGTATGTTCAGTCCAGGAACAGGAAAAAATAATCTCACCCACAAAATAGTGATGAGTTATGTTCACAACAGCTTCAGCACATCACTACAATTATGTGCTTAAATGTAAGTTTGCTCTTTTCTAGATTACAAATAGAAAATTAATGCTTAAATTTGTTAGTTATATTGTTTATTGGAACAGCACACTCAGCCCTAGCTGTGTGCCCAGTCTAAGAAAAAGGCCACTCATCTGAGAAAAGCACTGGACTGAGACGCAGGAGATTTTGGTTCAGTTCCTGCCTTGGACACACATTTCCACTGGCACCTGAGGGATAATTGGTCTTTCCTTTTCTACCTGGCTCTTTCCTGCCTACTACCTTGTTCCTAGCCCAGTAACTGCCTTAGCTGATGCTGCCATTGGTGTGGGCATACAAGCCCTCTTCCTGGGCAATAGCAGCAGCTAGGACATGTGGGGACACTTGCTTCCTTTTGGCCTTCCAACACAGGGCTCTGTGCATGTGTGTATACATACATGTATATATGTACCCCTCTCCCCTTACTGCATTGCATACAGCAGGGGCTGGATGTTGGCCAGAGCCTCTAGAAATGATCACCATCATAAGAACATCCAAATCCACACATTTGCTTGAGGGTCTGTAAGGCTGGCTGGCCTCGAACATCCTTGCAAACAAAAAAGAAAAAACAGATTATTTTTATTATTCCTACCCTGCTGTGAGCATATAAATGAATTGCCTCTTCCCCACATATGAAAGTCAGCAGGGAGAACTATTGTTTCGCTTGGGGTGCTTTCCCTGCATATCTTAGTGAAAAACCTGTACCTATTCTATTGCCATAAAATATATTAATTATATTTAAATTAAAAATAGCTTCAGGGATTTCATTTCTGTTTCCACTATTTGTCTTACTAGATGTCTTGTTTAAAATACTGCACCAGACCTCATCAACACCTTGTGCTTCGTATACTGAGAAGAAAAAGCAACAACCACTGACAGTACGAAATGCTTCGTATACGGAGGATATATTTGCACAGTGCATCCCAGCAGCCACAAAGCAAACTCAGGTTAGTGCCATGGATGTCTCACAGTTATAATATGAAACTTTGACTTACCCACTATGTAGTCACAGCAGGAAATGGCTAGAAAACAGAATGAAAATGTTCTTACATGCCTGGAAAGTCCTCTTTGCAGCAGATGAATAAGAAAGCAAGCACCAAGTGGTGTCTCTGAAATAGCCTGTCACCTTATAGATGCTGGGCTACCTCTTACACCACTTTTGTCTGTACACGTTTATGCCAGATGAGGATCTACCCACTCCATGCAAACATGCAGATGTAGGTGCACTTCAGAAAAGTGAGAAAAAAATTATTGTTTGGGGGATTTCAGAGACAGAGATTGCTGCTGTTGCAGGGAGGTCAGGAGTCAGCTCTCGCAAAAAAGACCTCCCTATTCCACCCCATTTCTAGAAGGGAAAAGAGATAGACCAGCAGTCTGAGAGAGAAAGTTAAGAAAGCAAGGGCCACTGTCAGATCCAACAATACCCTGGAACTGCCTCTGCTTGGCAGACGGGACCCAGACACTATCCAGGATGAAAAATCCAGAGAATGGAAAAATTTAAGTGGTGCCAGCAACCTTCACCTTACCAGCCTCTACATTAATAACATTGCATGGGCAAACAGC
Organism: Morus bassanus; assembly: GCA_031468815.1. Classification (NCBI taxonomy): domain Eukaryota; kingdom Metazoa; phylum Chordata; class Aves; order Suliformes; family Sulidae; genus Morus; species Morus bassanus. The sequence goes on from CM062572.1 coordinate 10,977,427, forward strand.
AAATCATCTAAATCACAGGCTGTTTGCAACACAGAATACTAATTATGGGTTGGGACATTTCTCATGTCTTCATGGAAAAGAGTCAGAGTCTTGTCTGTTCTTGCAGCTCCCTGGAGCTCAAGCATGGCTGTGCTGAATTCAGAGCTGGTGAGAGACGAACGAGGTCCTCTGAGCTGGATTGACTGCAGGATTACCAGTGCTGATGTGGGGGCATGGACTCTGGCAGGGAGCTGAAGGAGGTATTACATCTTATCAAAATCCTGCTCTTGAGCAGTCAGATGAGCTTTGGAGAATACAGGGCTGACCAACTGAGTCTTCCAAGGAGTTCAGTTTTGATGGGAAAGCCTGGGCCGTGTCAACAACCTTATCAAGAAACAGCTTTTCAGTCCTGCATTAGGAGGCACCAGAAACAATGTATTGCAAAACCACTGCAAGGTCTGTGTACAGACACAGCAGTGGATGCCAAGCCTTGTTTTCAGAAGTTGAGTAGCAGTCCAAACAGGTGGCTGACATAGAAATTTTACCATCCTGTCACCTGTGTTTTTACTGGTTGACATATCAAAACCATACAATTTTAGTTCCCTACCAATAAATATAATTTTTCTTAGCTGGGTCAGTTCGTGAAAGTCAGAATGAAGCAACAGTTCTTATTTGGTTGTGAATTGTATACAGCATGTGCAAAAGTGCAAACTGGATCCTTGTGCTGGACCTCTGCTTAAGGTCACTCCCAGCTGACCTACCTGCAAACTGTTATTTTGGTGCATGAATGAAAGATCAGAGGCTATGTAAGCTGGGTGCCCTCATTGGCAGAAATGGTTACATCCTGGCTGCTTTTAACCTCAGTGGGCCAGCCAGGGTCAGACCTTTACTATTGTATCCCATGGCATGCATGATGCTCAGAAACATGAAAGGGCTGGCTCCCTCCCTGCCATTACATCCTAGTTACCCAGAATGACGTAAGTGTGTTTAAATTTGGTCTGAGATCCTTTTCTATAAGTGGAAGCATTGTTCTGGGGTAGACCTGGGCCTCAGCCAAACCCATGGTCTACAATGATCCCTCTGGGGGCTGACTCCAGAGCTTACTGCGAGAACAGCCCTGAGGCTGCTCTAGCGTGATGCAGGAGGCTGTCTCCTCCCAGGGCAGGCAGGCAAATGGACCATATTCAATTCTGCAGAGCACAGAGCAAAAATTGTCTGTCCTCTGTTCCGTGCTGAGCTCAAAATCACAAATAACATTATCAGAGGGGGAAGCTGATGTGGATAGAGTGAATGTTAAAAAACTAGAAAGGTCATGCCAAAAGGCTTAATAGCTTGAACGTACCATGTTCAATGACTTCTTCTGGCTCACGAAATCGAACCCTTCTCTCTGCTTTCCGTTTTTCCCCCACAGCTTGGTCCACAGGTGGCCTTTTCCTCAGTATTGAAGGAGGATAGCTACTCTCATCTGTCTGAAGAGTTGAACAAAACACAGAACACATGGCTATTCAAACTGGAGTGATGCATCTGGGTGAAGCTTTGAGCTTTTGTGGCTATATTACCATGTCCCTCAAAGGACATGATATGAAACATCTCTTTTGACATTCGTAGTTAGACCACTGTAATATTTATAGCAAGACAATATGGATATTCCTCCATTGTCATAGATCTTCAGTACTCTAAAGCTGTCTTCTCAGGAAAAAAGGTTGGTTAAAGTAACAGACAGCAAAGTGTTCAGAAAGGATTTCTCTAAATTGGAGCGAATGATTACTGAATGTGGCTGCTCAACAGCCCTGGGGTAGACAGATATAAATGTGATATGAAATATATGAACCATATCATTGAGAGCACCTTTGAAATGTTCTTCTGAGCTAAACAGCTCCATTCTGAATGCAGTGTTGCCATTTCAACAACTGAGACTGTGGAGCAACCTTGGGTTTGGACACTATCTTGATGGGTATGGGAAGGTAATTTTTTTGCACTTCGATTATTATGTTGTTGCGCTGTTTTTTGCCTGGAAGCCACACTCAGTCTTTGATAACAGAATCAGATTTCTGTGGATTCTGCCAAATGACAAGAAACAGAGCTGCAATAATAGTAATAAGTCCCTCTTCTGCGTAGGAATGCTCCCAGAGTCAGCTCCCCAGAGCGAATAGAAAGCATCTCTGTTCAGAGACACCCACTGTCCTCTGAAAGTGGAGAGCAGATGGCAAATTTTCTACTTTTCAAAGACCTAAGTGGGTGGCAGAGATTCTCCATATTTTATTTTTACTTTAAGATTGAAATAATCTTCTGCACCCCTTTCTCCCCTTTCCCTCTGTTCCTCTGCCAGGTAAACGGTATTATTTCTTAGATGATTTGTTTGCTCCTTCTGGTCACTGTCCCTGCTCCTTTTTTTTTCTCTCACGTGTCATTTTCCCACTCAGTGATTGCATGCTCCTTCCTCCATGTTTTTCTTCCTGCTTTAATCTTTCTACTCCTCAATGCCTTCTACTTTTGCCCATTTTTAGACCCAAATACCCTTGCTCTCCACCTTTTCTCTTTGGATGCTTTCTCCACACTCACCACTTCACACACCCACTCCTTGGGCTGCAGAGGGAGGATTAAGTCCCATTAACTACAGTCTGGGGGTGTCAGACCCCAGACTACAGAGGATAAGTAGGTTTCCCTACACATGACACTCTGGATAATCTCAGAAAGGCACAAACATAGCCAGCAGGAACTGCCATGGAGTGAGGAACACCTTCAGCTTTGATACCTTCTCCTGAGGGATTTATAAACCAGATTTTGGCTTAACTTATCACTGATAAGGATGTATTCTCTGAGCTAGGGGTCATACAAGCAGCCATACCACCGCTGTTTCATGACTGGGGACAGTGTGTATTGGAGCTCTGGTTTTTACTCAACAGCTCAGAAGCTGGAATACCCATGCAGGGCATGGGAAACCTGGATTCAACTTCTTTCTAACTCCAAAGAAATATGAACCCATATCTTTTATATACATGCCCTCATCATCAGAGCTATGGTGCACAGGGTGGAGCAGGGAATCTAAGTCTCTGCCACTGAAGCCATCTTGTTTGGCCTCAAATATTTAAATACTCATTGAACTAAAGAAAGAAAGAATGAAAGAATGACTTTACAGCCTGGTGACTGGGTGCTCTGTTGGGGGTGGGAGAAGTCTGCTCCTAGCTTTGCTCCAATGAATACTTAATATGAAATACTTAAATATTCATTGGAGCAGTCACTGGGAACAGGGCCTCTCATCTACCAGGTGAGTACCCTAATCACTCTGCTATAGCCACACACACACACACACTTCATGGCATAATGAATATTTAATTACCCTGTGTAAAACGAAACAGGTTTAGGGAGACACAGCAGAAGATGCCCAGGTCAGACTAGCAGTGGTTATAGCTGTAGCTGGGAGACCTCCTCCTGTGGCACAGCCAAGGAAACCGAACCTTATAACTGAAGAGATTTATAACTCCAGGTGCATCTCTTGTCCATATGAGCTTTTCCAAACAGCTAACAGTTACATCACGTCAGAAGAGAAAAACATTAAACAACTAGCTGGTTAGGTAGCACCTAGACAAGGAAGACCTTAAAAATGAAGTGGCATTTACAATATTTACTAGACTTTAACAACTTATGGAAATTAAATTTACACAGTGTCAGAAAAAAATGATGCATTTTCCCCTCAGACAAAAACTCAGTGTTAACATACTGTGGCAAGAGCTGGAAACCTACCAAAGTACTAGTCAGGAAATTGTATGCCCTTAAAAACAACCCATTTGTGAAAAGCTCCGGGCATTGGACACAAGGACTCTATCGCCCATCAAGAGATTACTTACCGGCAGCTCCTCTGCACTAGGATCAGAAGTTGGGGCTGGACATATTTGGGACATGTACTCTGGATGCCAACATGAAGCCTCTCACACGAAGCTTTGGTTGGAAAACCACTTGCTCAAGAGAACAGGGAGGACCAGGGGAAAGTATCTGGAGAAGCCTCTGCAGCAAGGACTGAGCAGGCACTGCCACCAAGCAGATGGGAGCAGCAGCAAATGACAGAGGAGTGGAAAGAAGAGTTTCTGCCCTTCATACCAGTGTTGGCTTGGGAAGGATGACGTTACTTGAAATGTACTCAGTAGACAAAAATAGCACATGGTGATAATACTGATTGTGCAGCTGAAGAGCAGGGCTTTCCTGGCAACCGGAAAGGGGCTGAATGGAGCAAATAACAGATAAACACCGGCATATTTATATGCGTAAACATGAAGTCGAGGCTATTCTTTTCATAATGATTGCTGCTTTTCCATGATCATGTTGATCTCCTTTCCAGAAGCCATTCCCAATCCCAAAAATCTTGCAGGTGGGATTACTTTTAATCCTTCTCCCATTCGAAATATGTGGGTAAAACCATCAGAAAATGATATAAATGTAGTAGGATCACATATATCTCCCTCCAGTACAATTATGGCCTCACTTTATATGTTTTACAAATTAGATCCATTATTATAGTAATAAAGTGGGATTTTAACATTAGACATTTCTACAGATATTATAATAAGATTATTGATGGGAAGAGAGGTGATTTACTGTTCAAGAGGCTTTAACAGCCCCTTGTCAAATGCTGAAGGCTGGTCATCATCAAATATACAATTTCCAGTCAGAAATACCTTCCCTGACTGCTGAAATATGGTGATTTACAGTCTTTACAAGAAAAAGCTTCAACTTTTTTTGTTGTTCTTTTCCTGGAGCTATTTATTAGCTGTGCCATGTCTACAGTACTCCAGTTTTGTGCTATTTTCCATGTGGTTGGATCAATTCTCCTATGGCATGCTCAGACTGGGACCCTTATTTTGCACTTAGCCAGTGGAGCAAGGGTTGCAAGATACTTACGTTGGCACTAGGAACCAGAGGGCACAGGACCTCTGTGGGTTTCACTATTTTAATCTTCCTTTCAGGGATCTGGGGAGTGGGTGAGTAGATGGGAAGGATAGGGATCCTCCCCCAGAGAAAACTGGGCCAGCACAGCAGGGGAGGCATCCACGGTTGAAGCGGGGCCAGCAGCTCCCTTTGAGACTCGCTGCCTTTCTGTAGCTCAGCCTCTTCACCGCTCTGCAGTGCTTGCAGGGGCTGCTGTCCTCAAGTCCTTCCCTTTCCAGCAGTGAAAGCCATGCCAACATGGAGAAGGACACATTTTGCTGGACTGGGGCTCTTCACTGAATGCACCATATCTAAAAGCCACCTGGAGAGAGTCACCTTACCTTCTCTTTTCTGTACATTGGGGTGATGGAGGGCTTTTCCTCATGCTGCAACCAGCTCACAGCTGCAGGTCTTGTGAAACGCTCTCAAAATCTCTCCTCTGGTTTGTCCTGCAAGTGTTTCACAGCAGTTATTTTGGGATATCTAAGCTGAGCATTTGGTGGGGAAGAGTCATTCTTCAAAACTTTGCTCATAGTAGATCCTAGACAGAAAGGTGACAAAGCCTTTCAAACCATGGTCCCTAGCTTCTCCTCTGGTTCCTCCTTCCTGCCATTGTTATAATCACTCGCTACTAATTAATATAAGAAGGAATTTACCTGCCTACTTTGGCCAGCAAAACTGGTGAAGGTGGGAAGAAGGAAATGAAACTCTAGTCTTCATCTAGCTTTCACTTTCTCTATATGAATTGTCTCATTTATTTTTACCAGTATCATCCAGCAAGGCACATAAGAAGGTCTTTTGCAGCCTCTTATTCCTGTAGAGAGCGGCAGTGAGCTCATGAGATTTTTAGACCTGAATGAAAAACCTTGTTCCTGGCTTTTTCACTGAACCTGTTTTTATTGAAAAAAAGGTCTCACATTTTTCTACACAACCAATCAGATTTTTTCTTTTGCATTTTCTTTAAAAAACCCTGAAGAAAATATGGGTGTGTGTGTTGTTTTGAAGAAATGGACATGTGGAGACAACATTTATCATTTTCGATGGCAGAAACCATTTCTTTTCAGTTCTAGAGATTCCCCTTAAATGTAAACAATTTTTCTGTTCATTTAACTGAAAAATAATTAGGCAGCTTATAAAAGTTTTCATGAAAGATTGCTATCTAAATGCTAGGAATGATCATTTCATCCTGTCATCCTCACTTTTGTCCCACAATGTGTTAATTATGTTGATAGTAATGGTTGTAAATGCTTGAATAATTAGTAGTTACCTGGGCACTCAAGTTCAGGTGGATAAAGATGTCAGGAGTTCAAATCTCATAACAGGGACAGCTCCATTCCTGCTAAGTGTTTTTGACTGCAGTTTAACAACCTAAAATTGGATATACATTAGGAATAAAACACAGTTTAATGCATGAAGTAAAGGATTCCAGGAAAATAACTTCACTGGCTTCTGAAATCACTAGTAACAAATAATAGTTACAATAGTGGGATAATTTCTGCTTTGGAAGCTGGAAGAATTTCCTTTAACATTGGCCTTCTTTTTAAAGTAATTTTTCATCTAAGCTTTGATCTTATTTCACGCAACATATGTCAGAAGCAAAGCTGGACAAAGAATTAATAAATGAATTATTCAGCTGATGAGTGTCACCTCTATTTCTTTCAGCTAATTGTTCACAAATAGAGTGACTTTTGTGAACATACTCATTATTCAGATTTATTCAGTGGATAATTGCTGGGAGTAATTCTTTGTCTGTAGATTGCTTGGAAGCATTTCGCTGTGAACATTTAATAGTAAAAATCTATCCAGGCTTTCAATACAAGACAAACTAAAAATATCTGTAACTACTGATGGAGTCCTTAAGCACAAACAATATACTGCAGTCTTAATGAGCATTGCCAGCATTTTCAGTAAGAATTCCACTACTTCCCATGGTACATAGGAGGGAAAGCAAAGACATCTCAACTATCTGTGTAGTGGTGACTTTGAATGGCACACATTGTATATGCAAATAAGTTTTTACAAGAAAGGCATTGCTTAAGTGTTTGCTCAGCAGAAAAACAAAACAAGCCTGAACAAAACATGATTGACTTCCCAGCAAATAAATATGAACAGTCCACACAAAGGAACTAACTGCACAGCCGGTATTTTCCTGCAATACCCCAATGGAAGATGTCTAGGAAATAAACACAACATGATAAAACAATTTTACGCTCAGAGGATAGCTGTGTAACCATATGAACTCTTTTTCCATTTCCTTCTGTGGGGATAAATATTTTAGACAAGCAAAGTACTTTGTAAATGATGCCTTTGTGGGGATTTGTCTGGCCTGGTTCAATTATTTTGAAACCTAGCAATTTTCTTATATCATTGAATCTAGTTTTATTGCAAATAGGGTCATAGAAATAGTCACTCATTGCGATAATGGACTTAGTTTATCTTAACTATTAACAGTTCCAGTAGGTTTACACACACATATATATTCAATATTTATGGATATGCACAGTGCATATATATTAATAATGAAGTAACTTTATCTCCAGCAATCTGAAAACAAAATCACATAATACCATACAGTGTGGGGTGCAATGGTAACTGGAAGAAACATATCAGGATAACAGAACAGAAAAGGAATAAATAAATTAGAAGGGAGTCTTCCATATCTTCTTCAACTTCCAGAGTGTCAGCTGAGCCTTTGTTCAATATTCCACCTTCCGTGGTTCTGTGTGCTCTTGATTAATAATTTAGAGGTGCACCTTTTGGCAACAAGATTAGTTTTGTGTTTGCCAAGAGTGATTTTCTACCAGTCAGAGAATACATCAGGAAATAAAAAGGCAAATTGCCCCACAGAGCATAATTAGCTGTATGCCTTCTTCCTTTTTTTGCCTCTGGAGGAACAGATTTACGTCTGAAAGGTGTGGGACACCCATGAGGTGTCATATGGCACCATTTCTGCTCCTCAGACCTTCCAAGGACGAAAGCATTGTATAAATCCCAACCTCAAGACAAAAATCAGCCCTTTGGACTGTACATTTCCATGTGTATTCCACAACCAGAAGAGTCACAGTTAATCTCTTATCTGATGGCCATTCTAAAATGGGGCTTTTTTGTGGAGTTGGGGAAAAAAAAGAAAGATCAACAACAAAGCATAATGGAGGCAGAGCAATGAATGGGCAGATGGTCTGATAACACTTGGCATGTGTAGCCAGCCACACTGAAAGCAATCAGTTTTCCTTTACGTATAGTCATTAATACCTGTGTGCCCAGGTGCATTTGCCCCCAAGGAAGGGTAGTGTGATCAGCACAAAGTGCAACATTGACCGTCCCTGCAGCAGTCCATGAAGGACCCACAAGATTATCCTCCCAGTGAGACCTCTTTGCCCTTTAGATATTACTACCCTGCGCTGGAAGTTGTCAGGATCACACGGATCTATAAGCTCCCCTTTGATGCAGGTAGGCAGACCTGGGGCCATCCATCCAGGAACGGCAGGCCTGGATTGCTACTGTTTGCAAAAATTACATTAGGCATGGTAATATCACATCAGCCATCTGATCCAACACAACAGAATTAATTTCTGAAGGCAGAGCCCTGGCTTTATTTGTGGATATAACAGGTCCTTCTGAGTGATGTTTGTCTTCCTGAGCCATGGCACCAGTTTCAAATCCACAGTATGTAGGGGTTTGTACTGGTTTTGAACTGCGTTATTCTATAAGGAAAAGACATAACCACTGAGCAGAATATGTAGTAGGGGTTTGCATTTTGGTGAGAACACCCCCACTGCAGGACAGAGTGATTTCTGCTCTATTGGGACTGGCTAGAAATTATTTAACTCTGTTGAGGAACCTGGTCTCAATTCATCCCTGGCACAAATCCATTGACTTATAAAAGGCATGGATCCATCTCCATTTCTTAAAATTGCCTCTCTTATTCATGCACCTTTCCGAGTAGATGTTACAAAAAACCACAGAGTGCTTGTGATGATATACAGTAAATACAGAGAGAATTTCTGGGCTGCTGAAATGAACTTTCTAAATAATTACAGAATGATTCCATGTCCATTTCATAATTAGACTCCTGAGATTACAGCCAAGGTATTATTTGTGATTCAGCATGCATTTTTATTTTGGAAATGTCCCATAAGCCATTAGGTTTATTCCACCTGAGGTTTTCTAATTCGTTCTGTTTATCCTGCCACTGGGATCTAAAATGTAAAGCATGTATTGATTGAACAAGAGTTACCAAGTAACCAAATGCTAATATCTGCTGTTGACTCCCTCTTTCCACATCAGCCAGTTCTGTTGATGTGGGATGTAGGAGCTGGACAGGACTGGAGTGAGTGGGGTCATTCTGAGTTAGCTTTTATGACACGCTCGTATTTTAGGAACAAAAAGGAGTAGAACTGGAACCTCTCCTTAAATCATCTGGCTGCTGTTGATGGCAGGGCTGCCATCAGCCATGAGATGAACAAGAAGGGTGAACCCACTGCTAGCTAGAGGATGACTGAGCTGGCATAAAACAGAAATGGAGGCAAAAAAGGCATGAAAAGAAAACCCTCAGAAACAGCCAAAACAGAATTATCTTCAGGAATTACATTTTAGCGGTAATTGCTTTGTGCTCTCTGTTGTGTTGATAGGGGGTTTCTGTAATGATTCCTCATTTCCCCAGGTGAGTTTTGGCCTGAGGAGAATTCAGGCTAGGATGACTGCAGGGTATAGCCTAAAAAGGGGATTAGCAGTTTTGTCTAAATCCCAGATATCAAAACACTCCTGTTGAGTCTGCAAGCCACTGTCTGTCCTTAATAGATATTAGAAATATGGTAGCCATTAATGCCAAACTGGTCCTAAGAAGGGCAGCAAGTGAGACTGATGGCAATGGGAAGGGAAGAAGCCAAGGGAATCGTAAAGCACCTAGATGCAGGCATGGCTGCATAAGATGATTTGAAGGCACTGATGTAAATGCTCTTGATTTCCTTTTGCAGTGTCACCTTGGAAGGGGATTAGATTAGATTAATGACATGAAAGAAGAACAGAAAAATGGAGAAAAGAGCAGACTGAAGTGTGAGAAAATCTCAAATGAGTAAAATATGCATGAATTCGAAAGAGTTTGGATGGTGATACTGGATGATGAAGAATATAAAAAACAAGTGGCAAATCCTGCTGTCACTGGCAGCCACTTTACATTAATGTTAAGTCTACTAATGTCGATATTTGTTCTGGGTTTAATTTCTTGTAATTAGTATGTAAGTCTCTCTCCTTCACCTCTCCAGGCCCTGGAGGCTGGCGTTTTCAGAGTAAAACAAGTAGGTTTAACAAAGAGTAATTGGTACAATTTCCAAAACAGGCCAAGTGCTTCTGGAGCCTATATTCAATTGCATCTCAATTTAAACTGAGGTGAGGGAACAAAGCAAGGGAAAATTAAGGCAGCGCATCAAAGAACGCTTGTGGACATCAGGATATACAGGTAAGACAGGCCGAAAGCCAGTTATGTTTTGCACAAGCAAACTGAACATTTAAGTTGTGTTTTTGTTCCAAAGCAGAGCATCCTTTGGCATGCCAGCGGGAGTGTTGGAGGGACCTGCTCATGCCAGAGCAATTTGTGTCTTACAGGGTGTCTGAGAGCAGGATAGGCTTTTACTGGAGAGTGTGGAACTGGGCTCCAGCTCTGATCCCTGGCTGGTTTGGATCAAATCCTTAAAATGCAATGCCCCTAGAAGGCAGCTTATACTAGCTGCTTTGTAACAGTCATGGCCCTCTCTCCTCTTCCCCCCTTCTCTCTCCTTCATTCTTTTCACAAATTTGGTCTGGGACCAGGAAACCTCTCAGCTTAAATTAATATGTTGGTTAAAATTGTCTCTGCTTCAACAAATGTGCTTTTTCTGATGTGGAGTATTTTCATCAGCATATTTTTCATCATCTCAAATGTATGAGCCTTTCAATCAGTCTCCTCAATGAAACAATGGACATTACACTGCCTTTTCTTTTAAAGCTAGACAAATGCAAAGGCAAGGAATAAGCTTCACAGGACAGCTATGGAGATGGTGAATTAATAGCATCTGAAGAGAGGAGAATTGAAACTGAGCTCTTGGTCTATGATATGATTCTGGCTATGTGGCTCTTCCCTGACAGAGGCGAAACTTCTGGGTACAGAGAGCTGGTTCAGTGTCTTGTATTCTCTTTTTCATGCATTATACCCACTCTAGCAAGCATTTCTGGGAGAAGTATTGAGACTGGAGTGCTTTTATGCTCTCTACCTAGTGTCAGCATTTCTCCCTATGTATTGGAGAGCTGGAAAAAATTAGATCCCTTTTGGAGCATATTGGGCCAAAAGGCTCTTTCCAGCTCTAAAGTGACGATGATGGAAAGGTGGTGCCATCACTCCTCCTTCCCAGCAGAAGATCTCTCCTGCTTCTGTGACTCACCTGAGGCTGTAGAACTGAAACACCTTTTCCTGATGCTCCTGTTTTTGGCAAGCTTTGTCAATTGCTGCATGGGTAGTGCCAGAGCTGGGAAATAGTGTCAACTTCTTTGATGGACATATTTGACAGTCCAAATCAAAAAGTATTAGCAAGTGATGCTATAAGACTTCTTTACAGAAAAATTGTCTTCTGTTTGACTGGCATATTTTCTTTACAAGTCTTTTTTTATGCAACCTTTCTAAAAGAAAGTAAAAGGACACGTGGTTGTTCCCCATTCCACAATCAGGGAAGCCACTGACTCCAGTAAAGAGTTCTGCATGTGGAACCCAGGCAGGATTTCACCTCTTCTACTCACATCTGTGGAACTGATAGATATCCATTAAATGAGCAAAACTTATCTCTGTAAGGGCACTTTGGGTCAAGCTGCTTTTCTACTTATGCCCCTGAAAAAATATTGCAGTGAATGGAAATTTGTTAGTGCATGTGTAATAGCATTTGCTCTTTGGTTAAGTAAAGTAATATGGAACACAAAGACTGGGGCAAAGTTCTGTTGATCCCAAAACACAGATATCAGTTTTCTTTTCTGACTAGAGCAATAATTTCTATTTTCCTCTGGTTAAATTAAAGGTACTGTGAGGGGCACAATCTGACTATAAGGCTGGCAGTCTGCTCTCTTGAAATATGGGTCTACTGGTTTCTGCCAAAAGGCCAAGTAATTTCACCTGTCACCTTCCCACTGCCTGGTTTGCTATCACTAGCTTACTACAACTCGTGAATTTCCAGCATTTTGGCACTCCCCATACACTGACACACAGCGTAATCTTCTGAATAATACACTCTGCTTGCAGTACATGAGTGAAGAAAGTATCTGCCTGCTTCATGCTTCCTTCTTTTTAAATGAACTTTCCTCACATCCACCCCTCTCTGCACAAAGACACCTGGTTCCCATTTCTAAACCTGCTACCCAGTGTACTCCTCACCTACTCCTCCAGCCTGGGTTCCTTTGGGCTGTGCTGGGTGACTTTAGCTGCCATTTGTCATGGTGGCAGCAAACACTGCAGACCTGGCTGCAGCCTGCTGCCAGAGAATGATGGGTGAACCAGGTGCTGAGTGCCTCTCCTGTTTCAGATAGGTGGGTATAATAAGAAACACATGCGCTCTTGAAGCCTACATATTTTCCTTGGATGCAAAACATGTCCCTCAGCTAAAGCAGGTACAAAAAGCACATCTGACACTAGAAGAGGAGAGGATTTCCTCAAACACCCATAGGACGGTAGCTATTGGAGCCACCACTCTGTCATGTCTCTCAGGGGGACCTGGTGTGAACCAGCATCAGTACTGGAGAAGGAGACCAAGTAAGTGCCAGGCTAATCAGGGCTGGTGGGTTTGCATGGACATGTTATACTATCTGTTCTGTGCTCCCCACTGCTGTTTCAGAAAGGAGACCTTCAGCTCCTTTGCATTTACCAAATAGAAATCAAACAACTGCAAGGCAGCAAAATGGCACTGCTTCCTTTTTTCTGGGGATGTGCAACATAAATAAGCAATATAGAGGAGGAAAAAGAAAGGGAATTTGGAGCAGGTGGCACTGGTGGTTGTCACCTTTACTTGTCAGTCCAGAGTTGGATTTGGGGGCAGCGTGTAGCGGAGGAAATGTCCTGGCCCTGGGAGAGGAGAAGCTAGCACTCCAGTGTACCAACAAGCTCTCAGTCCTTCAAGCCACCTCCTTACACAGCAGTCTCTTTGTATAAAACCAAGGCTGGAGATGTCTTGGGGATGAATTCCCCCAAATCTTGGCTCTGCCCAACAGTCCATCCAGTAGTAGCTCTGGCCCTAGGAATGTGCAACCAAACCCCTCCTACCTGAAATCTTTGTTTTATTTGCTCCCCAAAAAGTAAAGTAGCTGCTCCAGGATGCATATATAAAACTTAAATTCAGATATTTGTCAAAACCTTTTATTGCAAAACATACCTCTCTGAATAATGACCCATTCACTTTAGGTTCTTTATATAAGCAAAGTGGAGGTTGGTTAATTCCTGGTTTTGGGAATGGCATTACAAAGGGAACATAGAGCTTTCCTGATCCACACAATGTTAAGCAGGTCAGACCTCCTTTCTGGAGGTAAAATGGATTTTTGGGGATCTGAAATGTTGTCTACCTTGTTTTCAATATTAATGGCAAAATAGGCTCCAGAGGAACAGGTTGTCATATTGCTTTTATACTGATTCAATTCTAAAAAGTCTGCTAAGAGATTTTATTGAAGCTCCTAATAATGGTTATTATTGATCATAAATAATATGCTCATTTTCATAAATCTTGTCATAAGACCAGGGCTGTATAAGAGCTACAGATACTGGTAAAAAGACTGTTCCTACCCTGAAGTCTGTATGAACTGAAGGAGCAATGCCAGTTTACAGCAGATTAAAGATTAGACCCACAGTTTCCAGAGAGGCTGAATATACAATGTAAGGTAAAAGAAACCAAGAAGCTGCAGCTTTTTGACAGAAGCGGGTTAAGCAGTTTTATGATAGAGGCTCCCTCCACGCTGGCCTGTGCAGGCAAGAACACAAAACCTTTTTCAGACATACCTGTTGGTCATGATGAAAAACGTAGGCAGCATCTCATACTGACATGTCTAGCTTGAGAGGCCTGCTCAGAAAAATCCTTCATCAGAGCAGCAGCTGTCTCTTTCCCCAGAGAAAAGTCTTTTAAAGCTGTCAAAGATGCTGTAATCAGACTAGGTCATCAAAACCGGTCCTCCTGAGGGCTGGAAATAAGATCCAGAGATGAGCATTCAGCTACATGGGCAAGGTCTAAAACACTAAAGTTTCCATTGAAATTAAATGAGGGGACTGTAATTGCTGTGAAAGAAAAGCAAAGCAATCATTGGGAGAGCCCGAAAGCTTTCAGACTACCTCCTGAGATGATGCTGGCTGTAAAGCAGCGATCTATGTACCACATAACAGAATCTGAGAGCAGAGCAAAGCTTTTAGCAGGAAACCAACTTAGATAACTATTGGAGAATTTGCCTGTGTGGCTCCTGGAGCTACGGCAAATTTTAATCGAGATTTCACCACACAGTTGAGTAGTTTTATTACCAGGTTAAATAAAAAAGGTTAATAAAGTAATAAAAACGGATTCTTTTTTCTTCTTGATTTCAAAATGTGAAGCTGTGGTCAATATGTTTAATAATTTGTAAATAGAGTGGAACAAAGCACAATAGCCACTGAGAGAGGATTGCTGTGCATTTGCACCCTCTCTTGTACTTGTGCTTGCATCAGCAATTTTGCAGTTTCCATAAATCGTTTGTCAGTAAGGAAGAGAAAATATTTCCTCTCTGGTGCAATGTTTACTGCTGTTAATGGAGTTACATCTGGGATAAATTTGGCCTGGATTTGACTAAACCCAGTCTTGGATAAAATTAAAGGGTATCAGTGTATTTGATTTTAGCTGTATTTACAGTATATTGTTTACAGTGTCTCTGATTTTATGTCATTGATCCCTGCTTGAGGAATAGTTTTAGAACAAATAGACCAAAATATGTTCTTAATGCTTCTCCAGTGCTCTGGTATTATATCAGATACCGGTTCCCAGCTCTTTCTTATTGTTCAAATTTAAAAAAAAAAACAGAAATCATCACAGTGCATGGTGCAAATGTTTGCATAACTACAGAAAAAATTAGGAGTAGACACCCTCTCTCCTAGGCAGGAATAGCTGGGAAAAATCACTGACTGATCTGACACTTGATGCGCTGACAGTCTAGCCAGCTCTGGTACTGCTGCAGTGGGTACAGGTGAGAGCGTGCCAGGCTGCCTAACCTGAAAACATCAGCCAGTATTTAAAGGGAGAAACCCGGGGAGGGGGGGGGGGTGGGGGGGGTGGTTAGAAAATGAAGGTAATATGCTCCACTGAGCTTCTGAAAAAAGATAGTTGGAGGAGAAGTTGCTGAAACACGGGAGAGGTGGAGGTGTGTTGTGGGGACATGCGGATCTCTAAAGCAGTTAAGGAAACCCCAGAGCAATAAGGCATGGGGAAAGCTGGTGCAGGCAAGGAGTGGGCAGCTGTCCCAGGAGGTGGATCATTAGTGATAGCAAGAAATTCGTTTCCCATTTCTGGTTGCTGTTTTCACCAAAGTCTCTGAGAGTGTTTCACCCAACTGGCTTTGTGCTGCTTTTCCCATCTGTCAGATGGGGAAACTGAGGCACCAGATTGCAAAGTGACTCACCCAAGGCCACTCAGCAAGCTAGCAGCAGAGCTGAGTGCTGGGGTGGTCTGATTGTTTAACATCCCACCTCCTACAAAATCCCTCACTACCCGGGGCAGGTGACTGCTCTGAGATGCTTCAAGCCAAAGGCTTCTGCAGGCTGTGAAGCTCACAACTATCCAGGGAGAGCATGCCAAGAACAATCAGAGCATAAAACCTGTGAAAAATGCTGCTATAAATCCTGTAACACTGAAGAGCAACCCTGCAAAAGTTTTGAAGCAAGGCAGAGCAGAGCATGGAGCAGGTAGCAGAGAAGAATATTACAGTATATATAAAGCCATGTACTTGCCTGAACCCTCTCGAAGAGCAACACCCACTAAAGGTACTGTGCTTGAGTGAGCTGCAGGGCTTCCTCAGCTGTTTATCCTGGTGAAGGATATTTAACAGCCCAGTCAACTGGCTGAAGCTCAGCTGAAAAGCCACAATGCCAAAAGCACAGGAGACGGAGCCAGTGCAATAAACACAAGGCTGCCTTGATTTTTTTTCTGTGTCTAATTATATATATGTTCAGAATTCCTGGGGCTCAATTATAACCTTAAAGTTGCTTTTCCTTCCTCAGAGGCTTTGTCCCTGTGTTAAGCAACCAAGAACAAAACAACAAGTGTCTTTACTCCGCACCTCCCTTGCCACATTATTCCCGTATCGAATCTGGCAGCTTCCAGTCTTCCTAACACTATAATTAGAGCATCTAGCAGCCATCAAAATAGCACTGACCCTTGCCACAGTGCTGACCTGCCTGCTTTGTAGCTCTCATCTGTCACGCACGACAGCTCCTTGCCCATGAAAAGCAAGTGCACGGAGGGGATGGGGGTTTTGCATTTTGGCTGTGTGTGCCTGGCCTGCAGCCTGGGTCCACACATTGCCCTGGCTCCCGCACACCCTGCCCTATGCTGTGGGAGGCTGGCTGTGCTCCAGTTTGCCGCTGGAATGGGGGAGCTGGGTGAAATGGGGAGGTGGAGGAAAGAGGCACTTTAATTTGACATCCCTTCACTCAGGCTGATTTCTTGAATTAGAGCATGAAACTCAGCTCTTCTGTCAAGATTTCATTGGGGTTTGATTTACACAAACATGCAGACAGGCTGTGGCTGACTGTACAGACTGCTGATTTAGGGAGTGCTGAGACCCCAGGATAGTTGGTTTGAAACCAACAGCCTGGTTTCCTTCAATCTGTACTGTTTGTTTGGGCTTCCAACTCCAGAAATACCTCACTGAACACTGGGGAGCCCCTGTCATCTCCTGGGCTCCCCACAAGGGCTGGGATGAGGGGAAGACACAGGGGCTTTCCCTGCAAAGCAAGGATTGCCATGTTTTGGATTGATGGGCTAAATTTGCCCTCAATCTGCTTTGAAGAGTTAGAGGGATTCAAACTGCTCTCAGTATTTTGCTGAGTTTCATTTAAAGGAATTTATCCTCCTTCGTAAATGGGGTGAATAAGAAGCTAGAAGTGTAGGCAGTCCCAGATAACAGTTACCCCATCCGCAGAGCTCTAAAACAGATGAGCTAATAGCCTCCTGATAGGCTTTCTCCAGGAAGCCACGGTGGCTACCTTAGATCACATATCTGAGTTTTGTGCAGCTGGGAAGGCACATGGACTGCATCCCCCTCTGAGTGGGACTGGGTTAGTGTAAGGAGTCAGTGTCCGTGGTTTCAGTGCTGGGTGCACATCAGATTCAGCTGCCTTGGGAACCACAGGCTGTGGGGGTACAAGTGCTCTACCACATGGGGAACTGGACATGGGCCAGGACTTCTGTTTTATTCCCCACCATCCTTATCACACATAGGTTATCGTGCTGTAAATGCAGCATCCCCTTCTTTCCTCTCTTGTTCCTTCCCATACTCAACAGCCTAAACTGGAAAAGCTGTAAAAAGTCCAGCTTCATTTCAACTCCTCTTCATTTCAGCCAAAGTCAGCAGCAAATGCACGCTCGTCTGGATGGAGTAAAAGCAGGAGTGATTTCACCCTGTGTAGGATTTTTCCCCAAAGAGCAGAGTTTCTCTCCCTAACTGCAAAGTTGGGAATCAGCTGCTCTGACATTTGCCGCCCTGCAGATACCCCCACGTCAGTACATCACCCCAGCCTTCCACGATAGTCAAGGGAGAAAAACAAGTGCTTTTAGGGGCAATTCATCCATCCTAATTCAAAAGTCTACATCAGCAGTACATGAGTCCTGTCCTGTAGGTGCCTGTTTCTTTTGCCATAGCATGAAGGACTAGCTCTGCTGCAGATGCCTCCACTCAGCCAGCTGGATCACACTTACTCTATGCTCTGGCAGGGAATTTTTTTTTCCTGAAGGCCAGAATGATATTTTAATATGCATTGCTGGGAGGCGTGGGAGGGGGAGATCTCTTCAGGGTGACCTTGCACTGAATGCAAGTTGCCTGCTGTGAGTTTTTTGGGCTGCAAGGGCAAAGACAAGGAGGATTTACCAGAGTGCAGACTAATCTCTGTATCGAAGTCCTGGTGCAGAACTACCCTGCATTGGTACATCTTTACATCTCTTTCACTCTCTGTAACTCTGATTCAGAGAGTTTGTTTTAAATATAAACCAAGGCTCTTTCCCCTTTCTGAAGTCTCTCTTTGTTTATCAGAACATAATTTACATTTTCTTTTACTTTTATGAGAGGTTTGCATTTCCGTGCATGTCAGCAGTGTACAGAACAGACATCTGAGTGGGTGAAGTGGAATTTTGATTTATTGTAGGAGAGTGCATTATCAGTAAATTCAAGAGACTAAAACTGCCATGGAGAGGACTTCTTTTGTTTCCATCATCAAGTCAGACATTATATCCTGTCAGACATCCCAAGGGGTGCTTTTGCTCCAGGCACCAGAAGTAATAACTCTGCTCAGAAATTTACTGTATGCTGAGGTCTCCATCTTAAAAAGAATCATAGAATCATAGAATAGTTTGGGTTAGAAGGGACCTTTAAAGGTCATCTAGTCCAACCCCCCTGCAATGAGCAAGGACATCTTCAACTAGATCATGTTACTCAGATCCCCGTCCAACCTGGCCCTGAATATTTCCAGGGATGGAACATCTACCACCTCTCTGGGCAAACCCATTCCAGTGTGTCAGCGCCATCATTGCGAAAATTTTTTTCCTTATATCTGGTCTAAATATACCCTCTTTTAGTTTAAAACTATTACTCCTTGTCCTATCACAAAAGGCCCTGCTAAAAACTTTGTCCCCATCTTTCTTATAGGCCCCCTTTAAATACTGAAAGGCTGCTATAAGGTCTCCCTGGAGCCTTCTCTTCTCCAGTTGGCTGAATAACACCGTCTCAGCCTTTCTTCATAGGAGAGGGGTTCCACCCCTCTGATCATTTTTGTGGCCTCTTCTGGACCTGCTCCAACAGTTCCATGTCCTTCTTGTGCTGAGGGCTCCAGAGCTGGACACAGAACACCAGGTGGGGTCTCACCAGAGCAGAGTAGAGGGGCAGAATCACCTCCCTCGACCTGCTGGCTACGCTTCTTTTGATGCAGCCCAGGATACGGTTGGCCTTCTGGGCTGCAAGTGCACATTGCTGCGTCATGTCCAGCTTTTCATCCACCAGTATTCAGAAGTCCTTCTCTGTGTGGCTGCTCTCAATCCCTTCATCCTCCAGCCTGTATTAATACTGGGGGTTGCCCCGACCCCTGCGCAGGACGCTGCACTTGGCCTTGTTGAACTTCATGAGGTTCACACGGGCCCACTTCTCAAGCTTGTCCAGGTACCTCTGGATGGCATCCCATCCCTCAGGTGTGTCAGTCACACCACACAGCCTGGTGCCATCTGCAAACTTGCTGAGGGTGCACTCAATTCCACTATGTCATTGATGAAGATATTAAGCAGTACTGGTCCCAGTACAGACCCCTGAGGAACACCACTTGTTACCAATCTCCATCTGGACATTAAGCCATTGACCACTACCCTCTGGATGCAACCATCCAACCAATTCCTCACCCACTGAACAGTCTATGCATCAAATCCATATCTCCCCAGTTTAGTGAGAAGGATGCTGTGGGGGGCTGTGTCAAAGGCCTTACAGAAGTCCAGATAGACAACATCTGTAGCTCTTCCCTTGTCCGCTGATGTAGTCACTCCTTCATAGAAGGCTACTAGGTTGGTCAGGCAGGACTTGCCCTTGGTGAAGCCATGCTGGCTGCCTCAAATCACCATGCTGTCCTCCATGTGCCTTAGCATAGCTTCTAGGAGGATCTGTTCCATGATCTTCCCAGGGACAGAGTTGAAGATGATAGGTCGGTAGTTCCCAGGGTCCTCCTTTCTATCCTCTTTAAAAATGGGTACAATGTTTCCCTTTTTTCAGTCACCAGGGACTTCACCTGACTGCCATGACTTTTCAAATATCTGGAGAGTGCCTTGGCAACTACATTGGCCAATTGTCTCAGGACTCTGGGATGCATCTCGTCAGGTCCCATAGACTTATGTATGTTCAAGTCCCTCAGGTGGCCATGAACCTGATCTTTTCTTACAGTGGGAGGGACTTTGCTCCCCCGGTCCCCACCTTGCAGTCCGTCCACTCGAGAGGTGTGGGAAGAGAGGTTGCCAGTGAAGACTGAGGCAAAGAAACTGTTGAGTACCTCAGCCTTTTCCTCGTCCATTGTTACCAGTTTGCCAGTCTTGCTCGTCAGGGGGCTATGCTTTCTTTGACCTTCCTTTTCTGGCTGACATACCTGTAGAAGCCTTTCTTATTATTCGTTGCATCCCTTGCCAAGCTCAGCTCCAGCTGTGCCTTGGCCTTCCTGACCACGTCTCTACACAACCAGGCAGCATCCATATACTCTTTCCATGATACCTGTCCCTGTTTCCACTACCTATGCATTTCCTTCTTGCCCTTTAGTTTGACCAGCAGGTCTCAACTCATCCACACTGGTCTCTTGCCTTCCTTTTCTGATTTCTCACACCTGGGTATCAAGAGCTCTTGTGCTCTATGGAAAGTGTCCTTAAATATCTGCCAGCTCTGTTCTGCTCCCTTGTCCCTGAGGGCAGTTTCCCAGGGGGTCCTGTTGACTAAGTCCCTGAAGAGCTGGAATTTTGCTTTCCTAAAATTCACGGTCCTGATTTTACTCTTCACTTGACCCATATCCCTCAGAACTGTGAGCTCCACCAGTGCATAATCACTGCAGCCCAGGCTGCCTCCAGTCTTGACATCACTGATTAGCTCACTTGCATTGGTGACCAACAGGTCCAGTATCGCATCCCTTCATATAGGGCTGTCTATTACCTGGCTTAAGAAGTTATCCTCAATGTATTCCAGGAGTCTCCTGGATTACCTGTAGCTTGCCGTGCTACTTTTCCAGCAGATGTTGGGGTGGTTGAAGTCCCCCAGCAGGAGGAGAGCCTGCGAGCACAATGCCTCCTGTAGCTGGAGTAAGAAGGCTTTGTCAATAGGCTCCCCTTGACTGGGTAGCCTGTAGTAGATACCAGCCACAAGGTTCCCTTTGTTGCCTCGGTCTCTGATTCTTACCCATAAGCTTTCAACTCTTGTTCAAACACAGGACACAAGTGGAAGAGAGAAAAAATAGGCATTAATCCTTAGTCTTACCAGCCCTGCAATATCTGTTTTTCAGTGCAGCCTGTGAGGTTCTTAATCTGAACTTTTTCTCCTGGTATGATCCCATGGCTGAGGGTGGTGTTGCATGATGAAATTCAGATTTGGCTGTGGTGTCACAGCACTGCAACCATCAGCTGGCAGGATCCCGTCACTACTATGATTGCTTTGTCACCTTCCAGTACTCAGAATAACTATAATGCTTATTATTAAAAAAGGGATGGATCCTCCTTCTTGCCTTTATCCCCTTACCTGGTGGGTTATGCGATGGAGGGATGGCCTCTCTTTCTTGGGTGCCCTGGCATTGCTCCTGGTCCATGGGCTCAGGTCAGTGCTCATTGGTCTCTCATGGAGAAGGAAACCATGGTCAGGTCCCCCACCCTGATGTCTGCTTCATTGACACTACTCCTACCTACAACACTAACACTGTGCAGGGTCACTTGTTGCTGGCTCAAATGTGCTCAGCTCTGGTGGCATTTGTGGAGAGCCACCAGCTCACCTCTGCAGCGCATCCATTCCTTCACTGGGGGTGTTCATTTACTAGAATTCTCCTTTTTTTTATGAAGTCAGCAAGACCTGTAGTGCAGGAAATTACTTCAGATAACAGCATTTTACAGCATGCAGTCAGTTTTGGACTGTGCTGGTGCCATCGTTGTGACACTAGCCTACAGCAAAGCAAGCCATGTCCCCAAGGGCAGTTTTTAACAAGAGCCCTCAACCTGGAGAGGAGCCTGTCTCAAGCTGGAGCGTTATCCCTGCCACTTCTTCAAATATCCCTGTAGCCCTTTTGCTCTTAACAGAGGTCTGGTGACCAGGTACAACATTTTGTGCATGATTTTTGGCCCTCTTTAACACTTCACAGGTCAATAGTGACCCACTCTTCGTATGTCTGAATGAGGCTGACAGATGCTTGTATGGGGCATGTCTGGTGCAAGTTTACTAAAGAAATATACTGTTTAATGAGTTCCACAGAGCGGAGGGAGACTCACTGAACAGCCAGCTATTTATGAATAAATATATCTATTCAGAGGGGGAATCATATAAAACAGTGGGCTGGCAGTGGCTGGTGATTTAAAATGCAGCAGGCAGACTGTTGCTCACATTAGTAACCTACGAGACACATCGCTTAAATAGCACAATCAGCCCCAACCAGCTCCTTGGGAATTATTGAACCATTTGTGACCTGCTTTATTCTTAAAGAAACTTGCTCTTAAGACTCTATCTGTTTTCTTTATTTACATAAACTTGATAACTTTAAGTGACTATGGTTTCCTTTAAACCATATGCTTTTCATTTGCAGGAAGCCACATATAGTCGACTCTTAATATTACTTACTTTGAGCTCCTTATAGGGAAATAATAATTAACAGTCCAGTACTATGCAATTTGTTTTATTATTTTTGTCATTTCTTTTCATCTCTCATGTGCAACAGATTCCTCTCACCACTACATTTGGAGCTAAACTGTATGCATTTCCAGTGATTTGATTGTGCCTTGTCCTAATCATTTGGTGCTTATATAGCCCCCTTAATTTTGCAAATACCACCTGTTGCACCACAGACACGGTAATGATGGACTGTGTTTATATGGTGGATTTTTTCTAACAAAGAGCTACATGGAAAATGGAGATAAGATCGTATGTTTGAAGTAAAAGGTGGACTTTTGATAAGCAATTCAGTAGATCCTCATCTGGCCTCAGCTACAAATGAAAGTAGCTCTGTTAAGTGCAATGAAAGGTGCTAATTTAGACCAACTTGCCCAGACATGAACTTAAGTACAATCATATAGTAGAATAATCACACAACTAAAAAAAGTATAATGGAATAAAGTAGAATAATCACACAACTCAAAAAAGTATAATGGAAAAACTAGCTTTCCTTCTTTTTAGTTAAGGCATTGTCTGTTAGAAGATACTAACTTATTCTTAAAGTGGCTTATGCAAAGTTTCCATTCCTAGTCCAGACTGGAATAACTATGTCAGAAAAAAACTGGCTTTTAAATATGCAGCTAAAATGTGGACTTGAACAGCATGAGTAGCTGACCTCTGATGGCCAGTGGGGAGGGTGACAGTCTGCTGGAGCAGCCAAAGGCACTGCTTCTCTGTTTAGCACAACCATAAGGAACAAACAAACCAGCTGTCACCCAAGAAGAAAGTTATCAAGTAGTTTGAGGTTTTGTGGGGTGTTATGGACCTTTTTAATATTTTTTTCCAGTAGTTCACGACTTTTCTGGTATATTCAGCAACCAATGGGATGGAAGGCACAGGAGAGCAGTTTTTCACCTTGACTGTATCTGCCACCTTCAACTTCAGGACCTAACTCCTTCATCCAGTCCTCCCTTGACTCAGACTACTTCCATAATATGTCTGCCCTCACTCCCGGGATCACCATCAGTGACATTGATCCTGCTTAGCCTTTCCCTCCATTAACCCTTCACTCACCCCATTTCCATCAACTGTACCATGCTAGTGCAAGTGACTTAGCTGAGCAACAACAACAACAACAACAACAACAACAACAACAACAACAACAACAACAACAACAAGGGAGGGGTCCACCGGAGTGAAATGAAAATGAAATAAAATGTTGTTTTGGCTCTTGTTTTCAAACTTTTAATGACTTCTTTTCCCTAGTACCTTTTGATCAGACAGGATATTAAGAGCATTCATGGAGATCGTGTTGTCACAAAATGACAGTCCTTAAAACCAACAATGAAGAAATGAATTTGGAGAGCTGCTGAATGGTGACCTAGAAGCAAGAGGATGTACTAAGCATTAAATCCAGTCCCCTGTTACAGGCAATCACATCATACAATTTCATTTCTAAATGCAACAGCCTTCACACAAACAACAGCGTAGTAACTCTCAGACCTCAGCATCCATCAGAAACCTTTTCCAGACTTACTCTTCTTCTAATCATCGTGTTTAAATCTATTTATATCTAGTTTATAGTCATTTATTCTCATGGCAACATCCTTTAGCTTCCACAGCTCCTTCACAAAAGAAACTGGAATGCTATTTTACTTTGATTTTTAATTATTCACTTCAGAAATAATGCTGTTAAATGCTAAAGATCAGGATGAGACCTAATGTGTAGCTGTGATGGGGAAAATCATTCCCAGCTATCCTGCTGAGCCCATATGGTAATTTTTATGTTTGGTATGCTTGTAAATGTCTGATTCAGCATCAGGGAGAGGCAAGGTAGTGAGGGAACAAGAAAAAAGGCATTACAAAAGAAATCCTCCCTCCTCCCCCTTGCCTTTCCTCCTCTAAGTGGTGAGCCTCTTGCACGCGATCCTTCAGGAATGACTGGAGTAATTACTGGAATGGAGGTTTTTGTTCCACTTAGGCATCATTTCAGCAAGTCCCTCTGCTGCTTTCTGAGCAATCCCTGTGATGATGCCAGCAGACACAGGCATCTCCTGCTCATGATCACAGCTTTGTCCCAGTCCATACCAGAAGCTGAGACAGAAGCTGATTTTACTTCTTATTCCACATCTGATTTCAGTTCACCCTGGCTCATGGAAGAGTGACAAGGTTTAGGATATGTTCATTATGCCAAACTGCATGTGAGCTCCAACCAGATTTTTGGAGAGGGCTTGGCCAGTACAATGTCTTTGTGGTCTAGGAATTTTCACATTGGCTCTCTTATTCCACACAAGGCTGCTGTAAACAATGATACCTCAATTTCACTTTCCTCAGTAAACGGATGTTTGGATGTTTAATTAGGAAGCAAACCATATAATCAGCCTTCTGCAGATATAGCTGCACAGTGTAATCAGTCTCGTTCAGCTTCTTTGCATGCTGCTGGAGTACCAGCAACTGCTGAATTTATCAACAATGTTGTGGTTCGAGTGGCAATTTGCCCAAGGATTTCTCAATTAATAAATATGAAGCAGCAGGCAGCCCAGGCACTGCACAGGCTATGCTGCACATCTAACACAGTGGTTTCACTGTATTTTGTCAGGAAACCAACTCCAAAGAAATCAGGCAGAAACACAAGTGACAATAATAACAAACTGTGATTACCTTTTTGTTTTTGATTTTTTGCACTATTTCCTTTTCAGATTCCTACAAAGTGCTTGTCTGAGCAGTGTAAGTTATCCCGGCTGGCATTCAAAGCTATTGCATTCTTGGTGAGTGGCCTGGAACCCACCCACCAGGCAGGCGGAGGTATGGAAAACAAGAGAAGGATGTACAACACATGTCAGAGGTGCAGCAGAAATACGGAGGTGCCCCTGTCAAACACAGCAAACAGTCCCACAGCCCCACAGCTCTTACACTAAGCAGTAAAGAGAGGTAAGTCTGGGCCAAAGTGGATGCTGGCTGCTAGCCAGATCCTTGGGAGAGTGATGGACTGGAGGAAGCAGGAATGGAGGAGCCATTTCTGCATGCTCAAGTTGGAAATTTCTTCTCCTGGTGCTCCTCGTGCAACTGTGGGGGGAAAGGGTTGAATTCAGAGGGTGAATTGAACTGTCTTCTGAATAAATCTCCCCTTCTCCATCGTCAGCAAAGGGAGCCAAGGAATATTGGCCTCTAGCAGGTGCCTGCGGTGGGTCTCTGTGAGCTCCTGGCAAGAGTGTCCAAATTTGCAACCTGTGAGTGTCCAGATATTTTCCACTGAGGGTGCAGATCCTCCGACAGTGGGATAGTCTGGATTCTCATGCTGAAGGCCACAGGTTCACTGATATCCACCCCGCCTGGGTCCTGCTAAGGCCTAAAGCTGCAAAAGCTGTGTTATTTATACGTTCAGTCCCATCCCTTTTGCTTGCAATGGTGCAGCAGGAGGCTGCCAGAAATGTCTCTGATCTGACCAAGACAGCTGTTTTTGAATACAATTTCTGCTCTGTCCATCCCAAATCTACTCCCAGTCACAGGCCAGAAAGATTGTTGCAGCGGAGCCCACTCTCCCCTGTTACAGTTAACAAGGAGCTGCATATCTGTCAAAGTGATGTGTCAGGAGTGCCTTCAGAGACTCCTGTTATTTTGGTTTTGGCAGTCCTCAGTCCCTTCATGCCACAATCATTTTAACCACTGACACACTAATCCTTTTTGGCACTTCCACTTTTTACTGCATTCAAACTGCAGTGAAACATGAAGTGCCTCCCAGGCTTCCACTGCAGCCTGTTCAGAAGTGCCTGCCCCCTGTCCTGGAGGAAGCAGAGCTGCTGTGTCCTTGCATGGGAAAGTCTCTGCATCTGGGCTTCATGTATCCATGAGAAACCAGAGCAAGCAGTGGGGGAACAAATGGGGCCAAACTCCCGTGGCTCCTAGTCACCCAAGAGATTTTCGGTGTAGGAGAACTAAAAGCAATAGGTGAAGCAAAGGGCTCAGACAAGCCATGCACCTCTGGCAGTTGAGCAAGTGACTGCACATCAGCAGGTCCAAAGTAACCGCTCTTGTGTGCCCTCACTGATCATGGCAACTGCGAGATAATTCAACTTATCTGATGCTGCTCTGAGGGATCTACACTAGGTCACATTATTGTCCTTTTTTTGGCACATTAGGAACACTTATGTAGACTGTTACCAAAACTCTCCTGATGTGCAGTAGGGTTTTTAGATGTCGTTAAAGTGCTTATGTGTCTTTGTAGTCCTGCAATACAGAAAGATTAAATAAGTTTACATGTTCCATGGAAGAAAATGTTGGCGACTGACTTTGAAAGCAGGCAAACTACACAGCGAAACGTGTGCATTGAATTAGATGTCCAGGGCAATGTCTGAACATTCACAGTGACATAGGTGTTCCAGCCAGATGACATTCAAGCTATGCAATAAGACAACAAAAGTTTTTTTGGCTTGGACTCAGAAATGGAGATTTAGAGACTGATAGATTTTTTTAAGCCCAGAAAGATCCATATTATTTGATTACCTCCATAACACTGACCCACACTAATCAAAAAACGTAGTGTTTGACCGAAACATGATTTCCCAAATGGTGTCTGAACATCATTTGCAACAGGAAATAATTGAAAAGTCCCAAGGCCCAATTACCCACTGCTATGTAATTACTGATGCCTATGTAATACACTATTGATTTGCCCATGTTTTTCTACACTCATTTTGCACAGGTGTTAATGACTTTCAAAAGAGAAAACATTGGAGAAACAGCCCCAAAGTCTTAACAAGTGTAAATCACATTTCAAAGGTCCTTAATTCCCTTATCTCCATATTTATTTGCACTGTACATTCCCTACCAGCCACGTGGAAGTGAATGTGATCTGACTGTGGAAATGTTCCATATTTAAGACCTTTTACCTGCAAATGTAACCCCACACCCTTCCTTGCTGCCTTATGCACTCACTAGTTGCTGTCAGCAGTTTTTCTGCTGTTTTTGTGGACCATGGTAGAAGCAACAAACAACTGGCTGCTGCCCTGGAGATCAGGAATGCAGCAATTCTTTTCGACCGCACAACCCTTTTAAGGATCCCAGTGGCCCTGCCAATCAATGTTTACTTTTAATGAGCCCAATTAGGTATATCTCTCCACTGCACGATTATGAGGATTTGAAAAGGGTCAATTTGTAAAGGTTCTTGTGGTGGTTGCTGCTACCTGCAACATTAATGAAGATTTATTAAATTAACAACACATGGATTTCAGTAATCCAAAATTCACACACACAGTTAATTAAGGTTGGATTCTATACATGCACCAGCTTGGTGAGCTGCTTATATCTTATGTGTGCAGAATTGATTAGCTATAGTCCTGGAATATTCATCCAGAACTTTGCTGTCCCTATTTATAATCTGTTTTGTTCCTCATAAGATCTTTTAAAAACTCAGTGGAGTGCTGCCTCTATTTAAACCAGAGACTCCCACAAAATGTTTTTTTCTCAGCATATTGTAGAGTCCTCAGAGAGTAGGTAAGGTCGCTGTAGAAAGCTTTTGGGGCCTGAATGAGAAATCGATTTCATTTTTTAACATTTCTTTTTCCCACCTCAAGCCTCAAATTAATGCATAAGACAATAGTCAACTATTTCAACGAAATCACTCAGGCATTAAGAGAAGAAACGTCACCATAATACTTCAGGGAGGAATATTCATTTAACCAACCAGACCATTAATTACATCTTTTGCTCACATTTTATCACCTTAAACAATATAGCTCAATCCAGGAGACCTAAGTATTTTTACGATATTCAAGGTTAACTTCAAGGGAAATGTTCAGGCCTGATGTGTGATCTGGACTAGATATCTAGTAAATATTTAATAACTAAGAATCTGCCTTCATGCAGCAAGGAGAATTCAAAACACCTGACACAATGCTTTTGGACTTTTTATCTCCAACTGCAAATGGATGGGAGGTTGTCTGGTTCTGCTGAGATGCAGTAGGTGTCAGGCTATTTTGGAAATTTTGGGAACAATTCTCCAATTTATTGGCAATTTTACTTCTGTACTGGGCAAGCTACTGTCTCTATTCAGCTAGAGGTGGATTAGGGTTGTGTAAATAGGTTTAATCTGGTTTGGGTAGCTGTAGCAGTACAGGCTCTACTAATAGCATGCCTGCTAGAAAGGAGACTCTTCCAACATCCATCCAACTAAGATATTTCCATGCTTCTCACATTACTGGAATTACATCCAAGCATAAATCTTAATTTATTTTCCACCTGGAGCACTCTGTAGATTTTCAGTAAGGTAGAACACCCCACACCTGAAATTATAGTTATAAGTGTCCAATTTAGAAAATACAAACTTGCTTGTGTATTGATTCTATTGCTGGGGACATACTCTCAGTCTCCTTTATCCTCAGTACTCCTGAGGGTCATAATAAAACCTCTTTACCTGGCTGCTATATGGATAAATACGTGAAAGATCATGAGGCTTCTCAGTTACTATTACAATGGATGCCATACAAATAATTGAGACAGACACCAGGCTACTCTGCCATGCCACTTTATGCAAACCATGACAACAGTGGTTAGCTGGGGGTTAAGGTAGCTCTGGTGTCCTATTAGATGGGTGCTCTCCTGCCTTTCATTTATAGGAATGAGGAGCAGTACTCCTGTTTCAGGTCTGACTTGCTGAACCCACTCCCTGCCCCCTGTGCCCCCCTCCCCTGATGCTTAGTCTGGATAATTGCTTCATATCTGAAAGCAAATGGTCTCAGAAGAGTGAGGCAGAAAGGTGGCAACATTGCAAGTGCAGCATGGCACTGTGTGACTCTGGGAAGAATGGGAAGAGACTTTTAAAAATAATGGTGATCATTGCCGACAATACTGAAATTTCCTCTGTTCTGCAAAGATTTCCCACAAGTGGGAATGCTAACTGGGCAAAAAGAGATCATCAGTCTTTGACTAAAATCCTGGCAATATCCATGCTGCTCCAGTCCTGAGTGTCACCAGAAGTATAGCAAGTCCCATATCCCCTCTCCTCACCTTCACACTGGAGCATTTTGCTAAACCTGCATTCCAAGGATGATTTGGTGGACAAAACATTGACCTGAAATGTGGCATTGGGCTGAGTATTGGCTCCCACAGAGACCTCATGCTGAGGTTTGGAGAAGTCATGTCCATCTACAACCACAAGTGTATTCAGGCACCTGACTTCTGCTTGAGAAAGTAAGTCCCACTGATGTCACTTTGGTGATCGTGTTTTATTTGTTATCCCCAGGAGTCAGTTGTCAGGGGTAAGGCTTTAAGCAGTTTTGGTGAATATGAAATTTTGTTGCTCAGTGCTTAGTCTTCTAATGGGAATAATAATATTGTCACACCTTGCTAGATTGTTGTAAGATATGTACATTAAAGATTATGAGATGCTCACATGCTATTGTTATAAGAGCCATGAAAGCACTGAGAGAGAGATGAAGTGATAGCAGTGTGAGCAAAAGAACAAAAATATAGCCTTGACTGCTTGCTTTCTTTGTCTTGCAATAATGTACACAATCAGTGCCGATCAAATAATGAAGATTGTGGAAGCTGCCATAGAATTAGATATTATTGCAGTGCAATTCTGATATGAAGGATTGATCCACAGCTGGATCCTTTGATTAGCACATAAAGGTCGACGGTCTGTGTTGAAGATCCCATGCAGCTTCCAGCCTCCTGTGTGGCTGTTCTCAAGTCATCCAGGCCTCTCTGTGCCTGCAAGATTTTATAAGTGATCAGTGAGGGAGAAAATGCTGAAGGCCTTAGTCAACTATTGCAGAATAAACTCTGTGAAGGTGTCACAATCCCATCTATAGCTGTTTTGTTAATGCTTGTTTTCTGGTATCAAGAGTTCAATGACACAGAGCAGTGTGAATTGTAACTAGGCTGAACCTGTAAGAGATTTTGGCCTATGTGCCTTAGTGTCAGTCAGCGATAAAGAGAAGATGCATCATTAGCAAGTGATGTCTTCTTACACCTGGTTTGCTCCGCAGTGTGCAGCGATAAGATGGAGGCTCACCCACAACTCAGTCACAACTCTGGTGTTGCTTAACCCAGAGAAGCCCATGACATGTACAAAGGTTTCATTGGGTATTTTTTTGCCCTGTTGTGCTTGTCTCATGCACATGCTCAGGCATATGAGGGACCAAGCTTTGCACTGGTGAGGGAAGGGATCGTGGACCTGCCATACCTCCTCTGCACTCCTGGCCAGGCTGCAGAGGTGGGGGGCATGGGGCTGGGGCTGTGTGTTCTCTGTCCCTGCAGGTGTCCTACAGGGCTGGTCCCCGTGAAGGGACAGTGTCTTGGTGGCACACCCCTGCACTGTTGTGTATGGCTGTACACATGCTCCAAGACCACATATCATTTGGAGAGAATTGCAGATATAGGACCCACTGTCCCACTGCACGCACCAGGAGTGTTTCCAGCATGCAGGAGGAACAACAGATCTCTGCAGATGCATGGGGTGGTGGGGATGTATGGGGAGACATTGTCCTTGTGTCACCCTCCAAACATGAGACCTGACAAGCCTTCTTTCCACTCAGAGAGAAAACCACAATCCAGAAATACAGGAGACAAAACTTATTCTCATAGCTTATTAGCTACAATTAAACTGCTGTTAAATGCCAGTGCAAGAGGGAGTCTTTGTGCAAACCATAGGTTTTGTTTTTGTAGAGGAAAGCAAGCAAACAAAACCTGACCTTGTCAGTGGTTGGAAAGCGATATGAAAGTGCTTTGGAGTAGCCTCATCTCCCCTTGCTGGTGTTTGGTGGTTATTGCAGTCCCGTCTTTGTTTCTGTGGTCAGACTTTGCACTGCATTCCAGCTGCAGGCTTGCAGAATTTTCCAAGTATTGCCAGAGAAATATTACATTTTCTGTGTGCGTGCTTGTGAAGCTAGAACCAAGCTTGCTTCTTTTGATGAAGTTTAGCTAAAAAAATGGATTTTTTGTCTTCTGAAAGGCCTTCATTCATAATCATCACCAGTATTCAGACTTACTGCAAAGCGATTCCAGCATAGCTGTAGTTGCTGGGAGCAAAAGGGAAATATTTCATTAAAAGAAAGAAAATTTAAAGAAAACCCACTTGAACCAAAGTAGACTTGCAAAAATATTGATTTAATTACATGCAAAAGCCTTAGCCTTTGCCATCAAGGATTGCATGAGTTATAATCCTCACCTGGGAGGCAGGAGGAGTGTAAGGAGACAGTCAAGTCTAAAGCCACACACACTGATCTTGATGAGGGAGAAGGGACATGGCAGCTCTCTGCAGCATAATGGAGTTAAGTGCCAGAGAGCAGGATGAGCTACCTAAACTAGCAGCAGTGCTGGCACAAGAGCAAATGGGCTAAGAATATGCTGGACTTGGAAATAGCAAGAAGTTTTCTTGCCATCAGAAGAAGTGGAACATCTTGGTAATAAAAATAGATCTGTACAAAGCCAAACTGGGTTTGTACCAGTCAATAAAGGATCTTATATGATGTGGGAACCAGATGTGATGATTCAGGAGGTAATTTTCAGGTCTGTGTTCCTAAGAGGGTGGTCAAACATTGGAACAGAGAAGTTGCAGAGTCTCAATCCTTGGAGATATTCAAAACCTGACTGTAGATTGTCCTGAGCAACCTGCTCTCACTGACTGTGCTTTGAGCAGGGGGTTGGACAGGATGGTCTTCAGAGGTGTCTGTCAACCTGAGCCATTTAGTGGTTCTGTGGGGTAAATACATAACCCAGTGACAGCAAAGCAGGTATCCTTTCTTTTCCTTTTCTTCTGTGTTTATTTCTAGGTTTGTTCTTTATGGGCAAATACACCTTTATTCCCCTCCTGTATTGATCCCCAAGCTATACATCTCAGGTTTGCAGGAGTGAGATGTGAGTGGGACCAAGGGTGGACTTTTGTTCTGAAGCTTAAGATTAGCCAGGATTAATGCTCTTTTTTAACAAAACTCAGCAGTGTTGTGCTGTCTAGGATAGGAAGGTGCAAGTCCACCCCAAAAACATAGAGGAGAGCTAACTTAAAGCTTTATCTCCAGCAAAGGACAGTACACTCAGGGATACATGTGGGTCAGCTATTCTGATAGACTAAATTTTGCTTTACTCCTCTTTTCCCTGTGATCTTCTTTTACTCAGTTTAGAGGTTTTATCTGAAGAAGGAGAAGCCTTCATGTTGCTTATTCCCACATACTTCAGCTAAGGATTGTTTTGGTAATAGGAGAGATTTAACCTTTCAAAAAATCTCTCTCCCACGGACTGGCTACCCAGGATCATGAAGATGTGTGAAGTCAGAGCTCTGCCAGGATGCTGCACTGAATGTTGACCAGAATGCTCAGCACAGTGCATGGATCCTCTCTCACACTCACAGATCCCAGAGCCTGTTCAGAGCCACATCCATAGCTGTCAACGTATGAAGGTTGGAACCTCTACATGTAGTCTTTTTTTCCTATTTATCTTTGAATAAGCTTTGGAAATGGATTTCCTCACCTTTGAATTATTTCTTGGCACAAGATCCATGCTTCTGGCTCTACTGGTTAAAGAGCCATGGCTAGATTTACTGCCCTCTCTGACTTTAACCTGCTGTTCAAGGCTACAGTGATTGAACACTGGCTTGCAAATCCAGCTCCTATATTTTTTATACCATGTAACTTTTGCTGGTATTTCCCTAATGGCCTGGGAACATGCATCATTTTTTCCAGTGAAATAACCACCCATTTATATATTTCTCTTGAGAGACAGCATGATCTGACATTGCGTTTAACCCACAGCAAGATATTTAGTTTGTTGAATGGGTACTAAGAGAGGACAAAACATATGCAGCACAGTTCACAATAGACAGTCATTTACCAGGTAAAATACTGCTCATATTAGAAATACAGCAGGATTGAAACAATGGCATTTTCAGTCCCTTCTTTCTCCTTTTGTGCTGCATAAACCTTTTATGCAATTTATACAAATAAACTTGATATACCAGCTAAACCTTATAATTAAGGTATGAGGCAAGACCCATAAATAAAGATTGTTTTTGTGCTGTTTGGGGAATGAAGCAAATGACAGAGTTAAAACATGCCTGTGCAGTGAGGAAAGGCATGATCACACATGGACAAAAGCAGCCATGTTAGCTTTGCCTCATCTCACTGGATTCGGGATAACTGCCAGGATTTTGGCTTATGCTGATCAACTGAGTACACACCAGCAGTATGTACAGAAATATGAATATCTGTGCCAGCGTGTTTTCATGGATCAGTCAGGCATGTGGCTACCAGTATTGCAGTCACACCTTCCTCTGCAACACCTTGCAACCCTTTCTGAGACCGATGTCCTACAAGTGGTGGAGCTTCCCAGACTCCTCATGGGAATTGTAACCTGAGTTAACCACAGTGGAGAGTACTCAGCATCATGCAGAATTAGGACTCCCAAGTGTGATTCAAAAGCCACTGAAATCACCAGAATATTTCTGTTCATGTCAGTGGAGCAGGTTGCTCTTGGACTGAAATCTCCTACTAATGTAATTATTATCTACTAAGGGAGAAAAATGGAAAAGTGAAGATGGCATTTTGTACATCAAGGTCACACATGCCAGCCAGCTCTCAGCATCTTAAATGGCTGTAAGGAGATTTTATTATTTTCCAGACATAAATATACGTGAAGTGCATCACAGCACAGCCTCCCTCCTGCCACACAAGGTGTGTTTTGATTGAGAGCTGAGAGAACATGCTCTGCACCTCAGGCAGAGGGGCCATCAGGGCACATGGGGGAAAAGCATCACATCTGACCTGAGCAGAATTAGGGGCAGAGGACAGAAATTGGGAGGACTTTGCTGGGCTGACCCCATGACAGCTTTCAAACGTCACGATAGCTCCACTGACCCTCTCTGACCACACGTGGTCCTTATTGCAAGGACACTCATGCTCACAACATCCTGGTTCTCACATCAATCCAGCAGAAGGCACTTTTGCAATGAAAAAATATTTCTTTGTTAAATTATTGTTTTCTTATTTTTTAGGAAATGAATCATCTATGCTCTGATTGGAAGCATCAGAAAATCTATATCACTGTCTAGCTTCATGTTTGTGCTCTGGATGAAATTATAGTAGATCAGTTTAAGTCAGGTTAGTTCAAATAAAATTGAATAGAATGGTTCTTGAAAGACAAATAAAACGTATTAAAAACTATGTCTGGTTCAAAAATTTCTATCCAGGGAAATTTTGGATAGAAGGTTAAGTTCCCTTTAAAACTTTTCAGGAGAGTACCTTGTTTGACAATGCTAACTCTATTTGTTTATTACATGAATCATTCCATTCCTAAGAAGTCAATCCTCTCTGCTATCCTCCACCCTAATTATGGAAGTCAAGGGAAACAGGACCATGAGACTCGGCATTGATAATGAATACAGGCACAGTGAGGTTATCTCTGGCCCAGGTATCTTAATACCAGGCTAAAACCAGGGCAATGAGAAACAGAGCTGACACTCCACAGTGAATTTGTTTGGAGCAGTTGTAAATGCAGTGAAGCCAGACACTGCAGACATGAGCTTAGAGACGCTTGTTTTATGGTCTTAAGGGAGATTTGTACCTTGAAGAAAATGGCTTCTGTAACCAAACAGCAGCCTGTTAATTGTATCACGTTATCACTTGATAATGGAGTGATTTAAAAGTGTGATTACAGCAAACAGGAATTTCTGTTTTGCACCAGACCACTTAAAAAGCCCTACCTTTATGCAGGGCATCAGGACTTTTCCATGTCACATTCTATTTCCGTTTCTTATTAAGAGCAAAATTGATTTGATGTGCCAGGGGCTTTCCATTTGCATTTCAGTTACAGATTTCAGTGGCTTCTTAGGCTTTCCAGGCTTTTAAAGGACTAGTATTTCCTATAAAATATTCTGAAAGAAAAAAATTTCAGGGCTGAGGTGGAATGAAGTTCATTAAAAATAAAGCTTATTGCAAGGACTGCCATCCCTGCAGTTAAATTAATTGGTGATTGCTTATATTTCCATTGTTTATTACATAAGTAAAGAAAAAGTCATTACTAACAGCTGAAAAACACTGTATGTGAATGGATCACTTGCATGGTTTTACATGTCCTGAAGCCTTCATTCACCCCAACTTAGCAGTGAGGTAATGAAGTCCCTGGAGGCTGTGTGAAAAAGGGTAAAGAAATTGATAAGGGCAATAAAAGCCCAGCTGGGGATGTGGGAGTTTGGGCTCCCAGCATTTTATAGGCAACCAGAGAGCCAGAAAGTCTTCCTTCAAGCTCAAATTCCCAGAGCCCCACCTTAGCTAGGATTCCCAGGGACAGAGACCCAAAATCAAGGTAGAAATCCCAACACTTGAGATCTCTGCCTCAATTTCATCGACAAAATTTCAAAATAAAATGTTGGGATGATTTTGAAAACAATTCAGTAACTCTTCCCTGCCCTCTCCAGCCCCCATCTCTCTTACACTGAGCCCATCTCCATTCTGGGGAGAACCTATGTATGCAAATCTCAAACCAGAGAATTTTCTCCACATTTTTCTGTGCCAAGGGGAGAGGACCTTCACTCCCAAAGAAAAAGCTGAAGATGCAGCTGTTTAATGCAATACCACATTTTATTGCTCTGTCTTTATGGAACCAAGCAGAGTTTTTGCCAATCATTTGTTTCTCTCCAGAGGGGATCTCTTTACCCGGACTTTTTTTTTTTTTTTTTTTACAATACATGCTGTAGATTGTGCACTGTGGAGACTCCTGTCAATGCTGCCATCACTTTACTTCATGCCACATGCTCTCCCAGCCAGGGCCTCTGCGCTTGCACTTCTGTTCCAGCTCCTCTGGCAGAGGAAATGTAGGAAATACAGCCTCCTGCGAAGCAGGAAAGGATTTCCATCTAGCCCATAATTCACTCTGCTGTTTCCATGTACCACACGTGCCCTTTCCTACCTTTGGAAAGGAAATGAAATAATTACACTGCCTACAAGAAACATGCTTTATGGCTTACATTTATGATAAAATTGTGGAGCTGTTGCAATGAAATATTCCATCAATACATTAAAACAAAGCAAAATCAGTGTGGCAGTAAAAAACTCTTATTGTCCCTGTTTCATCCTCGGTTTTCTTTTGTTGGTTTTATTTAGTGCCTTTATTAAAATATTTCTGTTATAATACTGTTTTTAATGCTATGTTCTTCTTATAATGGTATGATTTTTATTGTAACATCACCTCCAATTTAATATCTCTTTCCATTATACGTGAATTGCTACTAAAATGGAATTGCTGTTGTAATAGATGTAATACCCTTGTAGGAAGTTTTAAGAGCCATTACTACTACATAATTACAAAAGAAAAGCCAGGAAATGGCATGAGGAAGAGGAAAATACTGAAAAAATAGGAACTGTTTGTGTTAAAGACAAGCAAGAGCAAATAGTCCGGTGACCTGCAACTGAGGAAAAATATCTCAGAGGAGAAACACAAGGGAGAGATTTCACCAGAGCCTGGGCTGGACATCCTTCTACCTTATCAATTCTTCAAATGAAATTCAAAGGAGTAGGATGGAGCAATCGTTGCCTGCTCCTTGACTGTCATGAAATGCCCACCCAAATTCTGATTTCCTGGTGATGGTGCCTTCAGAGCACTATGTGTAAATGCAAAAACTCCTTCTTGCCTGGCGAACAGGGGGCTTGGGGAAGGGACTGAGCTCACTTACCTATTTCATTTCTCAGGCTCCTTGGAGCTTGATCTGCTCATTCAAGCTGAATTTCTATTATCTTTAACAGTAGCATCCAAGGTTACGCTGAGGTACCCTCACCAGGGAAACCAGCTGGTGTGCATCTGAGTAGGGGAGCCCCATGCGTCCCACCGTGAAAATCTGGAGAACACTAAGTTTACTGAAGTACCTTTAGCTATGGATTTAGATACCTAATCTTAGGCACTTATATTTAACAGTAGCTTCTGCTATCAGATGTGCCATGTTTTAGTGAAATAATAATAATAATAGTAAAATGAATTGATGGTCTTAAGAGTTCTACAGATCACCCAGATAAGGCATGGATACATTTTATTTTTCATGTGACATTTTGAGGGAGGAATAAAACCCCTTATGTTCACACAGTTCTCCTTTGGATCATTGAAACATATGGTAGCAGATTTATGGCAGTTTATCGGAAGATTTGTATATACATGGATACAAACTAAATATGCATGTAAAACTCTAACTGGCTCTTTTGCACTCTAGTTGAAATTTATCTTAGGGTGGATCTGCAATTTCCAGAGTATGAATTATAGTTTGAATTCTGAGTAACAGGACTCACCAGGTTGGTTATCCCCCATACCTAAGGATAATATATTTTAATCTCAGCATCTCTCTGGGGTGGTGCAAATTAAAAAAACAAAACAAAACCAAAACCAAAAAACCCCACATGGACACACACAAAACCCCTGAAGCCAGTTTGATGAATTTCTATGATCTTATCTCTGCAGAGCATTTTCTCTCTGGCAGGGTAGAGTTTTTTTGCTTCAGCAGATAATATGGGAATTCAATCATTGTTTTCCAAAGTACATATTATTTGCAATAGTGTGGTCTGGGCGATTGTCTTTCTCAAAGAGCAGGACAATATTTCAGCTAACAGGGTGGAAATCAATAGCAAAAGATTAAAGCTCAAAGGATGAACAAGTGCACATGAACCAAAGGAAAAAGTGACAGTGAGAGCTGCCTTTAAGTGATAGCAGGTGCTCCTGTAGCCAAAGAGGAGAAGAACGAAGAAAGACGCTTCAATTAGCTCATTGCTGTGCTCCCGACAGATGCTGCTTTGTTCTTAGCTTTGAAGGATTCTTTCCTTTCTTCTGATAGGTTTGCAACTCACTACCAATTTCTTATTGCAGCTTGATCCCATATTCCAGTAAAGCCCTGGTCAGTCTGTTATCCTGCCTGATGACTTCTTTGCTAACTACATTCTGACTGAAAATCAGTTTAGCTCCCTTGGTATAACAGAATAAAATCATGCCTGCCCCCATTAGTGCCAGGGCTCCCATGCCTGATAGCTATGCCAGGGTGCTTTGTCTGTACCCCTTCCCCTAACAGCTAAGCTCTCTGCAAATGGTGGGGTAAAATCATCAGAGTCAAATAAACAAATTACAGGTTAGAAATTACTAGGAAGAAAACAGAACAAAACATTATGCAACTGCATGCTGAGTACTGTGTGCAGCTTGGCTCTGCTCATCTCTAAAAGGAGAGATAAGGATTGGAAAAAGGCAGCGCATATACTCAGATGTGTGGTGGCTCCCACAGAAGGAATGATTACAGAGACTAGGATGCTTCAGTTCAGAAAAGATTTGGTGTAGGTAGGATATAGAGATTACAAAATGAGGAAAGGCATGCACAGGGCAAATCGGGAGCAACTGCTCTCTGCTTCTTCCAGCTGGGGAGGAGCACTGCAACTGGCAGATTTGAAAGAAAAACAAAATAAATATTTAATTGCCAGTGTGCATATAAGCTGAGAAACTCCTTTGCAATATGTGGCGGATGCTGAAAGTTTACAGGGCTACAGTGTCTGACTGGATAGATTCATGGATGAATAGTCTATCCATCCCATTCCTTGCTAAGAAGTGCCTCAGTCCTGAGTGCCGGCTGCTGAGACTGTGCTGTAAAAACCTTCTGCCCTTGTGTTCTGGCATCAGAGCTCAGAAAGGGGATCTGGGACCAGTCAGCCTCCAGTCCTTACCAGTACAGCCATGTTTATGTAAACACTGCCTGCACTGAGCCTTCATTCTCCAGCTCCTACCTGGGATGGCCCCAGAGACCTTTACCTGCAGCACCTCATCTCCCTCCCTCCATCTGTCCTCTCACACTGATGGGGGCTCACGCTCACAGTTTTGCTTGCTTTGAGAAATTATGATGCATGAGCTAAACCACACTGTTAGCCCAGGGCAAATACAGGTGGTGGGACTTACAGTGTAGGCTAAGCTAAGCTGAATTACTTTGTGCTTGCTCTCACTAGAAGTTTGCATACAGATCATTGCCGTAGATCTCCTGGTGAGCAGGAACTTGTTAAGATGGTCTAACTTCATTACATACCTGAGTAAGCAGAGAAGGTAAGAGGGAAGAGAAGGAGAGAAGAGGGAGAAAGAGGGAGGGAGAGAGACTTTTGCCCATTGGCATATTTTCCTGGAGAAACATGGGTATCACAGTCTTGACTGTTTTACTCAGTTTTGGGGCTGGGACTAGCAATTGCCTTGACAAATTGCGCTTGGCAAACTCAAGTAAACAGGCCCCTTTGCCAGACTGCTCCTGCCATGGCATTAGCTGTTCCACCCTCCCGGTCTCATTGACTGTGTTTCACTGTCACTAAATTACTGTCACTCCTGTCTGTGAAAGTGAAAATATGCCAGCATTGATCCTGTACATGTTCATAACACTTCTGACTCCTGAAGACCACAGAGAATTTTAACCCTTAAATGGAATTAAATTGCATTTGGTGGGAGTTTAGGGCCCATCTATTACCTTAAGAACAGGTAGCTTTGCCAGAATTTGGTCCATCTCTGCTGTGCAGGCTGGGAGCAGAACAGGATTCCCAGTAAGCCCTATTTCAGTGGGGTTCAGCTGAGGTTATCCCTGTGAGCAAATGTCTGACTGTGTGGTGGCAGAGATTTTGTCTGGAATTAAACTATGGATTATTTTTCTGGATGCAAAAAAAAAAAAATCCTGGTGTATATCATATATTTGATTCAGTTGCAAAGGTTGAGAATTAACATATTTATTCTAAAAATGATGGTGGATATTCTGCAGTCATTAGCCTGAAGCTGGGGATTCAGAAAAAATTAAAAAAGAGAATAACCAGTCTTCAAATCCAGCCGCAAGGCTTGGGTTTTCCACATTGCCAGTGTTAGGAGTTAAGTTTAGCAAGTTGGAAAGCTAAGTCTAGCTATTTGGAGATAATTCTAGCAAGAGCCTTCTGATTACTTTGCTTCTGAACAAAATATTAGAGAACTTCCCAGTGAAGTTAAATAAATTAAAGAACTACTTTAATGGGAACACCACCTTCTCCATATCAGGATGATTCGAGCCAGCATGACAGTAAATATGTTCTGCTTCCTCTATACCCCTGTGTCTGCAGTGAGGTGTTGGCGGAGGATGTCTCTGCCTCTCTCAGTCAATGGTCCTGTCCAGGCCATCTCCTGTGCCACTTCAGGAGACAGGCAGGTTGCTTCGGCCCTTGCTCCAATTACTTCTGTTTAAGGATAACAATTCCTGAAAGAATTTCCTTACTGTCTGACCTGGGTGACTGCTTTGCTTTGCTGAGCCATGCAAGCCAGAGAGCCAGAAAACACCAGGCTGGGATGTCTACCTGGTAATTTCCATTCAGATGAGGGGAAGCAGCGATGGTAGCAAAGTACCAAGGAGGTGGGACAACACCAGTAGCATCAAGGGATGTCTCGCCTGTGCTGATGGGTCTCTGGAGACCCTGTAGAAGTAGAAGCAGGCTTGTAGGCTCAACAGTTCTTAAAACATATATAATTTCATGGAGACAAGGAAGATGGTGTCCCAGTATCAGAGCGATCCACATCAGCACTGTTCAATGTGCAGGAACCCACCTGAAGCAGACCCAGAGGTTGATGCCACAGGTAGACAAAATGCTGTTGCAGAGACCCACTGCTGAAGAGCTGTGGGTAAATCCCTGAGTCTGTGTAACATCTGGTGAAAAGTAAGCTGGGGTGAGGCAGGGGATAGTAAGACAGGTTTTGACAGTACCTTCCAGCCTTAAGCTCTACAAACTAAGCCTACATGCAATTCCTTTAGAAATGCAAAGGTGGAAATGCTCCATACGTCAGGTCCAATAACAGAGTGATGGGGTTGTCATCATACTCTTCCTCTGAGCCTCAGCTAAAGCCAGAGGCAAGGTAAATATCTGGGACAAGCTGCCATTCATAGGCAGAGTGGTAGAGGTATGTAATTCCCTGCTAGGAGAAGCCACTTGGATGAGCTATTAACTTTTTTCAAGATTAATTCACACTTACGATATCAAAGGCAGCACCATAAACAATATTCTCTTTTTCCATCCATGGGAGAGAAGGAAGGTGAGCAGAAAACTACAAATGCCAGGCTGCCAAGGCCTCTTTTATTGCTCAGCACCCTTTAACTTCTGCTTTTTATGACCAAAACAAGATACATAGTCTCCTGTTCCCAGTTAGCTTTACTGAAGAAGTGAAATGTTGATGTTGCCAATAAATAGCCCTAATACCCACTGCACATCAATGATACAGAGGTGGAGGCCATGAAGAAATTTTGGAGGGCTGAAAGGAAATAAGACTGTAGCTTAAAAAAAGGGCAAAGTGCAACTACAGAGAAAGCACAGAAATAAAACTCAGTCTGTATTTTCTCTGTGAATTATGAACTTGTGTAATGACACCGCAGGAACTCTGATATGCCTCTGTCTTTCAGGCATTTTAGTTCTTTTCCTGTAGTTTTGTCTATGTGAACTCTTAACAGCAACTGTGTAGAAATGTTTTGCTGACACCATGCATGGGGAGAAAAGGGCAGGGGGAGAGTCACACTCACTGCCTGTTCTCTCATGTTATTCCCTTCTACTACCACCAAAATGCAGTTTCATGACAAGGGCAAAGTTGAAAGTTTATGACTGGCATATGGCATAATATGCAGGGAATAAAAATAATGACAAGCCAGTGAAATAATTATGCTTGTATTTTATTTCTTTTTTCTTTTGAAATTCTGCTAGCTGGGATCTTTCTCCAAGATTTGCCAGGTTTGATATCTGGTCGTACTCTTCATTACATACAACATTTCCACTATGTCTTGTCTGACCCAATATTAATTTACTTATGTTTTATGCACTGACAGTAGCACTGACTGATAGGCTCTACTGGAGGCTTCCAAGCACTGAAAGCTGGCTGAAGGAAGAAAACTAGGGTAACTATTAGGTTTCGGGTTACAAAAACCTCCTTGGGGACTCGGGAACCCAATTCTCCTTTGTGGAAGAGGATAGATGTTAACATCACTCTACTTTTGGCACCTAACGTAGATAGCTGATTTAGGTACGGAGTTTCTGCCCTGCTCAGAGGTGTCCCTTATTGACATAAGACCAGCTCCTCACTTGCTTCTGGTGGCTGTGCTGGACACAGAATCCTTTGAGAAGTCGCAAGCCCTTGGGGAGTGACTGCGCCTGGTACTTAGCACTGGCGGGAAACTCATGGGGAACTTGACTTCTGATGGACACAACTCATCCAAAATCCAGCAATTCCCACACCAGCATGAACTCCCCCTTAGAAAAGAGAAAAAGCAGCATGCAGAAAAAGAGGAGAAAGGTTGCACTGCTGAGACACTGCGTATTTGAATGTTAACCAGCTTGGATACACAGGTAAGTCCCTGTAACTTTCTGATACTACCAGTTGCAGGGTTATGTAGCACCTACATTGTATGACAAAAATTACACCTGCATCATGGCTCAGGCAACTGCTCTCTCACCGTGTTTCCTCCCAGTCCTACAGTACCTCCCCACTTGTAACTCGGCAACAGCAGGTGAATTCACAGCCTTGCATTGACAACAGCCCAGAAACAAGAGACACATAGAACAACCTGAAGAACAAAATATGCCACCGGTATTTATTAACATAGCCTTGTAAATCAAAACAATCTGCCTGTCTGGTGTCTTGTTCAGAAATTATTGGCTCATTCATCTTAGCCATATTAAGCAGGCCACATTTATCAAGGTCGCATAAAAAGAGATATATAAAGACTATTCCTGGACAACAGTTACATGCAGGTTTCATGCCTACAGCAACTGCCCATTTTGTAGGGATGTACCAGTTGGTTGGCATTGCCGTGTTGTATAAAAGGAGAGAGAAAAGGTGCTTAGCTTCTCTGCATAGGTGTACAGGTGGGGATACAAAAAGAGGGGAAACCCAGAGAAACTTCAAAACTCAGGTCAAAATAATGGCACAGGCTGAAACCCACTGAATTCAAGGACCTCCTTCTGGTTGTGTGAATATTTTAGCAAAGATTTTGTGCAACTGCATCAGGTAACAGCAATATTCCCTCTGTCCTCCGAGTATACTGCCATGAAATACTAGGAACACAGAGCTCTACCGTATGTACATTGCCAGAAACATCTGCAATAAACTTTGTTTGTTGCCATTCACTCATTTGAAAAAGCAATTGTCAACAATGCTTTAATTTGGATAAAATTCCAGCAGGACACAGGCTGCATCTGACTGGACCCAGCTGCCAAGCACACTCCCGTTCTTGGCTGCTGATCTGGTGGCCAGATCCCTGGTGGTTTTTTAGCCACTTGAATGAAGACGTGGCCATTTTTCCACTGGCCACTTTGCCAAGGTCAGTAGGTCCAGGACAACTATTTGAAGCTATCTGTTCCCTTTTACCATTCAGGGGTTATCTTCCAAATCAAATGCAAACAAATTTTAAATGGTTGACACTAAGTCCATAAAGTGGAATTATATTTCTCTCCCTATGATTGCTATGATGTTTAATACATAAGGGGACTCTGTCAGGGTAGTATATTATTGTGCTGGGCAGTGCACAGACACCCAGGGAGACCCTGCCTCTGTGAGTTCCCACACTGAGAGGCAATCTTTTTCTCAAAGAATTTATAGTCTAATCAGACAAAACAGAGGATGGCTGGGAAATGGGGTAGTGTCTTGCCATGAAAACATACCAGTAGAGCTTGCTTACAGGGGAAGCCTGTCAAACTGTTTAAATTTTTAAGAAGGAGTATCTTCTTGGGTTTTTTAAATAAAGAAGATATGAAGATAGCTGTTTACATAACCAGTTTTTAAAAAATCCCTCTAT
Source organism: Morus bassanus (assembly GCA_031468815.1). Lineage (NCBI taxonomy): Eukaryota > Metazoa > Chordata > Aves > Suliformes > Sulidae > Morus > Morus bassanus. Next base: position 11,021,696 of record CM062572.1, read on the forward strand.
TTGATCTGCTTTTTTGACAGAAATTATACAGGAGGCAATACAGTAGCCTTTGGGAAAATGATACACCATACACAATTTACTATTTTGCTTAGACATCACCATGAAAGTCATAGTATAAAACTACTGCTCATTTCCAAGATGGTCAAAATCACATATGTAATAACACATGCTAGTAAGTATTTGTTAATACAATATTTTGGAAATTTTTCCTTTAGAATTGTAGGATCTTTTTACTGAATCTTTCCTTTTTTCCAACTTCACACATCTGTAAACCCACTTTGACCTAGCCACTCCCTATGTGTTAGATGACAGAATAAATGTTCAAAACCTTTAAATCATCAGAGACAGGTTTTCCATAGATCACTGTCATAGCCTTAAGGCCTGAGAGCCAGCAAACCCCTAGAGCTTGCTAGAGACAGTTATATCGTTAGAAATCTTAACATTCCAGCTCCCTGAGACAAGTGCTTCTAGTGATGATGGGTAAAGCTATTACATCTTAAAATACTCCATGCTCCATGCTCATATAATGCTAGTATAAATGGTCAAAGCAGAGCAATTTGGGGAACAAATTACAGCACAAAGGCACCATGTCATACGTGTGCTGTCCTGGGACGTTCCTTTTCTAAAAAGAAAATTCCACTTTAACAAGAAATGTTGAGGATTTCTGAATGAATATTTTCTGTGTTGGACTGAAAACCAGACCTTAAAAATCATGTGTGTGTGTGTCTAAGTGTAGGACAGAGGAGGGAATCCTGCCGTGTAAAAACTGATAGCCCCAGAGAGCAGACGCAGGCGTTGGGGGGTCAGTTCCTTGCTGTGAATCTGCGGAGATCCCAGCTGATGCTCTGGCTGTGGACCCAGCCTCACACAAGGATATTGTGGTAGTTTACTCAACAAGGAATCCCCGAGAAATGTAAGAGTAAGACAAGACTTGACTCTGTAGGCCATTTGCTGTGTTACATCTCCTAATCTGAGTTATGGCTGTTGTGGTCCCTCTACCTATATCACTGTGATGAGGAATCGAGTAATGTTTCCCAACACATTGAAACCTGTAGGTATACATCCACTAGTAAATGGGAAAAAAGAAAGGACAAGAGAAAGCTTAGAAAAGAGAGGGAATTGATAAGGTCTTAACTGTCTCATTAAATAAAATATACATACTGTATGCTACATATATAAATGTGGTATGTGCATAATGGTGGCTAGCTGTTGCCCATGGCCACTGTACATGACCAGAAGAAATGAGCAGCAAGGAAGATGCTTGTTGGGTATTAGAACCGTCTTAAATGGAGGAAGGACAAAACACTACAACAGGCTGCTGGGAACTGTGGAGTCTTTTTTGCAGAAGAGGTAAAAACAAGGGCAGAGCAATCATGTTGTGAAGGATTTCCAGAGACTGGTGAACCTCCTTTCAGCAATGATCCTCACCAGAGGATCTTCTGAAGCTCCTTCTGACCCACTGTTTTTACCTTTCAATGTTTTTTTGTAAAAAGTTGTAATCCCAGCCAGCAAATCACTGTACTACAAAATTCCAGATCAGGCCAGCATTTGCCCAGAAAGTAGGGAGACGTTAAGTCCCACCAGAGCCTGTTTGCTGTGGAGCTACATGGCTCCTGACCCCAAGCTGAGCCTGCCTGGGGCTGTGCCATTGGGATTCACCAGCTCAGCTCTCTTCCCTGACTTGGGCAGCTGTGCACTGCATCCAACAGCCCTGAGTGACGTTACACTGCATGCGGGAGGGGAGGGAAGCAGCAATATATTTTCTAGGCGTGTCCACTGCACATAAATCACCCTGTATGAATTATGGAGGGAGAAGAGGTACACGGCATGATACCACTGTTATAAATGCCGGTGTTATTAGTTGTGCTGGGGTGCTGGAGGAGACAAATTAGTGTGGATGGAGCATGGATGTGTGGTATGAAGATTAGGTATGATGGATTACTGTTGCATTTCTCCAGGACTGCAGCACTGTCTGAGATCTGCATGTGGTCAGGCAGCTCCATGGCCGGAGAGGCAGAACCTGCTGGTGTGGCAGGGGAGATTTGGTGGCATTATGTGGGTGGCCATATCAGGATATTCAGAGATCATGATTCATCACTTGGGTTCTTTATTTCTGATTTCCTGCTGCTTCTGAACAACAAATGGAATTGAAAATGCAAGCCTGTGACAGCAGGACTCTTGGGGGTGGCTGTGAGTAGCTGGCAAGTATAAATTGTAGCCCCTGCAAGCAGTTAGGAGGCCCATGGGAATAAGAGATATCATAACATGAAAATGAAGGTCAGCTACAATGCCGTGAACATGGAGCGATGTCCCACTATATTATAGGGTCTTTAGGAACTAGCAGAACTACCCAGCGTTTTGCAGCCATCGCGGATCAGAAGGCTGCTCAGTGATGCCCATGAGAACCAGGGATGGCTGTGGGATGGGGCAGAGCCCTGAGGCCCCTCAGGGGTTTGGTCTGTCTGTAGCTGTCAGACAGGAGGGATTTGCTTTGGGTGTTTTTCACTGTAGTATAACTCACTGGGATTTAATAAACACAGAACAGGAGAGTTGGAGGGAACTCATGAATCCCCCCTGGCAATAAAATCCAAATGTTTCTGCGATGCTTATATTCAAACTTGGGTAAAAATAAAAATATTGACTTGCAGTGATCCAACACAGCTTATTTTCACTAAATTATTTCACCGAAGTATTTTGGAATAAAAATATGAAAACAGAAAAGGCAATAAAGCATTTACAAAGATCTCATTGCAAAATACAGCCTATTTTTCAACCCCAGAGATATACCTTTTTTTTGTTTGTAATTGTTCCTGTGCTCAAAGGAGAAAAAGTCACAACTTCGGAGAGAAGGAGACTTTACCCATTTTTCCAGACAATTCTCAGGTAAAACATTCAGAAGTGTGTAAGTGATTTAGATAAGTGTGTTTGTCTCTTCAGAAGGGACATGGGTTGTTTGGCAATTACTGCCAGCCAGGCACTGGGTGATAAAGCTGGCTGCAGAGATTCAAAACAAAAGCAAAAGCAAAACCGGTTCACGAAGCGAGGTCTGTCAGAGACTTCCTTGCTTGCTGGGACAGGGAATCCATAATCATCAGCATGGGTTTGGAGACAATATTTGAACCCTTCTGTGTGCTCATGAGCAGAGGCTGGTGGACTCAAGGGCAGGTATGGTAGACAGCATTTGGTTCTGGGCTTTTCCTCCCCTATCACCGCTGACAATTCCCCATCTGGGCAGAGAGGGGAGGTTTGGGAGATGAGCTGCCCTGAGCCCTCACTTTCTCTTAATGGACTAGTGCCTGCATGTCAACGGGTGGCTTGTGCTCAGGGACATGTACCTGGAATAATGCAAATTGCTAAAATGAGCTTCAGTTGGAGACATAATGGACTATGTGGATGGAGTCCAAATGAGGAGAGGTAATAGACACTCAGCAATGAATTATATCCCCAATACCCAAGCAACTTTTGCAGATCTAATGTGTAAGGATGCTTTTCACAGCTGCAGATGGAGAGCATTCTGTTAACAACCTCAGTCTCTGGGAAATTCTGCAGGGATTTTGTGGGCTCTGATCCTTGCTGTACCCTAATTTTCATTCTCTTCACTAGGGCCCTTATGTGGGAAGAGTCTGGTTTCATTTTCAGTCTAAACCATGCAAAAGGCAAATCCTCATCAGCCTCTAGCAGATGTGATGGGCTGATCATTATTGAAGATGATGTATTTGGGATTTGTAATTAAAATTAAAGCTATTTGCTATAAAACATGTAGAATTTAATTCCTTTCATTAGATATCTTAGGCTAATTGTTGCATCCAGCAGGGAGCAAATGGCATTGTAATTGCTTGATATCTCATGCTGGTTTGATTAGAAGATGATAGGAATGGGAAAAAAGAGAGGTAGGTCCGTGAAGGTCTTTATCTTTCTTTCTTTGATTTCTGTTTGGTGCCAAGCATTTCTAAAATAGAATAGAAGTTTTCAAACTGACTTTCTGTTCCTATCTCAGTGAGAAGGTTATGAGGTTGAGGAGTGAAAATGCTATTTTTATTTCCCCCTGGAGGGGTGCTGAGGCTCTCAGTTGAGGAATGGCACTGTTTTAGAGCTGAGCTTAGTAAGCACTCACTGGTCACATAGAGGAGTTCTCATGAGTATTCTTTCCATCCTTCTGCCAGGGAAGCTGAGGCACAGAAAGGAAAAGTGTTGGGTCTTATGTCACACAACGTAAGTGGCAAGGACAAAGACTGAGCCCAGAGACCCTCCCTTTTCTTCTAGGATATACAGTTCTGACACAGCTGTGGTGAAGTTCAGGATGGTGATGGAGATTTAAAATACTAGAGAGTCAGAGGAACTGCTGTCATTCCTGGTTTTAGCTACTAAATTATAGTTCTCATTCTTCCAATGCACACTAGGCAGAAGTCTATTATGGGTGGTGTTTGAGATAAGTAGTGGGGCATGCACATCTGTGTATGGGAAATCCAGTTTTGGTTGTAGCTCTGAATAGTGCATGCAGCTTCCTAACAGCACCCATACAACGTCCATACTAGCCTCTGTGCTGAACATGGTGAATAGCACCAGTTCAGTGCTAATCCTGTGATTAAGACAGCTAACCAGGGAAGCATTTCTCAGTGGAGGAGCAGTGCAGTGGACCAGACCATGCCCCCTCTTTGGACACTTACAGAGATAGGAACAGGGCATAGAGAGAGTTAATGACAGGCATGAAAACAGAAAAGTCTGGGGAAAAGAAGATCTAAGAGGAGAGAGTTCGAGAGCGGAAAACAAGGCAAATCTAGTGTAAAGAAGTATCAAAAAACAATTCCACCTTTGAAATATAGGTTTAGAGGGGGCATGATACACTCGGGATAAAGCAGATAGCAAAGCTGTCCTAGGCTGCCTGTATGATTGCACATGCCGAAGAGCCATGGCTGGGCACCTGGTGGGTTATGCTGCAGGCACCCAAGGTGCTGGAGGACACTGATGGATGTAAAGGAAAAAAGGGAGGTGAGTAGACAAGGCTGATGGAGTCTGGCCATTTCATGGGAATCTGAAGACTGACCACAGGGAAAACCTTTCCATGGCAGAGTTAAAGTCAGGGAAGTTGCCTTTTTCTGCATCAGAGAATCACAGGACATGGAAGGTATTACCGTGGCAAAGTGAAAACAGCAGCCTCTACACTGAGTTTTCTCCCTTCTTTCAGTCTTTAACAGGAGACTTTTTCACATTCCCCCTGTACAATAACTGATACAATGCCATCATCATGGCCTCAAAGAGTCCAGCTCAGTCAGCCGCCCCTGTACTACTCCATCCTCATCAGTGTGCAAGTCAAGGCTTGTGCAGGAAACTTCAGCCCCCAACAATGACCCTTTTATTGAGAAGCAGGCTGTGCATGGCCCCAAACACAGTGCAAGAGGCAGGTCACACCTCAGTCTTTTAAAGACATTTTTATGGTACTTGCTGCTTCAGACTCTGAGCACCTCATAATCTTTATTAGCATCCTCTCCCCAGCCATTTCTGCAAGATAAGGAAATGTTTCTACCTTCATTTTTTTCAGGTGAGGGATAGAGGTTGATTCACAGAGGTCCTTCAGCTACTACAGATGTCTTCTGACCCTATGCTGAAGCTCATGTACCCCTGCAAGCATCCAAGTTTCACATCTGGGCAGGACACCTCAGGTGTTGGGAATTAATGAAATTAATAGCCAGGGCTGAAATCAGCCCTGCAAAGGCTCCAAAGCACTGTTTTTTAACCAGAAAAAGGTCCTGGTGACAGGACCATGGTTTCTTCTTGGAGCACATGGATCCCTGAGGCAGCTGCACTGGAGCTGCCTGCAGGGATGCACCAATCCTCAGCTACACCCTGCAAGCTGGAGCTGTGGCAGGGGATGCGTGGCCAGCGCAGGGTGAAAGCAGGCTCTGGGGATGGGTCTTTTCTGCTCCTGCATTTGAAGTTGGACTTAGCTGATGGGCTTCATAAACTTTGTAAGTGGGGAAATTTTCTTTTTTGTCTCTGGATATTAAGTGTAGTGGTTTAATTAAATATTAAACTCTCCTTACGAAGAGGTGTGCTACTGTTTTTTTCTAGCCCTTCTTACATGGTGACAACCTCTTATTGGAGTTTTTTCCATCTGTGCTGCTAGCTATGACTGGCTTTTGCTAATACAGGCACACAGGCACCTTCTGCGCTTTCTGCTTTTAAATTTTTAAAATAATCTCCCCCACATATTAAATAAGTGCATGAAGTTTGTCCATGGTATGTGTGACATTTAAGCCCAAAAACCAAACCTATAGCTAGCTGCTCTGTAACAGGCTATATTAGGCCCATCTAAACAAGACTTTTCCTAGTGAGCAGAAGGGGGAAAAGTCTCTGTGGCTGTTGTACTGTCAGCTTTTCTATCCAATTTAATTAGTTCTGTGGAGCTTCTTGACTAAATTTGCATATAATTTATTCTTCCCTCCCTTTCCTTGTTATATGCGTTAATTATTTTCATGTGGCACGCTTAGGGCTCACAGATGAAGCGCAGATCTGGGCGAGCATCTCTGCCTCTGGCAGGCGATCACCCCAGGGAAGTGTGCCTGTGAATAGGTACAGGAGGAGAAAATTGTGTATGATAAATCTAAAGTTAAGCAGACTGAAAGGTGGGAATGGAGCAGTGGGAAACTGCTAGCAGTCTGGGTTTTCCCTAAGTCTGTGCATATAAATACGGGGGTTGATGGGAAGTGTCTTTGTGAAACTGGCTTCTGCTGCTAGCTTAAGGGTCAACACTGTGTCAGTCCCTTTGAGATTTTGGTTTGGAGCACGTAAACAAGACTTCTTTAAGAGAAATAAAAATGCAGCTTCAATCTGAATTGGTTTTTAGAGGTGCACATAGGATGTGCTGAGGCATTCCCTGGGTGCAGGCTGTTATGGGAGGGAGCAATGCAAGGTACCGGGGCATGCATGGCAGATGTCACTAGCGAAGGGAGCAAGTGGGATGAAATCAGCCCCAGGTTGAAGACTGATGCTCCTGTCACTGCTATGGGGGCTGCTGGAGCAATAACACCCTTCCCTCAAAACCCAAGGGCTGCAGTGAAACCTGCAGAAACTGGTTTTGTTTGTTTGTTAGATAGAGATACATGAAGTGAAAAGCTGATGATTTCACACTCCTGTCTAAAATCACTATCATCATCAATCAGGATCTGAGTTTCCCAAATAGTTTTCTGCTTCTTTGGAAGGAAAGGTAGGGTGCTACTGCCTGGCCCCAGGATGGGGCAGTGACTGCAGGCTCCGGCTCCCAGGTCTTCCTCCTCCTTCTTTTGTTGTGAGGAAGTAAAAAGAAGTAAAATTAAAAAAAGCTGCCTATGTACTGACAGAACAGCAGATTTTCACCTCCCACTCACTTGCCTAACTTTATGTATACTTTTCCCTTGCATTTATTTGCTTACAGGGACATAGAGGAATTCAGATCAGCACCCTCCTTTTCTCTGTGGTGGAGCCCTCGTTTGACAAGACGAGGAAGGGGACTGCTTACTGCTCTGCCGTGCATCCAAATGAAGATAACAGCAATCTAGTTCTGCATAATAAGCATAAAAAAATGGTCATTTTATGCCAGATCATCTCCTGTTGTGCAAGGTAAAATGGCTTTGCATCTCTGTATGACAGAGGCAGAAGCACTTAAACACAGTCCAGAGGTATATTTTGGTATCTCCCTAACTAATGATATTACTGATAATTAGCAGACTATCCTGTGGCCTATGGTTACTTCTAAATTTATCAGTGAGGAAACAGTTTGTGGGAGCTATTGCAACTTGATTTTTGTTATTAATCCATCTGTACAGCTGTGTTCTCCCTCCATGGTAAATGTCAGATATAGGAATTCGCAGAGTGGACGGAGGAAATACTATGTCTGGAAGGCACAGATTGTTGGCTAAATAAATGTCCCCCAGGAAAGCCTTTGGAGAAATGGGAGCAGGAGGAGAGGAAAGGGGAAATCTGTTTCCAAACACAAAGAAGGAATTTAGTTTAAATACCTCAGCCAACAGAGCAGAGATTTTTAACATATGACATGAGCAAATAATTATTTTTTTCTTGAGTGCTTTGTTTACTGCATAATTTAAAGGAAGATTTTTGTCACCCTTTGCTACATAATTGAATTTTTATAGAGCTGTTAATAAAAATATACATCAAATGTGACAATTATTCTTCTTCAATGGATTTTTGTATTACTTCAGTCTGAGAGAGATATGAGAAAACATTAAGGATAACTCTAAAGATATATTTTGAAATAATTTCTGTGATTTAGTACTTCTTAAAATTATTGAAATAGTTGGATGTCTTTTCTACTTCTGAGAAGTAATTCTGGATTTTCAGAGAGAGTCAATATATTTTAACAGTCATAAAAGAAGGGCCAATCCTGCAGTCACTTTCAGGTAAAAATCCCATTTGTTTCCATAGGAGTTTTGTCAGGGTAAGGGAGACGGCTGCATCAAGATGCATAAATGTACGTAAAAAATGTCAGTTCCAGTATGTCATTTGTTTGAGTGTTGAAAACAGCATTATCCTTTCATGTCCCATACAGTGAAGCAGTAAATCATTTTAAAAAGGTTTGGAGATAAAGAAAAATACATTTGACCCTTTGTGCTTGATCCTGGCATGTTACTTATGTCACTTCTCTGGCTTCTGGGGAACATGTTACACAGCAAAGCTGCAGAATTTAGTTGTGTCCACGAGTGGAACAACAGTGCAAATGTGTACAGCTTGCCTTTATATTTCATGAAATACAAAGTGATGGAGCATAAAAAATTATTTCCTTGCCTTTTTTATTAATGGGGAAAAAAAGACACAGTAAGCATCTGTCATTAGATTTATTTGGGACAGTAGTCTTCAGCTGAAGCATTGCTTAAAAGTATATTTATCCTTTGAAGAAGAAATGGCATTATTTCCGGAATGGAGAAAATGATGATTTAAATATGTTTTCTGATAATGGGACCACTTTGTTAATGAACAGTAATTTTCTGGCTACCTCCAGAGGAATTAAGCTCATGGATTACATAATACATCTGTGAAAGCTTATCTGATTGCCCAGCAATTGTGACCTCATTGTGGGTTGTGCAATTAAGCATTAAGCTACTATTTGGCACCACGGTTAATTGTGTTTTACTTTTCTGATACGCTTGTTGACAATACGGAACAAAATTACCGATAACAGCAGAGGGGTGGGCGGAACAGTGCTATCTAAGCACCATCCCCACGCAGCACTGCAGGTGCCCCTCTCCAGTGTGGAGGAGATAATTAAGCAGGCAAAGAGCTAATGACAGTGGGGAGACTGTCACATCCAGTGTGAAGGCTTTTAGGCCAGGCACCAAAGTCTTTTTGCTTTCAAACCAATGTTTTATACTGAAAGAGGCAGATGGGTTCAATGTGCGAGGGAGTAGTTTTGCAGGGTAAATTTGCAGATATGTCTTTTGGATATTTTCCTGCACCAATCATAGTTTCCCAGATATAAATTGTTGTTTCGGAATGTGCAAAGCAGCGACATTTTAGAAACCTTTTTGGGGAAATAATGCGTAAAATATAGATGTTAGTCAAGTTGAAGGTGGGTTTTGGAGCCGTGGTGAGAGATGAGATCAAGATGGGCAAAAAAGCAAAGTTTACAAGCAAAGATAAATGACTCAACACGGAAGAGGATCTCAACTCTTCTGACCCTCCAATCAATGTGCCAAAATCTTCAGGTGACCAAGAGCCAGGAGATGCTTACCTGGTACCTCAGAGAGAGTGGGGACTTTGGGAATGGTTCATGGGCAGGAACCTATGTGGTCACAACATTCATTGCAAAGTGGGGATTTATGGGTAGCTCTCCTGTAGGACAACTCACTGTAGACACCTTTGTCAACCCGGTGGATTTTCTTGTCCTCTCCACTAAGGACTTGTTCTGTGCATTGCTCCCTCTGCACCAGCAGTGCCCCCCTGCTTGCTGCATGATATGGCAGAGCCTGAAGGCCAGCTCTGAGCTGCTGAAGAGCTGCAGGTCCCCATGTGTTAGTGCCCAAGAACGAGAATGTGAAACAGGATGGAAAGAAGAAATAAATTTGTCAGTTCTTTCATGCTGAGAGAAGCAAGAAGCGTAAGCATTCACTGTGGCTGATCTCAATAGTGCAAAGTGCGGAACAGTTAAAGGCTTTTTATTGTGGTGTAGTCAACTCTTCTCAATTAAACATGCTTCCTCTTGGACCTCCTCCTCTTTGGACTCTGCCATCTTTTGAGTAGTACATCAACAGTACGCCCTTTCCCGTCATGATGTATTGCGCTCGTATATCTTCAGAGTGAGCTTTCTTTCTAATGATCTATTAGTGAAATGCATCATTTGAGTGAGGATGATGATGATGATATACTACTCTGTGGATGATGCCATCCAAAGGAAAGAAAAGGTCAGACAACAAATTCAATAGAGTTATTGGATAAAAGTCAGGCAACACATCATCTCCGAGGCTGCTTTCCTAATGCCAAGGAGGATTGCTGATACAAGCAATGCATTCCAGGGACCACTTCTTTTACGACTGTGCCTGAACTGACCCCTGAACATCAAGGGAAAGCAGTACTTTGTATCATCTGAATTGAGAGAATATCAAAATATTTTTGTCTTTGAGACTATGCGTGTGACAGGTTCAGCATCAAATCCCCAGGCAGCATATATCTTCTGTTCTTCTGACCATGCTTCTGTCTTCTGGGTGCACATTCACAAATGTCGCATACATGTCTACCCGCATAGGCATAGCCTAGGCTAGATCTAAATTATGTGCATCTTTGTGGAACTTGATCACTTGGTTCAATGCAATCATACAAGATGCTAGCAAATAAACTTTTCTGTGAGTTGAAGTTACCAGTGTAGGATTATAGAATAGCACCTACAAAATTCTTAGTTTATTGCAATTGTTTCCTTCAAGTCTGAAAATATATTTTAAGATAATTCCCTCTGCCTCTTTTCCACAGTGTTCAAAAACCCTGCTATGCTCAGGCTGAACAAAAAAATATTCAGTGTACCTTAGAGGGAATTTTTTAAAAAGTGGTATGGATTTTTCTCTTCTTGTCTCATGTGTCTTGTTTGCTTTCTTAAAGTCCTAGAAATTTGCTGTGAAAGGGCACTGAGACACACATAAATAATGTGCAGAGTTGTACCCTAAAATGGCTTAATTGTTTAATGCCTACTGAAATGTAAATGAAGCTTATGAGAGTGCTGAGAGACTCATCTATCCATCCAAGGTCAATATATTGAGTAAGATGCAATTTGCTATGGGGCAGGGATCTTCCAATGAATATTCTTGCTTTTCAGAAAAAAGCTTCAGGCTGGCCTCTCCTTTCAAGCCCCCCATATTTGCATTTCCTGATAATGATGAAGGGTTTTGTAGTGCTGGGACATCTGACTGCTTGATTTTTCCATTTCACATGTGAGAATGACATGCAATGCAGCTGCTCAAACAGGGGGAATGTGACCTGATACTGGCCTTGGAAAATCAGAAAGGATGTTTTTGAAGCCAAGGGCAGTTCTGTGCTCTATGGACATTTCAAGATGCTGGAGGTGAGTTGATGCCAGTAGCTAACCCCCAACATGCCCTTTTCTGCAGACCATGGGGTGTGCTAGCAGTTTTATCATCATAAGGGTAGTCAGACATCTCCCAGCTGGAATCTGTGTATAGCCTATGGAGTACTGTGGAATAAATTCAAAACATGATGCATATCCTTCATCTGCTCCACCAGGATTTTTCTGTTTTTTTCCCCGTATCATTGACACAAGACACTAAATATTGCTAGGGAAATTGCACAGTGGGTTCCCTGGAAGTCTTAGCATGCCTAAGTCTCTGCCTCTAGTGAGGTCCTTCTAGCAGAGTGAAGTGAGGAGTTCCTTTTGGAGAGAGGGTACAGGAAGATTCATCCTGCCTTCAGCTGGCTTTCTAAAAAATGCAACCCATTAATAGCTTGGAATGACTGTTTTGAGGCCTCCAATGCTTGTATTCTAGTCAGAGGTAATGCACAGAGGCTTGAATGGGAATTATTAGAGATTTATTACACTTTAAGGAGTAGGAGTCTAAAACAGCAAAATCAGAAATTCACCATGCACAGAATAATTCCTGCAGAAAAAGCTTAGAAAGTCTTTTGACAGTTTTGCCCAATTCCGTAATCTTCATGTCACTTTCTTTTGTTTCAAGAAACATATGTCCAGGAATGCTGCCACTTCTTAATCTGAAGCTGTTTCAGTGAACTTAAATTGCTTCAGTATTATTAAAGCTTCTTGGCAAGCATGATTTTTCTGGATTGAATTAGGACATGTAACAAGATAGAAAAATGAGAAGTCTGAAGGTTTACTTGTTTTTAAAAGCTTGATCAAATTTCTGGTAATGGTGTGTCAAATGTACCTTATAAATTATACAGTGCCATTTCATGACAACATTTTCAGCTATTCCAGGCTTGATTCTGGTTAAAATAAAACTGAGAACCAGTTTAGCATGTAGACATGTGTGTCCATGAATCACAGAGTTAGCCTTGGGAAGGATGGATCTACATGTCTCCAACAGCTAAAACTGCTATAAATGCAACTGCAAAATAAGTGTTGTAAATATATGTATGCATGTATATTTAGACAAAAGATCCTATAATATACACAGAAAAGCAACCTCTGAGTATGTCTGTGGTTATCTGAGATGTGGATATATTGTCTGTCATATCTCTGTTTCACTACCTACTTTTTAGAACAGCTACCATAGAGCTGATAATTTAAAAGACACAAACACACAACCCTATACTATACAGTCATAAAAATTTCCTAAGAGCAAAGCAAAAGCTCATACTTATTAGAGGAATATTCCACTATGAAGAATTAGTAGCACCTCAGTATGAAATATTTGTAAATACATTTCTGCTTCTCAGCTTTATAAGTGAATGTCAAGCTAACCTAAACAAAATCCAGTTGCCTGCTATTTTCTTCATAGCTTCCAAATAACACCAAATAGAACCTAATAATCAATGACATATCTTTTCCTACTAATCCTGTTTTTTTCATGTTGGTTCCTTCCTTTACCTTCCTTGTCACCTCTCCAAGCTGTTCCTCTAAACCCCTTCTTAGCCTGGACTCAGCTTAACCATGCCCTAATGGTGCAGCGATTTACACTACAGTGCCAGTGTCTCCCCGACCCAGAGTCTGTGAGCTGCAAAATTAACTCATTGCACCTGCAGCCTGATTTTGCAGTATGCCAAACTTTCTCTTTAAAAATAAATAAATGAATAAATAAAAGAAATGTCATCTTGTCGTTAATGGTATTTGCGTCATTTTGCAGCTGTGTTTGCTTTGAAGTGAGCAGTCAGTGATTTTCGAGTTAGCTAGGTGAAGTGGAAAAATAATGATGGATTCAGCAGTCTTTTGTCACTTTTGGGCCTGAATTTTCCTTATGTCTGTGTGAGTGTTGGCTGTGTACTATCTACCAGTGGTGAAAAATAGATTCCAGTGCAGGTCCTGCTGGAAGAAAAAATCTGGGCCATTTAGTTTCTTATCATTTCTCCTCCATCCCCCCTTATAGTAAGTGTTAATAAATAACTTTGGGAAAAACAACTTGTGATCTTTTATCACTCAAATGTGCAATGATGAAAATTAAAATGGAGGAGAAACTGATAAAATGCCTAACAACTCATAAACATTCTTTACCCGAAACAATGAATAATAGGAAATAGGAGCAGCTCTTAATGGGAAGAGTTGGAGGCTTGAGACCAATCTTGATTAGGCTTTTTCCCCCCAGTTTGTTGTGTGGCTTATAACATCTCGTTCCAGACAGAATAATATAGGTCAATAGCTGACTTAAACATCTTTAAGAACTGGAATGATTAGTGGTTTGAGCAAAAGCCATTAGCCAATTCACCAGTTCATGCTCTTTCAGACATGAGCTTGTCTTTGGCCAAGAAGCGTAAATCTAAAACTCCAATCTCCACTGTTGGCATAAAACAAAAACAGTACTCAGCCTTTCCAAGGGATGCATTGATTTGGTCAGAAGGAAGGAGGGCCTGATGATTACAAGCTCTTTTTTTAACCTTTCTTTCTTCAGGAAAAGAAGATTATGATACTGTGGGCGCCTCTCTTCCTGGTGTCCATCTTCCTGATGGACATTTGACTCTGTTACCCAATTTCAGCCAGATTTAGCCAGTGTGCAAGATCTTAAAGACATTGGGGTTTGAGAAATTTTGTGAAAACAGGAAGTGAAGTTTGGAAGCAAGAGCGAAGATGCCAGGTGCTGCCTGCTTGTACCAGCAGAGACTTCTCCAAAGCTCTTGGGGCATGCCTTCTGATGTGCCCATTCTAGCAGGTACTCACAGCCCTTGTTTGACTCTTGAGCTCAGTCTATACCTAAGCCTAAGTTATTATTTCCTGCAATACTGGCCAACACTGTGCAAAAGAACTTGACTTCTTGGAGTCCCAAGATCCATCTTGGTAATCCAGGGAGAAAACTCCCTTTTCCTGGCCTGTTTCACCCATTTTGGGTCTAAGCTCTTTGGGAAGAAAATAGTGTTTTTTCAACTACAGTATTAGGGCCAAGGGACTCTGTCCTGACTGAAGTGCCTGGGTGCCACTGAAATATCGACAATGTGTGTTCACGTACCTCAGAAACCATCCTGTCTCCTCGGGACCTTATCTCAACACCTTCTTAAAGCAGAAAGACAATTCAACACCTGTTCACCTGAGCGCAGGTAACTGCAGAGTGGAGGGCATTTTTCCAGGTCTGGCAAAAATGCAGAATGAAATATGTTACCATTTATTTTTACTTTCCAGAATGTAGATGACTTATTTGAACCCCAAGATTCCTCTGACAAGCAGTGACTTCACATAAACCCTTTCTACCTGCCAGCCATCAAACAATAAGCTGTTGGAGAGAGCTAAATATATAAGGTGATGCAATTGCCTTTTTAGGGCCATTTAAAGGCAGTAGCTAGCAAAGGAAAGGTTTGGGAGGGGTGGTGAACTGTAATTTTTCATGGTTAATAATAATCACACACAGTTTCCTTCTGTAAACTTCCTCCTGCAGCTCCTCTCATTTAATGGGAAATCAGGCAAAAAGCTTTTGATGTTGCCTTTATCTGCACATGGTAGGTTTCCCCTCTTCCACACTCTTGTATTGAAGGGACTTGCCCTGGCTGGTGGAAAAGGCAATGGGAAGAGAGCAACGAGGGCTCAGATCTACACTAGGAGCACTTAGCTTGCCCCACGTAGTGGGTTGGGGAGGGAAGATGCTCACAATTAGCAATGATCATTATCATAAGGCAAGCGTTTCATAAATATTCCATAAAACAGGGCCTCAGACTGCACAAGCAACAGCAAATATTGTAGCAGATTTATTAGTGGAGCATGAAACATTTATATTTTTCAGATGACAGGGCAGATGATGACTGTGTTATGCTAGCAGACAGGATGAACCTCATTCGAAAAGTGCCTCATAGGTGATGGCTAGATATGACAGCAAGATGAATTAAGGTCTTTGAGCATCAAGATGGTGTGATAGACCCTGGGAATTGAAAACTAAACACCAGTGGTATCCTTCAGAAAGCAGCTGAGCTTTCTTTGTGTAAGTCAAGGCACAGCCTTGATAATTGTGGTGCCCCGGTGACATTGGCAGGGATTGAATTTTCCTGTCATCTTTTAGCAGGGCAGCTTACCAGAATAAATGTTTAGTGCTTTGAATTAGCGTTATAGTTAGCAAGAGATTGAGGGAAACTGGTGTTCCCCAGAGATCTGGACTTTGGCAAACAACTTTGTTGAAGTGGTTTTGAGCCAGTATGACTTTCTTTTCTGCTGTTTATTAAGTGCATTAGTCCCCAAATCTATAAAAGAGCTGGACTGGGGTGTCTCTGTACAAAAAGCTGATTGAGGAGGACAGCTGACCAAGATCCAACTCAGAGTCACAGCCCAGGTAGGGTTAATGGAGTAAGTAATCGGACAATATTTAACTTAAACACTCAAGCTCTTTGGACTTAGTGGTGTTTAATTACACCCATGTCAGTTCTTGAAGGGAAAGGAAAAGGCCATGGTGTAGAATCAAGGACTTCCCCTCAGCCATCAGCTGTCCAGAGGGAGAGACTGGCATCTTTATCTTTTCTGCATTTTTTATCCCCTTCTAGGTTTTGCCATTTTGAGCTGACATTTTTTTTGATATAAGCACATTTCCAGATGACAGATCTTCCCACCTTTCACTCTGTTGCCACATTTAAATACATTTTCTTGAAGCAGGCCAGTATATGAATGGGTTTCACACCTCCTTTAAAATGTATATGCAGATGGATCAAAACTGTGCCTGAGATGGCAGGTAGTCTGACTTATATCCTGGGAATGTGTCCCCTGTGAAACTTCACTATGTACATCAAGATCATCTACACTTCATGCTCAAAATACTACAAACTCAGCTGCATTCTGACAAATTGTAATGGTCTTCAAACAGAGAAGGGAGGCAGTTGTACTCCAAGGTGTGGGGTTTTTTTTCCTTTCTTAAGCATGGAACAAGTTTTGCCCTTTTTTTTTTAGTGAAATCTGCAAAATCCAGAAGCCAAAAAGACCCAAAGCCAAAATCTGGTATCTTCCCTGTTTTTGAGGGTGTTTAACATTGTGCGTAGTTATTTTAGTCAGTACTGGACTAATTCACACCAGTGTCTGTGCTTGCTCCCATTTCACTGAAGAATGAATTATTGTTATAAACTATAGTTAATCATATCAAATTTGTCTGGTCCCACTGAGACACTAATTTATTTGCCTTCTTAAAAGCCACATTCATTCATGCCCAGCACTAAAGGGTTTGTGTCTTCATCTTACCAATGATCTGAGCTTCAAGATTAATATTTTTGTTGTTGCTGGAGGACTTGAGGAGATTATGGGAGTTCTGCAGCACTTGAGCAGACTACCTATCCTTTATCGATACCACACAGTGGCTGTGTTGGCTGCAAGCAAGCTGGGAGCCCTTGAGGTTTAGCATATTTCCATTTTCAGGCTGGTTGGCTTCAGCTACAAGCACTGCTGGACTAGTGGGAGAAAAAATATAGGTAAATAGTAAGAAAAATCTGTGTTCCAAATTAACCATGGGACTAAGCCTTGGTCTCAACAAACCCATGATGAGAAAAAAAATCAATTCTTCTGCTATTCCATACTTCAGACTTTTCTAAACTGTGACATGAAGTAATTGGTTCACCACTTAGAGATCAGGCAGGCTAGGCTGTCCCTTGGCACAGAGCTTCCCCCCGCCATGACTGCTCCCTGGCACACCAGTAGCTCTGTTGGCACACTGCAGGGACCTCTGCCAAGTCCTTGCTTGCTGTCCCCATCTCTCTGGGCAGACCACTGCAAGGAGACCTGAGCAGAGCTGAAGTTTTCGCAAGGAGAAATTTGGCTTCCACCTTTGCAACTGCAAATAGGCAATACTTCCCTCCTTTAAGCAAAACTGGAATTTCTGCCACAGAATAGCAATATTTGTGGGGTTTTATTATAGGCATATTATGGCACCTGTGGACCCATCCTGTTGTTTTGAGCTGACGTGGCCCCTACCTCCCCTCCGCTCTGGATTGAAGGCATAAGATTCCCATGCTCCCATGTTTGTCCAACGTTTCTTAGTCAAGCTAAAGTTTGTAGGGAGAGACATTTCTTTTAAAATTAGAACAGCTGGTAGGGTTGGAAGAAAAGCAATTAACTTTTGCTCTTCAGTTCTCTCTGGAGTGTCTGGCATTGTGAATAATGCTTATGGATTCATTTATGTGGCTTAATTCATCGTCCTGGACAATGGATATAATCCTAACTTCAGTTATTTTGTCAGTATGATGCAAAATAACTTTATGTGCTTTGAACAGTATTTAAACAGCTGGATGAAAGGGCACTTATGACTAAAATGGATTTATTATATCACTTGAATCTGCTAGTGCAGGACGTTCGGTGCAAGCTGAATTGCCATTTGTGCCTGGCACAATGCATTCCTTTTTTATTCGCTCATACTGTGAAATCTGGGACTAGAAGTTACATGTCTGGCAACAAGTAGCTCTCACAGGAGTTTGGATGTCAGAGTAGAATGGGCTTTCATTGCGTAATGAAGAGGAAAAAGGGAATGAACTCCCAAAAAGAATTTTACCAAATTCTTCCAATGAACATTGTGTTATTAGAGTAGCTAGTGACTTAAAACAACATCTGAAATGCTGGCAAGCCAAGAAAGATCATAAAACTGCAAGGAGCAGGAAAAATGGCACACAGCACACAAACATGTAAATTAAGACAAAGAAAATGACTGTAAATGCCAGCAGTCCCTAAAACATTAGGGACTAATTTCTAACAAACCATTAGCTGCATGGGGAATTGTCAACATTATTAAATATAATTTGTTACATCTGTTTTATTATAGAATTCATTCAGCACATATGCTATTTATGTTGTACACTATTTGTTTTTTTTTTTCTTTATATACTGTTTTTTTCTTTAAGCCTTACCTGACACCCAAATGTAGTACAGCAAGTGGATTAGGATTTATTTTATGCCTGCTGTAGGCGCCCAATTTGTGTGTTTGCATGCACACTTATATGTGAACCCTCCTGCCTTTGCCTGCCTCCCACCTCCCACAAGCAGCTGCACATGAATGTTTCTGCATTACAATCAGCAGCCAGCCCCCAGCGAGTGCTCTTTCTGCTGCCTAATGCTATGAATGCATGTATGGAGGACATGGTTTGCAGCCTCTGCAGGGTTACTGTTACCATCAATATCATTGTGCCATTAATATTTAAATGGATCCATGCTCTGAATTGCATTGGGGTTTTTTAAGCTAATATTCAAGGAGTAGGTGATAGCCTGTAAGCATCGATATCAACCGCATCAGCCAGCCAATGCTGTAATCTTGATCAAAAATAATAATGTCATCCATAACACTGTAAAGATTTATTAGTTGTGACAGATCTATACATTAACAAATCACTACATGGCCCTGAATGCCAAGTAAACAGAGCCAGTCTCATAAAGAATAGCAAGACCTTTTGGAAACCCTATTAAGGAGAGTTTCACACAGGAAAAATTTGCTCTGAAAATAATACAGATTTGTTTGTATGTGTGTGTGTATGCATGAGTGATGGCTGTCTGTCTGTCCACTCTTGCTCTTCTACAGTCAGCAAACCAGAATGGGCCCAATAAGTATTTCCAGGTTCAGTTCTGGTTTGTGTTCTGCTGTAGCTTGAATTTGTTCTGATTTGGTTCCACTTTCTACAAAACTGCAGGATAACTCACACTGAATTGTTTTAAGAAGATATCACAGTTAGGATGACTTTTAAGCTTCATTTGACTCCTGCAGTACAATTGTTTAAAACGTCCATTCCTTTGATGACAGTACGGTGATCTTCTTTTCTGTCACTCATGTTGGTAGCTTTTACTGGTTGGATGTACAAACCATAAAGTCAGGACCTTCCTTGCCGATGTTGAAGTTTTAACAAATCCAGTTAAAATAATGAAAAATGCAGATAACATTATCCATTCACACCTAGCCCTGTCTCTGTGGTGTTTCTATCTCAGGTGTTCCAGAGGCAGAAATGTCCTCAAGAAAGAAAAGACAAAAGTATCTGTCATCTGAGGAGTCCTGTCCCTGAGAGGAATACTGGTAAGCCCAGTCACTTAAAAATCAGGACACAGTACGTAAATATCAGATTAAAGTAATAATAATCTGGAGGTTTGGTTTTTTTTAGTCCACTTCCAGGTTATCATATCTTCATATCTCATAATATCAGCATTTCCTTCAAAACAGAAACATTCAGAAATGTCCAGAAACATTCTCTCCAGAGTTAGTATTCCAGCGCATGCAGAGCTTTAGTGTCTATGGAGTTTCTGCTCCTGTCCTCCTGAAGGAAGAGCTGATACTGTTGTTATACCATAGCCTGTACCAGAGAGGAAATTAAGATCTTCTAGTCTCAGTCACTGCAGATCTCTCCCCACTACATTTAATATAGTGTTTTCTCTTCATCCATACACCTCATCCACAGTCCCTACAGCTCTTTCCTCCTGTGGGATTACTTTTCTCCTTCCCTCAGCAGCATTGTCATGTTACAGTTCATCTGAATGCCAGTGCCAAGATCGTTTTCTTATTCCACTCTTTTACCCTCTCCTTCTCTACTATTTCACTTTCAACACCTTTCACAAATTATCCATACACTAGTGTCCTTTTTTGCTGATAACTGACTCCTGGACGACCCTGAAACATTGGCCTTCATTGCCCATTTGTTTGAAGTTTCAAACAAGCTTCATACTCTTTTCCTTAAACTTGGGATGAGCTCACTGTGGACATCCACCGACCTTTATCCCTTTTCCATACACTTTTTGGATCTGTGTGTGGCTGAGAGCCATCATAATCCTAACAGTGTATGACCATGCTAGAGGAATAAGGTAGGACAGCAAGGTTTATCCTTGTACTTTTGGTTTTAGTCACTAAGCCAGTGGCAGGACATGGAATTCTCAAGTTAACAGCTACCAGTGGTTGAACAACTGATTTTGTATGGTCTTTAGGAAGGATCAGCCTTTGTCAAAGCATTTGTGCAAAGGGTTGGAAAGTAAAAAACCGAGGACATTCTGTTGATCTAATTTCTCAAAGATTCAAACAAAAAATTAGTTTTTACTAACTTCATACTTCGAAAAAAAGGAGAAGCAATTCCTATTTGCCAGAATGTCCTGTTTTGACTTTTAAGATATTGTGAAAGGTTTTAACAAAAGTAAAATGCTTAGATATGAGTGAAGCATACTGAAGGACTCCCTCTGCATTTTTTGAATGTTAGTTCAACAAGATTTATGAGACTTTGTTTTGGTCCTGAACTAGGACAGAAGGAGAAGTATAGAATCATAGAATCATTAAGGATGGAAAAGACCTCTAGGATCATCAAGTCCAACTACCAACCCAACACCACCATGCCTCCTAAACCACCTCCCAAAATGCCATGTCTACAGGCTTTTAGAACTCCTCCTGGGATGGTGACTCTACCACCTCTCTGGGCAGCCTGTTCCAGTGCCTGACCACTCTTTCAGTAAAGAAATTTTTCCTAATATCCAATCTAAACTTCCCCTGGTGCAACCTGAGGCCATTTCTTCTCGTCCTCTCACTTGTTACTTGGGAAAAGAGAACAACACCCACCTCATTACACCCTCCTTTCAGGTAGTTGTAGAGAGAGATAAGGTCTTGCCTCAGGCTCCTCTTCTCCAGACTAAACAACCCCAGTTCCCTCAACGTCTCTTCATAAGACCTGCTCTCCAGACCCTTCACCAGCTTTGTTGCCCTTCTCTGGACACTCTCCAGCACCTCAATGTCCTTAGCATGTAATCCTCCAAGCTCTGCAGACTGGGGGATCTCTTTCCTGCCTGGGAGAAAGCTTCATTGTCAAGGTAGCTGTGGAAAAACCAAGAAGCAGCAACCTTCACTCTCCTGATGGTGTTTTGACCCAGGTTGACCAGGACCCCTCTTCCTGATCAGCTTATAAGATATGGCAGGATCAGCTGGTCAGTCTTTTAATTCATATTTTCTGCTGGAACATGTAATTTGTGGAGCTGTGACAGATAATATGTTAGGAAAGTTTTGTACAGTGCTCTACCTCATAGGTATAGGACCCCTGATATTATTGGTGGAATGCATCATAAGCTGTGAAATGCACCCCTGAGGCAAAAACTGAAGTATTAAAATCCTCTTTTTACATATGGGGAAGTGAGACCAGAGCGGTGCAGTGACTAGTGGAAGGGCATATGGCTACTCAGTGGTGGAGCTGAGGACTGAACCTGGGCTCGTGCTGACAATCCCAGTACAGAGCTGCCTTTTCTAGCCATCTCACTTACAGCCTCTTCACGTGGTTTGGACATCGTGATAAATGTCACATGCAACACCAACTGATAACTGATAAATTTTCTACTTGGGATGGGATGATGTGAGAATACAGAGGAGGGTTGAATATCTTCAGCAGCTTTGTTAACTGTGTATCAAAAGCTATAAAAAGCAGATAAATTGCATTTGCAGATACTTCTGATTGAGAGAAGGGACTTTTGCCAGAGGATTTAATACCCAAGACACTGGGAGGTTATGAGCAATTGTCAGGGAAATTGTGAAATGGGACCAAAGCAGCAATTTGGTCCCAATATTGGGACCATGCAGAGACCTTGGGGCAAATGACAATGTTAAGGAAATGTGAGCTGCTTTGGTAGAAAATACCTATGAGGATGTTAGCAAGGAGGCAGATCCAGGCTCTTCACAGCAGTGTGTGGTGGGAGGGTGAGAGACAACGGACATAAGCTGAAACAGGGTAAGTTCAGATTGGATATGAGGATGAATTTGTGGGGACAGTGAAACACAGCAACAGGTTACCCATAGAGGCTGTACTGTCCCAATTCTTGGAGATTTTCAAGACATGACTAGATAAAGCCCTGAGCAACCTGGTCTCCTCTCAGAGCCAACTGTGCTGTGAGCAGCAGCTGCCTGAACTGTCCTATGAAGATGGGACTATGAAGGTGGGACTCACTTCACCCCAGCTGCCAACCTGAGACCCAGAAGTATATTGTTGCCAATAGAAGAGTGAGGATGTAGCAGAAATTATTCAGCAACTTTACAGTGGAGCTAGGATGCAAATAAGAAAACCAGGATTTGGCTTTTTCTGACCACCTTCTCAATATTACCAGCTTATTTTTGTTTTCCCTCCTAACCAAATTCAGGCCAAAGAAAGCCTTTGTACTTCTCTTTCCCCCCCTGAACTCTGTGTAAGGGCAAGAGAGCTGAACATGAGGTCTCTTCTGAATTAGAAGAGGGTGCTCAAATGTGATGGCATACAGTCATATATGTCCTTCTACGCCAGGCCTTTGCATGTTGCTTCTGAGCACTGCTCGCTCTGCTAGCAGGGCACGATTAAATACTGTACTGATATCCCCCACATGGCAGCACCTATGACTAGACCATCAAATCAGTCAGTGACATACCAGTGGTGGAAAAGTCATCAGTCTGTCTCCATAGTGACACATCTGCTGAGATACTTCTGGGCGAGGCACAGGCAAGAAGCAGTTACAAAAGGTGTTTTTCTTATGCTGCAAATGCTGTTTGTGTTTGGTTTTTATGACTTTTTTGGTGTTGGTTTGTGGTTTTATTTTTTCAAATGGATCTTGCTGCCATATATGCTTAGGTCATTTTTTCCTTGTTTGTGCACTAGTTTCTCTCTTGTAAAGTGTATCTGTGGAAACAGATGATGGGTTAGAACCAAAAAAGAAAATTTTTAAAGCCTGGATCCAAGGTAGCAATAATGGTACCTACACATTTCTATAGTGGGGTCACTTAATGAGAAACCCCCCAGCTCCAAACTCCCAGGCCATCTATGTATGGCCAGGGCTGAAATCCAGATCTGATTTCTTCACTCTGAACTCACCTCTAGTAATTAACAAGCCTTTTCTGGATTAATAAACATGCCAGTGCAAGAATCTCATGTTCATTTTACTTATTTTCAGTCCTGGCCATATTAGCACATAACTTAAAAAAAATCTAGTGTTACTTACCGTAGTATTTGGGAGTTCTGAAAAATTGCCTGCCACTAGAGGTTATTCAAATTCTGGTCTTGATGTATTAGCCTAGACAGTTTTAAAGCCATATCTACAGCAAGTAGTTAGCCATACTGCTGAACAGACATTTTTTTAAATGAACTACAAAGAATAGCCTATTGTGGTTAGCTTATTTTATTTACAGCATTTCACATGGTGTGAACATTAAAAATTTACAGAGTAATATTGATTTGCAGCTCCATCAAACCATTTCTAGCCAAACTATGGAACCAAATTGTTTGAGGAAAGGTGCCTTATTCGAATGATTATTTGTGCTGCTCCAAAGGCTGGTCTCTGTGAGGCAGCCATAAATTCACCTCCTGGCAGAAAGTTAAAGAGGAGGTTCAGAAAGTAAATAATTGCCAGGAAGCATCAGGAAAGGAGTCTTGCTAGTACGTGTGATGCACGAGAGCTGGAGACTGGTGTGTCTGATAAGGGTTTAATAAATGCGTTTTCGGGGGCTGGGAGGCGGTGCGTCCCACAGCCAGCTGGGACGCAGGGTGGCACTGTTGTCAGCCACTTGGCTGGCTCTGAAGCATTGCCCATTTTCAGCTGGTGAGAAAGATTTTTTGTCATTTCTGTCAGTCCCCAGATAAAAAAGCTAACAAATTTGAATAGACCAGAAAACCAAATGATACTGGGTAATGGCACACAGCTTTGCAGTGACACTTCTGCCTTACAAGTGAGTTGCAAAAGGAAAAAAGAAAAAAAAACTCTAAAAATCCAGAAAGCCACAGAAGTCCAAGTAACCTTTAAGAAATCCCCACAAATGCAAAAGTGTATGCTGGAAATAAAGATGCCCTTCGCAACCCCATTAATGGGAACTTAATTAGGCATAAAATTTATGAAAGACATTGGAAACGTGATCTTTTTCCCATTTGGAGAAAACTGGGCTAGCTTCAAGTCTGTGGGAGAGCTGGGTGAGATTCATATGTAAAAAGATACATCTACATCAGGAAAGATATATTTGAAACATCTGGTAAAGTTCTTTGGCCAATGATGTGTACGTTTTGAAAAATATATATAGAATCCTTTTGGCCTCCTCTGTACTAGACACATGGAATTAAACTGTATTTCATGCAGACGTTATAAACTAGATTATTCAGCTTTCAGTCTCTCTGCTTACAAGTCCCACTCACATTTTGGAACTGAACTACCAGAATTTCAAAAGAAATTACAGTGGTGGGATGACCAGGCTCCACTTGTCAAGACAGAGGAGCTGAAAATCAAGATATTTTGGAAGTACTGATATAATTCTGCTGCTGTTGGCCCTTTTATTTATGCTGCTATAACCCAAACAATTCTAAAGTAAAACTTTTAGATTTGTGCCAGTGCAAGTTACAGCACGATCAAATTTATCTTAACTCATTTAACTGACTGCTCATATTAACTTACCGTCATAGTAATGGCCAGAGTCACAGTTAATTCATTTGAAAGCATCTAGAGTGGAGAAGAAAATAAAGATAGGCTTTGGTAGATCAGTCTAATACTTCTGAAAAGAGTACATCAAAAGATGATCTGGAAAGAGCAGATGAAACTTTGCTTGAAGATTGTGGGTGAAATCCAGTGAAGACAGATGATGGCACATGTTACACAGCAGCTGTGAGGAGGTGAAAAGAGGCTTCTGGGTAATTCACAGTAATATGAATGCATAGATTTCTCACTGGAAGGGCAAGTAACAACAAGAATGGACAAAGGTGGCGTCTGATCTGTGCGGCACCACCTCCCACTTGCATGGGTGGGCTGTGGGGGGTCTGCCATTCTCTCATGGGGACACATCATGGAGGAGTTAGGTGCTGAGGTCTGTAAAAAAGACAACAGGCAGGAGACAAAGTTAGGTCTGCTTTACAGTAGTCTGTTGTCAGTCTGTTGAAAGGCCTTTGTCCAGTGTCTAAATTACTCGATGTGTTACTCAGCAGCTTATGGCCAGATCTGAAGACATTTAGGCTCTCCAAGTAATTGTTGGTGACTGAGTTCATTGGTACAATTACCTTCCCCAGCCTAATCTTTTAAGTCTCTGGTAATTTTTTTTTCATTGGTGAAGTAAATTCAGCACCTGCAGTTTTGCTTTAGGGGATATATAAGGAAAATTGTCCCTGTGAACACAGAATTGCTTTGGTCCATAAAATGGGGCATCCCAGGAAGGATTTATTATTTGTAATGGTCTTATAAGTGAAAGTGAGATAAAAGCAACATGAGATTTGAAACTACATGAGTGGTTTAAGGAGAGATCTAAGTGACAGGAAATTGTGAAAATACCTTCCTTCCCTCTGCTGGCATTTCAGTATGTTCATTGATTCAAAAAACTTCACATGGGGTGGGGGAAAAAAGAAAAAAGAAAAAAGAAAAAAGAAAAAAGAAAAAAGAAAAAAGAAGAAAAAGGGAAGGGAAGGGAAGGGAAGGGAAGGGAAGGGAAGGGAAGGGAAGGGAAGGGAAGGGAAGGGAAGGGAAGGGAAGGGAAGGGAAGGGAAGGGAAGGGAAGGGAAGGGAAGGGAAGACCTCAGCCATAATTTAGTTATACTGCTGCAAAAATTAATGGCAAAGATCCTGTTCATCTTTATCAGGCAGAATCAGCCCTCCTAGTGAGACTATGCTATGGACCTGGGGCTTGCCTGCAATCCCACTTCCAAAGGGGTAAAGTGGGGTTGCTTAATTGAAATGCAGGTCAAGCCACTGGGTAAACTATGCAGGAGGGAGTTGTACCTCCTCCTGATTCCAGTTCTGTATCTTTTAAAAAAGATCTGTCTTAATGGTACAGTCCTATGCTACCTTGTCATACAGACCACTGAAGGGAGGAGGGGGAGGAAGGCAATTCATTCTACAGAAGTAGGTCCACTAGAGAGGTATTTAGGTTTTATAAATAGGTCTATAAATAATACATTTCTATTTCTGCTGGTTTTATTGCTATTGATATGCAATATAGTCCTCTGGGCTTAAATCTGCAGATATTTTTATTACTTGAGGTCATTGCCATGTTGCATTGTACAAATAGCACACTGCATTTACCTCAGCATATGTTTATTTTTACATGCCTCAGTGGCTGTCTTAAAAAGGCGATGCATTGGGTGTTATCCATCTCTTCTACCTGTCCTTAGATTTTGCTAAGTGCATACTTTTATGGATCAGTTGAAAAGCCCCAATCACTCTGTAATTTAAGATTTTATGCCTGAATGCTGGATGTCATCCTAATAAGTGTGGTGTTGTATGCGTGTGTGTGAGGAGGTATAAAAGAAAATAGCACTTTGTTTCTCTGATGGGTTTCTGTGACTATTTCATGATACTGTCTACACCTATGCTAATTGAATAAGGGTTATTTTGGAATGAGGAAAGCTGTAGTGGCTGAATAAGATTCAGTCAGTGAAATTAAAATATTAACGTGGATTGCTACTAAAGAGGCAATTGCTAGTTTCCCAAAGTACATTGAAAAAGCAGAGGTTAGAGGTAGGTGGGCAGCTGCTGGGTTTTATTCTTTTCCAGCTTACAGTGTGGAATATCAATAGTCTGCAATAATTCACTCTTTGAAGCTTACTTTAACTATACTGTTATATATACCTGGCTGAACAGGGAGCTTTTGCTGGGACTCAGGAAAAAAAGGAGATTTTACTACTTTTGGAAGAAGGGCCATGCAACTCAGGAAGAGTACAGGGATCTCAGTAGGTCATGCAGAGAGAAAATCAGAAAGGCAAAAGCCCAGCTAGAACTCAATCTGGCCACTGTTGTAAAAGATAATAAAAAATGTTTTTACAAATATGTTAACAAGAAAAACAGAGCCAAGGAGAATCTCCATCCTTTATTGGATGCAGGGGAGAATGTTGCCACCAAGGATGAGGAAAAGGCTGAGGCACTAAATGCCTTCTTTGCCTCAGCCTTTAATAGTCAGACCAGTTATCCCCAGGGTATTCAACCCCCTGAGCTGGGAGACAGAGACAGATCACAGAATAAACTCCCATAATCCAGGAGGAAGCAACTTATGACCTGCTGCGCCACCTGGACACTCACAAGTCTATGGGGCCGGATGGGATCCACCCAAGAGTACTGAGGGAGCTGGCGGAGGAGCTTGCCAAGCCACTCTCCATCATTTATCAGCAGTCCTGGTTAACAGGGGAGATCCCAGGCAACTGGAGGCTTGCCAATGTGACGCCCATCTACAAGAAGGGCTGGAAAGAATATCAGGGGAACTACAGGCCTGTCAGCCTGACCTCGGTTCCAGGGAAGATTATGGAGCAGTTCATCTTGAGTGAGATCACCAGGCAAGTGCAGGACAACCAGGGGATCAGGTCCAGCCAGCATGGGTTCATGAAAGGCAGGTCCTGCCTGACCAACCTCTTATCCTTCTACAACCAGGTGACCTGCCTAGTGGGTGAGGGAAAGGCTGTGGATGTTGTCTACCTGGACTATAGCAAGGCCTTTGACTCAGTCTTCCACTGCACCCTCCTAGAGAAGCTGGCGGCTCATGGCTTAGACAGGTGTGCTCTTTGCTGGGTAAAAAACTGGCTGGATGGCTGAGCCCAGAGAGTTGTGGTGAATGGAGCTAAATCCAGTTGGCGGCCGGTCATGAGTGGTGTTCCCCAGGGCTCAGTGTTGGGGCCAGTCTTGTTTAATATCTTTATCAATGATCTGGATGAGGGGATTGAGTGCACCCTCAGTAAGTTTGCAGATGACACCAAAATGGGTGGGAGTGTCGATCTGCTTGAGGGTAGGAAAGCTCTGCAGAGGGATCTGAACAGGCTGGATTGATGGGCCGAGGCCAACTGTATGAGGTTCAACAAGGCTCAGTGCCGAGTTTGACACTTGGGTCACAACAACCCCATGCAACGCTACAGGCTTGGGGAAGAGCGTCTGGAAAGCTGCTCAGCGGAGAAGGACATGGGGGTGTTGGTTGACAGCCGGCTGAACATGAGCCAGCAGTGTGCCCAGGTGGCCAAGAAGGCCAACAGCGTCCTGGCTTGTATCAGGAATAGTGTGGCCAGCAGGAGCAGGGAAGTGATCATGCCCCTGGACTTGGCACTGGTGAGTACCTCGAACACTGTTTTCATTTTTGGGCCCCTCAGTACAAGAAGGACATTGAGGTGCTGGAGCGTGTCCAGAGAAGGGCAACAAAGCTGGTGAAGGGTCTGGAGAGCAGGTCTTATGAAGAGACGTTGAGGGAACTGGGGTTGTTTAGTCTGGAGAAGAGGAGCCTGAGGCAAGACCTTATCTCTCTCTACAACTACCTGAAAGGAGGGTGTAATGAGGTGGGTGTTGTTCTCTTTTCCCAAGTAACAAGTGAGAGGACGAGAAGAAATGGCCTCAGGTTGCACCAGGGGAAGTTTAGATTGGATATTAGGAAAAATTTCTTTACTGAAAGAGTAGTCAGGCACTGGAACAGGCTACCCAGAGAGGTGGTGGAGTCACCATCCCCAGGAGGAGTTCAAAAAACCTGTAGACGTGGTACTTTGGCATGACAGTGTTGGGTTGGTGGTTGGACTTGATGATCTTAGAGGTCTTTTCCATCCTTAAGGATTCCATGATTCTATGATTCTATGATGTGTCAAGTCACCAAATGTGACCCGAGACTGCTTGCCTGCTGCTGTGTAACTACCCAGCAAAAACCTGCAACCTACATTAAGGCATTTGTATGCTGGTTTCTGAATTTTGCCACTTGCTGGCTAGTATATGCATGAACAGTAAAATCACACTGAAGATACAGCGCTTGAATATTTGTGGTGCAGTAAAATCACACGGGCACCTCTGTTTTGCCCCCAGCTGCTAAGTCTGAGCCAGACTGGAGCCAGGATGCAAGTCTACATTACAGATGCCCCAAGCTACTGTGGCATCGCAGAAGCAAAAAGCAAGGCTGTGGTTGAATCCAGCTCTTGCAAAGCCATCCAGAGCCTGTGACCACAGAGTGATGGAAACCGAAGAGGTGTACCAACACAGGCCATAAAACACTGAGGTACACTGCCATTTCCAAGCAGTGTCTAACGAAATTAAAAGCTCTTCCCTTTTCCCTTGTCTTCACCTCTGTCACATCATCCCGCAGAGAACAACCCTAGCTCACAGAAAGGCTTTCTCCTAAAATATATTAACCTTGGCTCTCTCTTTGTGTCACTACTCTAATTGAGACTTAATGTATTTACCTCTTCTTTTGTCATCCTCCCTCCCGCTCCCCTTTTATTGGTATGGTGTTGTATTACCATCTGTAAGCATATGCCCTTTCCCGCACATGTCAGATGGGCAGAGTGCTGT
Source organism: Morus bassanus (assembly GCA_031468815.1). NCBI lineage: Eukaryota > Metazoa > Chordata > Aves > Suliformes > Sulidae > Morus > Morus bassanus. The sequence goes on from CM062572.1 coordinate 11,051,475, forward strand.
CAGTAAGACCTATCATTTATCCAGTGGTGTTCTGGATCATTAACACACAGTGTCGCAGTCTCACCCTCCATCCTGGTGCTTTCCCTTAAGTAGATTTCACTACATAAGTCTCATTTTCAAAACGATGGCTTAAGTGCACATGTTAATTGCAAGATTTAATTATACAGCTGTGAAGTTGTGAAATTTTCCTCCTAATTAACAAGGAAAAACTTGGCGTAGGAGAAAGGGTATAATGGGGAAACGCCTTTTGCCTTTCATCATTAAAAATTCTCGCACGTGGCTGTCGCAGTGGTGCGTGCCCTGCCTCATTGACTTCCCTGTGTGAGGATGGATTAGGTGCAGGTGAAGGCCAAAATGTCCATGGCCAGGAACCTGCAAGGAAAAAGGTGGCGTAAGAGCTGGAGGGGAGCAAAAAACTGGCATTACAAGAAAAATATCCAGAGAGTTTCAGGGAGCTTCTTTTCACAGACATGTTGACCTGCAGCAAGCAGGGTGAGCCCAGATCAATTTTATTCTGAGATTTCTTTCCAAATTGGTATCTAGAGATTTGGTTCAGATTCATATCCAGTTTCCAGGAACTACATCCCAGCATTAGATGGGAATTATAGACTCAGACAAAAATGCTGCTTCCACTAGATGAGAATCTGTTTCTATTTCCACAGGTCTGCCTGCCTGCCTCCTAATGTGCCTTCCGAATGTGGGACACCTGCTTTTTCTTATCTTGTGTTTTTCTTTTTCTTTTTTTTCTTTTTTTTCTTTTTCTTTTCTTGTTCCAGTAGCCAGTTCAAATATTAGCCTTTCTGTTAACTCTCCTTTCTCTTTTCTTTCCCCAGGACAGACTCTCAGAGAAGCTGTGCTGGCTGGGAGCGCGAACAGAGCCGATGCCAGTACTGGAAATGAAAGAATATTAAACAGTTAATGTCTTCTTTTGGTTAAGGCTCTCTCACAAGCCCGTTCTAATCGAGCTGAAGGGGTACAAAGGGCGCAGCTCACATTAAGACTGCATCCTCCCTCTGCCTATAGCTTGTTCTTTTTTCCTTTAGCCTTGTCATCACCTTATGTCATGTTTTTTATTTTATCTTAGTGCCTCTGGTGCTAAATTGCTAATGCTCTCAGGCTTTGGAAGCACTCTGCTCTTCCTGGCAGCCTTGGCTCCTTGTGCCTAGGTCATTCCTCCTGGGGCTCCCATTTCCCACTCCTCAGTGGAAGACTCTCCTAAGCCATGGCAATCACCTTTTGGGGTGGGAAGGGCAGCACTGGGAAACCCTGGCAGACTGCATAACAGGAGGGTCGTGGGAACAGGCTACAGCCCTTTCTTTTGCAGGAGATCAGTGTGGTGGAATTCATCTTGTGTAATTTTGCAGACCCCATATTGGTAGACATTGCAGTGTTTCAGGATTTCCAGATAACTGTTTTGAACACAATTGAAAAGTTGTAATTATAAAAAATAAAAATATTTTATATTTTATTCTTCTTTTGTATTTCTTTTAAATCAGATATTACATCACAATTCATAATACAACATAAAAGCCCTTCTAAAATGAGGATTTGAATCTTTGATTTTGACCTCATAAAAAAGCTTTTTTTTTTTTTCCCCAGGTGAATTTTTGTGGAATTCAACACAATCTCCACTCTCCTGTGGAAAGTCCTGAGACTAGTAGTGTATTTTTTTCATTCATCATGCACTCACCTTATCTGACATTAGAATTTCACATGCTTTTTCTTTAAGGCACACTGCATGGATACATAATTCTGTACTCTCAGACTTCAGGTAATGAATAATCATATTCACGAATCAACCTAATTAGGTAGCAGAGCACATTGCCTACAACAGAGTGAAAAAGTGTATATATTCACAGCTAGATAACTGTTCATTAGGGGCCTGACCTTGCAGCCATTATTCATGTTGAGTGGTACTCACTTATGGGAGATAATCTTATTGTCTTCAGCGTGTACATTACTACATAAAATATCATCTGCCAATGTTATGCCTTCCTTAACATCCCAATATTTTCTACCTAAAATGACACCTGGTGTAAATTATGTAAGCAAATTTTTGAAGAGAAGGCAGCATTGGCAGCGGTGTTGTGCATTTCATTGCATCTATAGGAAAAATCCCTCCTGACGCATCAAGCCAGTTACCACCCTAGTGCTGAGATAATTATAACTGGCCTTGAGTATGCTCCTAGTCTGTTGCTGTGTGATTTAATTTTTGTTTACTTAACCCTCGTGAGGAAACCTGTCTGACTTTGTGTTGCACAGCAGCAGAAGGAAATGGTCAGTAGACCACACTCCAGCTGACAGGGCAGTTACCAGCAGCTGGGGGCCCGTTAACATATTAAAATGCACTAATGCAATTGCAAGCAGTTGTTTCACCAGTCCCTCAGGGATGAATGGATTTGAATTGCAGATTCTTGTTTTCCTTCTCTGGGGCTCTCTGCCTTTTTCTGTCCATTTTCCATCCTCTTTGCCAGGAGGTCTAAGTCCAGTCTGACCTAGCCTTGTCAGCCTGAGTGCCATGTGTGCCCCACACGCCGGTCACTTGCCACACAAATCTGCGTACATACAAAACTCTGGCAAGGGATGGCTGGGAGCAAACTGGTGTTGCCAGGCCAGTTCATACACCCATTTCTGCCTATCCCTTTTCCCTTGGGAATGGACAGGGATCAGACTACATTATTTGGTCAGTTCCCTCCTCTCTGTGTTGGTGGTTAGCCACTCTTCTGTTGCAGTAGAGAATAAGCAGAAGCTATTTGTCATCAGGCACCCATGTAACAGATCATCACATTATTTTTTTTATTTCCTAGTGAATTCATTCAATGGTGGAAGGAGTGTTTGGAGGCTCCTTCCTCAGAGAGCGTACCCAGGTGAGTGTCAGTGTAACATGGAAGAAGAAGTTGTGTTTCAGGAACAGATAATCCACCTGATGGCATGGGATACCCAGGTTTTCTCATTTTGCTGCAGACTGCCTGCAGGACCTTAAGTAAATAATTTATTTCCTGTCCCTGCCCCAGTCCCCTATGACATGCTGGAGAACCGTATGCCCTGACAGAATACCTGCTGCCCTACCTCTGCTCTGACTTGCTCATTTAAGAGAAGTTTTGCAGGGGTAAGGCTATTTTCCAGTGCTGTACTGCTCTATAAAAAGGGGTAATTCCCTGCTGAGCTGGGCTGGGCAGTAAGAAATAGGTGATACTTTCATTGCAACATGGCAAAACGCATCTTCCTGTGCTATCTCTTGATTGCCATGCTGCCTCCGACCGCATTTCTGCATCCAGCACCGGCACAGCTGGACCCCCAACTTGCCTTGCTCTGCAAGCATAGCTGTACCGCAGACAATAATAACAAGGCAGCCCCTGTATTTGTTTAGTGCTTTGCTGTGTGACAGCTTTTCGATATAGGTAAGCTTCATGGAAGAAGCGGAGGTAATGAGCTTGTGTATTGGCTTAATATATCAGGCAACAACATTCATACATACAAGGCACCTTCTAACTACTGTGAGTGGTTTGTGAGGAGCAAAGATGCTATCTGCTGCTGGGAAAGGAAGCTGGTTTTAATATGTGAGGCATGTGTTGCTGTTTGTCAAAGAAAGGATGGCTTATCTTATCTTGTGATCGGGCAGCTCTGAATACAACCGTGGACACAGTGTGGTGACATGGGGAGGTGAACTCCAGAAACAGCCTTTACAGGTAGAGTGGATGTAAGGATTTTGGCCCAGCAGATCCTTTCCCCTATCCTCTTTCTCCAGCAAGGAGCTGCCCTGATCAGCTCTTCTTCAGCTCTAGCAGGATGCACAGCTCTAGCAGGATGCACAGGATTTGGCGCACAGCTGTTGAGCACACTTGTAGGGCCAGGGTGATCAGAGAGGGTCCATGGCTGAAAAGACATGACACTGTACCAGCTCCCAGGCCCCTGTGAAGCTCTCAGTAGCCACTGATATGGTTCAGGTTTCTGTCATGTCTGATGAGAGCAAGAGCAGAAACCATGGTCCAGGAATTATACAGACAGGTGCTTTCAAGCCCATCAACAATGTTATTGCTGGAAGTTTGGTTATTAAGTATTTCTCTTCTTGTTTCTGCCAATATCAGTCCATGTACACCAGGGCCCTTACTCTGTTTCACAAGGAATCAGGCAAGACTTTTGTGTCTCATGACGGTAGAAGATGATCTGACTAAACTGAAAGTGATCAGGAGATAAATAGCATACTGATAGTCTGTTAAAATGAATCTGGTCTGGATGGGTCAGGCATCTATTCAGAAGTTCACTGAGGCAGTGGAAATCTGTATTTGATTTGAGGTGATCAGGCTGTCAAGATGTAGCTAATACTGGCCAGGTTCCTACCAAAGTCCCAGTCTCTGGAGTCAAGCTGATCTTGAGTAATGTGATATTCTCAGTATCTTCTTTCTTGTAATTTTTAACTCTTTTACAGGCTTTTTTCTTCTCTCCATTACACATGAGCGTCAGGTCTGTCTGACCCCATGCAGACCCCAGGTTAAGGCTCTGATGTCTACCTTGGGGATGGAGACCCAAAAGCAGCCTAGCACTGTCCCATCTCCAGCCAGCTGCCCCCCTCCGCCATGCAGCCTGCTGTGGCCATCACTGGGGCTAAGCTCTTAGCAGCTTTCAGACACTCTTTTCTCATGTTGAGAGGGAGATAGAAACTGATGGCAAGAATTATCTCAGCCCCATTCGTCTCAGAAGGGCTCTCTGTCAGGGTTGTGATTTTCCTGATTCCTTTTCCATAGCGCTGGCAATGATACAAAAGCAAAAAAACACAGGAAAGCTCCTAGTTTAAAAAGAGCTGTTGCTGTACGGCAGTCCTGTGATGACTTATTGCCAACAGACATCTGAGTTTACTATAGATCTCCTTTAGGTCATAAGTGCAAAAACATATCTTGTTAATATTTAAAGATGCTTAGCACAAAAGCATGCATAATTAAACAGTGCATCAGAGCTGATAATTCCAAATAATTTGTCTTTTGAAAAGGGATTTTTGTAATTTGTTAAACTAGTTTGAAATCCACAGCTTAGCAGCAGGAGTATGTTTGCATAACAAAATGACTGATTTTAAATGTTGGGCTGTGTCCATCCTCTCTGAAAAGAAAAAGAGACATGGCATGAAGGAGGGTTTTTAAAAATGCATATAGATGTGGATTCAGCACTGCACAAAGATCTGTGTCTGTCTGAGCTGTGTCTCATTTTTAAAAGCAAAACTATATTCCTGCCAGGTGTAGCATTGCTTTCTCTCCCAGGATACTTTCATGTTCCGTGAGGAATTCATTGTCACTAGCCATGTCTTTAGATAACTGAAGAGTGAAGGTATGCCTGTAATAAGAATGATCTATTAGTTAGTAAAACAAGTGACACACAAGACAAATATGAAAAAATTAATGGTGTCAGGTACAAGATACTGTGAGCTTTTCATTATATCCAAAAGGCTATCTGAGCACATTTTCTGCCTGGATGCTAAAAATCTATGAGGAAAGAAAATGTGCTTATGATCCATTGCAAATCATGCTTTTCAGAAGTGCCAAAATACAAATTGATGTGTGACCACAGCTATTCTTTAATTTAATAGAAGATCAAAAATTAAATGGCAAATGTACCGGGCACACTAAGATCATTGATCACACGAGAGTTATTTACAAGGCAAATCTAAAAAAACTATTTTACAGACCTCACTGAAGGTATTTCTGGAAGTTACTGAATTTGTCAGGGTCTTGTTTACCTGTGGCAGTACCTGGGAGAGCAAATCTCAGCAGGCACAGCTCTGCTGCAGTGAAGCTATATTGACTGTTGTTAACTCAGGACCTGGAGCTTTTGGCTTAACTCCCTACCACAGATGTATTTTCTATTTAGACTAGTTGGAAGGGGGGTGGAGGGTTGCATTGGAAATTGTCACATATCAATGTCCTACTTAGTGCTGGGTTTTATGTACCAGCCCAGCACTTCGTTGTTAATAGGAGTACAAATTAAAGACTGAACTGTGTGTGCTGGGTCCTGCTCTGAAGTGGCCAACACCAGTAGTGGCAGGAGGGAGAAAGGAAACGGTAGGAATTTGCTTTCACAGCTGGAAAATGAAGCACAGAGAGGTGTATTCATATGGTATGTTCTGGATGTTGTGGCATCCAGAGTGGATTTGCGATGGGTGCAGGTATCTAAATTCAGCTGATCACAAGTGAGCATCTGTCAGGGCTGTTGTACCCTGATTTAGCAGGTAGTCAGAAGAGAAAGATGAGCAGCCACAATGCAGCTGCCTGTGAGGGCTGACTGGGGTTACACCAGACTCTCTTCTGGCTGTATTGGAAGCCCTCAGTATGAAGGCAATCCAAATAGCTCATCATTTTCTTGAACTTAAACGTTATTTGTCTGAATATAACCCAGAGAGATATTAAGGCCAGCTCATGAAATATATTTAGTTAAGTAACTAGTACTTGAATGCATAATTTAAAAAAAAAAAAAAAAAAAAAAAAGGAAGGAGTTTGTCTATGTCTGACTTGGCTCCTTTGGTACCAGAAGAGCAGATGAGTGGGTCAAAGCATCTGGTGCTGAGCCCCTTGTATGTGTACTATATTTGGTGCAGGGGTTTTTCTTTGTGATAGATTTTTTCTCATCCTGACAGCTTAACATCCTCACCAGACCTGTGACTCAAAGCTGCCCAAAGGATTATGCACTGGTACAAGCCAAGATCTCATTATGGAGTGCATCAGTAGCAGGCAGCTTTTCTCCAGAAGAAATCTGATGTGCATGAATCAAAACTGCTCTGTGAACAAAACCAGCCTGTAGTAAGTGGGGCCAAACAGGCGATTCACTTCAAAATGGCAGCATTGCTCACAGCCCATCACTGATGCAGACACAGCCTGGTGCCTGACCTTCAGCATCTGGGCATGGGGAGTTGGGCATGGACGATGAGGAAACCTATGTGACTGAATCTGTGACTTTTGGCTCTACCACAAAACTGCACTGGTCCTAAATATACACTATCTAAAGTTTAACTTGTGAAGAATATGCATTTTATATATTGGCTATGAGGAAGAGACAAGACTTTCCCATCCGGCCACTGTAATTTATTTCTCTTCTAATTCCCTGTCTCTTGTCCCTGTAAGTTAGATGCTCTGGGAAGCCAATGACTAGTCTGACTGCTAATAAGGCCCTTCAGACTGGCCACAAGGGGATAATCAAATGCTGCATAATGTAGCATGTACTTCTCTGTTAGAGCTGGTGATATTCTTCCACTAGCAAGTCACAGAATGATGATGATGCTATTATTGGGACCACTGAGTTTGTTTCTTTGACATCAGTTTCTGCTTTTTTGAGGGCAATGGACTGCACTGACTACATGATGCCAGAGAGAGAGAACTTCCTGCTATTTTGTGAAAACTAAATATGAATACTAGGAATTTATCATTTTGGCCTCCTTAGGGGGAAGGCTAGAGACAGCTTTCTCAGTCAGATTTCTGCTTTGGAGCAACACCTCTTCAGTACTTACTTAGCCTGTGTGGAAGAACAGGACAAGATATACCTCTTGGTCCTACTTCATAGGTCTGCCAAAAGCTGTGGAAAAGGGACTAGGGGAGAAAAAACATAAGAGCATCTTTTTCCCCTTGCCACCAAATACGTTAGACTGGGCAAGGACACAGGCAATCCCGAATGCCCCACAATTCCAGTTTGTGCCTTGACTTTGTAATTATTGGGAAAGAGGCACAGGCATAAGCTTTGAATCTAGACTTACATTTCAGTTTTTTCAAAGGAAAAGAGATTTTGGTTGCACTGTTTCTCCATTGTTCTTAACTTGGGATGTTGCCAGAATGTCAGTTCTACTGTCACACTGAAAGAGCCCTGGACATCCTACTAGAAACCACAGACCTGCATTCCATAGGTATTAGTGAGATTCATCATTATTATTCTGCAAATTCTCCTTGGACATTGGTATAAAACACAGCTCTATGGTGTTATGTTTCACATTAAGGCATGACCATAGGCTCATCAGATGTCAGATGTATATGGTTCCAAGCTGGATATTCTCATTTCTTTTTGTATCCGTCATTATTTTTTTTTTCTAGTAAAAAACCCTTGAGCTTTGTTCCTTAGACAATACCAGGGATATACAGGGAGGCTGTGGGACAGCTATCAAGCTTTCATGAGTCAGTTACTTCTTCGGACTCTGGAAGTGGAATGAAGCTTCAGATTAAGACACTTGAATGTAGGTATGTCCTTGTAGTTGCCAGCTGGTGAGCTAGGCATCTAAATGCCTGTTAGATGTCTTAGGTATCTTAGGACGTCTGAAGGGGTACTAGACATTCATATTGAGGGAACTGTCTCCCTATGCTACCCAGATATTGCTAATCAATTTTCAGATGCTTACAAGTAGACATATATATTTACATGTCCTAATCTGAAATTGAATCTCAGATATATCACTGTTCTTTGGTTTTGCCTGCTTCTATCCCACTCTGGTACAAAAGGATCTTTCTTGCTCAGCCTTTCCCTAAAGCTGCTTCCTCAGGCCCGCACTGGGCAGAAAGGCAAGGCAGTAAACTGAGGTTATGGACCGATGATAATTTATGATGATTCATTGCTTTTCAGCTGCTTGTCCCTGACTGGAATACTCGGGCAATGCAAGGAGAGCATACAGGCACTGTGGGGCCACTGTTGCGCTAAAGCACACCAGATTTGCTTAAACCAGTCGAGGGATTAGCAGTTCATGCTCAGAATTACAGTATCTCTGGCAAGAGGAGCATAATTGATTCAAACATGCCAATTTGCCTGCAAGGAATTGTCTTAACATATCACTAAGTGATGCAGTTAAATGTTTTCTCTCTTCTACATTTGCAGCTGCATCTTGGTTCCTTTTCTCCACCCATCTCGTGGGATGTGAGGGTGAGAGTGGGCCAGCTGAACCATTCTGGCAGCGTTTCCTCCTGGTTGCCCTCCTTCATGTTTGCCTTGGCAATGGGACGGAGGGTCTTGTCCTAATTTGGGCCTTGTGTGTAACCAAGCACTTTCTTGGCACTGAAGAGAGAGTCAGCACTGTGCAAGCACATGGGCAGTTATGATGCTGGCTGTAAAAAATCACAGTCTAACTAATGGTAGAAATGTTACTAATAGTTAAACTTCCCCTCTCATCAGCCTCTCCTCCCTTAGAAATTCACTGAATCACACTGTCCAAGGCCAGAAGGAGCCGTTTCACCATCCACTGTGACCTGCTGAACTTTACAGGCCATCCACTTCTGCTCAGTTAACCCTGCACTGACCCGGCTAAGTTGTGCGTGTCTCAGGCAGGTCTCCCTGCACCCAGTCATGACCCTAAGGGCAGCTCCAGTCAGTGCAGACATCCTGCTGGTCCTCCTGAGGAATGCCTCCCCTTCCCTGTGGTGATGTGCCTGGGTCTTCATGGGTTTTACCCATTGTCAACCGCTGCGAAGCTGAGCTGGCTGAGCAGCGGCTTTGTCATGGGCAATGCCTTATTGCCAGCACCTTCAAGAAATGGAAGTGTGCAGAAAGGGTGGATAAAAGAGCATCCAGAAGAGGAATATTTTCATACATACTATACATCTTCTAACCAAGATGATGCTTTCACCCTGCTGCCAAAATCTACTTAACACATTTCACTAAACTTCAGCTCCCAGATTGAAAAAAGTCTCACTCTGGGCTGCTATTACCATCTCCTCCACAGAGAAATGTTCTGCGTGATTTAATTGGCAAAGCACCGAGAAAGAATACTACAGGTTGGGATGAGCTTTATTCCAGAGTTTACCTATCTAAAATGATTAATGCATGCTTAATAACTTCAAAGATTTCCCATCTCTTCAGAAGGAGGGGGTTTCTTCAAAGCTTTCAGACAGAGAATCTCCCTTTCGAATTGATGAAGACATGGTCCCAGTGGAGATTTTACATTGCCAGTATGTACTCCTTCAAAGATTTCATTGTTGGCATGCTGTATTTGAAGATTTCCTGCCCTCTGTTACCCATTCATTTCATTTTTCAAAAAAAGAATAAGAAAAAGAACAAGAAAATCATATCATTGGGGTCCCCTTCAAAGCAATTTCTTGTCACACCCCTGAACCCTGGAAAGCAAGTGTACACCAAATTTAGGGGCTTGCTGTAGTGTAATTAGCATCTCTGAGGAAAAGAGCTGCCCTTTCCTAGAAGATTTGTTTTTCTTACTGGGAACTGTCTTTGATGTGCTTTGATTCAATTGCCAGATCATTTTTCAGATTAAATGCTGAACACTAAGTAATTCTTCAGTGAGTTCATCATTCAACTGGAAGGTTTTTGGATCAAGAAGACACCCACTCATAAGTCTAGAAGGATTTAAAGATGCTTGTAAGAATATCAGAGCAAAAAATTCTAGGATTTTAAGAAGCAAAGGAAAATGCTTATTACATGGAATTGCTAGGACTGTATGAACAGTGACTAATTTGTTTTTCCTAGCTGTTTGTAGAAAGAGATGTACAAGAATATATTAACTCCTGGAATGCATATTTTAAAAGTTTGCAAGGACTGCAGAAATTTATAGCTGCTTCACTTCCACTACTCAGTCCCATCAATATAGTTTAAAGTAGATCTGAGAAAGATATAATTCTTCTAATGGTTTAATCAATTTACGAACACTGCTTTTACTCCTATTTTCCCCTGTGTAATAAATTGTTAATTAGTGTGTGTCAGCAACACATGAAAAAAAAGTCCCAGCCTGTATAGGCTGCTGAGAAAAAGAGGTTATTTCTGAAACTGTACATAAATCTGTGCAAACTGGTAGAGCTCAGATTCCGAAGCATAGTCAGAGGTGTCCACATCCCAAATAAACAGTACTGCTCTGTTGTTTTGAATGCCTATACTTTCTAGTTGTCCTTTGTTTTGCCCAGTGAGTGCATTCATCAGCTCTTATGGCTCAGTAATTCATGAAATTCTCTTTCCATTAAAAATAAATACTGCATTTTATAACCTTGAGATGGACCCCATATTTGATTGTCTTTTCTATGGCAGTGTATATTGAAAACTATAAAATTATAATACAACTATTAATCCGCTGTATCTGCTTGTACCTAATTTTTATTAAAAATGTATTGTGCTCCAGCTGGCTCATAAATTACAATGCGGTTGAAAAGGCTCCAGTTGGATTACTTCTGAAGGAGAACATATTGAAATAAAGAAAGGCTTACTGATTAATATTTTGACTTTATATACAGTGTTACTGAGGTAGCAGCTTGATTACCATAGAAAAGAATTTGTAGTTAACTATATTGCAAACTGGTGAATATAACAATGTGAAACTTGTGGAAAGTGGCATTTACCAAAGAAACCACATTATCATCACTGATCAAATCTTTCATGTCATCTTCTCCTTTTATGAATGACATAAAAACCCTACCTTGTTTCGACAGTAAATTAATACATTTATAGGAATGTGGCAGAATCTGGAATCACATACCATCTGTTCTCTGTCTCTCAGTTGCTACCACTGATTGTTTTTGATAGCCCTTCTAAAAACTGCCTAGAAATAGCTGAAATAGTTTTGTCTTTAGTTTTAATACCATGAGAAGCAAAACTGCTTAATTATGTCTCATTTGGGAAGTAACAGAAAAGGAGAAATGAGGATATTTGGCTTAGAAAAAACTAGGGGCCTCCTTTACCCTTTTGTATGTTTAACAGTCAACAAAATTTTGCGGGTAAAATTTATACATTAAAAAGCACCCATGGAACTCAGTGAGTGAAGTGAGAAATTTCAGCTAAAAGATTAATTATTCCAATTTGCACTTGTTGCCTAAGACCAAAAACACGAGTTAAACTGACATGATGCACCCAGTCGTTAAAATGGAGGCTGTGACTGTTCATGGGTGGCAGAAGCTCAACGAAAAAATGAGCTGCTTTCTATAGGCAAATGGGCACACAGGCACTTGGACTACATCCTTCATGAGGCCTGGTAGCTCCATTTCCAGCCTGAAACAGTTTGATTTCAGACTTTTTTTTTCTCCATAAAAAAAGCTTAGTTTCCAAAACAGCCCTTTGCATTTTTTTTTGTCTGTCTCACATAATCTCTCATTCTTTCTCACACATGCACACCAGGCTATGCTCCTTTTTAATTGATAAGATGACAGAGAAGGTGAATTCTCTCTTACATTTGTGAGTTAAATGAGAAAAAAACCCCTTTATTGTCTGTATTTTGTTCCTGAAGTTTTGCCAACAATAATGTTGGCTTTATTAGCTGTGTAGGATTGAAGATGCTATCATGGTGTCAGACCACATACCAAGATGCCGGACTGCATATGTTTTTAATCTTCCAGTTATTGGTCTTGTCCTTTTTGGTCAGCCAAAGACTCCTGAGAATACCATCAAGCAATGAAACAGAAATGGAGTATTGGAAACAACAGTGGCAGCTGCATAACATAGAAAGAAAAGATTACTTAATGGCTGCCTTCCACAATTTTCTGGGCCAGCCATACAAGGAGATTTACATATGCTGTCTTAAGATGTCAGTGTAAGAACATAAGCATTATCCTTGATGTACAATAATGCTGACTGACAAGATATACACATGATAAGACTACTTTAGAGAGTAAAGTGTTATTCCTTTTGATCACAGGTATTTACAGTTATATGTAAAGCCTATTCATTCCCTTCTTTATCTGATAGCAAAGAGGCAGGACAGGACACAGGATTTAACACAGAGTGATCACTGGGTAGTGAAATAAATCAAAATAACCAGAAGGATTTTGATGCCCTGCAGTATACATGACCTTTCCACCCACTTGCATAGACAGGCTCCCAAGGATTTGGTTGATCTATACACATGGCACCTGGATGAGACACCCCACACAGGGTATGACCTTGTATCACATCTGAGCTTGAAAAAAGTAATTTATTTGCATTTGTGAGTATTTTCCATTTTCTTATTCATTATATTCCTCTTTTACAGGCAATTCTTCTGCAGTTTCTGTCCTTGGTTGCTAAGTGTCTGAGCGATAGTTGACTATGGCATCTTCGCTCATGTGTGCGCAAAGCTCTTTCTAGTTCTGAGACTATGCAAATGGAGAGCAAAGAGATGTGTATCAATTAATATGAGACACAGCAAATCCAACTGAGTGAGGCTGTTTGAGGGAAACATTAAGAAAATAATTCCAATGATGGGAACCTTTGGTTTTTCATTCCTTTCAGAATTTTCACTCCAGTGCCTCCCTCCTGTCTTTACTTTGCTTTCTTTCTCTGGCCAAAAGAGGAACACAAGGCACTGAGACCACAGTTCCTGTGAGGCAAAGGAGTTACAGGTACAGACTGAAACTTCTTGGATTTCTAAGGAAAAGAGGAGGAAGGACATCCCACACCAAGAGGATACATCTTGGGGGTTTAAAATTCACATTAAGTTTAATTTTTTAAGTGTTTAATTTTTTTTGAAATTGAGAATTTGTCTCAGTGGATAAAAAGGGGACTAGTTTTAGCTTATATATATCACTTCAACTTTCTAAATCACTACTGAAAAAACTGTTTCACAAAAATTCTGGGGATGATATTGACAAAATAAACTGAGGAAATTCCCACAAAAGACTTGTGGGGGTGACCATGTTCATTATTTACAGAGAAAATAATATGTTCCTTAAGAAAAGTATCACTCACAACTCTCTGTGATGAGACAGTATTAGTGAACTGCAAAGCTGAAGACCAGCTGTGGAAGTCAGACTGAAGTTAGGATTAAAGTGATCTTGCTGGGGACAGATGCTAAGAACCCCAAACACTCCCCATCCCTCCAGTAATGAGTTAGGGGGCGTAAATCAGTGCTTTCTAGTGATCTCTCATCTTCATAAGTCAGCGAAGCTATGGCACAGATATGGGTCTTGGGATTCATACACCTCTTTGTCCAATTTATACTTCCTGGACATTGCCAAAGGGTCTGTGTTATCCAGTTCCCACATGCTGTACAATGACACCAGACCAGTGCCTCTGGGGGCTGAACTCTATTAAAGAAGCACCAACACAAGTTTCTTCAGCATAATCCACTAGACCCACTCAGCAGCATCATCTCACAGGCAGGTGTGCTGCCTAACGTTTACTAGTGCTGGGAATTCAGGTAGTTTGATGTATCAAACCGAATAATCTCCATCACTGTCCTGACTTGTGTTGGGGACACTTATTCTTCCTCTCCCGAAAACAGCTCCTCCTTTTACAGCAGTCAGAAAGCAAGGCCAGAAGTTCCCTGTGTTGGGTGCCTTTCAACATATCCAAGCTTACAAATGGGTAATGAAATACAGCACCTGCAGGAATTTGTAGCAGTATTAAAAAGGGTGAAATATTAAATGGGAAGAAACCAGTAGCTATGTCCAATGATTATTGCTTTACTAAAAATGTCCTAAGGAATTTCAAGCACACAGTTGTAGATCTGTGGATGAACAATCTCTAAATATAGTGGGTGAACAATCCCTAAATAATACACTGGTACCCCCTCAGTCTTGCGATCAACTATTTCAGTGATCCACAAACTCTACACTCATGTGATGGGCCATGCTAAGTCAGAAGGAGCCTTTTGCTGTGTGATCTGTAGTTAATGGGTCTCTAGGAGATTTTGGAACTGTACCTTTTAATTCATGTTATTGTGCCTGGAAGGTGCACAAAGGCTCAGCAGACTTAGATGCACCTCAAAGCTTCCTCAAAACACCTTGGGCTCTGTCCTATACACATCGATTGATGGAGCCATTAAGACCTGAATGGACGAACAGTAATGATTCCATTTGGACCGATCCAATTTCAATGACATTGTCTCATACAATTCCATTAACATTGGAGCTGTTACAACCTCAGTGACAGATTATTATTTCTTTTAAAAAAAGGAAAAGGAAATTAACACAATATATTGAATTGCACTGAATTGAGACAATAAATAATGGAATGTACCAGACACCAACCTCTCCCTTCTGTAATTTCAGGAGGAAAAATAGATATATTTACCACAAAGTTGATGACATATGTAGCACTTACCTTAAAATATGTGGCAAATCCTTATAACATATGGGTAGAATTATGAAACTGGCTAGGTCTCATATTGGCTGCAATATAACTTCAGGTGTAAAATTAGACAGTATGTATCTATCTATCTATATCTATCTAACAATGGTCATTGCTGTAGTCACTGAGCAAAACACACTGCTAAGTAAGTGCTCTATAATGGAAGAAATGAATTTAAAGAGCGAAGTTTTTCCGAAGGCACAATAGGACTAGTGGCAAAGTGAAGTGTGACCCACCACACCCAACGTTAATATGCTAGGCTGGTAGTTGCATGGACAGAGGAAGGGATGGCACGTGTAAGTGTACCCAGAGGCCTCCCTCTGCCTCCAGACCTACTGGAGGGTATAATCTAAGTAGCTCTCTCCCCCAAGTAGAACAAGAGCTATACCATATCAGATGAGCTTATACCATAAACTTTCGTCTGTCTAGAAGGATTTGTTTTGACTAAGATTTCTTTTACAGATCACAATCTCTGCCAGATCCCCATCCCAATTCATCTGATCCTGATGGGAATTTGCATAGATCCATTGCTATTAAACAATATTGGGTCAGTTTGTACTGTCTGAAGACTTTGATGCTAAAAATAGCACATTATTCCTTGAATTGGCTTACTGGATTCAGCTCCAGAATGAATGTCATGATCTTTGAAGATGCTATTCATAGTAGTTATTTCCACTGGACATCCAGCACCTCAAGACACATTTATTGAATGCATAAGCACACTTCAGGGATTAATGTAAGGATACCAGGAAGGATCATGCTAAGAAGTTGTGCCTTCCACCTCCATGATAATGTCCACTCCTTAGTCCTGGTTAGCATAGGAAGATTACATAGCCATATAACACAGACCATGCAGATGAGAGAACGTGCAAAGGGAACATTTTCAAAAGTGGATGCAAAAATGAGCTAGCAGTGAATTTGCAAATCTACTTGTTGCATCCTTTTTTGAAAATGTGTCTTCTTTGCACTTCCTTTCAGCAAAGTTTCCATGGTTTTCTAGCCACCGTGAAAAATTCCTGTGCATTTGTAGTGTGGTAGTTTGCTACCTATTTATTCAGAGATGGGAAGGCTGTTTGTTCTTTTTCTTCAAGTCCCTCATTTCCAGTTTGCAATGCTGTGGGTATCAGTGGCTCTCTTGCAATTCCCTGTCATTTGCAGTAAGCAAAAGGAAGAGATTAGACAGAAGAAGCACAAGGGCCCTTCCTACAGCATTCAGGTGAGTTCAAGACCCCTTACTGATTCTTCCCATTCATTTTACCCTTACATAAACCCCTTTGTCTTCAGTGGAGATAACCCAGTTTACTGCAGTATTACAAAGCAGATAATCAGATACGGCTTTTGGCAATGCCTGACAGCACCACATCTGATGGAAATGTGATGTTTCCAGCTGCTGAAGAAACTCCCCTAGAGACCCATCAGGTTTGTCAAGACTTTCTTGTCAATAAATTTGCTGATTGAATGACTGTCTCCATACTTTGCTCAGAAGTAGTTCATATGGGCCTTGAGTGTTTGACTCTTAATACTTTTTGGATAGATTTTCTTTATGCTTATTGAACTCAGACAGTTTTATGTTAACAGGGCACAAGATTTGTTTTATTTTTTTTTTTTTTTGGTAGCCATTTGTTCTTGTGAGCAATTGCTTTGTGATTTTTTTATCTGTGTCTTTCCTGCCCTAATCTGAAGCCCTAGAACAATTAAAATAAGTGAATTCCAGACCTTATAACTTATCTCACGTGCACATGTGTCTGATCTAAAAATCCTGCTCACCAATGTTTTCCCTTTTCAGGCTGGCAGATGTTCATGGGGATTTCCTCTGAAAATACCTTGCTTTTAAGTCTAACCTTTCTGTAGCTGAAGCCACAGTCCATTCAGCTTCTCACAATGTCAGAACAGTTGTACACACTGAAAGTGCATCTGTTTGAAATGTAATTAGGCTCATAATGGGAAGTGAGTTGCAGCTTTAATTAGGATGAGAGAACTTCTTTTCTCTCTAATCTTGCAGGACTGCTCTGAGCACGTCTGCCTATCTATATGTGAATCTATTTCCCTTTGTTTGCTTTACATGCTCACAGAGTTTACACACAGTTGTAGGTACCAGAGGGAAAATTTCTGTCTGATATAGTGATGCAAGGAAAGCAGCCATGTTCCCTGCTCCCAGGTCTGGCATCCCCTAGATTACCCCTGAAGTGAAGTGAAACTACGTTAATCCTATTTCGTGAAGTCCCTGTTGTGCAAGCAGGAGCATGTGTGGCAGGATGGGGCAAGGGAAGAGCATAATGGGAGAAGTGAGGGCAATTTTGGTGGAATTCAACTGCTGTTGACTATGAGGTGTGAACACAAAGCTTAAGCAACTGCTTGATATTTTGCAAGAGCAAAGCTTGATCCTGACAGGAAAAAAACAATAATGCAGAATTACCATCCTCTCTTCAAGCTGCCCATATCTGCAGTTTTATCTTCATCATTTCTACAGATCCATCTCTGCAGCTGTGGAAATAATTAAAATAACAGGAATGCTTGTGGATGGCTGCTTTCATCATATTGTCTGTAGGCTGTGGATGAGTCTTACTACAGGGAGAGCAGTGGGGTTAGTGTTGGCTGTAGATCTGCAAAGCCTTTCTTTGTAATATTCACCTTTTGATATTCTTAAGCCGCCTTTGTAGATCCATTGTTGTTGTTTTGTAATCTCAGGAGTGGTTCACTGAACACCAAGATCCCCTTTTCAGCCTTTTTAGGTACTACAAGTAGCAATGGGACTTTTCCCCATCCCTGAATTCACACAGTGGAGGAGTTTTATTTTACTGTAACATTTCTGTTTCATAGGTTAGCTGATTAATTTTTAACATTATCATGATACAGGAACTAGCACTAAAAAAACCCTCTAGCAATAGGAGTAAAAAAATCCCAAGCACGCGGAGAGACGACATGCTGAGTTCTGGTCAGCAAGGATCTTCACAAATTCTCCTTGCCTTGAGGGAAAAAGAGGGATTCACTGTTTTCACTTTCCCTTGTGATCTGACACCATCTGGCTCCTGCCAGCAAAAGCTTCTCTCAAACTGCTCAGGAAGGCCTGTGTACTGGTCTAAGCAATACGTTTGTGTTTATTTATAAACAGTCATAAATCACTTTGATTTCAAAGTATTTTTGTACAAATACCAGAATTTTTCATGAGATTTTGATACAAATAGAATCTGAATTTCATTTTAGATCACTTCAAAAGGAGGAGCTTTGTAACATATCCTATTAGCTTTAGAGAGCTTGGGGTATGTGTGGGTTTTTACGTATTTGTAAAGTTGACTTTATAGTTGGTTTTGTATTAAAACACAGGGGAAGGAGGAAAATAATCAGGTTCCATCAGTGTAACCTATCAGTTTAAAATGTTATTTTTTTCTTCCACTTAAAAAGAAATTGGCATATTCATTTATTCATATTGTTAATTATCTTCACTCTGGTGATCTAAGTATTTCTCACAGCTAATCGACTGCAGCATCTTTCAAACCAAAAAAAAAAAAAAAAAAAAAGAAAAAAGGCAGGCACAAAACATAATGAGATTCCTATGGGTTTAAAAATGTCTCTGTATATTCTGGGCTTCTATAAATCCATTTAAAGGAAAGAAGTATTTAAAAAAAAAGAAGACTCCTTGCCTTAAAGATGCACACAGACATAAAAACTTATTCCCCATGGAAATTGTGCCTTTAAATGACATTTCACTTTTATGAACAGTTTTATTACAAAATAGATTTCCTGCAGCTAATTTCATCTGTTGTCCCACTCTGCTGCTACTTTCCACTGCCTCTCTAACTTCTTGTTATCTAAGTAAGGGTACATTAATTGCTACATGATGTAAGAGAGTTGGCTGTGTGCCAGAGCCCTAAGCAGGGAGGCATTGTGTCTAGCAGGTCTTACTGAAGATGCCTGCACCCAGCTGACTATGGTAGCAGTATTTAAGCAATATTTCCATGTGATGGATTAAGTGTCATTGATGGATGTGGATAATGGTATCTCCTGAGTGTCATTTTAACAAGACGTATATGTTGTTGGACGTATTTCACAAGTCTTTGTAATAATGCATTAGTCTCACTGAGAAGGAATAAGTGATTAGTAGCACTAATTAGAAAGTTCTTGGAGACAGACTTTGGCTGATAAAGTATGGTGTGAGCTTTCAGTCTTTAACAATAATGCAATGACTTCAAGGTAGACTCAATCTAGGAGGGTGATTGCACAGATGACATTAAAAATTATACATTCCTTATTAATATATTGATTTGCATTCTAAATTAAGTAATGTTGTTTAATAAAGAAGAAAAAGAAGAAGGGATTTTTTTTTCAATTATATTTGCTGTGTGAGCGATGTGTAGTTCAGTTTCAGAGTAAAGAGTTTAATCTTCTGTTATCTGCAGCAAGACCTGCATTTATGGAAAAAGAGAGAGCATGAGACAGGGAATTACCTAGTGCCTGGGAAAGATCATTATCTTGGATCTGGCTGGGCTGGGAAGCCTTTCACAAACAATGCCAGTCATTTCTTTTCTTTCTGTGTGGCAAAAGTGAAGAAAAAATCAATTTCTCATTCTGCAATTTCCATTTCCAATTACCAAAGCTGGGGGAATCTTGGAAATGGATGAGAAATGGATAATATTTATGGTCCCATTCAAAATGTTAACCCATCTGGACTAGCCCTTGCTGGGAAATAACCCTGAACCCAGCCATCAGGAGACCACAGGCTGTCTTTGCAGAATTGGGCTAGAAGCAATAGCTAGATATCTCTATCTTCAATCCCACATGTTAGTGTTGAGCGGCTCAACAACCATTTAATTCCATTAAATCACATCACAGCAGGGGCAGTAGCTGGAGCCCCTGCATGGAAGGAAGAGAAGTCTGGATCTATGGAACCATCCAGCTACAAAGCCACTGTCTCATTCAATCCTTGCTGGAGCTTGCTATACGACAGCCCTTAAACCTTTTGCCTTGCAGGGTTGGTAACATCTGTATGTTGCTATTCTCTTGCCACCCCAATGAACAGCTATTCCTGCAGTGGAATTGGGGATAACAGGCAAGGCGGTATTTTGGGCCAATGCCTCTGCTGAAAAAAATGCTCCATTCAACCAAAAAAAAAAGGGTGTCAGAATCCTCAGAATGGAGATGTATCACAAGGGAACACTGCATGGTGGAGCTCTGCATTAGCACACGTACTCATTGTGCCTAAGTCAGCGACTGTCACTGGACAAGTGCTCTTGCCCTGTATTCTTGTGGACTTGCATTGCTGATTGGTATATGCCATAGCAGAAGCACAGATGAGTAGCATGCAGTTCTGATATATTTTGCTTCACCTTCTTCACTGACCAAAAAGAGCCCTTTGTGAAATTGCTCAGTTATGAACTCCATCCCAAAGGGGACAGCCCTGACACTTGGCCACAGGGGAGCTGGTTTCTGCCCCAGCTGCCTGCAGAATGCAAAGCAGAGCAGGACACAGCAGCAAAGTTTTCATCATGCGAAGGGGAAGGAAAGGTTACAGTCCAGGGCTGAGCAATTTGCCTGCCTAGAGATGTCTGTGGAGAAGATGCCTGTGCTCCCTGAGTGCATAGTCTGTGTGTGCCTGTGGGCTGGGCAAAGAAGATGAATCTGCAAAAGTGTAATATGGCTGTCAGCAACACCAGATATTCAGGCAGGATTAAATTCTCTAATACTCTGGATGCAGAGCCATGGTCATCATGAGCAGGAGGGGAGTGTGTACACAGTGGGGTAGCCCTCTGCTGAGAAACAGTCTCTAAGTAGCACATGGTTTGTGTGGCTCAGAGAATCCTTCATTGTGAATTGCAGGTGCGTCATTTTCAGCCACTTAAGTACAAAAAGTAGAAGAAATCAGAGGTTTCCCATTGCCTGAAGGAAAGGTGCAGGCAGGTTTAGAGGGAATTACAACTCCTGCTAGCACTGATTTACGGTGCTAAGGGAGGCCATTTCCAGCACTGTGTCACCTCCCTTCAAGTCCTTCGTATCTGGGGCTGGTCTGTGACTTCATAACTTCAATGTTGCTACCCAACTGTTGCTGAGACATGCCTTTAGAGAGACATCCATCCACAGAGTCTTACCTAAGCACTTTTTTCTTGCTAGAACAGTTAGACACACAGATACAGTGTCAAAAATATCTTTATTTGTGATATAAATATTCTTTTGCAATGTTATCCTGCATATGCAGCTTGGGACTAATCTTAAGGAAAAGCCTCTTCTGTCTGTTGCTGCTAGAGGTTCAGGTCCTTTTGCTCCTTTGTTCTATTAGACTCACTTTGAGAACTGTTGTATTGAACAATTATTGAATTATTCTTCAAGATTTGGATAGGGGTACATCATACACATGCCAAGTGATAACAGCTCGTTTGTGACCTCCACAATACCAAATGTGCCATAGCTCCATGTTTAAGTGATTGCACAGCAAGCCAGTGTAACCGGCCTTCAGACAACACGGACGCATTGAAGGGGACACATAGGCTGCAGGTAAAGTGGCCTTCAGGTGTGCTTCCTTCCTATGGAAATGAGTTTGGGATCTGATGCAACCTCAGGTCTTAGCCTGAAACAGAGTTGGGATGCGGCTTAGAGAGGCACTGCACATGGGAGCTTGTAAGCTCACCTGCAGGTCTTACATGCCAGGCAGAGCAAGGTATGCTTGAAAGAGCTGCTTCTCTATATGTTAGCAGAAGTTGCCCCATTAAAACACGAAGGTTGTGAGACTGGTGTCTGCATTTCCCTTTGGTCTCTCTCTGGTGTCTTGTACACTTGCTTATCACATGCATTAGGCTCACATTCAGTCCTTCAAATCATCTGTCTACAGATTGGAATCAATAGACAACTTACTGCTCCTTAGGAGAAACCATGTGTTTTGGAATAGGATGTCTCTTAAGCTTCTTTGTGTTCATAGAGGCTTCACAGCATAGCATGTATCACCTACTGAGGTAAAACAAGCTGGAGAAGCTCTCAGCAGCACAGGACATCTGGGTTTATAAGAAGGAAAGAGCTAGGCTGGGAAAACAGGTGTCCAGAACTGAAGCTGAGTATTTTAAGAATTACATTTTTAGCAGATGCTCAGGACTGAGTTCTGCTGATTGATAATTAGCAGAATGGGCATGAGAAATCTGCTCTGGCCGTGAGCGCCTTTTGAAGATTCTGTATTTCTGATGAGTTATTCAGATCATTTTGAGAGAAGACTTTTTCTTTTCACTGGCCTGGAAAAAAAAAAAAAGAAGCAGATGGTTTCTATAGCAAAAAAAACCACACCAAAAAACATCTGCTCAGAGATTTCTCTGAGAATTTTTGTAGCCTGTCCCCTGAGTGCCTGACTGCAGACCTGGCACGCTTTGGTTTTGATGTCTGAAGTTTACGGCATAGCAAGGCACAGAGGTTTAACAACTCATTCTGTATGTGCTAGGGAGAAATTAAAGACTGCACCTTGCAAGGAAGAAACAGGGTCAGTAAATGTTAGCAAATCCTCTTAAGAAAGCCAAGTCAGAACTGAAAGCCCCTTTTTAATCAAAAGATTTCTCCAAATCTTGTCTTGTCCTGAAGATTAGAGACAAGTGAAAACTCTTCAAGGAATTTATTTTTTAAGTAGAATTCTGCTAAACCTTGGATGCCAGCCCATGCTTAAAAATTAGGCAGCTAATTTCAAGTATCTTTTCAAACAATTTAGTGAGAAATAGAGCTGTTTACAGGAACATGTGCATGGGAGGCCATATTAAAGGAAGAAAAGTATCTTTTACAAACACTTTAAAGTATCAAAAAGGAAGGACACCAGTGTGTAGGGAAGTAGTGGGAGCTATAAACAACTTTATGTTTGAACATAAAAAAGTTATGAGCTTTTTTAAGCATAATGGATGGTGATCAGAAGATAAGCTTTGAAAACCCAGGATAGAGGGAATTCCATAGTGTATTTATTTGTTTCAGTCTGTTTAGTCCTCTAGCAGTCTGTGGGTCAGAAGGGCTGTTGGGAAACCTGAGTCAGTTTTAGAAGCTCTCTATTTTGTCTCTACTACTTGCTGCCTTTGGTAAAACATAAGTGACCCCCCCCCCAAAAAAGTAAACCTTCATATGCAATCCCCAACAAATGGAAAGACAAGTGTTAAGGAGACTTGCAGGCTCCTTCTTGCCCAGATTTCTCACTACAGAATGACCCACTCTTGAGAGGAAGGATGGAGAGTTCCTCTCTGTTCGCCTCTCTCTCTACTTGCCCTGAACCTCAGAACAACCTCTGCCTTCATGATTAATTCTTCTTGGGAAGAAAGAGCAGTAGGTTCAAACTGTTGTTAAGAAGAAGGACATGGTGATATGAATCAGTCAGCACTCCTGGCACAACATACTCATTCCTAGCAGTACCTGTCTTAAAGGACAGTGTTTGCAATAAGGTGATTTGAGCAGGTATGCATTGATGTAAAATATGGTCCTTCTACCTCCTGTTTTTCAGTCTCTGAAAGTACCTTTGTGAATACAGCAATCTCAAAAAGTAGTTTGCAGTTTTCCATGTCATTCGGCCCTTGCATAGAACTTGATTTTGTATGGAGATCTGCACTTCATTGTGTCACAAATACAAAAATTATGAAGCCCTTATTCATTAATGAATATATGTACGTCATCAAAACAACAGCTTTTGCAAGAAACAGAGATAAATACTTGGAAAGGTAGCATTCATTACCTGGATGTTCAAACACTATGGATCTGAGTCTGAGCAGGTTGTGATAATCTCTTAGAGCCAACAGAGTGACCTATTTTTCTGTGGTTTCCTCTCATACCAAACTAAGTGTCGAAGGATCAGAGAAATTGCATCCCATAACTGTGAAATCTCTTTGTTGACTATGAAGGGCTCCTAGGGTGACTGGCTCAGACCTGTACATCTAGCTTTTATCTATGTTAAGCTAGGACACATAAACCCAACCTGCAATGTCTGAGCCCTTTATGTTGACAGTTTTGAAAGATAACAGGCACAGATGTTAATATAAGATGTAGCATACATAGCACAATGTATAACAATGTGTGCCCTCAAGATGTGAAGAAGCAAGACTCTTCACTTGATCAGCTTGTGGAGGGACTCCTTTCTACCTTTGATGGACACCAGCTTTCCTACAGTACAGTCAAATTAACATTTTGATCCTGATTCCTTGCATATATATATTCTTTAGTTTTTTAGTTTTGAATCAGTTTGTTCTTTTGAAGCATATATTCTGACTTTTTTTTTCTACTTACCACACTTCGGCTAATGTTAAGGAGTGATCTTGAACTACACAAATTGGATTTCTTTTTGGCTGAAAATAAACTGGAAGATATGTTCCAGATGTGCAACTGCTAAAGGGAATTCAATCTATGGCACCAGAGCTCCTCAAGAATGGAAGCCCCTTACACCACTGTAATGTTGTGTCCTGGTTTCAGCTGGGATAGAGTTAATTTTCTTCCTAGTAGCTGCTATAGTGCTCTGTTTTGGACATAGTATGCGAATAATGTTGATAACACACTGATGTTTTAGTTGTTGCTAAGTAGTGCTTACACTAGTTGAGGACTTTTTTCAGCTTTCCATGCTCCGCCGGGTGCACAAGGAGCTGGGAGGGGACACAGCTGGGACAGCTGACCCCAAGTGACCCAAGGGATATCCCATACCATATAACATCATGCTCAGGAGATAAAGCTGGGGGAAGAAGGAAAGGGGGGGATGTTCGGAGTTACGGAATTTGTCTTCCCAAGTAACTGTTATGTGTGATGGAGCCCTGCTTTCCTGGAGATGGCTGAACACCTGCCTGCCGGTGGGAAGTAGTGATCGAATTCCTTGTTTTGCTTTGCTTGCACGCATGGCTTTTGCTTTACCTGTTAAACTGTTCTTATCCCAACCTACAAGTTTTCTTACTTTTACTCTTCCAATTCTCTCCCCCATCCCATCAGGGTAGTAGTGAGCGAGTGGCTGTGTGGTGTTTAGCTGCTGGACAGAGTTAAACCACGACACGTGGGTATCGGGTGCTCAGCACCAGCGGTTTAATTCTGTAGACCCACTCCTGCCAGACTGCACTACTTGGTAATGTAGAAGAGTCTCTGTATTAAGGCCCTCCTGAAGTTTGGGATGCTCAACACTGGAATTAGTTGAAGCTGATCTTCTCTCATAGCAAAAATTGACGAACCTCTCAAAATCCTTCAGCTTAGCTAAGCACTGCAAAATACAGGTATTTTTCCTCAACCTCATGTGGCTCAAAAGCTGTAAATATGACAAGATTACCCCACCTATAACAGGAACAACTTATAAAAGTCATTGGGGGAAAAAAGGTACAGAAATTGCTTCTTTAGTTGTTTGGGAGGGTTGGGGTTGGTTGGGTTGGGATTTTTTGGATACTCTGGATTTGGGTCATTTTTTCTTCAAATCTGCCATCATTCATCCATCCAATCAAAAAATAGTTACATCTTGTTTGATAAGGTAACCCTAGATAATATTTTGAAATGTGTATACAGGTGACATTTAACATGGGACAAAAGGGAAAGGTTAAAGAAGAGATCTGAGGCATGATTTTACCAGACTGATGCTGTTAAGAGAGCTCTATGACTTCTACGTCTCTTATGGCTTACACAGTATGGTTTATCTGACAGGGGTTGTCATATCTGAGAAGCACCAAGCCTGTAGTTTACTGAAATCCATCAGAACCAGGTAGACCTTTGCTTTCAGGCAGTCTCTGAGAACAATTTACTTATGTCATTTGAATAAAGATCTGCTTTTTCCTGAAAACCAGGGAGCAGTTTTTCTAAAGCACAAGCTGTGTGGATAGGCTTGTATACTTCTCCTTGAGTGGAGCCTGCTTGTGCATTTGATATAAATTTAATCGTTATATACGCCATTCTTTTTTATTAAAATAATAACATCTTCCAGGCAATCAAGCTGAGTTTCTTGAAACTCAGCAATTTTACCTGCTTATTTATGGTAACATCAAAGTATGGGCACTCTCATTACAGTCTGTAAATAACCAGGGTTATGTCCTTGATCGGTGAAATATTAGAGTGCTGTGTGAGTGGGAGTGTCTGTCTGTTACTCCTGGGAGGCTATGAAGTGCACAGAAAATAATTACCTTTTTTTTTTTTGTATTTTTGATAATCCTTTACTGATGGGTTATATATCATGATCTGGTGGTCTTTTATACAGTCTTCTACAACCTCTCAAACAGAAGCTCAAGAAATCATCAGGCTGCACAACATGATGGTTCCCTGTGCATTTAATCCCACAGACAAGTCCATGCAGAGCAGAAGGACAACCTTGTCCATTTTCATGCATTAAGTGATGGAGAAGGTGTCAGGGAACAGAATAAGGGTTTGCTGGTGAAGTCCTGTTGCATACCACTTCAGTGCAACCCTTGTAATGTTTTTCCACACAGTGACACACCAAAAAGCTTATATACATCAGGGGTATGCCGAGAGGAGGTATTTAAAAGTGACAGCTGGCAGTGGTGGCTCTACAGTTGCTCAGTTCTGTGAAAGCTGTGAGCCCCGCTTGCAATCTAGGGTTTTACAATGACTCCCAGACCTGTAAGGGATGGAGATTGCCCCTGCACAACTCTGAGCTCCTGTTGAAAAGGATGCACTATGTGAAAGCCAAAGAACTGCAGAAGCAAGATTTATAGTGAGCCTGGGAAGCTGGACCTCTGTTGGGCCATGCCGGACCTGTTGCACAATTGACACTGACACCCACATAAGCGAGGACGTAAAATCAACCCTGAATATGTCTGTGTCGCTGAGATTTTTGGATGGGAGAGTTTCATGGGCAAAGGCCTGAAATGGTGTGAGAGCTTCTAGAAATGTTAGGTCTCCAGGGAACGGGTTATGAGCTTTCTGCAACTCCTTTGTAGATCATTGGTACGTTGTGTGAATATTTGTGCGTCCTCCATCCTCAGAGTTCCCCAAATATTTGCAGTTTTACCTGTAGCTAATGCTTCATTTTAGCATTTCTCCGAACATTAATGTCCTGAGTAAATGTATTGACACAGCGCAGCCTGTTACAAAATCGCCCACACTTCATAGAGATGTGTAAATTGCTTATATTATTATTCTTTCCTTTCTGACCTCTTTCTCTATATTTTTGTTCTCATTTAGCTGTTCTCACACAATGACATGCGCTAAGTGTTCCCTTCAGCATGTGAATGTCAGGATAACCTGAGGTTAAATTATAGCTTGCTAAAGAGGAGCCTTGAACCATGTGATGTTTTGCTTCCATTTCTTTCTCACTGGGGGTGGGGGTAGGGAGCAGGGGGTTGATGAGGAGGTTTGGTAGCATCATTTAATGAAATATCCAGATTCTAGCTTTGTGATTTTGTTCTTTATTCACGCTCTCACTTAAGGTGTATGCCATGCTTGCATGTGTGTTAAACAACATCTGAAGAAGTTGGAATACATTAGCATTTTAAGTAACATGAAAATGTACAGGGTACCATCTGGGACTCTGCAAGCTGTAATATGAAGAAACAAGTTGTATTTAAAAGCTGCGTTTAATGTCTGGAATAAAATCTGTGTTTTCTTAACAGCTGAGAACAAACCATTTTCCAAAACAAGGCTTAGTTGCCTGGGCTCTCCCCGGTGGTCCGATGCTGTATGAAATGGGGAAGAAGGGTCCCACTTTATACAGTTCTCCTCCCTTGATGGGAGGAAAAGTCTTGATGGCTATTTTGGTTTGCTTACTTTTCTACTGTGTAGGCAATGTTAAGAACTCACCTACTGTGCTACAAAAAATCAATTTCAGAGGAATTTACCTGAAAAAGCTTTGTTTTGTTGATTCCTTTTTAAGGTTCACTTGCCCACAGCTGGACATCAAGCCTCTCCACCTTGTCTAGCACATCTGGGGAGGGGGGTGCTCTCCTGTGAACAGTCCACTGCTCTCAGTAAATCACTTTACTTCCTGTGGTTGATTTTGTCTTGATTTTACTTACCTGTCAAATGAGTGTTCTGCTACTTCACTCAGAGGTCTACACATGGAAATTGCTATATTAGAAAAAATGACAAGTGAAAATTAGACCAATTAAGAAGCTTCTCTGCTCTGATGTTTTCTTATAAGCTTTGTCAAAGCTGCATTTCAGGGTAGACGTGAAGGATTCACGTGCACCAGCTTGCCTTGGTCAGTCTCAACGTGAGTTGATCAAAGCTGATGAGTGTAATGCCCAGATTAATTGAGGACAGGCTATTCTGCTCATGTTATTAGATTTACATATACCCTTGATTATTAACACACAGAGCATGCTGGACATAATGTTCTGACATTGAATATGACGAGTGAGGGCTCTGAACATGTTCCTCATTTCACTCCAGATTGATTCCCATGGTGTTTGAGCATGTGTGTAGAGCTAAGCATGCTCTAGTGCACTGCTAAACTTAATCCTGGAGGATTCCTAAGGCAGGTTCCTGTGAAATGTAACATACGACACACAGTAAGATGGCAAAGCAGAAAAGTTTTATTACCAGCCTATAGATAGCCAACATAGGCCTTGTAGCTCTTAGTACGGCTCTCACCAAAGAAGACTTTGTACTGTGCAACACAGTCTCGATGTCTACAACAAACTACTCACCACTGCTCTGGCTTTGGATGTCACCCAGGCAGTAAAGATGGCATGGGTCTGCTTTTGCAAGGGAAGAGGTGTGCCTTCTGAAATGGGATCTGGGCTGTCCAGCAGGGGAAGCAACTGGGAAGTAAGAAGGGAGGTGGGCTGGGTGCAGGGCTGGATTGTTACCCACCCATCCTCCCATGGCTGAGCAGGGCTAGACGCAAACCCAGTGCTGAGGAAGCTTCCAAACGACACTCTCTTCTGTCCCCTCGTGTAGGGGCAGCATCCAAGCTGGTTAAGGTTATGTGGTATAGTTTGCACTTCTTGGGAAATGGATATAGGATTGCTGAGAGTAGCTCAGAGAATGACAAGATGCGTTTTCCTGCAGGCTTCACTTTCCCTGCTAGGTAATAACTGACTACATGTAATTGGTAAATCAAGGGTCTTGTTGCTTTAAAGCAAAAGAACAGTACATCCAGCAGTACAAACCCTAAATAATGAATAATAAGAATAATGTTATTGAACAGCTGCAATGCTGCAGTGAGTACTTAAATGTCAGCTTTAAAAACCTATATGCCAAATATATCTTCTTTTGGAGAGAATATTTACCTTAACGTTCTCTAATGAAAAATATAGCTAAAAGATTTATAATTACAGTAGTACACTTAGAAAGGATTTACAAGTATCAATGTATCTACTGAGATGAAAGAAAATCCATTAAGTTTTGTCCCCTAAAAATGACTGTTGCCTTCCCTGTTCCTAAATAAAATAATATGAGTAGATGTTTTTCCTGTGAACATTCATTAAATGCTCATCAGGCATAATCTAAGTGACAGCAGAGCTTCAAGACACAAATCACTCTCATGTATCCTCACACTGGATCATTCATTTAAATATGTACTTGTCTCTTCCTTTCTTTTTTTTTAATGATGCCTTTTCTGTTGCAAGAAGAGATGTTTGATTGCTCTTTATAGGTAAATTTTTTTACCCCTTTTTAAAAATCATTAACATAATAGCAGAGTGACATTTCTCCATTTAAATGATGCACAAATAAGACAGAGAATTTTTAAAGACATTTCTGCTCTTGTTCTTTTAACGGAAATAATTCTTTAAAACAAATTGCCTGAAGTTAAAGGATGTTATTACCCCCCTCCCCCAAATAAACTTATTTTTATGAGAAAAACCTGAATATAAATGAAATCTTTTAGTCTACAGAGAATGGAGAAAACTAGATAAATTGAATGAAAATGGACTATTAAAGGAAATTAGGAGCATACGCTGCTTTTTTGAAAAGGCTCAAACATTAGCTATAAGTCTTTTAAATCGGCTGATTGTTGGCAGAAGAATGAAATGAGGTAGGCATGATATGCATAAAGTAGACTCCAAATGCATTACTGCATTCATCACATAAGAGCTGAAGGGAACAGCAAGGATTTTCCTAAAAGGAAAACAAGGCAGGGAGGAATATTTACATTGTCTGATGTGGAGAAAAGGATGATATAAATTCCATTTAGAGGTCAGCCTGACATTGCCCTAACTCAGCTGCTTAGTAAAGGGGAGGGACTTGTCTTAGCAAAATCTCTCCACATGCTTTTGCGCTCATGGTGGTGGGATGAAAAGCCACAAGAGACCTTTCTCTGACACAGGAGCAACTAATCAATGAATCCATTGTTTGAATGCTGTCAGCCACCAATGCAGCACATACATTATCATGTTTGCAAAGATGGTGTTAATGCCCGCAGCACAATGGAATTATTAAATCCTGAAGCCAGCCTGTCTCAGAAGTGGATGCCTGGCTATGGCTCCACAGACTGTCTTGGGTGTCTCCTCATCTGTGTGCCTTCCTGAAGCAATGGCAAAGCAGTAGGATTGCAAAGTCCTCTGCCTGCTCCAAGGATTGCTGAGTGTAGGAGTATCTTCCTTGCATAATAGGTAGGAGGGGAAGAAAATATGGAAATCCTCCAACTTGAGGATTTGCATGAAGGCAGCTAAGCCAGCTGCAGAGACAGAGCTGCTAAACTAGATACTAGTGTAGAGCCACCACTGATCTAATTGGAGACAGTTATACCCATATTTATACATATCAGACTACAGGTGCCTTTAGCCCATAAGTCCATCACTCTATTTTGCATCCCCCTTCCCTTCTGCCCCTTGGGGAGGAGCAGTACATCAGTAAAGCACACAAATTAAGGTTACTGATGTCTTTCTTTACATTCACTTACTCTCTTGCTAGCAGTTTTTCCCCTCTCCATGGAACACTCTAATTTAAGGTTATCATATGCCATCATCTATTTGCATTCCTGCAGTTTAGTGTCTTTTAGAGGTTGTGTGTAAAGAAGCTTTAATTCACAGGTGTAGTTTAAACAGTTATGGATCAGATCCAACTCTCAGGGACATCCATCAGGACATTTCTGCAAGTTCAGTTCACCCTGCAAAAGGCAAACAGCATGGTCAAGAGGAGGGGATGCTGAACATGATGATTTACCTGTCACTGACCTCAGAACCAAGATATTGGACTTTATTTTCTTATATGATATGGAAACTCTCAGGAGAATTCTGTGAACATCATGATTCCATTCACTTCTCCTTGAAACATGCCACATTAACTTGCAAAGAAGGTACGTGGGCTGGAGATTAAAATGAGTTTGTAGGGTATCCATACAATATTAGCAGCGGAAAGCACAATTCTGCTTTCAATTCCATGACAGCAAACCTAAGCCTGGTGAGATTATGCCACATCAATTCAATATAAAAGGAAAATATGCCTAAAATATGTAAAAGTGTATGTCTGGACTCTACAAAAAACAGGAGTGATCAGATCTGGTGTTTTGCTTCTTGGGAGAAACCCATCTCCCTGTTCCAATAAGAAGCAGTATCTTATAATTAGAAAGCATCTGACTGTCTGTCTTGAGGAGCTAATATCGTACAACAGCATTTCTGATAGCTTCAGAAAATAGCCAGCAGTATGAGCAGTGACGTGAGAACCGAAGCCGTCTGGCTGACTAACAGAGC
Source organism: Morus bassanus (assembly GCA_031468815.1). Classification (NCBI taxonomy): domain Eukaryota; kingdom Metazoa; phylum Chordata; class Aves; order Suliformes; family Sulidae; genus Morus; species Morus bassanus. The sequence continues at coordinate 11,083,013 of CM062572.1, forward strand.
CAGAGTATTTCTTCCCACGTGAGTGTAAACGCAGCTTGATGTCCTTAGCCTTTTCCCTCTTCTACAAAATTTGCTGTAGCTGAGAGGCCAGATGCGCTCTGACTCTACTCCAGGATTGTTAACACAGTTTGCAGATACAGGTCATTGATACAGATAATGTAATAACTAAACATACAAAGTAATTCCCAAGCTGGTATCTACACAGGCTTCACTGTTGCTCATAGGCTCCATTTCTTTTCCTGTTCATAATTTTTGCTGTCTGATTTCTTGCACACTCAGCAGTGTCCTGCTGGGGCAGGGGCTTCTCTTCTACAGCAGGGCTTACGGTCCTTCTGCTTGTCACGGCTTCAGCTGCATGTACCCCAATTCCCACATGCATGGTGGGAATGAGGACCTTTCCCTGGCACATTAAAAGTTGCAAGGTGCTTGGGTGATATAGTTAGCTGGCTCTATCATGCAGCTATTTCCTTTAGTTAAGAAGATTGCAAGGAGGAGATTCTCATAGCAAAATATGCTATTAAGCAGCTTTTCTACAGATTTAACTCCACCATATTAGAATATCTTAGGGCCTTCATGCACAATGACGTGCATCTGTCTGCTATTCTATGAAAATGGAAATAGTGGTACAGGGACTAAATCCTTTTAATTGGATGTTCACCATGTTTGCTACCAGGTCTGGATTTTTTCTCTCCTTTGAGAGATCAAGTGTTCCTCAAGCATGTTGAGTAAAAGACATTTATCGATCATGGTTCCTCTTTTTCGCAGACAGCATTTGCAGTAGGTGTTGCATAGCTCAAGAACATATTATGTCAGCCTACTACCTAGATTTATTATGCTGGTGTCTAGATCTGCACTTCTACACACTGGCAGAGAATCAATATGTACAACCCAGCAGCTAGTCTTTCCAGTGATTATGATAACCCTGTAGACCACTGAACTGGGAAATGGCTTGATTTTATTGTTTTCTCAGACACCAGAAGACATCCTTATCTTTAACAGTATTTTAAAATTAATTAAATAATCAGCAGACTTCCCTGGGAAAGGGTCTATGAGGAGCACTAACCAGCCCTGTGCACTGTTCATGCTGCAAGGCTGGGAAACACTATGGCTGCATGACTCAGGTCAGCTCACAGCCGCAATAGCAAAACCCTGTAGCTCACTTCTGCTAAGTTTCCTACAATACCCTTGACAGTGGCCAAGCAGCTGGTGTACTCTGCTTGTTATGCAAACTATAATCATATCACTGTGCCTTGTGCTTCCTCGTCTGTTTGACATACTCTCCTATTCCCTCTTGCCAGATATGCAGGGTCCTGCTCTTTCCTCACTGATGCTGGAGCAGACGGTCATGCCCGCGTGGGGGTCTGTGATGGATCGGCAATCCCAGCAGTACCAACGCTGTTGCTTTCCTAAAATCATCGGTCTGAGAGTTGGTTGATCCACATCACAACTGACATGGGGAAGTGGGTTCAGACAGCCCATGTCCTCTGCTGACCTAAAATCACATGGCCATAAATAGCTGCAACTGGACTGGTAAGTTCTGCAAAACAGCAGCAGGTATTCACTGGGACTAAATCTGTGCTACCATGTCCTCCTACCACATTATCACTGCTGGCAGGGAACTGTGGCAGAGCATGCACAGGCGTAGGCTGGCTTACATCTATTGTTTCAGCAGAGAGTAAATCCTGGGACTGATGGGTGAGTGATGAGAAAATATTACAAAGCTCCTACTGAAAGCTGGGAGCCGTTACAGCCCTCTGAGAAAGTGGTGATGGGAGTATGCTGTTGTACTGATTGTAACTGAGGGTGCAGTAATAACTCACTGGAAATTGGTATTGCATACAGCCTCAGAAATGTGAATGACTGGGAAGATCTATAAAGAAATGCATAAATGTTGGGAGCAGAGAGGAAAGCCCAGCAGCCTCCAGAGGCTATGTGAGATAGCTGAAAGGGTCAGTTTGACCTATGTGTACTGCAGGATTTTTTTCAGAAGCGTGAGGAAGAGGGATAAGCCTGGTGGAGTTCCTCCAGCACACAGATAAGTAGCCTTGCTTTGCAGCACTTTGCCCAAGATGACAGCAGTTGAAGTGCAAAGACAAAATAAAGAAAGAAGCAAAAATGGAACATGTTACATTAAAATAGCAAAACCCAGTGACAAGTCAGGTGTAGTTCAGTGCCTTCTTGGCCTTTTAATTGGCCACTGTAATTATCACACAGGGAAGATAAAAGCATTTCTCAGTGGTTTGGGAACAAATGTCTATGAGGCAAGAAACGGCACTTCTGCCTCTGGGCCAAATTCCTTGCTGTTTCAAAAGGTGAAACAGGGCTGAAATAAAGGAACCTCCACCTGCTTCCCCCAACACATTACTCATTTGACATCTTTGCATGAAAACTGTTAGCACTTAGTCTTTGGAATATGCTTCCTCCTTCTCAGTGCCCTAGAAAAAAAGGTGACATCTCACTAGACATCAAACAGCACAAAACACTCTGTACAGCTCTGAGAGTTTGTTGGGGAGAATCTGGTGCCTCTGAGGTATTCAACTGATTTGAAGCCTGAATAAACAGAAGAATGAAAAAATACAGGTTTGTAATTTTTAATTATCATTTCTGGAGATGATAAATTGTGAAATCACTGCTATTTTGCAGAACTGAAAACACACCCACTCGAAGTGGAATTTCTTGGGGAAGCTTTTTGTCTAAAATGCCACTGGAACAGCCAGTGAAATAACTATCAATCTTTTTTGTTCACTTACAGTGACTTCAGTAAGTTAAAAATGTTGATATTGGTTTTGGTCTCAACAAGTGCACTGCATTTTATATGTGTATACTTACATTATAGTCTAATGTAATATGCATATTATATCTTTTGGCAAAATATTGGTAATAATTTTTATATTAGCTTGAAATTTGAAAAAAGATCATGGTAGATTATTTTTATTGACTTATATTTTCGAGCTGCTCTAGTCTATTCTTTCTGTTAGGAAATGAAGTAGATTCCTGACCCACTGAATTCTGTGGGGTTATGCCATTGTGCCTTTCCCTCCAGTGCAGATAGTACCATCTTAAATTAGTTTTCATTCTCTACCTTCTGACAAGCTTTTTATAACTGGTAAGACAAATTACAGGGGCGTTTTTCTTCTCTGGCTGGATAAGCAAATAAACACTTCAAGAAAAATATGAGATTAGCTTTAAAATTTACCTCACAAGCAAATGTGTACACCACTAATTTTTTATAGAAATATTTCTTGGGAGGCAAAAGAAATCATTGCATGGGATTTCTATTACTAGTCACCCATCTTCATTCCCATTTCTGGAAGTCTCAGCACTATGCTCCCTTGTCTTTTGATGTAGTCAAAATGATTTTGCCATCTTCACCTTCTAAAAATAATCTGGGCTCTGAGCTTGATACTTCTCTCGAGTATCGCTGTTCTTGCTCTGCAGATTGCCATTGGTGGCAAAGTTTTCTTTCTAAATCCTTCCATGCATAAGTGCGGTCACCTTTCACTCAAAGACAGCACTTCCCAAGTGCTTCCCCAATGCATTCACATGGATAGAGCAGCGATCATGCCCTCTTGGAGTTATATTCCTGTGGGGTTATTTGAGGCTCTGCATTTCTATCTGAACTAAGGATGCACAAGCTGTAGGTATATAGTCTCTTCAAGAATGGGGTGGGAGGAAGAGAATTCTTGCAACCTCTGCCACAGGGCAATTTTATTGCATCATTAACTCAAAGAAAATTTTTTTCTTCTCACCTCAGTTGACTGGTGGTAATGTCCCCGGATAAGCTCTGTTTCTATCAAAACTTTTCCTTTTCAAACATCTAATGGATTTTAAGTTCTCAAAGAGATTTTGTCATGTTTCCTGGCCAGCTCCTAATTCACTGGATATCAGCTGGCCAGGACTGAGTAAATCAGGAATCGAAAAGGATGCCCTAGAGCTCAGGAGGGTGTATTCTGGGGTGAGCCAAGTGGTGCACGACATGAGCACAAGCTGTAGCAGATTTCCACGCTCTGCAGTCCAAGCAAAGACAGTGTCCTACAGTGTACATGAGCACTACCTCTTGTTACAGCAGTGAGAGCTTGTACCTCCATTACCTTCTATCACTGTGAAAGATTTGGCCAGAAAACTTTATTTTAGGGAGACTTAAAATGTTATTGTGAGTGTGCTGGTTCCTCTACAGCTGAAGAAGTCTGAAATTGTTGCCCTTTGTGCTGTTAATCAGAGGGGTTTGGCTGGAGTTGCTACACCCCATGACTGTGATGATGTGATATCCAGTGAAAGGCTAAGTTTCTAGTTCTCCCTTAATGAAAAGCATGCAGTGTGTAATGGCAGTATAAAAAAGTGCTGAGGACTGCTTTTTATTAATGTTGGCTTGCGGTTTTTATGTGCAAGGCCCAGTAAAATCTACTGACCATGGACCCTTGTGGTCAGTTCAGCTGAGGGCCAGCAGGAACAACCATCACAGGAATAACAGGGTGACAGCAAAAAAATGAAGAGCTGAGAAGGCACAAAACCCAGCTACCATCTTCGTTAACATTTCTGTACTGCAGAACGAACTCAGCTCAAGTTGGGTGTGCCTTTTTGTGAATAGATATGTGAAATGGGAATTCTCATGTAAATTGGTGTCAGCAGCCTTGGAAATAACCAGAGCTTGCAACAGAACAAGCGAATAGCAGGTGTTTTCAAGGGAAATAAGTTTACAGATTGATGGATGAGTTTTGGGACGATAAATTGTTAAGCTTGTGAAGATGAAAGTCTTTATTTGCACAGGTACAAAGATTAAGTAGCTTTTTTTGATTCACGGTTTTGAACTACAAAACAGCAGCGTGCATCATGCTATGTGTAACTTAATAATCAGCTTTAAAACAAATGTGAGGCAACACCAATTAAGGCCATGTTTTTTAATGAATAGTTGCTCAGCCAGGTAAAAAACCATGTAGCATATTGTGCCATCCATTTTAAGTAGAACTTCACACAGACCTTCAAAGGCAGGTTCTGCCTAACAAATGGATGGAGTGATGCATCTCCATTTTACAAGGCAAAAGGGAATAGCATGGGCAATGTATGATCTACATGTCTGTGCGTGCGTGTGCGTGCTTGCAGTGTTGAAAGCACCAGATTATGCTGAACTGATTAAACAAGCTTACAATTGCATTACAGCAGACACTGTGATGAGAGCCAAAATATGATTGGCAAAATATACATGACATATTGTAAAACAGATAAAATGATAACAGCTTTTTACTGAAAAGCATCTGCTATTCAGTTGGGAAATTAGGGTGGAATGCAACTGTTCTTATAAATCATGAAATGGCGTTACCATCATCAAGAATTTCCTGTCTTAATTTTTTAAGTGTGATATTGTTGTTGCTCTTGCTTTTATGTCAGAAAGTTACAGACTCCAACTTTTTTTCTCTGAACATGCTAGATAGAAATAAGTTTCTTTAACCATACTTTAAAATTAAATTCTTTAAACCTTGTGCTCATTGACAGGTATGAGGACTATGCCAGATCACCTGGATAAAATAACCTGACATTAGTGGGTTTTGAATTTGTTCAGTGGAACTGCATAAGAAGGGAGAGCGAATCTGATTACTCTGATGTTAGCTGAACCTCCTTCCCTTCTTGTTGCAATCATTTACCATTTGTTTCTGCAGGGAAGACTGCACACACAGACTGTATTGTTCTGTGCGTTGATCTGCCAGGATTAGACATACTCAGACTGAATGCAGTGACCTTCAGATGCTTCCATGGAAGAAGGTCTGTTTCTTAAGCCAAATAATTAACCACTGCAGGATGGATGTTGCCTCACTATCTATTGAATTGCTTCCACAGGGTGTAATGACTCACTACTTAATTGCTATGTAATTTTATTATTATCAGTCAAATGTTTTCAGAAAGGAAAGAAATAATTGCAAATGGTCTGATCTAAACTGATGTACACTGACCTAGCTTTACTGACTTTCAGTAATCATGCATTAGCTCCTTGGCTGGTGTAAATGAGTAACTTGAAAGGGCTGTCCTGATTTAAGTGGACTACTATACATTTCCCTTACAGGAGCAGAACACATGAGAAAGTGCAACACACCCAGTGGTCTTTGTGGTCTAACCTCCAATTGCACGATGTCAGGGCAACCCAGATCCAAATTGTTTGCTGTGCTGCCGTCTTTCTGATCTATTCTGACTGTTCTGCCACCTGCCAGGTCATGCACTAGGCACTCATTTTGTAGTCTACAATCTGCAATCAAAATAAAGCTTCATACATTCCCTTAAACACACAATTTGCTGTGATTTACATGTCCTGTCCCACACTACCGCCAAGAGTCCTTGCACCTGCTTCAACTTACTGGCTGTCCCATACTGGTTAGTTGTCTTTTCTTTTCTTTCACCTAACTGGAGCTTATGAAGTGCCTGTGTGTTAAGATTTTTATAGGATCCAGCAGAAAGAAGGGATTCTGCCATGTAACCGTAGCACTTCTAACTGGACTGGTTCTAGTCTGCCGATTCTGTTTATACCAAAGGGTCATCCACTCAGCCTTGGCACTGTGCTCTTACATCAATGCACCACTTTAACCTTAGACTGTAGTGCAGGTAGGAGTTGTTCTTGATTTCTTTCAGTATAATATGTAAACATATCCTGTGGATGCATGAAAATGCAACTATTCTGGCTCAGAGAACTGTTTCTTATCTCTAGTACTTGTTAGCCTGCATGTCTGTCAAAGGCTGTTGCACTCCCCGTCATCCTGTAACAACATATGTGTTTAAATGAATTTAGCACATGCTGGGCAGCAAATTATTCTGACCAAGGAACCCCCAAAAGACCTCTGCTCTTCTGCTGCTGCTTACCCTGTGGCTTTTAAAAATATTGCTCTCCCCATCTCAAAATTGCTCTCAAAAATTCAAAGGCTCAGCTGAGGGGAAACAACAGTTGGAAACGTCTTGCCATCATCTCCTCTTCTGCCAAAACTCATGGGTACTGTCAGGTATCTCCTGTCTGAGAGCTGATCTGTGCTTTTGATTTTCATATAGCTGAGTAGATTAATGACCTGGCAGAACTGCACCATTGCCAAGTCCAACAGAAATGCTGGATTAAAGGTGAATTAAAAAATGATGACTGACCTTGTAGAAAGGAACAAAGGTGACTGTTAACACCCTGTGCTCCAACAATATGCTGCTAACAGAAAGGTAGGCAGTGGGCTACAAACTCCAAAGCAACTGAGAGTGTTGCTTAGCTGGCCACAGTCAGTCCTATAGCCAATCTTTGATCAATTTGTCCACTGGTAAAGGACAAATGTGAAACCACCTTCTCCCTCCCCTTGCATGGAACATTTTGAAGTTATACAAGAAGAATGAGATGAAAAGACAAATGAGAAAAAAAGAGTACAGGGATGTTCTGAGGTAGCATATATCAGTCAATGCCATTTTCCAGGCTTCTTTTTGTCACCAGTGCTTTCTAAGACTTAGCTTGGGTCTAACAGATGGTATGAGACATAGCTGGATACTGAGACAAGACCAGCCTTACTAGGAAGTTTTTACATCATGTCACACAGCTGGGTGCTTACAACTGACTGCAGAAACTAGGGGAAGATCCTGTCTTGGATCTCACTATTTCCATAGTCAAGGCCATAGTGGTCTGGCATGGTTTTTTGCTACTAGAGCTTTAAAGCACATGAGGTCTTGCCCTCAGGAAGGACTAATCCTCAGCAATGGTTCACCTGGGGATGGACTGGGTGGGGAGCAGCTCTGCTGAAATGGACGTGGGCATCTTCATACATTCATGAGCTAGCTGTGTAGCCAGGTAGCAAAGACAGCCAACAGCATCCTGGCCTGTATCAACAGAAGAGATAAGAGACCAAGCAAAGTGATGATTCATTCTGTTTGGCACTTGTTAAACCACATCTAGATACTTTACCTAGTCTGGGGACCCAAATAATAAAAACACATTGACAACCTGGAGCAAATTCCGCAGAGGACCAACAGGATGCTCAGGGCTGGGGCATTTGCACTGAGAGGAGATGCTGAGGGACCTGGAGTTGTTCAGCCTGAAGGAGATTTGGTTTCAGGGTGCCTAATAATAGCCCCCCAGTACCTAAGAGAAGATCATTGAAAAGGCAGAGCCAGACTTTTCATAGTGGAGCATGGTGGGAGAATGAGAAAAAATAGGCATAAAATGAAATGAGATGTTCAGATTGCATATAAGAAAAAACTTTTTCATCATGAGGACAGTCACGACACAGAGCAGGTTTCTCAGAGGTTTTATTGTCTCTGTCCTTGGAGGTTTTCAAGACTCAACTGGATAAAGCCTTGAGCAACCTTGTCTGATCTCATAGCAGACCCTCCTTTGAGCGTTATGTTGGACTAGGAATCTTCTGAGGTCCTTACCAATCCAAATTATCTGGTGACTGTCTGATACTTAAAGACCTGTTTAATTAAAAGCTCAAAATTTCTTCAAAACTTACCTATACTCGCTGTGCTCTGAGGACTCTCTTCCAATTTTGAAAACTCACCCATTGTTGTGACCTACCCTACTCGACTCAAATTCTTTAAAGCCTCCAAGCTTTTCAGATCCCTTCTTTTAGTATCTGCTTGTCCTGGTGATGTATTCTCTACCTGTTCCTACTGTCTTGCTTCAAAGACACTTATAGAGATTGCTCACATCTGCAGTATTTTCTAACTTCCTGTCCAGTTAAACCCATATTTTGCTCACTTCCACACAATTCATAGAGGTATCATTTTCATTAAGCTTTGCCATGCATCCCTTTGCTGGGGAGATCCATTACATGATCTGTACACCATCGCACTTTGGAACAGAAATGCATTTCACCCTTCATCTGATGGAGAGCTGGAAGACTGAAGCTTAACTTAAATATAAAATTACTTTTCAGTGCTTCAAAAATTGTTCCTATACAAACAAAAATGAAAGCCTGTGGATTGCTTTTGTCTTATAATTTTTATTACAAATTATGGAAGAGTTCAGGAACAGTCAATAAGTTGAACTAGAACCAATTCTCATCTGTTGTTATGGTTACCAGGAGTAGAAAATAATTTCCTGTAATTTATCTTAAGATCATTTATGTCGGATACAAACACAGATTAAGCTGAATACCATGGTAATTTCTTCTTCAATTGTGTTAGGAACCATAAGACATTCATTTTTACTTCATAAATAAGGGTTACAGTATGTCATGCTCAGTCAAAGAAGATAAAATGAATCTAATTAAGTACCATCAGAAGATCACTTTGCTGTTTTTATTGCAGCAATAAAAGTGCCCTTACCTTCTTATTCTTAGAGAAATGACAGAGATTATTATGGAAATAGGATGAGATCAAGTAAGTCTTGCTTGACCTAGACTTGGATACAACAATATTCTTGTGTCAGTGATTGTTGAAGTGAATAAGCAGTTCACGAAATCTGATGGGCTAAAGCTCATAAGAGATGCACTGCTTTATTAGAATGAATGAAACCATATGTAAGCCTCAGACAGGTCTTGTTTATTGGGTTTTATATAAACAATATCATCTTTTTATTGATCTATAGGCCTCAGTGGTGATGATGGCAAACAAGGCTTTCAGATTGATGACTGCAGGTCTCTAATGTTGATTAGTTGATGTGTGTGCAAGTGAAAAGAACCATTTAGCATTAGCAGTATGTGTATACCAGTATAATAATCTGGAGATTGCTTCAGGGCATAGAAGAGCTCTGCATGGAAATAAGAGCAGTGGAGAGTCCTGAAAGAGCACAGGTTAAGTGAAAGGCTGTTAAATAATATCTTGAAGACATTTCCATCGAGTTGCCAGAGTCTTTAAAATGCCAGCAGGGAGTTTAAAAAAAAATAACCAAAGTCTGTGAAAAGTCTGCTATAAACCTCAGAAAGTTTAGAGCAGGTTTGCTTTCTCTAAAGTAAAAGAGAGTTCAGGTGATATGTGGTAACAACACCTGATGCATGTGTTTGGAGATTTGATGGAGCCTCCTATGTCTACCAAAACACCTGGTCACAGTGGTGTGGTCAGTAAGCCAGGTGCTCCAGAGCTGCATGGCCACATACCACATGGGTTTTGCCCTGCACTGAAGTTGTGGGCCAGACCACCTCTCTCCAGTGCCTGTGTAAGAGTGGCTTAGAGCAGTGCGATCTCCACTGCTGCCCACCAGCACCAGGCAGGGAGCCACAACTCCTCAGCTGACGGGATCCCAGGTGGGGGATCAAAACCAGATGACAACTGCACAACATTTCCCTTCTGGAAAACTTGGATGATTTAGATGTTCTGCAGAAGGGACTGTTTTGTTCATATCCAGGGTGGTGGCGTTCTTTTCAGAAGATTTTCAGGAAAAGTTGGACTTCTGCAGTTTCCTTGGTGGAACTTTGACAATTTTCCTCTGAAGGCAGATATGAAAACCAAACCTTACACTAACATATGTTTTCAGTAAAAGCCTGGATCTAGTTCTATTGAAAGCAAATTCCTGCAGTAGATGGACTGGGTGAGTCCCTTCCTTCTTAGGAAAACAGCTTATAAAAGGATATGAATTAGAAATGTACTCTGTCACAATCCAGTCACCTCCCACTCAGTACCTCAGGTGGAAGAGGATGAACATGGTGCCACCACTGCCTTCCCTTTCTCCTTCCTGCCGTCCCTTGCTCTCCTGGGGCTGCAGGACTGCAGCAGCTCTTCAGTGCAGTGGGCACAGTGGTGATGGGCCGCCTGTGCATGGTCTCAGCAGGCATGTCCAAGGACCATGTCCAAGAATGCTCTACACACCTGGTGCTCACCTGGCACCTTCAGAAGAGAGGGGACAGGGCAGCCAGGCCCACAGACACAGTCAGGGGTACCCCTGAGCAGTAGCATCGATATAACCCCCGTGACTGATGCTGGGGCTCCTCTGCTCTAGATTTACTACTAGCTGAGTAGTGCCTGCAGGTGAGGTATTTATAGATCCATCAGCACAACAAAGTTGGGCTGGTAGGTAAGTCTACAAAAGAAACTGGCCCTCGATGGGAAATGAAGTAAAGTCTATCCTATTTCATTGCATGCTTTTTTCTCAAAACTAGTGTTTGCAGCTTTGGCTGGTCAGAACCTCATTACCGGCATCTGAAAACTATAGTGAGATGATAAAAGAGACTAGCCTCCCTCTCTGTGGCATGCTCTGAGGCTTGAACTAGGGTTCTATTGCGGCCCTGGTGAGGCCACACCTTGAATACTGTGTTTGGTTTTGGGCCCCTCAGGACAAGAAGGACATTGAGGTGCTGGAGCGTGTCCAGAGAAGGGCAACAAAGCTGGTGAAGGGTCTGGAGAGCAGGTCTTATGAAGAGACGTTGAGGGAACTGGGATTGTTTAGTCTGGAGAAGAGGAGCCTGAGGGGAGACCTTATCTCTCTCTACAACTACCTGAAAGGAGGGTGTAATGAGGTGGGTGTTGTTCTCTTTTCCCAAGTAACAAGTGAGAGGACGAGAAGAAATGGCCTCAGGTTGCACCAGGGGAAGTTTAGATTGGGTATCAGGAAAAATTTCTTTACTGAAAGAGTGGTCAGGCACTGGAACAGGCTACCCAGAGAGGTGGTGGAGTCACCATCCTAGGAGGAGTTCAAAAAACCTGTAGATGTGGCACTCTGGGACATGGTTTAGGAGGCATGGTGGTGTTGGGTTGGTGGTTGGACTTGATGATCCTAGAGGTCTTTTCCATCCTTAATGATTCTATGATTCTAAGTTTCTTACTCAGAGACTATCCACTTCAACAGTTTCTCCATTCAAGAAAGTGTACGCCTACCATTTTATATTTTTGTATGGTTTTAGGGCCCAAGTGGAGACATCTTTTCACTCAGGAGAATGCTGTCTTTTCCATTTTGACTTTAGCTGATCTAGCAGAGATGTAAAGTGCCACAAAAATCCAATAATGCTAATTTATTTAATTTCCTGAGCTGGAAATAACAAGGAGCCGAGGGCACGCTATCCAGCTCACATGAAAGCTGATGTCCAAGTTGAAAATCAAAAATATTGCCAAGGAGACCGCAACTTGCATGGAATTAACCCATATCAAATGAAGGCTTCTGAAATCCTTAACCTGCTTCAATAAATGACATTTCAATGCTAATAAGGAGTGAGGAAATGAGGGGTAATATTTAAGGGAAACATATTGTAGCTGCAATTGCTGAGCCAGATCCACTGCTGGTATAAACACTGTTGAAGCAAATACAAGATATAATGATTAGCATCAGCTAGGAATATGCCCCTTAGCACTGTGCCATTAAAGTTCCTGAGTGTGGGAGTTAACAAAGGCAGTTTAAAGTGTATTGGAAAATGATTTTTCATTCCATTTTAAAAACTCATTTCATGCATTGTTGTGTCATCTACTTTTAAAATTACAGTCCAAGCAGAAAGACCAAAATGTGATACCAATCTTTTAAATCACGATCCCCGGGGCAGAAGTACATGATTGACCTGTAGTTATTTGTTAGGTCTTTCTAGGCCATTCAGCAGAATAGTATGCAGGAAAGTCATATGAGTACCTATATAACAAGTAAAAGGTATTTGATTGAGAACTATATTAGAGTAAATAAATAACAGTGAGATGGCTCACACTGTGAAGTTGTGACTGAAACTTAAATAGCCATTTCTGTTGCCTTGATGTAATTGGTGACCTACTGGAGCCAGCTCTTTGTTGGTAATCTATATCAACGCTCGGACAATAGTACCTTTCAATTCATCGTTTCCCGAGAGATTTAAAGCGGTCATAAAAACATTTTCTTTTGCTGCTTGCCATTTATTTCTTTGAAGGATAGAGCCGTTTCTTCTAAACTCCCACTGTGCATTAAATATTACAAATTAAAACAAACTACTCCATGTCTAAATAAAGTGATAGCCACAGGGGCAGGCTGGTATCAGCTTATTTTCCAACATTTTTCTCAATTAAGGGGAAAGACTCTAGTAACTGGGATATAACACAGTGTTGCTTCTTATTCTCAGAAAATATATATGTGCATATAAAAAAACTCAACAGTTCCTGAAAATGAGAATTAATTGTATTCCAATATGCTTAGTGGATGGGGAACACTATACAACTTCTTATGCCTAGCTTTATTACTTAATCATATTGGCTGAGCTGGAAATGCCTCTTGTGTACATATTCAAGATGATTAGACTTGCAGCGAGATATTGACTGGAAAAATTACAATTTATGAGAAACGAGTTTTTGCCGATTTCATTTTTCTTGTGAATGAACAGAGAAAACCGGTCAATTCCGTTTGGATTTCTCTGTTGCTCTTCATAGCACACAGCGGGGAAGATGTCATAAGCCATGAATGTAACTGTGTTAAGGTAAGGCTGTAAAAAACAGTATAAAGCTCTAGTTTTCTCCTTTCTATCCATCTTAATACAGTTTATTTCACTAAGAACAAAAGCAAACCTTGCATGAGAGATCTCTGTCCATGTTCAGAGTTTGTTCCTTTGCTCAAACTTCTGGATTCAACCATACTTTTAGATTCTGCCACGTCTAGCTTGTCCGAACCACAGAAAACTCTTTCTGCTTTTTTGGACTAAAAAGTGTCTGTCTGTTTCCCCTGTCCATGATATCCACCACTATTCTCTTCTGAAAAAAGACTGACATTTGAAGAGGGTTGGTGACTTTGAATTACTTTGTCCTCTTTAATTTTAACGGCAAGCTGCTGTGCTTTGCAGGAGTATGAATAGGGTGGGAAGCATACAGAGACAGGGAGCTGCTGGCCATCTCTGTGCCACTCCTTGTCCTGTGGCGACCGCTTCACTGCTATGTCAGAGGACCATTAAGCATACAAGCATGACTCCTGTGCATTCAAGCACCCAGCTGCCATTGGCATCAGCTGGGCTGTTTATGACCAGTGTCCTTAGGAGTCAAGAGCCCAACACCTGTATGTGAGTGGTTAGCATGGCTCCCCTGATGAGTCATTGCAGAAAATGAAAGGGTTGCCAGGTGCCTAGCAGAGTCATGGTGGCTTGGAGGCCGGTGGGTTTGTGTTGGGGATGAGGTGATATGAAATATCTCTGCATGACATTCATAGCTGCATCTATTTCCCTTCTTGTGACTGGCACACATGGTACAAACAGCAGGTATCTTTTTTTTTAACTGTTTTTGACCAATCTTTTATGTAAACCTATTTGGAGATTTTATGTGTCCTGTCAGATGTTTTGAGAAAACAGCTATGCTTTAGCTCTCCATGCTTCCACAGCACCAAATGACTCATTTAATTTCACCCCATCCCTGCCAAAACCCTCTTTCACTGAGAATATAGGTTTTCCCTATGAAACAAGCACTATAACAAGTGCTAAACATACACACACACACAAAACATTAAGCCTAAGTCAACATTCTGAGATGTTATCGCTTACGGATATTTACTATTACAGATGATGGTAGCTGATAGCCACAGCTGAAGCTGAGATTCAACAGGAGAAGCACTGCACCAGAACAGATAGCAGAAAATGATATGGATTAGAGTTCAGAAGGGAAAACCAAGGCATGTAGAGGTGAGGTGTCCTGCCCAAAGCCAGGGCAGGTCCCTAGCAGAACCAGAAACAGAGCGTAGGCATGCCAGTTCCCCATTCAGTGCAGCAAATGCTTGACCATACTGGTTGATCTAACTTCTCTTCCAGTTTTGCTTTTTGTGCCTCAGCACCCTGCAAAATCAGCACAATCCTTGCTACAAGCACAGTGAGGAGAAAAGCTCCATGTTTGCATGTCTGCAGGCTGAATCTCTGTCTCCCACACACTCATGGTTCAACAAGAGAACAAATGCATCAGGCAGAATTATGGTTGGATTTCTTCCCCGCTGTGGGATTTCTGCTTGTTTTTAATGTGAGGTAATGAATGGCTGATTGGGAGATTAGGAGCAGATTCTGTAATCATGAGATGCTGTATCTTTTGTAGCCCAAAGCATTCTCTGAAATAAAGTTCCCTGATTAAATGAAAGAATACATCTGAGGTGAAGAATTCACTGTAATATCATTTCCAGCTTTCCTATGCCTTTCAACAAAGGAGACTTTGGAAGGAAGAATAAAAACAAAAGACAGTAAATATGATTATTTCATCAATGTGAGGTTCCAATAGCCCATTGTTTTCTGCTCTTATGCAGTAGGTAAAGGAGGTGCAGTACAAGGCAATAATGATATGTAGAATGGGTTTCTTTTCCCAACATCGTGTGTACAGATAGTCTGTTGTCAAGCCAACCAATGCAGCCTTTATGGTGCTGTAAAGATCACAAAGACTGAGATGTTTATTCTCTGAAAATTCTTATTCCTTTCATTTATACTCTCATGAGATCCTGAGCTCAAATAGCCTAATGACTAGTCATATCTGTTAGACAGTAGTCAGACCCATGGCTGAAATTTTCCTTATATGTAATCAAAGTTGTGGATGACTTTTGACAATTGATCAGGACACTTCAAACTGAAATAGAGTAGACTTGCAGAGGGTAGAGTACAAATTCAAACAATCGTGACTTGAGTGGAGAGTGAGGGTAGGCATCCACTACCTATTGTCTCTTACAGTACAACAATTAGGTTTGACCAAATGAAGCCAGTAGGAGCAAGGTACAAAACAAGCAAAATGGGGCAGTGTTTGCACACAGCAGCAGATGTGTGGAAGTCTTCCACAGTGTGTATTTGTCCCACCACGCATTTCTTATGTTGGCTGTGACACCTGCAACTTCTGACATGTAAACACATTGTCTTCCTCCCTGACCCTTTCCCACCAGCTAAACATCCTCAGGGCTGGTTCTCTTTGGCCTGCCTTCTCACAGCAACACCTCTTGGCCTTCTGGTTATGTCCATACATATGCTACAGTTTATGAGAAACAATTCTAGAAATTAAAATTTTACTTAAGTCAAGCAAGTTGGAGAAAGTTCAGTGAATTCCCACCCATCCTTTTCTCCAGCTCACTGTGGTTTTGCTTTTGAGGTACTGTTATACAAACAGCCTGTGTGTCTGTCCCTGTCCCCTTATGAAGCCCATAACTGTTTTATTTTAATCAGACACCATTTCAAAGCTGCTATCTGTAAGCACAGCCAGGACCTGTCTGGAAGAATGTCATCACAGATCTTCAACCTCTGAAGTTCTTGTAGAAGTCTATTCTGTTATAAACTTACCTCCGTGTGCTTTAACTTTTTTTTTTCCTCCCTGTAATAGGTGACACCTACACTTTGGAAAGGCACAAAAATGAATGTAGATTAAATATAGATTCTGCATGAAGGTGTGAACAAATAGGTTTTTACAATCTTAAATAGGCCCTAAAGCTGCCTTCATCTGTGCTCTCTGAACTTTTCTTGCTGAAATTGATTCATTGACAAAATTGGTCATTTAAATTCAAAAGCCCTGGTTGCCTTCTGTATTCTCCATCTCTTTGGATTTATGTAGCTGGAGATGTGTTGTTAAGTATCCTTTTAGGGTTTTTAAAACCCTGATATATTTCTGGAAGCACATATTTGAAACAGCAGTGGTTCATCTGCTTGAATGTAAGGAATTGGTACATATAACTCTGAAAAAAAATAATTTGAATTATCAGGAATTATGCTAGTTAAAATGTGATTTAACCACATAATGGAGAGTATGTGTTTGATTAGGAGCTTATGTTCAGAGGATGGAAAGAGCAAAATCATCCTCTGAGTCCCACAATGGTCAAAGAAATATGCAAGAACAGGTAGATTTTGGCAAATTTGCTGTTTGTTGGGTTGTCAATTCTACTTCTTTCTAGTCTGATTCCTTAATGGACTGAATATGTTATCTGGCATGCATGTGCATTTTTACGTATCCAAGACAGTTCCTGAAGTTGTGAAGTTGATAGGAAGAATCTGTAGCTGCCTTTTTATACACTCCCCTTTCCATCTCAGGCCTAAAATTCCCTTTTTATCAGAAGGTCCAAGTTATCCAAGATTCAATAAGAAAATGTCAGGTTATATTTCTGTGACTTTTTTTTTTTTTCAGTGGTTCCAACCTGAAATATCCCACTGTCTTGCAGCCCTTTAAAATGCATTTGCCTCTGTGACATTTTTGGAAGGCAGGGCACTCGGAGCTGGCTAATGGAGGCACTCTGGGACTGGGGCAAAGTAGTGTAATGTTGGATAACACAAACATCTATGAATGTTCCCAGACACTATCCATCAATCCAGTTGCAGGTCTTTTAACGCAAAAAAAAAGGGACAAGTTTCTAGTGTAGGATGTGGAGAAAGCTGAGTGAGGCTGATTGCAAATTTAGCAACCCAAAAAGATACACAGTCAGAAATATACACTGCATCTAAGCACAGTCAAAATCAAGCCCCACAATTTAACTAAAAAGGACTGAGTTTATATTAATCTTTTATATATAGAAACTTCATTAATGAAACTGATGTAGTGAGATTCTCTGATCCTGTCATGGCAGGAGATTCTATTTTAATTATTATATGTGATTTTGTAATTTTAATTGTATAATTATTACAACATTAAAAGACACAATTACATTTTAAATCTTCTTAACTCAATTTTATTACATTTTTATTACTTTGTAATTATAAGATATTTTGTTATTTGAAATTAGAAATTGTTAGAAATAATTTTATGATTACACAGTTTTAAAATATGATCTTTTTACTGTTTCATCACTTTATCTTATAACCATCCTAAACATTCAGTGGAAAGTGAAAGGCTGCCAGCATTTTGAGAGTAATGTAGATCAGACATCAACAATGATGCAGAAGTTTTTTCACTTCAGCTGTTGCCTGCCTTACAGAATTAATGAAGCATCTTACAATGACAGAAGTTAGTTCAAAGCAAAACTCTAGTTATGAAAACAGCTTTTGTGGAGGGCTCATGCTTAAGATGAGTTATGTCACAACTGTCTGCGAGATCAGGAACTGTGTGAGAGGAGGTGGTGAAGTTGTCTGGTGCTAATTGTTCCGTTTGCTTACAGCAACATGAATCAGAGGCAATCTTGTTGAAATCAGAAGCAACACTTTTGTTACGGAGATCTGAGAGTCATCTCAAACCTGAACAAGGCTCACAGTCATCCATCTTGCAACACCCAATGAAGCGGATGCTTTGCTAAATACAGAAGACGAGTGAAATGGTCCATGCTGCATATCAGAGCTTGAACTACCTTAAATGACCTCATTTCCTCTTCTATTTTTTATTATTTGTATGTGTTTACTGTTTGCTTTCATGTGTTTTCCTTTGTGTTTTTTATTAGACAAAGTGTCCTTGTTGAGTTGTATTAACATTTTCCATTGTTCTTCAGACTTTGATATTATACATAAAAATATTCATCCTTTGTCTCAACTCGCTCCTGAGTCCTGTTACAATCAAAATGGAATAAGAAAGCACACTTTGATCTACTGAAGTTAATAGAAATACAAAGGCAGGGAGGCAGGGTGGGTAGGGATTTTTCCACCCTACCCTAAAGAGCTACTAACCTGAAAGATGGGGTGATAGTAATTTTAACTACTGTGCTGCCACAAGTGCATTGAGCACATGCACTTTGTGATCAAGAAGAATATGATCTTTCTAGTCTGTGACACACTGCAACATGGACAGAATTAATCCCTGGTGAGGATATCTCTGCCTTCATTGTTTGGTCCACACAATGGCAGGTCTCAGCAGAAAAGGGACTTGTGTCCAGATACCTTCAACAGTGTAATGTCAACATAGGTAGTTTGATAATTTGTCCCACCGTACATTCATATTGTCTGCCTCACATCCAAACTGTGTAATAAGAGAGAGACAGAGTCTTAGACATATGACATTGTCATGGTTTAGCCCCAGTCAGCAACCAAGCACCACTTAGCCGCTCGCTCACTCCCCCCTGGTGGGATGGGAGAGAGAATCAGAAGAGTAAAAGTGAGAAAACTCGGGGTTGAGATAAAGACAGTTTAATAGGTAAAGCAAAAGCCGTGCACACAAGCAAAGCAAAACAAGGAATTGACTCACTACTTCCCACTGGCAGGCAGGCGTTCAGCCATCCCCAGGAAAGCAGGGCTCCATCACATGTAATGGTTACTTGGGAAGACAAACACCATAACTCCAAACGTCCTCCCCTTCCTCCTTCTTCCCCCAGCTGAGCATGACGCCATATGGTATGGAATATCCCTTTGGCCAGTTGGGGTCAGCTGTCCTGGCTGTGTCCCCTCCTGACTCCTTGTGCACCCGGCACAGCATGGGAAGCTGAAAAAGTCCTTGACTAGTGTAAGCGCTACTTAGCAACAACTAAAACATCTCTGCATTATCAACACTGTTGTCAGCATAAATCCAAAACACAACCCCATACTACCTACTACGAAAAAAAATTAACTCTATCCCAGCTGAAACCAGGACAGACATTCACCTTAAACTATAAGTATTCACAAAAAGAAAATCATAATAAAACACCAGTGTAATGTTATATCCTGGTGGGCACGTACTGTTCACCCTAGATGCAAATAATCAATTTTAAAAGTCAAGCAAATATTTACTCTCTGTTTTCTCTCCTCTGTTTTCATATCTATATTTTCTCTCATGGCTTCACTTCATTTATAGATAACACGGAGATAAACTTCAGTGGATCCTGTTATTTTTGTAAAATCCTAGGTAATATTCTGTCTGCCCAAATGTCACAAATTCTTTTCATCAGGAATGGATTGAATGGAAGTATTGTATCAAAATTATTAGGAACAAAAAGAAAGCACACTGAATTTCCAAATTGTGAAGTCTGCTATGCAGTGGTGTCTGTACAGAACATGCAATTGCTGGAATTGCTCAGACTGTGCTCCTTTTTAGTTTTTAACTGGTAGAAAATATAATCTCCATTTATTAATTTTCTCATAGCTACTTTGTACCACATCTCAGAATGGTATCTTAAGTAGCGCAGTACATCAGGTAGGAATGAATACTTTGCAGGGAAGCTCAAATCACAGTGTGCAGTCGAGAGTCACACTTCATCTCCAGCCATTCTTTCAAACCAAATGGGAATTTACACATCAGGAGCTGATACGCTGAGATGCTTTCTCTATTTAGTGTCACAGCTGACATACATGGCAGGGCAGGATTACTCACATCCATCAGAACTATGCTTAAAAAGCAGGGAGATTTTGGCATTTTGTGTTACTGCTTTTGATCACAGCACAGGCCAGTTACCACCCTGTCCTGCTCTTTCTTTCCTTTCCTCTAGGTGCCGATGGAAGTATCCCATGCTGAAGAGGTTTGCCGAGCCAAAAGTGAAAAACTGAAAGCTATTCTACTTTTATATTATATTATTTATATAGTAGTGTCAGCACTTGGATCAATACTTTTTTGAAAGGTGGTTATGTTGCTTTTTAAGGCAGAATTTGTTACTAAAGCAACATCTATATTTGCTACTATAAAAGGAGAGAATTTGTTGTACTCTGAGAACAGTAGATAATGTATAAAGGCTTAGTATTTTTCTTCATATCATCATTGCAGGTGATGTTTGGTTAAAGACAAAACACTCTGGAAGCAACTCTGGCTTAATTTTCATCTTTCCTCACTTGTTAAACTTTCTGAGAGGGGATACAGACGAGGGGAGAGCTGAACTCTAAAAATAACAACCTGAAAGTACTTGGAGGACTCCCTGTTAGAGCTGTGCCTATGGACCTTACCACCTTAAACATACATCTCCTACACACTACCCCAAGGGATGCAAACCATCCTACCCTATTGGTAGGTGAGCAGAAGAGTTGCAGAGATTCTTTGGATGACACAAGTACTCTGCATGCATGCGCACATACACACACTCACAGAGTTACACTACACCTGGTTTCATCCAAGTGCCTCCAACTGGTGCAGAATGGAGTCAAAGGGGCAGCCTATAAATTGATTCCAGTAAGTGCTGAATCAAGTGATGAGAGAGGGCTCCAGGATATATTGCATACACAAGCAGAAATGAATCGCTGAGGATTTTACTATCAGCAACGTGGATCATTTGATCACATCCAGTTTTACCACTTCTGCAAAGAGCAAAATAGAAGAAACTAACCCCTGAATCATATTCCACCTGCAAGTTGTTGTTTTCCCACATCCCTACAAATACCATGTGGGGAAACCAGGTAAACTAAACACTGAGTTTTGAATACACCATGATTCACCTCAAAGAAATTATCTTCCGACACTCACTTTTTTTTTTTCCAAATCAATCAACTGAAATTATGTGTCAGGTCTTCTTGTCACTAGGACCACTTCAGCTTTTGGTGGAGGAAGGAGATAATTTTGTTTTTTTTCAAAAGATGAACTTTTGATTTAGACCAATTTAGTACAAGTAAAACTGTAAATTGCTTAGGGATTGTATTCCAGAGTGGATTCCTTTAATGTTTGATTATGTGTCTAAATGGGGAGCATTGCCAGCGATTGTCTTTATTTAATAAACAGAAGCTTATATGTTTTGAAAAATGGAGTGAAAACACCACCAGTAAAGAAAGATCAATTATGTTTTCTTTTCCTGATACTCTGAAGACATATCTCTTTCTGTAATTGAGTGTAAGGGCTAAATTTTCAATTGATAAAAAACAGTACAGTGCTTGGGGCTTATGAGAAGCTCCCAAGGAGTGTAAGTATCTGTGGGAAAAAGGGATGTGATGGCAAATTTCAGGTGTTTTTAGCCATATTCTCCCTGAACGTCTAAGTATAGGGGATTTAAATAGCTACTTTTCAACTTGCTGATATCAGTAAAATTACAAGAATTGTATACAAATAGTTCTGGGATTGTGAATTGCAGGGTTAGGTTTGTATGCTAATAAAACGAAAAAGTGCTCATCTGCCTACCTGGTGGCATGACTGTATATAGTCCTGAATAAAATCATGGTCTGGAGCACCCTCCTTCGCTAGAGTAGGTAAAAATTTAAAGAAGGGATGAGGTAGGAAGGTGATTTGAGCTTGTTATATGCTCATTGTCAAATGTATTTCAGCATCCTTGCCCAAAAAGTGTGCATTCACTGCCATGGTCCAGATCCCCAGGAACTGCTGTGGCACTCCATGGAGCAGCACAGTGGCCTAAGGAGCATTGCAGTGAGGGGGGATTCACCCGAGGAACAGCTGGTGGCAGAGCACTCATGCGCTGATCTCTTCAAAATGCAGGAGGCAGCACAAGTTTAAGATGCAGCACAAGGTTCAGGCTAATCCTCTGGGCAATGGAAAGGTGATGGAAATATCTTCTCAAATCTTGTTTTGGATTGGAAAAATATTTATCTGTGAAGTAATGGTGCTTATCTCAGGGGGAACGCTGTGAAGCTGGATTAGTGGTTATTGAGTGCTTGGCAGAAGTTAGGTGGGATTTTCAAAACCTGCCTGTGTAACTGCTCCATCTGAAATCACTGCACATTGGACATTTGCCTTCAGTATAAAATAAGCATGGTTAAGGCTGATGGAGTCTGAAAATCTGCTTCAAGAAACTGCCTACATCACTTGGTGAATGTAACTTAAATTGTCCTATTTTATTATGTTCTTGGTCTTCTCCAGGAAGTGGAGACTAAGAACATGAATGATTTTAATTTTTTTCTCAATAGATCTGCAAAGTTACAAGAACTGAGTGTATCTATTAAGCATTTAAAAGAATTACTAAGGAATTTAAGAAAAAAACAATGAGTGAAATGCAGGAAGAACATGTCTTTATTCTGAGAAGGATTTGGAACTGCTGGTACTTGCTTTCGTTCCCAGCTGGTGTGACAACCGAATGCATCAAAATGCTCCATGGAATGGACTGGAACTGCATTTCTGACCCGTGAGCTATGACAGCATCGTGGACCCTGGACGCGCCAGTCCCTGGGCATGCTGGGATCCAGTCATGGGAAGTGTGGGGTCCATATGTTTGGTAGCCTCCTTTCTCAATATGTCCAGAGTGCCCTCTTCCCTGTAAACCGCAGCTGAGGATCAAGAAAGAAATTGGGATCCTTCTTAAAATGGGTGCTGGTGCTGGAGGAACACAATTTCCAACATCTTGTGAGTGTACTGTGAGAACAACCACTGAGCTGGGAGACCCATACCAGCATAAGGGTGCTGAGAAGTCACCAAGCAAGCTGGCAGGAAACATGGCTGCTTATATTTGCTTGCATTTTCTAAACCCCACTTCAAAATCTTTAGATGCAGATGAATTTGAATTTCCCATGTAAAAAATGCTCCACTGGAATTTTTTTTAAAGAGATTTCAAAGCCACTTGTACCTGAAAGTCAGAAAAATGAAAAAACGTAAGTGATGAAACTGTCCTGTATTCATGTGAGGGAAACTCTGTTTCCCAGGTACTCTCCCAGACTGGGAACTTAAGTACCATCATGTTGTACAAAAGCCTGTTCTCTAAATATACCTTGTCTGGCCAGAAGTAGAAATGAATTGAAATTTCTTAAAGCACCTTATTCTCATGACATTTTCAGGCCCTCTTTGAAAGCTGGTTAATATGCAGTGAATGCCCTGCTGTTAAAGTTCACCATGTTATGATATTGATGTTCTACTTTCATATTTTGGGGCAAAACATTGATTTGGGGAGTTTAATAGATTACAATAACCTGTTCTACCTGCTAGTGGGAAACACAGATTTCTGATTCTTTAACAGATTGGAGCAAAGCTTGTTCATTATCAGACCTGTGCTTAATGAGATAGAATACTAAAATAAAATCTTTTGGTAAATGGCCTAATTTTACACCTTCCATGTGGAGAAATTAATGCTCTTTTTGCTTTGCCATAATACTTGGATCAGTGCTCCAGCAGCTCCCCTGTTCCTAAGTTGGGTGATTCTTTTATTATTTACTTTCCTGTGTTCACAGGCTAACCTAGATGAGCTGTACCTGTCAAAATAAATAAACCCAATGTGCTTTTCTATGCTTCTTTCCAGAACTGCAAAATATTGCTCCTCTATCCCTTTCACTCAGCTGAAGAGTTTACAGCAATCAATAATATTACTTTAATCTACATTTTTTTTTCTCCAGCAATGTCATTATCATTTCCTCTTTCAAGTCAGGGAAATAAATGTGAAATAATCTCAAGCTTCCTCTCCCTAATGTATTTTTTTTTAATTTCCAAATGAATCCCTGTTTCTGGTTAAAGGCAACACAGTGTGATGAGTTCATTAGTTTGCTGGTGTGCGTTCTCTGACTCACATTAAAGTACTAAAGGTCTTTGAGTTAGCAATAATTAGATGAGGTCATTAAAGCTACAATGAGATCACAATTGCCAGAAATGGCCTCACATTGTATGAAGTAAGGTCAAATCAGCTATAACCATTACTCATTCCCGATTTTTTCTTCATTTCATATGCATTAAGTAACAGTAGTGGGTAATCCACAGCTTAACATGAGTGAGATGCCCTACAACCTGTCATATACATAGTCTTGTACAGTGAATGGAAAGTTGCATGGTGAGATCTTTTTTAGTAATTGTCTCTTACACATAGAAACCGCAGCAGGGACTAAGTAAGAATGGATCAAAAAAGAAATGGCAGGGGGTGTCAACAACATTTTAAGGAGAAGCAAGGCAGGAAAACCTGGGCTGTGTTGCTTAAAGTCACGAGGAACATTTTCCAGGAAGGATCAAATTAAGAGGTAGCAAATGAGGCTTCCAAGCAAGACAGGCTCAGATACTTCTCAAGACTCTAGCTGATGTGAAAGCCATGGCTCCATGAAAGTCCACAGCCACTGTGCATAGCAAGCCAGCCCATGTGGTCATCTTGCCTTAAGGTAGCACTGTTACCTGAACAGTAGGAGACACCCATTTTCCTCTATCACATTTGCCTTTGACCCATGGACAACACCTCTCCAGACCAAGTGAAGAGTCAGTCCAGCTAACAAAATGCATGGATTACTTTTCTTTTGAATAGGAATGAGTGCCATGTCCATTCTTCAGGGACAGTTGTTCATTGTGAGCATGTAGTAACCTGATGAGGGATGGCAGAACCACTTTCATTTATTTCTCATTTTCTAAACCACCAAAAAGCAGCTTTAGAGCCAAGCCTCTCCATGGCAATAGATAACACAAATCAAGCTGAACAAATAGTTAAGTGGGAGAATAGCCGGAAGAGGAGAAAAATCAATATACTAATTAATGTAGCAATTGCTTCCAGATGTGTATATCAGAGAAATCTGAGTCATTTTTGTATGGTTTCTGATTATCTCTCTCCTCCTCTTCCTCACACTCTTCTGACTAGAGGCACAATGGAAAAATGACCCTTCCAGCACTACAACATACCACATTCTTTCAGTGTAGTGCAACAGGCAACACGCTCTGCAAGAGCAGGGCAACTCACCGAGCACTTCACAGCAGCTCTCAGCTCTGATGCATTAAAGTCTGCAATAAATTTAAGGCTCCATTTCATCTGCTTTCACTGTGAAATGCCTCCTCCCTAGATTACAAGTGACAACCTCACCTACATGTCAAGGCTGAGGAGACACGTGAAATTACATGTCCATTCTAGGCTGAGCCAGAGGAAGGAAAAATGCCCTCTTTGACAACTACAGTCCAGACATGAGGTATAGACCAGAGGCTTTGCCTGGAAACTAAAATTAGTCATGGCCAGGAGAGTGAGCATGGTGTCCAGGGAACTGACCCCCAGCAACTAATATAGGGCACCCTTCTGCTGCCTGCTGCTTCTCCCACCCTCTGGAAAGACCTTTTGTCAGGAGAGGCTGGACTCTGCTTTGATGCTCTCTTGCTGGTTGTAAACACACACAGCCCCAGATTTTGCTTTCAGGCAATTCATATCTGCATTGTCTTTGTAACCAAAGTAATTAATGATCCTAACTAGCACAGACATCTGAATATCCTTGCAGTTATACCTCAGTTATGAACAAAAATAATAGTTGCTCAAGAGCTCTTAACTTGCAGAGGCACTTTTGTCTGTGTACAGAGGCACTCTGAGTGACCAGGGGAAGTCACACAGTTCCCTTCTTTGCAGTCAGGTTGTGAAGTGCTGTTCCTCACTCTAAACCCCACTTTTTGCCTGTTATTTTAGGCGAGGAGTACAGTCCTTTTCTGAAAATACTGAGGTTGTTGAATACAGATTCTAAAGTATGTCGTGAGTTTTGGTCCACCTATGGACCATATGGATGCTGGGGGATCTGAGACAATTCAGTGTCACCTTCAGAGCCCAGATGCTATGGGTCAGCTTGCACGTGAGCTGCCAGTGTCCCCAAAGAGCATGTAGTTAGAGTTTTACCAGCATTAACCTGCAAACGTGCTTCACAAATCTGTGTCTACGAGTTTGCCTTTTTTATTTCCAAATTTTCTTAACTGATGATGGGAAAAAGATGTGGCAATGAAACCACAAATGGAGGAGACTGCAGATTTGGCATGCTAATGTTTTTCTGGCATTTCAGCTGCCCTGAGGATCTACTTATCTGTGTTATGGAGTCAAGGGTTGGGTTTTTTTCACTGAGTTTTTCTTTTTGTGAAAAGGTAAACCATTAACGTTAATAGATCCTAAAATATCCACAGTGATGGAAAAAATCTTTTGTTTTAATACGTGCAGTAGAACTTCTGTGCAAATAAATAAGGAGCAACCAGATACATTAGCACTGATGTGTTAGTCTGAAAGGGAAAAGGAGAATATAAACAGCTAATGTTGTTTGTCCTGCAATCCATCTTCCATGTCACTGAGGGGAAAGAAATCTTTCCTAAATTTCCTATCAATCTTCCTGACCTTTTTACATCATTTGCATCTTTAAATAGATTATTTTTTGTTGTGAATTTTCCCCTTATACTTCACTTGAAAAAAAGAAAGATGTTTCCCCTTAGAAATCTCTTCTTCCAAATGCCTCAGTCCAGACAGGGTCTTTACACCCCCCGTAGGAAAACCCAGCATTTGCCATTTTGCCCATGGAGCAACAAACCAAGGCTCTACCTAAACCGGACCTGAAGTGATGTCCTGGGGTCAACCTTACTGTTCATTCAGGCTAAAAGAGAAGCAGGGGCCAGGGGGGCTGGTGGACCCACCCAGAGCTGGTCATTCAGTTTTCTCCCCTCCTGGCTTGCCCAAACACCCTGCAGGCTCTCAGCAAAGAAGCATGTGGGTAGAAGATATGTGGGCAACAGGGACCACTTAGACATCCATGTAGCACTGTCAGTGCTCACATAGCTTGAATAATTTTTGGAGATAGAGGTTTTACTACTTTGCAGGAATGTTTTTTTGCGAAGCTATGTCTTATTTACACAGTCAATAATAGATAGTCAATGTCATGACACCTTTACCCTAAAATAAAAATACACTAGGTACACAGTAGCAGAGCAAATAGAGGTAGTTGGTATAATAGAAAACATAAACACATTTACACATCTAGCATTTGCACACTGCCACTTATAATTTGTGCATCTCTTCTGATGGTCCGTGAAGTTCTTCAAGTTTTTAGTTAAAAGTGTAACAGTATATTTACTGTTAAAGTAATAGGGCAATGTAAAGAGGCTCAAAAGTTACTTTGTCACCTGTGGCAACTGCCTGTTGTTACCAAAGGCAATATAAGTAATATGATTAAATAAGTCAATTGCAAACATTGTTTTAATTAATTTACTAGAACAAAATTGCTTAGAGTTTACCAGTAAGTAGTCAAAAAGCAAATCTGGCTAAAAGACAAAGGGATAAAACAATAACCATTGCACTATTATAAAACATACCCACTACCTCCCTGTTTCTAGAAAAAAACAAGCCCATCTTTCATGCTTTCCTACCAGTTTCTATTCTTGCAGGGAATTTTGGCAGAAAAGCAGAGGAGGGTTCCCCAGCCGAGGTCTCAGAAACAGCAGACTGGTCTTCTTGGGAAAGAAAGCACTCTGGCTTGAAAGCTTTAGGAGCTGACTTTGAGGTTTTCACACCAACAAATAGCTATACTTGGATTTTTTGATCTCTGGTCTGCTAAGTATACAGACGGCAGCAAATCCTCACTGCGCTACCCAACAAAGAGTTCATCTGAGTCCATATGAATTGCATTTGCAGCTGTAATTAATGGGGAGTGAGAGAAGGAGTGCAGAACTGCCCATAAAATCCAGCTCTTAAAATTACACCCCACAAAAGAGTAGAGGCTGACTGCAGCATCACAGGACATGAATGAGGCAACTTATTAAATCACTCCTGACCCTAACTTCTGTGGGAAGCTGCAGAACTGGAAGCTTTGCTATTTTTAGAGCCCAGGCTTCTGGAGAGGGAGAAGCAGCTTACTGACAAAAAAAGAAAGAGAAGAATGTGCTGTATTTGTGATTGTTATCATGACACTGACTCAGCATTCAGATGTTTTCAGTGGTATCAAAGAGGAGATAGAAGTGAGCAAGGAGACCTCCCTGAGCATGGCTGCTGCTCCTGCTCCTCCACATCTCGTTGGCATCCTCTGTGAGAAAGAAGACTTGGGAAGCAGGTTTAAAAACCTGACATGCAAAACGTGTCCCATGTCACAGTGTGCTGTGGACAATGATCATCAGCAGAATTGTACATGCTATATTGCCTGCTGAATCCCCCAAAGCAGTTAAAGAGCCAGGAGAATATGAGACTGTCATTACTCTGTCTCCCTCCCTCTGCTTTGGAGCATAAACCTCTGCCAGACACTCAGGCAGAACAAAACACTTAATCAGTGTTAAGGATGCATCTGGTCCCCCCAGAGAGATGAACTGTTCATTTATGCTTGTTTACAATATGTTTATAAACATTAGTGGACAGGGATAGATTACCCCAGTTTACTGCCACATAAAGGAGTCAGCTGCTTACATTTCCCATCATGTCTATGTGCTTTTCTTTTACATTACTCAAGTGGCACCTTATGGCAAGTAATCTTTGTGAATTAGGTCAGAAATCAGGAGTGTCCCTGTAGAATTTATACTGTTTTCCTTGTCACTATCTCAAAAGTATTACTTCTGGATCAAATCCCTATCCAAAATGCCTATTTTTCCTTGCCATCTACATTGCTTTACCTTTTTGTTTTGTCTTGTTTTGTTTTGTTTTGTTTTCCTGTGGTCCATGAAGGAATGACGTTAATTTTATGCTCTAGATGAAAAGCATATTTTTTGGACAGAAATGGGAAAGGTGGTGTTGCAATGACAGTCCCTGCTATGTCAAATGTTCATACCCAACCAAAGAAAGCTGTCTTTGTAAAGGAATTTTTACTTTTACTGTTCTTATTTTAAAAACAGGTTATCCATGTATGTTGCCTCTGAATTACGAGTTACAGCTTTATAGACCAGTGGCAAAATGGAGAGAAACTGCAGCTTTGGTCATGCATCAAATCTCCGTGTCCTCTGAAGAGGGGCAAGGAGACAGGAGTGCCATCGAGTCCTGGCAACAACCATGCTCAGGAATTTTACCTCTCACTTCACCTGCCGATCCTCTCTTTCTTCTAGGTCTTCTGTTTGATTATAAGCTTTTTTGGACTCGATTGTTTCATTTTAAGCATTTGAATGGCACATCATGATCCCTGAGTTTAATAATCATATTTGGTGTAAAAATACATATGGTTGCAAATCACTGATGTAATGGAGGAGAAATAAATTGAAAGAATACAGTGGAACAGATTTCACAGAGGGGGAACTTGATGGGCCAGGCAACCAGCTGGGTGTAAATCAATACAAGCCAATTGCTTTGGGTGAGGCTCTACTTCATTAGTGAGAGAGTGCAAAGGCAAATTTTTTACTTAAGGTTGCTGTGTTGTGTGCAAACCCATTTATAGGCCTGAAACAAAAAGGTGTAGCCAGCTATAGCTTCTTCACCGATCTGGTATTTATCGCAAAGCCTTCCAGGATAAGGTCATAATTTTCATTTTGTTGGCTGAAAGTCAGGTATTGTAAGCAGTATTGTCACACCTCTCATTAGATCAGCATTTTAAATGATCCAGCAATCCCATCAGTCGATGGATATGTGAAAAATGTCCATGAGCCTGCGCTCCTTTAATGGGATTCCCCAAGTTGCCATCAGGCATGACTTGCATAACAAACCAGACCTGAAAGTGCAACTGACTTACAGAAAAACAAATCTAGCAAATTGCAGAACAAGGCTATGTACCATACGGGAAAAGTAACCCAAGCAAAATCCACAGCACACTCACACACACACAGGCAGTTTTGGGTCACCAATATTTGCACACTGACAACTCCCCTTCCAATAAAGTGCAGCAGTACCCTGGAAGGCAGATTTTTTGCTTTCCTGGTATGAACCCACCTGTGCTGTTCACTATTTGAGTGTTTCATGTCAAAAATCAAAGCCACTGCAAACCCAACCAAAGGGATTTCCTGGCCTGTTTTCACTGGCAACAGAAAGCAGTGTCCCCATGCCAGTAGAAGAGCCTTCAACGTGCGTATCTTCATTATTGTCTGCATCGTGGTACTAAGTAGTACACACAATCTCCTTCCCTTTATTAAGTCTTCAGGTGGGAGATTAAGGAAGTTATATTTGTTTGCACCTGCTTCTTGAGGCCTCTGTTCTCCAAAGAATAAAGCACACATTAGGGAGGAGAAAAGATTCCTATATCAAACCATCCTATACATATAGAAATTGATCTGTTTGCAGGGTGAAATATCTCGTAGACAAGATTAATTCAAAAAAGTGTGTGAACAGATTATTTATCTATTATTATTATATAGCACTAATATGTATGCAAAATAAGTTAGGCTGAGTTATGCAGTGCTTCAGTTCAGATTCACTAGCCAGATTTGCACTAAAAGAAGCCAAATAACCTTTCAAGCATAGATTATTTCTGTCTAACATCCTATTGTACTCTGCTTCACCACATTAGAAATAATATGGGGGGGAAAAAGGCACTTCAGATTTCAAAGTCAAATTAATTTCAGATACATTGGCAAATTTCAAAAGATTAAGGTACCAAAATGAAATTTAAAATAGGACAGAACAATGTTGGAAAACTTCGCTTGGAATTTTATTTTGCATTATCAGTATTTGTAGAACTGACTATTAAAACTGAAAAGATCAAAATTTGTGATTCTACCCACCTAAAGCATGTCTATGGGCGACAGAAGATTTTATATTGGGCCCTAACCATTACAATTCATATACACCTTAAAGTAGTCCTTGCCACATTACCAGTCCAGAACGAATGTATGGTAACACATATCTTGCTTTGTAAGTGGAATATTCTGCCACTCTTAATTTAGAAACAGTTCCATTGATTCCACTTCCGAGTTTCATACATAAAAATGACAGAATCCAACTCTGAAGTTTGGTTGTTTTCCTTTGCATAGGCTGACCGTGGACAAGTTTCAAAGCAGTCAGATAAAATTATCATTCAAGATTTCTCATGGATGTTTTTACAACCAATGCTCAGTTGGTCTATAACTTTTCAGTCTGAAAAAGAGACTATTTGAGGAATAGGAGAACTCTACAAAAGCCTGAGTAGTCTGGAAAAGCTGGGCAGAGACTGACTGGTCACTGCTCCTTTCTGTACCAGACTAGTGGCCACCAAATGAAGCTACTGAGAGCCAGGGTCAAAGCAAACAAAAACATGTGGTTCTTCATTAAGTCAGTGATAGGTACATGGGATTCCTTGCTAGAAGTCACTGTGGATGCAACAAACTACTTAGAAGGGAGCTTTGTGGAGAGCTGCTAAATAGAGCATTTCAAGCTCAGGAAGTCCCAGGAGCTGACAATAGCCTGAGGCTGAAAGGTTAACAGGAGAGAGCAGCCCATGTCCTTACTCTTCCTCAGAGGTCAGATTTTGGATCCAGTGGAGAAAGGAGAGAGGGCTAGGTGAACCCTTCATCTGAACAGTACAGCTCTTCTTCGGGTCCTGTGCTCTGGCATCCTCTTCCCTGCTCTTGCAGATGATGATGCCATACACTTCCTTTGAAGAAACCATAAAGACATATCTTAAAATTAGCTCTGCTCTTTGCTCCTCTGCCCCTACCCTTGTTCAAGACCTTCAAACCTTGATTACAAGAAATCTGCATTTGCTATCCAGCCATAATTTACCAAGGAAGAATTTAATCATGCCTTCTCTCCCAGTTCTCAGAATATTTTTTTTTATTTTAACCAGTGACTATTTATAGAATAAAAGAGATGTCGTTCCAGCATCACCACAACTTCTGGTTTAAGAGGATAAGCCTTACCCACATATTACAAGACAGGGTGTAGACAGCCATTTTCAGGAGACCCTAGTTCCTAGCAGAGAATGCCAAGGTACATCCATGGGCTGTCATGTGTAGTGTCCTACATCCAGAGAGAGGCAGCAGCTCCCCATGCATTGTGTTCCCTGTTGGTTAACTCCAGGCTGCTTCCTGGGCATTCTGCTACCTTTTTTGACCTTATTACTCTGGGACTGTCTAACTAACAGGGCATTAACTCAAATAAGAGTATAGAAAACCAGGGCCCTCATAATCAGGACTCCTTGATTCAAGGTTTTAACTATGGGGAGCTCTAAGGCTTCTACCAGAGTACACCCCTCATCATGGGTGGCAGGTCCAGCGAGGAAATTCACATCTACATGTTGCTTCTGAAACTATTTTTCTTCTATGTATTTTTCAGCTTATGAAATCAGAAAGCAGGTTACATGCAGGTTTATTTGGGAATTCCAGTTTTGCAAAGCTGTGTTAGCTTGGCACAGGTATTTTTTGATGAAGAAGTAAAAAAAGTTTAAAATGTTTTAATTATAGTAACCTGCTTCATGCAGTGTGCAGATAATTCAGGCAATCAGACTATCTAATGTGTAAGTCATTAATTCCTAGAAGCACCTTACACATTCTAATCATAATGGCATCACTCATTTAAAAAAAAATCTATACTCCTGTGTTTGCTCTCATTTTCATCTAATAATAGCAATAGTGACCTCAGCACAGGGCATTCTCAGAGATTAATGACCAGCTGCGACTAATGGCACCCTTGGCTACACCTCTGGCCATAAATGCCTGTCAGTCTATCATCAATCCTCAGAAAATGCCCTATGCCCAGGTCATTACTACTCAACCAGTAGTTAGAATGAAAATGAAAAGCAAATGTAGGGAGAATTGTGAAGAACTTCCACCTTCTGAACATGGGACAGTGTGTTTGCCCCTATCAGAAAGTTTTGCCTTAGTAGGACATCACAGCAATCTGTATTGACTAACATGCATTGAGTGTGTTTCTGTGATTAGTCCCTGTGTGATTAGCCCCTTTGAGAACACATTCTGATGCAGGAGAAGTGACAATTCAGTCTGAGAAGTGTCCTCAGCCTTCTCCCTCCTGGGTGTGGACAGAGTACAACACCAGTTTTGGTGCTCTCACTAACTTCTGTCCAAAACATACAGCCAGGATATAACCTTTTCATCCCAGTCCTTCTCAGGGTGGCAAAAGCTGAGAGCCTCAGCCTGGGTAAATTATTAACATGCCATGGGAGTTAGCAGCACTAATTTCATTAAGAGAAAAACAATAGGAAGTGCAGCATTGGTTCAAGCCAGTGGTCAATCTAGTTTCATATTTTTTCATACTGATTTTCAGAGGAGGTGTATATCGAAGATTTGACCCAAGAAGTCTCTAGATATTGTGTAAATTTTGAACATACAGCAGCAAAAGCAATCCAAAACACATGCATCTGAATTGCTGGAAATGCCAGAAATGTTCGTGAAGACAAGTAAGAAAACATGGGTGTGATGTGACTGACAACCAACTGCTGCCATTTTTACTTTGCTGACTGAACGACCCCAGGAAATATTTATGCTGGCAAACTTGTAGGTGCAAAATGGGAAAATGAATTGAAGCTAAAGCTGGCAGGAAACTGCTTTCTCCACTCCTCTTAGGTATGTGTGGGTGTTCACATATTTAGAAACTTAATTAATAGCTCTCTGGGACTTTCTCTGGCTATTTTTCAATGAAGAATGTTGCCAGTTGATTTTTTTTTTTTTTTAGTTTTTGCAATTCTATATCACTAATTAAAACTGATAAATTTTGGCCTAGAAATAGTCAAATGGGCAAAAATGTGGTCTTTCACCTTCTGTTTTCTAGATAGCTGTTACTAGAAAAAATTTGAAGATAGTCAGAAATGCCACATATTTTACTTTCTGATGAACCTCATTTCACCTGTAGCTTCTAGAGTTTCTTCTCTCACAAGCCAACAGTGACCAGGTGTGACCAATACTTTAACCCTTAATCTGCTGCTTCTTTAACTGCACATGTTCAAACTTACTGTCCTGAGAAGTTTCAGTGGTTATGAAATTAAACAAATCTGTAAGTATTTCTGGGGTTGAGACTTCAGAGGAGACTATGCCATTCTAACTTGATTATTTGTAAGTGGAGGTCTCTTGAACTGTAGCCTGTTATGGAGCAGTAACATCAGAAGAGCTGTGCATCAGTGGGACACAGCATCAGGAGATGACTTGGCCCCAGCAGTAGCAGAGACTGTGCCCACTCTGGGTGTCAGTGGTGTTTGAAGCTAAGTTCCTGAAGTGATTATGGTGTAGGTGCAGAGCTTCAGGACCAGATGCTTTGATCTACAGACAACTTTTCTCTGTTGCACCAGCCTCTGATGCAGCTGCAGGACATCCAGCCCTGGCATGCCACTGCACTATACTGCACAGCCAGGCCTGGGGGAAAGCAAGAAGGGACATCAAGGTCATTAATGATGCTACGTGTGAGGGAAGGGATATGTCCCCATTCCATTTATCTTCTGATTATTTTAAATTTCTTCATTGTTTTAATAGCATTGGGAGTTTCTTTTCTTTCCTGTGTATAGATTTTGTTTCTTGTATATATATGCTGCAGATACTGCAGAAATAGTTGTTGTTTTCCTTCCCAGAAACAACTGCATTTGGCAATGGTTGGTCAAATTCTTAGGAAATCTTGAGTCGTTGAGCACCAAGTTGGAAGAAAAACCAAAGTTGCTTCACAGAAAACAATCCATCAGAGAAGAATGCTGGAAGAGGGGCTCCGCTGGCCTTTCTTCTCTTTTGTGTCACTGTAATTCCCACTGTGTTACTCATATGTGAAGGAAAGGGGAGATTTTTCTAATCATTTATCCTAGGACATTTTCTTTATTTTTTCATTCCCATAAATGTTAAATATAGATGAGAGGGTGTGGGATGACATAAGAGTCCAGTGCAGAGCAAAACCAGAAGCTAAACCAGCCCATGCTCTTATTGAGATGTACAAGAAGTGTTCTAGCTACATCTGTCCAAAAACCTCTGAATAGGAGTCCATCATCTCCACAGTTCGAATTCATTCATATCTTTTGTGGGAAAGAAAGGAAAAGAAGCTATCTAAACCAACGGGATTAAGCAGTATTTTGCCAATTTACACTAACACCTGGCTCCTTTTAGATAAGGCCCAAATGAACATTAATTCGTGCCAAAGCACACACTCAGACTGTTGACCTAACTGTTTAAGCTATCATTCCTGAGATTTGGATGAACGAATGCTGGAACTAATCCTGTCCATTGCATGTAACCTTATGCCCAGGCAGGCATTCATGAAATGTTATCAACAACATGTGTCAAAGGACTTTTAAATGTATTTTTTATTATTTTTAAAGGAAGAAACCAGAAATGAATATCAATCAATCCAATCATAAGCCATGTGAAAATATTGCATCCTATGTATATGACAGGTCTTTAACATTCATTAAAACTGATGTAAGTATTGTATTATTCAAGGAGTAGAAAAGTCTGGGGAGAACAAAATACACAAAAATAGCTCAGTAAATAAAGTAGTAATCAATGACAGAGGAAAGATTGGCACATAATTACCTGCTATAGTAAGCTTTGCTATGCCTTGGGAACTCTTAGCCCCCCTCTAATATGAACATTATAAGTAGCCATTTACATGGCAAATGTGAGACAAACGTGCCTGATGCTTTGGTTGTGGAATCCATTGGGGCCCTTTGAGACCGACACGTCCCCCATGAGAACTTCAGGGCTCAGTCCTGCAGTTGGTACCAAGCCAGGAGGTTGTTACATCAGCATAAAATCAGCATAACCCTCACCCAGCTCTGCTTTATCACATTTTAATCTATACCTGGCTGGGTATGCAAGGATGTCCTAATGCACGAGGTGCAATCCCTCACCAAGTAACATTGAGCCTGAACACCCATGC
Source organism: Morus bassanus (assembly GCA_031468815.1). NCBI lineage: Eukaryota > Metazoa > Chordata > Aves > Suliformes > Sulidae > Morus > Morus bassanus. The sequence goes on from CM062572.1 coordinate 11,118,954, forward strand.
CCTTAAATCACAATACATTATTGCTGGTTTGAATTGATTGGGGTTTTTTCCAAGCAAGTGGCAGCCAAAGGTATTGTGAATCATATCAGTGCCTATGAATAGCCTGCAGCGGCAGGTGGGAGTGCATGAGGACAACAGGGATGGCTGTAATAACCCCGGTAGCTTAGTGTCAAATAAAATCAAGAAAAAGAGCAGTGTTAGCAGTCAGTGAATGTTCATCCAGTGCTTTTATTCTTTACAGCACTGTGTAACTATTGTTGTCAGCTGTTGTATTGGTCTGAAACTGCATTTGCCTTCTCTCTGGTCCTCTTGCCTACTTCCTGTGAATGGGTATGTTGTTGGGAGAAGCTGTTACCACAGCAATAGCACAGAAATAGATAGATATACATAGAAATTTGCCCTCTTCTAGTTAATTATTCCTATTAGGTGTTTATCCAGGGTGGCATTACTGTAGGAATAACAGCCCTAGTCCCTCTCAATCAGATGGCATGTTCTAATCAAGCTAGAACTTCCACTGAACAGCTGTACCTCAATTAGAAACTGATATCCATGAAGAAAGAACCATTGGCTAATTATGCTAATAAGATATTAGCCACCACCTCTTCAAACTGCAGGCTTGTCGTGTCTCTCAAAGGAACCTTATTTTATTGCAATCTGTACTAAGGAGCATTATTTACTTTCTTGCCACAGCTCTCATGGGAATGCAACACTTGCTTGCAAAATCTGCTTCCAGAGCCCAATCCTGCTAGGTTTTGGAAGGCTCAGGCTCAGGACTAGGTTTATCACAACTTCAGGAGGTTATTTGATAGAAGCTGTTTTAAAAAGAAATTGAAGGAAAACTGCTTTTCCGAGACTGGCTTGCAAGAGCCACTGGAAGCTCCACTGCCTCCAACCCAGTGACAATACCATTTATTTGAAAGAATGATTTCATGTTCAGAGGGAAGAACTGATACTGCCCTTTATGTTAAAGAGCCTATTTTCATGTAATTCATACAAGAGTAATTTAGAGCTGTAACTCATGGATTTAATTTCTTATTTGTTGGGAAAGTGGTCTTCAAAAAGTGCTTTCAATCTATTGTCTTGTTGAACTCCATAGTGATTTGTTACCATTGATTAAAATAACTATTCCTCATTATTAACCTTTTTAGAACTATATGTGGAGATTTAATATGAAGTGTGATTAGAGTGGGTTTCTGCTCAAATCAAGTAGGATGCTGGTACACTGAAAATGAACTGAGTATCAGGAAAGATAATAAAGCTTTTCCTTATTAAAATCACTACCTCCAAGTTACACCAAGAAAAGATAATTTTAGATGATTGTTCATTTGACTGCACTTTTCTCCTTCAAAGTCTGGCTGCAGAGGATAAGAACTTGTCTTTTAGGATGATGTCCCTACAAGGGCTCAGAGAAAGCCTGCTGCAGGCTCAGAGCCTCTGCAGGGCACCATACCACATACATTGCATGGCCATTTGGCTTGGCCAGCCACACAGCAGCCCGGCCCTGGCTGGGGGATAGCAGCGCAGCTCCTCTGAAGCCCCTCACTGCCACTTAGTTTTCAAGAGAATACTTACACAAAGACCAAAGCTCAGCAGGGCAGTGTTAAGCTCCTCTGCTCTGGCACACATTTGTGGGTCCATATAAGAAAGTTGCAACAGTTGTTTATTATTATTGTTGTTGCTTTGCTGGACTCAATAACAGCTTGTTAGCACTGATTAAAGTAACTATTCCTCTTTAATGAATTATTTTCAGAATTGCACATTGAAATTCATTATTTAGGTATCATCAATGACTATCTCTGCTCACTCTGTCTTTACAGGAGTCTTACACTAATTGTTAGTTTTGTTAGTTTAAGTGTCTACAATTTCTGATAACTTTTAAGCATATATATGCATTTTATTTTTTCCAGTTAACAAACAGCTATTAATTTTATTTTATTTGTGATGCTTTGACTATACCATATAAAAAGAGACAACCACTTCCTTCAGAGCCATGGCTGCAGGTCACCATTAATACTTGACAGTCTAATTCCTATTCAGATGATAACTTCCTAATTATTTAGCAAACTGTGAGGTATATAAAAATTTAAACAATGTGGGCTTTATTCCAAATAAATAAGAGACAAAGAAAGTGGATTGCCAAAAGTACCCAGACAGGGTAGGAGCAGAACCAGACCTAGCATCATGTCCACCAGGACACACAACCTCCCCTAAGCTGCCTAAGGCAATATGGTCTGTAAGATGAGCATTGTATTCATACCATATGCCATGAACATGGTGCATAGAAGCTGACCCTTCAGAAGAACATGCTGCTGGTAATCTCCATGTTGATATGTCTGATACCACTGCCTGAAGCACTGGAGATCACCTGTTCATGCGAGGCGCACAAAGGTGGAAGACATCAAAAGTTGAACCAACTCACAGTGCAGAAATGAAAATCCTTAGCATCACTGGGACATGGACAGAGCAGCTCTGAGAACAAGGTCTGAGAGAAAAAACTGTCCAAAGACCAGTTTAGTCACAGCATTAAGAAGGGGTGGAGGAGAGAAGGGTTTTTCAATCCAGAAGTATTTGCTTCAGGCAGGAGGCACAACATTGTCCATGTGATTTCATTTACCAGTAAGAATTTGTTCCTGTGCATGTTCAGACACAAGCATGGTAATGAACCTATCTCTGTGTAAACAAGCTTTTTAATATTCACTCTTTTCCTAGTGTCCAAAACATTTATGAAATGCTTTTTATGTAAGGTGGTTCTACTGAAATCTGAACACAACTGCTACTAAATGTAATGCTTTCAAACCTTCTGAGTAAGCTACACTGAAGTGTCTACCTGTAGTGTAAATAGAGAAAACAAAATTATTCCTAAAGTTAATTAAAAAAAGAAAAGCTACCTCTATTTGCATTCATAAAAAGCTAACCTGACATCCCAAAAGCAGCTATTATATGTCAGCATGTCATGTGCATTGGGAATATCTGATCCAATTCACAGCTCATAAATGTCCAATTAAAAAAATATATATACAACAATTTTAACTGGTTCATTGCATCATTTGTTTTTATTATGGCTTTAAAATCTTGCACAATAGTCAGGGCTAAAACTCTCTCAATTTGCAGGGAAAAAAAAACCTATGAAGAAGGGTCTTGAACAACATAAAGATAAGTAGGAGTTCAATAATCACCATATGTACAGTGATGGGTAAATGGCTGAATGTTAGAATATAAATCTGAGTTTTAATACATCACTAAGTAGATTGAATCTATCTGTGACATGTTTTATCAGTGCCAGAAAAGTCAGCGTAGAATTAAAAAGAAAGTGGAATTAAGTTTTAGGTTCAGTGCAAAACTTTAAGCTGAAGAGTGCAGTAGATATACCTGTGAGAGTATATTACTTCTCATTTAAAAAAAAAAACAAGAGAAACAGAAATCAGAAAGTTATGCTTATGTTTGGTTCTGTCACTGTTGATTTTTCGAATGTTGCAGGAAAAAAGTTAAATAAGAGATATCTTATGGCTAACTCAGTTTTTATCTAATACTTGATAAAAAAATTCAACTCATAATTATTTATGAACCAACATCAAGGAGTTTATTACTTTGATTACTCACTAATCATTTCCCGTAAATGCAGTGACCTAAAAATCCCATATAATCAATAAAGTAGTAAGTTCCAGATTTAAATCACTGCACCTTGTATTCTTGAGTAAACCTTTGGGTAATTTACAAAGGCTGTTGAATTTTATAGTAAGTGTTTTTCAAACCAAGCTGGATTCTAAACAATAATGACTTTTTAATGTGGATCTGTGATTACATTGTCATAGTGAAATACGACAGTCTTTGACTGCATTCGAAATGAGGCAGAGGGTGAATTACTCCAAAGGCATAGATTACCATAGCCTCAGGTAAAGCAATCTTCATAAATTAAACTCCCATCTAAAGTGACCTGTCACTACAAACCTGTTGCTACTCCCAGTAACTTAAATTTCAGTGTACAATTTGTAAACAAGTTATTTTCTTATTATCGCAATGGGGGAGAGTTAGTTTGCTAAAGCGCTTTAAAGTGAATGTGAGGAAGGAGAATTATACATAAGCATTTTATGGGTTTCTTTTCCATAATTTCAAAAAGCTGTTAGTTTAGGAAATGCAACTTGTTGTCTGCTAAAGTGTTTATGCTTTTAAGATATCTAAAGCTGTCAACTGAAGGAGCCTTTGGCATAAACAGCAACTACAGCACTTTCCTAACTCATTTTTGTCACACTGAGCATATTTGACCCATATGCTCAGCAATAACATCTACAGTTCAATGATATTCAGAAATGTTTTGTACATTTAGCTGCTTGAGCCAACATTTCCCAAGGGGTTTGCTGGGTTTGCCATACCTCAGTCTGGGGAAATCTAGTTCATAAATTTTTTTCAGAGGTACCAGAGCAGCTGCCTTCTGAAAATCATATGGCTTGTGTGGTAGCCAAAAGGTGAGGGGTTTGTTCAGAGATGGCCTGGGGCATCCACAGCAGAGACAGCAGAGAGTCCACCCAGCACTATAGGGACCTTGCAGGCATAGCAGTGCTGACCCTTGGTAGTTTTCAGCCCAACCTAGGAAGGAAAACTGACACCAACTTTAAATTATTCAGTAAGTACACTACAAGCTGTTAACTACAGCTAGTCAGCAGCTGCTGCATGAGCATCTCAGCCATCCTTGCAGCATTAGGTAGGTTCTTCAAAGCAAAGGATGGAGCCAGGCAGGATGGGCGGCTGATGACAGGAACCATTGCATCTAGCCCCTCATATTATCTCTACCTGAGAAAGCCCAAGTTTACTAGACTGCTGAAAAAATTTATGCCTCCATAAGTACAAGAGTACTTATAACTCTAAAAAAAATTAGACTGCCTAAAAATTTATGCAGCAGCATATCTGAAGCTTTAGGCTACCACATGGTTACATTCTCATGGCTAGGAGATAAACTGGGAAATAGCAGCTGAATTTCCACCATGGCTGCTGGTACTCAATGTGCTGAGATTGGGCAGCTGGAAGGAAACATCAAATGCAGTCATGTTGCCCTGACTAGTTAAGATGGGAATGGTGAGTGAGAAGGAGAGGAGTGAAGGTTGAACAGCATTTCTGCCATTCTGCCTTGAACTTTCACCAAGAAGTATAAGGGGCTTGAAATCAGTGTAGTCTGAAACTCTGGGTGAGTACTCTCCTCTTCAAGGTCTAGCACAGGATTGTTGACTCTGCCTTGCCAGCATACCTAAAATCACATAGGGGAAAACCTGTTCTTTCTTCATAAAGATTACTGTTCCCCAATTCCTACCAGGGGTTCAGTTCTTCACAGCATGGGCACTGGAATAGCTGATTGAAAATTTAGTAAGACTGTGGTGGTCAGAAACAAAGGAAGCAGGGAAAGGGAATAGGGAAGAGTCAAGAACCTCTTGAAATGCCAGAAAAGTAGTGCAGGTATCACCCCAGCCATTCAAATCCAGCTTTTCTCTAGTGAATATTTACGGCTTCAGTCCTGGTGCTCACCCACATGTCTCCCCAGTTTTTACCCTACACATCTGTCGGCCCAACAATTGCTCTGCCAGTTCTCATTGTGCTACCAATCAAGGCTTATACAAAACTGAAAGGTTACCCTATGCCCTATAAAGACCTGAGCTAATTCATTGGAGTCTAATGTTTTGATTTTCAGAAAGCAAGACCAAAATATGGCTCCTTCATAAGCAGACATTGAAACATTCTTTCTTACTGCATTTGCAGCTATCCTGTGGGCAGCAAAGAAGAAAGTCTAAAATATAGGAATGGAAAGTGAAACACATAATTTTGTTGATACAAGAACTAGAATGAAACATTTTATGAAAATATTTTCAATTTATTTTTAGGCTTAATTTTAAGATATCCCATTTCTGCAAGAGTCATGAGAATGATCAGCTGTATGTGTGTCTTTCCACACCAAGAAAGTTCCTGCAGATGACAGAGAATCTACCTTAAGGTCATTGAAAAGAAAAAGCGAGCCTAAAAAAGGAAGCTGACCAAGTTAGCTTATTTAGATTGTATTGCAGCTCAAGGAAACTCAGCTGAAACAATCACAAAAAAACATTTTCCAGTTCTCAAAATCATGTCTGCATGTAGGGAGGTATAAAGACTTCTAAATGCCTCCAGGATTTTTTGCATTTTATATTTTGGCTAGGCATAAGTGCAGTTGTGAAAGTCCTGATCTTGCTGAGTAGTTTGACATGTGGTTCATGCCTAGATCCTGTCAGGTTTCCAAATATTGGGGTTCTTCACAGAAGAACTTTTCCTCACTAATTTTGCTTGAAAGACCAAATAGAGCAGCTAGTAGAAGCATCCTTCACCCTGCATAAAAACACAGATATAGCTCCTATACTTACTACCCCTTCCTCAGAGGGGTGGCTGAAAGCACTCAGTCAGCACATGGCACCCTCATTTCATGTCTTTCTTTATCTGTTTTCCAGCAACATTGCTTACAAAATATTGATTTGCTCCTCTTATGATGGTGTCCTTAATTGAATGACCTCATACTATTTTTTCCTGCCTCACTCGGTACACAAGAAGGGACGTGGTCACAGAAAGAAAAGAAGTTCGTTACTTCCCCCCCCCCCCCCCCCTTAGCACTCTCCAGGGTTTGACCCCAGCCATACTCACTGACCACTGTTTGGGTTGTGTCTGCCCACACAATTACCAGTTTCCTTCTGGGCTTTTCTGGAGTGTTCCACATCACAGTGTCTGTCTCACAGTTATTAATGTGTTTCCATAGCATCCTTGGGAGGTGAAGGAATATTAACACTATTTCACGAGTGAGGAATTCAGACAGGGAGGGATTAGGGCTAAATGCCTGGTTTTGGATTCCTGACACTCCAGCGCACTTATTCCCCTGTACCATTTCCCATGTTCAAAGACCAAACCTGATGGACATCATTACAATCCACAAATGAAGTTTGGTGCGGGGGCAGAATCCAGTTTCCTCCATAATGTACAAGGGATGGCATTGGACAGAGCCTGGACATCAGGTCCCTCGCTGCTCACCCTGATTCATCCCTCAAAATAGCCTATTCCAGTTCAAGGGGAGGCTCTTGACACATGTGCCAAAGAAGGCCAAATAGAAGCAAAGGAGGCAGAATTATTTCAGATATTTCCTGGGTATTTACTTTGCACTGTAAGTGGTCTTAGGCCACCTAGCTTTTGTTTCTCATGAACAGTCACATGAAGCCAAGGAGACATTCATGCAATGAAAGTAAAGCATTTTGAGCTGTGCAATCTGTTTTAATGGATTAATAAGGAATTACATTTTCACATTAATGACATAATAAAAATAATTAGAAATAATTTTAAGTTTCAGTGGAAAACAAACATCTCTGAATGGCTTGCTCATTTTGCAATTCAGTGACATTTGATTGCTAAAATGCAAACATGGGATTTACTACTTTTCTGGAGCTGATAATGGAAGACTTTTTCAGTGAAAACACCACTGAATTTACCAAAGCAAATAAGCTTTGAACTCACATCAGAAGCCAAGATACCATGTCAGCCGTGTCAGGTAGCACAATACATACGCCATGATAAAACTGACATGCTTTGGCAGATAGAAATGGGATTTCGTACCGCAGAGCTTGTTAACAGCAGAAGTTAGTGTTACCTCACCTTCATGAGCACAGCCAAGAGCCAGCTGTGGAGGAAGCACAGGGTATGAGAAGAATCAAAGCAGAGGACAACAAGACACTGGGTGGAAGGTAGTGAGCAATAAGACTATGAATTGGCCTATTTTTAATACAGCTCACCCATTGTCTTGCTCTGAAATAATTTTTTTTTAATCTTTTAGGTATGATTAACCCCATTCTTTTTGCACAGGAGTCTGACACAATTTGGTTTGTTGGTGGGTATTTCAAGCAGCAGGTAAGACACTGGATGAGAAAGGAGAGAGTTTATAGAGAAGTAACATCGCAGTGTATCGGTAAGATTTCCATCAGCAGGAGCGTGTGGTCAGGCCACACTGAAAGAAATCTCACAGAAAACCAACATCTGAGCACAGAAACACCTCTGTTCCCCAAAAACGTGGAGAGCATTTTGAAGCATGAACAATCCCAAAGGACCAATCAGCTGTGAGATGTATGGAGGACATCACGGGAGGTAGGACAAGGCTCTGAAGCTGCAGTCCACTGTGGGAGTCTCACACAGGGGTGAGACTTGATGGGGAGGTCCCTGCACAATGAGGGAAACTGAGTCAAGGGGTGGCAGACTTCCCCCACCACAAGTGCCAGGGACTTAATGCCCTTTGTTGCAAACAAATATTTTAAAGGGATCAAAACATAACCATTACCTCCTTCATTCCCCAGTACTTCCTCATTTTTTTACTGTATCTCAGCCTTTGGGGAATGCCTGCTGAAATTAGTGCCCACACATTTTGTAAGGAGCTGGTAAAGGAGCTTCCACCTACAGGAGGAACCACACCGCTACTGAGGCTGCTGACACATTCTGACTGCAGGTGCTTGCTTATTTGCTCTGCTGCCAAGAATATCAGTTGGGTACTATGCTTGCTATTGATCCAAAGGAAGATTTTGCTGTTGTTGTTGTTGTAAAAATGTGAATGCATTATGCTATGTCATGTAACGCTATAAAGCAAAATAAAAGGTACAGTAGGGAAAGCAGCAGAACAGAACAACAGCAACATTAGCACTGCAGATTTTCCAGCCTGTAATGGCACATTTTGGCAGATGGACAAAACCCATGACATATCTATGAGTGTCTGAGTCTGGAGATGATTCAGCTCCTCTCTGCCGTGCCTTGATGGGATTGTCTGTGATGACTAACACAGCTCCATCAGCCTGGCTGATATCACTGTTTGCAATATCTTAATTGAGAAATAAGCTTACCTGCTGCTGCATGAGGTGTTCAGGAAAGAATCTGGAGGATGGGTTTCACTGTCCTCCCAACTCTTTATCCAGCTCAAGCTGCTGCATGCAGGTCAATGAGCTGTAAGGTGCTGAGTGGGCTCTGCAAGCCCCTTGCTCTTCCCATCTCTCTTGTCTGCCTCTTGAGGGGAAATCTTCTCCTCCCCTGAGTGCACAGTGCGCCCATGACTACTGGGGAAGAGACCTCACATACACGTGGTGCAGATGAGGCACCAACAGAGCAGTGAAAGGTGCGTGTTTCTGTGGGAATGGGCTTTTGGAGGCTGGGCTCCTGCTCTCCCTGCCAGCTGGCACATCTCTTCTCCCAAGGGTGGGCAATGCCTCTCTGATCAGCCTTTGATCAGCACTGACAGGTGCCTCATGCTGAGATGGAAGCTATCAAAAACCCAGTTTCTCCGCACTTGTAAGGCTGTTCCTGGCCAATCATGAGCCAACCTCTCACAGTTTTGGTTGTATTTGTCTGACACACACAATTCTGTCTGCTCATGTCAAATTTAGCAGAACTACCTGAGGCACTTAAGAGCTCTGATTTCCATGTATCTGTTTTCAGCTCAAAGTTGTAGCTTTGTGCCAGAGATCTAGCTTCTCTTTTCTTGGAAACAGCAGAGAAACAGTGATTTCCATGGCATCTTGATATCTGATAATCACCAAATGGGAAGGCTTCCCAGCTGGATGCTCACTCTCATGCAGAGGAGGCAACTCTTAACTGTGGACCTGTGTGCTCTTGCACTCTCCATGGTCATTGCAGCCTGCAGTGCTCTCTTTCTGTCTGCATACTTAGCAATATGTCCTTGGCAAAGGTTCTTATTTTGCTACCCAGCTGGAAAAGGAGTCAGGTTCAGGATTGAGTGGTCCCAGGAGGACCCAATAGTTTATTCTGTCTTTTCTTCAGACTTCCCACATGGTGGATACTTTGTGTATATGGAGTCCTAGCAGGGACATATAATTACAGAAGCAAATCACTCTTTTGGCATGGCAAGAAATACAGTGATGTGGGTAAAAGATAATATAGCTCATATTCCTGACTTCTTTTCCTTGTGGTGTTCTTAAATCTTCCTTCTCCTTAAAGCAGGGCCTCCTGAGTCTGGGATGCCCCACAGGAATTCTTGGCTTCTTCTGTGAAACAAGGAGCCTTTCCTTCTCTCACATAAAACCAGTTTCCTTCTTCCTTAGCTGTAACACCATTCCCCCCCACAAATCCATTTTTTTTCCTCTGAACCTGTGAACTTTTCCATCCATTTTTCAGAGAAATGCAAACAATCATGAGGACATCTGGCTATATTTGTAATATGTGCATGGATAAACTTAGAGAAAACAGTGTAATAAATTACCCACTGAATGGAAAATAAGTCTAAACACTCGCCAGCTTACATCTAGCATAAGTATCAATCAGTGTGCTTCAGTGGATCTGCTCCAATGTACCCCCACTGTGGATGTGAGCCAAAATCTGAACAGCAACAAACAGCCTATTATCAATCCATTAGTCCTCACTGACTGAACTATACACATAAAGTCTTGTTTTACATGCATAGTCCTGCCATTCCTCAGCAGAGATAATGAGATTACAAGAGCTGTATCACTCAGCCCAGAAACTTGTCACATTCTAATGAGTTCCTTCTCTCTGCCCACAGACACAAATAAAATACCTGCTCTTTCTTTTCCTACATAAGAGGTAGCCAGCAGCCAGAAGCTAGCTTTTTAAAATGTCGGCACCCACTGCAGCACCCAGCTAGCACATATGTGATGATTCATTGCTAGTTTTGTCTGTCACTTTGCATCACATGGGAGGCAGAATTGCACAGGACGTGGCTCCCACCATGGCGTTATGTGTTGCTGGGAAATTGAAAATGGAGCATTCCCCCTACCTCTGCTGGAAAGCTACTATCAGAATAAAAAAAAAAAGCTTTCCTTCCTTCCTTCCTTCCTTCCTTCCTTCCTTCCTTCCTTCCTTCCTTCTCCTTTCAAAACCTGTGGGTGTTCTGTAAACAGATAATTAGGTGCTCAATCTTTCTCTTAAAGCAGAGTATTTCCCAGAAAGATGACCGAATGTTTATGGAATTTTGATGGAGTATAAAAAGAACAATTGGATAAGCTTTTCTTTTGTTTTTATTTGGTTGATACTGGTGTCATGATACTTTTGTCCCATACAGTTTTCTTGTCTTTGAGCTAGATTTTTTGTGTGGATATTTAAAACTGTTCAATGACCACATTACTGTAATTCTTTCTATGCTTATTTAAAAGCTTGTCTGCACAAATAGTCATAATGAGAAGTGTACCCAACTATTCATGTTACCAAAGACCGTGTCAAAGTCCGACTGCTTCTAAGACAAAGGGCTGAGCCTGGCCAACAAGGGGGTGTTGTGTCTGCAGTTACTCTCTGCACCTGACCCATGGTACCAGTGTGCATGTTCTCAGTCCACAGCAAATGTGAAATACCCAGCACAGTTTGACTGCCTCAGCCAGTGGACAGCCACTGCTGAGCCTTGCTAACATCACAGTGCATCTGAAGGAAACAATGTTTCTCCACTTGGGAGAATACTTATTTCAAAAAAGGCTTTTTGGGAAGGACTTTTCTTTCCCACAGTAGCAGTCTGTCCTACCAAATGGTGGATCCACTGGTGGTTTACTGAGACAACTCCACGCTGAACCCATCCCTTGGGGCCATATTGATGGGACACGTTCCTGCACGTTGCACAGTGCTTCTGCAATGCTACAGCCCACAGTGTTTCATTTCAGGGTGTCCAACTGGAGTGTAAGTGGGGCATAGGCCTTGTGCTCATTCTCTGATTTGGAATAATGGTTGCCTTTTGTGAAAAAGGAAAAAGGTGCCTTTGTAAAAGTCACTGGGCCAAAATTCTGTTCTGAGATGTTGCTGTACAAATGGCATCCTTTGTTTCAGTGAGGGAAGCCCTGCTATAAATAAAAGAAGAATCTAGCTGCTCAGTTTTACTTTTTGATGTTGGATAGGTCTAGATTTTGCTGAAGAGCTGGAAAGGTAAAAATATGTACAAAGAGATGGCCAATTTATGCCCTAGATTTTAAAGCAGAATAGCTCATTGATCTTGTCTGGTAGTTTAGCTTAAAATTCAGTGGTACAATATGTCTTAGAGCCTGAAGAGATGAGTGAGGATCTGTATAGCTTGCATGAACTGAGGAGGAAAAGGAAAAAAAAACCTCTCCCATTACTATATAGAGTGGTTGTCTTTTCAATTATGGATGAAAAGATGAGTATGACCCTGAGGGGCTGGATTCAGACAGAATATAAGGGGGAAAGAGCCCTAAAAACAAGCAAAATCTTTACTAAGAGATGATTAAAATGGAACATAAATGTCTGGAAATGTTTTGAAGAAGGAAATGCCATGGAGGGAAAGAAAATTATTATGGTGGAACATGGAGTAATGGTATTAAATTAACAAAAGGAAAAGCTCTGCTGAATATCAATAAAATCCTTTCTGTTTTCCTGGGGCATCATATCCCAAGGGAAGTTGCAGGAGCCCCATCATTTGCGTCCTGGCAAATTACTTGGGACAAACCACAAGAAAGTGTGGTTTAAGGCACATTACTGTGATATTCAGGGATGGAATTACTGACCTAGTGGCTCATTTCTCTCCCCTCCCTTCTCTGGGAATCTACAGCATTAATGAAAATAAACCAAAAGACAACCGTGGTGGAGGATAACTCCTGTTTATACACAAGTGGTAGTGCTACAGCAGCAGAAAGAAGCACAAAGGCACATCCAAACAGATCAAAAGGACTGATGATGGCTGCTAGCACATGGGGAAGGGAGATACACAGAATAACTAAATTGCATGAGGAGTGAGAACGGGTCAGGTGAATGGGCTTGCCAAAGGCAGCTAGCACCCATGGACAGGCACTACCAGAGCTCCAGAAGGCATTTTTGCCTTTGCAAGATTTCTTCTGCAAGGGACTGCTTTCAGTCACTCTGTATTTCTGTTATAAGGAAATGCAGTCCTAGGAATTAATAAAGCAAGCAGTTCTTGCAGAATATGCTCAGAGTTTTCCCTGAGATTAGTCCACTTGGAGGTCTCATTCCCTCCAACAGCGTGGAAATCTGAACTTGTCATTTTTAGTCTAGCACCAAACAGGGTAGGAGGTGCTGCTTGCACCTTCCCAAGCCACTTGTTCCACATTTCCCATCTCCTGGCAGGAGTAGCTAAAATACAGAAGTAACTGGTGCTGCTGGGGAATCCAGCTGCTTGGAAAAGCCAAGCAGAACAGTGAAGGGGAAAAAGGGATCTGGAAAATTTGATCAGTGTCAGAAAAAGTATGGAACTGTATCTTCGAAGTGAAAGGATGGAGCTCCACTGCAGTAAGAATGAGAAGAGTTTATAACAGCTTCCTTTGAAATGTTGCAGAAAAGTGCATGTGTGTTTGGTAATACTGATAATGCCCATTTTGCATCTATATCTTAATTGTCCATTAAGGGTCTGTCCTGGTTTCAGCTGGGATAGAGTTAATTTTCCTCCTAGTAGCTGCTATAGTGTTGTGTTTTGGGTTTAGCATGAGAATAATGTGATAACACAGTGATGTTTTAGTTGTTGCTAAGCAGTGCTTATACGAAGTCAAGGACTTTTCATCTTCCCATGCTCTGCCAGCAAGGAGGTGTGCAAGAAGCTGGAAGGGGGCACAGCCAGGACAGCTGACCCAAACTGGCCAAAGGGATATTCCATACCATATGATGTCATGCTCAGTATACAAACTGGGGGGAGCTGGCCGGGGGGCAGCGATCGCTGCTCAGCGACTGGCTGGGCGCCTGTCAGCAGGTGGTGAGCAGTTGCATCACTTGTTTTTGCTGGATTTTGTTTCTCTCTCTCTTTTTGTTGTTTTCCTTTTCATTACAAATTATTATTATTATTGTTGTTGTTATTATTATTATTTTTATTTTATTTTATTTCAATCATTAAACTGTTCTTACCTCAGCCCACAAGTTTTCTTACTTTTACCCTTCTGATTCTCTCCCCATCCTGCTAAGGAGCAAGAGTGAGCAAGTGGCTGCGTGGTGCTTAGTTGCTGGCTGGGGTTAAACCATGACAGGGTGTCAAACATATTTTGAAGCATTTGTTGGATAAGACACACAGCACCCTGGTGCAATAGAGTCTCACCTTTTCCACATGCTGGGAACGCCCAAGACAAAAAGGGTTGCATCGTTCGAGTGAAGCCACGCAAGAGCGTGTCAGATTTGGAATCACAAATGCCACTCCTGAGCTCTCAGCTGCTCTCAGCCGTTGCTCAAAGCCCTTATCTGGTCTTACATCCCTGTTTATGAATAAGCTCTATGATTATGCATGCACTTAAACTCCTTAACCAGTAGGACGTAACCACCTGCTTAAAGTTAAGTGTGGGCTCTGAAAGGGTTTCTTGAAAGGAATATCTAACTACAAAATGACATCAGATATTCCACCAAGTTAGCTCAATAGTTATTTTAAAGGAAAAAAAAAAATCCTTTTGGAGTCCCTCAGCACAAAACTAGAAAGACCTGGGAGCTGGTTGGGTTTTGAAAGGAAGCACTGATAGGAATCTGACGCTTTTGTTTTGCTGGAAATTCAGCTGAACCCTTTGTTGCTGCACAGAATCACTCGTCTGCAAGAACAGGGGTCAGAAAAGGCACTAAGGGAAAATGCAACTGAATATCAGAGCTTCTCTGCTTTCCTGGGAAGAATCTTAAATATAAACATAAATTTTGTCATAAAAGTGTGACCAATAGCTGAAGAATAACTCCACTCACAAAACCAAGAAGTTATACATTGTTTTAAAAGTAAAATAAAACAAAATAGGCATAAGGCAAATTGCCTCTCATTGGGACAGAAGAGAAAACTAGTTTAATTTCTGTAATATAAGACAACAATTGTTATTAAATCTCATGAAAATAAATTCAACCACCTTTAAGAACAGGCTATAAATGCTAAGTATATCGTGTCAAAAATTAACATATGAGTTTCAAATCTGTGCACCAATTCAAAATCTGATTTAACAAACTGCTGTTATTAAAGTCAATTAGAGAGCATTCCATTATAAAAACAAATGAAATCTTAACTCTACATGAAATAAATAATTTTTTCAAAACCTAAGCAGAATGCATTAACTTAACATGCAATGATCTAAATTATGTATTAAACTCAATTATTTTTATTACTACTTTTCAATTAAGGTGACATGAATAACTCCATTCTTATTAAAGTCTCAGTTCTGATCCTACCTTCATCTCAACTTTGCTATCTTCTTGGGGAGAAATTGTTCACAGAGCTATTGCAATCAAGTCTATCCTCTGGAGTTCTAACAAGAGATAGCACAAAGGTCTGTTGTGAAGAACAAAACAGCACTGTGGTTTAGCAGGCATATCAGAGAAGTGGTGCCTTCCATCAGCTTTGGCAGCATTTTGAATGGAAGAGTATGAGTACTAAGGTTCAAGAACTCAGTTGTTCAGTTCTTACCCAGGTTAATCCCATGGCTGTACTTCTGAACTTATCACTTTGTTTTTACACTTTGTCTTCCTTAATATTTGTCAAAGATCTGACACAGTTTGAAATGCAGAAGCTACTTCTAACATGACATGGACTGAATCAAGCTCACTTGCCCCAGTAAAGGACACCTCATTGAAATTAACATTTGCAGTCATTGGACTAATTCACTGAGTTAATGCAACAAGTTATTTAAAAAATATTATTTTCTTATAATACTATCATTGTGCATATAAAAATCAAAATTAATTGCTCTGATTTTGGAATAATTTATTTGTGTGTGTTTTTTAACTTGAAGTGTTCTTCATTCTTCACATATTCCTTTTTCTAGTGTAATTTGTCACAGCCAGAAGTTATGTTTTCAGCATTTATAAATACATTTCTAATGCTAGTGAGATATGAATGTTTTTAGTCCTAGGGAGTCATGAAAGGAGACTTCACTAACACAGTGCATCTCAAGGTTTTTTGTTATAACTGAAAACGAGGCTTAGAAAATTTTTGAAAGATGTGGTCTGTACATCCTAAAAAACAAATACAAAGGTTAGTAGTATTAGTCAGATCTCATTTTCACTGGAGAATCTTCCCTGGATTCCTAGAAAAGGCTTTGAAGTTTTGCTTGAATGAGGACTGCCAGATTTGACTCACTATCTCCTTCAGACACAGAGCTCCTGTTTGTAAATCAGGAACACTAGCACTGATACAAAATGCAAGCCTTCATAGACTGAGTGTTGTGTTCATACTCCATGCTTATCTTCTTGGAAGAACCCACATGATATTGTGTCTGTGCCTCAGCAAAAGCTTTTTGTTTATTTATTTGATGAATTTCTTTGAGTTTAAAGAAATAAATTAATTTTACTTATTCCTCTATGTGATCATTAGAAAAGCTTTTAATGAACACAGTAAAACCCAACTAATTATCACAATGGCATTTAACTCTAAATAAAATTGACAGGAGGCAAGAATATGATACATATAATTTTGCACAGTTTATTAAAACACATCTATCACTTTTTTTCTCCTAAAGTAACCTGATCATATTATTCTATGATAATTTAGCTAATATTTTTTCTGTGCGTTTAATATTTAAGTGGCTTTTACTGATATTAAAGTCATAATGCATTTTATGGAAATTACCTTGCATTCTAATTACTTTTCTTGGTGAGGAATGGTAAATAGAATTATCTTATTATGCTTGTTGTAGATGAAAGCAAAAAATATTTAATGACAAGAGACTGCTAACAGAAAAAGTTCCATATTCACATGTTTTTTTCAAATGAGTCCATTTCGCCATCATTTCAGAGATGCGCAATTCCCAGAACCACTAGCAGGGACCAGGCGTGTATATGAACAACAGAAAGGCTCTGAATGGCAAGTTGGATGCTTTTAGCATCAGTAATTCCCTTTTTTCTATGGTCTGCCTTTCCTCTCCTCCAGACTGAGGAGAGCTGGGAGTAAGACAATGAACTACCTCAAGAAAGCAAGAAACACAAACAACCGTGTCCTTGAGCCCAAGCTGCCCCATGCTTTTAGTAAATTAAGCCATGGTTAGAAAGCTATAAATTGTATCTACAAAAACAGTAAGGTCAAGGTCTGTGTAAAAGTTCACCCCTTGCCTTGTCCTCTTTTTCCAGCTCTTTATATGAAATATAGTTACTGACTGGAAAAATAGAGGAATTAATTGCTGAGAAATCAAATTTTCATGCCAACTCTGCCCTCAGTTACTCTACTGAAGTCCAAGCGAGGTTATGGATAAGACTGAACTAGTGTATCTAAAAACAAGATGGGAAAATTTTTTTATGAACCTTTATAAAGGTAAAGGTGTGCTTCAGGACTAGTGCCATCTGAATGGGGCCACTTTGGGGAAGTCATCTTTTGGGAGATATTAGATGGCCACTGTGCATCTGGACATCTGTCTGAAAATCAGAATGCTCCGTGGCTCTTACTTAGTTTGCATGGCTTTGTAACATCCAAAGAGCTGTCACCAGAGCAGCAAAATGGAAAGTGACACAGCAATGTATGAAGCAAAATTAAGCGGAAAGGAAGAAATAAATTAATATTGGCAAGAAAAAATGAGATTTCAGGTGCCCGTGTTTTTCTGTAAGGTCCCACAAATTTCTCTGGCTTTGCATTTTATCTGATAGCATATGTATTTTTCCTGAGAACTTTCTTTTGCACTGGTGCTGGGGTTTCCTTGCGCCCATCAAGATCTACATGCATGGCAGCAACAGTTGTGCCATAGATGATATATTTTATGGGTGGTTATAATCAGGGTAGTTCCACCACCAAGTGGCCATGGAAAGTGGACAAAACAAGTAGCTCAAAGTGCCTAGCCAGGTACAGACACAGCTCTCCTAACATGACTTTTCTACACAACTTAAGCAATGCTTTCCTTGTAACTAGAGACAGCTTCAAAGCAAACCCCTTGAGAGTGGATGAAGATTTGAACTTCATTAATCAGTGAGCCTCCTGGGGCATGCAGAGATGACATGGCCATCTTCTTTAGTGTGACTGCCATGTGATTGAGGAAGGTGCTCCAGGAAATGTCCTTGCCACAAATACTCATCTGGGTGGGGATAGGGACATTTCTTGCCTGGTGAGTGAGAAGCAGCAAGAGGGACAGGGGTGTCTCCTGTGGAAGGACAGCTCTAAGGTTTTCCTTTAGTCCAAAGAGATGATCACTTTGCTTCTCTACATGCTCTTAACTTCAAGGGTCAGTATTTTCTGTTAGCCTTTCCAAACTCACCTGCAAGACAAATATTATAAGATTATTGTTGCTCTCATTGATTTTACTTTCAATTTTCCTGTTATAGTAACTTTTGGAGTAATTTTAATCATATCAGTCATTCAAAGAAAGTGGATGGAAATTGTAGAGTGAATTTTTAGCTCACACTGAAATTGCAAATTCAGTTTAATTGAAACATTCTGTGACTTTCTGTCTAAATTAAGTAAAATTTTCTATTTAGGGGAAGGATCCTAGAAAGTTCTCTGAATAATGCCTATTTCACTATCTTCTAAGCTTTCTTTCCACTTGAAATTACCTTTAAATGATTTTTTTTTTTAATTTACAGTTCAGCTCACTTCTTTTTATTTTTTGAACTGCAAGCAAAAGAGTTCTTTATTCCCCTGTCATCACTGAAAACTCCACTGTAGGCTCTAACATGGTAGTCCAATCTACAAATCTATTCATTCCTTTTTAGCCAAAACATCTTCTGCAACATCTACCATAGTTGTACAAACAATAATTACAATAATATTTCACTGTTGTACTAAGAATCAGGTTATCTGTGTAGAATATTTAGAAAGGTCAGTGTCTCATATATAATGTACAGGCAAAAATAAAGCCACCAAAGAATGTCATTAATATTTACTGTAAATGCACTATAACATTCGGAGTTTGCCATGGACATTTCTCCCTGTAATAGAACAAGTTTCTAAAATGGATTAAATCCTGATTTGATTTTACTACTGTACATATTACAAATGCATTTAATTTTAAGTGACAAAATAAAATGTAGCATATGACATCCTAATCTGATGTATAGCAGTTTCACCATCAATTCCCTATGAGATATATCTTTTTTTGTAAAAATGTCAGTGTTGTCTGTGGTAGCTCAACCGGGCCTTATATTCAAGCAGCACTGCACCTCAGTCCCCTGACTTAACCAAAGGTTAACTAAACTGAAGGGATCTCAGCAAAAGGGACAACACTGAGTTGAAGGAGGTTCATTTGTTTTACAAGGCACATTCTTTCTGTGCTACAACTTATTTAAATAGACACAGAAGAAAAATGGTCCAGTGCTTTTGAAGGTCCACTGGAAGACTTGCCATTGACTTTTAAAGACTCAGGATGAGCAGTGAAAGAATGAACGTGATGTAACCGTGTGTCAAAGGCACAGTCTTGTTTTGGAGGTCACCGGGTATCTAGCTGATGGAAAACAAATAAATGAGTAATAACATTAACTGAATGATTGGGTTATGGGCATTATTCTCTCCAGAATCCTTCAGAGGCTTCAATGTGTTGACTTCAGCAAGGTAAAATCCTCTCAGGGCATCATGACCATTACGACCTCTTTTCGCTCAAATTATGTTAGTCCTGAATAACAATTATGGAAATTAACTTATTAGTGCAAATTGATACATGATGCTGGGCCAGCAGAATTGACTGTTCTGTATTTTTTTATTTATTTATGCTGCAGCACCAGTTATAGTGCAATAAACAGAGACTGACTCTATCATTAATGTAGAGGGATATTTAAGTTATGGATAGATCGAGGAATTCATCTGTGTGAGATTTACCTCAGAAACATCAAGGAATATTCTGGTGTTATCTGCAATTTGCTATGGTTGAAAAGCAAAAAAAAAAAAGGGCTTCCACAACAGAAAGCCCAAGAATTAAGAAATCACGTTTGTTCTTTAAGCATCAAAATGAAATCCTGTTTGTTTAAAATCATTTGTACCATCTTAAGAGAGCAACATATTTTTTCCCTCTCATATTTGTTCATGTCTTCCCTCATTCACCTCTTTTCCACCAAAATTTGAGATGGAGAAGGGCAAACTGGGGGCAAAAACGAGTACATTAGTGTCAGAGGGTGGAAGCTGAAACAAAAGAAGTGCAAGCAGACATACGGGGCTGCTGCCCTGAGTCTGCCAGTGGTGCTGGGGAGGTGCTGGGGGGCTTTGCCGGCACCTCATGAGGACCACATGGAGACGTCCCCACGCTGCTCCACGGCAGGAGGTGTCCCATCTGCCCAGCCGCAGGGAAACCTCTCGCATCTCCAGGAGGCCAGCAGAGAAACCTCTGCAAGTGCCAAATCCCACCCTAGCAGACCTCCCATGACGGAGGAAAGCCCATGTGCACAAACAACCGCGCCACATGAGCATAACCCAAAAACCCAGCAGGAGCACCCGCTGACACAAAGGCCATGGTTAACTTGCTGCTGCTTCACCCTCTCCCAGAAAGGCCGGGAGGAAAATCTGAAGGAGAATTAAGAAGCTTCCAATGTGGCCAGCTGCATTCACATGCAAATTTTTGTCTGCAAGGCTTGAGATTAGCAACACTGCCATGGGACTGAAATGACCTGTCCTGCGCCTTGAATAAGGTACCTCAAATCGGCTTTGCCACCACCCGTGTCATGCTTGTATGAGAGCCCTTCTAATCTGGCCTGTATTGCTCCAATTAATTTGGGGGCAGCCCCTGAGGCTTAAGTATGTTTACATCAACTGTCTGACAAACCATCACACATAATGAGGAGAAAAATAAAATTCAAAGTACGTTTATATGGGGGGAATGGAGGATAATTCTCTCAGGAACAAACAAAGACAATTCTTTCAACTTCCTTCAGGTTACTGCATGGAAGTACAACAGCAGCAGTTGTAAAGCAAATTTTAATGATATGCCTGAATGTCACAGTTAAATCTTTGACAAGTTTTTACAATGGCAGCATTTTGATCTTTTTTTTCTTTTTTTTTTTTGACCCTAGAGATTACAATCAAAAGCTTTCCTTTCTTTTTTCCACATTTCACATTAAACCCTTCAAACTTTAACATTACATCTTATCTGCAAATTAGCAAAGCCTGTGTTTCAAATATTAAAAGGGAGATAATAAATACTTACACCGTGCAAGTAAAAAATTATCTTTAAGTTAAAAAAGAATGAATTATTCTTTATTTTCTTGTATTTACATGTGTCATGGAGTGTTTTGGTGAAAATCTGGTTGTTTGCAATTTTGCCTGGCTACATCTAATGATACCTGGCTGCACACAGCCCCCACTGGCCATTTCAGCCGTCGACAAGAATTTGGGTGCAAAGATGTTCTGTGAATGCTCATTTTCCTCTGGCCATCTGAAAGCTACTTGGGAGGAAGCAAGGGATTTCCAAAAAGGCCTGGCTGTACCAACTTCCCAAGCAACATGTGCAGCTGAAGCAATGAAAAAGATGGCTTTGCAGCAGAGAACTGGACCCTGTATGCATGCATCAGTGTTAAATCAGAAGTCTCCAGAGCAAAAACAAAGCACAAAAGAGCCATGATCTGGTGGTTAGAGCTATAACAGATTCACAGCCTTAGAGCACAAGGCAAAGAGGCAGAGATGCAATGACCACTGGCTGGGAAGCTACATGATGGTTTAAAAGACAGGCTGTATTGCATAATACAGACATTAAAATGCTCAGAGGTTTGGGAAAGTTCCTGGAAAACACTGAGCTGCTCAGTGCTGTGTCTGGGCACTGAGTGCTCCTGGGTGCCCCGTCTTCCACGAAGGGCTGGCACATGGACACAGGACCTCGCTGTGCCCTGAGGCCGTGTCTGTCCCTGGTACAGCTGAGGAAGCACAGGCCACAGAACAGGAGAGTGTGGGGAGCAGACTGTAATGCTGTCAGCAGCAGCTCAGTAGACAGCCCCTTTAAAACAGATGCCCTGCTTACAATCTGCTTTTATAAGTAGTCAACTCTTCTCTTTTTTTCACTTCTATTTTTTTGTACTAAACTCACAGGAGAATTAGCTTAAAAATTCACCCATTGGCCCCAGAGAGACATTTAAGGCTGATTTCTCAACCCCTCACAGTCCTTCTCAGGGTCCTGGGGGCACGAAGAAAAGGCAGGAGCAGAAACCTGCGGTTCATCTTGCAGGTACCCACATCTAACCGGGGCAGGAAAGCCGCTGGTGATTTCTGCCAGCTTGCGGGGCTGCAGGCTGGCAAACAAGCATGGCAAGGCCCTCCCTGTGCCATGGGAGGGAGCAGAGCTTCTGAAAGGAGACCATCAGCATCTGGGCTACTGGGCTGGGCTGCAGCCAGGCTTCCCTGTCCCAAAAACAAGGATGGGGACAAGTGCCTATGTAAAGCAGCACATAGCAATCCCTTCTGCTTGCTTGAGAGGATGTGGGAGGGACAGGGAAAAAGGGAAAGCATTTCATACTGCTTGATAGCTGCACAGAGCGGTGTAGCACTTAGAGCCTTCACCCCTGAACAGGGGGATGGAGAAGTGATAGGAGCTCTAAGCATTGCTATTGTGCAGCTCTCAGTTCGGTCTGTTAGGGCAAAGTTTAAAAAAGGATAATGAAATCTGCAGCTTTTCATGGGCACTTGAATCCAAAGATATCATGATGCAGCTTGAATCTGGATAATATCTGAAACATTCCTTTCTGAGCCCTTTCTTTAAATGATAGCTTTCTGAATAATTTTAAGCTGTCAGGAGAAAAAAAAAGCAAAACCAAACACCATGGTTCTTTCTTTCTCAATCCTGATAAATAGATGTGAGTCTGCTGACAAGGAATTCCAGTGAGCAGATACCTGTTACACTTGCACTTCACTTCTAATATCTCAAAGATATCTGGGCCCTCTTTGACCGTGGCTGGGACTCAGCCAAGTCCCACTAAGAAAAATAGCAACAGAAAGTGGAAAGTTTGCTGGGAATTCCTTGCTGAGGCCTTAAGTACAAGACTATTACTGTCTTTTCCTCTTCAAGAGATTTTTTGCAGTTTCATAAAACTTTCAGCCTCATCCACTGAAAATCATTGTTATTGTTAAAGTCCATGCCATTAGTTTAGTGTTCAGAGTTTTACAGAGAGGTCTATTGCTCTGTGTCCTTCCTTCACCTTCAGAATCTAAGGTCTGTCTATTTTGACTTTAGCAGTGCCACTGCAATTCACCAAAATCTGCGGGAGAAGCACCAAATGTGAGAGTACAGCCAAGGTTAATTTTTTATTCTTCTCATATGATGCAAGTGTTTAGAGAGGTATTAGGTTCCTCCAGAATTTCATTCCAAGGCCATATAATACCAACAGTGTTACTTTACCTTCTCTTTCTCTATAACTCTGAATTTTTACAGATGTGGATTGGGTGTTAGCATGCACTTCCATAGAGCTGGCACCAAGTGGAAAATGTTGGTTTCATTTACTTGGGCTTCTAATCACTGCCCATTTATCACCCTTATGGTAGCAACAAAGGAAAGCCTAACTCCTCCTAGGACAGCAAATATGGATTATTTTGGGAGGGAGAGATGATTATACATTTTCTCATTATTGCTGATGCCATATAGCACATATGCCTGGATCACACAGTGGAGTGATGTGTCTGCAGGGCACCTCTTGCTGTATGGGGGTAGGGCTGCCCTCTTGAGATGGGGGAAGAGTCAAGAAGTTGGAAAATGAGAGTTCTGACCCGAAGACCTGACTCCAGTTAATGGATTTAGTACTAAATGTAAATTATTGCTAATATAAGAAAGTGGAAGACAATTTTAGCTATTAATGAGAACAAGTCTGAAGTAATTATTTCTTGTCAGTCTTAATGAAAGACAGCAAAGAATGTGCCAATGGATTACCATTTTATGCCCCCACCTTCACTGGGATGAAGCTCCATGTTGGAACACAAAAGATAATACAGGACAAGATGGAAAAATAACCTAAAAATCACTGCTTTGAGGACATCCATAAAAACCAAGTGTTTAATAAATTTAAGTTATGCAAATGTTTGGCTTTATTTATGCATTTTTAACACATTCAACATGATCTTGATTTGAGGAGGAACAAAGAAATCATAGCAAGTAATTTGTTGATAATAAGCTCTGGTTTTTGTAATTAAAAAAGTGATTAAGAAAGGCTAAGTCATTAATGCTTGAACTGCTGCTGCTGGGATATGCACAATAACACACAATTTATAAACTTTTGGCAGAGGGATTTATTTACTGGTTTTTTTCAAGAAACTTCTTTATGGTATTTATAGAATGTGAGAAATAACAGATCAATATTATGAGCAGAGAAGAGCAATCATTCTGATAAATAACAGTGTAATTATAAAACTAGACCCATTGCACAGAGGATATAACCACTGAATCTCACAGCTCAGCTACTTCATCTTTTGCCAGGTTTATTATCCCAAGGGTAGATGGTCAGGTTTGGCAGGTAGCTGGGTAAGCTGTGGAGAAGCCACAGCCAAGCCAAATACTCAAGGTCCTGTCTTCAGTCTCAGAAGATGGACAGTTTTTCCCAAGTGTTTTTGTTTCTTTATCCACTTTCCAGTTCTGAGCAAATGCAGAAGCACCAGAAGAGAATGGGGCAGGTCTTCCAATACAAACAGAAGCAGAAAATACAGAACCTCCTTTCATGCCGTGTCACAGGAAGGCACAGGCTGGTATCTCAACACCCCAAATGCAACAGTGTACTTGAGATAATATTTAATATTGCACATAGTGCCTGACCTCAGCTAGGTCTCCAAACCTGTTGAATGTTTTGGATCGTTAAATGGGATGTGCATACCATCTTGGGCTGTGAGTCTGCAAGAGGGAGAGGATGCACCTCCTTCTCTGTCTGTGGGATGGAATCCAGCATCCTAAATCAGATGTAGTCGTTTCAGTGCAGAAATATTGACTCAGGAAATCACTTGCGCACAGAAGACCACTGCTCTTCGAATTTAATGTCATTTATAACTTGCAGAAAACTCTTTGAAAATTAATTTTTAAATTTTGTCACGAGTGTCACAAGGTTCACTTTTTCAATTGTTTTACCTTTTACTGCAATGCATAAAATAAGGGGGAAAGTCTCTATGACTTTTACAAAGAGTAAACAGCCAGGGTAACAAAGACCTGTGTTTTTCTATAGATATGTAAGTAGATATAGATATTAGATATATTATAGATACTTCTATTGTGTAAACATATCTCTCTGAGTACATTGTCGATGACAGCCAAACCACATTTTTTTTAGAGAGCAAGGATTTTCAGATCTAGTCTAAGTAGTGATATATTTACGTTTGGGACTGAATTATGCTGGAACTGATGCTGTAGTTCTTAATACCCACTTTCAGAGCAATTTGGTGCAGAATTTTTCTTTTAACTGGAGATAAAAATTATCTCCTGCTACACTGAAATCGATTAAGATCTATCAAACTTCAGGCAAATCACTTTCTGCTTGGTAATACCACCTATGAACAGCCAGAGGCTTTAAAATTTATTATTACCATGCTGAGCAGTGGCATGGCTCCTAGATTAGTCTTGTAAAAATTATGAAATGATGTCAGTAGAGGTCTTATATTTGTCTGCACAAGGATACTATAAGAGATAATAAGAGAACACCAGGAATTAAAGCTTTTGCTTTAGAAAGATTTACAGCTGCTGCTTCATACCATAAGTCAACACTGAATAATTAAAAGACTTGTAATTAAAGGCTAATTTAGTATTGATTGTGTCCTAGAGCAAGGGGGCCAGTTCACTGTTCTCACACCATCCTGTGCAAGCTTCATCAGCCAGTCAGTGAGAGCGCAATTATCCTAAGTAGCCTTCAGCAATGGGACGGTATCTCCTCCAATCCATTCCTGTGTGCTCCACAGGTGTGTTAACAGGAGGACAGAGCAGGCTGTGGGGGAAAAGTGATTATCTTACAAGGTCTTCAGTATCACACATCCTCTCAGACCACTCTGTGCTCCAGAAGTGAACATCAAGTCTATTTCATTTGGGAAAGTGATGGCACAGGATACCTCTTCAGTCCGGTTTTCTTCTTGCTTCTCTGTTCCCTCTCTTTATGGTTCCTGTAATGGACCATTATGGAGTGAGCACCTTTTTCAGGTGTCTCTGGTTGCTGCCTCCAGTACTTTTCAAAAGAAAGTTCAGAACTGCTGTCTGACTAGAGGAATAAATGACGAAAGGAGGGCCATGGGTACCTGCTCTCCAGTCTACAGACCCATCTGCACCTGCACAGCCACGCACATCATTTAGCTAGACTTTCTGAAAGTGGAAGACTTCAGTTTGCTAATACGCACAGAGAACTTAGTCATCATTGCACTGATGAACAGGAAAAGACCATGTGTCGTAATATGGCAAAGGCGGCTGTCAAAATTCAGGAAGTCACATTTCTTTCTATGACACCTTGATGATCCTCCGATTAAATTTCACTATCCCTTAAGTAGTATATTGCCACCAATCAATTGATTTTTTTTTCCTTCCAGGATCTCATATGCCTCCTATATGCACCATATATCATAGAAATTAGGTCATATTTAATATACCGAATCATAAAAATTAGAGAGAGAAAATCTCATTAAGTCATCAAATTCATTCCTTTGTCAGTGCAAAAAGGTTCCCAAGTCAAATAAAATTTAATTTTTAGCATAACATATGTTCAGCCCTCAGATGTTTCTTTTTAGTGGGTATTTCACAGAACCCTTTTAGTCCTTGCCATCAGTGATTTTTACGATAATCTCAATTTCCAGTTTGAAAATTCATTCCACAACTTTTAATTATATCTCTACATTGCTATTTCTAGCTCTAGAAAAGTACAATTTGCAGGTAATAATCATAGACCTTCTTTCCAGCACTGTTCAAAATATGAAAAGATGGGGCTAAATATGGAAACAATCCTCTAATATCCATTTGCCAAGATCTCCAAATACCCTCCATTTTGTTTTCTGGTAGTGACTTTTTTTTTTCAGAGTTTCAGAAACTGAATAATCACTTTTAATTCTGAAACCAACTTTTGCTTAATGGAATTAATTATTTCTCAGTACTTATGAAAAAAATCTAAGCCTATGTTTTCTTATAAAATCTTTACTTTTTTTATTTTTTTAGCTAAGATTTGGAACAAGAACAATTTTCACTTATTTAGCCAAATGTGTGTTTTGTACTCTTTCAAACATTACAAATCAATTTTTTTTAGCTGTCTTATGGCCGACCTGATGGTTTTGCATCAGATCAGAAAAACCAAATAACTTCAACAACAGGAGACACTCCATTAGATATCTCTGCTTTTGAGGGACAAAGAGACAGAAGTCTATCTGGGACATCCTTTGTGGTTTCGCTTCTCCCAGTGAGTATGAAGCCCAAAGAGGAACTTACTGCCAGAGTCTGTTGTGGTGGGTGACGTTCTAGGGTTTATTTACATTTTAATTATACTACACAGAAATGGAACAATGCTGAGTCACTGGGTGGGACTGAGTGTCGTGGTTTAGCCCCAGTCAGCAACTAAGCACCACACAGCCACTCGCTCACTCCCCCCACCCCAGTGGGATGGGGAAGAGAATTGGAAGGGCCAAAGTAAGAAAACTTGTAGGTTGAGATAAGAACAGTTTAATAATTAAAATAAAACAGTAATAACAACAATAATAATAATAATATAATGAAAAGGGAAATAACGAGGGAGAGAGGTGAAACCTTGGGAGAAAGGGGGAAAAGAAAACCAACTAAACAACAAGTGATGCAACCGCTCACCACCCGCCAACCGATGCTGCCGGTCCCTGAGCTGCGATCGCTGCTTCCCCCGGCCAACTCCCCCCAGTTAATATTCTGGGCATAACGTCATATGATATAGAATATCCCTTTGGCCAGTTTGGATCAGCTGTCTTGGCTGTGCCCCCTCCCCTCCCGGCTTCTTGTGCACCTGGCAAAGCATGGGAGTCTAGAAAAGTCCTTGACTAGTACAAGCACTACCTAGGAACAACTAAAACATCAGTGTGTTATCAATATTATTTTCATACTAAGTCCAAAACACAGCACTATACCAGCTACAGTGAAGAAAATTAACTCTATCCCAGCTAAAACCATGACACTGAGCATCCTGTAGTTTTTCTGTCACTGAGTAACACCTGGGGACAGAGACAGGAGACAGAGCCATATCTGATAAACCTTATCTCCTCCCAGCTGCTCTTGGATAGGATATTTTCTGATGTCGTTGGGTACTCAGATAACATAAAATAGCCAGTGGGACAACAACACAAAACACGGATCTCAGAATCACAGACTCACAGACAGGTTACAGTTGTAAAGGACCTCTGGAGGTCATCTGGTCCAAGCAGCCTGCCCAAGCAGTGTCACCTAGAATAGGCTGCCCAGGACTGTGTTCAGGCAGCTTTTGAAAAGTCAAAGGTGGGAGACTCCACAACGTCTCTGGGCAACCTGTTCCACAGTTACCATCACAGTACAAAGTGTTTCCTGATGCTCAGGTGGCACCTCCTGTGTTTCAGCTTGTGCCCTTTGTCCCTGGTCCTGCCACTGGGCACCACTGAAAAGAGCCTGGCTTACATTGATAAGATCCCCCTGAATGTTCTCTTCTCCAGGGTGAACAGTCCCAGCTCTCTCAGCTTTTCCTCATAGGAGAGATGCTCCAGACCCTTAATCATCTTTGGGGTCCTTCTTTGGACTCTCTCCAGTGTGCCTATGTCTCTCTTGTACTGAGGAGCCCAGAACTGGACACAGCACTCCTGGTGTGGCCTCACCACTGCTGAATAAAGGGGAAGGAACACCTCCCTTGACCTGCTGACAATGCTTTGCCTAATGGAGCCCAGGATACTATTAGCCTTCTTTATGGCAAAGGCACATTTCTGGTCCATGTTAACTTGGTGTCCACCAGGACCCCAGGACCCTTTCTGCCAAGCTGTTTTCCAGCTGGATTGCCCCCAGCATATATTGGTGTATATTGGTGCATGGGGTTGTTCCTCCCCAGGAGCAGGACTTTGCAGTTCTCCTTATTGAACTTCATGAAGTTCCTGTCAACACATCTCTCTCCAAGATCCCCCTGGATGGCAGCATGACCCTCTGGTGTATCAGCTACTCCTCCCAATTTTGTGTCATTTGCAAACTTGGTGAGGGTACATTGATGAATGTAGATAACCTTTTTGGGTTTTACAGAGTATTTGGAGTATAAAGAATGTGGCCAGAGAGGATGACCTATTTATGAATTTTGATAATATAGATCACTTTCTCTTAAGGCTTCACACCACCTTATTAGAACCTTTGGCTGCCAGCCAAAGGGCAATTTCTGACTAGTTTCACTAATTTTTCCACTTGCAGCAATGTCACCATCCTGCCTGACCTTTCAAATCAATTCATCTTGAGATACATTATTGACTAATTTCCTGAAATTCAGGTGAAATGTGCCCATTTTTAACCTTGGTCCTTCCTTACATACTGAAATTACCTTATCCTCTGGTACTAACATTGCCATTAGTAAGCAATCAAATTTCTTGTCCAAAGGCTTTTCGATTTTATTTGCTCTTTCCACGCTGATTTCAGTGATGTATTTCATCTAATCCTGGTGCTTTGTCAACTTTTTAATAGTGCTGAGAGCTTTAATTGCCTTATTATCTTCTCCATTGCAGTGAGGTTTTTTTCTTTAGCATTTCTATTCCCCTCAAGGAAAACATGGACTCTGGGATATTACAGGTCCTCCATTTCCTGGGATGAAGAAATCGCACAGACCCTTAAGGATATCTACTTCATCTCTCAGCAACATTTAATCTATCATGTCCCCTCTTTATCTTCCTAATAAATTTGCTTCTCAGGCAGTAAAGGCTTCATCATCTGTGCTCTTCAGACACAGCAGTGTCCTGTTACTTGGTGTCCTTTTCTTCTTTTGTGTAACCAGGAAAGAAAGCTAAGGTATCAGGGCTAAAAAGCCAGTGAGCATTTTGGGTCAGGACTCTAGTCTAAGGAGGATGGCACTCAGCTAGGAGAAATGAACCCTGGACTCTGCTGCTTGTTTTTCATGGAAAGGCTGAGAAAAGAAGAAACCTGCCCAGCCCAGAGGATTTGACACTATAGCAAGCTGAAAAGCCTGTCAGCCTTTCTGTGGATAGATGGCACTGGAGATCAGAGCAAAAAGGTGCCTTGTTTCCCAAGCCCAGACTCTTTTGCAGAAAGCTGAGATTTGGCTGCTTCATTATGTTGTCCTCCAAAGCATATGCACAAAATCGGTTTGGGTGACAGGGAACAGTACAGCTACTTCGGTGCTGGTGCTTTGGATTACTGTTTTTGCTGCAGCCTGTCTCATTTTAGATGGCAAATGGCTCCCCTGTCTCCTCCCCTCATGTGCTCATTACTGGGATCAATGGCAAGGCCCCAGCTAGCATTGTCCTATTGCCTCCCAACTGCATGCCCTGCCATGCCTTTGCTCTGGCTTTATCAAAACTGAATGAGCTTAGAGCGTGACAGGGGATTACCTCCCAGACCAGACACTGTGAAGAGATTGCAGACAGGGAACTGGAGGACTAACATGAGAAATTCAGGATTAAAATCTCCTACTATCTTGCAAATGGGTGTTGTTTTATTCACCTGGCTTTCCCATCAAGTACTCCAGATTATACACTTGCTCTCTGTGTCATCTGCAGACAGCTCTGCTGAACTGAGAACACAGAGATGAATAACATCACTGCCTGAATATAGCCATGAGAATCATACATGAAAGAAAAAACATATTCCTCCTCAGAGCTATATTAACTGGAACTTTTATGTTATTTATGTTTTGCCTCAGATACACACATATACCAGCAGAAAAAATTCTAGTACTTATAGTAAATCTACAGCACTCTGTTGTAAGCTTGGAAAAAAAGTGTTGATTGATTTGCTCGTCTTAGTTATTTAGAAAAAGCTGAAAGCTGGAGGGCTGTTAGTTTCTGCTAAAGTGAGTACTTTTCTCCCTGAATAAAAACATTTAATTTAAGGGCTCTCAATGTTTGTGCACGTATTCATGTTTCAAATACAGGAATTAAATGTCAGCAGAGCCAGTCCTTCAGCTATGTTTGATGGTAATACCAAAGTCAGTACAGTCACATTGATTTATGCTACCTGAGGAACTGACCCAGAGCTGTTACTTTCCACTGGACATCACCTAAGAGCTATAAACGGATTTCTGAGTGCACAGAAAAGAAAATGCAGCACAGTGAGTGACTTGAAACCAGAAGCTGTGTCTGAAAGTAATGCTCTGTCCTGTTGCAAATACACCAGTCTTTATCAGACACTTCCAGTGGAAATGATGTTATCTGGGCATCTAATGTCCCCTGTGTTCCAACAGGAAGCTGAAAAAAGATCCTATCAATTTAAAGATCAGGCTTGTCATTGAAAACTGTTCTCTTCCCGCTGTTAGAAGTGTTGTCTAAGATTGCAGGAACAAGAATAATTTTCATTTTCTTGAAAACAGCTTTACTGTGGATTGCAGAAGAGCAGTTCTTGTGCATTGCCCTGCAGCTACAATATCTAGGGCTGAATAAGTTATTCAACTACTTTCAGTTTTTTCAGTAGCTTTTCTGTACAATGGACAACCAATACAAGCACTGTGGCAGTGAAGAGGCTATGGGTGAAACCAGTGAGTTAAAAGCCTAAAAACATCCCATGCTGTGAAGCATTTGGATTCTTAAACTAGATTTAAGGCTTATAGTTCAAATCTCGGTTGGAATAGATGTATTTGCATGGATTCTAGCAGAGCCCCTGTGGCTTGTAGCTGCAGGGCATTAGGTCCAGCTTGATTTGGTGAATTGCAAGTTTTCTGGTAAAACACTGAGAAGATTTGCCCATCTCATATTGCAATGACACTAAATAACCCAAAGAGCTTTGTCTGCCTTTCTGTCTCTACTAAATCTGCTAACAGTTTAAACCTGACTTTTCACTTTTAAATACCCTCAGTTAGATTGAAATCATCCCACCTGCACACCCAGGTTAAATCCAAATTGAAACACTAGGGTGGAAATACTGTATCTTGATTTCTGATTAATTGTTTTACTGTTTACAAATAACCTTCTTCAATAACACAGCCCTTCCTTCTGGATTAGTAAATTGTTCCATAGAATAATCCAGACTGGTGGATGTCATGGTTTAGCCCCAGGGAAACATCTTTCTCATGCAGAGATAGATGCACCATAGCCAGGGTAGAGAATTTTCTGAACCTGTGCTGCTGCTTCAGAGGAGGCAGGTTTTGGTTATTCGACCCTGCACGTATGTAGTCTGCTGTGCAGTCTGTTATCAGTTTTGCTTCCTGTGGTAAATAATGAATAATATACTGCAGTAGATATTTTCAAATAAACAATAACTCATGCTAAAATGCATTAAACTTTTGGGATTAACAAATAGTTCAAGAGATATCCTAGAGGTATCTGAGTATATATAAATAATATGACCAGCAAGTAATGGTTTAAAGCAAACAAAACTCGGTGGAAAATTTTCACAAACCAGCATTTTATTTGACCAGTTGTGATCCTCATCCAGTGCCCAGAGCTACTCAGTACTGTAGCTTCAAGCTGAAGGCAGTGCTTTTGCCACTGCTTGCTGCTGCCACGTCCCTGTAATATGCAGGTGAACTGATAGCTGGGAACCAAGAGGATTAGGACTCAACCCACTTTAATATACAAAACACATCACCTCCAGGAATTGTGTATG
This sequence comes from Morus bassanus, assembly GCA_031468815.1. Lineage (NCBI taxonomy): Eukaryota > Metazoa > Chordata > Aves > Suliformes > Sulidae > Morus > Morus bassanus. The sequence continues at coordinate 11,151,476 of CM062572.1, forward strand.
GGATTTAACTTGCTTTTTGAAAGACACAATTGATGTCTAATCTACAGCTTGAAACCATGCTCACTGTCATGGCCCGTGAGTGCTTTAACAGGTTGACTCTGTGTGTCTTGAAATTTCAGTGAGCCCAGCTGATCCGATCAGCATGTTCACAGGCAGCAAGCAGCAACATGTTGAGAGACTTGAGATTCCTTATCATCCTTCATGGGGATTACTTCTAAGGCACCAAGAATCACTGTTAAGTAAAAGGCTAGTAACACCTGGGAACAGAGAGGAAACATGTTTACTGCTTCAGATGAGGGTGTAATGGTTAATGAGAGAGGTGATGACATCCACCCAAGACGTTCCATCTTTTCAATGATGTGTCAAAATACAAAGGGCATTGCAGATGTCTGCTGATAAGGGAAGCCTAAGTAGAACTGACATAGTATTAGAGGGAGAGAACAGAGAAATTGGCTGGGCTGTCATATTCTGATGGGATAAACCACCAGAGTTTCCTTTTCTCAGACACCTATTCCACAAGTGCATGCCTGGTATAGCTCTTCCTCACAACATCCCAGTCAGAAGCATGGGCAGAAAGGAGGTTTGTGTTTTGAAATTTTCTGGATTCTTGGTTTTGCAAAATATCAGGAGAAATGAGGAATTAGATGCAAAATTTAAAAATTTCTGGATTAAATATTTTTGTGTGAATTTTAGCCACAAATTTTGCTGGTCATTGAAACGCTGTCAGAAAAAAAAATTAGCAAACATTTCTTCTTCTCTCTTTGGAGGGCAGGATTCAATTACATATCTGTCTCTGGCTTCTCTGACTGGACAAAAAGGGAGAGTACTGCTATGATTAGATATATGTCAGTTAATCATAAATAAGACAGTTAATAACTGTTGAAAGGTGAACATTTGTATGATGCCAGTAATACAATTGCATGCCAACAAATACAAAATAAAGACTAGATTGCTCTCCATGTCATGCAAATCAAAAAATTGTGTGTGCTGCCTACCTGCACAACAAGGTAAGGTCTGTAAAACAGGGACAATACAAGCTCCTGTATGGGAACCAGTAGGTCTGATGCAAAGCCAGTAGGGGGGAAGTTCAGAGTACAAACAAAAGGAGGCAGTTGTTCATGAAACATATAGTTTAATAGAAGAAGCTCTTGCCACAAGACATCATGGATGCTGAAAGTTCAAGGGAGACTGGACAGAAGTCTCCAGAAGACATATCCCTTGTGAGTTACTAGATGCACAGAAACTACCTCTGACTCAGAAAGACTCTGAGCTGCAGGGGCTGCAGGTTAGGAAGAATTACTAGTGGAAATATTAACCAGTTTTGCTATGTTCTTCTGTTCCTCTCTATGCCTACTGGGACTGGTGGACCTTCAGTCTGGCTTAGAAGAGCCACTTTTACTCAATTTCTCATGTAGTTCTCATTAACCATATTAATAATCACTTTAAGCCTTCTAGTCCTCTGGGTGGTAGAGCACACAAAGAGGTTAAAGCAAGCCATGTTGTTTCTGAGCTATCTTTAATTCAGATACCAGATGTTCCTGCTTGCTTTGGGATCATTATCCTGTTACTCCAAACCACTCACTCAGTTTTCTACTATGCACCTAATACAAGCCACAAAATTCAGGATGTAGGAACAGGATTAATGAAAACACAGTCATGATAGCTTTATGGGTAGTTTATTGTGTTTTGAAGTCTTGAACTTAGAATGGATGGTTCAATCCACCAGTAAAATTCAACAAATATTCAACAATATGAGGCAACTCTGCAACAGGATCACACTCTTATCTCAATCACAGCCAAAAGAGCCTGTAAGAGCAATTTTGGAGTGAAGGATAAGGGTAAGAGAATAGGAACATCTCTCCTTCCTTGTAAAAGGGGCTGAAGAGCTTCTGAAGACTCCAGTTTTGTAAGGGGCTCTGTTCTTAATTCCCATATATAAGAAAGTGTGACAGGATTTGTCACCTGTCAGGCACAGTGATTCTGTAACCACAGCTGTCCCAGAAAGCTAATCCAATGTGTCAAAAAACTTGGGAAAAAGTAGTCTTGAGGACAAAATGGACTAGTTCCCTTCTTCTGTTTTTCTCCGTCTCGTGTTTGGATATACGATACCATCCTGCAAGGTGTGCCCCACTGAAGACATACATGTAGAAAACTACGGGTATAGCAGAGTCATCTCAAGCTGCCTGTTGTCTTCTCATATACAGTGCAACTCACATTACTGTTCTTTTTAAATGCCCCACTTATTCAGTGCTGAATTACAGCTGGACAATTCACCCTGGCTAAACTAAATAGGATAGTTGCACGAACTGCAGCCTGTCTGTCACAGCTTGTCATTATGATATTAATGACCATCTGTAGGCAAAGTACATGGGCAGGGTATTATTAGTGCAAGCAATTTAGCTACTATGCTTTTTGTTGATGTGAATGCAGTTTAAAATAAACTGCAGTTGACTGCAGCTGAAGAAACTTTTACTTAGCCTGTAATGAACAGATTCCAGTTTTCTCACAAAATCTGTTCCTTCAATAACTACTCATGAGATGACTGTGGAGTTGCAGATACTCTGTGTCTTCTTCTATTTCTGCATTGTTGTTTGGAAAAACTCACCAGGTTCCAGGTCAGACTCTTTTTTCTCTTTCCTGAGAGTGAAATATGATTTTTGCTCTTGTGCAAATCAGAGTTCTGCCTGCTGTACTTAGGTTATGTTGATTTGAATGAAAACATTTCACCATTTAACTTTCTTTCTCTTCTGAAGCCAATGTGGTGTTTTCTTTTTAAGCTGAAAACCTGATTACTAGAATACAGTACTCCCACAGTAGTGTGAATTAGTCGTCCACTGTGCAGCTTTTCAGCCAAGTGAAGACATAAGACTGTTTTAGAGTTGGTCCCTAGGGATCCAGTACTCCAATTCATTCTGCTGTTTGTGTCTCAGAAATCCTCCGGAGTGCAATCCAATGACCATTGAAGCCAACTGGCATTGAACTGTGTCATAAATCCAAATCTCATGATCAACAGGGTTTAAAAATCCCTCAACAGGGGAAAACTGTGGATGTTTCTGCTACAGTGGCAAAAAGGTCTAACAGGAGCCATGACTGTATGTACAGGACAAGAGAGGTAGGAGCAAGGAGGTGGTTTCACCTCTGCCTCTGGCACTGGTCAGGCTAATACCAAAAGACAAGGTATAGTTCTGGCATCCATGCTTTAAAGACAACACTGGAAAATCAGAAAGGGCACAGGTAGAACCAAGGCAATTACTTAAGGATGGACACAGCAATGATGCACTACTATAGTAAATATAGTGTCTTCACTGCATCAGGACAAAACTGTATGCCTCTGATGAACATAGAATTTAGCAGGGGTATCTGGGATCTGTACAAGGGGTGAGACCAGTTTTGTCCTTATGGTTTTAAGCTCTGTGAATCTGATAGGCATAACAGCCATACTACAGGATTCAGAAGCAATAAACCTATTTTCCCAGCTTTCTGAGCAAACAATATTCTGATTGAATCCAAGTGTGCTGGCTTGCACAGAAGCAACGAGACAGCTGATTTCAGTTATAGGACTGTTGCCATGAAGTGAATTTGGCTAGGTTGTTAACAGGCCTCTGGGGTGCTTGCTAGAACGTCATAAGGAGCTTGCTTTTTTAAAAGGTATACTGGATACAGCATACATTTTATTGGGTTTTTCAGCATGATGTAATTTAAAGACTCTAGGCCAACCTTGGCTTTGTCTTATTTTGGACTTCTTTTCATTTTGATCTTATACTACTTTTTCATTTTTTTTTTTTAATTATCTATTCCCAGTCTGTTTATTTTGATAGATGTTGATGTGGAGAGATTATACCAGCTTATACTTGCCCTGTTTCTTGCCTTAGCATCCAATCCTGGCCATTCCTGAAGATGTTATTGGGCTGGGTGGATTTTCATTTTGACTTGTTCTGGGTGTTCCTGTGCTATCATATTGTTGACATATGAAGTATGGAGTTCCCAAAGCCCCCAGAACATTGAGGATTCCCATGTTTGTTGACCACAGACACAATTTGAAAACCTACTCTCTGTTACTCTGAAGATTTTTTCTTTAACATTCCTATGTTAAGCACACAAGATAGTAAGCACAACAGGCAAAATATAGCCTGTGTAATTGCTGTATAAAAAGTTCATAATTTACATTCAAAATCTAAATATCTGTTGATACTTACTAAATAAGAAAGAATTAAACCTAGCCAAAATATTTCCATAAATAAGGCAGAGGCAAAGTATGAATCTTCTCTATTAAATTCCTCTTTTCTCTGACCAGCTGGCTGGAATTTTTGGAAAGAACACACAGATTATTTATGTTGTTTGACCAGCACTGCCACATATTAGAGACACTTAAAAAGTAGACCCAGTGGGAGAGCTGTTAGAAAGCTTCCAAAAAAAATGTCCACTGGATTTCTGGCCAACTGCTCAGTTTGACCATGATCAAATCCCTTCTTATTTGCTGTTGCTGAATGTGTGTGCCACAAGTCTGTTTGCTTGGCATTATTGCTCTGGAATACTTATTCTCTAAGCAATAATAATGTTTGCCTTCACATGTAGAAACATATTAATAAGTGAAGTAGAGCACAAGCTGGTTATTATGTTAGGTCCTTACCTTGTGTTGTTTACTCTTCTTGTATCTAAAAGTCTGAGTTGTCTAATTGCGCAGCAGTGAGTGCTGTTCTTAAGTAATCAGCTATTTACTCTAAATAATTAACAGGAAATAGCTCATGATAGGATTGTAGAGGAAACATAAACTGGTATTTGTGCATATGGAAATGTATAACATTACATTAACAGAAATCAAGACTTGTTCTGATAGGCATTTTGGCTGTCACCTGGCTTTTAAGTAACACATTATCCCATTCTCCCTAATTTGAGTGTAGCTACTTTTGCACGAGGTTCCTTATGACAGATCTCTTATACTGAAATAGGAAGGGAGGTGGGGGTGTGATGTTTGAGGTTTCCTGTCTTGGTAAGTACAACTGCCTTGACATCTCCAGGTCCAAAGCACACTGCTATATGGAATAGGCCATCTCCTTTCAGTGCTTGGGGAATTCAGGTTTGAGAGACTGTCAGAGCAGGAAGGAATTGTGTACTGATTGAAATAGCAATGAAAGAAATCCTGTTGCCCTCAACCACAGTATCACCACACCATTCTTTCAAAGCTGCGGATCCCAAAAGTTCATCCTACTTGCTTACTCCAGCCAGGTTTGTGGGAACACACAGCTGGAAGTGCAAAGGGAGAGTCCAGTTTGCCATCCCTTCATATAATACCATTTAGAAACCTTGATCAGAAACAGATTGAACTCCAAATAAATTCAACAGTAGGTCCACACAACTGCTAACATCAGCATATTGTTCCAGAGGCTGAAAGGTTCTTTATAGTAGCTAGACTAAAATTGTTCATGGTTCATTGGTCTTGTGTTAGCATTGTCCTTTAGCTAAAATAACACTTTTTCTAGAATTTGCATCATCACACTACTGTTCTGAGTATCTCTGGGGAGAGTGAATTTACCCCCTTCTCTGTTCTGTTCTGGCTTATATAGCTTTGCAAAATAAAGTCTACCTCTTTCAATCTCCTCTCATAAAATATGTTCTCCTTTAGCCGATTCATTCAGTGCATCCACTCCTTAAATCCAGTCTTCAGACTGAGTTCTCATCAGTGCCTTGCACAACAGTGCTCATCCTTCCTCCTTAATGTTGGGAATGTCCTAATGGATACTGTCTATTATTTCAGCTGCAGAACACATTAATGACTCATTAAAGAATGATTTTTTCTTCTTAAACCCCAAATGTTTTCCTCTTTGTTGTGTCCAGCCCATGAGCTCTCTAATCAGCTGTCTCATTGGTCTCCATATGCATGACATGCACTTTGGCTGTGAAACAACATTCAATTTCTAGCATTTTTCATACTACTACAATTCTTTCTTTGTTTTCCGATGTCTTAGTGATGCCTCTCCACCCTGTGTCATCAGCAAAAACTCCCACTTTTAGAGCCAGACCACGTAGTGAAAAGCAGTCCCAAGACCTATTCTTGTGGAGCTTCACTAATAACTTCCTCTTAATCCCTTGCCATCTCCCCTTCAGTCAGTTCCTCAGTAATTAAATGTTTTGCTTTCATCTCCAGCTTGCTCACTTTAACTAGTAATTTCCCAGGCACTAACTTGAGGGGACATTTTTTCCTAAAGAAAAAACAGCAGTCTTACTGAGAGAGAAGTCTGAGTTTGATACAACCTATTTTCAACAAGATTTTTTTTTTCTGTGTTTCATTTTTCTTTCCTTCAGAATTTGTTCTATAGCATCGGACGTACTAGATCAGAATATTTGACCTCTAGTTGCTAGATTGACCCTTTCCTTTCTCTTTCTCCCTCTCTTTTTACATCATTACATAGGGACTCACAATCATAAACATACGTTAATTATAAGTTTCGGCCTTTGTTCTTGAAATTTCATGTTCTGGTTCTCTGAGTTCCAGCATGGGAGAGCACTCAGCTCACCCAAATTCCATTTCCACATTGTCATTTCCATTAGCTCAGCCACATTTCTTTAGGAAGACTATAACTTCACTTAATAAAATGATAGAGCTGGAAGGGAAGGTTCATCACCTAATGTCCCTAGCATAATCATCTATATCTACATAATTCTTAACTCTTACTTCTACAACATTTCCTTTAAATATTGTTTTGAATATTCAATAACATTGTCAGGAAATTTGTTCCAGGGTTTTTCTATCCTTACCATTAAATTTTCCCTTGTGTCTAACACAAATTTTCCTTGTCTATAATTTAAACTCATTAGTTCCTGTTCCAACCTTCATGGACATGGAAAGCAGACCACATGTTATCTGTAACAGCCTTTTGTCTGCTTAAGGGCTATTACGCACCCCTCTGGGACCTCTTCAGTAGCATAAATAGTCCCAGTTCTCTGGCTCACACACAACTAGTTGTATTAGTTTAGATCTTGTCCGCTCTTACTGCTGCCTTTTGGACAGCATCTTTTTCAGAGCACTGTGCTTCAATAGAGCAAAAATCTCACAGAATCTTTCTTAGTGCTGAGCCAAATATACGAATTACTTGATGTTCTTTCTCACAGCAGTCCTGCCTGAACTAGAAATGACATCGCTGACTCATGTCCACCTTTTGATCTGCTATAACCCCAGGGTCTTTGTCCATAAAATTGCTGCCTAACCTATTGCTACCCAGCTCAGATAAGTGTAGTTGATTATTTCTGACAAAATATTACTTGCTTTGTTTTTTCTCCCTAACAAACTTCATTCCATTTAGCTTCCTATTAATTTTCACAATGTTCCTTCAATAGACAAGCTCATTTTGAATTTTCAATGGGCTTGTAGTCCCTCCTTGCTCCATATCCTCTGCAAATTTAATAAACATACTTCCTATTCCATCATCCCTGTTAATGAAAATATTGAATAAATGGAGACTTAGGACAGACTCCTGCAGAATGTCACTCAATACACCCTTCTATTTGGATAATGAACCATTGATAAGTACTCGGTAAGTATAGATTTCCAATCACTTTTTCACCCCCTCATACCAGTTTTATCAAGATAGCATTTGCCTAGCTTGCTAATGAGAACGTCATGTCAGATAGTGTCAAAACCCTTATTAAGGTCAAATACACCCATTGCTTCTCCTTCATTCACACAATCCTTGATCTGGTCAAAGAAGAAGAAAGTTAGTTGGATTTGACACAGCTTGCTCATGACAGATCTATAGCGTCTGATGCTTATTCACTTTTATCTTCCAGGGGACAGTGTGTCCCAGATGTTTTCTAGAAATCAAAATGAAGATGGGTGGCCTAAGTCCTTCACAAGATTTCAATTTTTTTTCTTCCTTAATAACCTGAAATCCCCTGGCTCCACTTCTTTTTACACATTCATCCATGGCTGTTACTGTCTTGTGAATTCAGTGCACCTTTTATTGCCTACTTTCTCTTTTATTTTATCACTTGATTGAAAAGATAAGGCAGAGTATTTATTTGGCTCTATGCTCTTTATTGTATTTCCTCTCTGCTATGGAAAATATTTTGATATTTTTAATTACTTCTATATTGCCCTTCTGTTCTGTGAGGTTTTACTATCCCTGGCTTTATAGAGGAAACAAAGGGCGACAGGAATTGTACAAGAGGAAGTCAGGTTCTCCAACATAGTGGTCTTCCTCTGCTTGTGCAGGCATCCACTGTGCACAGGCGCGACCTGCTCGTCTATGGAACAGAGCATGCACTGTGCACACTATGCATGTGCCAGTACTGCTTCCTTGCCCCTAAAGGACACTGCAAAACACCTGCATGTAACTTTGCAAGGCCACACTAAGGGCAGGCTGCAGGTGTGGGTGCAGCAATAAGCTCTGCCCAGCTCTTAATGGGATAGGGATTCATAAACTCACCTGCTGGTCTTCAAGCTGTGTCTACTACTCTGTGCGTTGGTGCAACTTTTGCTGGGTATTAGCCCTTCTAATGAAATTCTGGCAATACTGAAATCCATGGAAAAATATCAGTTTGGGGCCTTAAAATCAGGATTTCAGTTTCAGGAATGGCTTGCGCCTTCAAGAGTTTTTCTAACATACCTCAGAAGTAAAGTATCAATGTTCCTTTCTTTTGCTGCTTTCCTGCTTTTAGCTTTTGGGGTTTTTTCCTCTGTTGAAGTTATTGCAGCTTTCTGAACTCTAAGAGCTGGCAAAGCCTCTGTTTGTCAGCACAGACAGCCTGCTAGCAGGACCACTTTCTAAGCTCTCCACTCTATTATTAAGCTAATCCATGAACATTTGTTGTATTTAGAGTGTTTAGACTTCCTGGGAGTGGTTTATTACACCATTTAAACACTTTTATTCATTTTTAAAGGTCAGACAAAATCAATCAAAACAAATCAATTTACATTTTAAGACACATTTTAATGTGACACTGTTATGGTAACAGAGATTGAGAGACTCCTAGTTTCAGGGATAAATTAAAACAGATTTAGTGAAATAAATACCTGCTGCAATTGTAAAGACTAAGAACTGAAATGATGCATCAAAGAGAAGGAAAATGGATTTAGGGCTGGGTCTGCAGCTGATGTAATTCTAGGGGGTAATGCTGATTTTAAACCAAAAGAGAACTGGTCCAGAACCATTAATTGAAGAGCATAATTAATTTCTGTATGTTTATCTTTTAGGTTTTTCCCTCTCATAGAATTCCTCTAACCACTCGCAAGCAGTGTTACTCACAGTATATGCATCTCTTAGCTGAAGCCTAGCTCTGTACTGAATATGCAGTGTGAATATGACTGAATGTGTTAAACTTTCTTGCCTCCAACCACTTCTCCCTCTCCCATTGACACGTTTTTTGGTTTCAGATCATCACATTACCTGGCAATCTTGCCCACTATTGCCTGTTTAAAATTCAGATATTAAAAAAATATTATAGACCACAGTAATGCTCTTGCACTGCTCTTCCCTAAGTCAAGACAGAGAAGAGCATGTTGGAAGCTGAACACAGGGAAAAGAAATGGTCTGTCAGCTGAACTTTCCTGCTCTTTGCAAATTCTAAGGAAACTTGGGTGAGGCAGCTCAACAATTCAGTGGCATCTCAAAAATGTAAGGTCTTGCTGCAGTTTTTTCCTGCTTCTTTCCCTGTCTACTTGAGAGGCGGAACAAGCCTCTAATTGCCAAGGTGGTGATGAATTTTGATAGTTTGGCCAGAATTTTGAGGGCAAGTGACAAGCTAAGCATTAACCTTTCAACATGTGTCAGTGTCTTTATGATTTCTTGCTTTTTTTAACAGCCAGCTAATCACACTGAGCCCTGTTTATATATTACAGAGGATGTGAATGTTTTTGGGGCTTTTTTTCACACTCCCTCCAAGGTCAGAATATACCTCCATTTTATCTTTACAAAGAGAAATAAGTCTATTTTGTGCAGAAGTTTGAAAGAAAGAAAAAACCCACATTTTTCCTATTATATTTCCAAATTGCAGCTGGATGATTTTCACCTGAAGTATCCAATGGGAGTGTAGTTGCAACCAGTCTGGAGCAGCATTCAGCTCAGCAGCCAAGGACAGCGGTCCAGCGATGTAAGGACAGGGCTGAACAAACTGCTTGGAATAAGATGTCCTGGATCCTTCCCTTCATTTTTAGAAGGCAAAGCAACTTCAGCACTTTAAGGAGCTGTTAGAAAATCTGGGAAAACTGACTTCTGTATTTACTGCCTTTTACATTTACAAGATCTACTTAGGACTAAGACCAGAAATGCTGATGTGTTGCTGAGAAGCTGCTCAAAATTTTGGTTGCGATTAGCAGAAGATTTGCCAGAAATCTCACTAATGGACCCTGCTTTTGTCAGTTTTACAGCCAAATTGCAGTGGCTTCAGAGCCTTGGATATGCATCACTGTCTGAACTTGCAGATGCTTTTCCCTACCAAGTCCATTAATCAAGGCTACCTTAAATACTTCAACTGATAATATTCAATAGCAGTCTGAGCAAAATTTAACACCTTAGTGGTTTCAGTGGTAGAAAATATTCTATTTACTTCTTAAAGTGAGCATTTCTGTTGTTAAAAATCCTTATAAGCATAAGGAATGGAAAAAGATACACCTTGGAACTAAACTAATAGCATCATGTACATTTGATTTGGTGACAGCTTGGAAGGCTTTGTGAGCAGCAGGGCTGCATGGCAAAGCCAGGATGATTTCAGCAGTCCTTTCTCAGAAAAAAAAAAACTTCTGCTGTGTCTCAGGAGGAATGAAGGTCTGGTGGATACGGCACTGGATGGGGTGTCAGGACACCAGGCTCTACCTGCATGGCCTTTTGGCTGCTCACTTTATCTCCCCATACGCAATTAATAGGCCCATCACTGGGGATAGCAGTCCTCCTATCTCTTGCTCTGTCATCACATCTGTCACGTTTGTTTTACTCTTTGGGTGATAAACTTTCTCGCTGGTAGAGCCCTTTTATAATCTCCTTTTACAACCCTCCAAGCCCTGACCCAGGCTGCTTTAAAAAATAGATAAGACTGTTGGGTCTGAGCACTGAAGATTAAGTTCTGCCTCAGAAAGTTGTGCATCTGGACAATGTCTGCAGCGATGTTCTGGCAATGCAGTGATTTTGTGGCCACAGCAGAATATGTCCTGAGAGGGAGAAAAAATTGGGGGGGGGGAAGAGAGACTGTGTGTAAATGCGAGTTACACAACCCCACTTTCTACTCTTCTCTTTGGCTCTAGTTTTTACCTCTTTAGATGTAAACTACACAGTCCCCTGATATAGCTCCTAATCATCTGTTGTTTTCAGAAGTCTGCAGCTCCCTTTGCTAATGGAAATCAAACCAACCCCTGATATTACTATAGTGGGTGGGGTTTTCCTGAAATAGCCATCTCAGTTTTGGTCATCAGTTCTTCAAGGGGAAATTATGCTAGTGAATGGAAAATTTTTTTAAATGCCAAGTTTTAACAATTATTGTGTCAGGTTCCAAATCTCTGGAAAATAGGGTTTCCTAATGGAAACTGACCCTTCTGTCACCCAGATAACACTGTCACAGTAGCTAATATCATGTGTCTCATGATACTGACTGTCAGCCTAAATTGATTACCCAGGATGTTCCCCCCACACCCTGCTGTAAGATGTCACTGCTCATATTTATAACTGGCCTCTATCTACATACCTAGCAGACTGCATGTGCAAAGCCTTGGCCTCACTCTCTTCATAAATGTTCATTGAAGAAAGAGAAAAATATGGTATTCAACATTTTTTCCCCTTTCCCATCATTTCTGCCATGAAAAAAATTTACTAGTTTCATAAAATAATTTGTATATTTGAAAATTAATTGTAGATTTCTGAACTCTACCTCAGCTCCACACTACGATGTTTTACAGGTATATATTTATGACCTAGATAGATTTAATCAAAATGATAAAAAAATTCAGCTGTATTCAAGTGTCAATTGCTACTTAACACCCAGGCTTACATTTCTTGTAAAGGTTGTTTTCTTGAACACTAGAGAGATGAAAGATTGAAATCCTTAGCTCTAGGAATTGCATTTTTTATGGTTCCTGAAGATGTCTCCCTGAGGACCCAGAACATGATGGCTTACTTTGGTAAGGAAATAAAAGGCTGTCTACTTAATAAGCATGCTGTCCTTTCATATTTTAAGACATCTAAACAGTATTTGCATTTCCCCACTCTGGTAAAACTTCTGATGAACTTCTCAAGCCATCAGGTAAATAAGAGAAGTGAGTGTTCCCTTACCTTATGAGAAAGGTGGTTTTTGATGTTTAAAGTACCATATTCCATTTAAGGAGATCGTTATGGCAATGCTGGACAGACTTAATGAATGTTTTACTTTCATCCTTGAGATCTGATGTCAGGAATATCAGACCTCAAGAAAAGCAGCCGGATTTGGATCTGTATTCATCACATGTTTGTAAAAGGAATGGAGGATGAAGAGCTGTGCCTTTGAAGGAGGGGAGCTGAAGAAGAAAACGATGTATATTTTAACTAGCAGCCCTTTGGTAAAACATGAGCACACATTAATGGAGCAGATATGGCCATTCTAGCTGCCACATTCCACCTCTGCTGGGCCCAGCAGATGGATCTTCATTGTTTTGGATCAGGCTTCAGAAACAAAATTGACCTCAGTTCCAGTGTACAAACTTTCTGCATCTCACAGGCTCCCTTTACCATGCAGTCTGTTTTGCTGCTTGAAGAGGTTTAAGTACAGAGGCCAGATATTTCTCCTGCTTTGGAAAGTCATTCATACAGCTGTGGTGCACTGGGATCTTTTAATACCTTGACAAAGAAGCTGAATGGTTCAACACAAGATATCTTTTCCTGTTCTTTCATTAGTGTGTGCAGCTGAATGAATGGGAGTGGGGTGGACTATGAAAGGAGGCTGAGTGTACCTGTCATAAGCTTCTAAGCTGATTTATTTTGAAGGGAAGTCTAAAATTTTCAGTCACTTCAGATGTGGTGCATTGTCTCACAAGTAACTCGATAATTAAGGTTACTTAGATGTATTAGTACCTTTGTGCCTTGTCAAACCAAATTACAATTTTTCTACATGTATGGAAAAATATTTTTTAAATTTTAGAGCTGGAAAGCAAGGAGCTCTCATTAAAAATTGGAATAATTTATTATAGTTTACAATAAAACTGTAATGCCTAAGAATTTGAAGCTTTAAGAAAATTAGTATTCTAGTATCTTTTCATGTTGATTGCTGAAATAGTCTAGCTTCACAAAAATCTACTCAAAAAGAAAGCCAATCCTTAAATTACTGTTAGCAATGTACAAAGCATTTCATCTGAACTTGTTTTAATAGGAAGGTCTCAAAAGCGAGCAGTCACTGAAGTTGATAATAGCAGTTAATTACTTCAAATGGAAGAAAATATATTCCTATTGTGAAGAGGATTGCCTCTGGAACATAGGCAAACAACAGTTGTGGGGAAATGTTTTTTCTGGAAGTTGCCTTTGCCATCTTTGGGTGCTTTTGCTATCCAATTTTTATGTCTTCCAGATGTGGGAACTTTAGGGAGCTTTTTTTAATGCTTCTATTTTCACCTTCTCATTTAGGACTGGTGGGGAGGGGGTGCATTGCCTTCTCTCTGCTGGCTCTGAAAACTGCTCAAGATGTTGTGGGAAGGGCTGAGCAGAGCATAGGGAAAAGAGAGGTGAGGTGACCTTTTGTAAAAGAGGGTGAAAAATGAGAAGAAAGGAAAAAAGAAGAGCAAACAGGAAAAGAACATAGGTGCTGAAGAGGAAGATAAAATTTAAACTGGGAAAAACATTATATCAGAATTACTTTGCTGTCTATAAAATAAGAAAGACTTATAGTAAGAAGGAGCAATAGCTGACTCTCCCCTCACATTGAGAAAGCCTATATAATGTTTTCAGCACTAGCTATCTGATTTCTGTGTTCTTTACAATGCCCTCCTACATCATGAAGTAGGTGTAGTTATTGATTTAACTGTGCAGTCGAACAGCTCGGTAGATAAAACATTCAGGCCTCTTGAACTTTCTCAGGTCCACTCCATCAGAAATTTTGTCAGTTCTTGGGGAAAGAAACAGATATAGAAACAAGCGTATGTTATTTGTGAAGGATGATTCAGTTGTGATCGTAGCAAAGCCTTGAAATGGTAGAGTCAGTGCTTATAGCTGAAGGTATGTTTCTGTAATAAGATATGCCATACTGTTTGTACTCCATCCAGCTGGCCCATTGGAGCACAGTATTTTATGTAATTATTGCATAAATTTTAAAAGATAAAACGTGTAAATGAACCTGAGTGGTAGTAATAGATGATTTTAATTACCCAGACCCAGGCAAGATTGCATTAAGTAGAGGAAATATATTTCTAAATCTGGAATGAGAGTGCTTTCTAATTCAATCTGGACATCGGCTGACTGGCAAAGAAACAAGGCTGTTTGAATGTAACTTGGAGAGGAGGTTGACGAAATAATGTTAGATAACAATTTGGGCTTCACTATATTAGCTGGGGTCACAAATACACTACAGAGGGAATTAAAATGACAGTCAAACCTACAGAGAGCAGCAAAAGGGAGGATCCCAACAATCAGCTTCAAAATAGCAAGCTGGGATACTGTGTAAGGCAAATTAAATACAGCATTAAAGAGAAAGGCAATAGAAACCAAAAGGACTAAAATGAACACTGACTGAATGCTCAGTGGTATCTAGACTTGATAAACAGCTTGCCTTACACCTGGTTGTATTCTCATTTGTCAGAGGCTGGGCAAATAACCCCTTCTTCAAATGTAAGATATTTTGTGCTGCCTGGAACTCATGGATCTCCTGACCACTGAAAGCAGAAGAGAAGTCCACTAATTTTTGTGACAATCCATAAAGACTGACACCCCTCCACTGCTTTTGTGTTTGCAGTTAGAATCCTACTTGGAAGAGCTCTTCAGATACCCTCTCAGTGCTCTGAGCTTGGTTCAAATATATTTGTTTTCCTGTGCCTGCCCCTTTTTCCTTGTTTATGTTCTCTGCACATTTTAGCAGTGCAGGTGCTACAGAGCAGTAACAACATAAAACTCATGAACTATTTGTGCATACAGGATCCACACCTGGAAGGAAATATGTAGAATGCCAAGTTCAAACTTCTGTAGTTAAATGCAAGTGTGTGATAGATGCTTATACACTGGAAGGGTTTACAGAATATCTGTATTTTTTGCTGTCTTATCCCCTAAGTCACCAAGCTCTCTTCAGCACCCTGTGACAAGTGAAAAATACATGGAAAGAGTCTGAAAGCTACAAAAACTGTAGTGTGCCATAGAAAGAGAAAGGGAGAGATCCCAGAGGTTGTGAATGTCACTGAATAGGTAATATTCCCAGATGACCGCAAGAAGTCCCATTCCCTGAAAATGAGCTTCATGAGAAGGACCTGGTTCTCATGCCATGCTTCATATGACTGCAGATCTGTAGAGATCACCACTTCCAATTTCAAATTTTCTTGATATTTAAGCTATTTTATGTGCCTGTTTGATATGATATAACACTCAACTGTGATTTGCTTGCTGTTTCTACTGATCTTGTCAGCTGCTCCAAAGTCACATGTAGGTTTGGCTGCAAATAATCTCGCTACCAGCTGAGGAAGCATGGAGGGGATTCATAAGAGGAAGGTTAGCTGGAAGAGAAAACCTTGGATGGGGGATTACTGTAGCCTTCTGCTCACCAACAGCTTCCTAATATGACCACACATTTATAACTTGAGCAACACCACCACCTATGTGAACAATGCTGGCCAGGCAAGAGGACTGATGCAGCCCTGCGTTTTGCTGCATGGAGCTTCCCCATCACATGCTTGGGGAGCCGGTCCCATACTAAGTAGCCCCTTTCCCGTTCCCTCCTCCTTCACTGCCTTTGGGCAACACCTTGCCTTAATGGTCACTGTTACCTGCATGCAGTCATAACATGCAATAATATGATGTTTTGCATGTTGAATATACCATTAATGGTCTGGAAAAGCACTGGCCTGGCTGGTTTCCCCTCTTGCTGCTTGATGGGGAGGTCAAGAGGGATCTTTGGTTCCACACTTGTTTCTTCAGAAGCCCTTTATTAACCTCCAAGTGGTACCTGAATTTTGAGATTGAATTCGGAGCAGAGGTGATGCATGGCTCTGGCTCTGGATTATTACTGTGGTTGAAGCCCGGCTGCAGGGATTTTTTTTATTACTTTATTTATTATTCAGCTGCAAAATGGATTTTGTGTAAAATTCAGTGTCTAATCAGGGTTTGGTGTTCAGCAGAGACAGAAGCCAAGGGAAGCACAAACAGTTAGTCTAGCCCTAAGGCTCAAGGTCTACTCAAAAGATGGAGACCTGAAGAAGGTTTACCAGGATTGCTAACATGAAAACATGAAACAAAAATGCCAAGGGAATTAAAGATAAACACCCTTATTTCTCTGTCCCAAGAAAGTTGGGGTAAACAGCAAGGTAATAAGGCTATCTATCTATTAAAGAGCATGACTGGGAAGTTAGTGATATTGGGGTTCATAGAATCATAGAATCATAGAATGGTTTGGATGGAAGGGACCTTAAAGATCACCTAGTTCCAACCCCTCTGCCATAGGCAGGGACATCTTCCACTAGACCAGGTTGCTCAAAGCCACATCCAACCTGGCCTCGAACACTTACAGGGATGGGGCATCCACAGCTTCTCTGGGCAACCTGTTCCAGTGCCTCACCACCCTCATAGTGAAGAATTTCTTCCTTATATCTAATCTAAATCTACCCTCTTTCAGGTTAAAGCCATCACCCCTTGTCCTGTCACTACATGCCCTTGTAAAAAGTCTCTCTCCAGCTTTCTTGTAGGCCCTTCAGGTACTGAAAGGAGCCTTCTCTTCTCCAGGCTGAACAATTCCAACTCTCTCAGCCTGTCTTCATAGGAGAGGTGCTCCAGCTCTCTGATCACCTTCGTGGCCCTCCTCTGGACTTGTTCCAATGGGTCCATGTCCTTCTTATGTTGGGGGCCCCACAGCTGGACGCAGTACTCCAGGTGGAGTCTCACGGGAGCAGGAAGAGGGGGAGAATCACCTCCCTTGACCTGCTGGTCATGCTTCTTTTGATGCATCCCAGGATACAGTTGGTTTTCTGAGCTGCAAGTCCACATTGCTGGGTTATGTTGAGCTTCTCATCAACCAACACCCCCAAGTCCTTCTCCTCAGGGCTGCTCTCAATCCATTCTCCACCCAGCCTGTATTTGTGCTTGGGATGGCCCTGACCCATGTGCAGGACCTTGCACTTGGCCTTCTTGAACTTCATGAGGTTTGCACAGGCTCACCTCTCAAGCCTGCCAAGGGCTAATAATGTTGCTGACAGTCTGAATGATTATTTTCCTTCAGTATTCACAAAAGGAGCTGAAGGTCACATTTCTGTGACTAGGATATATTTTCCTGGAGGGAAAGTGAAATGTTAAAAGGCTTTATGATTATACCAGAGCAGATAGGCAATTAGAAGTATTAAAAGTTGACAGGCAGCAGGTCCTTATGAATTATATCTCAGAATTCAGAATTCAACAAGAAGTGGCAATGGAAATAAAAAAATCTTTTGCTGCTGAATTTTGATAGGTCACCACAGACAAGAGCAGAGGGTAGGAAGAACAGCAAAAGGCAGGCGTCAGGGTTAAATGCAACAATACTGAGTAAGAATTAACTGGGAGAAAGAAAGAGGCAAGCCAGGTCTGTGTTTGGCTTGAGCAGAAGGTGTAGGAAATGCTGTTCAGGGATGAAGACAGCAAAGCATCTGATAACCTTGGGCCTGTAATGAAAAGACCTAGGAATGGTTGTCAAAAGAAAGGAAAATGTAGTAGCTGGGAAAGCAGTGAAGAGGGATCAAACCAAGGAATGGCTTAAGTTTTCCTGTCCTACACATTGAGTTCAGTCCCAGGACAGCCTGCCGCTGAATGAATGTCACAGCAGAAGGATGGAATTCCCAAAGTACAGCCTCCAATTCAGAAATGGTCCTTACAGAAGTAATAAATCTAATCCCTGTCCTCTTCTTGCCATTGCTCTCCATGGTTTTTGTGCTGTGCTCAACCTCCTACTCTTGAAACACTTTAATCTA
Source organism: Morus bassanus (assembly GCA_031468815.1). NCBI lineage: Eukaryota > Metazoa > Chordata > Aves > Suliformes > Sulidae > Morus > Morus bassanus. Next base: position 11,169,555 of record CM062572.1, read on the forward strand.
AAAGTGGAATGAATCATAGCTGACTTCAGTTGACCGTATTGCTAGATACTTGCATGGCTTCCATGTCTGAAAGTACTTATCATCCTAAGAAACCTGGGGTAGAGGAAAGACCATTTTGTTTCCCTGGGAGAGTAGGGAGAGGTTCTGCCAACATTTTCCGACAGTCCCTCTGCTTGAGAGTTGTTCAGAAGAATGAGAGTTATGGTAAGACCAGAAGATTTAATTGATGCAATTAAACATGCTTTCGTAGATGATCTTACGATGGAGAAGAATCACCTCTTTACCAGCATTAACTACAAATAGTACAGGCAATAATGACCAGTCCTTTAGGCCTTTCTACTTTAGTGTATGATATATGATACCTTTTCCCTCTGATTTGCTTTCATTTTTTTAATCTCGTTATCGCTGTGTTATGGCAGCACGTAAAGACTCTGCTGAGATACCAGGTTCTGTAAGAGAAACAGGGAAGAAACATGTTGTCTTGCAGTTATAAGCTCTATCAGGCTGGATGGACAAAATGGGGAGGAAATGGCTCCCAAATATAAAACAGGGATAATGCTGAGGTACAGAGAAAATAAGTGATTTGCCCATGTCATGAAGGGAGTTAATAGAGGAGCCTCAGATTGGGTAGGGGTGGGCAGAAGAGCTAATTTCAATGCCTTATTCAGCAATGGCCTCCAGGCTTAACCAGAATCTCCATGAATAACTAACACAAATACTGTAATAAATAACAATGACAAATAAAGCTATGCAGCAATTTATGGAGATATTTTTCCTATTTGCATTTTTATGTCTTTTTAAAAGCAATTACTTTTTATTAAAAGCAAAAAATATTGTTTGTAAGAAAATTCTGAAGAGTATTTTATTTGGTTGAAGAGGCAGAAAAAAGCTATTAGCAGGAGCTGAGTAGTTAAACTGACTGCTTTTAAGTCAAGAGAATCCTTCATTCTAGTTTTACCTGAAGAACTTACTTTATGACCTTGTATAAGTCATACGGTTTCCTCACGTCTCCACCATCCCTAGAGAAAAATAGGAAAAAAACCCAGGATCTCACTTAGAAATGGATTTCACAGCTGATTTGTCTTCCCTTCAAAAATGAACTGTGGAAATAAGAAAGATGACTATTGTTTAAATACTGGAAAAAATTATGGAAACAAGATGAAATAAGGGAAATGGCTGGATTCTGTAACCCACTTTGACAATGATCTAAAAGTAAACAGACTCTAAGTATCTAGCAAGAGTTAGCATGACCATTATGAGCTTAAACAATGGGCACAGTTGTGTTCATTGCTACAGTCTCGTATGTCTGCTTTACACTCCAGCTCTTCACTGCAGCCATCCTGAGCAGAGATGGACCAAGAATCTCAAAAGCATGAGGCAACTCAGACTGGCTGTAAGGTGTTGAAAATCCAACAACTTGGGTTGTATTCCAGGTTCTACATTTGATCTACTCTCTTAGGAGGGAATTTTGCCTCATTTCCCTTTCAATCTTTTTCTGTTTTATCTATTGCAGTTTTAATAAACAACATTTTTAGGAAAAAGCATTTATAGTGCTTACTGTAATGAATTACTGATCTCAGTAAGACCTAGGCACTGTTTATACCTGTCTTTACTTTAGGGAGAAGTGTTCATTTATTTCCTTTCCAGCTACTCTTCAGCATGTCATTGTGTAAAGACCTAGGAAAACCTGAATGCTGAAGAAACTACGCTAGGAACCTGCTCAGTAATTTTGCATATACTACACAGCAAGACCAGATAAAGCAACTCTAATTTATTTTATAGACAAGTTAACAGCAGCATTATTTTATGCTTTGGTCTAAACTATGGCTGACAAATATTGTACATAGGACCACTTGAAAATGCTGTAAAAGTCTCAAATAATCAGTTGGCTCACCTGTAAATTTGAACAAGACATTTTGACTAATTCTATCTTTCAAAAGCATTACATATTAAAACACAACCTAATTTGAGCTGGGAAGCAGAGCAAAACCCAACTGAAATTCTCCCAATTTTGTTAAAATTTTCACCCAAATAAGGTAGTCTTAACCCAAAATGGAGCCTATTTTTCATGATTACCTAAAAGAATATTATTTCTTCACATATTTTTTGCTTTACTTATGTGGTTACATGATTGGTCTGGCTACAGAGACACAACTACCACCTGTTATTTCATTTATAAATTTCATTCAAAACCAGAACTTTTTTTTCCTGACATCTAGTTTTGTGCTAGGAGCAACTTCTCTAAGAACAGCAATGAATGTATGAGCTTTCCACTGCTGACTATCAACTATTGACAAAAAAAAAAAAGGTCAGACTACAATTCTGCCAGGTCCCATCACCGTTCTGATCTCTGTGTAAATAATTGGTTAGTCCTCTTCATCCTTATCTGCATCTGTTGACACCCACGGTTAGAGTATAAGGGCATTGAGAACTTCAGCAGCTTGGTGTGTTGCATGTTTCTTAATATGGGAACTGTTGAGTTAGCAAATTATAAGGCATCAGAAAGCAGCAAAACAGCTGCTGAAAACAAAAAACTCCACCTGTCAGTGAGCAAACAAAGTTGAAGGGAAAATAGAATTAGTAAGATTATCTCCAAAATTTAGTTTGATCTATGTTTAGCCACAAAAGAAATCCATTATGGAAACATTAATCAAGATAGTTTAGAGATTGTATCAAAAGATTAAGTAATCCCTGGATTAGAAAAGTCTGAGAAATGATGGGCAATACTTTTCTTTCCTTCTGAGGAAGAAGGGCATGTAGCTGAATTATGGTGCTCTTGCCCAGAATGTGTTTATGTTCCTGCTGCAGATATTAGTGAAAATATACCCCATGTCATTCATGCAAGACACCAAAGGACCTGCCCACATACTTGTGTGCAGCTACAGCAACAGCTGTCCTCCTTGACTCCAGTTCATGAGAGTTTGGGAAGTGTTGTATCTCAAATGAAAGGCAGTGTCTATGTCCAAAACTCCCAGATTCGGGTCAGCATGAAGCCAGGGGCACAGATTTGTTTAAAGTTTCCTTTCTATTGACCCAGTTGTAGTTAGAGGGATTCAAACCTCCCTACAGTTATGTACAGGCCCAAGGGAAGCTTCTCTGGAAGCACAACAGCATAGGGCAGCTTCTGCATTTCCCTCTCTCCACTCCAGGATTATTTAGGTGGTCCTTCCTATCCTTTGTCAGATCTGAGTGTAGGAAAGTCTCTTGATTTGAAACTTGGTAATGCTCAAGAAAATGGGGTCAAGCAAGAACTACTAGACCAATTCTGCAGCTTCAATGGTAAATGCTTTTCAGGCTTACCCTTAGGTGACGGTCAATGTGGATAGTTTGTTTTATTTTAATTTTTGACCTGTCCAGATTTCAATGAACTGGAAAACATCAATTGAAACTTAATCTTCACCATAACCACATCATGGCTCAAGTTCTGCAGTTCCCAGAATCCAGTCTGAACAGGAAGGTTTAAAGTTTTCCATTTAAGACTCAAAAATGGTCTTTGAGAATTGAATATAGAGTCAGAAGTTCTCAGTGAATCTGGCCTGAATTTTGAAATTTAAGAAAGAATCCCCAAATACTTATATTCCTTGTAACATTAAACAGCATTCAGCAAAGCAATTGCTAAACATGCACAAAAGATTAATAATTGCCCAATTTAAATATATTCATATATCCTGCTTTGGATGTCTCACTTTGCCTGCATGATGTTATTGTTACTGTTCATTCTGCTGCTTCCTAGACTATTACTTTTATTTCCTGAGAAGGCTGCTGGCCAGCTGAACTTGAGAAGGTGTAGAACAGTGTTGCATGTGGATTCTGGCTCAACCCTTTCTTCTTTCTGCTATGTTTGCCAAGAATAACACAGGCGAAAATGCCACTCACCTTGTCAACAAGGACAATCCTGTTGCAAATGCAAAGGAGAAAAAAAGCTGCATGCTTTTCTTTGCATCTGTTTGTCAGCATAGAAATATTAGAGACTATTTCCTTCCTGCCCCAAGCATCAGTACTATGATGCTATTGTTCACATCCAAAAAAAGATGCACAGGTTTGGCGCAGCCATGTAGCATGCATGACTGAGAGAGGACCTTCCAACCTCCTATTGCCATCAAACCCACTCAAAGTGAGGGCAACAGATTCAGATCCCAGCAAGGCTGACCTTGGATCTCTAGAGCTAGGTACAAGACCAATATCCCAGATACCGCCCCATCATCATTGGATATTAAGTACATTTAGAGCTATGATGCCACTGCAACACTAATAAATTACTCATCGACAACATCCAGACCCAGTTTTCAGGGTACAGCTGCAGCCTACTCCATGCCATCATTCACAGTACAGACTCAATGCCAGGTTTATCAAAATGCTCAAGTCAAGGATGATGCCATAGCCTCACTTCAAAGAGACTCCTGCTCCTGAAGAGTGCCAGCAGGCTTATACAGCCATCATCCCCCAGCCTGGCAGGACAAATCAGTCACATATGTGTGTATTTATGCAACCGTTTCCAAGCACAAGGTGTCTCTCCAGGAAGTCACATTCTGCATTTCAGAATGGAAAGCCAAGAGTCCTGATAGCTTAACCTACCAGTTTTTAAAACTCCAGTCAGTATAATGCTCATATTTTTTATAAAAATCCTTTATCCAGGACTCTTGAAAACTGATGACTGCATATTCCTTTCATTGCCTTCATTATTCGGGATGCAGCCAGAAAACAGTGCTCTGCATAATTCTGTCATCATGTCATTCCTTGTTCTACCAGCCTGTGGCCTGTGATTCTCCAAAAACCCCAGGAGCTTGCGTAGACATTGGAATAAATTGCACAGTTCTCCCTTGGTAAATCTGAAATGATGCTTGGATGCTCCTGCCTTGCATTTGTCTACTCATGACATCTAGAGAGACACAGCCCAGCTGGAGCAGAGCCTGGGCCTGCAGGCTGATGCTATATGCACAGCATTATATGTTGCTTCAGAAGCCAGTGTTGCTGGCTCAGCAGAAACGTACTTACGGCCATTAAAACAAAACAAAACAAAAAGCCAAGAAAAGAAAACAAGTCTAATAATAGATTAAACCAAAGAAATACGCTGGGAGTAGCATTGTTTTCCATGGTGACCAACTCTCTTTCCTGGGAGCATCATTGTTTTCCATGGTGATCAGCATGGGAGCCACAAAAATCTCCCAGTGAGCAGTGCCATGCTGAGATGCTCCTAAACTCCTACTCCAGCTGCTGTTCACCCAATGGCTCCCAGGGAAGAATGGCACACAGTTGTGCGCTTTAATGACCTGACCCCCCTAATACAGGTCCTATCGCTGCTGGTCCTGTTACAAACCTGAAACAGTGAGACTTGCTTAAAAAATGCATATAAATCAGGCAGAAGTCCTCCGAGTTTCAGACTTCAGCCATTACAGTCTGGAAGACAAGAGAAAGACATAAACTATGGGTTTGTTTGCCCATATCAATTGCCTTTTTATCTCCTGTCTTCTAGGCACAACAGCATTTGAAGTGAAGAGATGTCAGTTTTGTTTTGTATGTTCATGGTTTCATTGTAATAAATTATGTCTTTGACACATTTTTGTAATGAAGGAAAGAAAAGAAAAAAGCCTGCCCAAACCCTTGTAGTCTCAGGTACAGAAAGATCACATGCATTCTGGCAATGATTTTTGACATCCAGAGAAATAATGTAATTCAGGTGTCTTAAATGAGACATCAGAAGAGAGGCTTCAGACACCTCGCGCTTTGCCATCCTGGTTTGCTGCAAGTTTAAGCCCGCTGCCCTGCTCTGTCCTACCTGGGACCCAAAGTCAAAACCTTGGGAAGGTGGATGGAGAGATTCGAGCCTGCAGGAACTTGCAGCACAGCTGAACCACGCCACAGGTCTCACCACAGTCACTCTCGCAAAAAGACACTGTGGGCCTCACTAAACAGGGAGAAAGAGTTGAAGTGTCCATTGCCCACACGAGCTTGAAATCATTGTCTTTGCTGCCTGACACAAATTGCAAACACCTGAGAAAACCCAGCAGAAAAGCCATGAAAGCAGGGGACAGCTGAAGTCCCACGCCTGCCCTATGCTCACTCGTGCGGCTGTGAGTGGCACTCGTACCTGCCACCTCTCCTCGCTTGTTCAGCTGTGAAACGTGTCTATCAGTGCTCCTCTCGGTGGGGGATTAATTAAAGTTTGTAAAGCACTTTGGGTATACTCAGATGAAATATCCTAGAGAAGCACAAGATATTTAATCCTTTGATAATATTTATTTGGCCGATGCATGCACTAGAAGGGGAAGGAAAACCAGGGCACATGTCTGTCTAAAAACATCCTTTCTCATTAAAAAGGGCCAAGCTAAATTAAAAGGTTTGTGGAATGTGTTTCCTGTCAAACCTTGGGCCTGGGGGGAAAAGTACTGGGGGAGGATTTGCGGCTGTAGTTTGTGGCTATCTGAGCAAAACTACAGGGCTTTCTATGACTTGTGAGGCTGAGGGCTGACTTATTTCATTACCCTGTAATATTGCATGCTGTTAATATCTGCATTACTGTGTCATTCAGTTCAGCTACAGCAGGTATTAATTGCCTATCCAGATAAAACTAGTTTATGCTTTTTTTCTCTGACTTTTTTAAATTTAGGTAGAAGCTGGTGACTTTATATCATCCTGCAAGACCCAGCTGGAATCTTTCCTGAAACCCCTGGTAAAAATTGGTGTGTATTTTGTTTCACTATCTAAAAATCTTTACTCTTTCAAAACTGACAGAAAATATATAGTTGCTCCTCTAACTTTATTAGTTTTAATTTGTTGTGATCCCATATTTGCTGTTTTAAGAATCCTCCCAATCTAACTTCAAGATTCAAAGCCAGAAAAACAGCCTATGGTGCAAACTTCACATCTGTATCGCGTTACACTTGGCAGGAGAGATAGGTGCACTCATTTACTGGAGCTCAGCATGGGGTGAGAGTTCAGAGGTTATCATTCCTGACGGCTTACATCTTTACAGATGTTTTCTCTTTATGAACAACAGAACTGCTTGTCAGTCACAGCTCAAACCTGAAAAACAGACGCCGATACCTTCTTTTCATAATTATTTCCATGTTTTGCAGAGTCCCTTTTTTAGGGTTCAGTAGTGGGGAAATGATTACAGACTAACAGTTGCAAGACACTACTTAACATTTTAAATGTGTGTGGATTATGACAAACTAAAATAATAGTGAAAAATATAACCATAGTCAAAACATATGTGAAACCAAATCTGCCACAATCTTGACTTAATGTTAAAGCCTGTATCACATTTTTCCAGTCTTGCCACTGCGGGAATACTGAATGCACACATGTAATATACATTGCTATAGAATTGACAATCTAGGCAATATATTGCAGTAAAGCCTAAATGTGACTGTTTCAGAGTTAGGTATGTGACTCATTAATGACCTTTTGTTTAGTCTTCATTTGGTTTCTCCAGCCATTTACAAAAAAAACTAAGAACAGCACCTAGGTAAGAACGAATGCCAATCAACAGAGGGAAACTCATAAGCGAAAGTTAGGTAATTTACCCAAATCTCATGGGAAGACTATGTGAGAATTAAGAAATTGACCTGGTTTTTTCTCCTGAGCTGACCAGGTTAGCCCAAGAATTATTTTCCTTGCTTGAAGTGAATGACTTTTAATGTTTGCGTTACAAATCCAGCCTCAATCTAAAGAGTTCCTATGATCACTTTTTCTGCAGTAACTTTCATCCAACAGATGAAAGTTTGCTTTAAGCTCTGTGAACCTCTGAATAAGTGAATTGTGGTCACTGGGAAACTTGTAGGTGTTCAGAAAATACAGAGATTATTTCAGATGACAATGAACAGGTCACAAAAAAAGCAAGTAATTTAAGGAGTTGCCCCTCTTCAACTAACCTCCAGTAACCAACTGTGTATGGACTTCTTGTCATCTGGAGCACAAGCCAGATCAGTGGTGTGAATTTTACATGAAGCGGATATTGCTTTGCAAAGCTACAGACTTGGAATTCACACAAGACCAGTTACCACACCTTAGCTAAGGGGAAATCTTAAACTGCTTCTGTTAAATCACTGGAGATTATCTGATCACCCCTTATTTAAATATTTAATTTAGCTCTCCCATTCTTATAGTTTTATTGTAATTTCTTTTTTTTGTAATACTAGAAAGAAATGTACTTTTTGTCTGCATATCGTTTTCAAATTCTAGCTGCGATTATATATGCATAAGTTCTTTACAATAAAGTGTACCTACCGTGACACAGACTTGAAATCTGCATTATGCGTCTGGAAAGTCTGAGTGGGGATCGGGGACTTGTCACAGGCAATAAAAAATGTTGGTGGCGCATGTTTGTGTGTAGTCTGTGAATGTTGTTTGATGTACTTATCAGTTCCTTCTTACAATATGTCGCAGTTACCGAACAGCACAGCTTGGCTATTGATGGGTAAAAGAAGTAGAAGATAAGAGAATAGGCAGACAGTGATTTGGATTCTGCAGATGATATTTTGCAGGTTGGAAAGGACAAAGACAATCTGCAAGCACCAGCAGCTGATACAGCCTCAATAGAAGATAATTCTGGGCTTGGAGACAGAGAAAAAACATAGGCACAGTAAATCATGCAAATCAAGTCTAAATGGTGGGGCATTTGACAATGAGGCAGAAAATGATGGAGTTGGAGGTTGTTTCATTTTTTTTTTACGTCAGTTTTGTAATAAACTTATTGTTGGACTGATAAGCTGTTAACCTCTTGGTGGGGCAAAAGGCTGTGGCAATGGAGCATGCTGGGATAACAGAAAACTTGTATTGGGAAGAGGAAGGACTTAATAATGGTCCCTCTAGATCTTCCTTACTGACTTCCCCAAGTCCTCTGAGAAAGCCACAAGTGGATGAGAAGAAGCCAGTTGGTGGGGGCATTTTCCATTAGTTAAGGGTGAGAGGTTCTTTTTTCCACTTCATTATTTCCAGTTAACTGCTCCTTCTGTGAATATTTAAATTTAAAAACAAACAAACAAACAAAAAAAAAACAAACCAACACAAAAGCAGTGAGACTGTTTCATGCCTGCATCACTCTGTAAAATCCCTGGAGCACTTGACCTTGGAGTGGATGCTGACCAGATGAAGAAAGCCAAATGGAGCTACCAGCCATTTCTTTGTCACTGCAACATCTTGCACGAGAGTGTAATACTTGGGGATAGAGATAACGACCAACTGTGGCACCATGCCATGGAACTGTCAAATTATCTTGAGAGAGGATGCTAATGAATGTGTATCACTGCTACATATGATTCACTTTTAAGCAGGTAGGTAGGGCTGTTTCTGAACACAAGCCATTAAATTATGAACAGAAGGAGAGCTATCCAATTTTCTGCCTTGCTAAGGAAATGAATAGTTTTAATGATAGCTGAAGACTTTGAGTTTGCCCTTCCTTTTGTAATCTTCCTCAACTGTTTCCTTTAAGTACAGCAAAACTAATTCTCTAGTCCATACCGTCAAGTTCTTCTGGTATAATTCCATAGATGTTTTTTGGAAAAGCTGGGTTTTCTTTTGGTGCAGTGGAAGGAAAAATGTTCATTTTTCAAAAGCTCCTCTGGCAATGAGATGAGTGGAATACATCATTTTACACCCCTTCTGCTCCATTACTGGAATGTCTTCTGCAAGAAGAACTTGAGTTAGGGGTCCCTATCATAATCTGTGCTGCATCCAGACTTTCTTCCCGACTTCCACATAGAGGTTTCACTCAGGACTAATTTCACCAGTGCTTAGAGAAGAATATGAAAATGGTGCAAATAAAAGGACTGTGGGACAGATTGCTGTAAGAGGAAAAACTACACTCATCAACAGGAGGTTCTGCCACCCACCAGCTGTGGGCCTGCAGAACTGCAAAAACTTTTCCTTGGATCTTATTGACAATGCTGTTATTGATACAGATTGTGGTCACTATAAGATCTGTATCCTAGAAATGAAAGTGCTGTGCTCGAATCCATACTTAGTAAAGAGGCCTGCAGTAAAAATTTTAGAGTAGGATCAGCTTGTGCAGCTCAAATAAGAAGAAAAGCTCTTTATAGTGAGTTCTGTCTGCCTTGTATTTACAGTTTGTGCACTTCTGAGTCCTTTCTCCATTTTGTTGAGAAATAATTGAAATATTTATATACAAGAATTTCTTACAAAGATGGTTTTCTGCTATTGCAAACTGACCTTAAGCTCTGCGCATTAAAGATTAGAGTTAAAAAATATGTGCATTAAGGACACTTTCAATACATAGTGCATGTCTTCTGATTACCTTTTATTTAGTTCTGATTAAAAGCATTTCACCACCAAGACAACTTGATGGGTTTATGACTTATTGAGCGTCCTGTTACTATGTAAGATAGTTAATTGGCTCTCTCCTTGCTTTAATCTCTGATGTTTGATTCTGCTAGATCTTTAAAATATGTTTTTGACTACATCATCCTGTAAGTCTTTAAAATAAATGTTCCTCAAAAGATTTTTTTTTCAGTTTTAATAATTTCTTTTTAACAAATAAGTGTGAGAAGGAGAGGAAAGAAGGAAGAATGCATGAAATGTTCATAAAGGCCAATATGATATAGTCAATAGATAGGGCTTGTTAAGCTAAAAGCTTGTTTTACACACCATTCAAGTCTGGATTCTCAGCTGGGACAGTCTGAAATAGCTCTGTGTAGATCACACTTTCCTTTTCCTCCTTCCCTATATTGACAGGGCAGAGCCACCAAAAGGAGGGAAAATTTCTCCCTTTCTATTGTTTGCCTGTAACGGTCAGGAGAAGCAAGTCCCTCCTGGAGCTCCTGCATACTGACTTTGGATGCTAAAATATCATTTGGAAGAGGTGCACAAAAAATGTAGATAGGGCCAACAGAATTCAAAGCAAGCGTTTGTTTCTATGCATCTGTTCACATCTGTGCATATGACCCATGATGCTCTGATGGGAGCTGGCTGGGAGGGGTGCGCATCGTGGGAGCCTCTCTCAGGGGTAGTGCCATTCGGGTCTGGCCACAGATATGGCAGAGACCATGGATATGGATAGACATGTATGGCATGTGACAGCCACAAATAAGACTCTTAAGAAAAAAGTTAACGGGGGGGGATGTGGGTGGGTGGGTGTGTGTAGGTTTGAAAAAAGTAGTGGGAGCTGGGAAAGGACCTGGATGCAGGACAATTGGGTCATAGGGTATCCTGCTTTGGCCAGGAGAGTTTATACAACACATCTTCTTCCCTCCAAGGCTCTCAGGGACAGCACGAACCTCAGCTCTTCACTGAGACAAAGGCATCTCCCTCACCAGCCAGGGGCCAGGGGAATTAGCTTGTTTGCACAACGTCAGAGAACAGATGTCTTGAGTCCAGCTCCTCCATCAGCCCATATCCTTCAAAAATGCAAGCTAAACAATTAGCCATGTACTTCTGCAAGTGTCTGTGTCACAGACAGATCCTCCTGGTTAGTCCTGAGAGGCAGGGAATGATTTTGAGCAGGCTGTAGGGCTCTTGCAGTGCTTTCTGCGTTCAGGAGCTGGTGGTGGTGGGACTGAGCCTTGCACACAGTGCAGAGCTGGAACTGGGCAGTGGTTGACCTCACTGCATCTGCCTGATACTTCATACTAACCTTGTGTAGAACAGGGGAAAACACAGTAGCTGTGTATTATTTTATTGGCTGGAGAGGCTGGAGACAGGAGTGAAGTCTTGATGGGGTGTGAAGGTGTGCCTGTCTGTGCTCTGAAGGCAATGGGAAATGGTGAGGGATCTTCAAGCAATTTCCTGTCATCTGCTTGTTTTTACACATTTGAGTTAAAAGGACACAATCTTGGGAGACTTCTCATGTTCAACAAAGTAAGGGGTTTGCTGTCACTAATATATTTGTGGTGATTTCTGGGAATTCTTTACAAAAAAATGACGTGTCAGAGAAAATATTCTCTGGAGTTAGGGGTCTGCATGGTTTTGTGCCTTTTGAAAGTCTGCTTTTTCTGTAGGACAAAATGTCTATTAAAGCCATTCCTGTAACATGTCACTAGAGGGACATGAAAACATTGAATAGATTAGCTCCTGTTGTTCTTAGTTATTGCTCTTTAATGTGGAAAAACACAACAGGGATTATTTAGGGCTTTCCCTTCTCTGACTGAATGAAAGAGTTTTAAAACATGATCTTTGAACTGCTTGATGCTTGTTTAAAAAAAACATGTACTAGTGCTGAAGATAATGTAACAGTATAGTGGTACACCAACAAGTCTTTAAACAAAATACAAACAAATAGTGTCTTTTACAGTTCTTTGGAAATTCACCTCCTAATACCAGGTATTTATATTAAGCACATATTCCTTTTTGTAGTGTAGATAAACAATATTAGACCTACTTTAAGTCCAGAGTGTGAGCTCTAGCTATGAAGCTTTCAGTGTCACTGCTGGGTTGTGTTTGGCATCCATGCGGGAAAAGGAGGCTTTCTCATGGGCTGCCACAGAAATGCTGTGGTGTGCAGCTGGGAGGCAGCAATGAAACTGCTTCTTAGCAGAGACTGGTGCTCTTGCAAGCAGCTCTCCTCCACCCTTGTCCAGCATCAAGCCAACAAGTCCAGCTTCAATCCTCCCATGGGTCACACTGGATCGGAAAAGGACCATCCTGGCACTGGTCTGAGCCAGGAAGCAGCAGGTGCTATGGCTGTCCCCATGTGTTTGAAACCTGCTGCCTCCCGGCCGAGACCTGTGATGACTGCCTGCAGGATGCCATGCACGCCTGGTGAGATGCCACAGGCTCCCTGGGCTGCCATCCGAGCCTTAGGTTTGCAAGCATGCAGCAAGAACACAGCCCAGGGAATCCTGCTGTTTTAAGCTTAATGATATTGTTTTTCACATTTATCCTGAAATAAATCTGTGGGCACTCAAGGCCAATGCAATCAAAAATTGTTAGTAATCAGTTTTTGGTTACAAGTAATTTGAAGGGAAGTAAATGTGCCACAACTCCCTAAAACCTCTTTTTGTGAAAGCCGCTAAGAGAGCACAGCTGAGACATACCCTCTCTTGGCCAGCCTGGCTTCCAGAAGCTCCAGGCACATTTTGGCCCTATCTATCTGGCTTAGAGACACAGGGCTGGCACCTGTTTTGCATCACCCCCTCTGCCTCTCCTCCAAGTCTCCACCATGGCCTCGACTGCCCAAAGCTGCCTCCAGCTCTCCCCTCACCCTGAAACAGCCATCCATAAAGTGAATTCTTTTGGTGCCCAAATGGGATGAAAATATTTCTCAGTTTCTGCATGGGGGATGGGAGGAGTGTGCTGGTGACACCCGTGTCCCCTGGCTTTGCTCCAGGTGGGGAATTTTACTTACATACATTTGTCCACAGCAACTGCAAGAGTGCTCGATATTGTTTTCCCTTCCAAACAACCCCTTGGGTGGTTTTTGTTTTGCATGTAGTAATTAAGGAGAGGAAGCTGAGCCCTTTCCCTTCATGCCTTTGTTTCGCCTGTGTATCGTATTACAGGTGCAGGGGTCATGGTGTGAACATGTCAAAGATTGGTGGTAATAAATAGCTCCAGAAGAGGATTTGTGTAACTGCTGCTTTGGCGGAAAAGCAGACAGATGCTGGCCTCTTTTCCTCCTTTTTTTTTTTCCTGGCTTGTTTTTTTTTATTTTTTTTTTTTAAGAATATAAAGACTCAGGAGAGTGTTTAGGTTTAGTTTGTCCCTCATTAACTCTTGAATGGTTATGCATGCAGCATGATTAGTTACATGTTGTACCTGTCACTGCCTCTGCCCTTTGTTCAGTCTAGCTAAAATATAGTAGTACCTCATTTCAGTAATAGACCTGACCTAGAGTAAAATGTGCAAATTCTTACAGAAAGTGCAATAATTGCAATTGATTTACTCTTCTACAGGGAAATAATATCTGTCTCAAACAATAACATCAGCTTTTTCTTAATTGCATTACATTAATATCATATTAATCTGTATTCGTATCCACGTACAAAGCTGTGAAGCACATTTGGGCTGTGGTGGGTTTTTTTCCCTACTCTAGTGACACACGCAACTCTCAAAATATGTTATCAAGCCTGGGAAGCCGCTTTTTGCCCATTCCATAGAAGAAAGACAAAAGGGAATTAAAAAAATAAAATAAAACACTGGCCCATAATCAAGAAAGCCATATCTCACTTACCACAGCCTAAAGCCCCCATGTTTATTTTTGCTGTTAATCCAGTGGCAGGGATGATGCCATATTAATGATGTGTGGGAGCTCCGGACTATTTCTTATTCCTGGCTCAGAGCATCTGCTTCCAACAAATGTCTTTTACACACATATGTGACCTTTTGGCTACCTACACTTAAGTCCACCTGTCAGGATGGCATCGTGCCTGCTCATGAATGCGGTCCAACTGCTAAGGCATGGAGGAAACCAGCCTCTGTGGCCCTGTAAACGCCATTTTGTTGCAGAACGCCTCCCTCTTCTCCCAGCCATGTGGTGCATGTGGCTTCTGGCTTTGGGGAGCAATCAGCCACCTGATTTCCAGACGACTCCAGTCCCAGACAGCTGCTTGGGATATCTGAGGGGGTGCGGTGACAGATTTGGGTTGGCACTGAGCAAGGGAGATGTCCTGGCATGGCAGCTTCCCGGGCCACAGGGTCTCTGCAAATGCCAGCCACAGCAAGAACTGAGTCCTTTGCAGTGGGAGGTTGTGACCAAGCTGACACCCAGCCTATAAAACCAACATTTTTCAACAGGACAGAGTCACACATAAAATCCTAGTCACTTTTCTCCTTCCTGAGATCAACCTATGCAACGTGGAGCACCTTGTAAGAAAGCTTTTGCCAGCATGGTTTCCTTCAAAATAGATATATTTTGAGAAAGTTTCTTGATTTTTATTTGGAGTGGATGAAATTTCAGTTCAGAGGCAGAAATCCCAAAGTGTTTGATGTTGTCAAAACACCAAATTTCACAGAAGAGTATTTGGCATAAAGGCTTTTTATTTTCTTTCTGATTTTCACTGTGAGATGGCTGTCTGAAAGACAGGTTTTGTTTTTCAACTTTTAGGCAGTTGGACACATTTGCTTACTTGGAATGCAATACACCGAGCTTTCCAAAGTGACTTTGTGTTTAATTTTTGCAAAAATTATACCTGTTCTGTTTCAAACTGGAAAAGAAGTCAAAATGGCAGAATACCCCATGAAGTGGTAAGTCTCATTCCTCTTCTGCTTTGGCTGGGCTCCAAACATCACAGGGAGAATTTCCCAATAAGGTTATTTATAACCTTTTGCATATGGAAACGTTTCAGTGTTTTCAACCTGCAATGTGTGGAAACAAACAGAGAAAAAAAAACATTTCCATGATTTTTGATGACCGAAACAACAGGTGCTAGACCCATGAATTATGAAAAGAGAATGCAGAATTAAACTACTTTTCATCATATAACACTCAAGGAAGCAGTCAGTGGAATTGCCCAAAAAGCAGGGTTAGCACAAACATGAAGAACTTTTCACACTCTGCACTAATTACATTGGGGAACTTTTTGACACAGGATGTTGTGGAGACCAAAAGTGCAAAATTGGTTCAAACTGGGATCAACAAATTTGATGGAGGAGGTCTAGCATGGGCAATTATGATATTCTGGATGTTACCTCCAGCTCAGGAAGTCCCTGAACTACAGACTGCTGGAAGAATTCCTATATTTCCTCTGCTTCCTATAGTTTTTCCTTAATTGCCTGCTGCTGTTGGAGGAAGGATAACAGGTTAGAGGATCCTTAGTCTGTGTCAATGATCCTGCATCATTGGCTGGTCAGAGAACACGGACAGCAACTATGACATGCTAATGAAAATGGAGAGTGTAACAAGAAACTCCAGATGAAACAAGACAAAACAAAAAAAAATAATTTCTTTGGTTTCTCTTTCTTTGAAAAGTACTGTATTGTATACTTTTGGAAAGTATATGCATTTCAGTCAACCCTGTTTTCCAGGCTCAGTGGCATCTCAACAGCTGCAGGACACTGAGCAGGGACTCTTTACAGAGACCTTGTTAGGAAAAAGAATACTGCACATCAATAGCAGACAAAGAAAATGAGAAGAGAGAAGAAAAGGAAGATGAAGATGTTAAGATGGTGAGAACAGAGAGGGGCCCATTTGGCAGCTATTTAATGCTTATCTTAATATTGTATTTGGCACCCAGTTACCATGGTGATTGGCAGCTGATTGACAGGATTACGTAATGGAGCTGTCTCTGCAGAGCAAGAGCCATATTTTCAGGGGGAAAACATCACTTTATTACTGGAGGTGGAACCAACACACAGTATGCTTGGAGCAAGGGAGGGTTTTGAACAGGGTCTTCTGTTTAAGCAACCAAATATTAACATCTCCTTCCCAGTGAAATGTGAGTGAAAGACAAATAGCCATCAGGCTTTCAAGGCTGTCTAGACATCTCATCATCCTCATGACCATCTGACAGACCCTGCGGCAGCTGCCAGGCTGGCAGAACAGAGCGCCTATTGAACTACCGAGGTGGCACCCCAGCCTCAGGGATCTCCCACTTAAATGCAGGCCTAAAAATGTTACTTTCAGAAATGTCTCAGAAGAAAAAATTGTAAATAATGATAGTGGTAATAAAGCACAATACAAGGAACCAGTGGATATCACAGAAATTTTCCTCTTGGATATTTAAAATAGTCTGGTTTTATTAAGTGGGGCGCAACATTGGGCATGACCCAGCCTTGTTTGCTTGTGAAGGGCAAGTGAAGTTGTTTGCCAATTTCCCTGCAGGACATTTACTACGTCAGAAACAAGGATCTCACTCCTATCGGTGCTGTTCTGTACCTAGTACTTACACAATATCGCTTGATTTGTGTTGCTCCTGATCAGATAATCCTGGGATTTGCTCACGTATTGGTGGGATTCAGGTGTGCAGCAGGGGACTTTTGTTAGATTGGAATAAAGGGGATGAGTTCCTTCAGGGCCTGAGCCCACAGATAACATGGCTGGAGAGCTCCTAATCACCCTCTGTCCTGCAGGACATGCTCCCTAACCCCCTTTCCTTCCAGGGAAATATGATTCTGAACTGACTTTTGTCCTGTGTAATGAGGCCATGTAAATCAGGCCATAACGGGTGGCCAGGAAGCAATGCCAGACTTCCCAGCCCTCCTGCTTAAGAGTAGGACATCCAGGAGCTCCCTCTTACCTGGAAAAGCTCAGAGCAACACAATAAGAGCCCTTCTGTCTGCAGGTGTGGGACCCTGGCTGGCTACACTGAGAGGAGAAGGTGTGGGAGGGTGGTTATGCCACCCAATGGCTGCTACCCCAGGGACCTTCTCAGCTGCTGTCAGACAGCAGCGAAATTCACCTCCTACCCCCAGCTGCTCTCCAGAAAAGCCGTTGTCCTCTGTGGACCCAGGGGCAGCCTCGACACTGAATTTCCTTGCGGCAGAGCTAGCCTCCGGTAGGGCAGATGTCCTTTCCCCCCAGTTTCTGAACAAGCATGTATTTTCCCTTTCCCAGACTGTATTTAGCACATCCCTAATTATACACTAGATTAATGTTCAAGGTATTGCAAAGCTAGGGAAGGCTCCATTGCAGAGTACGGGTACTTGCAGTATAGAGAGCACAAATGTGAATGCATGTATGGATGCATGTCCCTTGTGACATGGCCCACATGTCGGTCAGAGGTGCTGTGAGTGATGGAGGGGGCTTGGATCTGCTCTGGGCATGTGTGCATGACTGAGTGTTGTTAAAGGCCCTTTTTCTCTGTAGCAGCAACTTGTACAAGTTGCAAGCTGCATGCTCAGTCTCTTGGCAGGTAAAATAGCTGCTTTTGGCTGCCCTCAGCATATACACTGAGTAATTTGTGTGGCTGGCGGGGTCTTTTGCTGTGATGCATGGCATGGAGCTCTCTGGTCTTCATATGGAGAGATGGGGTTTACCAGGTTTCTCTCAATGCAGCCACACCACTCACACAGGGCAGTGGGAGGGCTGGGGGAAGCTCATACCTTTGTCAAGCAGGCTGGAGGACAGGGACAGCTTGTGGGGCTGGGATATGGTTGCCCCAAAGAAGCACTGAACACAGTGGGGTGGTGAGAGGGATTTTATTTCCCTAGCTAGTAAATTAAGTTTCTGTAACCTCTGATTGAGTTTTATACTATCAGCTGGAGATGATAAATCTATTTTCATAAAACTTGAAAGCATCCCAGAAACAAAATGCAGTTTTTACATCTCCCTTTATTCAGCACTCTGTCTCTCTCTTGCACGGGATCTGGAAAAAAGCCCACTAAAGCCAAGGCAAAGACTCCCATTGATTTCAATGAGAGCTGGATCTGGCCCTTTACAGAACAGCTTTATAAGTCTCCGTGCTCAGAGAGCTGTTGCTAGAGAGTAGCAGTTCTCCTAGACTACATGCCAGAGAGTGCTTCTTTATAAAGATGCTTTCCTTTGGACTTCCAGCAATGACAAC
The DNA here is from genome assembly GCA_031468815.1 of Morus bassanus. Lineage (NCBI taxonomy): Eukaryota > Metazoa > Chordata > Aves > Suliformes > Sulidae > Morus > Morus bassanus. The sequence continues at coordinate 11,187,950 of CM062572.1, forward strand.
ACTGCCTATGTGCACACAGACTCACACGCACAAAAGCCATGGAGAAGTCATCCATCTTAGAAAACGTGTTATGCCTTCCAAGCATTTCTAAATCAAAGACTGATAAATAAAACATGGGTTCAGTGTTAAAAGGAAAAAAGAGCCCTTTTAACAGATTAAAGTGCTCACAGTGCCTGACACTGTGAAATAAGAGTGTTGAGCAGCAGGGCAGTTAAGAAAAAGGTCTGGTTTTGCTGACAGGTACAAGCTGTTGGTGTCTTGTAGCAGCCATTGGCAGAAAGAAAGCCCAGAAGCTACTTTCCCAGCAAAGTCTTCCCAGAAGGTAACAAACTGTAGCCATCTATAACTAAGGTTTTGCATATTCTCCAGCTGAATGTTGCAAGACAAAACTTCTCTCTCTGATGAAAGAGTTAGAAAAAAGTTTTCAAGCGCATCAAAATAAACAAGTAAACAAAATCAGCATCCTTTCTATTGCTATAATGGTTTATTCCAGCAGACTGGAAGCCCTGCTGTTTTTTGCAGATATTTTTTTTCCCGCAGTTGCCTGATTCTTCTTAAAGCCCAGTGCACTGGGTTGAGTCTTCACCTATATTTCCAATTGCTCCTCAGCGGTTGCAAAAGAAGGAGTGTTAAAGCCCTATGCACTTTTTCATTCCTCCAGGACTGCAAATGGAGAGTCCAGGATATCTAAAAGCTGTATTTGTACAGATGGGAACATTTCTCCATATGAATTGGCATTAACTAATTACACTTATTTGGCTGGTCAGAAAAGCTGATCATTAAGACTGATTTTTCCTTCACTCTTCCCTTCTGAGCCTGTGATACCTTGATGGAGGGGAGTCTTACAGCAGAGGTCACTGAAAATCCTCCTGAATATTTTATCAGTTCTGCTTCTTATGGCTTAGTCTACAAAGACAAACCCTTATGTGTGAAGGGCATGGAGCTGAGAGCAGGGGGAGGAGGGATAAACCTGTGTCTGTCCTTGCTTTGCTTTCTGACCAGAACACAGAGGCATTAGTTGTGGAAGTGGCAAATGGAAATAATTTGTGTGCCATTAGGATCATGCTTGATATGGAGTCTTGTTCTTATTAGCAAAAAAGAGCTCCAGTCAATGTGAAGGAAAGCCAGATGATTCTGCTGTCAGGCTGGTAAGGAGCAGTTTTACGATGCCAGCTGGCATCTCATAACCTTTTAGGACTAACTTGCCTGCTGCTCTCATGGATTTGAAATGTGGAGGCAAATGGCAAGCCTAGGTTGGAGCACAGACAGGCAAATCTGCGATGCTCTTTCCCTAACCCAGCAGTACAACATGGCCATGTAGTGCCCACTGTGGAAAACCCATACTGCTGCCCCTGCCATTTGAAAACCATTCCCACACAGTTGTATAAGCCATCTCCAAAATGCCCTGGACAGCAAGACACGTGACCAAAGGTGGATGGGGGAAACCTATAAAATTAAATTGCATTATTTATTGGAGAGAGCTAAGTTCTATCTCGCCCTAGGATGTCATTATGCGCTTCTATTGTATGCTGATAGTCATCTGCAATCTGATAATGACTTTAATATCTTTCTAAAATGATGATGATTTAACACCTTTATGAAAGAAAACCCTTTTTGACATACTGACACCCCTGACAGACCACAGTGTTCATGCAGGGACTGAATGGGACCGGAGCCTGGCAAACCACACTTGGTATCCCCTCAGTGAGGCAGGCTTGGCTCTGCCAGCAAAGGGAATCACTAACTTCCCTGGGATGCTGCTTATGTCAGGTTTGGGGCCATACTGGCACAACAGCTGAAGTCTGATCAGGGCCAAGAGGAAGGTGAACACCCCACACCATAACCATATGGGACTGCCACACATATTGTCCCCTTCCTCTGTTCAGCAGGAGAAAAGGAGAGAGTTTTGTGTCCGGCAGGCTAGCTCACCCTGTGTTCAGTGGTCCTTGCTTAATGTTGTGCACCAAGTGAGTTTTCTATTTGTCTTCCATTTCTTTCATGTCACTCATAACAAGTATCCTTCCAGCCTTAGCAGATCAGAGCTTCTTTAGCAATTTGCTACCTTTCAAAACTGACGAGAAGAAGCAATGTGAAAAAATACTTCTGCTCACAGGAAGACATTCTGAGCTTGTTTTAAAAATATGTTTCTTTTGCAGAATCCTGGAAGAAGCTTCCACATGGGTCAGAAAGACTTGGATTTTCCATGGTACTGTTTCACTCAATAGCATCTCCAGTGCACTCATAAGGCAGTGGCTTTGGTGAAACACTTTAGCCATTACAGGCCGGTCTACAGCTCACATGCAGCCTGGGACTTTTCACTTTTTATTTTTATTTATTTACTTATTTATTGTAGAATTGGCAGCCTGTGGACTGATAGCTCAGGTTTGTCCACTCAGTATTTGCTGCAGAGTGCAGAGCATTTGCTATGTTTCTTTGCCCTCATGCTTTGGGCCTGACATGCAGCAAGTACCTCACGGCCTTTGCTGACACTGACAATTAACACCAATTACACTGGCAGTTTTGTAGAGTGAACATTTACCCGCTGGGAGCCTGAGACAGACCAACTCGCTTCATATAGGCTACCTGATAGTTGTTAGGTAATAATGATTTACTGACCACAGCTGGGCTCTGGCAAATGGCCTAGATTTCATCAGTCTCCCCTGACAACTTCAGCCTACCAAACCTGGGGCTTTTGAAGTAATAAATGCCACCCACCGTTGAGACTCTTCCCTCCTTTTTTAAAAAATGTTGAGATTTGTTTTTTAATCCTCCTTTGGCCCTACCAAGGGAGATAAGCAGAATGGGATGTCAGATCCATATCCTGTGGAAATGACTCTTCCTCTACTGCAACTCCTAATCCTTTCCAGTTCCCTACAGCCAGACCAGTAGTAGTAGGAGCTGTATGGCATTAAATAAAAGCAGCAGTCAAAGAACTGAGCCCCCATGCCTTAGCTGAAGCACAGGCACAAGTTTAGCCAGTGAAAACCAGGGTGGGCAGACCACAAGTCCCTTGGTGACAAGAGCCCTGATCGTAGTCACATGCACAGCACCAGTGCAGTGGGGTACTCTCAGCACTTTGGGATGGTAGATGCTAGTACCAATAAATAAAAATTAATGTGGTGTTCCTAAATTGTGATGAAAACCTTATGAGGGTTTGCCTGACTAAAGTGATAGCAACTTACAGTGTGTGCCTGCCTCTCGGGAAATCTCAGCTCTCCAGGAGGAAAGGAGAGTCTTTTTGCAGGATTTTGGTGATGGGCAATAGAGATCTCACCTCAGGCAGACATTTCCTTCTGGGAAGAAGAAAGCACCAAAATACCTCCTCTCTCTAGTTCTGCAAAAAGAGAGTCTTCTTTTTACTAATTACAGTGTACAGAGTGAAAACACTAAGCCATTCCTAACCATACTGACAGGTCTCCTTTCCACTGTTTCTTTACATTTGCCTTACTCTTTCCCCAGGGTAACTTCTGTCAGGCTTGTGTGCCCATCAGAGGTATGGAAAGCTATTGTGAGATGCCAAACATGCCTCTACCATGCGCAGCTGGATGGGTCCCAGACCACCTCCTTACACACACTGGTGTTTTCACTTAGCAGGCAGTGGTGCTTTTATGACTTCTTCTTTCCCTGAAGCCATCACTTTTGCTTTTGGAGTTGATCTTTGAACAGATGGAGCTTTTGGAGGGTAATAAAGAAGAGGGGTCTCTGTGGGGAGTGAGTCGGGAAGCTGCTCCGGCAGCAGTGAGAGAGGATTGAGGGGCTGGTGTGGGGGGAAGGAGAAAGGGCAGTGGGAGGGAAAGCAGAGCCACTTCAAAGAGCTCAGACCTTGAAAGCCCAGGGGCTAACATCAGTAAAGACAGGTTTGTGCTTTGACTCCATCCTGGCTGGCCCTGTGTCACAAGACATCCTGGGGATCTCCTCCAGCTGAGGAGAGTGATTTCTCCTTCAGACCAGTTCCTCTTACTCAGAAAATACTGAGACTTCATAAAGGAACAAACTGAAATGGATCTCCTACACTCCAACACACTTGAGTCTAACAGAGTGGATGGAGAAAAATTTTGAGAGATCCTTTTGATTTCTCAAAATCAATTTGTTTTATGTTGCTGTTTAAGTAATTTGTTGGAAATTTTAAACCTGAGAGGAATGTTTGCCCTTCTGCTGAGCACCACAGAACCCAGCAAAGAGGGCAGTCTCCATTCTCTCATCTTGGATCTGTTCCTGAAGTCTTCAGGTTTCTTTTTGAAGTCCACCTTGTAGCTGCCATCATAGTCCAGGCAGAAGAGGCACATGTGGTAGGAAAAAGAATAAGAACTAGGAAGGCAATGAGAAAGAAACTCTCCTAATGAGAGACGATGCTAAGCCAGCTAAAACAGCATATTCATTCCTCTCTGAATTTGTCTCCCATTTTCTCTGCATGTCTGCCCTGCCTTTCCTCTTATTACCAATAAATGCTGTTGTCTATGCCATGCTATTAACTTTTTTAATATCTGATTTTAAAAATTAATTTATTTTTAATAAAATCTCCCAATTGCTCACACAGAGAAAATTACCGATTAAGTTGTACAACATATACTGATGCAAAAAGTAAGTTTCAACATGCTCCAGCTTCTACTACTGGGCAGTAATTTCTATTTTAAAAATAATGTTTCCTTTGTCAGCTGCATTCTCCCTTACTGATGTTGGAATGATTTATAGCAGAAATATATACAATGGTGACATTGTTATGTTTAACTGCCTATTTTAGGTCTAAGCCAGAGAGCTTTATATATTCTTATGGTAACAATATTGTTTGGCTCGCTCTTCCTTGGGTTTACTCTTATTTTGGGGTGACTTCCTTTACCTCCCCTCCCTCTGTAATGAACGTATTTATTTTTACAACTAATCCCTTAAGTCACTGTATAATTTCTGCTCAATACTGGAAGTTCAGCAATTCCTACGGTTTCTCATTTTTGTTCTGCAACTTAACAATCTACGTTTGATATTCTGGTCTCTCTTCTCTTTATCTTCTTTTGCACCTATTTGCTGAAATGAAGCTCAAAAGGTGTTGATTTTTGTGGCAAGGCTGAGTCCCAGTACCTCAGCTTCCTAAGAAATAATTCAGAGGCAAAGAAAAGTTTTTGATCTCAGAGCTGTGATTCAACCCAGTTTATAAATTTCTCCCCAACAAATGCTTTTCTTCCACCACAGCTATATCAGGCAAGTGGCACAAGTCCCCCTCTGACCATAAAATACCGCAGCATCTCCATTGCAAAGGGAAGAAAAAGTGGGCAGATGAAAGAAAGTAGCACTTTGTTATATCAGAGGAGAATTTGTGCCTTGAAAAGTAATTGTAGGCAACGACTCAGAATATCGTCAGGGTCCCTCTCACCCACCTGAGGGGCACAAATATACTCTGATACGAGTTGCCATCTCTGTTTTGTCGTTCTGATTAAAATCCGACCACATAATTTGCATTTTTTTTATAAAGGAATTAATTTTTGTTCTTGCCATTCAGAACACTAATTTCTCTTCCTCATGGGTTTTCCCTTAGACTGAGAAAACTGAAATTCACTCCAAGTAACTAATTTCTGAAATTAGAGAAGCCCCAGTTAAGCATTATTCCCAAATCTTCTTGAAGGGAAAAAAGAGAAGAAAAAAAAAAAGATTTTATCTTTGCTTTAAGAAAAATGGTTGATGCATGAGATTGAAACTAGCTTTGCTAGATGAGGTGATGAGTAAAGATGAAGCATTCCTTTGTCTTCTGAGGGGACTAGTAAGCAGATGAGTAAGACTGACCCTTTGGCCTCCTGAGACTGCTAATACGGGTGCCCTGCCAATGCTGTCTTTTTCTGCATGGAGCTTTCCCTGCTTGAGACTGGATTTGCAATCTTCCCCAGGTTACTGGTAGGCAGCAAAGTCTTGTTTGATTGACTGTGAAAACTAGGGGTTCTTGAGGCTGGGGTTCAATCAATCCCTGGTCTGGTTATCATCTCGCAAGGTCAATTCTGTGCTATGTCAGCCTTTTGGGTTTCTGGAGGAAGCTCTTTGCCCTAGGGAATATTTCGCACTATGTGAGGATACCATGCCTGATGCTAAGAGGTATTAAATAGACTTCAGATTAGGGTCTCTTGACATTTACAATGTTGAAAATACCAATAAAAGACTTATATCAGCCTCCACCTATATCCTTAAATATTAGTATCTGCTGGCTGATTATCATCTGCTGCATAATGATGTTGCTCTGCAGTATTAGAGGCTGCTCTGGAGATCCCTACCTAGCCAACCCAGCTAAATCCTTGCAGGAGTCATTCTTTGAAGCTTGTTTTGTGTTGTCATTGGCAGAATTTCTCAAAACAGCACAATCAAAGTCACAGATCTTGTAATTTCCTGCAAAGGACATTTTCAGAAGCTCAGGAAAAAAAGGCTCTCAACAGGCTGGGAAGGAGCCTGCTTGCAAAATCCAGCTGTGGACTTTCAATATGGTCCCATGTTACCTTGAAGACTGAAAAAAACTCACAACCTGGTGGGCATTTTCTGAATTGTACAGATTTATCTTTTGGGCCCAAAATAGTTTATTTCAACAAGAAAGAATGGAAGAAATCAACTGAGACCTACAACACTAATGATCCCTTCTACTGTTGTGTTCCCAAATATATAACCAATGTTGTTGACACTCCAACCCTTCCCTTTTCAAATTCATAATTTCTTCTGAAAAGATTTATACCTAAAATATTGAAAAATCTCTACTTTAATTTGCAGTTTACCTGTGCTAGTGGTTCTAGCCGAAATCAAAGGTCCCTTTGTGCTTAGGCACTGTTCAGTCATAGCAAGATTCAGTCCCCAAGTTGAATACTTTACAAATTAATAAGTCAAGACAAATAAAGTTTGGAGGAGAAGCAACTTTCCTGAGACCATACATAGAGCAGGTCACTGCCAGAGCCAGGGACGGAATCCATAGCCCTTCAACACCACTCTACTACTTTCCCCTTTCCCATAATCACACACATTCTGGGTGAAAAGAAACTTCATTTAAATCATATTGGGGGGTTCTTTCTGCCAATACAGTAGGAATAATATAAAGTTAGCAAATTCCACTTAAACATAAAAATTCAGCATTCCAGACCAGCATACAATAGCAACAGAGTCTTCAATACAGAAACTCCTTTTAGAATGCTTGGGATACTTGAATAAATGTGTTTTACTTATAGATCCTTTGTACTTCTACTTGCTTTTAAGAATAATTTTAACTTGGCTACATACAATTCACACTACTTCCTCGAAGGACACAGCACTGACACTATTTTTTCTTCCATCTCTCCAAATCCCCATCCCGTTTTCACATCCACTTATTTGCTGAGCAGGCAAGTGACCGCATTTTTGCTAATTGGCCATCTGACACACCCCTGACTTGCAAATTGGCTGCTACCTCTTGGCATGAACAAATGAAGTGCTGAGTGGTTACTGCCTTTCCTTCCATATAGCACTAATCTGAGTTGCTGATCTCTGTCTGAACGCCAACTTTCACAACCTTTTTAGGATGCTCTGTCCATCTGACAAATATACTTGAATGTGGCCAAATGTAACTAGGGGAAAGACTGGCAAGACACAGTGACCATGCAGATATCATTGCTATAAAAGCCAGGCTAGAAAAAAATGCCTGATGGCAAGTCTGAAATGCATTTTGTGGGAAGGTAAGGGTCTCCCCCGTTTAAGGCGATGGAGCAAAAGTCATTGCCAGTCCAAAGGCCATATGATATTCTTTATTACAGGGTTGAATCTTAAGCAAGTGAGCACTGCTGAGGGGCTTTATAGGTAAAAGGAAGCCCTGTGGGACACAGCTGGAAAGTGATTAAGAAAACCAACACTCATGCAGATCACCAAACCATCATGTAAGAGAAAACAGGCAACACCAGTTTAGGTTTGATTTGACATCTCCTTCCTTCTGCATTTGCATCTTAAAAATGCATTTCATTGTCTTTGTTCATAGAAAATTAGTTTCAGGCCTGTCAGTGACATTTGTTTCATGATGTAATTGAAAAAAAAAAAAAAGGATTTGTGGCAGTGATGGTAGACTGTGCTGGAATTAATCCTAGCCAATTTCTCTGAAACAAACAAGAACAGATGAAAACCCATGCTATTTCTTAGAATTGCTCCCTAGTCTGCTATTGTCAGAATTACCCTGCTGGGGGAGAGGGAGGGAAGGTATTCACACTCTCACTTTGGGTCTGAAATAGGAGGCTAGACACCCTAAATTCCCTTACATACTCAGTTGAAAGAGAGACTCCTCCAAAGGCAAATTCAGAGCACCCCAGGTTATGGCTGCATGGGGTTGAGTTAACAGATGGTTGATGCCGCAGCAGTAATGCGGGTCCCTTCCTCCCCACTTCCAGCCAGGCGCTGCCTCGTGTTAGCACCGGTAATCAGCATCTCACCCTCTGAACTACTTCAGTTGAGAGAAAACTGAGCCACAAACAGGAAAGATGAACTGTTTCCTGAGTTAATTTGGCTTCCAGAAGGGGAAAGGAAGGAGCAGTGGCCAGAGTGAGGCAGCCCTTCTCCTCCAAGTTGCACTAAGTTCTTGTATCACCTGTGGGTCTGCAACTTACCTAGGGAGATCAAGGAGAGTAGCTTTTAATTCAGACACCTCAGTTCATATCCTAAAATTAGGCACTCTGAATATGTTCCACTGCACCAATAATACAGAGTCATTAATACCCTGCCAGAGCCTAAAGGTACCTCTCAGATGACCTTCTCTACATCTACTTGTCTTTTCGACTACAGTCCCTATTCTTCCCCTTCCTGGCAAATGAACTTCAAGAGGGTCTTTACCTCTTTAAAAAGTTCACTCTTCCTGTCCTCTGTGCATTTTAAAATACTTTCTTCTTCGAGCTTGTTTTTGCAGTTAATTATCTGAGTGGCTCTAAGTTTAGGGTTGCCACCGGCTCCCCTGACATCTATTGCCTGGTGGTTTTGTCTTCTCCCAAAGAGAGAATCAGTGCTGCACAGGATGTGTGGGTCCGCTTGGAGGTACAGAAAAAATCACTACAAAGCCTGGCGGGTGTGTGGTGGCGGTGTGTTCAGGGTTAAAATTCAGGGTGAGGAAGGACTCTATCTTCAAGTGAGATTGGCAGGTTCAATTGTCTCACATTCTCCCTCTCTTCAAGTATGTCCATTTTCTGAGCTCGTGTCACTTGAGTAGATTTTCTGCTGGTGTGAGCAAAGGCAATAGCGAGAGTCATGCTCACCCTGCTCTTTTCTTACAGTGTGTTATTTCTGTGGACTTTGGTCTTCTGTTTGTCAGAGGGCACTGGGGACTGTGTTGTGGTTTGTGCAGGCAGCATTTTCACTGAACTAAGCAATGTGCTCTGTGCTTGCAGAGACCTGGCCTCAAGGATCCTATCAGTCCTTTCCTGTTTTATTTTCACGAGCTCCTAAGAACTGCTAGAAGATGTATTACGCATGCTGAGCACCGTGCTCAGACACCACTTACCTGAGCTTTCAGTCCACTTGCCTAATATCAGCCTGGGTCTCATTGCACTCATGCGTTAGTGAAAATATGGACTAACTCAGCAATATCAGGAGGGATTCTGGATCTCAGCTATGTATAAAATCAAGAAGTAGCCTATTCTGCCTAGATTATGGGGGTTTTTACATCAATCCTTTGACATTTTCCAGTACAACCAGAAAGGAAGTTCAGAGTGCTTTGTATATGTATGTATTCACATCCTCTTGCAGTCAGGAGGGGAGCAGTCCGATAATATAATCTAGTGTCATTTTATAGGCCGTATGGTGTCTGAGATGTCCCAAAAGTTCAGCAGGTACGAAATGCAGGTTACTCATGCCCCTTGGAATTGCAGCAAGGGCCAGGCAGGACAGCCTAGGGTGGTACTAGGTGCTTGTGTTGAGCTCTATGAGTCATTCCCCAGTACCTTTCCATTAGCCTCAGGGGAGTTGAGAGGTGGCCCAAAATCTCTGAAGAGGTAGAGCAGTACCTCTCACAAACAACTGAGTGAAAACTGGTGGCAGTATTAAACTGATGTCAGTTCTGGCTGACTTATGCCACAATGGACTTCCCATGTGTTGAGGAGATTTTTCACGGTAAATAATAAAACAGAGATGCTCTGCCTACCACTGAAAGGTACCTCTATTTGCATCACTTGGGCATTACCAGCTTAGGGCTGAGAGCAGTGCAGGTGATTTTGCTCAGCTGCAATAACTAGCTGATGTGGTTGTACCATTTCTAGAACTGTCTGCATGACTTTCCTCAGCTCTTCCAGGCTGAAGATCAGCTCTACCCAAGGCACAGCCCTGACCTGCACTGCACTTGGGGGTACACATGGTCTGAAGTGGAAGTCCCCCTAGTCCCCCACAGTGCCTGTACACGAGGCATAAGTCCACTCTCAGCCCTGAAGTTCATATAATGTGTTGTAAGGTGCCTGAGAAGAGAGAATTTCTTTTCTTAGATAAGCTTAATTTTATTTGTCAGTATACTCGTACTTCCAGAATAAAGGCATTTTATGTACCAAGAGAAGGTTAGTTCCCCCTCCTCTTTTCATTTAAGGGCTAATTCATACGCAAGCTAATTTGTTCTGGCTATTATCACAATTTATTTCCGTTGCTACAGGGCAGCCAATAACTTTAATAAAGGAGGTTCCAGTTACCCAATCTTCCCAGTTAATAAACTGCATTGAAATACCCAGAATGAATTGGCTCCCACATGCTACAAATACAGAAAATTACCGTGCTGTAGTGTTATCACTACCACACAGGTACAATTAAATGTGTGTTATGCATGGAGCTGCACAGAACATTACCAGTAATGCCAAATGCAATTAAAAAGGAACTATTGTGTGGCTCCATCTGAAAAATCAGCCTGCTTGTGTGTACTTTACACGGGATTACTCACTGGATAGGGCAATATTGAACCACTATGTGCTTGGGATTCACAGGAGAGAGCTAAGTAAACAAAGGAGCACAACCTGCCAGAGAAGTGGTTAATAGTGAGGAGCTGAGGCCCTTCCACCTTGGATAAAAGCATGAGATATTTATTTCCTGCATCACTGGAAGACTATTTGTTCATTAATGTTGACCTTATTGGGTATAGGCATTGTTCAGAGGGTTGCAGGTTTTGTTCAGCCATGTGCACTATTCTTCTCCTACAGAAGTGACAGTTTTATACAAGTCCACTGCTCTGTTTAATAGATCATCTTTCCATCACGTTATGCTCTAGTTCTTCTCCCTTTATCTTTAAATCTTTAAGTCTCAACCTTCTTTTTATACCTCTGTCAGCCCAAAGACACCCCTGATCCATGTGATTGCTATAGTAAAACTGTTGGTATCTTCCTGTAGCTCAGCTCTTGGAAATAAAATCCTCTCTTGAGACCTATCACTATATTAAATAAATATGAGCTCAATATTTTGATTACTTTTATTTGGTGGTTTCTTTTGCTTACAGTGCAAAACTGCAGCATCCTTGGACCAAATTCAGTGGTGACTCAAAGCTGAACAAAGCCCTGCTAAGTCTCTGCAAGTTACACTAATCATCCTTATTCGAATGTGTAGAGACTTACCAAGTCAGGACAGCATTAGGGAGGGAGTCTCTGAATCACAGACATCTTAAAAGATGGCAGAAAACAAGAGACTTTTTGATGGTGGGTTAATAATTTAATGCATAAAATTCACTATCCACCTAATAGAGGACGCTAGTGGGACAAAATATTTATTTTCTTTGAAGTTAACAGGATAAGAAGAGGAATACTGGTTGCGAGGAGACCTCCTGGGTCTCCAAGTGCCGTTCACACAGCTGTAGATTATCACACCTCTGCATGATTCTGACCTAATTGCAGCAACTTGTGTGAGTGCTTCCCCTTGCAAAGCAAAGTAAGCCTAGGCACAGATGTTATTCCATGTTTATTTATTAGTCCAGACTGCTTTTTTCCCCCTTTTACAACTATTTGATTTAGGATCTCAAATAAAAGCCACGCTTCTTAAAAGGAATTAGAAGCACAGTACGAACCTGCTACTGCCTTAAAGTGCTGCATTGCATGTTGGTTCCAGTGCCAGGCTTTGCCAAAGAGGAGCATAAAATGCAATATTTCTAAGACCATATCCTTGGATAGAACAAATCTGCCCAGCTCCATCCAGACCACTGGAGCTACAGCACCTTACCCCCATGAGTGTCTAGTTTGTGTTTTTATTGTTTCATTACAAAGTTCAAAAAAATTTAAATGGTGGTCTAAATGCCAAAATAACAGATGTTCCATGAAACTATTAAAAATTCATTCCTTTAAGAAGGGCGTGTTTGAGTGTTGTCTGTCTCAGCACTGCTAAGGACACTTCCCACTACGCTTCCCGTGCCCATAGGCTTCCTGGGGAGCATTCCTAGAGTCAGAGCAGCCCTTGCTGGATGTGGGTTTGGTAGCTAATTGTGTATCAGCTCGTGTTAGAGCTATTGATTGAAATTTAGACCAAGAGCTCATCGCCCCATCCCTGGGATAGGGTGTTCCTTACATAGCTCTTGCAGCCGCTGCTAAGCAATGTCATCTGTAAAGTGGATGAGCTCTGTGCGGGGAAAGGCAGAATGGGGAGGGACGTGGGAGGCTGCCAGTTGCAAAGCACATGCTGACATTGCTTAAAATGTCATGCTACTGTGGAGTTACAGTCATATCGAATGCATTGCATGCAGTAATATTGGGTGGGAGCAATTACAGCATGCATAATTGCTGCCTTCCTTTCCCCCTGCCTTTCTCCTCAGCCCAAGTTTCATGTGCACATGTTGTCCTGTGGGTGAAAGCTAATATAATATGAATTAAAGAAAATTGTATGATTCCCTAACGTCCACATCACACAGATTGATTTGCATTTACTTGTAACGGAAAACACATGGCTAGTCACAGTTTAAGAAAAATAAAAAGGATTACAGCAACCCCAGACCATGACTGAAAGGAGTTATTCAGCCCCTGCATTGTATAATTTAGCTTCACAGTGGAGCAGATACCTAATCTAACATACAACAGGCCATCTATAATCAAAGAGTTTGCTGCTCCCTGGCCGTCCTGGAACGATTGCTTAAGCATTTAGCATGACAGATATCCAAGGCTCGTTTGGCGAGGGAAAAGTAGCACTGAAGGGAAAACCCAGGTAGCTAAACCTTTAGGAGAGTGATTGAAATTGCAGGTGACAAGGGGTTTGATGGCAATGGCAATTAGACAGCCCCTGGGAAGTAGATAACTGTTAGAGATACAAAAGCCTGGTTTAGTGTGGGATACTGCAGTTGTCCCCTGGTTCAGAGAGTGACCCGCTCTCTTCTCTTGAGACAGCAGAGTGATTTTCAGCAGGGCTCCTGCTCTGCACCTCATTGTAATTCAGGAAAGCCCAGTGCTGAATATTTTCGCTGTTCTCATACCCCGATGAGATTGTTCTGCCATGATGCAGTCAGTACAGTGCCTGAGAAAATTACTTTGTGAGACACTGGGCTTCAAACCATTACCTTAAGTAGAATCCTTAGGCTGAATTTAAAGCACAATGTGATACAGGTGCTTGTGTCCTTCCCTTTCCTTTTCTTTCTCACTTGGTTTTGTTTTATTTTCTTTTAATTTTATTTCTTTTTAGAAATTCGTTCAGACTGTGAATTGTTTGTTTTTCATAGTTCTAGGCTCGTCAAATTGATGGATAACTCTAAGTAATGAATCCCATGACTGCACTATTGAAATTATCTCAACCACCAAAATGTCTGTTCAATCTACATCAGAGTGCCTGCGCTCCTTTTGTGCCCAGATAAATCAGCTAAGCATAACAAAGTGCCTCCAACATTCATTTCCAAAGATCTGAAAAGCGGTTGGCTTGTCTTAGTGTAGTTGTACGGCTGGCAGCTGTCTGGCAGTGTACCTCACAAAAAAATGGGGGGGCAGGGAAGGAAACTTCTCTCTCTAAAAGAAAAGAATGATTTTATTAAAATCTGAGTTCTGGAGATTTTTCTTGTTTTGTTTTAATTTCTACTGCCAGTAAATCAATATTCGCACTGAAGGAAATGAAGATGCTTTTAGGAAAAAAGCATGTTTGTTATCTTCTTTAATTGTCCTTTCTTTCTGAGTGGACGGTATCTATCTGAGGTAGCCAAAACCCCGCAGTCATGGGCAAACTTCCAGTCTTGCTGAAGTGAGGCCCAAACAGAAGAAACACTGCAAAAGCAACGGCAGTCCTGGTGCCCACATATGTGCTTGCAAGAGGTTATGCTCCCATCCAGGAGCAGCCAATTTCTGGAGTCAAATTTGCAGCTGTGGTTGCCAGGAGAGGAGAGCCTAGTCTCCCAGCGAACACCCCCTCCATGAGCTGAGCTGAAGCATAGGGAACTTCTCTATCCCCTGCGGTGGTGGGGTTTGCGGTTCCGGCTCACCCAAAGCCATACCATCAGACCCGGCCCCCAGGCTCCATCAGGGGAAAGAGGTTGGGCAGGAGGGACCCAAGCACCAGCTGCACAGGGGCTCCCTGAGCTCTGCAGACCTGACAGGGCCATTGCATGGTGCTCACACCCGTCCTCTGTCCCCAGCTGCCTCCTTGCAAGGCGGCCAATGTGTCAGCTGTATATAAACTGGGGAGAGGTTTGTAACATAAAACAAATGACCTTTTACTCCTTCCAGGAGGCTGAATGGAACTACTAACAATGATAAACTGGTTTCTACCAGAGTTAAGTTGTCTGGGTCTGCTTTTCTGGATTCCATTACTAATCCGAAAGAGGAAAAAAAATAAAAATCCAAACAATGTTTTTTCTGCCTTTCATTCCTTGAGACAATGGAATAACATGTAATTGTCATTCATTAAACAAATCTCTCTGTGCTGGATATAAAGGAACCACAAAAACTGACATCCCCAAATGAAGAGATTCATTAATCACAAACACCATGAATAATTATTTTTAAAAGAAGAAGCACAAAAGGCCTCAGAACATGGAGCGTACATGGTGGGATGTAGCAGCTGGGAGCATTGCAGCCCTACCAATGATGCCTGCCCCACTCAGAACCATCTTTCCCGGAATATATCCCGTTGGATTTTCTGTTTGTTTCAAGATACTGTTTGTTTGTTTGCCACTTAGAGCAGTCCAACTGGCTGGATTACTCAGTAGGATGCTAGTAAAATTTAATAGCAAACCTTAAAAAATGTTTATTTAATTGTACCGTAGAAATGTTTGGTTAAGGAAAAAATATTCCCCCCACAACCGTATGGTTTCTGTTTGAAGCGCTTTTGGATTGGACTCAAGGCATTTGGGAGTTTGCCAGGAAAGGGTGTAAACAAGGGAGGCGTCGAGTTTTTATTCTTGGAGCATGTATGGCAGATCCAGGGTGCAGCAGTGCCAGGATGTTTGGGCTTTAAATTCAAATCAGACACACAAAAAAAAACCAAAAAAACAAAAAGCCATTACTTAAGAAAGAAATGTGCTGGGATCACCTTGTTGTAGAATTTAGATAAGAAAGTATTTATTAACTTCTGTGGTTCATCTACCTGCCAGAACAAGGTTGATCCCTATACACCTTCAGTAGTCTAATCTCTGGACTAATCTGAATAATTCCTAATTCCACCTTTTTTTTTTTTCTGCAATATTATTTGTTAGTTTTAAGTATCTGATAATCAGGAGGATTTGATTATATACAGCAAAATTAATTCTAATTTTATGCTACTACATTTATAAGTAGCTCTAATTCAAACAAATATTTGATGAATATTTGCTGAAGAATATTTGCTGAATATTTGCATTTTTTTCAAGAATATACATCATACTGTCAAGAATTAGGGCTGGAAGGTCCTGTTTGAGACTGTCTAGTCTGTTTCTCTACCCTCAAAGCAGGATCAAATCACTTCTCTTGTTTGCCGTGTTCTTGAAAATCTCAAATGATGGAATTTTCACCACCTTTCTTGGAAATCTCTTCTGTTGCTCAGCTATTTATCACCTACAGCTTTTTCTTGATGTTTACTCTACATCTTCTTTCCTGCAAGTTGGGCAATATCTCATTAATCTTTGTCCAAGCCATAGAGGACAAAGAGAACGATTCCTTCTCTTTTTGTAGCAACTTTTCACATCCTTGGTATCTATCTTCTCTTTTCTAGTTGAAGCTATGGAGTTCTTCCAAAAGGGGCCCATTCTCTAGACTGTTGAACATTATTGTGGCTCTCCTTTTGATACCCTTTCATTGGTCCACCTCTTTTTTAAAGTACATTGCCAAGGATATCAGGTGAGAAGCACTGTCTTTGCATAGCCCCATGGAAGGATTACTTCATGTGACTTTTATGTGCAACTCTCCTGTTTACACAGCCCAGTATAATATTTATTTTTTGCAGTCGTGTGACAATGTTGACTCAAGTTCAGTCTGTGAACCTTGGTAACCTCCAGATCCTGTTTCATAGGGCCGATGCCCAGCAGACGTTTTGCATCCGCTGTTTGTACAGTTCATTATCCCCACTTAGAAAAGTTCACTTTTCTCTGTTTTCATTGAACTACATCCAGTTTTTCTCAGCTCATTTCACCCGTTTGTCAAGTAGATTTTAAATTCTAATCCTGTCCCTCAGAATGATTGCAATTCCTCTGTGCTTGATATTTGCCCATTAAAGACCTGTCACCATGCCTCAAATTAGGGGGTAATCTTCCTAACCTGTAAGCCATTTAACAAAGTATATGTCCAAGAGCTATAAGACACCTGTCACATGCCCTGGAAAGCTGAGAGGAAGGTCAGCTTCAATCATGGCTCACACAGGTTCTCAAGAAGCCCTGTATCTCATTATCAAGATGGCTTTTGGCATAGACAGAAGTGGCAGCATGGCCCAAGCCATGGCTGTCAATATTTCATCGACTCATTCTTAGGAATTTGTGTTACCCAGGAGCCACGGTATCATCACAGCCCCACTGCTGGTCACCCCACAAAGACCCAGAGTGGGAGCTATGAGCTGTACTCATGAAGCCATTTGTAGTACAAGAACTATGTAGCAACTGCCATGCATATATGTGAACATATTCTGGCATAAACATGGACTCAAACACATTGTTAAAGTCAGTTATGTTATATATCATACATTTCTATTTGTTATATATGTATATATTTTACATGGTGGGAAAAAAAAATTAAAAGCCCTGCTTATTTGAGTTAAAGACCATTGATACTATGCTATCTATAACTGCTGTAAGGGAATTTATGGTATAAAGCACTCCCTTCTTCTAACTCCAGCCAAATGTATATTGCATCTCCCTCTAGTGGCTTAATCTACATGTCCATCCTCCAGCAGTAAGTCTATGTATTGGTACTAACTCTCCTTTCTTGTCATGGACAGGAATGTAGCTTGCTCATATATATGCAAGAGAGCTCATTTATGAGCATACCTTTCTTTTGAGGTATCTTCTATTTCTTTAGTTCCTGACAATGCTTAAATTCTGCCTGAATTCTATACTGCAGCACAACCAAACTCTGGCTTTTGCATACAGAAAATCATGATATACATAAGGAGGAAAATGTGAATTTCCGTTCTAAAATTAGTTTGCTGGTAAGCTAGCAGAAACAATGAGGCAGAGGCCCAAATTCAAGTCTGTCAGGCAGCTTTGTAATGTATATCTGTATTTTTCTCTAAAAGACTGGAAGCAGCTCAGAGAACAAAATTTTTAGGGTTTTTAGGGTTTTGGGCACCAGGCATGTGCTGGGAACCTTCACAGAGGTACAGCCAGAACTGCCTCTCTGTTGCATACACCATGTATATAGGTGCCATATTTTAGATACTTGTCAGATACTTTTCAGATACTTGTCTAAATCACTCCCACTCAAGCTACTTGTTTTCAGTCTTGCAGGTAAGTCATCATCTAGCTAATCAGCTATAAAATAAGGTGGTCATGACTCTTAGTAATTTCTCCCTTCTCTTCCCGTCATTGAAACATGCCATATGCCTCTGAGCATAACATGACCACCCCAGCTGAAAGCCAACAACTTAACTGCCCTCTGTGTTCATTAGACATTCTGCACCTCTCTCCAGCTCTGTGTCCTTCCTCCAGAAGACACATAAAACCAAGGTCTTGGACACTTGTGTTAATTAACATTCCATAGTTCTTTTTGCAGAACTGGAGATAATAGTCCTGGTGTGCTGGCCAACTTCCAGTGTGCAAATCACATTCAGCTACCTCAATTCCCCTGGCAGCTGGAGGTGTCTGAGGTATTCGGATGGTCTCTGTTCTTTCCTGTGCTGTGCACACAGAATGAGCCAAGCTGGGAGCTGAACTGCAAGGGGATGAGGAAAAGTTCCCTTTCTGAAAAATGTACCAGCTAAAGGTGTAATCAAAGATGAACACAAATACAGGGAGCTTATCCACTGCTAATATGGAAAGAAAAGAGTTTATTTACTTCCCACTGACGAGTCTCTGGCAATAAATTAGCAAGTTTTACCATTTTTCTTCATTTTTCAGTACACAGCTGCTCTTATAAATCACTAGCAATAAATCTGAGAGAGGAGTCTGTAACAAAGTCATAATTAAGTCTTAAAATTTAGGTGTCATTTTGTTAGTTTCTGGGTCTATATTCACATTCTCCATGGTCCTAGACAAGACATTTTTCTTCTTATTCAAATGTTTCATGTACAGCTAGCTGAAAACTAAAGCCTCAGCATCCAAATTCAGGGAGTCAGATTGTAAAATTCCAGCAACACATCCTTTTCTCTCACCCGATTTGGAGAAGTCAATGATATTACTAGATTACAGAAGATATATTCCTTTGATGATGGCTTTATAAACCTCCTGGTTCCTTTGCCTGCTGCAGAGGTTCCTTAATTTTAAGAGGTTCCTTAAAGGCTGAGAGAGCTGGGATTGTTTAGCCTAGAGAAGAGAATGCTGAGTGGGGGATCTTATTAATGGATATAAATACCTGAAGGGAAGGTGCAAAGAGGAGGGAGCCAGGCTCCTTTCAGTGGTGCCCAGTGGCAGGACCAGAGGCAATGGGCACAATCTGAAACACAGGAGGTTTCCTCTGAACAGCAGGAAATTTTTTTTACTGTGAGAGTGACTGAGCACTGGCACAGGTTGCCAAGAGAGGTTGTGGAGTCTTCCACCTTAGACTTAAATCAAAAGCTGTCTGAACACAGTCCTGGGCAGCCTGCTCTAGGTGACCCTGCTCGAGCAGGGCAGCTGGACCAGGTGACATCCAGAGATCCCTTCCAATCCCAACCATGCTGTGATTCTGTGAATTTTCACCTCATTACACACTGTTGAGGTTTAGGGACCAGAAGCAAGATCCAGATGTAAGGCTGGCAAAGAGCTAGCAGGAGACAACTTGCAGCTTCACTGTCAACATGCTGACTTCTGTCTAAGTGCGAAAGGAGAAAACTGAGTGTGGGCCAGCCTTTCAAAAAGGATATCTATGGGTCATATAAAATGCCCACCTAGACCAGCCTATTGCCTCTGTTGGTGATGATGCTGATGCTTTAGGAAGAGATAGTAAGAAGAAAGCAAGCATAAGACAGTGTTTTCTTTCTCTCCTTCACTCATCAGTCTGAAGATTACATGGTTTGCATGGCGTCAACCCAGCAGAGAGGGAGGGAGGACATGATGCAGCACAGGGGAGAGCAGGGTGCAAGGATGCTTGTATTTCCATGAAGTCCAACACAAAATTATCCTGCAAGTCAATATTGCAGGTTTAACCCTGAGCTATCCTGAAGCCTGGGTTTCTGTCAAAATCATGCAGTCCTTTTGCTTCAAGATAACAGGTTGATGCAGATATAAACTGTTCTCCTAGGTTTTTTTAGATTAAGAAGTGAAATTAATGGATTCTGAAGGACAGAAAGCTATTTTCCACTGAGATCCCCAAGACTTCCCCACTCAATGGTTAATTCTTTCATTAGAGTCTTATCTTACATCTTTTTCTCAGAAGCTGGCAGGACAGCTGTCCACTTGTCTTTAGTTTGTTCATTAGTCCATCAATGAAGACTAGTATTGCTTTGCTTGAAGTTTTAGAGCACTGCTTATGGCAACCAAAATGGAATTGTCAATCCCTGATATTAGCTTTTCAAACAAACTAAGTGATATTTATGATACTCTTCTGTATTTATTTGCAAGATGACTTTATTTGTCCTAGGCTGTGGATCCCCAGTTAGTCTTAGATTATTATGATTTGTTTGTTTTATCTGTTTCGCAGAGATTTATTTTCTGAAACTCCTCCAGTGGCACTAACAAAGATTTGATAACCCAGGTGATAAACCAGTTCTGCTTTTAAGCTTCTTATAAAACTTCATTGCAAGTGAAATTAATCACTGTAGATTTTAATGTGAAGAGAAGACAGAGGTGGTTATTTGATGGACTGTGTTCAAAAAGCTGGGTAAGCTTTACATCACTCTATAAGATAATAAAAAATTACCGTGTAAGTCCAAGGTCATATCATAACACATGAGCAATAGCACCATGGGCTCATGATACACTGACAAAGGATGCTTGTTCAGCTTTATATCTCATACCGTAACCTTTCTGTACTTCATACATACTCCTAACACATTTGCAGTTCAGCTACCTACCTGAAAATAGACAATTTTTTAGGAATAGGTGGTTACATTTAGTTCCAGTTAACTCAAGAAAAGCCTGTCTTACATGCATACATGAATTTGGGATTTTCAGAAGTACAGGGCCTGTCCTAGATCTATGTTCAGCTAAAGTGATGATGCGGTTACTTGTATGTATTATCATTTATATTCTTATTTATCTGTCTTGCTCAATGCTTTGAAATCCCTTGAAAGCTTCAGAAATAAAGTAAACTTCAGGCAAAAAAGAACAGCATGGTTTGTTATGTTCAGAAATTCTCTGTCAATGGGAAAGTGTAATCATATTGAGAAGCTGTTCTGCTTGGTATAGGAAATTAATATATAATTTTTTAAATTTTTTTTTTTTTGTTCAGAGCCAGAAAATATGTGTTAAATAAAATATTTCCAGCTAGTATCTATTGGTGCATGAAAGACTGTAATACAGGCTTGTCTGGAATGAGCTGAAGGAGGAGTATGTCCAGCTGTGGCTCTGAGGCAGGGAAAGAGAATCGTTTAACAGTGCCCCTCTTCCTGCTCGCCTATGTACCGCTCAAGCACAAAGAGTCACTTACACTTTCACATAGTCACCCATCTACTTAATTCTACCCTGCAATCCTGGCAAATGAATATTACACAGCTGAGACCTGAGCGGAGGTTTCCCAGCCCAGTAAGTAGAAGCCATTGGACCATAAACATAAACAGATGTTTGCACATGTGTGTGATTCACTCAAAGTAGCTAGTTCGGTTTGGAGATGTAGTTTATAAATACATAGAGGATGAAATGATGAAATTACAGTAGGAAATTAATTATCTCCAATTCTGTCAAAAGGCATCCTATTCTTTATAATTTTTAAGATCATCAGTTATCTCATTTTGGTAATGCTAAATTGAGACTATACTAAAAATAACCATTATTTCACCCACTAAATAACTAAATTATCAAATAGACGATACAGTATCACAAACAGTGAAAAAGACATACATTGTCCCTTTTGTCATTGTCAGTAGGGTCAGACTCTAAGCAGCTGGAAAAGGTGAAGTTCTGTGACTACACCACTTTGCAATAGCAAGGCTTGACCACTTAATGCTGTGGAAATACAGTGCAAATCAGCATTTAGAGACAAATGAAGTTGTGTTCAGTTGATTTGATGCAACACATACACTGTATTTCATCTTTTCCAGTAAGATGAGAACAGATTTGAAGGTCTCAGTCGTAAAACAGGAATTTAAGAGATAAAAAAATTCCAATGTGAGCAGCACCAAAGCAAGTCTATACAGCTGCTTTGCAGAGTAATTTCATGCAGTCATGGCTGAATGTGATTTTTTTTTTCCCCTGAACATGCAGGAGGAGATGACAGATTTAAGTGCTTCATGTGATTCAGTAGACAAGGTGGTCATTTTTCTGCATTTATGCAGAAGCAATAAAAATGCGTCGTCATGCACCAAATCCTAGGGTCAAAACTGCAGTTACTACTCAGGCAAAACTCCCATTGACATCTGTAGTTTTTATTGAATGTGGGCAGTGAGCCTTCTCTCATGCACTTAGTCTGTCCTCACATGTTCTTAAATAGCACCATCAGGTGGCTAAGAAGGGGAGAAAAAAGGCAATGATTCAATGATTTCAATGCCTAAAAACTGTAGCTGTCCCCTTTTGCACCCCCAAACACGTGAGGATTCAGTGTAGCAGCAGAGGGGGCGTTAGGACTGCCTGACCCATGAGCTGGAGTCTTGCAAGAGGATATCTGCTGAGGCAAACCACGCTGCTCTGGCTTGAAGTCATTCAATGAAGTTCTGGACCTCTTTCACTTTCTGATCCATTTGTGGCTTAAAACAGCATGTCGCTCAGCATAGTGCAGCTCCACAGTGCATAAGCTGAAGTGCTAAAGCTTGAACCTTTAGATGATCATGAAAAAAAACCAAGGACACATTCTCTGTGGTGTCATATGCCTGTCCACTGTACTGCTATAGGTAGTGCATGACCAACAGAGAATGGGGTTAGCCCAGTATATTCTGTTTCATGCTGAACTTTAAGCTGAATGGACTCTATCTATTAAATTTAATGTTAGAAATGGGAAATAATTTTTTCACATCAAACCATTTTTCATAAGCTCAATCCTCACACCAGAGAGAACAGGGAGACAGGAACGTGCTCTCAGCCAAATGTGCCCTCCCCTCCATGGAGCCCCACAGTTTTAATCAACTCTTCAGTGTCCAAAGAAGTGGCACACCAAAGTACTGCGTGGTGCTCTGAGCCTGCCGATGCTTGCACTGGCTGATTTCTGACTTGAATAATAACAATGAAACATGATTGAGCTGCTTGACATTTACAAAAAGGTGCTTGTTAAAAACAGTTCCTCCCAACTTAATTAACACTAAAACCCTTTAGGTGTTCCACAAAGTACATATTAAAACAGCTGTCCTTTTCCCTGAAATGGAAGTAAACTAGAAGTGAGCTTCAATAAAACCAATGGACTATGACTTCTTCCAAGCACAACTGTAATGAAATGTTACTGCTGTAATATCCAGCTAAATAAAGACTGGTGAGCTGGCTAGGCCAGCTGCAGTGGCAGATGCAGACAGGATCATGGGCTTTAAACAATGCTATCACTGAATAAACACAGACAAGGAGATAACATTTCTACACCTCCCCAGTTTTCACGAAATTAGTTTTTGTTATTCTAAATCCAAAAGCTGATAATCCTCTCAGTATAAAATGAATGGTGGTAATTTTTCCATAAATGCTATCATAAACTACCATTAGTCATCAGTGAGGAACATTCAGAATTATGTGGCAACCAGCACTGGAAATTGCATTGCATATTTGAGGAAACTTGGTGCTTTGGTTGGTGACAGAGATCACCCGCTGTTTTGTAGTTTTTACCTGTATGCCATGCTTTCCTTCTTAAGATAGTTAACGCATGACCTAATGGCCACATCCAAAAGTAATCCTTCGTTACAGAAATACCCCAGTAAATACCAAGTTAAGGACTGACTAAAGGAGTAAGTTAACTACTTCAACACAAATATGGGTTTTCTGTGTTAGATGTGGCCAAAAAGAGAGAATGTACATCCTATGTGATATACTGAGGTTTCAAAATTAAACACTATCTCAATCTGAGGTCAAAGTTCAAAAATTTCTCCCATTCGTCAATTGCATATGATACCATCTAACAGCATCATGAAAAAAAAGAAACAGAAGGATGAAAATATGGCAATAATACCCATGAAGCTTCTTGAGAATTTGCTGTTCTTATGAAATGTTTAAATCTTAACAGCATTTTCCAAAGAAAAAAAATACTATTTAGTGTTACCAGTCACTTGACAAGGCAGTTCCAACAGAACATAAATGACAAATAAGTATAAAAATTTATCTTGCATCCCAATTTAAGTGTCAAAACATATAATGGTCCAAGCTCAGAGCCTTCCAGTATCCTCTAGTCCCACTGGTGTTCATGGTCTGAGTTCAGATACATACCTGATCCTTTCAGCATTTGTTTTCTTTTATCCTCCTTAAAACTGAACCTTTCACCCCTTTAAAATTGGCTTGGCAAGATAAGAATCTATATGGTTATGGGATATAATAATGTGCTTAATAATGATGAGAATGATTTGATTACACTTGCTCATATTAGGTAACAGCATTTTATCTAACATGAAGTTCCACTGAAGCTAAAAGACCACTTGGCACTTGGGTAATAAAGTGCTCCCATGCCATAATGAAGATAACTCAGTCCTACCCCTATGCATTTTATTGGATACTATTTGGCCAGCATCTGAATGGATTAAGTATTACTGTTGTAGACGATAAATCATCACAAATTCACCATGTCATGTAAGCTCATCTTTATAGTGTTTGCAGGCAAGGAGCTAGATAAATACTGTAGGTGACACTTTCACTGAAAATAACCAGTCATCGGGAAATAAATGAAATGTGCATAGATATTGTTTTTAAAGATAAACTTGATTGCCAGGTTTTTAAGAGTGCACTGAACACAAACCATCGAAATTAAACTCGGTTTATGCTGCAGGTATTCACAGGGAGCCTGCTGAAGAGTGGTGTGAAGATATGTGTGTGCCCATAGGGCCTTCAGGCTTCTCCAGAAGCCAATGGCCAAGGTCCACAAGCAAGAGCAGGAGGAGGCTGCAAGTGTGAGAAAGTCTCTCTTGGTCTTCCTGTTGCTGTTTCATATCCTGCATCTTCTCCCTCTTTGTTTGTACCAAAGGGACTTTATCTAGCTGTAACATCCCCATCTTCTCCTGGGGGAATGACAAAAATGCTGGGAAGTATTAAGACCTTTTAATTTAAATGAATCAGAGAAAGCAATGGAGGAGCAGAAGATATCCCGTCGTTTAACACAACTGTCCTATAGCAATCAATTTGGGACAACAGGCACAAATACCTGAAGGGTAAATATATTTTATTATTGTTTGGGCCAGACATGGCAGTTTATATGTTAAGAACAAACTAAAGGGAACATTTCCTTCCCTCCCTAGCATCCTATTACTGTATTATAAGAGGGGGTGATTGTTTACAATTGCTTATGATGTATCACCAAACAATTAAGCCTCCTTCAACTAACGTGATGGATTTGTAATGAATTTGCTTAGCAAAGTAATTCATGCATAGATCCTTACCAGATATCAGTTACCTGTTTCACAAGACCCAGGGCATCCATCAATCAAAAGGGCCCAGACTGTTGTTAATTTAGGGGTACATATTTCTTCTTAAGCAGATTTTTTTGATAGAAGAATTTACAGACACCAAAGCAAAGTACGTAACCCCAGACTTTTCACAGAATCATAGAATGGTTTGGGTCAGAAGGGACCTTCAGTGATCATCTAATTCATTCATTCCTGCTTTAGGAACCCACTTGGTTGCTTGGTCATATAATAAAATCATAATTCTCAATAGCAACATCACAGTTTTTCACTGTGGAAATGAATATATGACCTCACAAATTCTTCGTTGCAGGCTGAAAAGCAACCGACATTTCCTTAACCTCAGCCTTCCTAAAGAGATAACAGCTGTATCAAGAGCAGTGATTAAGAACCACACAAAGGTAATAAACAGTTATTTTATTTTCACACACTATAATTTCTTAATCCACTCTTTCCAGGGAAAGATGACCTGGTATTGAAGAGGCTAGCCTACATCTTCAGAAAGACAGATTCAGTTCCTGGCTCTTTCTCCCTGATTCCAACCTTGTAGTTTATCTGCATATTTTTTTTCCTTAATAGACCAACATAACTCGTTAAAAAGATATAAAACAGCCTCTCAGTTTATGTTAATCAACTCTAATAGTACTGCAGCATCCAGCACTAAAACTGTTGCTTTCCCTACTACTAAACAGAATGATCACTTCTTTCCATCAGTCGTTATAAGCTAAGTTCAGACAGTTTGGGGCTGGTTTCATATGTGCATTACCTGACAGGCCAGAAATTGATTTACAACCACAGCTGTGCACACGCATTTCCTCACAGCTCAGAGCAGAGCAAGAGGATAATCTGCAGCCAACACACACTGGGATGACCATGTTGATATGCTGGGAAACACTGAACAGATTTGCCAACTGGAGAGAGTTTAGTAAATCACAGGTTATCCAGCTTCATCCAAATTACATCAAGGAATCATGCAGAGTTGTCAGTTTAAGAGCCGACTGCATACTGCTATACTCCCTGCATTGCTGATAAAACCTAAAAATTTTTTTTTTGTGGTTGGACCATAATCATGGTTTTTCCTCATTTTTCAATTTTCATAATTATTTTCAGTAATTTATCAGGATTGCAGTTTTTTCTGTTTTGTCTTTATACACAGATTGACTGTTTGTTCCTCCCAAGGACATTTCCCTTGCTGTAAGACAATAACAGGATCACATAAAAGGGCTTTAGACCCTTTTGCTTCTTTACAATTAGCAAACAGACTGAAAATGGAAACAAAGCATCTTACTTATGCCTTTCTTTCCCCCATTACAGCAGCTTTCAGACAAGCCAAACAAAGCATTTTTTAGCACTTCACATGATTATCATTGCGCTTAATGAAATTATGGAAATTTGTTAAAGATCTGGCAGTCTCTGGTTACTGTAGCTCACGTTGCGAGTGGTGAGTAGCCACAAACAAAGGAAGCCCATGCAAAGCTGCAGTTCTGTGTCAGGCACCTCTGCACTGGGACCAATTTTCAAAAGACGCTGGGGGTACATGTTGCAAGTGTTCAGTATTTACAGGAAGGACCAGATATCTGTAAGTACTTAATAGGTCCATTTGTGCACCATATGAGCAGATTTTGAAAAAGCCTTCGTGTCCTTTGAATAAACTGTTCTGAACATCAAACCCATTATTTAGGCAGTTTTGGTGTGACTTGAGCCATTCTGAACAACATGGGCAGAAAAGACATTTTGCAAAGAGGTAGATGTGTGTGAGTACTCATTCCCATATGGCTTGTGCTGGGGTGAAAATACCACAGAAAGCCAGAAAGCAGCTAAGAGAAACTGTTTGCACTGACAGCATGGTTCTCCCACTCATGGGATGGGTACTATATATTGCAGGAAGATTATTGTCAAGCTGAAGCCAACAGCATGGCTGGAAAGTTTGGGCCTAGCGTGCCTAAGCCTGCCCTTTGCCTCGCAGTGTGGGTAGACACAAAAAAATTCCTGTTAAAAAAGTGAGAGCTGTTGAAACATCCTCTTCAACTAGTTTCTTCACCTTATGCCCTCCCAGGTGTGCTACTTCAGCATATGTGAGTAGCACATCAGAATGTAACAGAAAGTGAATTTATTTCTATATGATGCTCCTAAGACAATATCAGTAATCCTTCTCTTTCTTATTTATTGTACTGGTGTTGTATTTCTTTATATTGAACTTACCATCATCTGCTCAGAGGAGTATGGAAGAGCTCATCTCTCATAAAATAAGTGAAATTATGGCTATGTTTTCCTTCTGCTGTCCCTCCCTAATGGGACTGTTGCCATTCTGAGTAATGAACCTCTACTTTAATTCCTCCTTCTTTTCTGCAACAACAAAAGAAGAAACTGGACTATAAATCATTCAGAAAAATAAATAACTTTTTGTCTGTTATGCCTGATTAAGTGTTTTTTATGCTTATGCCCTTCTCAGGAAAAATAAAATAGAATCTGGATTAGCACTTGAGCTGAGTTCATAATTTGTTTTGATTTGAAAAGTCATGAAAAGAAACGGTTATTGAAGAGGTAGCCAAATAGCCTTGGAGAATGGTCAGGCTGTAGGCCTCTCCAGTCCATAATTCAGCTAAGCAGGACCAGAAGCCAGTCAAAAGTCAAGCAATCAAACAACAATACTGAGACATTTTTGCAATTCAGTGTGATCAATGTATATTATTGCACAGAAAATACCTACCTTAGAAAACAAGTGAACAAATAACCACACAAAACATGGAAACCTGATTACTATGAAGGCAAAGTATTATGGTTGTGCTTCAAATCATCTGTGCAAAGTTGCTTGGGGAAAAAATGAAGAGTGAATGTTTATAAAAGACCATTCATCTACATCTAGCTACATTCATCTGTTAAATTTCTCAATCTTTGAAAAAGAGGGCTCACAATAAGAGGGAAACACACCTGATTTCTGCCTTAGACCAGCACTGAGCTTCTGTTTCAAGGAACACAAAATCTGAATTTTCAAGCAGTCAGGGCGTATTACACCTTCACACATTAATTTACTCCCTCAAATGTGAATTTTACACATCTGGATGGTATTGGCCAGCATGTTACCCTGGGGAAATGGCAACAGGGTGTTGACTGCACTCCCTGAGAGACAGGTCTGAAGTCTGACTGCTGCATGCATAGGGCTGCCACCTCAGCAGGAATATCACCATCACCAGTGTGAGGGGGTCTCCAGGGATACTTTCCCTACTGGAACAGGGACAGCCGAGTACATCAAGGTAATGTTCCTACATCTGCTCTGGCTTGATGCTGCTCAGTCCAAGGTGGGGGAACAGCTCACTGAGCCCATGGAGCAGCAGCCCACGGCAGTGTAGCTTGAGACTGATGCCAGCTGAGGTGTCCTGCAGCCTTAGCTCATTCAAAGGAGAGTGAGGAATACCGACATGCATTCACTGCACATAGTTAAACAATAATAGAAACAGCTGAAAGCAGAGATTATCCCAGGAGATAGTAGAGACCCTTGTGCAATCTCTTCTTCCTCTCTTCTTCAGCCATCTTA
Source organism: Morus bassanus (assembly GCA_031468815.1). NCBI lineage: Eukaryota > Metazoa > Chordata > Aves > Suliformes > Sulidae > Morus > Morus bassanus. The sequence goes on from CM062572.1 coordinate 11,216,649, forward strand.
ATGCTTGGTTGATAACAACATGGTTCTGTGACAGCAAATGGGTATGCTCCCAGCCGGCTCATAACCTAAATACTGTTCCATTATTTTGAGTTTAATGCTATGTAATTGATGTGACTTGAACCCTGTTCTGCATCCAGTTTGCTATAGCAAGAATAAATTCGCATCGTCCCATTAAGGTGGACATTGCAAGGCTTGCCTGCATCACTGGAAAAGCCAGCACTGCGAGTACAGGGGCTGAACCCACACTGCACACCGACCTAGCTGCGAGACCGGCTTGCATGATCAACCTTTGCTGCCATTCGCATGTCAAACATGCAAATACAGACTCATTCCTGGTCAGTCACCATTGTCAGGCCTCACGGGGCCCACGAGTCTGAATGTTCATGGGGGGTTGGTTTCTCACCACAACAGGCAGGGTGGGTCTGGTGACAGGTTGTCCGCAAGGCTGTATCTGGAGAGGAGGCAGATCACGCAATGCCTCTTGCCCCTCCAGAGACAAAACTTTGAGTTGCATAGTCACAACCAGACAGTTACTATTCTCCACTGTTAGCCTTTGTGGGCAATCTTCTTCTATACACTTCCCTGGAATATGAGCAGCCTTTTAATACACTTGGAGAAGACTTTTGATTCTGGTTATTTGTAACAAAATTCACAGTGAATAATACTATTCACTAATCAGCTTTAAAAAGAAAAAAAGAAGGCCTTAGTTTGCTGCTTTCAGTGAGCTATCATTCCTGACATGTTTCATTTATGAGCTATGTGTCTGATTGGCCTGAACTTTGATACAGCTTCAGCCAGGCTGTGATCATTATTAAGCTATCGTATGCAAAATACAGCATGTTTTTGACAGTTCCTGTCAGCTGCTGAGACAGATCCTTTCCTGATAAAACATGCAGTGAGCTTTGACAATCGCGTAGTCAAATGTTTACCCACTTGTCCACATATCAGTTTGCTTAAATATCTTTATGCTCACTCTATCTCCAGGCATGTTTGTTAAGTAGGACACACTGCTGTGCAGATGCATTATTCTATCATCTGCAAAATATATTAAAGATGGAAGGTTTAAACCATAGGTTAATGAACAGCTGTAAACTCTGAGAGTCAATTCAAGAGCTCAGAAGGAAACCCTTGGCCCCACGGCTAAGTGTATGCCTAAAGGGAAATTAAGTCAAGACCAAGAAAGCTTAAAAGTGTATTCAAAGCCCTATGGAAAGGGCATTGCTGCTGTTTGTACTTAAAACTATTTTATGAAGGTTGTTATTTTCCCCAAATTTCATAAGTATAATTTAGCAATTTGCTAGTGAGGAAAGAAGCTCATTTTCACCACAGTCACTGCTCTCCTCGTGTTAGGTATCTTGTAATTTTAGGCAGCTACTAAGTGCACAGAGGATTCACTGGGTCTAGTTCCTGGCACAAATATCAAGAAACACTTGAAAACAGAAAACATCACAAATTGTGTGCAAAGAGGTTATTCTATCAAACTTACTTAGTTGGTCAAGCCAAGTAATAAAGACCTGAGTTTCAATAAATATGAGCATTTTCCTGGACCACTTAAGATAACATAATTCCAGTAAATATTGCTCAGTGGTATTTCTAGTTGTCTTTCTCTTCAGTTGCTCAGTCTCTGAGAAAATTTGTGTATGTGGGTTGACTTTCTAAGAGCATTTCTATAGTACCACATGAAACTGAAATAGGAAAGATGAAGGATTAAGAGAGGAATTATAACATGGGTAAGAAAAAGGCCAAAGGGAGAGAGAAAGACATTTTTGCTAAGACAGGAACTACTGTCCTGAAGAGTGAAATTCCTGAAAGAAAAATTTTGGGACAGATCTGACTTGGTAGTTTTCTCTCAAACCATTGGCATAGAATTACAACTGATTCTGATATTTGCTGACATTGGGGTGATTCTTAATACCAGATGGGAGATTTGTGGGGATACTCAAATCCATCAGGGAATATGACAAAATGCAAAAATACAAAGTGCAAATGCCTGTGCTGAAGGACAAATTAGAAGAAATTCTACAGTGAGCTGGGAGCTCCTTATCTAGAAACTGTAGAAGTGGGGAAAAGGCTTGGATGAATCAAGGATGTAATAGAAGGAAGGATTCATAGGAAAAAGCAATACTGGAGAGTTGTTAAAAATGTCAGCTGTTGGGCACCAAATACTTCTTCTGGTCTGAAACAGAAGCAGTAAGCATGAAGCAAGAAGTCTGTGTCAGCATTACTAAAAAAAGCAGAAAAACAAATGTCTGAGATGATAATAATCTCTTAAACTAACGTTGTCATCAGATCAATTAAAACATGGAACTGCACCCATCTAGTATCTCTCTCAGACATGTCATTAATAACCATACAGACCTTCAATGTAGCACAGCTGTGAAGAAATAAAAGCAATGCATTTACTGTGTCTCAGGCAGGGTACTTAAAGACTGGGGAGTGTTATTATTTTACAAAGAAATGTTGACATTTCATCTGGAATTAAATTTATGACTGGCGGTCAAGACAGTTATGTCTGTTAATCTGAACTACATGATTAGAGGAATTCCTAAAATTATATAGATTAGGCCATCTTAGAGAAAAGCATGTTTAGTGTACCAAAACAATGGCTGAGAATTAGGTAGGATTGTTCACTGTAAAAATATTGGAGGACTAAATGCTAGGAAAGAAAGAGTGATTTAAGGTGAAGGACAGTGCTTGCACAAGAATTCTAATCATGAAATTGAAAGAATCAGCCTGAATGAGACAGACTCCAAACTTAGAATTTCTCATCTATCCAAGAAAGCAGATTCCTCAACAGCTGTGTAGTGGGATGCATGGGGGTAACCCCGAACCCCTGGTGTTCTACCTGATCCACTTCCAAAGGATATTAAATGATACAATGTCTGAAAGATCAGAGGATGGAGTCAGTGATCCAAATATTTTATACAGTTATGTTCCCAAATTTTTGTGCACCACACAGACAGCAAAATGTATTAGGGCTGCTCATGTTTGCAAGGGATGGGGCAGTGGTTGTGGGTAGGAATCTAATGAGAGAACAAAGACAATCAGCAATTATTTAAGTGATCAGTCCCACAGTGCCCATATTGAATGCTTACATAAAGACTCAGAGGAAATGGGGTTTGTATCAGCTATGTGGGCAAATATGTCCCCACAAAAGATGCATCTGGCAGTGGCAAATAATTTAGGTGGCTATTCTAATAAGTCACCTTAAAATGATATATTTACTGAGTAAATATTTCAGTATGGGTTGTTCATGCAACTCTTCTTGTGATGTGTGAGAAGAATGAATTTAACTATTTTGAAACTGTATACGTGCTCCTTTTTAAATCAGTGAAGTTCCAGAGATAATATAATTTATTAATGAAATTTACATTCCAGTGGTGTAAGAAAATGGTACAAAATCATAAATGTAAGATCACAGAAAATACTGAAACAAGTACTGGCCTGTAATTCAGCTAAAGATTTTGTTTACATTGTAAGCCGTCATAAAATTAAGATACAGTTGCTGTATCTCAGTGACATGGGGTAGCATTTGGAGGGGCCACATTGCCGTGTTGGTATTTTAAAGAATGACTGGTGAAACCACTGTCTTTGGGATCCGCCTTTAAAAGGCTGGCCCATAGACCAGTGAAGACAATGGAAAAACTCTTTTGAATTCCCATGGGCTTTGAACAGTGCCTTTAATATTATATGATAGTTGAAGCAATTTTATTGAATTTCAGAAATGGTGTTCATTTCTGTAGCAAGATGGACATGCAGGAGCTGATCTTATTCAATATTTGAAGAAAAAAGCATCTAACGCCCCCAAGCAGACTTCATAGATTATGAATCAAAAGCTATCTTGCAGTCTGGCTTTGAGCAGAATACTGGTCCTGGGGCTTCTTGTTTAACCCAGTCCTTTAGAAAGATGTGATTATATTTTTTTCAGTGACAAGAAGTCAAGAACAAACCTTGCAAGTTGTTACAGTGAATAATTCACTATCTCAGCATATCCCTTACTTCAAATGTGAATTTATCTAGTATCCACCTGGTTTACAAGAGTATACCTAATATTTCAGTAATCTCCAGTTACTCTATATATCCAGACAGGGACTATTCTGTCCCTTTTGCCATAGTCCCTCCTTTTGTCAGATGGTCATTTGTCATAATCATGGAGCCATTTTTAAAGACTACTTCCCATATTGAAGCAGAACCTTCATCCTTCACTGCTGAATGTCTGGTTTGCTTCTTGTCTGTATCAAAACATACTCTTTTTTGTGGTAATCCACTTATTATGCTATCCAGATCACTCCCTATCAGTAATTTGTTGTCTTTGTAATTCATCATGTCCCCATTCTATGTGTCATCTGCAAATTCTATCAGCAATGATTTTAAGTTTTCTTTCAGATCATCAACAATTTGCAAGAGTTTAGGAAGATGAACAATTCTCAGCAGCCTCTCACCAGAAATTCATGCACTTTATAATGATTTCCCATCCTTAGTCATACTGTGAGACAATAATTTATATACATTTCAGGTGTGTCATGTGGATTTTAATAATTCTTTTCACTTATCAAATAACAAGCACCTCAAGTCAAATGCCTTATGAAGCCTGAGTACCTGATACATGACCAAGCCCTGATGCAGCTACGTTAGGGAAGGGGCGACTGGAGTCAAGTTGTAACTACCATGTAGCATGTTTGGCTGTGTTACCAGGGGATCTACAGCCAAACTACAGTCCTTTAAACATCTAGACATGGTACATTATATCAACATTGTGACTCTATCAACCAAGTTTATAGAGTCATAATCTTGTAGTCAGTTTGACAAGAATCCTTTCCCACTAACTCAGCCTTGTTATTTTAGCCTCCTTTCTTTCTAAGTTAATTGAAACCAATACTAGCCAGCCATTATTTTGCTTGGGAAGAATGTCAGGGTCATATCAACTACTCTATTCCAAATATTAGACCAGCATTAGTTTCCCTTCAGCCTTCTGGATCTTCTCAATCAAAAATATAACAAGCTCCTCACACAGCTCTTTTAAGACTTTTGCTTACAAGTAATCCAGATGCAGTATTCAACTTTAATTTAATGTCTTTTTTACTAATTGACAGAAAATAGTTTCCTCCTCATTGGATAAGATTATCCTTTTTCTCATTTCTATCTAGTAAAGTAGCAGTACCATCATTAGTATTTCCTTTGTTCTTTTGTTCTTATTAGCCTTAATTCTGCAGGCTATGTATTTGTTCTTTTCCTCCTCTTACCAGTTTTCTACAATCCTCAGTTTCTAATTTCTGTGATTTTCTAGTAAATCCTCAACATTTTCATCTGTTGTAAGAATAGGTTTATTAAGATATATCTTTGTTTCCCAATTAATAGACTGTTTATTTTTTTTAGCAGAGGGCCTACACTGTGCTATGAATTTCACAAGCATATTGGAAAACAGTTGCCACTTTAAAGCACTGGGGTTTTCAGACCTTTTTTCAGGTCCCCTGCCCAGGATATGCTCAGTTCAGTTCCCCACTGTCTTCCCTCCATCCTCCAGTACTGGGTGAGCAGTTGTCCCACTAGGGCATGTACCCTGTGCAACAAAATCAGAGAGCAGAGGTAGAGGTTCACTGGGAACAGAGTGGAGAGGCTGAAGGGGATGTGGAGGCAGGAGTTGGAATGTGTCACAGGACAGTAGAAGTGGGAGACCAGGGCTGTGATGAGCTGTCGTGCTAATACTTCTAAGCCATAAGCCTGTAGTAGTTTCTCCATTACATGGTCCTGCCCCAGTCAGTTCCTTCTGGTCATATCTCTGCTCTGCTCCCTGTAGCAAATGTCCCCCAAATGTCCTCAGACAGAGTCACTTTTGATTTGTCATACTGGTTACGATACCATATGAAAGGCAGAAGGTTCTCCCAGGGTAGTCTCTCAATACTGGGAATCATTCAAAGACAGTCAAAGAGCTAAACACAGTTTAAATCCATGTGACTTGAAGCTTAAGGAAATGTTTACACATATCTCTGCAAAAGCAAGCCACCGTGATTTGTATGTGACTTTTCCCAGCTGGTTGTAAGGGAACAAGTTTTATGATCAGCTTGCTTTTCCTTTGTGCAGGAGGAGATTCCTTTCCCTTTTTCTTCCTCCAGATTGCCTCAATAGAAAGAGACAGTGTTTTTCTCTGGGGAAGGAGAGACCTGTGGGCACAAGGGCAGCTGGAGTGCAGATATGATGTCAGATGTGTTTTAACACAGCTGGTGGAATGCTATAAAACAGGGCTTTTAGTGTTTGATTGAGGAGGGATTTGCATGAATTCCAGATGTTCACTATATGATCAATCTTGCTATGTACACAACAAGTGTGTCCCCATGCACGTGTAAAACAAAGCCTGCCTAACCTAGGGAGTGAATAAGGGCACGCTTGCTTTCCCGGAAGTCTTTTGTTAGTTTTTCCATTCAGATCTCATGTGTCAGGTCATACACAGTGTCTGCCAGGCTCATAAGATTAATATGGGGCTTTATGGCCACTATGATGATGTAATACCTTGATTTCACTGAAACTGAAGAATCTGTATGTAAAAAAATGAAGTTAAAATGACAATGACCAAAAGTAACCTATCTGAGCCTTTAGAGATGGACACAGATGCTCACATTTCAAGGCACAAACCAACCTTTGAACTGGAGGTTAGGAAGGAGTCTTCTCTAAAGGCAGGTCATGCTGTAATTGTTTCTAAAGCCTTTCTTGTCACGTCCTCTAATGCAACTGCTGCTGGCCAGGGTCATAGACAGAGCTGCAAGAGCTGGATTCCTGGCTTGAAATGGTGCAGCAATTCCTGAGTTCCTGTCAGTCACCATTAATTTACTTCATTATAAATAAGATTGGAATCAGACCCTTTGTATTTCACAGAAAGCAATGGTTCCACTGTTTCCAAAGTCATCAGAATTTTAGTGTTAAAAAGCCTAATGCCCCCATGTAGTCTCAACAAAAGCTGTACATGAGGACTATTCTCTGTGGACCAGTCCTCTGTGGACTTTTATTTTCATTCTCCACAGGCAATATTACAGCTTAAAGCTACTTATAATACAGAAAGGTGACTAATAAATGAAACAGAAACCAGGAGCTAGAAAGTACTGGGATTAAAGCCACGCACAAAACATCAGTTTTAGCTGGAAGGCTTCAGGAAACCAAAGATAGCAATTTGATTTGTTTGGGCTCACTGGCTCTGAAGCTGGGGCAGACAGGAAGAGGGCACTGAGTTTTTTGCTCATCCCCCAGGAGTTATTGCACTTGAAACTTGTCTCTTTTGGTCTTTCAGGCCAAATATTCCAACTGTTGAAGGCTTAGCATTCAAAAGTATATCCACTGGCTCCAGCTGTAGTCAGATTTTAAAACCACACCCTTGCCTAATCACATTATAGCAAATATAATCATCGAAGACTGGAAATTGTGGGCCCTGTTTGGGGACTGACTGCTGTGATCTGCTCATGGCCATGAAAAGCGGCAAGTCTTCACACATGTTTTAACCTTGATGTGGAGACAGACACAGTCTGGGTAGCATTTCTGGAACTTGAACACTCCTCTGAAGTGAAGCCCACAATGCAAACCAGATGTCTCCAAGGTAGCTGGAGCATTGGCAGAGACACTGTTAGTGTCAAGCTGGGAATACAGTCCAGGGTTGGTACCAAGCATGTAAGCCTTGCTGAGAGGCTGAGTTCACTTGCTGGTGCACAGCACCACTCTGGCACAGCTTGGCCGCTCCTGATGCAGCAGCCACAGCAGTGTGTGGACAAACCCTGGGCTGAGTCTGTTTGCCATGCTCCTACTCATTGCCAGGTGCCATAGGTATGGCCTCAATTCCATCATTCCAGAGGGGCCAGAAATCCGAAAAGCAACCTGCTGAAGCAGAGAACCAGGAACTAGGATTCTTGCACTTATTTATGATTTCTTCATGGCTTGGGGTAACTCGCTGAACTGGAGTGATTCAAATTACTCACCAATAAAATGCAAATATCTGTTCCTCACAGGAATGCAGTGAGATTCCACTCACCCTTTTCTATTGCTTTGCAATCCTCACAGTAAGACATTTATTTCAATGCAGGTGCTTTCTGGGTAGTTATAGTCTGAATGAGATGCAAGCAAGATTTGTTTTGTTAAACATTCACTGTCATAGTATTTGAAAATCTCAGTCTCATTTTACCAACTGGCTATTTTTTCTCTTCATGCAGGAAGAACATCCTGAATACCAAATAATCCGTGAAGTGTGTTTAAGCACAGTATTACTGGAACAAGATTGCTGCATCATTTGTGAACTTTCCCATGGGGAAACAAAAAGGCAAAGCTGCAATAAATCTCCAGGTAAATCTTGCTTTAGTGGAGATTAGTCAGAGACATCCTTCATTCAGAGGCAACTAATTTATTCCTAAATCCAATAGAAAATATTGCTATCAGTGCCAGGATTTTGCAGAGTTTGAGGAAATTACTACAGTTGAATGAAAGTAATTTTTTAGCACACTAATGACAAAATAAAATTGTATTATTGTTCATGTTGGCTGCGAAGGAAACACTGAGCAAGCAAGAGATCCCATGGTGTCTCTATAAAGGCAAAATATTCCTTATTGTAGGAGGGTGTATGTGATTCCACACAGTGACTGGGAGGAGAGTCCTACAGAGAAGAACTCATAGGGTGTCATCTAGATGGTCTCTTCTCTCTGTGGGTAGTTGAATAGAGGGGTTTAGCAAGCAGAAAAGGAAAAAACGCTTATAATAACTCATTCCCTGAAGGAGGAAGGTTTGTATTTAATGAGGTTTTTCATTGTTGATTTTTACCATAACATAACTGGTTCTGAATTAGACAATTTTTCATACCAGTTTTAAGTTGAAAACTCCTGAGCCAAAAAGATTTGATTTCCAAATGAAAACAAGATAGAGGGCACTGCTGTGCTTTGGACTCCCATGAAGAGCATGCTCTACTATGTTTTCTACTGACTGCAGTTGGAAAGAGGACAGGGTTCAGCTCATCTGTTTGTGGGTGCCTATAATACAGCTGTCTACATCACAGCTGGTTTTCTGAGGTCCCTCAGAATGACTAGATGAGGACATCTAGTCATTTCAGTTAAAGAGGACAGCCAGTGATTCAGCTCACCCCAAAGAAGGCATCTGCATTTCATCTTATGAATCACACCTTAACTCCCCTGAATATATTGACCAAGACTTATTTGGCTACAATGAGAGCTCAGGAGAATGAGCTTGGGTCAGACACCTTCATTACAGTGACGTAGATTTCAGCAAGACGGATTGCATCCAAAATGCCTGATAGTGGTGATGGTGACAGACTAGCTGCAATGGGGGAGCAGCGAACTGCCCCTTTCCTGCAGCAGTCACACAACTGAGCCTGCCATGGATGGGAACTGGAGCTGGTCCAAGACTTCTCAACATGTTGTACCCAAAGATGAAATGCTGGTTTGTTCCAGCTACAGAAACACGTTCGGGAAGGGGCTGAGCTGAAGCATCAGAAGATTTGCTACCATACACCCAAGGCGTGGAGTGTAGGAGGTGGCTATCCCTGCTGGGCAGGATCCTTCCTCTCCTTTCTGGGCACTGGTGCTTTACACACCCCAACCCCTCCATCCATACACCAAAAAAAATACAGTGGGTCCAAGGTCATGTTTGCAATCCTCACGTGTGCCTCAGATCAGCTCTCCACTTGCCTTCCTACCCTGCTCATGCCAGTTGCTGGCATTGTAAAGAATGTTTAACACACTCTGGTAAAACAAGTTTCAGCAGCTGTTTCAACATATGCAGCTTAATGCCATGGGAAAAGGTATGCGCAAAGTACCATCTACTCTGGGAAAACACCAAAACCAGCACATTATAAATATTCCCATGGGGGGGGGGGGGGGAGGGACAGGGTGGGGGAAGTTGAATTAGAAAGAAGTTAAATGTTAAAAAAAAATTATTACATTTTCCTGCAAAGTTTCATATATTCTGTGGGGTTTTGTGGAGAAATCTTCTGACTTGGATCCTTTTTGGCTGGGAGGGGCTGGGGAGGGAATTAAAGCAGCAGAATTGCACCTGAATCAGAAAATCTAGTTCCTTTCCTTCATTAGCTCTCTTGTCTTCTCCTCCTTTAAGAAACAGGCATGATAAAGCCTCAAATTGTCATAGTCATATCCTCTCACATTGTCATACAATTTAATTAATATTGAAGAACCTATGTGGATATCAGTTACGACAGTGTATAACCAGTACAGCTTCTCCAATGTCAATGGCATTGCAGCAGTATATGACTACAGTTAGCTCAGAACGAGCCCTGAAGCCTTCGTTATTCTCTGAAAAATGTAATTTCTATTCATCTATCTCATCCTGAATTTCAATGAAGCCTTTAGTATTATCTCTCAATTCCAGTTTTAAGTATTGATAGTAACCTGCTGTGTGACATATATAATATCCAGCATTGTCTCTTGCACCATATGAATCAGTTTCCAGTAAATAGGAATGAACTTGAGGTAATCTTTGAAAGTGTACATTCAGTTGGGCTAGAGGGCATTTTGTGGTTAAAGTCTGTAACTGTCATACACTTGGATTCAAATCCAAATAAAATTGGCTTCAGACCAATTCCTTCAGTTATTTGCCTATATCATAAGATATATGACAGCACACAATGAGGAGAGCCCAGGATTCAGGTCATTTATAGAAATGGTTGATTTGGTAACTATCCAAACTAATTTCTTGTTTAGGGTTTGCTATTGCCTTCTACTGCTGTAACAGCAAGTACTTGGGCTGTTCTTCTGCTGTTATTATTATGCTTTCATGAAAAAGGCAGCTGTGTGGGAGGTTTGGATGCACAGAGCATAGAGGATCAAGCCTTGACTTGGTATGTAGCTGTTAAAAATGCTTAGGGCCATATTCAGATCAGCTTTTGAGAGTTGCAACTCCATTAGTGCCATTTAAAGATGTATTAAAGAGTAGAAAGAATCTTCTCTTTGGATTGCCTTTTTAACCCAGTATCTTGATTTTAAACAGCATTTTGAAGAACTGTAAGTTAATCCACATCCAGAATTACATTGCCAGGAGCAACTCTCAGAAATGTCAGTAAAGATAACTTTGAATTTGACATATTGTTAAGTTTGGATCACTCCCATGTCAGCGAGACTAAACTTCTTTGCAAAGCATCATTAGCTTATGTCTCATTCTGTAGGCAGGAGCAATGAGGATTTTATGTTTTTCAGAAAAAGAAAAGAGTAGTAATGACTAGGAACATTCATAGAAAGAAACAGCCTACTGTGTTTATAATGAGGAACACTAACTCCTTTAGTATCATACACGATCCTTTAGAATCATAGAATCATGGAATCATTAAGGTTGGAAAAGACCTCTAGGATCATCAAGTCCAACTGTCAACCTAACACCACCATGCCTCCTCAACCATGTCCCAGAGTGCCACGTCTACACGTTTTTTGAACTCTTCCAGGGATGGTGACTCCACCACCTCTCCGGGCAGCCTGTTCCAGTGCCTGACCACTCATTCAGTAAGGAAATTTTTCCTAATATCCAATCTAAACCTCCCCTGGTGCAGGTTTAAGCCATTTCCTCATATTAGAGACTTTTGCCCTCCACAGACAAGGCCATTACTGAAAACTGCAGGTAGAAATTTTGAGAGTCTCTGTACCTCGGCATATCAGTTCTGATTCCCTTCTATTGCATTGATCAGATCTCTGCACATCAAAGAGAAGGTGGAAAAAAGTGCTGTGTAACCTCTACAAAAATTCAAACAGCATCATTAGGCCAGACAGTAGCAGAAGCACAGCGCTGTCACATCTCCAAATTAGTGAAAATGAGAAGAGAGGAAAGGACACAGGCAAGCAAACAAAAAAAAAAGAGAAATAAATGAAGAGGAAAACATCCTTTTACCTCTCTGCTTTTAGCATTTTTACATAGGGAAAATTCTTCAACTCCACATCCATCGGTTTGTATCCTGTAATTACTGCCAGCCATATCTGTTCAGGCAGATATTATTCTAAATGGATAAGCATAAAGACTCTGATGCTCTTGGTAATAAGTGTGACTGAAAGAGGAATATCATTATATGTTGATTTATATTTACCATTCCTTGTCCAGGTGCTTCCCTCCTCTGTTAAGTATACTGGAGATTATATGCGAAATTGCACAACTTAATGGGCTGAAGAAGTTTGATGATAACACTTAAATTGCCACTATTTTTCCAGGGTTCCTCCTGCAGGTGATCTGTTGCCATTCACAGAGGTGTCTTCTAAGAAACCAATTGTAGAACTTGTAAACTTTTCATGTTCGTTTGGAGCAAGGGTAACTGCGGTTTTAGGAAAGTTAATGAAGGAAAAATACTATTGTTAACATTTTTACAGTGAAATGAAAGCCTAAAAAAAAGGATCCTGGCAAATTTGTGTGTATTTCCATGTATTTGATGCAACCAAACAACTGGAGCACTATCGTCCTTGTTTGAGGGATATTCAAACTCATTGTCAACAGTTCAGGATTTGTCCAGATCCCAATGAAGTCAACAGAAAGACTCAGTTGAATCAGAATCCCAGGGTGCTGGAGCTGCAAGTATCCAGCCCAATGTGATCTAGTTACAAAATTTAAGAGATTACTGCAAATCTTCTGCAAGTCTTGATGCACATCCTCTAACCTGCCCCAATCGCAAGGGAAAATACAGCATGAATCTCTTTTAATGATATGTAGAGGTAATGCACGAGAAACTGCTCAGATGATGGTTGGTAACCCATCACACATCTGCATGCAGTTCAGTTGCTTTTACTGGTGTGTTCAAATCCCAGATCTAATTTAGTTGCTATTTTCAACCAATTCTCTTGGGGTTGCCCAATAGCAGGATGGAGCTCCATTTTCTCTCTTCTATCTAAACAGGCAGGACTGGTCACTGAATTTTGTCTAGTAAGTGTTAAAGCACAAAAGTAATGCTGTGTAGGAGGTCTAGTATGGCAATGGTTAAATTCAGGACCGCTTTGTAGAGGAAATGAGGCAGGTGGACACAGTCACTGAGTGGTTCAGCCTCCTGGAATCAATGACAAAGTACTAACAGAAAAGAAATTAAAGCTTCAAAACTCCTTTAAAAAGAGGGATCCAAATATAACCACATTATCTCAGGTGTCTCTGTGTTTCTGGTGAGAAGTGATGTGTTGCATCAGATTGCCACATCCCAGGTACTGGATGTCATATCAAGTAAGTGCAATACAGCCTAGCAAACATCAGACTTAATATGATTCATCACCCTGAACAATCAGTATGTTGAAACTCTCTGCAATCTGTGCTTAAAAATATGCAAGTGGTAGGTTTTTTCCTCTAATCTATAGCTGTAGAATGGAAACCAACATCTCAAATGTGAAATATGTTGGAGATAAGCCAGATGGTGGATGGGAAAAGAGGTTTTAAAAGAAATAAACTCACACAGATTCTTCACTCTTTAGGAATAAAATTTAAGTATCTTTCCAGGTGGAATGTAAGCTGATATGTCAGCTGTATCAGTGGAGTGGAAGGAACTGATCAGTCCCTCTTTTCCACAGATGTCCCATGTGTGCCTCAGTTTTCCCCAAATGGATATAATATTTTAGTGTATCATGAGGAGACAGGGAAAACAAATACGTTAGTGAATGTGAAGCACTTGGATCCTGTGCCAAAGAATGCACAGAAAAATGGGCAGAAATCCAGGTGGAAGACTGGACATGTGTGTCTTAGATTGTTTCTTACTCTGAGGCAGATAAAAAGTAAATAAATAAACAAAAAAATCTTGAGCTGACACTGTGTTGGTGTGTTTTCTGTCAAGCTTCTGTGAGCTTCAGAAGCAAGCAATGTCTTTGTCTCCTCATGCCAGGACCAAACTTGTTGCTTTTGGGAGATTCAACAGTAGCATCAGCTCAGGCCAGACAAACCAAGATGTTTCCTCTTCCCAAGGCTGCAGAGCATGTGAAACTGTCTTAACTAGAAACCATTCTTAGGCCAAGGAGAAAATCAGCTGGGCATTAAAGAGCCTACACTGCTTACTTTTGCCAAGCAACCTGTTCAGTAGTGCTAGAATTAAAAATGGAATTACTAAGGATTTATTTACATTGTAATGTCACTTTAGTCTAGTATTAGGCCATGGTTTTGGGACTACAAATGATGCAGGGATGTCTTTATTTCTTGAATATTTTATTCCAATGAGCTGATAGAATGCACTTTTGCAATGGTTCCACAGCATGTATATATCATGTATAGTCATTATTACATTTTCGCTATTAGCCTGGATTAATAATTCATTAATACTTGAATTAATTTCTTAATCACTTGTTATACTTAAAAATCCTGCATATTTTAAAACTAGGAAAAAAGAATAAGCGTAATTAAGGATTTGGTGGTGTAAAGCTAAATTAAAATGTGTCCTAAAGAACACTGCAGCCATGATTTGAAGTCAGAATGAAAGGGAAGGAAACCAGAAATCATTTCCTGACTCTGTCTTGCAACAGATCAACTCATAAACTACCAAAATTTGCTAGTATATTTTAATAAAGAGTAATTTCAAAGAACTACTAGTAGTGAGAATCCCATAGCTACCTCCTAGTGTTTAAAATGTGTGAGAAAATATTGTATTCATTTGCCCTTGCTGTCTCATACAGTCTATGTTAAAGAGATGTTCATTATAACAACTGACAGTCTTTCCCCTTGAAAAGGACACTTTCAGTCACCTCAGCACTGACTGTAGAAAAGTACAGGTCCAGAAGGAGGAATAACCCTTCAAGACTGCTCACAAAGTGCCCTTTAGTGAAAGGCAGCTAGACCTCTTTTTTACAGGTGTAGGGACAGGCTATGGTTTTGGTACAAATGAGGGCACGAGACAGAAGCAAACACCTCTCTGCTCAGTGATGAGTGTCACAGATGTCTCTGCTGTGACCAAGCCCTTTTGCTCCAGATGGGATGGACATGACCTCATGTGAGGTTTGTGAATGACAACTACCCTGCAGTCCTTGGGAACACAAGTGCTGTACGAACATGACAAGGCATTCATTGCAGTGACAGTAGTGTACAGAGTCACAAAACAAACCAGAAGTTTTTGTCTGCTCTCACTGGGTTTACTTGTGAGCTGCAAAATAACAACTTGAGTCCACTTATCAAACCAGGGATAGATGCCAAACAATGTCATTAAACAAACAGCAGAATCAGCAAATCTCTTCTCTGAAAACTCCTTCCTTGTGCTGGGTTAGTGCATGAAGGAGACACAACAACCATATTAATGATATTGGGCAATGTGTTGTTCTTCCAGTAATTGCTTTTATTGTTATTGTGGAGACTTTGAAATGACTGCAGCAGCTGTATTTCATGGTGCACAGTGGTACAGTAGTGCTTCGATTTATTATTCATATCTATTTGCCTTTCTTTCATGTTTTTTTGTGTTAATGTTTGTTTTATCTTGGCTTCAGAGGGCATGTCCCTGGTTTTGGAAGCCACTAGATTCCTAAATCCACCTAAGGCCAGGAGCTCCCTGACACCCAGTTGCTCCCTTGGTTTAGCATTGTAAATAAAAGTAGAATCAAAAAATCGTAGAGTAATTTAGTTTGGCTGGGACATCTGGTGGTCTCCCAATCTTCTGCCCAAAGTAGGTCCATGCTTGAAGGTAGATTCAAGTGTCATGCTAGATCAGGTTGCTTAGGACTTTTCTCTGTCAATTTTTGAGCATCTTTAGTTGTGGAGATTTCACATCCTCTCTGGGCTTCTATTCCAATGGTTAACCACCATCATCATAAAGAAAAAAATTTAAAAAAATCCTAATATCTAATCATTGTTTCCCTTGTAACAAACTGTAACTGTTGCACACTGTCCTTTAACTGTGCTCTTCTGAGAAGAGTTAGCTCTCTCTTTTCTATAACTTCCTATTAGGGACTTAAAGGCAGAAATAAGAAACCCTCTTAGCTTTCTCTTCTTAAGGCTGAACAAACCCAGTTCATACCACCTCTCCTAACATAACTGTGCTGTATCACATGCCTTGTCATTTTAATGGCCTTCTTCTGGACTCAACCCAACACGTCAATGTCTGTCTTGTACTGGGTAGCCCCAAACTGAGCACAATATACCAGTTCTGTAATTAGTAGGGATGTGTTTGGCTAGCATCACACTGGTAAACTTTAACTCTCAATGTTTTCCATCAAAGTTGGCTTTGACCAGAGTCTAGAGTGAAGCTGGAACTCAGGCCTGTGGGTACACTATGAGAGGCTTTCACTCCTCCACATAGTAGCTGAGGAGGTGCAAAAGCATTTGTGTTAGAAACAAACCTGACTTTTATGTTTTTTCCTTCATGAAACCAAAGGTCTTAGCACTGTGTGGGCTTATGAATGCAAATCAGATTCTCGAAACTGGAGCCACTCTAAATTTGAGCACAGAAGGAAAGGTACAGGTAAGTACCATTTCACAGTGATTATTGCTTTCCTTTTCCACTGCTGACTATTTAGATTGCTTTTAGTTTTTGTAAACCTACAGCCAGTTTGACATATTCTAATGCTTTTCTTGTCCCCATAATCAGTGCAGACAGATAAAAGCAGAACTGACTCCAAAAGCTTAGGTCACCGTCATGCAAAAGTCACATTTAAAATGCAGCATGCAAAATACATTTACATTAACATAGCTGTGTTAGAATCCTGGGACTTAGCTGGGAGATAGCCTCCAGGACTGCTAAGTGCCACAGTGAGCATTTGTCCCCATTCTCCTCTAAAGCACAGAGATTCCAAACAGCAGAGCTCCTTGGGTATAGGCATTCTCAAGAAAAACTAAAAGACCAGTCTTCAACAGATAGATGAAGTGGCTGAATGCTGAAAGACTGAATAGCAAGTCCAGAAGACCCATTAGCATTGGGAATACATCAGGTAGACTCTTGGAGTTCTTCTGTTTTAATTTTCTCTGAAGGGAGTTTGGTTTGCATGCTCCAATGCTGCTCTGTAGTGTAAACTAGAGTATACAGAAGTGGGGAAGATGGGACTATTCACTTCTAAAACACTCTCCTGATCTGAGCTGAAGTGCTATTGTAGAAGCACCAAAGTCTATCTCCATTTCAACTCCAGTCCAAGGACATGAAACAAGAGGAGCAGATGGATCTTCCCATTCTGTTAGGACTGGACATAGTTATTTGAAAGCAGACATCATGGTTCATATTTTCATGATGGAAAGGAAGAAAGTGTGCTTTGGAGGCTTATCAAATTTTTCTAATCTGCTTTTAGAGTGCAATTTAAACTGTGTTCTGCAGTAAGCAAGATGATGTAAAAGCTGTCCAAGTTTATTCCTTACATCGTACAAATCTCTCAGCCTTTAGGGTCAAGGGTAAAATGTGCCTTACCAATTTTACTTGTGACGGGGGTCAATAGCTGGGTAGGTGTTTGTTATTGCAGGCTGAGAAATGGTGATGGCTTGGGATCTTTTGCTTTTATGTTTTTAATGCTCACACATGGGGCTGTATGTTGTCCTGACAGACATGGCACAGTACATATTAAACATCACTATTCTTCACAATGTGGTGTTTGCAAGCATAAAATGTCATTTGTCTAAATTACCTACTATTCATTAAAATTACAATCTCTAAATACTGCTAGGAGCTTGAATCGTACTCCTGTTATTGGAATTCACTGAGTATCACTCTAGTTTCCTCTGCATGAAACACTGTGATAAAAACATAAAGCAATGCATCAGAGCTGTGATATAAAGGACATATTTTTATGATCAGATACTGTACCTGTTATATAGAATATCTGTTCAGAATAGATGTGTCAGACTCTAGAGACAGGCTCAGTGAATCACTGAGCTCTGCACTTCTTCCAGTCTCTCTCCCAGGTGCTAAGATACACCTGTATACACTTGTAAATAACTCCGACATCAGCTCTGTTCTTCTCAGGGATGGGAAGAAAAAGAGTGAGGACAGATGTCAGGAAACTGCAGTTATCGCTAAGGAACTACTGAGCCAGGGAAAAAATTGCTTTCATTTCCTTTCTAGAAATGGATGAATACATTTGCCACTAACAGTTTGTGATTCTCTCAAATGTTTTCATTCCACTACCACAAAACAATGCCCACGAATAATCCTCATTCAGTCAGGAGGAGTTCACCGTGTTGGCTTTTTCAGCTGCTTTGTGTAGCACATGGGTCAGATACTGCCTTTGTGTACCCTGGAGTCTCCACAAGCTTTCCCTCTGCAAATGTCACCACTGGTCAGTGCATATATTGTGTTCCAGGACACTTCCAGTTGATTTACAGGGCATACTGAATCCACTGCAAATCCTATCCACAGAGGTCAGTCTTCTACCTGAAAATGAGAAGTACCTCAGCTTTAGCTGTGAAAGTTCCTGGTAGCTGGCATGGGTTTTGTGGTGGTCCCTGCTTAACCGGCAGCTATGGGGTACCCAGCAGCTGACCTGCCTGCTTCCCCACCACTTTACCACCAGTCCCAGTTCATCTGACAGGTATAACCCAAAGCGGTGGCCAATATGCCACTGATGACTCTGAGCTGGGCTTTCTGCTACTGTTGTGCAACATGTGTGTCTAAGTCCCTGTTTCTCTGAGTGGATGCTACATTTGAAAGCCAGACAGCATTAAGTCTAGAATTCATATAACAAAGAGAATGATCATGTTTCCTAAAGTTAAAAAAAGCAATAATGTGAAGATGTCAAACTAGGAACAAGTCCAAATAAAAACCTGCATTTGAATAGAGATTCTTTGGGCTTATCTGTTGGCCAGCTTTCCCTACTTTAATAGCTTTCCTTTGCTATTGTGTAAGCTACTAAACATATTGCAGTAGTTTCTGTAGCTGTCACAGGAACGGCAGGTGTTTTTGTTCCTCAGGGATGATATTCATCCTTCTGTCTATCTCTTAATGTATTAATATAGCTCCATTCATACTGTACCTTGTAATCTTTAGTGTAGTTCCCCTTACAACATCCCTGGGAGGTAAGCAAGTACTGAGAGGTGAGGAAGCACTTTCCCCATTTTATAGAAGTGAGACAGGAAAGGAATACAGGACAGCTGGGCTTTTACAGCACATAAGCATCTATTGCTCATTTAGAAGAAAAATAAAACCCCTGCAGAATCTTTTCTGATTCATGCATGCAGTCTGTGGCAGATTGAGGAGGTGAACCCTGACATGCCACCTTCAACCTCCAGAGTGGGCTTCTCCTGGGGACACTACAACACTCCGTCTCCAGGCAGAGGGGAGTTCAGCCCTAACTGGCAATGATACCAGTGGTTTTCCATTTCAGCTTGGCACATCATCTACAACAGACCTCTAATACACAAAGATTTCCTCCTACAGGGTTCAGTTACATACCACTTTCTTGTCCATATAAATAACACTGATTTTTTAGACAGGACTGCCTTCTCTAGCTAAAATCTAATCATGAAGAAAATCACTAAAAAGAAGAAAGAAGTATAGGAAAAACATGTGCAAAAGCCATTCAGAAGTAATCAACAGCATTCAATCCTCAAGTGAGGGGCAACCTAACTAGCTTTATTCTGTTTTGCTAAAGGTATTTTTTTAAATGTCCAGACAAGCCATAGTCATCTAACTTTGAAATTTTTCCTTTGGATTAATTATCCATGTATATCTTTAGATAAAAAGTAGAGCCAGTAAAAAAATACTCTAAGGGTCTACTTTAGCAGCAGAATATGTGCTGCCTTTGAAAATATAACTTCCTGTGGAAGAATCACACAACATTTCTCTATCAAGTAGTAAAGGCATTTTGATAGACTGAAACATTCCATTTATCAGCACAAGGCTCTTCTTTGTTTCAATTCAGATTGTTTTGTGTAGTGCAGATGATGTCATCATGCAAAGAGAAAACAAGAAGATAATAAAATAGATGAAAATAAGTGCAGAAATCCTGCATTTCAGCCTTGCAGATTTTGTGTTTTGGTTTAGGTTTTGTTTTCATCAAGGCATGAACAAGTATTGGAGTGAAAGCATTTCCCACTGCCTAGCAGAACCTTGATTTACAACAGCCACTAGTAGGAAAGAAGGGGTTTATCCTTCTGTGATGATTCTCTTAGCATTTAAGATTGCCTCTGAGGATGTTACTTTTAATTGAACTTCAGTGAACCTAGAGCAGGATTATACATTAAATAAAATTCTGCCCAGGGGACAGTTTCAAGTTTTCACCTTTCTCAAAGAGCAGTTTTAAACCTCTCCCTTCTCTAGAATTGCTTCTAGATGTATGGACTCTAGTCATATAACAACCAGGTTTTCTTCTCTACACACCTCTCTAAGTGACCATCAGCTTATAACTGCTATCTATTCTCTACATGGTGTCTCTGGCCTAAAAGGTACCTTGGAAATAACTAACAGATAAGATAGAAAGTCATCTGTTCTCTTGCCCCTGCAGTTTCATTGGGATGACTTGGCAACTATGGTGGAGATATTGCCATTGCTTTCAATTGCATTCCAGCTCATCCAGGTAACACAGAACAGCATCACAACCAATGGTGGTGCATTAAAACCTTGGATAGTTGCATATACTGCACAGGTCCCCTGGGGTATTTCTGGTTTTGTGGGTACATGGTGCCATTGCTGAATACATTTATCTCATCTACACTAATAACACTGCCACTACAGTCAGCAAATACACGACTATATTCCAATCAAAAAGAAATAGTGATACAATATACCTCATTTTTGTGTTCTGTTGTAACAGGGTGGTAATGATGTTTGAAGGTAACAGTCACAATCTATTTACAATTCAAAGTTAGGAGCCAACCTGGATAAATGTTACTGCTCATAAAGTTAGTGAATTCTTGATTTTTGAACCCAGTTAAGGTGGTTTTGTTTACCTGCATTCTTCCAACAGCTGCTGACTCCACTATTCTTTGCATTATAAGGAAACAACATATGGCAATTCGTTTCCCAGAGACTTAGACTCTGAACAGGTAACAAGGAGGAAAGGAACAATGATTCTCCATAGATCCCTAAGGGAACACTAATCTTTGCATTGAGTGACTTTACCAAATGAATAAAGGTGGGGTGGGAAGCTACTTTTCTAAGTGGAATTGAACACAGATCTAACTCTGCACTTTGATTCCCACATCAGTTATGCTTGAACAGTTGAGCAATTACTGTGCTGAGGCACAGGACACCAAAATAGTGCATATTAAGTGTGTATTAGATGGTAACTGAAGAAAATGAACTTCATGTGCTTGCTGTGTGCTTGGGTTAACACTACCTATAGTTAAGGCTGCCTGACAAATTCCATTAGAATATATTTTTTCCAGCTTTCAGAACAAACAAGTTCGGGATGCAATTTCTCTTGCCAGAAGTGCCCTCAGACTGGTTTTGTTTTTTTTTTTTTTGAGAAAGCTTTAGCTAAAAATACTTCTTACATTTCTGAGAACAAAGGGAAAGAGAAAAATATACTGTAATTTTGCATGTAAGTAAAAAAAAAAAAATTACTTCTGTTCCACTGGCAAACTGCTATACCACTACAGGTGGGAACAGAGACTTGAAAATTAGGTTGGATCCTCCAGTTTCAAAGGCACACCTTTTATTTACCTGGTGATCACTGATTTTTTAATTCAGTCAATATATGCTCATAAAAGATTTGTTAGAGTTTGGAAGCTAAAGTATTTGAAGAGCCCATCTGCCGTGAGCATAGCCCCCTCTTTTATCTGCTAGATAAATGCACAGGCAGCTCCACAGAGTAACTGAGCATTGTTATCACGGCTGTAATGGCTTAGCAGAATTTCCCTACAATTTGTTTCAGCTCACAGCTGGAGACTACTGTGGGAGAAAGCTTAGAAATTCAGAGAAAAGAGACCAGTATTCTTTACTACTGGTGATGTCCATGCTGTACAGAAAAAGAAAGAAAATTCGAGTGCAAATGGGGAAGTAGGGACATTTTGCAGTGAATTGTATGGGAAAGAATAGGGAGGGATAAAAGCCAGGAAAAAGAAAAGCTGATATGTGACTAGGACAGGACTTCACTCCTATGTAAAACTGATAAGGCTTTTCCTGATGTGTTCATATATGAGGCACAATAGGACAGAGTAGAATCCCAAAGGCATGTTCCATCCAAATACTTGATTGCAATGTTAACACTTGTTCAGCTGATTGCTTGGAATGTTCATCTGTTTTTCTGTCTCCAGACCTACTCCAGTGCTTTATCCTTCTTCAACACAAAAATAAATAAAAAGAAATCTGCAAAAAAAATCAGATGCTAGCAGTGTCTAAGAAAAATCTCTTATATGTTTAGTTTTGAGTACTGAATAGAAACCAATAGCTGCTCATGCGCAACTATTCACAGAAATATCTGGTGTATTATTTCAAACAGAAATGGTAGCATCCTGTAATTTAACTTTCCTCTTAGGAAGGGCATTATTTGTTTTTGCTGCACCAGTTGAATGGATGGTTATTCTGAGATGCTCAGTATTTTCACTGTAACAGTTTATCAATTACACACTGAGCACCAACTAAGTTAAACCAACTGTCTTAATTAAATAACAATAATTTGTAAAATATTGATGTCTATGATGCAGGATCACCAGGATCCTAAAGCCTGAAGAATCAAAGGATACAAAGGCAAATGCTGATTTACTGGAGATCAATAAACAACAAAGGAAAATCCAGAGCTACCTGAATCTCTTCAACAAGTGGTTTTTTACTAGGCCGTGGTGATGTTACTGGTGCCTATGGATATTTCTGTCCCCAGAACTTGACCATTTTCCTTCCCTTTTACTTTTGTTTAAAATCCCAGGCAGTACTTGCAGTTTGCTCTTCTTCTAAAGAGATAATGTACGTTTCTCCTGCATTTTGTCCTGCTCAAGCCACCATAACTTCCTACCTTGAAAATAATGCTCAGTGAAAACAATTGGTTTTGTCTTGCAGAAGGATGACTTCATTTTTTTTTTCCTATTCTTTGGCCTGCTTAGCAGATGGTGTAGTAAAATTGATTACGGATGTTGACATTTTCCCTTCCAGTTCCATATTCACAAATAAATGTTTCATTACACAGTCATTACAGAATACATTGTAAAAGGTGATTTTACATGATCAGAGTCAGCTCATTCATGTTAGAGAGTAAAGCAGGCTGATGATGGAAAAGTGCAAGTCCATTGTTTTGAGGTGATACTATATCTGAGCCAATGCACACTAACTGCCATCTGACTAACAGGCCCTCCCACCCAGAATTGCTAAGATTAAATAGTTGGCAGATTTTTGTTATTTTGGGCACACACTTCTCCACATGACGTGGATGTCACCTAGCGAGATGTATACTCACACACACTGTTTACATTACCTGATCAATGCTACCTGTCTAGGTTTCCAAAACTTTTTTTTCCTTTACTGATGGCAACAATGTGGATGACCCCAGAAGAAGCATTTTATGAACTAGCTTTCTGTTGCTTCTTGTTATTTTACATGTGTTTAAAACAGCAGCTTGTGCTATGTATCATCAGTGGTCAGACTAGGAGTGCATGTCCCAGTTTGCCCAAAAGCTACATGAGCACTTTCCATAGAGCACAACACCTAGTGGAATAGCAAGATTTTTTTCTTTTTGCTTTTGCCAATGTTTAAGATTCGTGTCTGTAGTTCCAAAGACCCATTTTGACCATTCACCGTAGACATATGTATGCAACTGTCTGAAATCTCCACTAAATTGTCTGGCAAAATACAACTAGGCAGTTTCCCAGATTACACGGCTGAGTTTTAGCCAGCTGCTCCAGGCTAGATGTACATCCAAAGGGCACTGCTTTAAATTTCAAAGCCCTTATCCAGTTTTCCCTTAGCTTGCCTTATGTAGCCAAATAGCTACAGACTTAGAAAATGCTGTCACTCTGTATACACTGTAAAACCCTACCTCAGCCTCCTTGCCTCTTTTTCCTAGTATTGTTTTCTAGCCAACACTATACTCTTCCAGCCTAACTTCAGGAAAGTTATCTGAAAAACTACCTTGTGTGTACCACCACCTATCATGGTTCTGCCAGTTCCTATCCATCATGAAGGCCAGAAAACACTAACGATCCTGAGCAGACAAAACAAAGAACCAGTCCCTTGACTTACTAATTACTTTCTTCTATAAAGCTAGGCCAGGGTCCTGATGATCACATTTCCACCTTGGCCTTTGCAGATTGAGCATCAGAGATGGGTCACTCACTGTTATTCTCTAGCTACCAAGTGTCAGCAGGACTGTGTGTAACACTTGCCTTGATTAGGAAATTAAAATATGTAATGGTTAAATGGATGTTATGTCTTCAATTCATGCTGTCAAATCTTGGTTTAATCTTTCCCTGAAGTCACCACAAGAAGTACAGATAACTTTCACTTATGACAGAATGTCATGTCAACTGCCTTTACGGAAATGGCTCTTCTGAAGTGGGTTTAAAGATGCAACATCCATTACTGCCTCCTCTGTCCTCCCCCATGATGTACACTGTACTTTTGGGAGGATCCCAGGGCTGTGGTAACCAGTCTCTTGAGTGTTTAATACCTGTAGTTTAAATTCTTATTCTCTTGGCTCCAACCCAACACTACACTGGAGAGGATATATGTAGTTACTTATATCTTCAGCATCACAAAAAGTTGTACCTCAAGTATTCCTTGGTGTTCCTTGATCCAGTTACTGCTGACTGAGCAGTCTGTGAAGTGCTCTCGCTGGCATCCCTGATTCTGTAGCTCTTGCCCACTGGTGAAATTTGTTTTTCCTCCAATTACTCAGATCACCCACTTTTGAGGACAACAAATTTCTGCTTTTTGAGAGCATCTTTGTCATCTCCTTGTGGCTGGAGCACTGTCAGAGCTAGCAGTAATGGCAGTGCCTCTCATTTTCCATACCTCTGGTTCCAGTCACAGTTCCTCATGCTTTGCTTTGGATAGGGGAACCAGGAACCTCATGGATCACCCTGTCCCTGAGGTGAGCAAGCCTATGTGGTGCATCACCTCCAGAGAGGAAAAAAGTTGCCAAGTACTATCAATCCCAGGCCTGTGAGCTTTCTTCTTGAGTACAAAAGGCTGTTGCATGCACTAGATGATAGACCTATTCCTTGGCTGCCTTTCAATTGCTGTCATCCAAGGAGATGAGGGTGGTCTAGCACATATGTGACCTCTGGCGCAGGGAATGCATTCTGTATTTGCAGGTCTAAGTGCTCACCCGACCTCCTCCAGCCAAGAGCTTAGCTCAGAAGTAAGGTCTGGTTTCAAAGCCCCATCTACTGATTCATCCACACGTTTAAATAATTCTCTGGCTCATCTGAGGCATGTTTAGCATTTTGTGCCTAGCTTTCAGCCTTCACAGTTGTTAAATGTGTTAAAAAGTTCTTGATGTGAAATCCACATCACTTCTTGGCTTGCATTTCCAGACCACAGAGTTTGCAAGCAGACCCTGCTGTACTGAGGTTGTTGCTCGTTGCAACTCAGGAGTTACTTAGCAGGGTTAGAGTGAGTCTTGAAATGCCAGTGGTGTGATTTTGTTCCTGCCATATGAACCATTCCATTCAGGTCCCAGCTTGCAGATCAGTTGCCCAACTGTTTAAAAGCAGGAGACACTGGGTCACCAGCTTTGCCCAATATGTCAGCAAGTGTTAGCCCATCTGACAGTGAATTACCATAAGGATAGTCACAAAACCTCTTCCAGTTGTGACTGACATCTGCCCGACAACATGTCTCACTTTTTCAGGACCTGTGGGCTGGGATTCAGGGTGGGACAGCTTTTCTCAGTGCTTTGTGGAATCCTTTTTTTGACCAGCCATGGATAATCAGCTTTGATTACCCCTAAGGATTCATTAAGAAAATACTAGGACCCCTTGCTTTTCATCTCTTGCACATCCTTAATACCATTCTTGGTCAATATTAGAGTCTGAAATCAGTCATCTCCACTGGCCTTTCTTTTAAGCCCAGCTTGGCCAGCAAAAGAATAATAATGGTTTTCCACCTGCTTGTTTAGGTTTTACAGACCTCTAGGGTATATGGGATTTTGCCTATGAATACTTCTCTTTGGTATTTTCCAGGACTATTGGTTTTCACATGTTTGTTTCAAGAAGTAGTTGGATTCATAGGAATACCCTCCTTACTGCCCATTTCTCCACCCAGGGCAGTCCAGGTTTCACTTTGTCCTGGCTGGCCCACTCCTTGTGGTGGTGGAGAAGACTTTCTATAGGATGACTGAGATGATGTCAAAAGTGCTATGGACTATCATCAGCCTTATGTCTCGCTATCCTGGTGCTGAGGCGTAGAGAAAATTCATTTTCCTGAGCCGCCTTCTCTGGGTTCTTCTGGCCCTCTATCTTGTAATCCTTCTTAATGTCACCCACTTTCTAATGGGTCACTTATATTTTGGCATCTTTTACTGTGCAAAGACATGCAAGCAAGTTTATACTGAGCAGATGAGTTATGACTGACATCCAGAACAGAGAAGAACATCTCAAGGTGTGGCATAACACTGTAAGCCCTGCACTATCATGAGATTTGAGCATTTTGAGTTGTACAAAGCAAGATCTGGTCAGATAAGCACTGAGATAGAAAACAGGAAATACAGGCAGAGACCTAGGTGGCAATGTTTCCTTCTATAGAGGGAATTTTAAACAAGAGTATTTGTCTAATGTTTCCAGAGATGAGAGAGGCTGAATGCCAAAACACAGTTTTCATAACCTTTAAACCTGAACTATGTAATTGTTGCATGAATCAAAAGAAAAAACAGTGACAGGTATGAACAAAGAAAATCTGTCAGTTATGTGGAAAGGGGAAAGATTTATGTTGCAAGTAAGAGAGCAAAAAGAGTTGGGGGAGTTAGAATGAAGCCAAAAAATAATAATAATAATGTTGAAATTACATTATTTCCCTAGGTTGAAAAGAAATTTCAGTTATAATTAAAAAGCCTATACGCATGTGACCTGCTGTCATCTAGAAACAATTATAATCCTTCAGTGGCTGAGAAAACAGATGCAGTCCCTCTGTATAGCTAAATTAAACCCGGTTCTCTCTCCCCCTTTGATAAGAGATCCCAAAGTGAGCCAGCATACACAGCTATTACACACTAATTAGTGAGACAAGGCAGTCTCAGATTATCAAGCAACCAAGCGGCCACATGGCCGTAGCCCATTTCTCTCTGCCTATCTGCCCCCTTGCAGCTTTACTCCGTTATAGTAGAGTCAAGTAATAGTGCAACAGCAGCCACAGTGGTCTAAAGAGGCAAATTTCATAGGGAAAAGTAGTATCTTTATATATCTTTATATAGCTGGAAAAACTGAGCAAACTTTCAGGCTCTTCAATCTTTCCCAAAGACTTGTGTGCCTAAACTCTTGTCCCTTTTCCTAAATATGTCTGTTATTTTAATAAAGATTTGGTGTCTCCCCACAACCTTGCCTCCTTTAGACCAGAGCCAAGACAGTCTGAGGCCATTCAGTCCCTGGTTAATCCACGAGGTAAAAGTAATTATTGTACAATTTTAGTAACCAATATGATAGGAGGAAGAGAGCTGAACTGCCACTCTACATTTCTTGCATTTCAAATGTAAATGTCTTGCTGAGCTCTGGCAATATTAAAATAGCCTCTTGGCTCTCAGAGACTGTCCGTAGGACAATAATTTTGTAGCACAGACTGAAAGTGAAACAAGATGACCCTGTGATGGGAGCAGGGGCCTGAAGTCATTTCTCTTACACCATAAAGCTGCTGAAACGATTAGTAATTGGAAACTGCACTTAAGAGGTTGTTAGTAGGATTCACCTCTCTAACCAGTGTGGTAGCTGGTAGGGTTACCTCTGAAGTCATTAATTAGCCGCTACTTTAAATGAACCTTTCTCCATGTAACTTAATCTCTAAACTTTGTAATTTCAGCATTGTCTCCATTTCAGGCATATGGCTTTCCCTCAATGAGGCTGTTAGCATGATAATTCCCCTCTTGCCAACAGTGATCAAGAAGTGATAAAACAATTTGGAATCTTTATTCATGCATTAGACTTTCCTATCAAATAGATACATTTGCATCTTAAATGTAGATTATTAAAAAGCTGCTGATTTCAGTATGATGTCAAATTTAGCGAAGAACACAGTACACTTACTTCTAAGGTTCGTCTCTGCTTTGCTTCTTTTCCAGAGGCATAGAAAGACAGAGTCGCTTAATGAACCTTTGTTAATATGTACATTTATATGATCTGATTGGCCCCTGCAGCAGCCTAGGAAAACCTGTGAAAAGACAGCTGCCAGAGTTACCAAAAAAACCCCACTAATTGGAATTATTAATTGTTTACAGTTACATTTACTGCAAAGAGAAAAAAATAAAAGGAAGTGATAGAAATCCCTTCTATTTTTTGAGCAAGGCAAGGCTGCTAACAAAATGAGAGTAACAACGGCTGTCTGACATGTAGCTGTTAAAAGACATATGACCAGGTTCTAATTATGTGCACTTTTTTATATCAATCCTACAGGCAGGATCAAACTATGTACTTCCTACAAGATTTAATGTTTTCTACTTCAGAAGCCCTTTCTGCTAGGTGCTGGACAGAGGGGCAGGTAGGTGGCTACAGAGGGTGCAGTCCAGACAAGTAACGTAGATGTCAGCCCAGGTGTGTGACATTTCAGACACATGATTAATCCCACAGACATTAGCATTTGCTAAGCCTAACTTTAAGTGCTTTGCTGACTTGGAGCCAAAGGTCTTTGGAAAGGGTCTGACACAGGGTAAGAGAAGACTTGGAGCCAGCACTGCAGCTGGGAACCGCATCCAGGGCTGCATCTCAAGCCAGCCCATTCTTCACAGGGTTGCCCATCCCTCCTCTGTCAGCACTTGCTACTCAAAGCACAGGAGGATGAATTTCTTCAATGAAAAGGAAAAACTGATGATGAAAAATATGGAAGTATTGTAAAAAGCTGGGTATTCACTCATGGGGGAGAGGACTGTGGCTCCAGCTGGGCTTGGCCCAGAGGATAGGAGGAGATGCTCTGACCTGCCACTCTGGGATGAGAGTCAGGACTGAGAGAAAGCCTCTGCTCCCTGTAAGGGCTGCCTGAGGGGGAAAATGAGTGTTTTGCATTGCTTTTGAACTGGGGGACCCAAACTTCAGAGTGCTGAAGGCTGCTTTGGCAATTTGCCAAGAGCCCGAGGGCTGCCCCTAATCTACATAGGCATTTGCATAAGTGCTTTTTGTTGTGATTTCTAGGGTTTTTTTTTTTCAGGTTTTTTTTTTAATCAACAGTAGAGACACTATGGGATATATCCTTGCTCTGTTTTTTTTTTTAACTTGAATTTCTTAGAAATGCTCTTAGTATGTTGGCATGGTTTTACATGGCAGAAACCCTCAGTGCAACTCATGCATCTAGTTTTGAGAGGAAGAAAGCAGTGCATAGCACCAGTGCTTCTCACCCACTGCCATGTGCCACCCTGCTCTGGTACAGCTCTTCCCAGGGAGCAAAAGACCTTATCACCCCAAAAGGAGATCTGTGCAGTTTGATGTATAGTCAGGGCAGTAGCATGACTCTTAAACACATGGTCTGGAGTGAATATTGCAAAATGCAACACAGCCTGGAATGGTATACCCTGGTTTCAAAAGTAATAGGAAAGAGTGTGGGGCTGGGGAGGAGTTCAGGCATTTCAGATGTTACGGCTGTTTCTATGCCTGTATATTTCTTAGTGGTTCTGTGCCATAAAGGAAGGAGAATACTTCTCAGTATATCCATGCTCCTAAGAAATGACCCAGCATATAAATCAGCTATTCTGGCTGTTTGCTGGAGATAGGATTTGTCTATTTGCCTGCATTTGTTCTATCTTCCAGAAGAGATGATTAGAAACTGCTTGTTGATTGAATGTTTAGCCAATCCGCTTTCTCCTCACTATGTAATAAAGGGAGCAGTTGAAGAAAATTGCCTCATGAACTTTAAATACTGGGAAAAATATGATGTTATGTCTGCTGGATTAATTTGAGTGTGATAAGGCCACTGTAGGAAGTCCAATATCACTGAGATCTACTCAGGCTGTGCTGAAGTCAAAATAAGTCTTCATTTCTAGTTACTTACAGTGACTGGGCATTTGCGGGCCCTGCAATGGAATGGCAGCATAACTGGGTGGGTAGGAAATAGGGTGGAGGAGAGCCATAACACTTCATTTTCAGTTCTGCCGCGGATTTCTTCTATGACTTTGAACAATCTTCTGATTGCCACCTCCATGATGTGCCTGGCAATGAACCACCAAACCTCCCTCAGGTTCCTACGGTTTTGTAGGGGATATCTTGGAGTTTCTGCAATGCAAGGGCCCTTCCCTGCAAAAAGGGAGGTCAAAGGAAGGGCATTTCTGGGCAAGGTGGTAGGAGCTGGAGAGTTTGGAAGTGATGGGAACATGACCTGGTAAAGTTCAGTGACAAACCACATCCTTGCCTCTCAAGCAGTACTGGAAATTCTCCCTCCTTTTAAGTTGCAGCTCAAAGCCACTGTGGTTTTACTTGCGTGTGGCCAGTGGGGGAGGTTCGGACAAGGCAAACCTTCAGTGCACAAACCATAAAAGCTCAGCAACCAACCAACTAAAAAGTAGAAGTGAGCAAATGGAAGAAAATCCACCAGTGTGTATATTTCAATGTCATGTTTAAGACCATTTCATAGTTTGAAGGAAGGTGGGAAGATGAGTAATGGTGAGCAAATGCTTGAGGCTGACAACACAAAGACTTTTTGTTTGTTTAAAAAATTAATTCCAAGGTCATCCTCCCTCCACTGCTTTTCCACAGTGGGATATCCAGGTTGCAAGTCCCGCCAGCTCTGAGCATGCAATAGCTCTGTGGACTGCCTGACCTTGCCTAAGGAGAAGAGAGACCTCCACAATGCAAGAGGTGTGGAGTGCAGTTGCCCGAGAAAGCTGCTGCCCTCCCTGAGCAACTCCAAGCATGCTGCCAGGAAGCTGTACGTATGAGACCTCCACTAGCAGATGACCTTTCTGCTCAACAGACTTGCACATTGTGCATTGAGTGTTTGTGCATTTCTGATGCTTGTCCCTGTGAGGACCGTGAATGTTATACACTCCAATCCTGACTGCATTTCAGGCTTGAAGCTATCCTGAAGAGACATCACCAAACAGTGCCAGCCAGCACTGCGGTGTTTGAAATACAGATGATCATCCAACTGGGAACAGGTCTGAAAGTCCTGTCTTCATTTTGAGTTGGACAATGTCACAGAGAGTTTCAATGAAGGTTTGTGTTCAAGTATTCTTTTAAAGCACTTTTATTTTAACCATAACCTTTTTGCCTTTCCCAAATGTGATGCTTTAATGCTGTGGTTACTGTGACTTAAGGCAAGTAGAACAAAAATATTACATCACACAAGGCTGTGGCAGAGTCCCAGGGGAAGGCACTGAGACCTCCCTCCTCTTTCTGCAGATCTCCCCTGAAACCCTTCACTCTGTCTTTCTTATGCATATTCAAGGCCAGAAAGGCCTATACGATTAGAAAATAAACACCTTGCCTTACACCAGCAATCCCATAGAAATGCACAGCTAAAACTACTGCAGCTGCAGTTTCAGGGAGTCTGCGGTGCAGAGTGGGTCTAAAAACTGATTCAACATCTGGCAAGATAGCATACAGTTGAGAAAATATGTCTTTAACACATATAGCTCCATTGTGTGTGCATAGCTTTTAAAAGGTTATTTCATAACCAGCTTGGAATAAAAGTGCTGGGACAGACCAAAGATGGTCACCAGTGACTCTAGATGCCATAACGCTTATGTTCCTGTACACTGGCACATACAGGCAGCCTTTTCTCTCCCACAGAGGCTGCTGGCACAAAGCTGGTGTGCATGAGGCAATGCATTACAAGCAGCCATGAAAGACAGTGTTGCTGACAAGTCTGACAATCTGGAACCCACATAACTTTGGATTATTCTGCCAGGAGCTATGCCAGTGAACACCTTCTTTCTCAGTTGCCTGCACCTTCCTAAAGACCAGACTCTGATGGGCCTGAGAGGTCTTTAGGGGGTTCCATGATTCTGGGCTTTTTGACCCTTCATTACATTATTGCTGTCTTAAGTGTTCCTCTCTGAGAAGGGACCAACAGAAAGACATCAGTGCCAGTTCTTCTTTCAGCCCAGATTCACACTGCTGTGGTGCAGGTGGAGTGAGGTTGTCTGATGGTTGTAAGGGAAGACACAGTCATTTTAGGCACGTTCCATGAAACCACTCTCAGTGGTAAGCCTTCCTGTGCAAGCTAGTAATACACATAGCTTTACAACTACAAGTACGGGTCACCTATCTACAACTTGTCCAGCCCTAAGGAGGTTTAAGATCCCATCTTGGTTAAGTCAAAATACAGAGCGATAAAGAGAGGAACTCACTTTACTTATCCTGTTATTTCCTCGGGGTGAAATTACATCTGTCACTCCTGAAAACCTGCCATTCCTTGTTGTTTAGTTCCTTAAAATAACTGTGGCCTCATGAGGTTACCTGCCACATTCCTTCTTTATCTGGTATAGGGTCTCTTCCTCTTCACCTTCCTCCCTCTGAACTAGGAGCTGCCTGTCTGTCTTTCTCACAGATAACCACCTCCTTATCTCTATTGGTATACCTTGTTTTCCTAGACGAGCTGGGACCTAGAGCCCTATAGATAAGTCACTCTCTTTTTTACTGCTCCCCACATATTCCTCTCCTACAAGTGGTCTGAATATCCTAACTGGCTCTTCTGTGTTTACCTGACTTCTGGCAGTGTGGCACAGGCTTTTAGCCTTAACAATACACATAATATCGAGAATTAAATCCTATTAAGGATCATATTCCTTCTACAACCACCGCATGCCATTTTGCACACAATTGCAGGTTGTTTTCTTTGCAAATTAGCAATGCAACACCACAATCTATGTATAAATCAGTAACAGATTTATTAGCCACCCACCTTGCCTTAGATTGTAATGACTCTGATCTCATCATTGAAAGCCCAAAATAATAAATCACAGATGTCTTGCAGGTTGTGACTTCAGTTTTTCACTGCATTTAGGGAGTGAAACAGATTTATGAATACTTCAGCAGTACAGATTAAAAGCTGGAGTTCATTGCTAGTAAGGGCTGGTCTGCTGTATAGGGCTGTAATGATCATCAGTATTGATTAAGGATCTGGACAGTCTTTGTATTCGTTCCCATATGTTCTAGCAAAAATGTACAGAATACCTCAATAAATATATTAAGATATCTTTCCTATGATATTAACAATGCATTAATTCATCTACTTTCACTCACACACAGAATGAACATTTACTGCACTTTAGTAGGTAAGTGACTGCAGATTTTAAGTTTCTCAATTTAAGAGCAGGAATGAATGACTCCTGGTAGAAACAACATGTGGTTTATTACAGTAAAGCATACCACTGTTTGTTGTTATTGGGAGGAAGTTTCCAACCCCTTTAAATTATATGTTAGAGGAGCTGCTTTGAATTGCTTGACCTATTTAAAGAGAAACTGATGCTTGACTTATTATTATCTGGCATCTGCGCACACAGTGTCAATCAAAAAGTCCACCAGTAAGAAAACCTTGTTCCTACCCTTGTGTTGCTTTAGTACACCCTTTTTTCTCCTCTAATATGGTCAAAATATTCTACTGTCCCCACAACCTCAGACTCAAGTAAATAGCCCTTCAGAAATAACAGTTTTCACATCAAAAGTTTAAATTGTTGCCCAGTCAAAGAAGCCAGGGAAGTCAATGAAAAGGTGACTTCGAGTGTCTTCAATAACAGACCTTCATGTGAGGGGCAGACTGCTTGGTGGGGTGGAAACATCGGCGCCTCCAAGTGCAGCAATATATGTTGCAGTGTATCCTGCAAGAAGCAGATAGTGGGGCAGTCCCTGTTCTCCTCTACACCTGTCTGAGAAATATAAGCTCAGCTTTGCTTCAGCAAACCTGTGACTCCAAATACAAGCAGCAGAGCCTGTGCCCCTGTGGCAAACTGACATCTCCTGGAGTACAGAAGCATTTCTAGAACTCATAAGGAAGACATATACATCTCTGCACTCCTGTCACACAGTCCCACCACAGCTTTTCTGGGTTCTCTACGTTTCCCTGGCATTTGTGCTTCCAACTCTGCCTGGGTCTTGCCTGGCTCCTCAGTCCCAATCTTATAGACATTTATAGGGGCTGGTAGGCTGGTAAAGAAATTTGTCTTACACCTGTTTTTTCAAAGACTTTTGACAAGAAAAAACTCCTCATGAAAAAGTGATGTTTGCCTTGAAGTGAATTGTTCATCAACATGATTCTTTTTCTGCACTGTCACTGGACAAGAAAAGTATAGGCAGTATGGTGCAGTTTGCTGAATATGTTTGAAAAGTCCATCTCACACTCAGAAAAAATTTCATCATCACAATCTTAAGTGATTAAATGGTATTTTATCCCAAATGGATATGTGAGATTTTAACAACCCAAGAGATGCAAAACCTAATCCCAGTAAAAAAGAAAGGAAGTAGAGTAAGAAGGTTCATGACTTTTAGTGCTGGTTGTGTGGGCAATCATTTGGCTTTCATTGCTAGAGCCAACGCAGGCTTGTGAAGACATCTTTTGTAGGCTGCTACAGTGTAATTTTTCATGCTATTATCTCCTTCAATGTATTTGTGACATTTGCATAGTGGCTAAATCCCATACATATTTTCTGTTTAATATTCTCTCCTGTTGTCACAGTGTCACACCAGGGTTGTGGGAGGGTGGTGTTGGGATGAGCAGTTGCATGCTAGCCATGATATTGGGGTGGTGAGAATAGTCTGGCAGTATTTTGTATAACACTGAAATCCTGGCTGATTCTCCCACTGGCTGATGAAATAACAGCTCTGGGCTTGGACCCCAGTTCTGCAAATTCTTATCATAGATGCGGAGAAGAATAGGGCTGGAAACAATCACCCAGTGCATCCCCTGCCTCAAGGCAGGGAGAATTGCACCTCAGTCATTCCTGATAGCTGTTTGTCTCATCTATCCTTAAAGACCTCCAATGCTGGAGACTACACAATCTTGCCAGACAATCTGTTGCTGTGCTTATCCGTCCTTGCCACTGAAAACATGATATTATCTGCCAGACATTTCACAGGGCACAGTTTCTTCCAGTCTTTGTCTTTTATTTAGGACATAGGCCAGGGTTGAGAAGTTCATCCCTAAATGTTCATTCCCGAATATTCTGGGTACTCTAAATGCTGTTCTGCTGTCCCTCGGTGAAGCCAAACATATGTTGTTCATTCTGTGAACACTCTCGTACATCATGAGAAGAGCAACAGCACGGTCTGTTAGCATAGCCTCTGGTCCCTTCCAAACACTGCACAAAGGAGCCTTGAATAACTAGAAGAACTAGGAGGCTGGGATTACTGCCACACTATTCTTTGCTATGCATGCCACACCAGGTTCCTCTGCACTTTGCTATGTCTGGTGCCAGACCCCTTTTTCTTAGGATGGCAGTTTTACCTTGCATGAGGCTGCAGTTGCTCAGCTGGTTACTTCTTGCACTGCACAAACTTTTCCTGCCAAGAGTATGTCTGTGACCTCACATGGTCCTACAGTTCTCACATGTGAGGCATTGGGCTACATGACAGAAGTCTGCTGACTGTGTTTTAAGGTTTTGGACAGAGAAAGGATGTGGTGCTGCACGGTGCCTCTACTTCTCCCTTGACCTAGGGTTCAGACCCACTCACGAATCTAGGGGTAAGCCATGCTGGAATACGTGAGTACATCTGGAGGGAACTGAGAGGCTGGGATGGTAAGAACAGGTCCCATGCTCAGTATACAAAAGTTTGCAAGCCATGGCATGGTGTTGCACAAATATTAAACTGTATTTAGAGTTGTGGACAATTTAGCCTTTAGCTGGCCTTTTTATCCTCAGCACAGTGAGGAACATCAGTTCTTCTTGCCATTTTTCCACATTTGTAAGTCAATGACTGTTTGACCCTTTATTTGTCAGAAGACAGGGAAATAGCCTTGGAAGTTTGACAAGATATAAATACCTTCCACTTTGCCCAGAATTACTAGGATTATATACAGCATTGTGCAAGAAGGATTATCACATGAATAGGTCTTAATTTTGCTGGCTGTATGTCACTTTTCTTTCTGGAATAGTACTGAATTTTTTATAAAAGTGTCAGCAGTTTAGGGGTCATAATAAGCAACTGAAAGGTAAGAACTGACTAAAGTCTGTTTCAAAATGCCATGGATGTCATATGACTCCAAAAATCCTCTTCTATTTGCATTTCCAAACTGAGGGGAGGGGGTATTAAGTTATGCAAATCAACCACAAGTTGCTTAACCTTTCCATGAGCGCACTGCAAGTGGGGAGGATGAAATAAGCCCATTATCAGCAACAGAGCAGCAAAGCGTTTTGGGGAGCTCCAGTTGATCCTGCTTACCCCCTCCAGAGCCCTTGTGGAAATTGCTGTTTGGGAACTGTTTCTCCCTTAGCGCGGCTCATCTCCTCCCAGGGCTTAGGGCTGCACAAAACATCCAACATGCTTCAAAGGCATCAATGTGGAAAGCACCATATTCTCTGCATTCTGTCACTGCTTCTGCATGGCTGTGCATTAGTAATTACTGACGACAGCCAATAAAATCAAATAAGCACATGTGCAAATGCTAATGGAGGAAAATAAAACTAAATAATACCTTAGCAGGCCCTGATTACCTTGATCTTGGCTTGCTGTCTCACTGGCCTGTCTTCATTGGGGAAAAGACATGAAGTTCTACAATCTCTTCAGCAGGAAAGGTATGCATGAAGGGTTTTTCATAGGTAATTATTTACAAATTCCTTGCAACCATGCTGCCTTTGTTGTTTTTATTAACCTAATAAAATATATTATCTGGAGAAAAGCTTGGTGTATACAGCAGTTAAATTTATATGTGTTATTCTAGTATGACAAATATTTTGTTATAGTTTGCTAGCAATTATTCAGAGTAACGCAAACAGCTTGGGATGACTGTAGCCTTGTGAATTGACATTTGAAATATTTATAAGTACAGCCATCCTGCCATATGGACCCTCTTTGGAGTTATCAGTCACCGCATCCTGCTGCTTCTGCAACTTGGGTTCACTTTCTAATGCTGTCTGATTCTGTAACTCGAAGGAGCGCAGCTATGGGCAGCGCAATAAGCACCACTCCTTTAGCCATAGATGTCAGCTTCGACAAAGGAGATAAAGGCTCGTGGCGCACATTACTTGCTGAGGCATTCTGCAAAGACCTGCTTAATGCTTGTGTGCACTGTTTAGTGTAATGCAGTTCATACAGCATAATGGATATCTCTGAAAGTGAGTTTTAAATGCAAAAACACCCATCACTGATCTTTCACTTTGAATGGTGTTATTATGCAGTGAGGAAACAGACGGCATCTCTCCTTGACCTGCTGGTTTACAGGGTCTCTCCTTATCATGCAAAATGCATACGATGGCCTGGCTAGCAAAAGCAGGATGTGTCATGTCATTGTTTTCCCCTAAAATGAGCCTTTCCTCTCTCACGTCCAACAGCTTATGAACAAATAGCTGGTATTTACCCATTCAACAGGGACTCGCATCCATGCAAAACTCCTATTGCCTTCATTGAAATTACATTCAAGGAAATGATGATAGAGTATGTCCTGAGCAGAGCCAGGCACTGAAACATATATGCTGTATTCTTTCTTTGACTAATTAGTAGCATGTATGAAATCTTTTATGTCAAAGAAGGTGGAAATTCCTCCTGGTGAATTCAGCAAGGTCAGGGTTTCAGTCCTAGGAATTCAATCCAGTGCAAGGATCATAGGAAAATGGGGCCGGGACAGGGGGGAGGAGAGTAGGAAAAACAGAAGAAAGAAAAGAGAAAAGAGGGAAGAGAAAAAAGGAAAGAAAAAATTAAAAACTAAAAATTATATTTTCTATAGACATAAAGACTTCCCATTTTAAGTCCTCATTAGCTTAGTAGAGAGTGGTATTTGGTGACTGGTGCATTTTGTGTGTGCATAGGAGAACAAACCCCAGAGGATTCCCAGGCTCAGTGTATCTACAAAAAGGGGGGAAGTAGGGTAGGAAAGGGAAAATAAATTTTTTTTGCTAGTTCCAGGGAATTGCTTCAGGCAAACTGGGTGAACAGCTCAGAGAATTATGCTCCCAAGAGTATATTTTCTCCTCTGAGTGTAAAGGACTTTACCAAACAACTGATAACTCCATCTTCCCCTTGTC
Organism: Morus bassanus; assembly: GCA_031468815.1. Classification (NCBI taxonomy): domain Eukaryota; kingdom Metazoa; phylum Chordata; class Aves; order Suliformes; family Sulidae; genus Morus; species Morus bassanus. Next base: position 11,254,724 of record CM062572.1, read on the forward strand.
TGCACAGTGCTCTCAACAGCCCAGGAGAGTTAATGTAAGCAATATGGGTCAGTGTTAGATAGACAACTTCCTAAATGAAACAGTGAAAGTGGATGACCAGGTGGAGTTTACATGACAGGGAGCCTGAGTAACTGCACCGAAGTGGGGACTAGTTGTTTTTTCTATGCTGTGTGGTTCTGGAGTGCATCAGGAAGGCACGACCTCTGCATTTTTGGGTTTCTTGTCTTTATTTGATGACAAAGCTGATACTCCTCAAAATAAGAGACTTAATGAAAGCCTGAACAAAATGTCTTCAGCAAGAGGAAGCAGAGTTAGCAGGAACCAGAGCTTCTTTCCTTCTCTTTACTTCTGTTTTGCTGGTCACCTTACACTCAGTGTTCAAAACAATCATGGTGAAATACCTCCAAAAATTGCCCAAGAAGGGCCCTGCTGGACCTCAAAAGCCACGAATATTTGCTTTTCAGAATATATCTTGAGAGGAACATGTCAGAAAAGCTTCTGTTGCTAGCTGTGGTTTTGGCCTTTGCCCATACTGTGTTAGATGCTTTTACAACTTCTCCATTTCTAATTAAATACACACCATACTGAGGGCAGTGAAAGAAAGCAGAGAGGATCTTCTCTTCAGGGAAACTCTCCAGTCACTCTGGCCAAGCTACAAATCGGAAAGGCCCTGGGCATGCCTCCTGAAATAGGGAGACAAATGAGAAATATGGGCTTTGTTCAGAATAAAAAGCAGATGAGGCTCAAAGGCACTAAGGCACAAAAGGATTAGGACACAGCACAGTCTTTCATTTGTCATGGACTGCTCAGTTGGGATCCAAACAACCCCATAGATGCCTCCTACTCTTCATCTTAAAGGAAATCCCAGAGCCTCCCTCCAATTCATACATAAAAGGATGTTGACAGAGAGTCATGTCTGGAGATATGTGGCTTTTTGTCCCAGATAATGAATCCCTTTGTACAGGCTGACTGTCACAAGAGAAAGGACAAATTGGGCCACATGCACCTTCTATCTAGGCAAGAGGATTCACTGCCTAGATAGGATGCTGCAGGGTAAAGGGTAGTTGGGAGGATGTGGTGGGGAGAACTGGCAAAACAACGTTGGATCTGGCTGACCTTCATCTGCGAGTGGCTCTGGGATGCCGCTGTCAGCCAGAGAGGCTTGTTTGAGCTGAAAGCCCCCTTTAAAATCCCCCCTTGCTTTCCGAAATGAGGGCATGTGTCAGCCAGCAGGCAGCACCACATGGCTGACTGCTGGATAGACCTGTTCAGACAGGCTCCTGTTCTCCAGGGCTCTGCAGATGCCAGGGGAGCTCCTAGCTGGCTCAGGCCTTAAAACTCTTCATCCTACCCAGGGCTTGGGCAATAACGAGTTCTGGTGTTCATTACACTGGCCAGCCAGAGTGTTCTGTTCTGGTTGCACAATAGACTGCACAAAGCGTCTTAGAAAAGGAGTGTCCTGGGAGGTAATTTTTATAAAGCTGAATCCATCAACAACCTCTAGAAAGATCTTCAGCTGATGTAAACCAGCATTTGCCCTGCTGACACCAAAGCAATTACTTCCATTTTCACTTGCTGTGGATTGAACCCTTAATCAGTTATATTTTCATATCCTACCACATGCATAGGAGTTTACAAAGCCTGTATTTATTAATTGCTCCCCAGACCATTTAGGCAGAAACGTATTGAACTTCACCTTGCTTTTCTGCTGCAAGGCAGGAGCTATCTCAAAGAAGCAGGTGGAATTCTAGTGGTGTAAAAGTGGTGTAAAAGTGGTGGAAGCCAAAGCAGAATTTGGAGTCAAGAAGTCTCATTGATCATTGCTCACAGTGATCTTTTGGCTACCCTTATCAAATATTAACAATAATGACTTATTTATATAGCACTGACTGTGAGCTAGGTGCAAGAGGATAGGCATAAGTCCCAGAGAACTAACAAACTAAATAATAAATACATATCAATCTAGAATAATAAATAATAAATCTCATATTCCAAAGTTGCTTCATTTTTTTTTCAGGGGTGTTTGCCCTCACTTTCTGATCAGCAGGAGGGCTTGGTTAAAAAGATCAGATTAGAAATGAATCTCTTTGATGTTTACAAAGGCAATAGGGCTTTCACACCTTTCCAAGTGCAATTCAGCTGCAGGTAAAGAATGCTGCAGCTTGTGGAAGTGCTAATTAAAGCCAATAATAACATGATTCACCTTCAACCCTGCTCAGAAGTGCCCGGTGGTTTTTTTCCCAGAAGATGTTGCATCTCCAGGGCACTACATTTGAGGAGCTCTCTAGTTTCAGGGATCTGCAACATAGCAACCATTTGGGTTAGAAGGCGAGGGAGCAAAGTTGTTTAAATCAATCCTTGTCATAGGACCCCACAGTTTATTGATATCCTGAAGGTGAAAGGTTAATGCTTTACTCAGGAAACCACTCATCCTCCAAAATACTATTATTGTTTATCTTGCTGAAATCTATTTTTATATTTCCCAAGACATTTTTATTTAATTTCTGCTCCGGGTTGTGTTTACTGTGTTTTCATAGTATCACTGTACAGACTTAATCCTTTTCCAATCTGATATTTCAAATTGTGATGGAAAATGCCAAGTGTCTGGTATTGTTTTAAATAGAAAGATTAGCAAAAAGAAAAATTATTAACTTCAGGCTACTTATTTTAGTGGAACATGAGTTATCAGGGACTCCAATCAAGAACTGAAGTTGAAAGTAACAGGTCAACTAGAGTAAACACTTGTCCCCAGGAATAATATGTCTTGTCATTTAAGCAGCTTGGAACATGTTCTCATTTATCTAGCCACTTTCTTGCCACAGCAATTATAAAATGGTCAGTTTGAAATGAGATCTGTTTCCATTGATTTTAGTCTCAGCATCTTTTTTTAAAGTTTTTGTATCTTCTGGTTAATAAAGGAGCAAGGAAGTGAAAGTAACATAAATCTTCAACATATACAAATAACATTTCACGTGGACAGTTTGCCTGTGGAATTCAATGCTGAAACAACTTCAGATGAAATGCTGAATAACTGGATTGTAAATAACTACTAACATGCATGACAATACCAGTAAATGGATGTGTTGCTTCAGAACAGGACTGGTGTCTGACTGGTGATGCAGATGCAGCAATAATTGTCTTGTTCTCCACCTGTTTTCAGCATTTAGGGTCTTCCTCTCCTTGTGGTTGTTGGTAGCCACTGGAAATAGTTAATAAACTCCCGGTCTGATGTAGGTTGGAAAATACTCTGTACCTATACTCATGAACTTGGAATTACAAGAATATAGTAATCAGAAACATGAATTGAGATTCTCTCACAAAAGGAATCTGGAAGAACCCAAAGAAAATTCTTCATTTGTTAGAACCGACATAAATCAGATGTTGTTAAGACTATAGAAAATACCAAGGTCCAACCATAGCTACTGAGAAGCTATAGAGAGGCTTTTGTTGTATGATCATTTTTATAACATTGTCAAAAGTGAAAAAAAAAACTTTAATGTTCTTATATTTTTCAATGCCTAATGATTTCTCATGTATTAAAGTGGAGTCTGCAAACGTTATTCAAACCAACAAAGAAAACTCTTCCTATTTAGAATCCTTCAGTTAACAAATTTGCCTGCATCCTGAAATGATGCAGGACCTGTCACTTGACCTTGTCTGTCAGCATTTTAATCACATCAGGGCAGTCAAGAATAGCTTTACCCCAAACAGGTACATTTGCACACCCAAGCCCAGAGACCTGCCAGACCTCCTGGGAAAGCCTGAATGTTCTTCAATGCATTTTGCCTGGACAGATTTGTCTGGGAAAAGCCTTCCCAGAGGTGGCTCTGCTGGCTCTTTCCCTGTGGGAATCATGAGCTCAGAGGTACTCGGAGACTTTTCATGACTGGAGATTGATTAAGCAGTCTGTTCTGTATCATTCAGGGCAGCAGTGTCTAGCTCAGAATTAGAAGCTGCTATTTAAACCCTCTCCTTAGAAAATAAAGTTTTTGGATTTTCATGGGAACTTCAGAACTGGACAGATTCATGTCAACTTAAGTTAAACAAAATAAATAATTTGTGATTGCTGATTAGTCTCCTGACTTATTCTCCAAAACATGAGGTACAGCCAGAAACTCACAGCTCAGACCTCTTTTCATTTAGTGCTCTCACCTTCCTTGGTCTGCCCACTCATGCTCTTTCCTCCTCCCCTTGCTGGGAGACTGCCATCTTCTGCACAGAGGTACTCACCTTCCTGCAAATAATAAACCCTTACAAAGCAGCCTGCAATATATGAGTCTTCTAATGGTTACAGCAGGCAAAAGGTTCTTCAGTTAGGGTGCAAAATTGTGGAAAGGAATGAAAACAAATCAAATGTTACTTGCCAAGGGGCAAAATTTTGCTGGCAAGTCACTGGCCCAGAACTGATGATTTATGGAGAGCAAGCACAAAGTGATATAGTTCTTGAACCAAATCCTGTTGGCCTGTAGGGTCTTAAAGATGAAGGCCAGCAAATGGCCCTCTTCTAAGTTCTTCATTTGATGACTTTGCTGACAGGCATAAGCATCCCATGGAAGCCATGCAGGCAATGGTTCCCTGGACAACTGCTGGCAAGTGCAGTCTTTTATGAGTTGTTCATTAAATTCATCTCCACTGCTGAGAGACAGCCATTATTTCTCCTTTCCTGCAATGTTAGCAATTAAACTTTGTCATTCCTATTTCCATCTTCCCAGTGGTTCTCAACCACTTCCCACTGAGGGCAATTCTTCTCTCTGGTCTGTGAAGCAGATCTCTGCTGCTGTGAATGCAAACCTCAGACATGACCCCCATCCAAGGCAGATCCGGGAAAAACAGCTGTTAAAAGGAGAGATGCTTTCCGTACTGGCAAGCTGTACTTCCCCCTGCTGCTCTTTCTTGCTCCCAGGGGTCCCATGTATTTCTCAGTTCAGCCAAGGCTCTTCCACCTCTCCCTCCTGCTCGTCCTCACATCTGGATGTGTGCACACATGGCCCCAGGTGCCTTCCCAGAGAGCTGGGTGTCAATAAGCCCAGCTTTAGCATATGCTGCTGGACACTTAGAGTACTGCTGGGCATGTTCTTGGCAGAAAGGGCCCTTCTAAAACCCTAATCCATAGAGATCATATAATGGACAGTAGAAGTTTTGCCTTGTTTAAGGCTTGATTCTAGAGGGCTTGATCCTTTTGATTCTCATTCAGTGACGTCTTATAGCCAGGAAGGAGCTGCCTGCATCATTGATCACTATTAGACATTAGCTTTGCTGTCTGTCCTGAGTGAGGCGTTAGTCTGTAACAATACAACCCAGCAGCAAAACACTTGCAGCATAGCCAAGGAGGCAGAAGCAGAGCAACAGACTTTGCCTGTGTTTCAGGAGGAGAGAGTCCCCCAAACTACCCAAAACAAGCAATCCTGCTGTCTGCTGAAGTTTTTGCCCTGACTGTTGGTCCCAGAGGACTGGCTGTATGTGGGTCAGCAGTTATTTGCAGCAGCACTTTGGAAATGAGGAATGAGGGTGTTTGTACATTTGGGGTAGGATGGGTGGGGTGTGATCAGGGTCCTGTGTCCAAAAGGAATAAGTAAGAAGATCAGTCCCCCTCCTTTATCTATACCCTTCCCTATAACAAATCCCAATCGCTTTCCAGTTCCCCCCTCCATCCACCCCGCTGATCCTTCCCACCTCCCTCTAAACCTCCCAGTTACATCGCAACCTACCTCTCAACACTCCTTTTGCAAGAAAGCAGAACATCTTCATTTCCAAATGGTAGCTCCAAATTTTGGTTTGCAAATGTTGGATTATTTCAAGAAAGCAAATATGTATACATATTTTCTCATTAGAGAAAGAAAAAGGTAACGATCAACTCCTAAATGCTGTGCACAGTTGCTATTCTAATTCAAGCACAGCATGTAATACAAGCGGCTGTGGTAGGCTATAACATTATAAATTACACCCCATTGGTGGTGGAGACAAATCAGATTATGTGTGAGTAGGTTATTGATTATACTTAGATTTCTTAATCTCTTAAATCAATGAAAGAATAGTAGATAACAAAGAGAATGTGTGCTTGGAGGGCAAAACATCTTTTAATACTTAGTATTTAACGAGCATTTTTAATACTCAGTAATATCTTAACTGGAGAAAACACTCAGCCAACTTGAAGTATAGGTTGCTATTTATTACCAAGATGCCTCAATCTAGATTTCCTTCTCAGTGTTTATACTAGACATCAATCCTGATTTACCTCTTGTTGAGTTAATGAAAACATGTTATGCAGTTTTATTAAAGAAAATAAAGTCTTCAATTGACTGCCTCTGAAACAGTACAACAAATTCTGAGGAGATTAGCATAAGGATTAAACATACAGATTTTGTTGCAGGAGTTGTTTTCATGAATACAGTCTTAATTGATTGTAGCAAAACAAATACGCACTTTGGTAATGCATGCTGAGTCTCCAATTCAGCATTATTTTAATTAAGTCTTTTGAATGATGAATTTCAATACAGCAGATGTTCTTGAGTATTCAGGTATATAAATATAACTGGCATCAGTATCTGATAAGCCTACAATTTGAGAGTTTAAGCACATATGAAACTGGGCCAATTGTTGAGAGTTGAAAATGGAAGGAATTTGCTAAACCACTGCTTGCACCTGTTTTGAATTATTATGTTGTTCCCTCCATGCTAACCTTGGGGGAAAAAAAGAGTCTTGTGTGCAATGCCAGAACATGGGGAAGGAGACGTTTGCTCCCCATTTGCAGTTTCTCTTTAACCAATTGCAGCAGCTGAACCTTGTGAAGAGGGAATTTCAGTACATTTTATATACATGGCCACAAGCATTTCATGACAGAATTGAAGATGAATAAAAGAGTGCTGAATCCTGTGATCAAATAATTTTAAGATTGAAATTATGTCTCCTCACAAATAAAGGAGTACACTAGGCAGTCGTTTGCCTTTCAAATAACATCTGATTTGACAGGAAGTGTCTAATGAATTTAAAAATGTTTGATATCAGCTTGAATTTTAAATGAGATCATAAACATCATTGGTCTTCAAAGTATTTGGCTGTGTTCTCATTAAATTTTCATACAGGCTTTTAATCAGTGGATACACCCCTGTGCATGGAGTTCTTGTGCCTCAGCTCCAGGTCATTCAGAGTCATCATCCTTTTGCTGCAGGAAAGATATTGATAAATGGACTTGGCTTTCATCAGTAACTTGGCATTTTTATTGTTCTCTACCTTCAAAGACATATGAACAGAAAAGCCCTCCCTCTTTTGAGCAGAATTCCATGGAAAAGCAGCAGAGCCTCTCAGTTTTATGTCACAGACTGAGGAAAGACAAGGGTGAAAAGGAAACTCGAAAGGCACGCAAGCCTCCTACTGAATAACATCTGCTTTAGGAGAGCACTTCTCTATCCAGAGAACTTCTAGGCACTGAGACTTAGAAGTGAAGATGATATCAAGTCACCAGCCAATGCAGCCACATGTGGGGCAAAAATCATCTCATATTTATCAATTTATATTATCAGACTATACTGTGAAAGACTATGAGAGGGAAAACAGGAAGGATGGTATATCTGAGTCATTTTAGGAAGGAAAGATATCAAACTGGAGTTGTTATCAGAGTTTAGGCTGAGTTGCATGTAATTGCTCACAGGTGTTTGATCTGGCATCTAAAGTGTGACACAAGGAACAGGCAACCTGAGGGTACAGGTCATGAGGGAGAAAGTCACTTCAGCTGTCACCAGCACTGCCACACTCAGCACCTTGCATTGCCCAGCCAAATTTCTGTAAGCTCAGCATTGCCCATGAGATGTCACAGTGACCTCAAGTGAATTCTGGATACTGACCCTATTACCTGCCCTTCTCCCCCTTTCTCTGTCCCCTTCAATTTCAGAGCCCCAGATTTATTTGGGGGGAAACCTGAGGGTGTATTTCATAGTAAGGAGCAGCTTTTCACATGGGTACTTTTCTGTGTTCCATAAGCCACTTTGGCAAAGGCTAAGACAAATGAATTGGTGCAGCTTGGTGAGACTCACCTTCCCAGCCTGGATCCTGTGCGGGGCTCACATCTGGCTCACCCCAAGGTATAGAGACCATGGTTGTCTTTTCCAGTGCACCAAAGTTAGGAAAACAAACTCTGCCCACAGCTCTGAATTCCCCTACAGCCCCCTCAGATTCACAGATTAATACACATATTCAATATTTTTAAGGTCATCATATTGGTGGCCTTCTTTGACAGAGTTACAGCATTGGTGGATAAGGGAAGAGCAACTGATATCATCTACCTGGACTTGTGCCAAGTATTTGATATTATCCCACACGACATCCTTGTCTCTAAATTGGAGAGACATTGATTTGATGGATGGACCACTCAGTGGATAAGGAACTGGCTGGATGGTTGCACTCAAAGGGTTGCAGTCAACGACTCGATGTCCAAGTGGAGACCAGCAATGAGTGGTGTTCCTCAGGAGTCAGTATTGGGACTGATGCTGTTTCACATCTTTGTCAGCGACATGAACAGTGGGATTGAGTGCACCCTCAGCAAGTTTACTGACGACACCGAGATGCGTGGTATGGTTGACACGTTGGAGGGAAGGGATGCCATCCAGAGGGACCTTGAGAGGTGGGTCCATGTGAACCTTATGAAGTGCAACAAGGCCAAGTGCAATGTCCTGCACATGGGTCAGGGCAATCCCAAGCACAAATACAGGCTGGGTGGAGAACAGATTGAGAGCAGCCCTGAGGAGAAGGACTTGGGGGTGTTGGTTGATGAGAAGCTCAACATAACCCAGCAATGTGGACTTGCAGCTCAGAAAACCAACTGTATCCTGGGATGCATCAAAAGAAGCATGACCAGCAGGTCAAGGGAGGTGATTCTCCCCCTCTTCCTGCTCCCGTGAGACCCCACCTGGAGTACTGTGCCCAGCTGTGGGGCCCCCAACATAAGAAGAACATGGACCTGCTGGAGTGAGTCCAGAGGAGGGCCACGAAGATGATCAGAGGGCTGGAGCACCTATCCTATGAAGACAGGCTGAGAGAGTTGGAATTGTTCAGCCTGGCGAAGAGAAGGCTCCAGGGAGATCTTATAGCAACCTTCCAGTACCTGAAGGGGCCCCACATGAAAGCTGGAAAGGGACTTTTTACAAGGGCATGTAGTGATAAGACAAGGGGTAATGGCTTTAACCTGAAAGAGAGTAGATTTAGATTAGACATGAGGAAGAAATTCTTTACTGTGAGGGTGGTGAGGAACAGGAACAGATTGCCCAGAGAAGCTGTGTATGCCCCATCCCTGGAAGTGTTCAAGGCCAGGCTGGATGGGGCTCTGAGCAACCTGGTCCAGTGAAACCTGTTGCTGCCCATGGCAGAGGGGCTGGAACTAGATGATCTTTAAGGTCCCAAGCCATTCTATGGTTCTATGATACTTCACTAGAAACACATCAACATCATTTTATATTATGTCCTGGTTCAGAATGGATTTCAGGGCCAGTTCTATGTGTGTCTGAAAATCTCTCTTTCTGATATTCACTTTCACACCTTTCTCTCTCCTTTTGTCCCTTTCATTCTCATCCCTGAGCTTTGCTGGCTCTGGAAGCCAAAGACAGCCATCCATCACAGATTATTTGACATGAAGACAATTCACAGTCTCTCTCAACTCCTGGCATGTGGACAAGTGTGTTGGAGTATGACCTAACATTTAAATAATGATTCACCATTGAATGTTATGAGACATTGGCTGACAATTTCAAAGTAATGCCTTTCCAAAGATAACAGTATTAATTCTTTACTGCCATATAACTGTATGTTCACTTGGAGAATCTTGAATAAAGTTTACACTTTGCAATTAATATAGTGAAATTCTGAGTTAAATTACTTGCTATAAAAATATTAAACATATTACAACTGTCTGGACATGGTCTTCTAAATGAAGGGGGGGGTTAATTATTTTAGAAGAGAAGTATAAACATTGTCAAGATTTAACCACTGCTCAATTTAATATAACTTCTAATTTTACAAATCATTATTTATACAGTTAATATGCATAAAAAATTAATAAATTACCTCTATAATATTGCTTTTGGTATAGTTAGCTGTGTAGGCAATTATTACAGTAATGTTGAAAATATCCACCAGGGAAATCTGTACTTACTTCCCAAACACAAGAATCATGGAAAGAGGAAGAGAAAGGGAGGAAAAAAATGTACAAAAAAGAGGTTCACTGAGCAAACCTTAGCTGTGAAGTCAGTCTTGCATCTCAAAAACGAGGGGATAGAACTTGAAATCAAGGCTTTGAGACAGTGTGGGACTTGCCAGCAGAAAGAGTGCAAGATGAAGTTTTCTGTCACCTTTCTACCTTCATAAAGAGCAGCTCCAGGACAAGATGAGAGGATGAACCCGCTCCTGGCCAGCTTGCTGCACTTACGGTGTTGAAGCCTCCTGGGGCACCGAGAGCTCCACTCAAGACCCAGTGCAAGCATTAATGCTATGAAGTGTCTTACATGGGGGAGGAGCACCAGAGACCATGGGAGTTCTGTCTAGGAAGTTTCCATCAGGAACCGTCTGGCACACCCGGAGAAGCGCAGACAGGGTACAGGAAGGACTGGGCTGCAGATACAGAAACTATTGCTTTCTATTAGTACATTCCAGTGGTTTCAGCCTGTGGTCTGTGGACTATTTCTAATGGACCAAGGAAGATAATAAAGAAAAGCAAGCTTAGTGGTAGCGGACTTACACATATTCTGAATGCTGTCTCCCCTTAGTGCAGGGGTCCATAGATCGAGCAGGCAAAGGTTAAACATCTCTATTAGAGACATAGGTGTTAGAAGGAGGCTTCCAAAATGCAGCCTGCCTGTCTCCAGAGGCTGTACAGGACTGTAGTGGCTTTAACAGGCCATTGATAGGGCCAGATACATCAAAACAGTACAGAGGAAATCTCAGCCCTCCTGAAGCTAGTGGGAGTTTTAGCAAGGATATGTCCCTCAAGCTTTGCTCTGAAATGCATGCTGGATTTTCAAATAGAGTGAATTTTCAAGTATTTATATGACTTAAAAACTTGGCTTCTGCTGGCAGAATACTATCTTCCCTTCCTTCCGTCTTGCTGACTTTTATACTTACACACCCTGCTGATTTACATCTGCAAGTGTTAGCTGTAATATTTGGAGGCACCACTGTACAGTAATTACTTAATTCCTTTCCAGAAAGAAAGGAAGGAGGCAGGCAGGACTGAATGCAGATAACATTTTGAATGTTTCATTACAGCAGCACACCCAAGTTATCTGATCCCATCCTTATTCCCAACAAGAAACAGAGAAAGAAAAAGGGAGAAACTTGTTGTACCTCCTTCTGAAGCATGATGTAAAATAAGAACGATCAGAAGTGAGTACTGAGCTATCACAGGGGTTGCTTCAATACCAGAGTGCTTCAAAGATGCCTGTTTGTCAGAGCCCTAGGTGGTACTTCTCTGTGTTTGCAGGATGAACCTCAGCCAATAAAACAACTGTGCAGCACTCTTTTTCTCCTTTATTAAAAGGCTTCTGTCAGATAATAGAAAATTATCTCTTCAGACACTGCAGAGGGGTTTTACTACACTAGACAATATAATAAAAGATATTCGCTCTTCTGTAAAATTATTGAGGGTATTTTTTAAATAGTCTTTCAGAAGGTCAGCAGGTTGAGTCCCCAAACTTCCCTCAGTAATGTTACATGCAGATGCACCTCCAAGTCATTTTAAGAAGAGGAAAGACTCTCCACACCCATTAATATAGAAAAGATTCAAACTATGTCCTGGGGAAAAAAATCAAAGCTGTTCTTTGTCCTCTAACCTGCATCTTTCTGCTATGTAGATTTTTTTGTCAGCTGAGTGAGCTGAACAGACTTGCTGAGTTGTCACAGGAGCCAGAGCACTGGGGAGGGATGGGGACCAGGGAAAGAAGGAGGAAGGGGGCAAGCAGGGAAGTATCCAACTGTGTGGAATCTCATCTTGAATCCATAGATGTTTTAGTATTGGTTTCTGTGGCATCCAAGAGTGTCAGGGAGAGATGTGGAAAAGGTCTGAAGTCCAGGAATTTGCCAGTTCCACATGGAGAAAAACAGATCATAAAGTCCCTGATTCCCCTGCTTTCTTTCCCTTTCCTGACGTTAACTTGCCAGACCCACTCAGCTGTATTCCTCTCCACTGTTTCTTCATTACTGAAGGCAGTTGAGAAAATCAAGCAGCGTTTGCAAGTGTGGATTACTGAGATTCATCAGGGCTTTGTTTTAGTTTATCAGGAACTCTGACACATGCTGGGCTGTGCCAATTAAGATCCAGTCGTTATTCTTAATAGCACCTAGCAATGAAATACCAGGATATGCTGCCTGCATTCCTGTGTATACATAGGAGAGAGCATTTTCATTTGCAAAACTACTGTGCACATCCCAGGTCATCAACAGAAGAAATTTATGTACCAAAAAGCCCATCCTCAGCTTGGAAAACCACAGCTACATGTGGTTGCTCTCCCTAGGCAAGCTTATATTTCAGCTGAGAGAGATGCATTGTGATTTAGTGAACTGCCTGGTCTCTAGCAAGACCAATATCTCTTTATATTTTAAGTTCAGGAGGGTGTTTAATCATCACAGTTTGTCGCTGCTTTGTATGATGCTCTGCAACAAGCCAGCTTAACATGAAACGCTCTCTCCCTGTACCTCCTCTCACACTTCCCAGCACTAATTAGTGAAGTCTGACACAAAGTCCTGGATCCAGCATGTTTGGGAGACTTGGTACCCAGCTCAGCTCCACATTGTACAATGAATCTCTCATATCTCAGATAGCTCAAAGCAGAACCACAGATCCTCTTAACACTTAAGCTTTGGCACATTTCAAATCCAGGACATACTTGCTCTGGACTATTATTACAATGATATTTTGTAACCAAACATCTTATTTTACTAGCTCCAACAGTGATTTTTTTTTTGTGCCATTCCACATAATGGAGATGAATATAGCTACCAAATATTGACATGGCCTCAGCAACAGTATTCTGAAAGATTCCAAGATCACCACTATAGAAAGATAGTATCCTATCTTTAGGACATCAAAATACAGCAGTAACAAATCAACCTTCTCTGGCATGGTCTGTTCCTTGGCATTTGTCTTAGTTGTCTTAAATGTGTTATTAGATGTTGACAGTAATAAAGTCTCTGTGTGTGGAGGGGATAGGTTACAGTCCTGTCTGCTTTAAATGTTTGTGCCTTGGCTGCTTCTAAGAGCAAGGGACTGAATTAGTTGACCCAAGTAGTCCCTTCCAGTTCCGTATTCTTTATTAGGAAGTTCTCACTATTCTGTGTGTCATGAAGGACCCATTTGTTTTAGGAGTGCTCTTCCTAAGGACACAACTATTTCCTGCCTAAACTTTGCCCTAGTTTGATTTTTTTTTTCTATCTCCATGTGTGGAAAACCAGATTTTCCGTTCAGTCAAGGTGCTAGAACTTGTACCCTCAGCAGCTGACTTGAAGCCTACAACTTAAATAGGCTGCTGGTCAATGACCAGGTAGCTTTGTACTTCTAAGAAGGCAAAATTGGCTGATGTATAAAAAAATCGCAAGAGAGTGCACAGAATAGGTCATTGTATGTATATGTGCCTACTGGCATGTGAATTCAGCTTTGTCTGCACATGCAAGTGCAGGGATTTGCAGACAGAAGGAATGCAGGAGCCTTTGGGGTACAACTGTCCTATTTTCATCTTCTGTTGCTACCAGTCTGGCCAAGACTTGAACTCAGGAATGAGCAATGAAGGTTACAAGTAGTAAAGCGTCCCCTCTCCTATATTAAAATTACTTCTGCCTTATCTTGTCAAAGTTGTATAATTTGTATCACCACATCACCAGCCAAGCCACAAATAGACCTTCCAAACTATGAGCTCAGCCCACAAATCACACTCATTAAAGCTTCAATTTTTTGCAGAGTACAAATAAGGAACTTTCTAACTTCACTTATGCCTGTATATGAAACCTCTGCAATTCAGTCACTGTTCCAAAAGTTATCTCAGATAGATTTACTGAAGTTGGCACCTCTGCTATCATAAATGAATCACTGAGGATAACATCTTTATTAAGTTTATACATCTTGGCTCTAAAATAGCAGTGCTATGTATAAAAACAAGGTCTCAGAGAGCAATAGAAGTATTTTCATTGGGTTCTGCATGCTCCAAGAGGACAGGGGTGATCAAAACACCAATAACGTGCTTCAGCAATGGCAAAATAAAAAGGAGTGTTAATCATCAGGAGTGCACATGGCTTGCACCTCCCCCAATCAAAAACATTAAGAATTCAATGTTTATTAAACAGGGTTTTGCACTGGAAAATGCTGTGCTACTAATTGGGAATGAAATATTAGTGCAAAACAAGCAGGCTTAGTATAAGTTAACTTTCGCAAATTCTCACTTCCCTGGTAGGAAAGGTTAGTCAGCTGCTGCTAAGTCTAAAGACTGATTAGGTGTGTAATCATGGTGTTATTATGTTAATGGATTTGTTTGTTGTTGTGTTATCAACAAAAGGTTAAGCAAACCCCTACATGAAAGCTAGAGGTGAAACAGTCTGCTGGAGAAGTTTTTTGGGTAGCAAATCTATGTATTATCACCACTTCTTTGTGGAGCCATTATTGCTGTACCAGGCGCTTTTCTCTCAGTTCTCACAGGTGGCAAAACCACACATGTTGTTGAGCAGTTTTGCTTAGTTAGTGTTGGTCCTTGGACTGACTTGGTGGTATAAGAAAGCTGCTTATTTCATTAGAGTTTGATTCACCAGGTAAACCACTGATCAGGGCAGCGGGGGACATCGTTTCACACAGAAAGGCATCTTTGGCTAAAGAAACAGCCTTGGGCTATGTAAGTTTTTTCCTAATACTTCAAGCATGAAAGCTCTTACAAGCATGGCCCACTTGTGCTGGACTTGATTAAACTATGTGGCTGGGCACATTTTGAAACCATGCTGCCTGGGAGTCAGACGTCTCTCTGCTGTGCTACAAGCTTGCTATTACACTGCAAGCAGCCCTGCCTTTGCGGGCTGCTGTGCTCAAACCTGAGCCTCCGAAAACAGGGCATGTAAATGAGGTGAGCGGCTAGAGGGTCTTTGCGATGAATTGCCTCTGCCACATCAGCATGTGGCCAATAACTCAATCATGTCTGTGCAACAGTATGCACCAGGCCAGGAGGAGGAAAAAATGTGGTTTGCATTCTGATGCAAACAACGTGCTCAGACTGTGTCTGTGGCATGATGCACATATCTTGCAAACATTGATGTCTTGTGCCTGTTCCATTCTGATATGATCCGCTGGGATTCCTCAGGGTTTTGGGTTGTTCTTTTTTTCTTTTGGGGGCTTTTTTTTTTTCTTGGGGTGGGGGGCTTTCTTCCTACACCCGTTTCTTTAAAATCTTCAGCTTTTGGGACTTATGCCTTGCAGAATACTTCTGCAGAGTTCTGGTTAAACACAGCTGCACAAAGTACTGGATATTTCAGTATACAATGACATAAAATGTTGTGACAGCAATGGGTTTGGGGTGGGGGCTGTTCAGTTACCACTGTTGTTGCCCAAAGGAACTGAAGGAAGATTTGGGCTCTTTGGCTGTGTAAACTCTCATAGCTTTCTTGAAATCAATACGATGTCAAATTTTGCAAGACTGGTCCTCTATGCTTACAGACTAGATATCAAAACAGGCTCCCACATGACAGTGTCTAGAGGTGGTTATGGATATTTTACAGAAAGTGTTATGTCGCTGAAGTGGCGTTTTTCTATAGAAATACTTTGCTCTTTCATTCTGGGAAAACAATAAAAAAAATTTGGATGAATCTTAACTTTTCCATTTAGACATATTTTAGAACATTTTGTTTTTTCATAATAAAATTAATTTCAATTTCAAAGTGTTTTCTATTTTACAAAAAATGTCTTGGTCTATAGATTTTTTTTTTTTTTTAAAGAGGAGAAATTTAAGCACTTGGAAATGAAGCAAATAACAAGATTGCAGCTGGCCCCTTACAGAATTCTAGCTCAATGCATCCTGAAGACCTCATCTATGTATCATGCTATGAAAGAGAAACAGATCTACATAGAGAACACAAACACTGAAATAAACATAAAGCAAATTATGTTACCTCAGCGGGATGTAAATGTGTTTAATTTTAAGTATGCTATCTAGGGGCTTTGCTGAATAGGCAAACTGAGTAACGATGAATATCTGCAAGCTGTAAATAAAGTAGCAACAACAACATACTGAAAGTAGGAGTAAAGGCATCACTGTGATGCACTGAAACCTGTGTGTTATCACTGAAGCAATAGTTCCAGCCACAGTATGTTTTATTTTTCTATTCCAATGACAGCAATAGCTTGAGTGACTCACAGTTTAATATACACTGGATTGACCAAAAATGGTATTTAGTACACAATCAACCATCCTAACCTTAGTTTTCAGTCTGTTTCGAGTTCACTTCCATGTTCTTATTATGAGATTTTTGTCAGTCCAAGCTGAAATATAGTTTGGGCTTGGTTTGGGTAGGTTTTCGTGTTTTTAATTTTAAATCTCATATCAGTTATGTCCCCATGTAGGAATATCAGATCTGCAGAGACTGAGAGGTAAATTCTGACTGCCAAACTCATGGAAGGTGGACAGGGAGATTGCAAAGGTTGGCTCTGTCGCCAGGGCAAGCCAATCCCAGACCTCTGGGGAAACTGTGAAGAATGGTGCCAAGTGCAATGTGGCTTTTAGTCATCATAATTGTATTTAGAAAGCCACCAGGCCACCTGCTCAAGTGCTTGAGTTGCTGCTCAGCCAACTAAAACACAGTAGCCAGGTCATAAAATATGTATTAGAAGAACCAGACAGTGTTAACCCATGGCATGGAGAGAGAGCAAGCCTCACCCTTGAGCAAATACAAGCAAACACAAAACCTATAGATTGCCCCAAATCTGGCAACGCCACTGTTGTAGGACAGGGGAAGCCAAATCAAAGGGTGAGTTGGAGCTAGGGCTGAGCCGGACTTGAGCTCTCAGATGGCCTCTGCTAGGAGCTGCCAGCCCCCAGTACTGCTCCAGGGCTTTCCCCAAACAGCGGCTTTGACCATTGATGGTCTGCACTGCATTTGGTGACTTGCTGTGAATGGTCTCTTGATGCCCCCTCACCCCCACAACAAGTAGTCTTGGAGGATATATATGCTACTGTGCTGTAAAATGATAACATCTGATCTTTCTACCCAGTCACCATAGTTACCTTTCATCTGAAGGAAGGAAATTGTGCTGCACAGAGTTTTTTTGTGGTGTTTGTTTTTTTTTTAAAGGAAACTCAATCAAGACTAAGCACTGATTCAGTTCTGAACTCAACCACATCTTTCTTGTGGCTCATTAACAGCCTGTGAGATCTTCCCAGGCGTTTCTTTCTCTGTGCATTTAGTAACTGAAAGCTTTAACAGTTATTCATGTACGGTGAAGTCTTGATGCATTTTCATAATTTTCCACAAGGTGCCTTAAGTGCAGGAACAGTTGTTCAGCAAGCAGTACCCTACCTTTTCCTGAGCAGCTAAATGACTGTTTACCAGAAAATGGCATCTTAATATTCCCAGATTTACTGTAAGGTCAGAATTAACAATACCCCTTTGCAGGCAGAATATTGGCTGTGAGCTTTATTTATTAAAGTGCTGGCCAGTACAGGAAATCTGAAAATATATTTTAAAAAACCCAAACCACATAAAAAGCATTTAATTGGTTAGGTACTTTGGATTTCTTAGTTGCTGGGAGCACTAATTTTGAAAAAAAAAAAAAAAAAGTTCTTGGGGATATGAAGAAGGAGAAGGAATATAAAGAATTAAATATAATTAGGAATATTCATTATTCATGGCAAAAAGTAAGAATCTTCCTGGCCAAAGATAAATAGTTAACATGCATTTAAAGGAAAGGAACTTAAAGAAGAAAATGAAAAACAAGTTATAAAAGTAACTGTTATCTATATGGAAGAGGATTGTTCTTGGAAAGAGTGTGACTCGGTAGACCAGTCTCTGCCATTGCCCTATGCCGTCTGCTTTGGAAACTTCTGTTGCATCAGGAGCTCATCAGGTGGCAGAAGGATGAAATCAGACCCACTCTCCCCACACCTGTCCGTCTCCAGGAAGGGGGAATGAAGGGATGCCAAAGCACCAAATTTGGGCGGGCAACATAATCCCTGGAATCCAGTTGAGTATGGCATCACTTAAAGCACCCCTGAGGCTTCTCTAATTCCTGTGGCCAACTCCCTCAACACCTTGTCACCTTTGTTTCACCCCTTTCAGAATTATGCCAGTAAACCAGTCCTAGGAAAAGGCATGTTCTGTCAGGGGGAGAAAAAATTAGCATTTTCCATATGAGAAAATAAAAGGAAGACATTTTGGTTTTCTACTCAGAGAGAAGCATTTTGTTTCACAGCAGCATCACAACAAGCTTGGTCCAGGGGACCATGGGAATGGGATCATAAAGCACCAGTGCAGTAGCAGCAAAGCTTCTCCACAGCTGAGGTGTGAGGTGAGCCCTACTTACACCCTCCAGCCAGCTGTTTCCACCTTTCCAAACCAGACCACTCTCAGGGCATTCGGCTCCAAAACCAAATATTTCAGCACTCCACTTTAGAAAACAAATGGTGACATTTTGAGCTGGTTCAGAGCAGCTCTAGGCAAGGCAGGGACACATTAAACATCTTCATTACGAATTGTTTGTTCCTACGTTTGCCTGCAGGAGCCAGAGGAAGGAAGGAAGTGGTACATGTTGGACATCCCCATCCCTGCTCATGACCAGCCATTTCATCTCCAGACAGAACTCAAACTCCAGGTTGAGTATGCAGATAGCTGGAAGTCTCTTGGAGAAATATCCTTTCTTTGCTTCTCCAGCTTGCTTTAAAACAAACATGACTTTTTCTGTGCTTTCATTTTGTTTTGTTTTGTTCTTTCTGGGGGACGGACATGGATGTCAGCAGAAACTTTAGACCTCTTTCAGCTTCCCTTAACCACAAGAAATCTTAAAATGAAGAAAACAACACCCTCTTATTTCATACTTTGTTCTCATAGATCCCTGTTCAGCTAGTTAGGCTTACAGGTTGTGTTGGGTTGAGGAGCTTAAACCATGTCGTGTTGCTCTGTAACAAAACTGCTCCCAGAATTTTGCAACACTTAAGCCACCTGGATGTTTCCTCATTTCTCCAGTAGTCCTTTTTTCAGTTAGGCGGCAACTCCAGCTGTCATCACCAGAGCCCAAGAAGGAAATCTCTCCCTCATCTCACCCTCCATTCTTTAGAAGACCATCATTGTTGCTATTCTAAAGCATTCACCAGCATAGGGAAGGAACATTTTTAGGCTGTTGTAAGAGTTTTCTACATACCAGTGTAGTGACCTTCCTCCTAAGCCTTGTGTGATGGCTATGTCATTGTTATATATCTATGGCATCTCATTTGAAATCCATGGGAAGTTTCTTAATACGTTAAAATTTACCTTTTAAAAACCTGCTTGCCTCCTTTTTCTGAAGATGATGTCCTGAAGCAGGACAAGGCTTCCCAGTAGAGATGATCTGATCCTGAACATGGAGCTTTCATGCAAGCATTTACAGAAAACCTGAAAGCACTTGGTGTAACTTACTGCCAGCTCTGAGCTGATCCATTTATATCAAGGACACTGACAATGCACACCTAGATCATACGCATGATTGTTCCACCAGACATTTGTGATTTATGGTTGCAGGAAAGACCAGCCCCTCTGCCTGTAACTGAATAATATTCTCACAGGTCAAAAGTTAGATACTTAAACCTTACACTCAAAATCCTAGGGAATATAAACAAAGAGATGGTGCTTCTGTCATATACCATTTTGCTTTTATAAACCCAAATTTAACATGATTGATAGCATCACTGTAGAAGGTGGAATTGAAATGTTCAGCCAGTTTACCTACCTTTCTGTTAATAATAAGATCAAACTAAATCAAAAGAAGAGATAAATTAATCTTATTTCACCAGAACATATGAATAATGTGTGGGTTTACACTTCTACCTTTTTATTTATGTGGTTATCTCATGCACTTCATTGTACAAAGCTGTTCTTTTTTTTTTATCATGATGTTGATAACTATTGTTTTCCTATTCAAAGCTCTTCTTCTCTGGCAGGTTACTTTCCTCAAGTTGCCTGCAGAACCATCAATATAGTAATGGAATGAGATATCTGGACCCTCAAAAATGGAAACTCTAATTTAGATCTTGCCCTGGCAGAACAGAAAATAAATCCCAAATCTATAGACATTCTTTTGAGTCTTTTTCTCTATTACAGATAAACGAGGGATATTTATGTGTATGTACATCTGTTCACTCATCCACTTTACTATGCACACTACAAATTACTTAAAAAAATCCCATTTCTGTTACTCAGGTAGATATTTTTTTTTCTCTTGAACCTCTGTAAAATTGTAGATGGACTGTATTGTGGCATTTTCATTTGCAGTATGCTAAGCAGAGTATAGAATCATGTCGAATTCTAACCACAAGTTTCCACTTGATATTATAATCAAAATTGCAACAGTGGAACAGTGGAGCATGTTGCCCACAGAGACTGGGCCACCTCAGTTTGTGAAGGCTTTCAAGACCCATTTGGACAAAGCCCTGAGCAATCTGGTCTGATCTCAGAGCTTACTCTGCTTTAAGCAGGAGGTGGGAATATAGTCTCTTCCAACCTGGATTGTTCTACAATCTTATAATACCAGATAGTTCAAAAGTGTTTCAAAGAAGGTGCAGAAACTGGTAAACAAAAGAGGCAGAGCTGGAAAACAAACTATGTAGAAGACTGTTTAAACAATATTTTAAATAGGAAGTGATTCAATACATCATGACAACCAGGTGGCACTAATACCCAAGGGTGCCACTTATTGCTTACAGTTGGCTAGAAAGTTGTTTGCAGAAATGTTTTTGTAAATAAGAGGAAAAATTCTGCAAAAAAAAAAAAAATGCAGAATATGATTATATAAATACTTGGAATTGGAAACACAAATCTTACCAACAGAGGAACATAAACTTCTAAACTAGAAATTATGATCGCTCCAGGATTATTCAGATCATTTCCATGGTTATTAAACCTGCTTCTTCATTCTCTGAGATAATTCCATAAAACTATTAGGGTGGTAGACATACACAAAACTGCATCTGCCATTACCCTAAGCGACTCAATTGTTTGTTTTTCAACTACAAAAGTGGTAAAGAAACTGTACAAGTATTCCTTAACGTAATTTACTATCCTACCACCATCTGCTACATTTGGCACTGAATGTGTAGCTGAAATCCCTTTTATAAGTGTGCCCTGAACCTGGAAGCTGATTCAGACCAGAACCAATTAGCATTCCCAGCCTTTCTCAAAGCACACAGAAACAGAAGTGCACACACTAATTGTGCTTGCATTTTACAAGTGTTTGTGTTTTGTGAGCATGAATGTGTTGAGGAATCTGTTTTAGCATATAGCACCTCTGTCCAATGCTGCAAATCACTGATGCCAGTAAAAAGAGGCAGGAACACAGTGAACAGAGACATGCAGGGACCACACAGCTTCTCACTCCTGACCTGCTGCTGGGGACGGAGCAGTAGCTCTGTGGCAATACGAATCCCTGTGTGACGCACCTATGTTTCCCATTGCTGCAATTGAATGTGAGCCAGACCATGGGAGAAAGCTGAAGAGTTCATTTAGGATTCAAGGCTGAATCTCCAGCTGCTACAAATCAGTGTGGTTCTCGTGTTTCCTATGGCTCTACAGCCTCCACCTCAGCAATCCCCTCTTGGATGGTGGGGTCTTGCCTATTTCTGCTCTGCTTTGTGGAGCGCTCAGCAGCCATGCCTGGCTGATGGCACCTGGGGTTTTACAAAATCTGTAAAACATGCTTTTGGCAAGTAGTTCCAATGAAATCTAAAGTGAAAGAAATGCAAATGGACAGCCACAAAATCACTGCAGCTCCAGTAGTCTTCTAAGTGGTTTGTAAAGGGAGCTCCAGGTTTCGTTGTGGTCATTTGACAGAGAAAGAAACCACCTGCTTTCTTGGAGAGGTGTTGGGAAACCTCTCCTGAGGCTGTAGGGTGAAAGCAGATTTGCATAGCATTCATAATGTGATTCCAAGAAATCTTCCTCTGTGGAAAACTGTAAGTCATTCTGCAGATGGACTCCTTTGGATGAGACCAATGGCTGACTGAACATGTACAGGAGGTCACTGATAACATGGAGATTAAGAAAATAAGTGACACCATTTTTTTTTAAATCTGCTTTGACAGCTGTGTAGGGGCAGGCAAATAGGGGTGACACTGTTGTG
Organism: Morus bassanus; assembly: GCA_031468815.1. Lineage (NCBI taxonomy): Eukaryota > Metazoa > Chordata > Aves > Suliformes > Sulidae > Morus > Morus bassanus. The sequence goes on from CM062572.1 coordinate 11,277,033, forward strand.
GGCATTTCCTACAGGCCACCTGATCAGGAAGAGGAAGTCAACGAGGCCTTCTACAGACAGCTGGAAGCAGCCTCACAATCGCAGGCCCTGGTTCTCATGGAGGACTTCAACCACCCTGATATTTGCTGGAAAAGCAACACAGCAAGGCGCGCACGATCCAGGAGGTTCCTGCAGAACATTGAGGATAACTGTTTGACACAGGTGGTGGAGTCAACAAGGCGAGATGTGCTGTTGGACCTTATACTAACAAACAAAGAAGGTCTAGCTGAGGATGTGAGAGTTGGGGGTAACCTTGGCTGCAGTGACCATGAGATGGTGGAGTTCAGGATCCTGCATGGTAGAAGCAGGACAACAAGCAGAATTACAGCCCTGGACTTCAGGAGAGCCCACTTTGGCCTCTTCAAAGACCTGCTTGGAGGAATCCCATGGGTTAGGGCTCTGGAAGGTATGGTGGGGGTCCAAGAGAGCTGGTCAATATTCAAGTACCACTTCCTCCAAGCTCAAGATAGGTGCATTCCTATGAGGAAGAAGTCAAGCAAAGGAGCCAGGAGACCTGCATGGATGAGCAAAGAGCTTCTAGAAAAACTCAAATGGAAGAAGGAGTTTACAGTATGTGGAAAAAGGGACTGGCCACTTGGGAGGAATATAGGAATGTTGTCAGTGTATGTAGAGATGCAACGAGGAAGGACAAGCCCCACTTGGAACTATATCTGGCAAGGGATGTCAAGGATAACAAGAAGGACTTCTTCAAATATATCAGTAGTAAAAGAAAGACTAAGGAAACTGTGGGCCTGCTGTTGAATGAGGTGGGTGCCCTGGTGATGCAGGATGCAGAGAAGGCAGGGTTACTGAATGCCTTCTTTGCTTCAGTCTTTACTGCTAAGGCTGGCCCTCAGGCATCCCAGCCCCCAGAGGTGAGAGAGAGAATCTGGAGAAAGGAAGACTTCTCCTTGGTTGAGAAGGATTGGGTTAGAGATCATTTAGGCAAACCAGATCCTCACAAATCCATGGGCCCTGATGGGATGCACCCACGAGTGCTGAGGGAGCTGGCAGATGCTGTTGCTGATGCACTCTCCATCATCTTTGAAAGGTCATGGAGGACAGGAGAGGTGCCCAAGGACTGGAGAGTAGCCAGCATCACTCCAGTCTTCAAAAAGGGCAAGAAGGAGGACCCGGGAAACTATAGGCCAGTCAGCCTCCTCTCCATCCCTGGCAAGGTGATGGAACAGTTCATTCTGGAGATCATCTCCAGGCATGTAGAGGAAAAGAAGGTTGTCAGAAGTAGTCAACATCGATTCACCAAGGGGAGATCATGCTTGACCAACCTGAGAGCCTTCTATGATGGCATGACTGGCTGGGTAGGGTAGATGAAGGGAGAGCAGTGGATGTTGTTTACCTCAACTTCAGCAAGGCTTTTGACACTGTCTCCCATCACATCCTCATAGGTAAGCTTAGGAAGTGTGGGTTAGATGATTGGACAGTGAGGTGGACTGAGAACTGACTGAATGTCAGAGCTCAGAGGGTCGTGATCAACGGCACAGAGTCTGGTTGGTGGCCTGTAACTAGCGGTGTTCCCCAGGGGTCTGTGCTGGGTCCAGTCCTGTTCAACATATTCATCAATGACCTGGACGAAGGGACAGAGTGTACCCTCAGCAAGTTTGCTGATGATACAAAAGTGGGAGGAGTGGCTGATACAGCAGAAGGCTGTGCTGCCATTCAGTGAGACCTGGACAGGCTGGAGAGCTGGGCTGAGGGGAACTTAATGAAATTCAACAAAAGCAAGTGTAAGGTCCTACACCTGGGGAGGAATCAGTACAGGTTGGGTGTTGACCTGCTGGAAAGCAGCTCTACTGAGAAGGACCTGGGAGTGCTGGTGGACAGCAAGTTGGCCATGAGCCAGCAATGTGTCCTTGTGGCAAGAGGGCCAACGGTATCCTGGGGTGCATACAAAGGAGTGTGGCCAGCAGGTCAAGGGAGGTTATCGTTCCCCTCTACTCCACCCTAGTGAGGCCACGTCTGGAGTACTGGGTCCAGTTCTGGGCTCCCCAGTTCAAGAAAGACAGGGAACTACTAGAGAGAGTCCAGTGGAGAGCTACAAAGATGATCAGGGGACTGGAGCACCTCTCTTATGAGGAAAGGCTGAAAGACCTGGGGTTGTTCAGCCTGGAGAAGAGAAGACTCAGAGGGGATCTTGTCAACGCTTATAAATATCTAAAGGGTGAGTGTCAGGAGGATGGGGCCAGACTCTTTTCAGTGGTGACCAATGACAGGACAAAGGGCAATGGGCACATACTGGAACACAGGAAATTCCACCGAACTTCTTTACTGTGAGGGTGGCAGAGCACTGGAACAGGCTGCCCAGAGAGGTTGTGGAGTCTTCTTCTCTGGAAATATTCAAAACCCACCTGGACGCAGTCCTGTGCACCCTGCTCTAGGTGTCCCTGCTCAAGCAGTGGGGTTGGATGAGATGATCTCCAGAGGTCCCTTCCAACCTCTACCATTCTGTGATTCTGTGTTTTTCTTCAGTTCTGCCATACAGTGGCTTATCACCAGTGAAAAAGCTTGAGAGTTCTGCCAATTTATTAATTAAACCTGGGAACTACGCCACTTTATGAGAGGTGAACATCTGGCACTGGAAAGAGAAGCAAGGAACCCAAGGGGATATTATCGCTAGAAAGAAAAGAGAGAAGAACATGCAGATCTCCTATTAACAAGCAGTGGCAGAGCAGAAAGCCAGGTTCTTCCCCATCTGCTGATGTTAAAGGAGAAGAAATACAAAGAGCAACAGTGATCAAGGCTGAAAACACCAGAGTCCAAAAAAGTGTTAATAAAGAAAAGCCATATTTACCTGCTTAGGAAGAGGCATTTACAACAGAGGGCAGTCTCAATAGACCAAGTGATTAAAAAGAGAATTGTCATGGTGAAGTAGATACTGCACAGTGGACTTTTGGGGAGGGAGGAGGGATGCCAAACATATGAGGGATTATGATCTAGACAAAATCGCTACAAAGCTGATACACAAATGCTTGAAAAACCTTACGCAAAGAGTCATTATCAATAGTCTGCTGTCAAACTGGAAGGTCACATCATGCAAGCCCCATAGGAGCCTGTCCTCTGTCCATTGTTATTCAATATTTTTATAAATGACTTGTATCATGGAATGGAGAGTACACATATAAAATTTGTGGATGACATCTTACTGGAAATCTCATGAGAATTTTTGAAGACAGGATTAGACTTCAAAATGATCACAATAAATTGGATAAATGACCTGCAATCAATAAGATTAAATTCAATACAGATGCTGTATTTAGGAAGGGAAATTAGAAAATGGAGGATATCTGACTAGAGCATGGTATAGCATTAAAGAATCTGAAGATTTTAGTGGATCACAAAATTGAAAATTAACAGAAAAGTGGAGATCCTGAAAGAATAGTAGATGTCCATCTTTACTCAGCGCTGGGTGCTGCATGTAAACAATGCCACAGACCAATGACAAAAATGACAAGGAGGTAAAAAAGGATCCTCCCTATAGGAAAATAATCAGACCTTGGGGTTTTTCTAGCCAAGAAGAGAGAATTATGAGACCTTTAGGGAGGTAATGGAAACAGAAGGTGTGCAACAGCTTATCATAATATAAAAGGTTATTCTGAAAAGGGTAGAAATCAGTTGTTTTCCATATTGACAAGAGACTGCACAAGGAGAAAAGGGCTAAGTTTGCAAGAATGGAGACTTAGGTGAGATATTAGGCAAGTAATTTCTAAAAGGGAGCTAAGGATCTCTGTAAGATAAGGATAGGACAGTCAAGAGAAGGAATCCTCAAAAGTGGTAAATGTTAATGGAAAGGAAAAGTTACTGAGACTGGGAGGGAAGGGAGTTGCCTGTAGCTGTTTTTGCTTGTAACTGTTCCATACTAATATAAATGTTATTATTATGATTTCACTGTTGCTTTTGGCCTTGCCGGTTTAAGAGCAACATCTCCGTGCATTTCAAGTCTTTGCATTGTTTCACATTGGTGGGGTATGGAGTAGTATGTGGGCAGGAAGAAACCAGCACCTCACTGATTCTAGCCCATATTTGTGCAACAACCAGAGCCTCTGCCTGCAGGTGTACTACTAAGTGACCTTGTGCTTTGCTCGGCAGCTTACAAAGGTGAAATGGAGATTTCTGTAGGTTCAGGATGCCCAGAAACACTAGTGTCAGTATGGATTCATTCATCATACTTCACCACCTTTGCTGAATTGCCACAGAAACCTCTCTTAGCTCTTTGGGATTAATGAGACCCAGACATTTTATCTGACCTCATTATCCTCCTATTCTCCACCTAGGAGCCTCCTTTGGTCATTCTTTTATTTGCCTGCATCACATCTACTGAAATAAATGAGATGTCTTGAATAGGCAACCATCAATTTAGGCAACACTGGCTTTTCCAATATGCAAGAGTTTTGTATGTTTATGGGATGTGGATAAACATTGATAGCCATCCCATTGTTCTCTTGTTTCGAGGGAGCATTTATCATTGAGATTTATTATCTCATGAATTAAAGAAGTGAATACAATTTGTCAAATATATTTATCTGTTTAAGGCATCAGATTTTTGCCTCTAGTCACTTGCATTGAAAAGACTCCTGCTCTTATTTGTTCTCTTGCAATCAAGAATCAAATCCTCAGACCTATGCCAATAGTCACCTGAATGTCAGAGAGAGTTGGAAGAAAATGTAGGCCAAATTTGTATAATGTGTTCTGTACATTAACATAATTTTCTCCAGGTTTGCATCTTACCCTTAATATTTTGCATGCAACCCTTTAAACTTTGGCTTGGTCTTCAACAGCAGTTGGAACTGAGACATCAGGGCCTATTTTAATTTAAACAGTAGCACCCACAAGAATGGAGACATTAACACCAGAGGTCGAGTGATGATAAAGGTCTGAAGAATAGGAACATACCTTCAGCATATATGCTCAAACCTGCAAAGTCCTGAGTTCCTCCTTCAATACACTGTATACACTTGGCTCCCACCTTAGGTCAACAGGAGCACAGGGCACCACCCCTTTACTTGGACTTTGCCTTAAATTATAGAATCATCCACATCAGCCTCTGCCTAACTACAACTCTCTCTCTGAATTTCAAAAAGCCTCTCATTGAAAGGGTAGAATTACTTTCCTGTAACAGGAATACAATAGGAAAAGTACGTTAGTGCTATTTGTCATATTTATAATCTATCCACTTCTTTTCCCCTCAGTGCAAGCATCATAGAGGAAAAATACATATGTGCACATGCAGTGAACAGAATTGTCATTTCAATATCCAGCCTAGCTGTATTTTTTTATTTTTTAAGGGAAGAGAAAAATGGTACTGCTTTAGAGGCCAGCACAAAGAAAAGACAGCAAAGACTTATTGGCTCAATTAACTTATGACAGCAAACTTTATTATAAATACAATGTTATTCCTTCAAAGGAGAAGAGAGAAAGGAAGGTTTTCTCCCCTAAAGATAAGTAAGAATACTTACTTTGAAAGATACTGTAAGAAAAAGGTAAGTTTCAAGGACTGTCATCCTAAAAAGTAAAATATTTTGGCTAAATTTTATTTGTCTAACATTGGTGGCAAAACCTCTTTGATTTTGACAGCAGTCAAATTAGGCCGAAGGCAAGGGTTTTGCAAAATGTCACCTGAAGCATTGTTTCATTTGCTAACTTTCACATCTATGGAAATCTTGCTGAAGGCAGCTCACTTCAAGGCAAATGAAATGCTCATTTGCCATGATGTTCGGCAATACCTACATAGCTAGACAGTTTGCAATGTAAGTATCTACATACAAGATGCAAGAGCTGATCAGGTCACTGTGTGTTCAACAGATGAACTATTGAAGGCCACAGAGATGCATAAGTGAACATGAACAAAAGCATGATACAAATTTTAATTGGAAGGCAGACTGAGTGATGTTCTCTGGTGCTACTGGTTTGAGAAATCTTGCTGCTCCTAGTAAGACAGAAGCTCCCCAGAGATCAATAGGATTTTATTCACACATGTGAAATATTTTTTCTGGAAGATTAAGCATTGTCTCTGTTCTCCATCCTAAAATAATTCTTACAAAAATCTCTAAAAACCTTTCAATGGCACCTTTTATGACATCCAAATTCATCTCTATAACAAAAATTGATTGAAAACTTAAGTTTGGGGGAAAAAAAGAGGTGAGGCCATGTATGACATGCTTTGTAGACTGTTTATATTTTTTTTGTCACTGATGCCTCAAGTGAAGAGGCATCTCTTCCAAGATACAAAGGTCTCTCTTCCAAGAGAGACCTCTTTTTCCTTAAAGGCAATCTTCCTTTTGAAGGGAGGAGATGGAGAAGGGAACAGGGAAAGAAGAATATGGTGAGATAAGATTAGGGAGCACTGCTGCTTAGGCCAAAAAATGTTACGGTAATTTCTTTACATGTGTAGCAATCAGCAAAGACAGTTTACTGGTTTCAGAATTCTCTTTCGAGAGTGCCATTGAGGAATAATGTGGTCCAAGTCCACTTTAATCACCCTTCAAAGAGGGAAAGAAAGTTTTTCTTCTGCCTGAATAAAGCGCTGTCTCGGAGGTGAGATGCATTCTGTTCAAATTCAGGGTCCAAGCTCTATAAAAAAGTCTGATCCATAAGCAGAAGTGGGAGTAATCTTACCCAAGTACCTGGAATGACAATCTTGCTTAAATTTAGGTCTGTTCCAAATGTCCTGGGGAAGGAACGTTTTAACATTCAGTTCCCAAGAGGCTGAGTAGCATCTTGAGGCCTCCACTCTCCTTGACCTCACCAGAGCTGCCAAGCCACTTTTGCAAGGTCTCAGCAGCACTTAGGTAGGGCTGAATTCCTGGTTCCTCTGAATGCTCTGCTCTTCCCTCCGAGTACTTCAGCTGAGCTTGGTGCAGGACCTAGTTATCTAGCCAGATTTGTGCATGTCAGAATTCATATCACGGGTATCATTCCTTTTCCATTCTGTAAGGCTTACAGCATTGCTGACACTTTATTATGAAATGTGATTATCCAAACTGCATTTTTTTTTTGTTAGATGATTGCTTCCTGTATTCCAATTACCGTCAAATACACAGGCCCCTTACTACATTTCCACAGTTGCAAGTTACTGAATAATTTAAGTTACCATGCTTCATTTACTTCAGAATTATTTTATGATCCAAATGAATGTTTTAATGATATTACGAAGCCTTTGTGATGATCCAAATGGCTGGTCACAGAATGGATTAAACAAGATCATGCTCAGTGTGTAAGGAAAATAATTGTTTAAAGAATGAGCTTAAACACACAGTGATGCACAACAAAAATTGGAGTGAATGGTTGGAGTTACCAGGACTATGCTGGTTTACACCTGTCAGGAATCTCACCAAAACAACTTAATGTATGTAATCAATGGCAATGCATGTGAATGAAGGGACGGACAATTCAGTCTTTTCGCTGCTGCTTAGTCCACTCACAGTCCTTTGTGACTGGGATTGTTTTAAAAGTTTCCGTACTCTGGGGAGGAGGGGAGTGCCAGATTCTCATCAGGTGTAAATCCGCACAGCTCTGTTAAAGTCGACAGAGCTGCACCAATTCATACTAGCTGAGATCCTGGCCAGTTATGGTAAGTAAGTTTGATAGTTTTAATATTTTTTGTCTTAAAGAGAGGTTCGTGGCCACTTTGTGATATAATGTATAAATGGAAGTTTACTCAGCTGCACACTATAAATCTCATGCAATGACAATGCTGTCGAGCTACACTATTGTTTTTTACCGCATACATCAGGCGAGGGATTACTCTAAGTAATTTGTTTTGGAAGGCTGGCAGCCCTAATGGGGCATGCCTGATAGTGTTCAAAGGTTCTGATTAGGCACAGTCCACAGAGATGTTCTTTCAACTTGAATCTCCAAAGAAAAAGACTTAATTTTTAACAAATCGCTTTCTTCAGCTTCATCAATTTGGTTTCTTTGAAACTCAGTAGTAACATGTATCAAAGGAACAGATTGTTTGCCCAAAGCCTACCAAAAAATGCTTTTTGCCTGAACTGAGTATACCTAATCTATTTCACAACTCATTTAGAAATTATCCTGTAAGGACTCGTATTCCTATAATGATTTGTGAAGCTGGAGCCCTAAGAAGCCAGCAAGGTGCCTCTGTGCAGCTGAAATGATATGAGCACATCCTGGTCGGCTTTTCCAGAAGGACTAAGCGGGAGGAGGGCTCCAGCTCTCCCCACCGCACTGGCGAGGTGAGCCCAGGCTGCTCTCTGCTGGCTAGGAGAAAGCGGTGGCAAGCCTGCTGGAGGTGATATGCTTTTCTGTGATTCCATTGACTTTCTGTCAGCTGCATAGTCGCCTCCCTCCCCATAATAATCCAGAAAGTCTCAGTTACCCAGTGTTTTACCTGAACAAATAAAAGCACTGAGATGGCCTCTTGTGTGGTTTCACAGCATGGACAAAGCATTAGAGGACATTAACTGTACCAGATCGAAATAAGGTGGACCTTTCTGTTGTTAAATCTGTCATTAATCTCCCCAATACTTCCAACTCCCAGTGAGCCAAATCAGGAGAGACAACAGTTGGAAATAGCTTTAAAAGGATATTATCTCATTGATTTTTGAAAGAGAGAGCTCCTTTAACAAGGATATTGTTCTTTCAGTGCGCCCGGTCTCCATCTTTAATGTTTATTCATTTGGCTGCTTCATAGGGGAATGCAAATCACAGAAATGTAGGAGCTGTACTGTAGTGTGCAAAATGAGTACCACAAGGGATTCAGGGCTTCATCTCTTCCTATCCAAGCTTCTGAGGCAGAGAGCTTTGTGTGCTGAGGATCTTGGGAAGAAGAAGCAACATAAAGCAGGATTATAATATCCCCTTTTCATGGAGAAATTGAAATTCATGTGATTACCTGGGATTTGTGTTTGAACCACTGCTATGCATATGTTGGTTTGTGAGAAAGCTACCAAAAATATTTATTAATAGTGACTTTGTGGGGCTTCTTGTAAGACAGTACCCCTTACCTTTCTATTGCTTAGGCACTTGTAAGGCAAGTCTCTAAACCTTGGACTTTAGTTCAAACCTCTAGTCTTTTGTTAGAGGTGTCTTAAACATTCCTTGGTAGACATAGTAAAGAAGCATCCTTAAGAAAGAGCCAAGAGTAGGCATCTGCAAGCTGGGAAATGAGTGATCTAGAAGTTACTTGTGGAATTGTTCATCTACAGACAACTACAAACTACTCCACAACTGGAGGATTCCTCCCTCTCAGCATCAGCTGACTCAGAACGAGAATTCTGGTCAATGGAAGGAGATTGGCACCATCAGAGGCATTTCCTCCCATCTAAGTGCAGGTTGTTGAGGCTGATTGAATATATCATCCTCTTGAGGTAGATCAATCTAGATGAGGCAAGTGCCTCCCAAAATGCAGGCTTCAATGGCAGTCCTTCAACACATGCGTTTCACAGATATGTATACTTCACAGCGTGTAAAGAAGTTTCAACGCTCTCTCAGTCTCCACTGCTATTAACTTCCACCTGTCAGTTCAGCTTAGAGAATAACTGAACAAGTTCTAGAAAATAGTTTTTTTCTGCAAAATTATGAAGCCCTTGGCTATTAAGCCAAGCACATTAAACTCACAGTAGTGGTATGGTCAATAGATAACTGAGTAAATAGGTAATTATCATGTATTAAAATATTTTGTTATTTACTCTTAGCACAGTAGTGCAAAAGGTTTAAACAAATTAATCAGAGGTAATAGGAAAAAGAAGACCTTTTCAAGAGAAGTTTGAAGGAGTGAGGAAATTACTCACAGTTTTGGCCAGAAAAAGCAAAGTGCAACATGTGTGCAATATCCTTACTCTGCGCCAGCTGAGGAAATGCAGGAGAGAGATCCATTGAGCATTATATGTTCCTCTCCACTCTCCCTCCTTGGACCCACATATGGTAGAGGTGGCTAAATTAGTGTCTGCTCCTGCCAGTTTTTTGTTGATTGGAGATTTCCTTGTTCCTGAGGGATCCTCTACTCAGTGTTCGCAGATGGAGTTCATTCCAGTCCACATACTCAAGTGGCAGATCTGGGCTAAAACCCAAAGTCAGAGCCTACCTGGGGGAGTAACATAGATGCATATTTTGTTACAAAGTCAAAAGAGTGTCTAAGGAATTTAAATGAAACACCACATGTATAATAGTCTATGAAGTCAAACCTGGTCAGTGGAAGGACCTTGGGTACCAAAGGACTGATATTGGCTCTGGGCTTATTCAATATTTTCATTACTTATGTGAAATAAGAAGGTGGAGGATGTGTTAATTAAACCTGCAGTTGACACTTCACTAGGAGGTGTCAGAAACACCAAAGAGGGAAAAAAAAAAAAAATACAAAAGGTCTTGAAGAAGCTGGAGAACATGAAACAGGATTTAGCTTAGAAAAAGCATGTGCTAATGGCTGAAGGAAAAAGTAATCGAATCTAAAAGGAATGATGCCAAAATAGGCCTATTATTATTGCTAGAGAGCTCTGTGGCTATAACCTTAGAGTGTAGCTTAGATCGAGTGGAAAATAGCCATTTGAGGGAGCTAATTGAGTTGGACTCTACATACAAAGGACTTTACATTAATTTCATAAATTAGAGAAGAATCTATTTCAAAATGAACAAAAGCATGGCTCAGATGCAGTCTTCATTTTTAAAGGCAAGCTGGTTTAAAAATGAGATTTCTATTAGTAGAATTACTCCAAAAGATGAGTACGCGAGGGCTCTTTTCAAATTACCTGACGGCTAAAATGCTGTCCTACATGGCTGGAGAGTTTATCTTTATTCCCCTGCCTGACACTGAACTTGGATACATATTTGTAAGAAGTGGACAGGAACAGACATTGAAGCTGCAGCACATCAGGGTTTCTTATCCCTTCTAGGTGGGATCTCACCCATGTGTTCAAGTATACTAACAGTCACAGACAAGAGACACATGGGTCTTGCTGCTCTAATTCGTGAGATGCTGGTGGATGAGAGACATGTTCTAGGAAGCTTTCTGTGGTACCCATCTATTGAATACGTCTGCGGAGGACTGGACTTGATAAAGCCAGCAGCGTTTGTGTTGGTACTTGCCACACACCTACAGTAGCAGGGCAGTCTCTCTGTGCCTTCATTGCTGTAGCATCCTGAGCACGAAGAAGAAAAACATGAAGAGAACACACAGGGCTGGTTAGCCTGCTTTCATAACTCAAAATCCAGTAGCAGATGAATATAACTTAATTAGTATTTAATTACAGGAGTTAAATTGTCAAAGGCTTTACTTAGTAGAGTTAATCCCTTCTACTTCATATTCTCTGGTTGGGCCCCCAAAGTTGGTGGTATTTACCACAGAGCAGGAAGGGATCACCACCAGGAGCTGAGTGAGGTGAGCTACAGAGACCTACGGGCCAAGAGGGTGGGCAGCTAATTCCCACTTTTTATATGTGCATTTCTCTTGGTCCAAGTGAGTTGGGTGATTACCACATGCTACAAGGAAATTAGTACTGTGGATGGGACCCAGCCAAGCTGGTGAGCACGGCAGGGTCAATAACACCTGATCTACCCCAAAGGAACTACAGAGTTCAGGGATGTCTCAACTTTTTCCAGTTTTTAGCTACCCAAGTCAGCTGTACTGGGAGGTGTTTTCTTTCTCCCGGAGATTCATATCTTAGACGTCCTCTGCCAGTGCACACGTGAATGCCTCCATTCCAAGACAAACCAAGGTGAGCCTCTTTCAAATGCCTTCATTTCAAATATTTCCTTTGGGGATTCAGTCCCTCCAGCTCCAAAATCCTCCAGTCACCAGGTAATACAGGAAGACAGGCAAGGAACTGGTCCATGCTGCGTAAGAGAATGGAAGAACCAGATAGGAAACAAAAAGAAATGGGGTTCAGTAACCTCATGATTATTGGGTCATCACCTTGCCTCCAAGGCCCCACTCCAACAGTGATTTACTCTCCCTATTAAACAGCTCCCTGATAAAACTTATGGCTTGAAAAAAGCAGAAACATGCTGGGCAAAAATGCATCTTCTGGCTTCATCCCGGGTGGGAACAGCTACTATCTGGTATTTGCTCAGGGCAGGGTGTAAAGCAACTCTCTAGTCTTTGACAACATAATGTCTTATGCATATTCCTACCTGTTTTTAAGATTCTCTGTGGGGCAACTTTTAAGGTTTTTTTCTCATGCCTTGTTCACCCAGTAACACATTTGGCAGAATAAACATGTTGGGATTAAGAGATTTGGGATTTTCTTCTAAACTGTATGGAAACTATAATGTGAATTACAAAATTTCGTCAATAAGAAATTATTGCATTACAATACTGCAAAATTACTGAAACACCTCATAGCAACTGAAAAAATTCTACCAAGCTCCCATGCACAGGAAAGACTGTGTTTATGAAGTATACAAGTGTACGGTTAACTCTGTAGGAAACCCACAAATCTTGGCACGGTGTTACTTCTTATTTGAAAAACAAACAAAAAAAAAAACCCAAAGGCTGTTTTTTATCCATCTTTTAATTCAGGATTTGCTTATATTTGTGTATGAAAGACATTGTCTCTCCCTTTAAGAACTGTTTTCCCACTGCTTTGAAGAGGCAAGGAAAAATTTCACAAAGACTATTTTTCTTTAAGAAATATTTTGCCTAAAAACAGTGAAATCCAAAGTCACATAGTTATTTCCTGATGACTTCAGATTCAAACACTGAGCATTATGGCAATAGTCAGCCAACCTCAAGATGATCAGTACTGAATAGTTCTTTCATTAATCAGAAAATCTCTTTAGGTCCAGTTGCCACTCAGCAAGTTTTGTTTGAGTTTCATCAGGGCGCCTTTACATTATGCTGCTGATGTAACACAATATCAAAGTTAATGTACTTTATTGTTATGGCTTTTTACATTACAAAAGAGACATAAAGGGGAGTGTGCTATGATACAAAGAAGTCATTCATATCTTGAACCATGTCCCAGTTCCATTCCTTCCATCTGCTATTAACTGGAGTGATGTATACCAAAGTAAGTAGTTCCTTTGCCTTCAAAGGCCTGTTCACTTGCCCAGAAATTATGTAGAATGGTTGTCATCCAAGGATGCAGAAGTCAGGCATCTCCTTTTGCAAGGGCTATGGATTTCACTCAGCCCCAAGTTGTGGATACTGTGAGAATGGCATCATGATTGCATAATTTTTATAAAGATGCTACATGTAAGCACTCCTTTTAAGTGAGAATACAAGTGTTTGCAGCACATGGGTCCTCTAAGTTGTCAATAGTTTAAAAAGGTGTCAGAGAGCGAACATGCAGACACAACATTATGAAGACTTTCAGCAAACGGCATTTCATTTCCTCTTCTGGTGTAATCTGTCCCCGCTGGGTGCTGCAGTCTGTGGGATTATCCTGTTTCCAACCTCAGGCAGGCCACAATGGCAATGTCTTATATTCTGAAATCCCCTTGGAGTTTAGGGTTTAGTGTTCACAAATATCTGAATATATTTACATACATTTGTATGGGGTTTTTTGCTTTCATCCTCATGATGAATGGCTTTTGCATTAAGGACCTTTCAACAATGAGATCTTTCCTCCTATGAAATTTCTCCAAGCAACAAATGTCCTTCCTGGATCTGTGCAATTTTAGGAATGGTGCATGGGTGTGGATACTCAGTGTAGAATCCACTTCTTTCTAGAGTGGTTTGTTTTTTAAAAAAAAAATACAAATCTCTGTGTTTCCAAGACAGTTTCAGTTATTTCTGGCTGCTCTCCTTTTAATAATTCTACACCAATTTGCAGTGCAGACTTGGAAACCCCTCATGTAAGGTGAATCTTTCTAATCTTGCATTCTTTGTAAAACTATGAACCCATGCCCTTCAGGAGATGAAGCCAAATCAATATGACTTCAGATCTGGAAGCAAATATCCAGAGAAACCATTTAGCAGCTTCATTGTTGAATTTATACAGTAAGTTGCTCTGGGGTAATGTTTTGTCATTCATTTTTACACTTGACAAATTTTAATGATTATATTGCCAGGACGGGTGTACTGCAAGATGTCATTAAACTCCTACCAGGTTTCCTGTTTGAAAACTGCCTTGTTAGGTTTATTTAACTTACAGCACATTTAACTATTAACAGGACACAATCAGCATTTTGATTTACAGTTGGGGGAGGAGAGAAAGAAAAAAAGTGTCTTGCATTTGGGATTTAAGGATGTTTTCCTCCTTTTGTCTTGATGGTCATTGAAATTTTGTGCATGGTTAATGTAAAATGGATGTCAGTCATACATACATACATTCACACACATGCACACACAAATGGCTTAGACATAACCACAAGGGGCACTGAATAAAGCAAGTAATTCACATTCTGAGGCTGGTCTTGCTGGCTTTTATCACTGTTCTCATATCAGGACTGCTAGTTTCAGCCCACTTGTAAGACTCTCATTAATCTTAATTCATCCTCCATCTACCTTAAAACATGCCTTGAAGTCATTTTTTTCCCAGCCCTTTTAAACCATGCTCAATCTCCCAGGCTAAAGAAAAATTTATCAACCTCGTACAGCAACACCCAGTGTCTAGAAATATTTCAGCCTTTTCAGAAAATCTGTTTGAGTCTTCATATTGCTCCTTCTTCAGTCTTGTGTTTCTAACATTCCCCCCCAAAAGCCAGGATTGTTTCATTAATTACCAGTGATGCCACGATTGCAATATAAATCTCCAGCCATGAAGGCTAAGTACAATTGTTTTAGAAAAGATGACTTGTCTCTGCACAGACTATGTCACTTCCTCATTCATCACCCTCAAGTGATCACAACTGAATTACTCCCCACCACTGCCACTCATTTTTCAGGCCTCTTGCTAATTCATGGAGGCTTGTTAAAATGCTGCAAGCAAAGGTGCCCTTCTGATCTTTCCAAACATTCACTAAATGGTTTGAATTTATTCATTGGACTGAGCTCATCCTGGGTCATGTCTCTTTTTTTGTGTGTGTCTTATTGACTTTTAAATTTTCATTAAAGCTGCAGCATCTTCTTTTGTTTGAAGCCAGGTCTGTTGAGGAAAGTTACTGCTTTGAAGGGAAAGGGGTGGAAAAAATCTACACAGCCACAGCAGAAACAAAACATGACAAACAAGCAATTAGCTTTGCACAGAGCCATCAGCAGCTTGGACTAGCAGGAGTTTCAATTTGGTCTTAGAAGCGTTTGAGCAGCAGCTTGTTCCTCTTGAAAGGAAAGGGGATGTTGCTAGAGAAAGGGTTCCAATAGCAAGTCCTGCCTCTTTAACTTGACCTGCATTTTGAATCCAACCCAAACAGCATTTCCAGAAGAATGACAAAAATAAAATCATTGTTCATGATGTGTTGCAAAGCTTCCACCTGACAACACATGATTAGCTTAGGCTTCCGAGCTTTCTTGCATTCCTGTTTCTCATATATTGAATTTCAGAGCTGCCAGACTGAGGAGAGTCAGAGGAGGAAATTAAGAGGTCTCACAAGTCAATACAGGCTAGGGCAAATGCCAGCCTGATTGAAGGACTGACACAGTGCCTGCCTCCACCATCATAAAGATGGGACTTGCAAAACCAGTGATATAAAGCAAACACTGTAAGCAAAAAGCTCCTCCTTTCCCTGACCTTGTCACATGTTCTGCCTGTCATGGAGATGTTGGGAGCTGTAACATTTAATCATCTGTCCCAGAAATCCATGCAATGGAGAAAATTTAGAGGTTCCACTGGGAGAAAAAACTTTCTCAGCCACAGTGTTGCTCTGACAGGCCTTCATCCTGCAGTGGTTGCTTGGAAATTATGAGTATCTGCATGGCCATCAAGGGCCATAAGCAACAAAGGCAACAGGCAGAAAACAGCATCCAAAGAACTGTTCTCCTAGGTGTTATCATTCTTAGCACCTCAGGACTGAGCAAGATTTGTGGCTTCCCGTTGTGTGCAGCTGCTCCGCTTCTGTGGTGGCTTCCACACGCAGGCACTGCCCATCCCCAGGCAGAGTTGAGGGGACCAGGGGGGAAGTGGGCTGTGCTCGCCCCACACCTCACCTGTCTCTAACCAGCATAGGCACAGTATAGTCATTTCTCCCTTGTCTTTGGGCATCAAAATCCAGCTTAATACTGAGAAGCCTTCAGCCAGCTCTGATGTGATGTGTCCAATATTTCTGCCCCTCTGTTCCTTCTCTGCTCCCATGGAGAGTGTTAGGAGACAAGTTACTAGCCCTCACAATGCAATTTATCTGTTTCTTCATGTACAAAATTCAGAAGGTCCGTTTCCAGGTACTCTGCAACAGAATGCCATTAAGGGGACTTTAATACAACATGGTAATGCTGATGTCTCTTCCTAGCACATCCTTTCACGTAGCTGAGCCTCAGAAAGTATCCAGCCATTGAGTCACACTACAGCCATTGAAAGTCTTGGTAGCTTTCCCTTCAGATACTAGATCTTCCTTTACAATAAAAGCAACAAGAAGACATTTTAAATAATTGTAATAGCTATGTCTAAGGTAATTATTCAAGGTAGCTAAGCACCTCTTTCAGAAATGATATTGTGGGCTTTGCTTTTTTCACATAAATGTCTTTTGTTCAGCTGATTTTTTCCTCCCATGGGCCAATAACCTTGTTTTTCAAAACAGTTGATGTTTCGGGCATTTTGCTGATCTTTCAAAAACAAAACAAAACCCCATTCTCAACAACTTCTGTTAATGACTGAGCGTTTCATGGTTAAGAGGAAAATATTTGTAGCAAGTATTCACATACCATAGTGCCAGCCAGAAGACTTATATGTCTGATGAACTCATTTCTAATTGTGCTGTTCAGAGACCATTGTTTTCTAAGGGTCTAATGTGAGATCTAATTTGTGATCCACATGGCTTTGAACGTGGTCCCATCCTTCTCAGGCACAGTAAGCACTGTTATAGATGAAAGGATTATGGGAATGTCCCTATGAAACGGGGAATAGCTTCTTTTCACTCCATGGTAGATTGAAGCCCAGACTGGGATATGAAGAAATAGAGAAGGAAAGTTGGAACGCCCACAGTGTATTGGGCTCTGGGAAGGTTGTCACTGTTGAGCACCTAGAAATCTCGTCCTAAAAAAAGTGGGAAGCTGGCACGTCCTGTGTCAAAACTTCTCTTCAAATGAAAAGTTTCAAATCCTATTACCTGCTATAAATAACAATAAGGTCTACTACAACAACTCAAGTACTCTGAGCCTTGGCTAACCAGCAAACCCATCTCAGGAATGGCACTGACTTGAGAACAATCTAATAATTAAACCACTGACATTTCAAATGTGTAAAGACAGAGTGATCTTCCAATTTCCAGTATGTCCCTCTCTAATTCAATATTTATTTAGGCGATACTCAACTGAGTTAAGCAAGATGACCCCTTTAGGATACCTTCTCTCCCCCAGGGTAAA
This sequence comes from Morus bassanus, assembly GCA_031468815.1. Lineage (NCBI taxonomy): Eukaryota > Metazoa > Chordata > Aves > Suliformes > Sulidae > Morus > Morus bassanus. Next base: position 11,294,440 of record CM062572.1, read on the forward strand.
AAAGTCAAGACCTGCTCTAACTTCTTTGAACATTCATGGAGTGTTTATAATATGTAAACACACCTTTATTCCATTATTTGGCACTAACAGTGTTTCCACAGCTCATTATTTCCTGCATGAAATAATGCTTAATTAGTGCTGAATTACAAGGGAATTGCTGTGGAACTACATAAGCCATCCTTGCAAATCCCCTAATGAATTCAGTGTGATTGCTGCTATTGCATTGAATTCTAAATGGATTCATAATGATTAGAAACCTAAGGCATACCTGACTCTTATTGATCAGTGTGTGACAACAGGATTTCTTTATAAACAGAGTCATGCAGGCAATATGTTGATATCAATATCTGAAGATTTTTAGTGCCTCTTGGGAAAAATCTGGTGACTGTGGCATTTAAATCCAAGGCTACAGTGATAAATGAATCAAATCTTATTAGTTTTTCCCAGGCCTATTGGGGTCACAAAGTTACCAACCTTGCTGAGTGCACAAATAAATTGAATTTAGATTTTTGTACTGAAAAGAGGGATGATCCTGAATTTAATCAGAGGTACATGACACCCAGGTTCTTAGCTCAGGTACAGTGCACATGTTCACAAGACTGTCTCTCCACGAGTCTCATTCATCTGCTGTTGTAGTCACACAGAAAGTTTCTATCTGGTTTTGCTGAATGATGGATTGGATCCCAGGTTCACAAAGTTGCTCTGTAAAGATGACTTCATCCCTGAGATGGGAACAACTCTGCACTTCCCCATTGCAACCCTAAACTAGAATGTGAGGCACAGGGATGTCTGTACCCACGCACCATCCAGTCCCAGCTTTCACCTCTGCGCTGCAAAATTCTACAAGCCTGGTGACGCATGGAGAAGCATCACTAATCCCATAGTTAGGACATCTGCCTTCAGTGTAAACTGGGAAGAAACTTTGCCTGCTGTTTCAATACTCCCATTCATTATTTGTCCAGTCGTGCTTATGATCTTGGGGGAAGCATGTTGGGACTCAGCTCAGTACCTTCTTTCACTAGTGTGTTATTAATTTTCCTTTTCTAAAATTCTTGTTATCATAGTCTCCCATGCACTGGATCCTGCAAGCCTTGAAGCCAATGCCAAAACCACTACTGATTTCAGTAGGAATACTTTCAGGAGCATTGGGTTTTTTTTTTTCCCCTCTTGCAACAGATCTTTCCAGTTTGTAGTATCCTTCAGCCTTTGACATTTGGAGCAGGTTAGGCTGACACAAACACTTTGCTTTAATACCCACTATGTAAGATTTATTCCCACAGACTTATATTGGTCTGTGTTCAAATTAGCAGTGGTTCCAGGCAGTCTGCTTCCTTGGGCTATGCTGGCATAAATCTACTGACTTTGGGGGAGTTACTTCTGATTTTCACTGATAAATGCAAGAAAGGACTCAGCACTCTCCACCTAAAGGGCTTAGATTAGATTCCTCCTGGCCCCATTAATATTGCCACTGCTATTCTTCCTGTATTTCTTTTGCTGTGTATGTCAATAAGTGCTTTCTCCCTGCCTTTTAAAATTCCTTTAGCTATTAAGATAACTGAAACTCCTTTCCTTAAAGAATTCCTAACCAATCTCTCAGTCTGAAATACACTTGAATGCACCATGGAAAAAACCCTCTGTCCCTGAACTAGGTACAAGGCTATAGAGTTAGAAAGGACAATCTGGGTCATTGAGTCTCATCCCTCGTGATTGCAGCAAAATATGTAATGGATGCTTAGTCCAGATTGATCTACAGAACATCCCCACCCCATAGACCACAAACCACAAGATGGTTCTCCTCTACTCAAAAATGAACTTGGGATCATTCACTAACCACTTATCTCCACAAAGTAAAAGCTACCTGAATTATAATAAACAACAGAGGAGACAGTGAGACACAGATTGTACTTACAAGATACTGTACTTTAATGGGACAGCACTGAAGGGATTGGGCCCAGAGGAGGATGTTTAACACATCAGAGTCCAGCCACCAGTGTATGCTAATGTAGCAGCAACGTCAGAGGCAGTGTAGTCATGGCATTGTCATCAGTCACAGGGACAGGTAAGAGACAGGGGGGAAAAATGGATAAAAAGTTCCTACAACTCAGCCTGTCACCCTTACATGAGGTATTTGCAATGGGGTCTCAAGCAAAGAAAAATTCCACACACCTCCTGGCCATAAAGTTGGAACTGGGCCTTGAATTTCAATGCTCTAGGACTATCTCTGTTTATGATCACACTCCCAGTTACAGGCTGTGTTTCCACAGGTTGGCCTTGGCAAGATGTGGATAGTAATCTTCTTGGGTTCAAATGGGAACTTGCATCTGACTTGCAATTGTGAGAGCGAACAGTTTAGTAAAGAATCCTTTCCATGTGCTTAAACCAGGTCAAGATGTAGACATGCTGTGTGTCGCTACAGGCAAATGTTGAGGCAATTATACTCCCATATAACTCCTGGCAGAATCGATCTATTCCTAAGTCTCATTAAAATGGTTTGTTTCTGACATGTTCTGGTTTGCACTAAGCATTCAGTACTTTAAAAGTAATAATATGGTGGAATATCCTTCCCACAAGATATTCTGCTCTCCTTCCAAGAGATGTAATCTGAGGCTGAGATCAGGAAGTATTTGTGCCTTCTGAGCACCCTTCTGTTCAGTCCACATGCCCAGCAGCTATGTAGACAAGGCCTGGTAATCACGCACATCTTAGAGATAAGTGTGTGAAGACATCAAGAAATGCACACATTGCTAGTCTGATACAAGCATTTCCTACAGAGTACTGTCACTCTCTTGTTGTCTGGTGTGGATACTGATGATCCCTCTCTGACAGCGTTGAATGTTTGACCTTTCCCAAATGGCTGTGCACATTTGACCTTCCAATGAGAGGTGAAGAAGGTTGAATGCAAGTCTAATCCCTAATTGTGCAATATGGAGGATAATGAGTCTCAGCAATGGCAGGCACTGACTTTAAGTGGTATGCATGCAAAATATGCAGCTGCATTAACCAGTCAGGCAAGGAAGCAGAGACATTTCCTGAGGTGGGAAGCGTATTGAAATGCTAATAGACACCGGCAGGTATTGTTGGTCCTTTGGGGAAAGATACCTAGGAGGAACTTCTTAATTGTGTGTTCACCAGATCCTTTCAGCAGATCAAAAGAGAGTACTGATACAAGCAAATAAACTTTGATATGTGCCTTTCACTACTGGTACTAATTGGAAGGAAATTCCCTGGCCTGTGGAACAACGCACTTAATTTAAAAACATTGGAAATGTTAATTGAAATAGGGGGGAGGGTTGATTAGAAGCATGACCTCATGTCTAAAATGATAATGAGGGCTCTTGACACCTGAACAACAAAAGGTCATGAGAGTATAAACAATGAGATGAGAAAGAACCATCAGCTAGAGCCCAGACAGTGACATATGAGTCTCATGTGAGAAGGGGTGTTGGGCAGAGAGGAAACTGCCAGCTTCAGAGTTGAGACAGAGTCAAGCACACTCTAAAATGGAAGACCCGTGTTCTGTACTCATGTACTCCCATTCACCTTCATTAGCGTTTCAGGGCTACAACTGAGGCAGAGTTTTGCCCTAAATGCTTAGTTCTCTGTTCATCAAAAACCATTGGGTCCTTTCTTGTGCGACCTTGTACCTGAATTACTTGGCAATGTATAGGTCAGAGAAGATTACCCCTATGATGAGGAGTTAGGGAGGCTCACAGATAACCCTCAGATAACCGGCTGGAAGGGGTATGCAGAGATACACGATCTTCTACTTAGAAAAGGTCATTCCCTCACCTTCAGCAAGGAGAGTCCCATAATTAGGTCAATAGCTGGATTTCTGCTCTTGGGATAACAGGTCGTGGGGTATATCTCATCTCCTTGACAGAATGGAGTTTACGTCTTATGTACAGACACGCAGCTGGAGCAAAGAAGAGAAGGCAACATATGTATTAGTTTTGAACTTCATTTTGGGCAATAATTCCCTACATAAAACCTGTGTGCAAACGGCTGAACTTCTATCAAGTGTATATTCTTTCTAGATTTCCTTTTATCTCTCCTCAGACACCTCTGTTACAATATTTACAGAGGATGTTTGCAACACATAAAAAGAGATCATGAGGAAAGATGCTTTTTTTTTTGGCCCAGAAAACAGTTCCAAGACCAGGGAAGGGCTGTTTTTCCACGTTGGTCTCATCATTGCTCATGATGGGCTGCATCTTAAATTCCAAGATTTAAACTCAACTGACTTTGTTGGTTGTATGAAAGTACACTGGCAGTGTTCATTAAACCTTTGGCTAGTGCAAAGTCATTTGAGGATGTGTTTTGTTTTGGGTTTGGGGTTTGCTTTTATTTTTTTTTTTTTTTTTTTTTTTGGCCTGTTGGGACATGTATAAATAACAGTGGAAACCCAAATGGGGTCAGAGTAGAGAAAGAGGTATACCTCATAGCTTAACATCTTTCCACCTGGAGAGTCTGTCTGTGAGATGACAAGTTTGTATGAACTCTTCAATATCCTTGGACTTTCCAGCCTCATTTTCAACTGAAGCAGCAGTACAGTGTGGTGAGAGAAAAGTTCACTGAGTGGAGAGATGATGCATGGATGTGCTTTGAGAATTTGGTTTGTAATTTCCCACACAGAGATTATGTTTGCAAACTGCTGAACCTCTCTTGAGTATATATTTCCTCTAGAGTTTCACTCTACCTCTCTTCTGAAGTCTATGTTATTATATTCTCAATCTTGTTTGCAGTCTTCAGATTCCATTTACAAATTCTTCCAGCCTTCTTCCTACTTTGTACCCAAGCCCTATTAATGTCTGACCTAAAGTGCATTCAAGTCTCACTTTTTCCTTCATACATATTTTCCCATCACTGCCTTTCACTCTAATGGCTATGCAAGAAAGATTTCTTATCTGCCATGCTCTTCTTTATGCAGTTAATCAAACTTCTCCTCCTGATAATACCCATTTACTGTTATATTAGGTTAAAATATCTTGCAGATTTTTTTTGTCTCCATTTTGATGATCCATAGTCCTGCATTGCCAAAACCTCCCCTATTTCTTGCCATGATATTACACATATAGAATTAATTTCATTACATACACTGTATTCCCCTGATTTTTTTCAAAAAGCAAAAAGAAAAAGAGAGGAAGGAGTGAGGAAAAATAGCAGGAAATTGGTTAAATCCAACAGCAGATACACTTATAATAATCAGCCTATAAAGCTTAGTACAACTGTCCTCTCTCTTAGCTTCCTTAGAAGTTGGGCACACTTTAACAGTTCCCCAGAAATGAAGCTGTACGTGGATAGATTCTGTACTTTTAGGATATGCCCTGGGGGTATATTATTTTAAGCTAAAAAAAAAAAAAAGGTATTTCACTTCTGCATCTCCTATGGAATCCCAGAGAACTTGACACTTTCACAATTCAGAATGCACTGAAGGAAAGCATTACTCGGGGTGTCTCCAAGACTCATTTTCAAGCTGAACCCATGCTGGTTTATACTTGGCCCCCAAAGCTACTGCAGCCAGCCAAAGCGGAGTCATATCTGAGCCATTAAAAGTGCGTTTTGTCAGTAGGAAACCTGTCACTCATATATTGGAGCTGAGGGGTCCAGGAAACGCACTCCAGACATTGGCATCCAACTTGAGCAGCTGCCCAGCAGTCCCCCATGTGAATCTGGATTCTCTGGGAAAATGAAGGGAATGGGCAAAATGGAGCAGAATAAGCAGTGACAGTAACAGAAGACAATTAGTATTGTCAATATATCTCTATGCCAGTGTGGTTCCTAATTGATTGCCCATGTCTTAAAAATGTAATTACTGAGTGTACTCGTACCATGGATGCATGTTTAAACTGTTGTACTTGACAAAGATGTTAGCAATAAGCTGTTCATGTAGCCACTGGAAACAACCCTAATATGATGAGCTGGGAGTAGGAACAATAATGCTGTGAAAGCAGACATCATGTCACTGAACCTCTCTCCTCCTGGGTCTGGATTCTTTTGGTATGTTATATTTCAAAGGATCCCAAATGCCAGAATGATGAGTTTATTTTAAAAACCTTGAGTAATGGAAGGCTCCAGACCTTTTTCTTTATAATAATAAATTATAATAAAAGAAGCTTTCCCAAATGGGGAAAAAACTGTCTTAGAAGAGAGATGAGTTTTTTGAACTAAAAGCTAGAAGTAGGCTGGGTTTCCTTCAGCTGTGGAATGGCATTTTGTTCTTCACCCACCCCTGCAATATCATGCCATACTGCCCTGCTGCAAAAACTAGATACCAAATCTGATACTGGACAGGAAACAACTCCATGTTTAACTGGTTGTGGTTGTGGATGCCCAATTCAGAGCTCAGACAAAATGACGGAGAAACATGAAGCTGCAACACCCTTGAAAAGAGGAAGGCAGAATCAGGAAAACACATTAAGGGTCCATTTTTCAAGATCTCAGCTCCTACTTTTGTTTCAATGCATTTTGTGAAGTTCTTGGGGCGGGGGGGGGGGGGGGGGGGGTGGGGGAGGGTGGGGTGTGAGGAAAGCATGTTAATGTGAAGGCAAGAAAGACTGGTCTGGACCGTTCCTGCCAGTGTTTTCCTTCCAAACTCATGATGCCAGCTGTGACTGTAATTTCTCTATAAGATCTTGCTAATGATAATCATTGAAAACTGCCAGTCTAAATTAACAGACTCTTCTTTCTCATGACCCCTCAATGCATCTACAGTAATTGGCTACAGTAGGTGAGGTTGCCTCCCTTAACATGTCCCAAAACCAACAGCAGAGGCTACCTGACCCCCTACCAAGCTGCCTCCACTCTCCTCTTCCCTTGCCACTGTAAATCTAACTACTGTTGGGGAAATAACAGTGCTGCATTCTCTTTTCAACTGCTGAAATAGCTCAGTCACCACTCCACCCTTCAAACAGTGGAAAGGACCCTCCTGATACCCCAGCCCTACAAGCCCCAGGGTATTTTGTGAGGATCCCCGAAAGGAGTCCCATTTGCACAGGCTACTCCCACTCCAGTGATGATGTTGATGTTATCATCTCCTTCCTCCCCTCAGCACTTACTGCAACTCTGGTCTTTGTACTCCTGGCCCTGATAGTAAGCTGACATTTTTACAAGAAAAATTTTCTGCTGATTGTTGTGGAAAGGTCCTGTTTTGTCTGAGGCACTGTCTCCAGGGAGAGTGGTAAGAACCCCATTGGTGGGATGTTTAAAATTAGACAATAGGCTGTTCAATGTACAAATAAGGAGCAATCTTGCCTCAAGGTGGAAATGGGTTAAATGATGGAACCTCCTCTGCCTGCAACTGCTCTGAATCTGCCTAGTGCTCAGTTCCTCCAGACTGTGCATCCTCCCAGATGGTGACCAGAGATGAAGCTGACAACAGTTGCAACATGGATTAACCGAGATCTTGAATTGTTTTTGTCTCTCAGATTACTCACTACTTCGTAAAAGACTTTGTGGGGAACAACAATGAATGCTTGAGTAATCCAACCTCTTCCAGAATGGTTTGTGGGGTAGGAGCATTTGCAAATAACTGTGAACACAAAAAAAAAAAAGTTATGGGCTTGGGGAAGTCCCAAGTGTATTCCGTTGGCCCTCATGATCTACATCCTTTTCAGACCACTTTGTTCTGGTTTTCCTTTCAGTGCTTTCCAGGATCCCTGGGCTGACGTGCCCTGTGGCAGAGAAGGGAGGCACAGTAGAGTAAGAGTTAGCATTACTAAAGAGCCCTTCATTATGGGCTTGCTCTTCAGGAGGACTAAGTCTTCAAAGGATAATGACGTTACTGGAGTTCCACTGCTTATATCCAAAAGTAGAAAAGATCCTGAATGGCAAACAGCAGCTTTTTGCTTTGTTTAAATAAACTGCTTTGGCTTAATGACCTCTGTTACTAATCTCTTTCAAGTATTTTCCTTCAAAGGAGGAAAATTAGACCAAGTGTCAATCACTCTATCTTTCTTGTTTACATGGTTGTGTTTAGTTTCATCTTTACATAACCAGTCTTTGGTGACTTATCATTGGTTAAATGCTATGAGATCACTTTAGGAATTCATTGCAATTCAGCGCAGGAATCTAGCCCTATACACTGTAGGGCTATTTCTACCTTACCTGCATTTTAATGGCTCTTCCAGTCCATCACCCCTTAGACTCTGCAGCCCTTCCCACCAGACATTAGCACATTTTGACCTCAACTTGAGAGGAAACAAAGTGCTGCAAATTATTTTTCCATGACTAAAGCACCAGATAAGGTTTTACAAATGGAAAAGTGAGCCGCAGAGCACCATCTGTGTTACACCCTGTGTTTAAAAAAAAAGAAAAAGGAACAGCCAGCTGCTGTAGGCTGTCCCACCCCTTCTGACGCTGCCACACATTGCTTTCCAGGATTCACCTTCTTCCAGAAGTAATGATTAAAAATTACCACTCAATGTTTTCAGATAAAGAGGTTAAAAATGCAGCTGGTATGTTACAGAGGATATTCCTAGCAGAGCCATCAGGCAGGTTTTCTGCATACTTGAGCACCTATTCCTTCATACATGACCACTTGCAACCATCCAAAACTCACAGATTGCCTATTACTAGACACAAAAACTCATGATAAGCATTATTCCTCCTGCAGTTTTTGCCACTGACTCAGTGCACAGGCTGAGCACAAAAGCAGCAGCTTTTTGCTGTTGGTGGCACAGTTTTGGAGGCTGTATTCACAACTGAAGAGACTCTATGACTTGTACAGATATTTACATTCACATCAAATCCCAAGATATTCCCAGGAGGAGCAACGGTTAACTCCAGTGTCCTTGACAAATACAAGCAACAGCATGTTTGTGCCAGGGTAAATTTCTCCCTGTGGCATTCTCTGCTTCCAGTCCTTCAGTGTTGGGCAGTCTGGCTTGTTCACTATTAAAAGTGGAGCCAGGCAGGAAATTCAGACCTTCTTGCGATTTGTATTTTTTTCCTCTTTGTTAACTGAGATATTTGGAAATTTTCTGTGGAAAACAAAAGAGTGAAAACAGATCCTGCCACAGTGCTTTGTTCTTATTCACATTTTGAGTTTTAATCTAAGATCTAGTTCAGCATCTTACTTCTTTTGACCATCAAGTCCATGTGTTCCTGAAAAACTTTCAAAAGGAAAATTTCGTCAAATCTTGTATGTGCCTGTGAAAAGAAGCTTCAGTCTGTTTGTGTTTTCATCAGAGACACCCCTCAACCAGAAGTAAAAAGATAGTCTGTTGTGTTTTTTTAAACTTGTAGAGCGATTATATATATTTTGGATTTATGATGCTTTCAAAAATCTAAAGTACCATTCTGTTATTATTTCTAGGTGATAAGCACAACAGAACAAATTCAGGGGCTCCTCTACTTGCTTGTCAGCGGTAGGAAACCATTCACTATGAGCGAATCACATTTCATGTGTTCTTAGTATTAATATCCAACCAAATGTCAATGCAAGAGTTAAATTGCTATTCTACAGAGATTTTTTTTTCTCTTAGATTTCAAGAACAAAAATCAAGTTTAGACTATGCAAAGGTCAGTTGGCTCAAGTTTTTGTTAAAAACCAAGACAAGACTGGATAAGGATCATTGGATTCAGACAATCTCTCCACTAGTTTGGCTTTTGATTTGCAGTTCTCTGCTAAAGAGAGATTGAAGAAACCCCCAGGCCCACATTGCTCACTGTTGTTCTCCCAAGCCAGCAAAGAAAGAAAAACTTCAAAGCCTTGTAAATCTGTTATTAGTTATGAAGATAATGGTAATCATGCATATTACAGAGGTGCCTGTGGGATAACTACAAAATGGCCTCTTACTGCTATGAAGCAGCAGATGGCCATAGCCTTGGAAAGTCTGTAACCCAAGTGGGCAGCAGAAAACCATATTGTTATTCCAAGCTTTCTTTAGAGATGCGTCTTTGAGTTAAGAAATAAATTAATCATTGCAGAAGCTCCTTCTGAACCAGGAGTCTAGCACAGACAGCTACAAATAGATCCAGATTTTTTCAGATAAAATGCAAGTTTTGTTGGAAAACGTTTGTTTCTTGAGACAACATGAATTAACAAAACTTGCTGGGTTTGACAAACTTCAGTCAAGTCCAATGCAAGGGTCCTGGCAGCCTGTCGTTTTTGCATCCATTGCAGAACCGAGAACCAAATGCTCCAGATTGCCTGCTCTATGCTGTCCACTGATGGATCACAGTCACACTGGGGAAGTGAATGATCTCTCTGAATCACATCAGTGAAGCTGTCTTTATCAATCTTGCTTTGGTGCTTTAGGGCTCATGAGTGATTTTTATTGGATATTTTTAACTTCAGTCTGATTCAAAATGCAAGGAGGAAGCATTGGTTTTCCAGTCACCCTAACCATGAACTATGGCAAAGAGGTTGAGGGAACAGCCACTTCTTGATGACCCTGATGCAAAAAAATGTCTCTGTAATGGCACCACTTCAGCCAATGTTTACTCACCATCCTGAATCAAAATGGACATGTGAATATGTTGTGATTCTTTTTGAAGAAAGCTATTCTTATAAAAGAACTTAGAAATAAAAAAATCCACAATTCTATAGGCATTTGCAATTCACATCTAGAGCCAAATCCAGTGCTTGGACTCTGGCTCATCTGTAATTTATCCATAGTAACCTAAAGCACTTTACTTCATTTGAAATACACGAGGATGTTTTTCTCTGGCTATGAGAGAGGTGAGGTACCTGGGTTAGAATAAAGATTATCTTGGTCAGGGAAAAGGAGGAGTTGTGACAGTAGGGAACTGAAGATGAACAGGACTGTGCTATCTCTCCTGTTTGTTTACAAGTCTTGCTATCAGTCATCAGCACCTGAAGCTAGAGGAAGTGTGGGCTTCAACCAGCTCTTTAAAGTGTAGATTGAGTTACTCCCATTGTTGATGTTCGATGTGGATCATTTAATTCATTCTGCAGAAAATGTGAAAATCATGTGGTTACAGCAAGTTAGCCCAGCAGCAACTTGTCTTGAGAGCTTAGTTTTCTCTCTTTTATTAGGAAGCACTGGAACATATCCCAGTGGCTACATCAGTGGCTCCACTAACATTTCTGGCAGAAAAGGAGTAACCAGTGCTTCGTGCTGCAGGGGTATCAGATGGTATATTCAGTAGTTCCAGATGACACACAGACCACACCAAGTCTGTCTGTGAAAATGCTTAGAACCACTCAATGTCAAATAAAAATTAATGTTCATCACTGTTTTTCCCTGCAGATTAAAAAATTTAACCATTCAGACTAGAGATCATGTTTACAGCTGGTATTACCTGGTATGGCTTGAATGACTTAAATAAATGTGTCATAGACTAATTTGCAGATCTTCTGTTATAACAGTTTCATCTTCCCCCCCCCCAAACCCAGCTAAAAACCCAGTGAAAACAATAAGTTTGAATTATAACAACAAAAAGCATGCTTTCTATCAGAAGAAACAAAGAGGCTTTACACTTCTTCCTCTCCTTCATTCAGATGCCACAGTACTGGCATCATTTGCATTCCCAATTCATCCATCAAAAGAGTTTCAGCCTAGTGATGGAGGTACAGCCAGGGTCACCTCTGCAGCAAAGGAATGAGAGGAGATGGGGTCTAAGCAGGAAGTTAAAGCCTCTCCTATGGCTATTGCAGGGAGCAGGACATGGGTCTAGTCACTGCAGGGGAACAAGAAGTCACATGGCAGCTCTTCTGTACATGCCCGTGTTAACATTATTGTCCTTTAGCAAAGGAGATGAGAAAAGATATGTGATCCTGACCCCCAATGCGGAGTTCAATACTCTCAGCACGGTGTTCTGATATATCACATACGGTACACACTTCACCAAATTTCAGGTAGATTCTCATTCAGATTTATTTTTCTTCCCCAGTGCAAAGGTCAATCTGAGCTACAGAGGTCCTGGAGTTCTAACCTCAACCTGTTTGAGATCTACTTGTCAATATCAGTTATTCTAAGAAAATATGCTGTCTAGAACTAGGGGGAACAAATAATACGGCTCCAGCACTACTGTCTAATAAGTCCCCAGATACTCAAAAATATTAGAAAAATCCTTGTTTTGTACTGTGGTTTCCATTTTCTGGTGGAAAATCACATTAAATAATCATTTTCATGGAACATGGAAAATTCCACCTGCAGTACATGAGTTGTATTATTGCAGAAGAGGGAAATCCCAGATATTGTTTACAGGGAGAGACAGCTTGTTTATTCAGCATTGGCTAGAGCTGGCCAACCAGCCTTAAAATAAAACTGTATGTTAAATACTTACGGGAACCAAAATGATTTACTATCAAAATTATCTGTTCATTCAGTAAATTCAGCTAAACCTTCCAAATACAGCCTGCAGTTTGATTAATGGAAGAAGCTAGACATCTGTGCTTTAGCTGGGATTCAGGATATTGCTGATCACTTATTTTTGATGGATGGGAGGGATGGGATGCCTCTTTCACAGGAGGAGAAGGCAAAGCATCCTCTTTGGTAATTCCATAAAAGAACATCCCAGGGCAAGTAAAAAGACAGGGTCATTCCCTGTGTGACGCTAAGTACTCTGTGAGGGCTGTTGCCTTCAACAAGCATACTAACTTCTTACCTGGTGGGAAGTATGGGGTAGCATATATTTGATTTTATAGCTATGCCAGAACTCTGCCATCACGTTATAGAAACTGGCAACTAGGGCGTGTGAACTCTTATGGACTCTGCTGGAGTCACTCACCTAAGATTTCATCTCACAAAACATTTAGCTTTTTCTTTATGACTGTCCCATAAAACACTCCTAGGCAGGAGTTTCTCTCTCACCTTGATTATTCAAATGTCTTCTTCTTGTTGCTTGTTTTAATATGCTCCTCATTCACCTCTCATCCATTCAAAACTTTTAGCTGTAAACATCCTTCGGTGGCCCTCTTCATTTGGCCACATACCTTTAATTTGGTTGTTCAAGAGCACATGAAAGGGAGGTTATCTCACCTTTTTATTTATTTACTTACCATTTTTTTGAGAAAAAACCCCACAGGCTCAAGGTGTTAGAGCATTTTTCAGATTAAATCATAATGTGACCTCAATATGCTGCAGAGGTCAGGACGAGAGCAAGCTAGTCTTGAAATCCCCAATACCCTGGTCCAGCATTCATAATCTGGCCTTTATAAATAAAAATGTCTTGAAAAAAGAAATCAAGGTTGATGGGGACCATTATTTGTGAGGTTTAGAAAGACAAAGTTTACGAAATTCAGCTTGCTCAGCCCCCGTACTTAAGGACAGTCCTGTTGGGAGCACATAAAGCTGCTTTACATTTACTCCTCACAATCATCACCCTTGTCGAGGGAGACCGAAGAAGTTATGAACCTGTGAAGTCGTGCAGGTTCACAGCAAGATGGTATTTTTTCTTTCTGCCTGACCTAGTGAAAATGCCTGTAGTGAATATTCCCCTTGATGCCTCCCTGTTGGAAGCAGCCAATTGAGGAGCTTTCCACAGAGTCCGTTTGCAGCACCCTTCATTAAAAAATTTTCTGTCATGTATTTGGCATGCAGAAGAGGGTACCTCAGCAATTGTATGTACGTTGGTTCTCTGTGACAACCCTTTCAGGGAACTGTGTAGGCTACACACGAACCACCCACCCAAAACACGTTTCACACCACAGGTTTATGTTCTCCATTTTTGACAGCTCAGAAAGAATCAGTGCCCTGGCATGCCTGTCCATATACCACAGCTAGGTTCAAAGCAGGTAATGTCTCACATTTTGGGGGCTAAAGCCAATTTTTCGTCTTATTATGGGGTATTTGCAGTAGCTAGGATTTTCATCAGCAGCCAGTCAAGCACAGAGCAGGTCCCCTGGGTGGCAGCCAAGATAGCATTAACTCATAAACCTTGTCATTTCAATTTTTCCTACGTTTCCTTCTACGTGCCTGTGTTTTAAATCTTGCTGAAGTCTCACCTTCCCCTTTCTAGGCTGCTGATGGGCTTCTAGCCTGATGCAAAGCCCAACCACTGCCAAGGACCAGCGGCTCAGGGAGGTAAAGCCAGCTCCAGGGCACATGCAGATTACTCAGTTTAGTCTATTTCAGGCTGGTTGCTTCTTGTTGCTGAGAGGGGGGACCTGGGGTGTGCTGGAGTGGAGGCTATTCTGGAAGAAAAGGGGTACCCAGACACTCCATGTCCCACTCCTGCTCATAAAAGGAACCTCTTCTCCCAGCTACACCTCAACCTTCCCCATAGCTAAAACATCTCTTGGGGCTGAAAAACTCAGTTTTGCTTCCATCCCTGAAAAGTTTAAGTCAGGTTTTGCCCTGAGGCTACCAAAGGGAGCAAGGCAGGCACCTACTGAAGTTGAACTGCAGGTCAAGGCACCATCTGGCAGTCATTCTCCCAGGACTGATTTCAGCCAGCACGATTAACTCTGAGCAATTCTGTTTGTACACAGCAAATCAGTCAGATGTAGCTGTGGAAGGAGGTTATCTTTGTGCAATTGCTTTCAAGGTTCAGCAACAGAATAGGCCAGTGCTGAGTCACTGATCACCCTAAATCAGTGAAGACCAGAGTGGTCTGATTCCTACACACGGTCCATCCAGGTTTAACTAATTACACATTTCTAATTATCTGCTGGCAGCTGATAATTCATTCCTAACATATCTGTCTCTGAAAGATCATTGTAATAGTTGCAGTGCCAAGCTCCAGTCAAGATGCAGAAAGGAAAAAGTACCTGGGCTCCAAATATTTATCTTGTGAAAATTGCCTTTTCAGGATTGTGAAACAAACAGCATTTCCACCTGGAAGTCAAAATGCTGGATTTTTCTTCATAAGTGAAGATGTTTGCTATTTAGGAAGGTTAAAGAGGTGATGGACAGAGTAAATGTCTCTATGCAATACCACACAAAGAACCTATGGCTGCAACTAGTTTACTGTAAGAGTCGAATGGCAAGGCTTTATACTGTGCTGTTTTCCTCCTTGATTGTGCTATCAAGTGGCATGTGAGGTGTAAATACCTGGGGTCTGACTCTGTGCTCCTTACTCAGCTGAAAGTCCATCAAAGGCAGCAGGAACACTGCCCTAGCTAAGAATTTCAGATTGATTTTCAAAAAGTTGAGCTTGCTGCTGCTAACTGATTATGCAGTATTAACTCTGCAGTTCTCCCTGTGAAAAAGATAAGCACTGAGACCCCCATTTTACAAGCATGAAGGATCAACAGAAAGCAAGTTTCTCTGTGATCTCCATTGCCATAGAAAGCACATGTTTGTATTGTGCTAGGCGTTGGTGCAAGCCAGGTCTCAAAATCCCCACTAAGCCCCTCTCAAGCTCACGCTTGGAGGATCTATCTGGAAAGGGAGAACCCAGTAACACTACAAACCTTCATGCAAGTCCTATTCTGGGAAGAGTGGGCATTGGCAGAGTCACACCATCTTCAACAGCAGGGGTTAATATAGAAGCATACAGTAGAGCTGTTTTTTCAAATTAGTATTTCATTGCTAAGTGCCCTTTAGCACACTACATCACAGAACACATGACATTTCTATCCTTGCAAATGTGCTGCACTCTTCTAATCAGGATGTGTTGTGTTGGTGTTGCTGGCTGGTAATACAGCCTGGCCTACTGCAGCGATCTCATTTGTAATATCTTGCCATCCCAATGGTGAGCTGTAGAGCTTTTTAAACAGGGCTGTATTGATAAGGAAGGACTATCTGGTAAATGTGTCATGTTTCAAGCACAGCTGAAATATGAAATGTAGCAGAGACTAGGAACAGCTTTTGACTAGAACAATATACCATTTATATGTATAGACAAAACTCCTTGTCTTGATTTATAGTCTCAGTCATCCTATGTTTTTCGTAGCACCAAGGGTGATTACTGCATTCCCCTACTGTCCTGCACACTTCAGTTTATCATTTCCTTCATTGTGCTGCATTTTGGAGCAGTACAGTAAAGCACATAGTTGACAGTTAACTTGGACCCTACTCTGATGCTGATGTCAGAAGAAAATGGTTTTCAGTGTCTCCGGTTATCCCAACTGGGTGTAATAAGAAAGGAATCACCCACTGTGTTTAGACCACAACCCAAGGAAGATTTCAGTGGTTTGCATTAGGATCTGGAAACAGCCTGGGAACTGGGTTAGTGCAGGGTGAGGTGAGGCCTGCGTGTTAGCTGGATTTGCATGAGGATTAGTGGACCCACATGGGACTGTTTGGGTTTTTGCTCATCAGTCGGAGTTACTCCCAGCTTCAGCACTGTACTGAACGCCAGGCAGAAGGTCAAGGATGTCTGCAAACAAGAAGATACTTAGCATATGTGGTAAAGCCTTTTTAAGGCATTGTGGATCTGCTGCATCTAAGCATGTTTCACCAGCTGGAGGTAGACAAGGAGTCTTAGAGCTTTCAGATATGTAAATACCTCATATTGTCACTGTTTCAGATGGATTATGAGTTTCTTGAACAACCTGCCTGAACATGTCCAGCTCTTTGACACTGGATAGGGAGTGCTATATAACAGTGAATCATTGGTGGGAAAATCCATCAGGGGCTATTAAATGCAAATAAATAGCTGACCCAGTCCTTCCCCTGTGCTAGTCCACAACTATGAGTCCTGCAGACAGCAGGCAGCCCCTCAAGTTCTCTCTAAATAACATCTCTTACCACCATTGCCTATATTATCAAGCTGACACTCGGCCCTAAGGAAACTTCACAACCCTCTCCAAAAAAGGAAGACCTAGCACGGGAAAACACAAAGAAGCCAAATGATGTCAGGAGACAAAAAAAATAAATACAGGGAAAAGGTGTATGGGTCATATGTCTGAAAAATAAAACCAAGAAACCAGCAGGATACACAGATCAGAGTGACCCCAATATTTCCCCCCATCCCTGCACATGTCCAGGGAACTGGTGGACACTGACCAGATGCTGGGCTTGATGGAGATTTCATCTGACCTTCTGTAGCCTTTCTTGTATTCTTTTCAACAAGTGAGGGGATATACAAATCAGAGAAACTGGTGTGTTAAGAATGGCTGATTTCCCACTAGCATCAATAATATCTACGTCAAAAGGAAAGTCTGAGACTTGCTTCAGATCTTTAGGGAACTCTATCTACAGCAACTGGTCTTCAATGCTCAGACCTTGTCCTCCCTCTATTCTCCAGAGGATAATATAGTATGCATGTGAGTGGGTAGGAGGAGTTGTGAAGAAAGCTATTAAACCTAAAATAGAAGTGAAAATGCAACATTAAAGGAAAAAATATGCAGCATTCAGAATAAAGTTTTTTATTATTGAAATGGAAGAAAATTTTACAAAGCCAAAGATGGTAAAAAGAACAAGGCATTGTTTGGTGTCACCAATTTCTAGCTAGCATTTCTACATTGACCCCATATGTGTGCCATCTGCAACACTGCTGTTTGGCAGCAAATACAATAAACGTAACTAGCAACCACAGCATGCTTTTTGAAACATGACAGAGGTACCCAAGAGACAAGCAACTTCAGGTTACAAGTCATAACCAGTGCAAGTCCGTCTCAGTAGTGAAAGGTATACGTAGGCTTAAGCAAGGATTCCTCTTGCAGCAATCTAGAATGTCTCAGGTCCCCTGTGATTGCCTTGGAGACATCCACCAGCAGCCTACAGTGCTGACAGGGGATCTGAGCTTGTGTAACTGACATTTTTGAAGGCTGGCAGGGAATATAATAGTAAATGGTTGGACATTCTCACATGAATTTACTTGCCAGAGAGCTAGTATTACATCAGCTCAGACCCTCTGGAAAGTCTACTGGGGACAGAATCTCCTTCAGTCTTTCCTAAATGTACTACATGGGGGAATCAAAACCTTTGGTATACTCAGATTTTCATTGAAAATTGGCTCCATATGTATTCAAAATTTTGCATTTGGAGCCTGCTAGATAGTTTTGATGAAGTGGCCTTAAAATCAGTGAGCCTGTATAGCAAGTTCTTGGGTTTTGAATTTAATTCCTCTTATGAAGTACAAAAAACTAGTGTTTATTGTTACTCAGAACAGATCTTGGTTAAGAGTTGATCCATTCATTTGCCTCCCAATCTTAAGCTGTTCAGACGGAAGAGCTCCTAGGGTGAGACCATAAGGTGGGTCACTAAAGCAATATTTTATAAACATTTTGGAATAGTACAGAAAGATCATTTCCCCATTAGAGTGAGGAGAAGAGGGGTAGATGTCTGATGCAGTGGTGAGAGCATTTAAGTGAGACTCAAAAGATCTGGGCTGCACTCGAGATCCCTTTTGGTAAGTCACTACACTTCTTCACATTTTGTTTTTTCATTTTATAGTATTAGACAAATGTCCTTTTTATACATGCCTTAATAACCTGACTTGAAAACAGCAAAAAAAGCATCTCAGAAAAAAAAAAGGGGGCTTAAGCAGTAGCTCTGATCTTCCTGTAGCGCAGTTTCTACCAACACACTGGGCTGCTGTTTAGCACTGACTTATAGTGTTATTTAGGAACTGACCCCAAAGCCTGTGTTTGCTCACTTTGTCAGAACAGAGATTTATAGCACATGTTCTTCCACTAGAGTGAAAGAGTCAAGACTTCCCTACAGAAACTGGATTTCCCTTCAGGGTTTTGAATCCAAGTACATCCTGACCTTACTCACTGTCTGACAAAAATACTGCTTGTTTCTATGACACGTCTTATAAACTCAACATTTCAGGCTGTGTGGATTGCTAAAGCTCTTAATTTTTGGATTATAGCAATCGGAAGATTTGTCTTTTGTACTCCACTTGCCTTTTTCTATAAATAGCCAGAATCCTGAAAGCTGTTTTATTCTTCATGAAAAAAGAAACTATTTTGTCCAAACTTGCACCTGACATTTTGTCCCCTGGTCTTTCTGGAGAGTTACCCCACTCAACTGCAACAGTAGAGTGCCTATGTGATATCTTGCTAGTCTAGAAGGACTATACCTGGATTACAGGAACACACAAGAGGGTTCTTGCCTTGAGTAGGCTGTCATGAATACATGGCAACAGTTTTGTTTCAGAATACATTTTCTTGAAGGTAATTTTTCATCCATCATTGCTGTAGTTTATAGCCATTTTTTTTCTAAATTCACAGTCATTTGTTTAAAGTATAACACTTTGCCTGACCCTCTCTTGTTGTGAACATATTTCTAAGAATGTTCAAGAAAATGGTGAGCTTACTCTGAAGCAACTGAATAAATGCCAGGGCTGAGGACAGTTTCCAGTTTGTGGGAAGCCCTGCTCTGACCAGTCATGGCAATTCCAATGCGTGCTGTAGGAGGACAGTAGACACTGAAGTTAAGTACTCTATTGTGCTGAAATAGTATTCATTCATGTCTTATTTGCTTAGATGTGACACATTGGTGGGGGTTCTTCATTCCAGTCAGTATTGGTGAAATTCCACCTTCAGTATCAAAATAGCCTCTGACTTCAGCAGGGCCAAGATTTTGTGAGTCTTCTTGCATGGGACATGGACCATATGCCTTTGATGGAAATTAAAATATCAATAGAGTTGCAGGCACATTCTTCCACCTGGGGCAAAGGTACAAACGATTTCCTTACCATAGGAAGTTTATAAGTAGTTCACAAGTCTCTGAAAGGGCTGAGTGGGCTTCCTGCTTTCAACAATCAAGCCTCAGGTCATTAGACTCAGGTTAGTCTTACTCTGCAAAGGAAAAAAAATCCTTAGCCCCCAGTGTGGACTTACTAAATCAATAAGAAAGTTACTTCTTGGCAGTGTACACATCACTTTTCCACCCTAGGAATGAGCACTATGTCTTCCACAATCTACTTCACTTTCATGCTAAATTCTGTTTTCCATCTCATTGGGATAAAGCTGGCGTAACTCCAGTGAAGGCAATGAAGCAATTCCAGATTTACTGGGATGCCATGGAGAGCAGATTCTGGTCCTCTGGTTTTATAGTTGAGACAAATGAGGCCACCGACAGTGTGTTCACCATTGAAGAGAAAACTGGAGTCTATTACTTATTAGTCTTTAAATGCTTGGCCTCCTCCTGAAACAGCAAATAGAGGAAGCTGTATGAGAATTCTATAAAGTGAATCAATGACTTGGTACTTCATAGCTCCCTCCTAAATCAAGAGTCATCTGTTCATACTGCACAGGCAAGTTAAGCCCCCTCCCACTTGTGACTTATTTCTTATTGATATTAAGAAGTGCTGTGAGACACCAACTATAATAAAAGACCGCAGAGGACATCAATAGGGGACACAGAACAGAACAAATTATGAGTAGTTTAAAACTTTGGATGGAGGGGAGGAAGAAAACAAGAAGCCTGTGCCTGTGCTTGCCATGGGAAAAGTGTTAAAAAGCAAAATGGCACTGGAAAAATAGAGACTAATAAAAAGAGAGAAAAAGCCCTCAAAAGCAAATAAAGAGACTGATGGAAGAAAATCAAAACAAGGGAAAATTGTATTTGGGCCTATTTTGCCTGCTGAACATTTTTTTCAACAGCAAGTATATGAGGCAATCCATATTCTTAAGCAAAAAAGAAAATCGTATCACTGCAATCTTCATAATTTCCCACTCCATCTGATGACACAATGTACTAAGAGCAAAAATCTCTAAATCATCTAGAATAACCTACCAGTCTCACTTTTCAGCAAAAAGGAATAAACTTTATTCTGAACTGTTTCAGTCTCAGAGCTAATGCCTTTTCCAGCCCCTTTTAGGTATTCTGTACGTACTGTATTCCTCCCACGTGGAGTTGGAGGTGTCGAATAATTTCTTCGCACAGGTGTAGCTGGTCTAACAGGGCTCTGCCCATACATACCCCAAAGCAGTTTCTGTTCTCCAGAGGCCTCCCCAAGACTGTTCCAATCACCATGGGCATAAGCAAATAAAAGGAAATGGATATTGTATTAGATACACCTAGCTGTGCTAAGCAATTGTTTTTAACATCATTCTGCCCTTCTCCTGCAGTAGCAAGTTGCTGTTGTGTGTGTGTTTTTTCCCCGCTTTGTGGAGTGCTAAATCCAGCCAGAAAGCTGTTATGAAAAAATGCCCAAGGGAAGTGTGATGGAGAGTTTCTCCTCACTGATTTCTCTTCTAACATTGTTTCCTTCCTTCCTCCCCTCTCCGCCCTGTGGACTCAACCCTCAGCCCATTGATGTCAAAGGAAAAACTCACACTGACCTCATGTGGCTTTGGATCATGCTTCCATTCCTGGGCCATTTGTTTTTATAAGTGAGGTAACAGGAGTGCTAAAAAATCCCGTCAGTGGAGCTCTGAAAGTGCCATCCACTGCCCTAATGGCTGGTGTGAGTGTTCAATGGAACTGCGTCGTTTGAATACGGGATAATATTTTACCTTCAATATACCACCATTATGAATTCATTTCACATTCAATGTACAGTAATAACAGTGAATTTGCTAGATATTGAATGTCACATACTTTCACAAGTACAGCATTTCATTGTAATGCACAGCAGCATTAGTTTAACTATACCAGGGTTTTTCCAGAATCCTGTCTTTATGTCCCCCCATTCTCCAGGAGAACAATAAATACTCCTTAACAATGTCTAAGAAAAATAAAATCATACTTTGCTTTTAGAGAGAAATATGATCTATATGCAGGCCTCTAGCGAGCTGAACAACGCTTCCCGGGACACTGTGAGCATGATTTTGTACACAGAGGCTTTTTCTAACCATAAAATGGATGGGCTGGAATATTAACCAGTGGGGTTTTTTTGTTTTATTTTGCTTTGCTTTGTGGTTGTTTTTCCTTTTTTTTTTCCTTAATTGATTCCAGAATGCAAAAAGAAATAACCTTGCTTCAAACCATCTTGCAGTAAAAATTAAAAAGATATAAAGATGTTAACCTAAAGGATGGTCAGAAGATTAGTTTTAAAATTAGCTTTATAGAGTTGCTTGCTGAATATTTCAGGTAGTGGGGACAACAAGGAGTTGTTCTTTGCAAAGCAAGATGTGAAATTCAGGGCCAAATGCTACCTCTGTTTCTTACACAGGTTATCCATGGGAGATGAACAGTCCACAATGCAAGAGTGTGGTGAGCTGGGCTGAATCCCACCACGGGTGAAGTGAGGGGCTGGGAAGTGCGGGAGGAATGGGTTTCCCCCATGCTATAGCAAGGGGAGGCATTGGGTGTTCATCCAGAATTAGGGAGAGGCAGTGACAAGGAGGGGCTACAGCCTTCTTAGACCTTGGGCCAAACCTGTAGCTTTTTGAAGAGGATGTCACCCCTGAAGTATCTGTGCCAGACTTCACCCCATCACTTCAACTCGGGTGACCAGTTGGGTATCTCAGTCCAGAGAAATTCATAGCTGTGCACCCAGATGGTTTTTATAGTAAGTATGAACCCATGCAAGTGCTTCTCTGGACAAGTGAACCCATGCTACTTACCTGCTATTTTTGCGAGATGGTCTGCTGGCCATCAGCTGGTCCCATTTCTACACAGTGGTGCTGAAGCTTTGTCATCCACTGTCACAACATCTGCTGGGGAGGTACCCAGGGTGACAGCCTGCTATCCTATCCTCCTCAGGAGGCAAAAATTAGTTATGTGCAGAATGGGTTTCCTGGCTACCTGCTGGTTTCACAAGTTATCTTTTAAAAAAAAAAAAAAAAGAAAGAAAAAAAAAGAGAGAGAGATAGACATGCAAGTCATCTTTTAACGTAGAAGGAATGATCACCATGCAAATGGATTTTTTTTTTCCTAACCTGTTTTTGTGCTAATCACTTGGATACACAGCGTCTGTAAATGTCTATGATGAAACCCAGAAAAACCTCCTTTGATTAACCGATCTGTTTTCTGAAGCAGTATTTTTTGTAATTCTAAGGGGATAATCATTAATATTTCTGATGATAAAGTAAAAATTTACATCAGCTGTACTGCTAGTAGTGCAGAGTCCCTCAAGAGTTTTGTCATAGGAGGTCTTTGATTAATGCCTAATGTTTTGCTGAATTCTACTGAATCACAGATAAATCTATTGTTTTTATAAATGGTCCTTCAGCAAGATGAAAAAGAAATATTGAGTGACGAAATACGACAAGGCTTGATTGAGAAACACCCGTTGAAGGGCATGTGGAAGTCCAAGGCGTAAGAGTAGCTTGCAATTAGCAGGTTTTTATGTGGTTTCCTGTAACATGAGTGTGCCAGTCCTCTCTTTATTTAAAAGCTCTTGGAGCTGCAAATTTTGAAGCTGTCTCTTCAGCTTTATGTTTGCTTGCATGTGTTCTAGTTTTCATCTGAGAGTACAGAGGCTCTTTCCAAGGCAAGGTGCCCTTCAGTTTAAAATACAGAAGCATGGTGAATATATTAAACAGTGAAGTGAGTAAGACAGCAACTGTAACTATTGCAGCTAATGCTACATTACCCAGCTTTGCACTGAAAGAGTTGAATCTACACAATTATTTGCAATAAATGTGCTCCAGAAGACCAATCAGCATTTTGAATGAAAGAGAACCTGGGGGAAAAATTGCTCAGCTTAGATAAAATAATGAAAGCAATAATCAGGGGGATAAGGCAAAATGGATGGCAGGACCCACTTGTTAAATATTAGCTCTTCAGACCTGTACAACAATAGAAGAGAACTGCATCCTAAATGAGATACCGTTATGTCACCTGTCATGGATGTTTAATCATGTCTGGACAACATTATTTTTTCCCACTTATCTCCTAGTGCCAATATTTCATCCCCAGTACTGTATGTGAGCTTTGAGGCAGCTGCCTACATATAGTAGTTTTGGAAAAGGCTGGGTTAGGAATAAGGAGGTCTGAAATCTGGGTTCCTCGTGCTTAATAAATGGTGTGACATTTCTATATCCAGCCCTTGCACCACAGAATGGCCAAGAAAAAAATTTCACCATAATTAGATCCTGTTGATGAAATGCTGCAGACAAAAGGTCTCTGTGCGTGGGGATGAAATGGGCTTGCCTCAAATATTTATATGCCACTTATTTAATGAGACATTGATTGATAACTTACCAACTTCTGCACTGCTTTTTGTAGTGCAAATACACCGGTATGTTCAGATATATAAACAAATACAAGACAAATAGAAGAGGCAATGATCAATCCAAACAGATGTGTGTTTTAATGAAGAGTTACAAATAGGTGATTCCAGACAGTACACAAAAGGCAAAGTTTTAGATCAAACTATCTGAATAAATGGTGACTTGAAAGAGTTCAAAGCAAAGCATAGGGATGTCCCAGGAGGGTGTATGTGTTTTACCTGTTGATTCATACAATTGCCTGTGAGATCAAATCAAATATTTCACTTGCAGAGCGCATGCAGTGATAGAGCACAGGCAGGCAGTTTTTGATGTGTCAGCATGTCAGTGGTGAGACACCAGACACATGGTGTTGCACTCATGATGAGCTTTGCTTCATGTGCTTTGCTTCTTGGGCAGCAGTGAAATAGTAGCAGAACTGCTTGGCTATGCTACCTGGCTAATACAACTACCAGCTTTGAGCCAACCCAGTCTATGAGCAAGAAGAGCTTGCTTGTATCTTGTTACAACAAGATATTGATGAAGCGAGATATTGATGAAGCAAAATATTAGTATCTTGAAACATACTAATGACAATGATATCTCAACTGCATGTAACACTTTTCCTCCCCAAAGCAAGAGCAGGGACTGTTCCATGCACCGCTTAAAGGAATATGATTGCTTAACAGCACATGGTAACTCTGTCTGAGAGCTTTGGATGAGAAAAACTAGCCCACCTAATTGAAAGTGTAAGGCAGTCAGACAGGCAGTAATCTTTCAATTTGTGATGCAAAGAGGATTTTTATCTTTACTTTCTCATGAAAAGTACAGTTTAATGCTTTGTGAACACCGGTTACTGTGACTTGAGCTTTACATCTTTACTGATGGCAATCCCAGAAAGCCCAACCTGTGAACTCCATGATGGAGAGGACGCTTAATTTTATTTTAGAGAAAAAAAGAGAAATGTTTACTGAATTAGCTCTATCACTTCTTCTAGCAATTTAGAAGTCTTATGGACCCTGGGTTTTCAGTTATGAGATGTGACATGATAACAGCTTCAAGTGAGGCAGCTGCTCCTTATAATCAGATGGATTTTGATCATTGGTCTAAAACATCCAACTATATTTATTGCTTCTTTTAATAAAAATATGAATTTCATATATATTCTGTCTAGATATAGAATCATAGAATCATTTAGGTTGGAAAAGACCTCTAGGATCATCAAGTCCAACCGTCAACCTAACACCACCATGCCTCCTAAACCATGTCCCGAAGTGCCATGTCTACACATTTTTTGAACTCCTCCAGGGATGGTGACTCCACCACCTCTCTGGGCAGCCTGTTCCAGTGCCTGACTGTCGCGGTTAGCCCCAGTCAGCAAGCAAGCACCACAAAGCCGCTCGCTCACTTCCCCCCAGTGGGATGGGGGAGACAATCAGAAGAGTAAAAGTGAGAAAACTCAGGGTTGAGATAAAGACAGTTTAATAGGTAAAGCAAAAGCCACACACACAAGCAAAGCGAAACAAGGAATTCATTCAGTACTTCCCATGGGCAGGCAGGTGTTCAGCCATCCCCAGGAAAGCAGGGCTCCATCACGCGTAACGGTTACTTGGGAAGACAAACGCCATAACTCCAAACATCCCTCCCTTCCTCCTTCTTCCCCCAGCTTTATATACTGAGCATGACGTCATATGGTATGGAATACCCCTTTGGTCAGTTTGGGTCAGCTGTCCCAGCTGTGTCCCCTCCCAGCTTCTTGTGCACCCAGCAGAGCATGGAAAGCCGAAAAAGTCCTTGACTAGTGTAAGAACTACTTAGCAACAACTAAAACATCTCTGCGTTATCAACACTGTTTTCAGCATAAATCCAAAACATAGCCGCATACTAGATACTATGAAAAAAATAAACTCTATCCCAGCTGAAACCAGGACACTGACCACTCTTTCAGTAAAGAAATTTTTCTTAATATCTAATCTAAACCTCCCCTGGTGCAGCTTTAAGCCATTTCCTCACGTCCTATGGCTAGTAACTTTGGAGAAGAGACCAACACCCACCTCACTATGACCTTCTTTCAGGTAGTTGTAAAGAGTGATAAGGTCTCCCCTCAGCTTCCTCTTCTCCAGACTAAACAACCCCAGTTTCCTCAACCTCTCCTCACAAGACCTGCTCTCCAGACCCTTCACCAGCTTTGTTGCCCTTCTTTGGATGCTCTCCAGCAACTCAATGTCCTTCTTGTACTGAGGGGCCCAAAAATGAACACAATATTCAAGGTGCAGCCTCATCAGTGCCAAGTACAGGGGGACGATCACTTGCCTAGTCCTTCTGGCCACACTATTCCCGATACAAGCCAGGACGCTGTTGGCCTTCTTGGCCACCTGGGCACACTGCTGGCTCACATTCAGCCGGCTGTCCACCAGCACACCACCCCACCCCCCCCCCACCCCCACCCCCACCCCCGCCCCCCACCCCCCCCCCCAGTCCTTCTCAGCTGGGCAGCTTTCCAGACGCTCTTCCCCAAGCTTGTAGCGTTGCCTGGGGTTGTTGTGACCAAAGTGCAAGACCTGGCACTTGGCCTTGTTAAACCTCATACAATTGGCCTTGGCCCATCAATCCAGCCTGTTCAAATCCCTCTGCAGAGCCTTCCTACCCTCAAGCAGATCGACACTCCCACCCATTTTGGTGTCATCTGCAAACTTACTGAGGGTGCACTCGATCCCCACATCCAGATCATTGATAAAGATATTAAACAAGACTGGCCCCAACACTGAGCCCTGGGGAACACCGCTTGTGACCAGCCGCCAACTGGATTTAGCTCCATTCACCACAACTCTCTGGGCTCAGCCATCCAGCCAGTTTTTTACCCAGCAAAGAGCACACCTGTCTAAGCCATGAGCCGCCAGCTTCTCCAGGAGGGTGCAGTGGGAGACTGAGTCAAAGGCCTTGCTATAGTCCAGGTAGACAACATCCACAGCCTTTCCCTCACCCACTAGGCAGGTCACCTGGTTGTAGAAGGATATCAGGTTGGTCAGGCAGGACCTGCCTTTCATGAACCCATGCTGGCTGGGCCTGATCCCCTGGTTGTCCTGCACTTGCCTGGTGAGCTCACTCAAGATGAACCACTCCATAATCTTCCCTGGTACTGAGGTAAGGCTGACATGAACTGCCTGAACACACAAAACCAGACACCTTTCATTTTCATCAAATGCTATGTTAAGTTGTGACACTTTAACTCTACAGTTAAGCTCTTTTAGTTTCCTAGAAAGAAAATCCATCATAAGTTATGTGTCATCATTTCAACACTTTACTTCCTGTCCTTTAACATAACTCTTACTCTACTAATATGCATTTCAAAAAGGTATGTATGGCCACATGCAGCCTCCAACTTCAGAAGCTGCCTAGAGAATTAAAATACTTAGGCAGGAAGATGTGACATTTGGGTTGAGCCTTTCTCTTACAGAAGCTGGAATAAACTGAAAGACACAAGAAGCCAGATTGTTAGGAGATAAATGAAAATATATGTTTGTGTTACTGAAATGTTTTAATATTTTCCTGGACTTTGTCCTGTACAATTAAACAAGGTATTTAAGCACACGTCTGAATTAAAATATCTCTAGCTTAGCCTCATTTCCTCCCACAGAGTTTATTTTTACAATCTTGCCTGTGCACACTTCCTTTTGTTCTCTTCCTCACCGTTCCTTTTCCTTTCAGGAGCCCTGTTTCAAAAAAAGTTGCAGTGTGCTCCCTCAACCTGTAATTCAGTTCCTGAAGCACACCGGAAACTTTTAAATTGCTTTCATAGAGTAAAGTCTGATTAAGTGCTGTGACATCACTCTAGCATTAATGTTAAATCCCAAATTAAATCTTTGGTGGTTTTGGTTTTGTGTGTGTGTGTTTTCTTTCAGCAGCTAATGACAAGGCTTGGAATATCTGAAACATGTCTCCCTTTTTCCACCCCAGTCACCTCCCAAATAAACAAACCACCCATAAGTACTTATTCTGCATTGGATCCAGTTTTGCTACATCCATACCCAAATTTGGTACCTCTTATCTGCTATTACTGTTACAATTATCCAGGTACTGCTGGACTTAGAAGATTTGACTTGCTCCAAAATCTCCAGGACTCCTTCATTTTTTTTTTCTGAATTTCAGCTGTTCCTCGAATAGTTCCCCCTTAACCACCTGTGCAGTGCAGCCATCCTCCATGGAGCTGTCTGTAACTGCTGCTGGCTTCTCACACTGCTGTCTGTTATATCCAGCAATTTCTCATGTCATATCCAGCAGTTTTCTGCATCCTATTCAGTTAGCTAAACCTCAGCTCAGTCACCACCAGGTCATCTCCCTGCAGCCCTAACAATTTCCTTGCAAGAACTGCAGTAGCCAAGGATCTGTCTTCTGAATTCCTGTTACCTCTGTGCACGGGGCTTGGTGAAACTGCCTTTTTTTGCATTCAGCTGCCTAGTGGTTTCATCATGAAGTTTTGTCACAGTGATGTTTTCTTTTTTTAAAAAAAATCTTGTTTTGGTAGATAAACCATCCTAATCTGTTAATAAAAAAACAAATTCACTTGCAATGCTGATTTCCCTACCGTATGGACAACTTGATTTAAAATCTAATAAAACAGAATGTCTTTCAGTTCTTGTTCCCTGTTGCATAGTGATTTTCAGTTATTCATTTTCACTTCAGGTTGCTGTATTATTTTTGCCTTCAAGCCTCATGTTAGTAAGATGAGGAAAAGGAGAGGGATTCAATTTGGTTTCGTCATCATTTCTGTTTTCTCTGATTCTGGATTTACTCACAATGGAGCAGTCCACTGCACAAAGGCTTTTTAAACACCAAACTTGTGTTTATACCTAAAATCACATGCAATATGCAAGCTTTGCTGTTAAATTACCAGGTTGCTGCAGAAAAATGCAGGCTATGCTATCAATACTGGATATGTTCCACCTTGCACCGACTCACTGCTTGCCCCAACCTATACTGAGCACTGCCACCAGACTCCTTCACCCCACCCTTGCTCCAAATGGCACTTTCACCCCAGCTTTATTGTCCTCATTGTTCTTGTTTTTTTCCTGTCCTTCCACCTACAAAGCCTCCTCCCAAAATCCAGGCATAGCAGAAATGGCTAAAGGCAAGTGGCACAGCACAGCTCACAGAGTAACCCCTGCCCAAAAAAGGATGATGTCATCCAAAAGCCGGTAATGTCTCTGGTCCATGCTCTATCCATGCCCACAACTGGTATGGACAGACTAAATCCATACCAGGCAGCACACTAATGACTAAATAAGGAAAAATATTGGGTGTTCAGGTGTAGCTGTAGAGATCAGGGACTGAGAAATCATCCTTCATGTTTTCAACTCTTTTTTTTTGATCGTATATCAGATCTGAATATATAATATTCTTATAGTTTGGTACAGACTGATGGTTTGGTTCCTTTCTCTGCAAAGCAGGTCCTTGGTAGTAAGAGGTGGCAATATTAATAGAAAACCTAGAGACAAGCAAGTAGTTTGCACCAAATCACTGGTGAGGATATGGAAAAAATTGGCAAAGGAAAATGACGTAGCTTAGTAAATATGTTGTTTTACCAGTGGTGATCACAGCTAGATAACCACTTAATTAAATGGGGAAAAAAGAAAGTGGGGGGGTGGAGGGCGGGAGACAGGCAAAATCAGATGGAAGTAAGCAACAGTTTGTCAATTCTGTGTACACATGCTGAGGTAGTGAGCAGCTCCCATCACCTACTGCAAGTTATCATAGAGCATTTGATATTCTGCTCTAAGTATTTTTTTGTCAGCAGTGACCAGCCACCATGAAAATTTCTCAATTTTATACCAAGAATTTTTATTAGTTCAGTATTATAGTACATTCTTTCTGAGCTTAACAGCATCAGCAAAATAAAGAATGCAAATAACATTCCTGATCTAGCAACCGCAGCAGCCAGATAGATCACCATCTCTTTCCATTTAAACTGAATATTTGTGTTGAATTTTAAATATAATTTTCCTATAAATTAATTAATAAATTAATTTCTTTTTCTTACCCTAAATGTGTTCAGCTGTGACTGCACAATGTTGGTGTTATAGGGACTGTCTTATTTCCAGCCACAGATAATTTATTTAAGAATGGCCCAATCATGTCAAGCAAACTTCAGCTGGCCAAAGAAGTCACCATTTTGTCAAGAGATAATAATGTTGACACCAATCTGTTTGCCAGCTGACCTCTGTTTATCATTGTTTCCCAGTTAAGACTTAAGCTGAAAGAGTATGTCTGGGGAAGAGCTTGAGAAAACAACTCAGAACCCCAGACCCTTCAGTACACTAAAATCAACAGAGTTAGGTGAAAATTTTAACATTGCCTTGGTGCAATTGCAGAAAGCAGGGTCTACAAATAATATGATCCAGATTCTTGCCAATATTGCACCCATTCTACCAATCTTATACCCACAGGGATTTTCTGGAGATTTAAATCCAAGCCCTCATGAAACATGAGCACTGAAGTGGTCTGTAAGCCACCAGCAAGTACATGTCCAGTTCATGTGCATGATGACTGGACGATCTACGTGAGACGCTTCCTCTCTCTTCCATTTGCGTGTTCTTTGCAATTTGTATTTTGCTTATTACAGTACTGGTGTTAAGATCAGAATGACCACAGCTTCTCCTGTCACTGTTTTTTTCCCATTTAATTTCAAGTAATTAAAATAAAGCAGCAAGGCTCAGGAAAAAAAACACCATTCAAAAATTGTACCTACCCTGGAAGACTCTTTTGCTGTTGTTCTGTCCCTAGGAAATTGGAAGAAGGCAGCAAAGTTATCCAGGAGGGCATTGCCAATAGAGCCGGAGGCCATCAATGTGGCCATGGGAACTGGGAGGAGAAGACGAGAGAGCGTATCTTGGCAGATGGTTTGGGCGCAGTCCTTGACTTCTGGCAGAAGAAACAGAATTCGCTGAACGATGACTGAGCCAGGCTGAAATGTAAAGGTTACAATGCACTTAGCAGGTTACAATTACTCTTAGCACACCGAGGGCATGTTTCCTTTGCAGCCAAAGGTATGATTAAGGCATTAATAGCAACAATAACCATTGTACTATTTCTTAGGGTTGCACAAAGGATGATGCAGGAAAACTCACCCATTTTTGCTTCCTCTGCCAGAAAATTTTCAAGGCTCTGGGCATCAAAAGGGATGGGAAGTTGTTGAATGAAGTCATCTCTGGCAAGAGTGAAAGCGTGCTGGCACATTGCAGACTTGCAGGAGACTGTGAACTACTTAGGTATCAAGTCAATGGTCAAGCCACTGCCACCTAGTTTTGACTCCTGTGGTACCTGAGGTATCTGGCAAGATGGAGCTAACTCCAAAAAGCCTACTGATGCAATCACTGTCTCCGCTGGAAAGCATAACCTTGTCTTCCCAAGGAAAGAGATGGTCATGTTCTCAGTTGATATAAATAGACATAAATACATACTATTACAGAAATTTATATCAGCCATGATGTTGCTCCAGGGTTTCCACGCATTTGGTGCAGGTTGCAAATGGATCTGTGGCTCCTTCAAATTAATCCATAAAAAAAGGTTATTTGAGATGCATTTGTGGTTCTTAGGTGTGGTCCTGGAATCTGAGGCAAAGCTGAGTACTGGCTTTGGTGGAAGTTCTTGCCAGAATGGAAGTCAAAGCAACTGACTTTTTATGTTGATTTTAAACCAACATTTTGAAATGTTAAAGTCTTTGAAACCTAGGCACAATAATAAATATGTGGTTTGAATAACTTTAAAGAGATTATTTCCATGGAGCCTAATAAAATCCTACATAGTTTACAAAACAAAACCCAGGTTAGTTGGAGGCAGGAAAATTTATTCTGGTTACATTTCCAACAGATCAAGTTTAGCAGGATTAAAATTACTACACTGGAATTATTCAAATGGAATTTTTTGGCTTTGCAACAAAGTTGTCTTATCTTTATTTAACTTCAGTGTTTTATCAGCTGTGTCCTGTTTTCTGCTTCATTGACAACTCTGTTCACACCTAATCAGATAACATTAAATTCTGGATTGGAGGTTCATCCAGCAAAAGCTTACATGTGGGGGACTCTGTGCTTTGCATCATTAAGACTTTTTCAGCATTCACATGCCATTTTATAGTTAGAAGAGATTTTATAATTTTACTTTTCTTTTTTAAAAAATCTCCCTCAGTATTATCAGCTATGTACAGCATCAGGCAAAGTGGTTTTTGAAATGGTGAAATTCAGGCTGCTGAGTTTATTACATGTTCCACCAAAAAGATGCATGTCTAAAATGAGTAGAAGAGGTTTCAAAAGGGCAGTAGGTCACATTTAGAAATCAAAGATTTGATAGACACCACAAAAGTGGAATTTAGTCTAATCTTGTATGTTCAGAGACTCCTAAACTGGAAATAAATCTTTCCAGATACTTGTCCCATAAAATGCATCCCCATGGAATGTCACTGGATTGCACACACTTGAATATTTCTTTAATAATTCACATGGGAAGAAGCTTATTTTTAAAAATGAGTACTTTCTTTTCCAGCTCTACAAAGGAAGCCACAAACGTTTATGTTTGGAAATTAGAAATCTACTTTTTCGCTGAGGATATTCTTTAAATTTTACCACAGCTTTTACTACTGTAAAATTCTAGAGCTGCTTGATACTCTCATACACCTTACAGCATTTCCCAGCCCAGTGTCACCAGGAGTGCAGGACAGTGAAATATGGTTACAAAGTCCATGTTCCATATCCAGCACACATGGTTTGAGGAAATTTGGAGCAAGTGAAACACATAATGGCTTGATGTAAAACCTAATGAAATCAAAGCAAAAAAAAAATGTTAACTAGGGAGCTCCTGGGTAGATGCTAGGATCTCACTCTGTTTTCCCTGAGGCAGCCCTGATCAGAATTTCTCTCTCCCTCTCTCTCTTCCACCTTCGTGTCTCATGGCCAGTAGTCTGTAAAGAAGATTGTTCTCTATTAACTTTGACTGTCTTAACATAACCCATCTACCCCAACTTGGCCACCTAGGAGTTTCTTCCATATAAAAAGAGAAGGAGATCCTATTCTGAAGGAGATGCCTGAGATCATCGGGCAAAAAATTTTCCTGGATTTATGTCCCTCTTTTGGTAAGTTCTTTAGACTAGACACTGAACTTTCCTCTTCCAATAGCTATTTAGATAAGAGAAGTTCACCCAGGTCAGACTATTCCCTACAGGAAGGAAAATTGATTGTTTTAGCTGTTCAGAGGAGAGAGAAAAAAAAAAGAATAAAAATGTAACAAAACTTGGGTGGAAAAGGAATAAACATGGCCATCTCCCTGAGAAAGGATAATCTCCCACAATAAGATACCCTTGCATGTCCCAAGGAGGTTCCTTAACCGCAAGGTCAAAGTGTCATGCAGTCAGCAGGAGCTGTCAGGTGAGCTCTGCTGCTCAGCTCTGGATGGAGGCAGTGGGTGCCTGCCTCCTCTTAAATGCAGAGTTGTGGGTTTCCTTAAGTAAATATATTTGAAATAGGACTCATACAGTAAACTTGGAAATTGTTTGCCTTCCCCTAGACTACTTCTAAGTGCCCACAGATTGAGGTTTGATATAATAAAACAAAAACCTGGTTGCTACATAATTAACTCAAAATTTAATGAGCGATAGAAGTACAATTATGCTCTTGTAAAGCATTAAGTTTATACTCCTGCTTAATCCATTTAAAAGGGTTCTCTAGGTGTTCACTTGGCAAATAACAAAATAAGGCAAGTCAGAAATTATGCTTATTAAATGTAAATGTGTATCTTTAGCAATTGATATCTAACGTCATAGGACAAACTTGCCAAACTTAATTAAATGAATAAATGCGATTATGCACTTAATATCTCCTTAATTACAAGGCTAAACTATCTTTTACATGCTGCTCTGTCAGCTCGATGGTTGCCTGTTACCTCACCAAAACAGCAGCAGTGATCACTGAACTCTCAGCTGTGCTGGGCTGCTGGTTCAGCTGGAATTCCCTGCACTGTGACACATGGTCCTATGTCACAAACTTAAACTTCACATGCAATTACTACTTTCTTAACTAGCTACCAGTCTTATTACATTAGCATGCAAACTTTTTTGTTGAACTTTGACTATGTAATGGAGGAGAAAAAGGAGAAAGAAAGGAAGAAAGAAAGAAAGAAAGGAAGAAAGAAAGAAAGAAAGAAAGAAAGAAAGAAAGAAAGAAAGAAAGAAAGAAAGAAAGAAAGAAAGAAAGAAAGAAAGAAAGAAAGAAAGAAAGAAAGAAAGAAAGAAAGAAAGAAAGAAAGAAAGAAAGAAAGAAAGAAAGAAAGAAAGAAAGAAAGAAAGAAAGAAAGAAAGAAAGAAAGAAAGAAAGAAAGAAAGAATTTCAATACTGTAGACTATGACATGAGGTCTATCAGCTTTTGGAATTATTTGTTAGTATTTTTACATAGTGGAGGACTACAGGAATTTTAACTGATGGATGCTGAGCAATTCTGTCCCGCTCCACCTACCAGTATCTCTGGGTGGTGTTACAAGTGTCCTTTCAGCAGGAAGATGTGTTTCAGCTCTAGATCCTTCTCTTTAAGTCCTCTGTACCCTCATGTCCCTTGATAGTCCCAAACTGCAGCTGCTTCACAGCAGGACTATAGGACAGGCAAGCTCTCCTTCCAAAAGGCCAGAGATGTTACAGCCAGTAAGGCTCCAAGCAAATCTCATCCAGGGCCAAGGTGTGGGCTGGCATGACAGACCATGTTCTAGAGACCATGACGCATCATGTGAGACCCTACAGAACTGCACAGGGCTGAACAGATACAGAAGAGCTTCTCCTCCTTTTCCAAAAGGCTAAATGAAATATTGCAAGATTGCGTCTTTTGCCACAGTCATATCAGAAACCAACGGCAGACCCAAAACCCAAACTCAATTCATGCAAATCTTAGTTCACTACTTTACCTCTAAAACAAAGTAATACCAAGAGAAACATCTCACTTGTAAAGATATCAGCTAGCTCAAAAGAAGACTTCACCTTAGATAAGTGGTTCATTTATAATTTTCAGTGTTTTACTTTTGTCTTTATCACATCCTAATCATAAGCTACAGATAGCCCGTAGTGTTCACAGGATTTTTATAAAATGCATTTCCAGATTGCTAAAACTGGATTCCCCCCCCGCCCTGCCCCAGTAAAACACACTTGATGGGAATTTACCAGTGGTGTTCACTTTCTAAGTAACCAGAATAGAGTCCTTTATCTTAATAATTATTGTACTTCTCCATTCCAGCTATATCAGTCTCTTTTATCCAAATCAAATGTTGAAGTCTAAATGAAGTGTTTCAACCTTCTCTAAACAAACTATCTCAATGAATCATTTTGAAACTTCCAAACCAAAGTTTTTAAGAAATGTCATCTTTTGTGCAAAATTTTGCAATTTCTATTCCTTAATTTAGGACAAAAGAAATGTCAAAATATTACAGTTTCTCCTGTAAAAGCAATTTTAAATTTTGACCAGCCCCATAAATTAGACTAGCCTTCAACTCCATTTTGGATGCACAATAGGTAAATGGCACTGAGAATTTGAAGTGCACTTTTAAGGAAAACTCTGGAACATTTTGCTCTCATCATCATTGTGACTCATAGTGTAATAAGGACAGCTCTGAACTTTTAAAACCCACCCAGAAAAAATGTCGTGTTTTTTTTTAAAAAAAAAACCAACCACTTTTTTCAGTATATTTTACAAGTGCTTGGGAAACACCAAAAGCCCTTCATGGACATATTTTAATACAACTACTGAAAATGATATGTTGACATTTTCTCTATTTTTCCAGGAATCTTTATAAATTCCCTTCCTACTAAGCAAGCTGTTTTATCTTACATTAAAGGCAAAAGAATCAAAACACAAAACAGAGAAGTTTGCCCATTTATTGAACTACAGTGCATCAGAGATTTGCAGAATAGTTAACAGAGGCCAAAAGGATTAACAACAAATGCAAGCTCCTTTTAGGAGATTCTTTTTGAAATGCTTTATTCATTAAAGAAAAAGGAAAGGTTTCAAAATGTCTTGTGAGTGATATTATGCAGCAGCATTTAGGATTTTTTTTAAAACCGGAAATTCATGCAGTATGCTTTCATACAGCTAAATCATAGAATCATAGAATGGTTTGCGTTGGAAGGGACCTTTAGAGGTCATCTGGTCCAACCCCCCTGCAGTGAGCAGGGACATCTTCAACTAGATCAGGTTGCTCAGAGCCCCGTCCAACCTGACCTTGAATGTTTCCAGGGATGGGGCCTCCACAACCTCTCTGGGCATCCCATTCCAGTGTTTCACCACCCTCATTGTAAAAAATTTTTCCCTTTTATCCAGTCTAAATCTACCGTCATTTAGTTTAAAACCATTACCCCTTGTCCTGTCAAATGTTGCACTTGGATTCTAAAAGATTTCTTGTTAAAGAAGAATCCTAGAAAAACTGCCACAAAATATCATTAAAACCTACCAAGTCTGATCACAATTTACACTGGGCATTTTATATTGCTTTAACAGTATATAAGGGACCTACCAGCAAAGGTAAATTACATTTGCACTTCTTTCAAGTGTTATAAATGTGAATGTTCTGTCCAGATTTTTAGAAACTTTGAAGTCAGGTTGAGTATTAATACTAGTGGCATTATAGTCAAAACATGCTGCAGCATCAGTGTGTTAGGTCAATGCATCTTCACTGTTATTTAGCTACTGCACCATTGAAAGGAGAAAGATTTAGACAGGTTTTAATTCTGGACAGAATTTGGCTCCCAGAAGGAGAAGAGTAGTCAATTGAAACTAAATCCTAACCATTTAAATGACGTTTACCTCTGAAAACTCTGCTTAATATGGTGAGAACTTTGGCTTGGGGATCCCATTATGCATGAAGGAAAATACATGGTGCTCAGCTTCGCTGCTACGCTTCCTCAGATATTAAATCCTCCCCATATTTAAATCCCTTTTCTGTTATTCCGTGTAGTGCCCTTCAGCTGAGGTCCTTGTCATACATTTTTGTTCTACCTTTGGGTGTTGGCACGCTGTGCTCTGCAAGCAAATATCTGTATGCACTGACAGAAACACTCCTATTGCACTTATACTTCAGCTGAATTCAGTGAGGTTTTACTAGGAGGAAAAGCTGGCCAAGGATGAAAATCAGGCACAGCCTTTTGGGTCTCTGACAGGTTTCTCCTGAACCCTGTGCTGTGGAGGAGGATGCCCGACAGTGAAGGCTGAGGATGGCATCATGGGTGGTGCTGGGACTCTTTCCCAAACCACCTTTAGAGCACTAGTCAGACCCCAGGGAAATACGGTCATTGCTTCCCATCCCAATAGCTCTTACTATCATTGCCTAGCCACTGCTCCACTTTAGCTTTCTCAGCCAAGGGGTATTTGTTTTACAGGTCTTGGCCATATAAATGTTTTAATATGTGGCTTGGATTGGAGAGGATTCGTAGGTCTTGATAAATCTGCCCCAGTGTATACCCTCAGACATCCCTCACCCCAAGCACTTAAGGTCCTTCTGTTCCCCTTTGGCTGTCTCAAACACCTTGGAGTTATTCCTGTCACACGCAAATATGCGGTCCCAAGCCAGTGTATGAAAAAGAAATAAAATTTCATGTTGACAAGCACAGCATTTGCAAAGTGACCTGACTTGTGAATTATAAAGAGGCTGTAGAGATATCTCTGTCCTATTCCCTACTTCCCTTCTCAGATTTATGCATTATGCTTTCTCTCTATTTAAAGCTGCAGAAAGGTCTTTGTGAACCCCGGAAAGTGGCTTGTGCTGCATTAGTTTTCCATAGCAGGGCCACACGATCTCAGGATCCATCAAATGCTTTTAAGAGATTTATGGAAGGTAGCTAAGGAAAGTAGACTTAAGGGTGCTTAAATTTACTTCACAGAAATCTGTGAATCTATTGAACAGTTATTAAGACTTCCACAAAATTACCCTACTTGGAAATGATTGGTGATTTCATTTTTTACACGTGACCCATTTATTCAAGACAGAGGAATCCTCTATTGAAACAGAAATATATCAGGTAAAATTTTAATCAAGCTGTCAGGTTTCATTCTAATTCTCAGGCAGTCTACATGGAGGAGAGAAAGGGAGAGGAAACATTAATACTCATTCTCATAAAGAGATGGAGAGACAGAGAGCAACAAGCTGTGCTGATATATTAATTATCTATTTATAATATGTAATCTTTTCAACTTCTGTCATGTTAAAATCAACAAAGAATTTATCTGAAGACAGCCTTAAAATGAACTGATTACAGCCTGCGTACAACAGCGATGAAAGAGCAAATACACACAGCTATGCAAATGTGAAATATAACATGACAGAAAGCACAGCCACGGTGATAACAGCAGGTAATTGCTGGGCTCTGTAGCTCTCCCGCCAAACCAGCTCTGTGATATTTCCTTTGTTCTGTAACTGGCACATTTTTGGCACATGGGAGGGAGGGGGAGGAAGCAAGCTGAAGCTGAACTCCTTGTGA
The DNA here is from genome assembly GCA_031468815.1 of Morus bassanus. NCBI lineage: Eukaryota > Metazoa > Chordata > Aves > Suliformes > Sulidae > Morus > Morus bassanus. The sequence goes on from CM062572.1 coordinate 11,332,840, forward strand.
AAGCTGCTGCAAATGTGCAGAGTGCCAGAGCAATGGGAGGGCAGGGTTATGCAGAGCTGAGCCTTCAAGGTACCATCATGTCCAACAACTGGGAGGAAACATGTCTAATAACCGTACACAGCCAAAGGTTAAAGGCTGACATTTGTCCTTTTAATTCCACCACAAACCCTCCATGAAGGCAACATGTTGAAGGCCTGATCCAGCCCACTGGAGTTAAAGGCAAGATCCCTTACCCCCATGAAATGGCTTGGGGTCAGGACCGAGTCTGAAAGCTCACTGGGTAGCAAATAAGACAGAGCATTTCATGCATATATTTGCATGCATAGCAACTTAATGGCACGTCTCATGGAATTAGAAACAAGTCTGAGCTGCAAAGTGAAAAGTCAGATTTTGTGGAGTCGGCATGTTGTATCTGAGAGCTGTACTGTTAATCATGGTCTCGTCGTGATGAGCACAGCTTGAAGCACATCTCTAGCTGCCTTCCTCCTCTTCTTCTGACACATGCCAGAATTAAAAGTAACCATTGCACTGGGGTAAGACACTTAACAGTTTTCTGGTTCTGATTCCTACTATTTTAGGTTGCAAGTCAGGATCCAGACACAAATAAGCCCAGGTGGCATCGGATATACTCTACCCAGTGGCAGGCTATACTAGTGGGGACTCAGAACAAACTTAATGCAAGCAACAGATTTTCTGTACTGGAGCTGGGTGAGGCAGATTGGGCAGACTGGGCTCATCTACTTCTGCATCCATCTGTGCAAAACTCCACTTGAACCCTACTCCCATTTTCAGAAGTGATTTTGGCAGTTGCACGTCAGCAGTTTCATGAAAGTCCATAGTAGACCTAGGGCAGTGATGTTAGTCACTTTGGAAAACAAAGTGCCTGAATCCACAAGACAAATTTCAAAAGAATTAACCACCTTTCTGTTTTGTGCTTTTTCTCAAGCACTACAACTACACCTGCAACAGAGCTTTGCTATTATTTCATTCAACAGGATCTAGAAACTGGCCTTCCTGTGCAAGACTGGGGTCTTGTCAGCAATGTATCACCTTTCTTCACCACCCCCTCTTACCTGCTTCATGCCATAGGATCTGGTCCTGGTTCCACACTCCCCATTTGTCATGCAGTTCTCTTCCCAAGAGAGAGTCCTTTGGGGTGACTTTGCTGCAGGCATGAGTGACTACCAAACAAAACAATATGGGCTGGAGCCCAGGGCAGAGCCCAGGAGAGTCCACCTCTGTCATTTCTAAAGGGAAAACATTTAAAGTTCTGCTGTACAAACAGTATGTGGAGTTGCAACACATCCCTGTTCGCACCAGACCTAACTTGTGTCTTCGATTAGTCACCAGATCCCCTCACCCTTCTGTGTTCAGTATTAAGCAATTACACAACATGGGAATTGATGGGAGTATAATGAAATACTGGTTTGATACCACAACAGAGTTGATCCCTAACTTAGCCCTGTTTAATTAAAATTTGTTACTGCGACAGTAACCTCATTGTGTAGAGCTAGACCCAGCATAAATTATCAGTGATTTGCTACTTTGTTAAATAAACATTAAATGTGTGTCAGGGCCTCTTGCTATCAAGCACGAAGTAATTCCTGCAATAAAATATAAAAATCTTTTAATTATAAAATTCATTAGAATCTATCTGAAATAAAATGCTTCGTGATTCTAATGTTAAAATGGTAAAAGTACTCAATGAACTAATAATAAACAACCAGAATGCAATCTCTGAAAGAACTAACACTTGAAAAAGAATAGTTTAATTTACAAAACAAATACTGCACTTAATAGAAAGAGGAACAGGTTGTAAACCATAGGCTCATGACTGTGTTTCTAGCTCAAAGTTCACTGTTCTTCAGTGCTTGAGTCTTGATTTATTTATTGTGAGGTGTCTGTTATACAATGTAGGCAGGAGACTGTTCCATACTTTGTTCAGTATTTACATTTTGGTGTATATTTTTAAGACTTCAGGTTTAGCTCGGGGATTACTTATCTTTTGCCTCTTCCATTTTCCAGTGGCTCCAGCGTAGCCTGGCACTCCTGCATATGCTAAGATTTTAGAACATCAGCTCATCCAGTGCAGTCAATAGGGATAGCCTGCTGCTCAAAGCTGAGGTTCACCCAAAGCAATTAATCACAGATTTAACTCTATGTAGCCAGAAGAAGCCAGTTAACTTCAGTAGAACTCAGTTCTCTTCCAGCACAGAGTTGAGCATGTACCCTGTGCTTTGGCAGATGGGAAATTTTAGAGGTTTGTTCAGCATGGGGAGGTTGTTCTTTTGGGGGATGAATAGTACTCTTGCAGATTTGGGGAATAAAATTTCCAAAATGAAAGGGTAAATTATTCATTTTTTGATATTCAGAACTCTCTGGGAGTTTTTTAGAAGTAGCTTTGAGACAAAAAGTTCTGTAGGAGAAGGGTAGAGGTTCTGTTTCCTTGGGACCATCCTGAATAAAAGCAGAAGTTGTGTGTTTCTGCTGCTATACCTTGCACCCCATCTGCCAAAGTCCATATTATGTCTATGCCTGATCTTTCACTTGATCAGACACTGTCACCCTGACATCAAGCACTTCCAAAAAGACCAAACCCAGAGTGTCTTTGATTTCAGTGGGAGATATATTGTCAAGATTACATCACAAGGGAAGAAAATAGCCTTTGGCAGAGAAAACGGATCTGTAACTTCAACAGTTTGTATTTCCCAGAAACACAAGGTACAGAATTTCAGGTCTGTTAGAGAAGGGATTTGAGCTGAGGTCTTGCATATCCCAGGTAGATGCAGTAAACTCTGCACTTCAGACGAGTGATGGATGGCGCAGGGACTGGTTTTAGGTGATCCTTCTTCATGCCAAACTGCATTTCTGGATCTTAAAAATCTTCTTTGTGTACACTTTACTTAAGCTGATATATTTCTGAGAAATTTTTTGGTGAATAAACAGCCTTTGCCAAAAAATATTTTTTATCATAAAGTTCCCAGAAAATTTTAGTGAGATCTAAGAGTTTTGGATCTTAAGAATTCATATAGTTATCTTCTTGCAAATATTGAAAGCACCCCAATGTATTGTCTGGATTTGGTAGTATGTAAATATCTATGTACCATCTTGTTTGTTTCTTCAGTTTCTTTTTTCTAAATCAGTTCCAACATCCATGTTCCTGACAGTGGAAAAGCAGCCCAAGAAATTCTATGTTCCTTTGCCATAACCAGAAAGAAGAAAACAATTCTTAGTTTCCTCTATTTCAGGAAAAAATTCTTTTCCCTGAAAAGATTAATTCTTTTCCACCCAAAACCTATGTTTTTCCAGCATTTCTACTCTAGACAGATTGAAACAGGCCTCTTGCTGCTGACAGAGGCATCTGCTAGAGGGTTACACTTGGGGTCCAGAACTCAGCTGTTCTGAAATGAAAGATTATTACATCAACCCAGTGGACAATCTGTAATTGCCTTGCTTTATTTTGGCTGGAAACTTTTATGTCACAATGCTGTCTTCCTATTAGTCTGCTACAAATAACCCTTTGTTACACAAACATCAAATTAAGCTAATGTGAAAGAAACTAATCAATATCTTTCTGCTTAGCTCGCTTTGGTTCAAACTCTGTTCTCTTAAACCTTTTCAGTTATCACAAGTCACTCTAACCAGTATCTGTTGAGAACAGCCTTTTACCAAACTTGGCTGATCTGACCATTTAATTTTAAAGCAGTCATGTGCAAGCTAGCTCCCACCATGGAGAGAGAGACCAGTATGACATAAGAGTTAATCTTGTATTAACAGATGTCCACTGACAGTGCTACCCAGAGAAGGGAGACTGGAATAGTGCACATCACCACAGACTATCAGTGTGGCTGTACAGGGCTCTAAATGTCTGGGGCCAAGGTTTCTAAAGGACTCCTATGTTCAGCCTACTTCCAAATTCACATACCTTCCCGCATGCTTCACATATTGTTTAACTTTCTTCCTTAAGGGAGAATTTTTCCAGTGCACAGTTTCCAGATGCTTTTCCCTTTCCAAACTCCTTCCATGTGTAGGTTTTTGGTTTTTCTCAATATTGACATTTCCATGTTTTCAGGGCTGGTAATACAAGATTTGCAACGTGGGATCAGATGAATTGCCAGTCTTATCAGCACCCTGTCTCCTGTAAGAATGAGATGCACTGGGCAGAAACTCAATAATCTTCTTAGAGAAGAAGGGCTGGGTGTTTTGTTCTTTGGGGTGGAAAGAAGGGGAGCAGTAAATCCTAATCTCTTTCTGATAGTGATTGACAAACTTGATTCATATGGATTACATTGATTTTTATCTAATGTAACTTTTTTGTTTTATACAAACATATCTATTTTCTGATTTTTCTTTTTATTTGACTTTTAACAAAAGAAACACAGAGAAGGGGCACAAACAGATGTGTCCTTGCAGATCTGAAAGTTATTTAAACTAATCTGGCTGACTTTGCACTGTTAACAAGGCTCAGCTGTGAAGGCAATATCAAGTAAACAGAAAGCAGTAACATCTTGAATCACTATCCAGTGTGAAAGTGTTTGCACCACAGTGAACCAAGCATCTACCACGTGAACTCTTTACATTCATCCACTTCTTCATGCTGATGCGAGTATTCTAATCCCAAAGGCTTTTCCCAGCCTTTAGTGCTCCTCAATTTTCAGATTAGTTTAAAAACTACTTATATAAATAGACTTTCTACTTCTCACTTTGTTATAAGAAATGAAAATAAGTATAGATCTTTGAGGAATGAATAAACTGTTACTATACATAAGTAGAAAACAAGTAGGTTGTTGTAATAACTGCTTATAGACAGCAGATTGCCTAAGTATGCAATGAGAAATTATATGAAAGGTAACAAGATTGTTTGATTGCAAGTGAATTCAAAGATGACTTCTGAAGAAGACAGTTCATCAACCTACATGATAACCAAATCATACCTTCATTCCTTCATTTTCAAGTGCCTATCAGCCTATTAAATCACCATGGGAAGGATAGAGATTGCAAAGTTACCATGAAAGTTCACAATATTTTTGACCATTTTTCCTAAATTAGGGAATTAACATTTTACAGGATTCCAGTATATATGACTTCCACTTCTTCTGTTAAAAGACTTAGGGTCATAGGTTGAAATCTAGAAAAGTGCTTGAAACAGTGCCTAGGAAAAGTAGACACACCTAGAAAAACAGAAACGTATAGAAAAGTGCCTGAAACATAGAATTTGGGTTCTGACACCAAACTCACATTATAGGGTAAAAAATCTGCTCTAAGTAGTCAGAAAACCCACAGGTTTACCTGAATAGTACAGTCTTCAGAAAGAAGACCGGGCACACTTTCTGCCTCATTTGTCTTCATATAGGCGTGTTGAGAGGAGTATATAATCCCTTTTGTATACTAGGCTAATGGCTAAAGCACTCATCCAGAGAATGGGGAATGAGCATTTTATACCCTCCCTTCTCATCATCTTCCCAGAAAGATGCCACTAGCACCAACTAGTCATGGGCAAGGGTATGATTTCTCCAGTTCAAGTGGAGCAATAGGGAAAGTCTTCAAGTTGTGGAAAAAGAAAAGAGGCAGGCAAGAAATAGCCTTATTTTGTACTTTAGTGTTTAGGAAAAGAGAAAAAAAACAGGTTTCTGGTTCACATTTCAATTTCCCTTTCCCAGATGAGCATCTTAACCATGAGCATATTCCTTCTTTGTTCTCAAAGCCAGGAAAGGCTTTCCAAGATAAAAGCAAGCAATCAATGGGATTGGCACCATGCTCCAAGTCATGAACACAGGAGGATGATCTGGAGTGTACTGAACTCAGCCCATACACTGCAGGGTCTATTCAGGTAGGTCTTCCCCAGCTCCCCAGGCTCGATGAGTGCAAGTGGCAAGTGACTGTCATAAGCTGCCCTGGCTTCAGCTGTGGGAGACTAAGATAACCCAAATCTGAATGTAGGCACTATTCCCCTTCATTTTGTAATTCTTTATACTTTTAAGTGTATATCATTAAGCAGTGAGTCTCCAGAGAGCTGTAGTTAGTCTTTTTTATTTTTTTTTCTTTAAATCAAATTATCTCCTAACTGCTGTATCATGAAATTGTGCAGCACCACAAAATAGCAAGCTGGTTTGTGGGATGCACATTTTTAAGAAAGAAAAAATATTAAGAAGGAAGTAGAGCTGTAATAATTTCCAGTCTACCTAACTAACAATGGTGTTGTCCTTTCCCAAGGGCTTTTGTCACCTGTTCTAATTCACTGACTCTGACACTTTGTGTGCAGCCACGAACAACTAAAATCAATGGGAAATGGAAATGTCCTGACAAGGCCAAATTAAGCCCACCTAGGCTGTCAATGATTTCTTCACCCTTATTAATGCTGTGTGAATTTTCCTGGGTGTACAATGGTAAATCAAACAAAAGCAGAGCAATACAGAGTGATGCAATGCCTAGATCTGATGTGTCTAGTCTCTGGAGCTGAGCCCTGGAGTTAAGACACCCTGCAATATATCAGGAGAGCTAAGGGCCTGAGAATGAAATCTAGACCAACCAACACATTGACTGCAGAGCTGTCTTGCCAGTCAATGGTGAATACTGAAGGCAAGAGTGTACCTTACACCCTGCTTGGGAATAACCAGCTAACCTCCCTCTTTGCACCCTACTCCAAATGTTCATTTGAAGCTACTTTAACTTTTCATTGTAGTCATTTGATGTGCTGACATGCATGGAGGGTTTTTATGAGGATTCGCAACAGAGACAGTTATCCATCACTTTTAATTTTATTTAGGTAATACTCAAGCCCTGTGGTATATAGTCATCTAGGAAGGTAGATCTTGGATCTTCTCTTTATTGTGCCACATGGCATCTCCATATTCATATTTTGGAAAATTCAAAGCTTACTAATTTGCCTTTCAGATTTTTCCTAATTAAAAATTAATATGTTTTAAAAATCAGCTCTTTTACACTTCTCTAATTAAATTTCCACAGGATATTTTTTGGTGGGAGAATTCAATTAGGTTTTAATTTTAGTAATCAAAAAAGCACTGGTGCTTTGAGTATTTGATTTTTAATTTAAAAATTTGACATGGCATTCCAATTAAAATGTTCAACAGTTGCATTGTAGCATAAAAAGTCTATTACATCTGGTAATCAGGAGAATCCAATGACCATGAAAAAATGCAAACAGTATTTCAAGAACCCTCAGGTAATAACCATATTTAGCAAACACTAAAGACTTCAATTACAGCTGCCTATAGCAGCTCTGATCACTCAGAACCCATGGCAGCAAGTGGAAGAAACTCTTTACCAATCTCACCTTTAGATAAGGTTGTGCCTTGAAAAGGTCATCTAAACTCAGGTTCCAAAAATACAACCAAGCCTGCCAGAGGCAATATTCAAAAGGAAGTGTTGACTCTGCTTCCCTATTCATGCAAGCGCCTTTCTCTTGGCTTTTAAGCTACCTCATGTAGTATCTTCTTTATAAATGATAGTCTGTAGCTTGCAAATCTGATGCATTACTGTGCTTTCTTTCTTATCTTCTTTTGCTGCTTGCCTAAACATTTGAGTCAGCAAAGAAGTAAATATCTCAGAAAGGTCCCGAGCACACCTTTTGGGAGAAGAAGATACACTGCTCTCATTTTGCACAATTAAGCATCTGACCCCCTTTCCCACAAAAAAAAACATTCCCATTCTAATAAGAAGGCACTTTTTCAGAATTAAAACACCTACATATAAATATTTTAATCCCACTTATGATCCTGCATCAAGAGGTATACAATCTTTCACACAACTCAAAAGCAGGAGCTTAGATGTGCCAAATCCACAGAATGAAGAAGAAAAATGAATCATGTATAGTCAAAGCAAATTAGCAATACAAAAAAATTGCTTCAGTTTTTAGCAGGTAGATCATATATATGAAACATATACCAGTACCTCACCAGTGTCCAGCACAAGCTGCACTTGTGGGAATTGTATACAGAGCAACCCAAACACTATTTTGGTCCCTAAGGGCTTAGTCATTGTCATAATGGATCACAATTGGCTCCATCTAGTCTACTGACCTGCCTCTGACAATGACAAATGCCACTGAAAGATTCCAATATTGTCATTGCTCCCAACAAATTGTATGACATTTTAGAAGAATTGTATCTGTCTGTCTTGGCTTTCATATGTCCTCCATTGCTAAATAACGTAATATTCCTGTGTTAAATTTTTCCATTTGCCTGTAAATGTCAATTCCACCATGTACTGCTCGTCAATCATGTGATTATTACACATTATTTTTGGGCCTTCTTTGATACACATGACATTGCATGGTACAGACAGCAAGGCACAAGGTCAGGTGCACCTGCGTACTTAAATGTGTGCTATATTGCACTGGGGAAAAAACACAGGTGAAAAAATTGTCAAGATGGTCCATTTTTTGTATAAAGAATGGTATCATGCACTGAGAGACAAACTGTGCTTCAAACCATGATGACAGGTGAATTCAGAATCCAACCCTGTACAAGACCAGGATGATGTTTGAGTGATGCCTGCTGTGGGTATGTATGGCTTTGCTGAAGATGCTGAAGAGGGAGCTGAGGAAGGGAGTTAAATTGGCTCATTGGTGGTTAATAGAGGGAGTTCAAAAGATAAAAAATGAAATAGAGACGAATTAAGATGAAAACAAATGAAAAATGAATGCAGGGCCCAGTGGGACATCTTCTTTGCAGTTCTCTGCCGAAGAGTGAACACCACAGGGGCAGGCTTGGGGAAGCCAGAGAGAAGGAGTGCTGGCAAGAAGGCAAATTTTACTTTTGTCAGATCTAAAAACTATTTGAAATGGCTTCATGAAAGCCAATGGGCCCAAGGACTGCTAAGATATGAGACAAGTAAGACAGCAAAACAGAATAACTGGAATTTTAATGAAAATAAGTATGACATCAAACAAAAAAAACAGGCACTGATAAAGTAGTCAGCCAAGGACAAGCAGGCTTAGTGCTCTAAGATTGGGATAGCTTCTCTGGAGTCAGCACGGTTACACCAAGGTAGAGCCGTTTATTGAGAATGAGAGTCCTTGCCCCTTTGCAATATGCCGTGCTGCTGCTCAGTAGGGATGGGGAAACAAGACTAACATGCTGCAAAGCCAATGTGTGGTGAGAGCACAGGAGCCCCCTAGCCTTAGCTCAGGTATATGCAGCCCCGGTGGCACAAAGCATGCACTTCAGCATACATGATAGCAACATTAACCACAGGTCACCAGCAAGTACACCGAAGTGGAGATCCACTAGAGATGCCAGTGGGGAGGTGTGGAGGGAATGAGAGCTGAAAGAAAATGTCTGGGTTCAAAACCTGCCTTGACATAGCTCCCATAGGGCTGCCTGCGTGATGCATACCTTGGTGTCACCCCACCACTTGAACAGAGGTTTCGTATGCTAGCGCCTGTTTCTGCTTATTAGAATGACACATCTAATGGCAGCCTTTGCAGGAAGAGAAAGGCTGAAGTGCAACCAGGCCTTGCGCTTGGCACCTGAGAAAACTAGACCAATATTAGCAATCTGTAGCATGCTGGAGGAGCAGCTCCATTTCTCTGTGTTCACGTGATCTCTGTAGAAGACAGAGAAAAAGAGCAGCTGGCATTTTAAGGAATGAATATGAAAAGGGATAAACTTAAAAGTCTAACTCAAAATTTAATAACAAACAAGAAAAAAGCCACCAAGAAGATTAAACAAAAGTTGAAAACAGGCTTAAAAATAAAGGAGCAAGCAAAGGAATCATTTACAAACCAAATGAAGATGGAAATAGATAAGATAAACTCTGAATATTAATGAGCAATCAGAAGAAGGAAAAAAAAGAGGCTAAAATAGGTCTGTTTTACCACGGGCAAAATAATGTAAAATGTTTCAATCTCCCCAGTTAAATTACAGAATAAAAAGAAACCTTAATAAAATATCAGTGTGTAAATCTCTCTCCAAACCACCCACATGCTGACTGCTGCTGGAGACAAATAGGTACTATAACAGGTAGAAGGCAAAATGCCACTGCCACAAATGCAATCAGATTGATTTTTCTTCTGTGGACAGTAAAGAAGGTATTTTAATAAGCACAAAACAGGAAAATTAGAGCAGCTGAACTGACCAGCAGAACAATTGTAAAGAAAGTGAGAATACATTGTACACTAGCCGAACCCTGTCTGAGGGGTTGAATGTGTAGGAAAGCTGCTAAATAGTCTTGCTGAAGTGTTTTGATATTTCCAGTCAGGAAGGTCTGAGTTTGCTGATGACACTGAAAGGTGGTCGCTGCATTCAGGGTCCAGCCTAAAAAGTCACACTTTCCTGCATAAACATGGCATGGAGTGTCTAAGACAGAATGTGACTTTGGGAGGAAAAAAAAAATCATTTTAGGCCCTTTCATTTTTTGTTTGGGTTGGGTTACATTATTTAAGGGTGTCCTGGGGACTGTGGGGCTTCTGAGAGTTGCTCCTATTTGAAACAATGGTCTCTCTCATTTCTCATGGGGCTGGAGCAAACTTTCAGCTTCACATCTAAACTGCTCATGAGGCATTCTGCAGTTCTGCTTGTTATATCCTCAGGGCACCATATACACTAATAAGACAGAGCAAGAGAAGAACCTATGTGGAAAGCCTTTGATGTCTTGTGCTGAGACTCCATGTACAATCTGGTATGTTAATCAAGGCATTAACCATTATAAAGAAAGGAGTAAAAAAAATTCATTTCTACTATAATGACCATTTAGTTTCCTGGAAGTGATTGCACAATCCAGGGTCTTTTCCTGGCTTGCTCGGTCCTATCAGTGTACACTGCTGTAATTTGTCTCACTGGGCGGTCTACTTATTCCTCACTGTAGGAAAACAGGCCTCTCCTTCCTCTGCTGGCAGAACAGCACTCTGGAAATAAAAAGAGTGTTGCCAGAGACTGCTGGCATCTTCTGTTCAAAGATCCTCCTGGTGCAAAAAACCACAGGCTTTCTCATTGCCGGCATATCCTTGTCTATTGCCCTGCAACCTAAGAGAGTGCAAAGCTTTGAAGTTCAGTCTTCCTCTCCTAACCACAAGTTCTGCAGCCTGAATTGAATGAGAGATGACACTGGCTCTGCTTTTTTTAATCTTTTGTCGCTTTCCAAAGATAATTCTCATGAAGGGTCACAGGTGAACATCTAGGAAAAAATACTGGCTAGATCTGCAGTGGAATTTCCCCAATTTCTGAGAGCCAAGGTCTGGCCTTGGTGAGCTCTGGTGTCTTCTCAGTCCTGCACAGCCATGAGACTTAGTAGTGGTGCAAGGGTATCCCTGTACTCCCACCAAGAGGTTTAGTAATTTTTTCTCTGGGATCCTTTTAGCTAGCATCAGGATAGCTAAAGGATAATAAGAACTCCTGCAGACATCATCCAGGGCATGGAAGTTCACACACTCAGACAAGTTCCCCCTAAATATTGAGGAGAATCCTATATTAATTTCTTTTAGACTAAGAAATACAAGATAAGTAATACAGAAAATAATCACACAGAGGATAAGGGAGAAATCACTATATATTGCGCAGTAAAAAAGAAATACTTTCATTCTTTTTATCATCCTGAAATTATCTTGTGAGGACTCCAGCTCCAGTGAGAGACTGCCTTCCTGCTCAAGGGAATTTCAAATTAGCAAAGTCAGTTAAACTCTAAGATCTGTTTCTCCTGGGAATAAACATTTGTTTTGTTTATCTCCAGCCAACAGCTAATAGCACAATAATGATCCAATCCCCAGATCCCTTTGGCTGGAAACTGATACCTTAATCTCTGCAGTGCAAGTCTTATCAGTCTTTGCTGCTATGCAGTTTGAACATTTCCTTTATATCCTCAATGCCTCCTGCAATGAAAGACTGTCGCAGATTCTGGTTATCTTTGCTATGAATTACCTTTCCCTGACCCCATTCACTCTTTTTTTTTGCAAATATCTCCTTTGAACTATTTTCTTCTGGCTCCTGTATGACTGTTACTGAAGCCCAGTGTTATTGTCTTAATTTTGCTTAACTTTCTCTGTTGTTCACTATCCCGTGGAATGGCATTATGTTTGATTCAGTGATCAAGACAAACAAGTCTTGCTGTTACCCTGCCTTTACCCAATGGCAATCAAAAGAGATGTGTAAAGCAAGCACAAAGTGGACATTTCTTTTGAATCTCAAACTGCATCAAACTTCTCCATGCTCTCAATCACATCCAGTAGTACTTCCATGAAAGAGAAGATTAATATTCCCAAGGGTGGTCTTGTGGCATCCCCAGGTGGTACCATTTCTTTAAATTAATAGTCTGGACATATTGGGAAGGGACCCGGTTCTAGTCACGTTTAAGGAATCTTTAGCAGAACTGAATCAAAACTAAGCTTTCTGTCAAGGTTTACTCATCACATATATCAAAGCATAGAAATCATTTTGTGAAACAGTGAAAGTTCAGGCACAAAACAAGGAAAGCCACTATTAAAAATGAATGTACCTATCAGCAAATATCCTCCATTCTTCCTTCTACACTCTACACACACAGACCTAACTACTTAGGGTAGTGTTAGGTAGGGAGGTACCCTGCACATCTTACACAGCTTTAACGCTGCCCTTGTCTTATAGTGACCACCCATCTCTCGTCTATCCTCCTGAACCTTCAGATGTTGAAGGTGTTTGACCTGGTAACTTGAGGCATAAGGGAGAAATAACGTAGGATAGCATAATAACATAAATTTGCCTTCCTCAAGAAACCTCACCAGTTTAATTGTTTTACAGGCACCCCACTAATTTGACCCTCTAATTAGAGTTGGCTTGTCAGATAAGCAAATGTTAAATGATTTTTACTTTACCTCCTCCAAGTTACTGCTTGATTTGAGCACAAAATATATTTCTGTATGCATAGTCATTCAGAGTATCTCTGTAGATGTAGTGCATAGCAAATATCACTGCTTGTAATGAATAACAAGGATTTTCTTCTCTATTTAAGCTTCATTTGTTTGTAAGTAGGTTTAGATTTCCCAGGTATCTATATCTCAGTAATAAAATTACAGACAGCAGGAGATGTGACCACAATTGCCCCACAGTATGACATCCTCCCACTTATGTCATATGCCTCCCTCTAAAAACTAAAGTTCATTGGAGCCTAATTTTGTCTAAAATAAAACAGAATGAAAAAAGGCCTCTAATGGAAGTGTAAAGCTTCACAGAGACCATGAATGAGTCACACATCAGACAGTGACACTGTCCAGGAATGCAGAAAACTGCATGATAAAAGGTTGCGGTGCATTCCTCCTTGTTTTGCCTCAAAAGGAAATGTACTCAGAAGTAAGTCAGGAGCACAGAGACTGCCAACCTGATGCAAAATTTATGCCAGATTTCCTTAAAATGCAAAACAAGCCTCAGCATACCTCGCCAGGTAAATGCCATTTCTAATTGCATGTTTACCATTTTTATGGTAGTCAGAAGATAGTTAAGACTTTTGGACCAAATATTTTCTTTTGTTGGAGGAGAAAGAAAGTGCATGGGGAGAACATGACAAGCTTTTCTTTGTACCATGGAAAAGTAAATCTACCACATTGTCTTTAGTATAATTGGTTGCACATCAGTTCACCTGAGGAGAAGCAGCTCTGTCAGAGAGTATGGAGTTTACCAGTGTTGTCTGGCATTTTAAAATTATTTTATTCTGCCTTGTGGAGAAAAAAAATCATTAAAGTGCACTGCTAGAAGCCATTTTGGCTCAAAATCTGACTCCAAACAACCCTTTGCAAAATACAGGTAAAGCAGGAACACTTCGGGAATTTTGACATTCCCCACTCTCCCTTTCTTCTCCTCCTTGTTTTCCCCTTCATCATTTATAGCCCAGTTATTGCTTATTTGAGCCCAAGAGCCTAGCAGAACACCCTGACTAGAAACCAACACTGAATAAAAGTGAACCTGACTGGTTTATTTCTACAGCCTAGCCTAAGAAAATTGCAAAGAATATAGAGCAACCCAGCTAATGGAAAATAAATTGGTCACTGAAAGTCCTTTCTGTTTTAGTAACTGCAGGTGTTACTCATCAGTGACATGGATGAGGGCTTTCTTTTTAATTGTGTTACGTCCTTGCAGCAATTTGACAAACTCAGAGGTGATCCTGTGCTGGCTCCTTTGCCACACTCCATGGCTTTCCATCACTCACTCCTGTTGCAACTGGTGTAAACTGGTGTAAAATGCCACCAACTTCAATTTCAAGGAAGGAGCAATCCAGACTTGCTCACAGACTTGCCTCACATTTGTTGTATTTTAGCCAGCTCAGTATGCTTGGCCTCAGTGGGCTTGCTCAGGTCTCCAATGGGATTAAGCTCCTATTTACACTGCACACTGCAGCGAGCCTGTGGATATCTGAGCTGGCTCCAAATGAGCTGCCTGAGGAACCAGGATCAGGCTGAGAGGAAGGGGGAAGCAGCCTGTGATGCATGGCCACCAGCTCAGTTTGGCTGTTCCTGCAACTTCTGCAAAGCCTTGCCCCGCGGTGTGGGTATGCACGGGGACCCAGCTCCCTGCAAAGAACTGGTTTGCCATCCACACAGACCTGTCTGGAAGAGAACAGTTTAAATAGGGCTGGCCTTGAGTCAAACAGTGGGTCAGTGCAAAAGCCAAACAGCAGATTTCCTGCCTAGTGCCTTATCCACATGCCTTTCCTCTCATGGACTCCGTACAGCTCCACTGTTGAAGACATTTTTGCTGAAATGCTTTGCACCATCCAAATAAGCACAGCTTGACACATGTTTGATGGGGGTGTGGGCAGGGAGAGACTCAGAAGGGAAACAGTGGGTGGTGGAGGAAATGGAAAAACAAGGCAACGCTGGGAGGGTTTGAGGGCATAAACATGACACCAAACCCAGGGTCTGCTGGGCAGGGTGCGAGGTGTGGTGGATCCCTGAATGGGTCACAGGGGTTGCACTGATTTGCCTGACATGCTTGTCCCATGGCTCAGCAGCACTTGCTGGGACAATACGGCTTTGATCAAGAGGATGCTGCACTGGCAGAGGAACAAGGAGACATGGGTTGTACCTTGCACTGCTGCCCTTCCATGGAGTACTCTACTGCTCTGGCAATTGCGTGTTATTTCGTACTACTTGGGGACTGAGAAATTAAAATGGGGTCTACCATGTGCACTGCAAAATGCTCACTTAGGAAAATGAAGAGTCACAGGGGAGCGATAGCCCTCAGTTCCTTTTCAGTCATCACTGGGCAAGGCCTGGATGGAGCTTTATGTCAGTGAAAGCTGGTATAGGAGTATAGAAGCAGAGGAGTTAAAATGCCTCACTCCAAAGTTAAAGTATTGAATTCAAGCCTTGCCTTGGACTAGTGCAGAGTTTCTTAGTGAACCCAGCTGTAGAGATGCCCCTGATCATTCAGCCAGGGGAGGCAGAAGTGTCTGAAAGTCTACTGTGACTTAATTATAGACACTGATGTGCCTGAGCCATGATAGTTCAATGGGCTATCTTGTCCCAGTGCTCAATAAGGGCTCCACACAGCAGTACAGAGAGCCAGGAAGCAGCCAAGAGGCCAGTTCCTTTGCTGATAGACCTGAACAAGGTCCCAGCATGGACTGAAGAGGTGAGGTGCAGGGGAATATGTTTGTTTTAAGGAGACTGACTGAATTAAGAGTACTCTTCCCTAAGGCAGGGGGGATTTTCCCCTGAGCTCATTGGAGATTGCATCTGCATTGCACAAAGGACAGCAGAAAGTTCTTGTGCTCTGTAGGCGGGAGCTGCCCTGTTTTTGTGGTGTGTCCATCTGCAGAATAAAACCTGCCTGAGATGATTTATCAGCAAGGTTTTTACATCTGTTGCTTAGGCATACAGGAAATCATGCCTCTGACTCCTTGAACAAGGAGGGGACAGAGGGTCAAATGGCAACTGAAGTGTCTGGACCACATTCCTGCCCTGCTTCTGAGACAGCACAGCTGCTCTGACTGTCCTGCCTTGACATTGGCTATATATTGTAATTCTACCCCAGCTGCATGTTTTCATTCCTGGCAAACATCATATTTTTCTTGTGTCAGAACTTAAAAGCAAAAGTTATCTGTCCATCACTCTGCAGAATCAAACTTAAGACATAAGTTTCTGGAGCATCTTCCCCAAATGTGTAGTCCTCCCTCATTGACACAGACCCCACTAACTCAGTCAAGCAATTTAGTCGTAGATTAAAGATTTCTGCAAGCTTCCAACACTGCATCTGCTGGATCAATGTTCTGTGGGAGAAGAATGTCAATAACTAGCATTAAGGTTAGATTTGTAAATACGGTTTTAAAGCTGGTCGAAAAACGGGCTTTTGCTGGAATTCTTAAATCTTTCCACCATAACTTTCCCCCCAACCTTGAACTAAAATTCAAGCACTGAACATTTTCAGGGAAGACCGTTCCACTCCGGTAATGTGGTCCCCCTGCCTTTTGCTCCTGCCTTCTTGTTTAAGCATGGCTTTCCCTGTACTTCATATGCCACAATATAATCCCTCCCCTCTAGGAGAAAGGTGACAATAAAGTTGGACAGCAGATGTCATTTGGATGGGAATTCCAGCCTGAGGTGGCTATTTGATTTGGATATTTTCCTCCATTGTCCTGCTTTCCTGCTGGACAACATGGTTTGTGATACATGCAAGTCTTTTCTCTCAGGGGAGAAAAGTGATGCATTATGGGGTGTATAGTCTAATTAAGAAACATAGCTCAGAGACACAAACAGATCACCAAATACCTGATAAATTTAATGGTATAAGACAGTAATAATTTCCAAGTAGCAGAATTATTTGGGGCTTTGGATACTTAGCTTTCCAAGAACACTTCAAAAATTTTCATGGCAAATAGAAAACCTTTCCTATTATTACATGGAAATGTAAGCCTAATTTCTGTCAGAGAAGAGTTTTAGCCAAAGAAAAAGAAAATAAAAGAAAAAATGCTGGCAATATTAATAGTTTCCTTAGATGGCAAATCAAGAAATATCTAACTTCTGCATGGGTGAATTGGAAGCATTTTGTGAAGAGACTTTATTGAAATAATCTTAGTGATACAATGAAACTGTTGCCTACTTCAAAACAGAGTCTGGCATGTACAGTGGATAAAAGGGATTATACACTATAGTTATAAATACAACCTGTATCACAGATATTTGCTGGTAGTAGACAAATTAATTGATACATTGAAATACAGTAATACACGTCTGAAATGAAATCAGCTTATCCCTCCTGATGGAGTAAGCGAAAAAGTGTACGTACTTTATAGAAGGGAAAATGAACCAGAATTTGTCACACAGCATCTTCCATTTCTGCTCTGGGAATGGTGCCAGATCAGATTGGGGCCCTCTTGTGTATTCACTCATCCCTTTACAACCCAGCACTGGGAGCCTGCCCAGCAGCAGGGTGCTGATAGTGTGTCAGACACACACTGTATCGAGCAAAGTGTAATAGCTACAGATTTTATAAGCAGAGAGTGAGTTGGAGGCAGGGCGAAAATAAATAGGTTTAGAGCACAGAATAGCAAATCTTTCTAAAAGTACAGGATTTTTTTAGCCAATTAAAAGTCAGACATGACCAAAATATTATTTTTTATAACAATGAAAATTTTGGATTAAAATAAGCAATATAGCAATTTATTTAACTCTTAACGGAAAGGAACTTTGTTAATGTCCCTCTGTGGCAACTATAGCTGAAGATTTCAAGTATTGGGCTGACAGACAAGAACCTCCAAGCGAAATTTATTAGGACCAGGCTATAAACAGAAGCGAGACAGACTAATCTGTTTTCATTTCCCAAACAGAGAAACACAAAACTGTGGTCATCTGGCAGAGCGAGTGGAAAGTAATGGAAATGGAAAGCACATTTGAGTTGTAATTGAATAACTCATTATCTATATCACTGGAAAATAAACTTGGTGTTTGGGGGCTGTTTTGGTTTTTTAATACATGTTTAAAAGTAACAACATCCCATGAAAGATCAAAACTACCATTGTGTTCAATGCCAGGTGCAGTTCAGCAGCAGGGACTCTGCAATACACAGATGTGTTTCACTGAAGCAAAGTCAATGCAGCTTAAGTGCTTTGCTGAACTGGAGCCATCACTGGACCTGAGTCAGAGACCCATCAACCTCACATTCTGGAGCACTTCCACAGTTCATAGAAATCCCCTTTCCCAGCTGTAATGTTACCTGTCCTGGCAGAGAGGTGTGCGAGTCCTGCAGGGACCTCGAATAAAAGTGTTTCCACAGAGGGTCTGTTTCCTCATTTGTATGATTGCGCATGAAGCTGATGTTACATTGCTTGCATGCTCTTGCTTCTTTGTGATCTTTATAACTTGTGAATAAATTATTTGTTTTATGGAGCTGTAGCATATGGCAGCAAAGAATCATTCTGTTATGAGGAACTCCCAGGTGACAAAAATCCCTTCAGCATTAATACTTTAATACATGGGACATGAGTATGAAAACAGGATCTTCTACTTAAGACCTGTTCATTCCCTCACCTGAACCTCTGATCACTGAAGTATGACTTGGTAATGCTTTCCCCAGCAATCAACTGTGATGTCACAGGAAGAGGTTTATGACCTAAAGTGAGAATCAGTAACAAGAAAAGAAAAAAAATCTTAAACAAAAAAAATGCTTCTTTATGCAAATAGCATCCAGTAATAAAAGTGAGGAGAAATTATGTTCCAGTTGGTAATTCGTACCTTTGATCCTACTCTATTCCCATGATCTCTTAATATATGTTATGTCTTTACTTCATTAACAGAATGGAAGTAATTGCCCTTGTCGAAATGGGATCATAAAAACAGGGATCTTGAGAATTCACATTCATAAATCAAAGTATTGGTATGCAAATATTTAAAGGCAAATATTTACTTAATCAGCACTGTAAAGTCTCCCCTTCATATAAACATCAGTCATCTATAATGTTTGCTTAACAGATGTACTACAGAATCCACCCCTAACAGTCCCTCACTGGAGGTAAATTTGTTAAACAGGCAAAGTGTGGGATTCACCTTAACAACCCCCTTGAATTCCAGGATGTAAGATACCCTCTTAGACAAGGCCCAAACCTAGTGTTGGAGATCTGGGCTTCAGCCCCTGCTCAGCCCCTGTTTTCCTTTAAATTTGTCTCTGAATTCCAGCTCAGTCTCACTTCCCTGTCTGTAGAAAGGTTGACTTTCCCATTTCCAAATCCTGTAATGAGTTTTATTCCATGAGGACGTGCATGAGGTGGAAAAGTGTCTCACCCTTTGGTACAGTCAGCCACAGAGCTGTATGCTAGAGAAGCTAAGCTGAATCCAAGGGGAGGTGGCTCCTCCTCTGATGTGCCTTTTCTTGGAAGAATAAAGATTTAGAACTTCTACTGAGAAGGGTGAGAGCATGAAAAAGGGGAAATGCTTCCTTTGCCAATAGCTGTCCATTCTGCCTCAGGAGGAGAAAACTCATTACTTAGAGGACAGTATGAATAGGGGACTACAGAACAGAGTCCCAGCCTGGAAAGATTTTACCAGGTCAGGGCTTCAGTTCCTCAGGAAAATTTTCTACAGAATATGAAGAAGCACCTTGAGAGCTGCCTCATTTTTGGATGCCAGAATAGCTCTCATGTTCACCAGATCTTAGTAGGTTGGTGTTGACCAGGAATTTCTTCAGCTCTCAGATCAAAAGCATGAGCTGAGTTTTCTTTCAGACTTTCTAAGCCTAACTTCCAATCTAAAACTAAGCTGAAGCTTAGTCTGAAATAGGATACAAAAATAATAGGGTTTGGTTAAGAAATTTTCCTAGAAGTTTGCACAAAATCCAGGTTTATACAGGGAGGGTCATTTTTCATGAAGCTCCTCTTGGTGCTTTGTAATTTAAATTTACATACTCCTCAGGGGAACTTAGCAGTTAAAAATAATTGACAGAATTGCAATGGTAGAAGTGTTGCAACCATGATGGTCCAAGCATATACTATTCTCGACCTATGTTTCCTTCTCTTCAGACATAAAATAAGGCTCAAGTGCCTGAAAGAGCAGTTGCTGTTTTTTTCCAGCAAGCTAATACGTGTGCTCATGAACCTTGCCCTGGCTATTTGATGTTCTCACCGCAGTGTGAAGGGACAGAAAAAGCTGGCTGTCTCCAGTATTAAGCAGTCAGATTTAGTGACCTTAAAGGTTGGACCTGTGCTCCCATGACCAACTTCACTACAGTTACCGTATTTCAGTGGTTTCCCAGTTTTTTCTGCTCTCTTTCCCTTTGCCTTAGCTGTATAAACCTCTGACCCTGGAGATGATAAGCATATTGCAGAGGTTTCCAGTGCTCAGACCTAATTGCTGCTGTCACAAACATTCAGGACAAGCCTCAGGTTATTGTTAGCCAGTACACTGATCAGAAGAGGATAACTCAAAGTGTGATCTTAGTCAACCTAAAAATTGACGGGGGATTTTTCTGTAGCCTTAGTGCTATGCATTCCTCTTTAAAAATGAATTTTAGAATTGCATTTGTAGTAGCCTTGGTTCAAGAAGTGACAGGACAAATCCATGGAAGAAAAGAACCTGTTCTGTGTTATTAGCTACATCCCTTCTGCCTCAGGGAGGCCATTGGCCACAGACCGCTGGGAGGATATTCTGGATCTGTGTTGCTAGGTATTTGCTTCAGTCTTACATTACTTATCAGGCATCTGCTTGCTTTTGGACAGTGTATAATACATGATACAGAGCTGCGCTGCCCACAGTGCCTGTTTCTGTGCTTCTGTGTAAGGGGGAAAAAACAACTTGCGACATCAGTACGGTAGAAGTGTTCCTGGTAGGCAAAAACCAGAAAAAAAAAAAAAAAAAGAAATGGGATTATATCTTTTGTAAAGAAATTAAAATCTGCAGAGATTTTACAATGTAGTTTGAACACAAACTCTTGAGGAAATACTAAAAAAAAAAGAAGAATCAGCAAAAATAGAAAAATGCAGGCCTATGAAAGATTGCCATGATCATTCCTAGTGAAAATTATTAGAATATGGTTTGTGCAGATACTGAATAACCTCATGCTGGTTGCTCTGAGATATCTGAAGATTGAATTCCATCAGATCAATATAAGAAATGTGATTTCAATATAATGTCAACACTTACTGTAATAGGCAGCAAAATGCTGCATCCATGTCTAACTCGGTATTGCCATTTTGGATTTGAGTTCAAATATGTAAGACATTTTATGACATGCCACAGGACAGAGTTATAGTTTCTGCAGCAGAGAGTATTTTTCATCTTAGACATAATGCAACCTCCTGCCCTCCATTTGCGTTTTATGTGCATTTAAGTTTGAAAACTAAAGAAAACAGAAAATTTTAAGGCCTTACTCTACCTGTTTGCCATGTAGGGGTTTTCAAAAACCAGAACCTGAACTCCTGCAGCCCATCAATGCTAGAAGCAGGCACAGCAAGCCTGGCAAAAAGGGAGACTCTACCTTCACAGTGAGTTTGTTCTGACAGAAACGGATGTCTCCTTTCTTCAAACTCAGAATGATAGAAATACTGCCAAAAGACAGCAAAGATGAACCAAATGAATTTTAAGCTCTGACATTTACAAAGCTATTTTCAAGACAAAAAATGAATAGGCTTCATGTGTTCAAAGACTTGCTGTCACCTGTGTCAAGTTTAAAAGTCCATGTCACATCCCTCTCAGATGTCTTTCTTCTTAACAAAGATGCCTGATTCTAAGACCTAGCTTGATCTCGCCAGTCCACAAATATAGAGGAGCCCTTATAAGACAGCCTCTTCTTACTCTGAAAAATAAAAACAGAATGTCAGCAGTTTTTATTATTATAGCTCTAGGGAACTAAATTGGAATTTTTTAAGGTAAAGGCATCAGACCATTAAAGCATATCTGTTTATGGTTATAGAAAATGGAATAGAAGATCTTTAGCATATACTGTATTCATAGTGTCATCAAAACGTTCATTTCAGGTCTGGAAGGTTTATTAAGTTGCCTTTATGGGTTGAGGGTGCAGGCACAGGTTTCAGAAACAAGGTCATTTCAGAAGCTAAACTGCCCTGTAAGGGAATGGACATACTCCAAAATCAGTTTTTAACGTGATATTTAATTGCACTTAATGTTTCTCTTGCCACATATCAGTGACTCAGAGAGATGTCTTTTTTCATGGATATAAATTCACACGCTACTCCCTAATACAGTTAGCACTTTTCAGCAAATCCCTGCCTTATTCAATAGGGAACTCATTTATCTTCCTATTCAAAAGAATGAAGTAAGGGGAACTCATTTTCCCTTTTTTTCTTTTGTTTGAGCCTTCATATTCTGCATTGGAGAGCAGGGAATTATTAGGTCAGGAAATGGAGTCAGAGGTACAGATTAATCAATCATGCCTCATGTCTTGATATTGCAACACACAGACTGATGTCATTGGGAATTGATGAATGCCACATCTGCATGTAAAGCTCACAGGCAATGTCGGGAACTCATTCCATAGCTATTTTGTGGTTACCTTCAACTCTGATTGATACCATCTCCTCACTGCTTCCTTCTGTAGTCCCTTGTGCTCTGTGAAGGAAGGGAACTTATTCCTGACACTCCACTCTCAGTAAGAGATGGGGATTCCAGCTTTTTCTGACACACTCCTTCAAAGTTGGATCCAAAAGATAAAAAAGTTGACATTTAAGATCTAAATTTTGCCCAAATTCAGCACTGTTTGCTCAGACACTTTTGTTCTGATACATTTCTCCTTTGCTCAGGGTACCTAAGAACCAACGTCCATGTACCACAGGAGGTGATTAATGCGCTGCTTGCTTTGTCTGAATGTTGAATGCTTGCTCATCCAATATAAGCAAATCAAGAACAAAGGACCACACGCATTAAACTGCTAGACATACTACTAGAGAACAGCTCACTGCAAAAATTTACCACATTCAGATGAGGGGTGGGGAAAAAGCAAAAAATAAAACCGGTTTAGTTAATATGACATTCAATCTGAAGTTATGCTAGAAATTAAAATTAAAGAAAAAGACGTGGAAAAAAAAATCTAACTATTAATTTTTATTTTCCCTCAACACAATGAAATTTTCTGTCATTTAGGGTGAGAAAGGATAAAATGCTGAAAAAAAACTTTCATCATCTCATAAAAATCCTATTCTCTTCTGTTCATGAGTGCTACAAGTAGTGACCTGAGCACAGAGATGTTGATAACAGTTAGTCCATGATCCTCATTCTTTTAGTCAGGCCATGCAGCCCTCCAGGAGGGAGCTTGGTACCTTTGCACTCCAGATAGGAGAACTTCATCTAGTCACCCAGCCGAACATGTACATTAAAATGTAAATTTAAAACCTGTATTTAAAAATGTAAAATGAAGCCATCCTCATCACATGGTGGATTCAGTTGTGTTCATGTGGTGAGGGTCTGAGTGCAAGTCAGTTGATGTCATCAGAAGCTACTTATCTCTCCAGTCACTGGGGAGAGCCACAGCACATGACAAATTATTTCCATGGCACTATAAGGAAATTAGGGTACAAAAGGCAGGCCACGAGCTCACAGGACAATTAATCCAGCAAGCAGTGCATTCATTACATGTATCCAATGGGCTCTTAGGGAAAATGGCAATCAGGAGCGTGTTCAGAAGTATTAATGAGAAGAGCACCAAATCTCTGAAGTCCAAATATTTACTACTCATGAGCATGATGTGTTTTGGAATCAAGAGTAGCTTTGGATATGATACCCAAGTCTACAAAAAAATTAATAAACATGCTTTGAAGGACAGGGAGAGGGGAATCACTCCTGGGAATTGAGGACTGTGACATGTCTGTGGTTCTGATCTTACTGAATTTTATGAGAAATAACTAATTTTAATTACTGCTTTTCCAAACTAATTTCAAACATTTCTCCAAAATACACAGGCTGTTACAGAGACTCATGTGCATAATGAACATCTGTAGTAAAACTGCTTTATTATGGGTTGTTTGATGCTGTTTATTGCATACCCATTGGTTTTTGGAATGGCATTAGTGAGCAGCATTTTGAAGACGGATGCTAAATTTTGCTGTGGCAAATTAGTGTCAACCAAGAACATATTAGCAAATAAAAGAGTGCATCTGCTCCAAACAATGGTTTTTCTTTGTATCATGATGATGATTGAAAGACTGTAATAAAGAAATGATACATATACTGTATCCCCCAAACTACATTAAAAAGCTGTTGCAAGTAATCAGTAATGCAGCAAGACAGACAACTGCATTGCATGTAAGCAGCATTTGGCGGCAGGACCCCAAGCAACTTCCCTTGTGTTTATGAGGAGAACACCATGCTCAGTACCCAAATGCAGTTCAGTGGAAAGCATTCACTCTCTCCCCTGCCAATACGTTTTTGTTTCAGCTATCTCCCATCTGTCCCTATTTCCTGGATATCTCTTTGTCTGAGTTTTTCCCGCTTTCCTCCCCTCTACATTAATATCAATTCCAGGCCAGGGCATTTGAACTCCCTTGATGATGATTACAGTAAAACTTCAAGAAAAATCTTTCTGAGATATGGATAGAAACATATGGGGACAGTTTGCTTTATGTCTCATTTTTCATACTAATGTGGTTATTTTATAGGACTGCATCTCATCTCCTGTCTGACTAATGCCTGAGTAGTCCCTCATTCAAACGAGAGGTTCCTCAGGTTCACTGAAGCACAGGAGGTTTAAAGCTCTATCATGCATC
This sequence comes from Morus bassanus, assembly GCA_031468815.1. Classification (NCBI taxonomy): domain Eukaryota; kingdom Metazoa; phylum Chordata; class Aves; order Suliformes; family Sulidae; genus Morus; species Morus bassanus. Next base: position 11,357,470 of record CM062572.1, read on the forward strand.
TGATGTTGCAGTGAATATTTGCTTAACATTGTTCAGTAGTGAATAAGCACCTCTCTTCAACCTCCTGGATTTTGCCATCTTGTAGGCAGTTCAGTTAAAACTGAAATGCCATGATACATACGTGAATTTCTTTTTTTCCTAGACAGGAGGAAATTGTGGTTCAAACTGCTCATGTGGTTTAGGTTTTCCTATGGCTGGAATGACACTCTGATGCATGATGCTCACAGTCACTTGGCAGACTTCTTGTGGGTGTCAAAAATGTTCTTGGCTTGAACTAAATGTCTGAGCAAGTACATTTCCTTCAGGGCAGTGCTAGACACAGCAAAAATGTCATCCAGTGCAACTACTTAGGACAGATAAAGATTTTAAATGGGATCTTTGCAATGAAATTTCTGTTTCTAATTACTGGAGCAGAGGGATTCATGGGAGATGAGGACAGAGGGAGAGGCATTGTCCATTAGGAATTTGGAAAACAAAGGATTCTTTTTTCTTTGAAATTCTCACTTTAAATCACTGCATTTTCAAGCGCAAGCTCATTTTTAAGAAAAAAATTTGTCAAAAATATTAGTTAGGAATTCAGGTGAAATATCTCAAAGCTATTAATGTGAAATGTTTCAATGAGTCACATCTGTGACTCATGTGACTCACCATGACATGACTGGCTGAGCTAGGGTTTCCCTGGCAAGTGACACACTCCAAGATTCAGGCTCTGGTCCATGATGAGACACCAGTGCTCTTAGCAAAACTTAAGTGGGATTTAGCTGCCAAAAAGGACAGTACTCAGAACTCCTACCTAGCCCCTGCCACATGCAGAGAGTTATTCACCCTTAACTGCCCTGGTGCCTGCTACAAAGACCTTTTTTGGGGAAATACATGCACATCACTGAAGCAGAGAGCAAGGCCAACCTCCCATCTGCATGCCCCAATCTCACTTTATTCCCTCTGACTTCCTCACTCCTTAACTTTGTTCTGTACGGTAAGTCACTGTCAGCAGAATGGAGGACAATGATGCTCCCCCACCTCCTCTCTCTCACAAATTTATTAGTAAAGGGAAAAGCTTGATCTTTGTCACAGCTACCTACAGTGTGGTGTTTTGGGCACCTCACTGGGATGGGAGAAGTGGTTTTGAATCCCATATTCAAAAATGATCTGAAAAAGACGAAGAACCCATATGCCTGAAGAAGACAAAGAAAGCAAGCATCCCACTTTCTGGCAACTCCTATAGCAGCAGGCTTTGACATAAAGAGTTAAATATAATATTCTCTTTCTCTGGCAGTGCTTTAAAATAAAAGTCAGCCATTGACCCAAAACAACCAACTTGGCATCTAAATGAGGAGGGGACTGGGTTATACATGCCAGCTTGACATAGATATTGAATTAATGACTAGTTGTAGACATTCAAATCCTGGAGAAATATTGGATTTCAGACATTTTCTATTGGTTAGTAAGGACACCTAGAACCTCATGATAGGTAAGTAGGAGGTCAGTTGGGAAAAAACCAATAACCAAATGAAATTACCATACGGACAGGCTCAGTACAGACAGATAGAGGTCCTTTGTGACCCATGGAATAGACCATGACACTCATTGACACAGGCTGTTATAGCTGACAAAAGTTTGTAGGGATTTAAAATGCAAGAAGATGAGTTCATAGAACTAAATCTATTAGGAGGTACTCAGCAAAGAGATACCACCTCTGATCTGATGGTAGTGCTGCACCTGGAACATGCCACTGCATACTTGCTTCATTCTTACATACTTTTCTAAGCATCTACTAGAGTTCATTGATCAAGACAGGGGTTTAGACTAGGCGGACCTTTGACTTGCTGATTTCCAAGCTTGCCTGCTCTTCTGGATCCTATCTTAAAATGCCTGTCACTTGACCTTAAGAAAGAAGACATCATCTTTTCCCACAGACTGCTTTTCCTGAGCACTGTTGGCTGTTTGCAGCTAGGACGTCAGCTCTTGGACTCAGGAAGAAGAAAATTTGGTGTGTTATGAGTTTTATTCTTTCTTTTGAATCCAAGTTAACTCATAAAATTACTTGCTCAGGACCTGCTAGTGATTTTAATGGTAAAAATCACTGTCAATCCTAAATTGCACTAGTCCTTAATCTCAGTGATTTACATAGTCAGATGTAAATTGCAATTGAAATAATGCCTTTTTCTCATGCCTCATATTTCTCTTATTTTAAAAATAAAATCTTAGAGTAGATTCTTTACGTTCTTATATGTGTGAACCTGGCATTATGTACAATACAAACATGAATAATACTAATGCTAGCTAGAATGTGGAAGCAGCCACACAGCTGCCAATTCTTCGTGGTGTGCTGAGTGGTCCCTGACATGGGATAAGCTGCACAGCAGACAGCTTTTTCTCTGCTATTGATAAAGACCTCATTTCAGATCTTCTGTGAAGTGCCCAGCTCATATTTTCTCATTCCTTTCTTTCTTTTTAACCCAGGGAGATATTGGGAGACAAGATATCATATTTTGACTGAGTGAAGCTGCCACATAGCTAGTGAAGGGTTAAAAAAAAAAAAAACCCACCCCCTCAAGATGTTCCTGAAAAAACCATGCAGATAAGCACATGGGAAGCTCAGACAGCCGGCCTTCTGTTAAGTATGTGACAGAAATTTCCCATCTCGAGGTAAGGAAGATAGAGGCACTGTTAAATTATGTTTCCCGTGAGTGTTGCTAAGGCATACTTACACATATTATATGAGGTAGAAAATTAGTACTTTGAATTGTTATGGTTACATTTGCAGTAAAGTGTAAGTGTTTGCAGTTTTTCAGAAGTTTTCCTATGGTTTGTCATGCAGTTCACCCACTGAGAAGAAAATTTACTTGCTGTAAAATAGCGAAACAGATCAATGGCTACAAGGGAACTATTGCAAACTCTGTCCAGAGTCCTGTTTCTGGAAAAAATGATTATGCTAGAGATGAAAAGACTTAAATGACAGCTCCAGGTTTCACATTTATCCACTATTTACTTTTAGAAAGTTGTAGACCTGATCTGCATTGCACAATCAGCAACGATAATGGAGGACTCACACATATCAGCATCAGTGTTTGCCCCTCAGGGGTGTGAAACTGCTTGTGAATCAAGGCTCAACATCATAACGCACCTGAAATAAGGTTAGGGTTTCTTTGATAATTACTAGTGTCTCTAGCAATGGTAGAAAAGATGTGGTACACAGGTCTCAGAATTTTTTGGATATATGTATATAACTATATATGTATAGACTTAAGTATTTTATTTATGTGTGCACCTATATTTTTATATGTATATGTATATATAATACATATATGTGTGTATATATATGTGTATATATATAGACTATATACTTAAATTAGGTAGCGCCACTACTATAAGAAGTGTGAAGAAGGCTGAGCTCTGGCAGTCCTGGGCAGCGGTGATATGAATTGCTCCCCTTTCTCTCTCTTTGGACATAGATAACTAAGTAAAGCACCTACTATAGACACGCTGAGCACAGCCCAATAGCAGTTGCAAGGGATTTTGAATTGGATAATCAACTCTCATGCATGCAATAAATTACATGCTTTTTCTGTATCTACACAGCACACATGTCAGGAAGAAAAAAAAAATGAAAAAAAAAATCAAATCAAACTCAATGACTGAGAGAAAGTGTTTCTAACTGTTAGTCCACATGTCAGAGCCTGGTATCCCCATCCTCACCCTGACATTCATGTGCCCAGGGGACTAATTCAGGGGGTCTAAATTTCTCCTAAATTCTTCACACTTCTCTTAGCACTGAAGAAGCTACAGAACCGCAAACTCCTTTCAATCCCTACTGTCTTTTATAGGTCCTCTCTTTCCTGCCAAGGAAGGAAACAAGCACAGAAGCTGTCTCGTACCAATGTAATGGTACTGCTCAGTCCCTTACCTAAGTGCTGACCAGTCATGAATGCTGCTATCATCACACCATAAACTAGGACAAAGCTCAAGAATGGTGAATTAATGTTTCTAAAGCCACACTGAATGTCTGGGTCACAGCAGAGAACTGAATGTATGTCATCCTAAAGACCACTAACACATTCTTCCCCTATTTGCAGTTCTAAGCAAAAGCACTTTAACGTCATGGGGTCTCAGCTAACAAGTGCACTTGGTGTCCGTGTGTGTGTGAGAATTACCATCATCTCCCACATAATTTTCAGTCCCACCACTGTGTGGATGAAGTTTGGCAGCACCATACAGAAGTATATCAAAACCGTTCAATGGCCAGAAAGACAAAGCAAGAGCTTTTAACTTCAAATTGTGAAGTCAGTCAGAATGAAAGCAGAGATCCCAACCCTCAGTTCAATCAGTCAGTGTAACTTTGTTGGCTTTACCAGCTGTGTCCCTGATGAAGGTGCTGACCATCCATTTCAACTAAGCATTCAGTAAATGATGCTTCCCTTCCTGTTGCAATATCCTCTGCAAAGTTGCATGCAATTGTTTCAAAGAGAAATTTCTTTTAAGTGGCCTTGTCACAGGAACTGGTTTCTTAAAAGCTGTAAGTTCTTTTGTGTGGAACATCTCCATCTAGATCTAGCGGTTATTTGCTGTTTGAAGATGCTGTGCACATCCAGTGGTGGGACAAGCTGACTAACACGGTCTAAACATACAGAGAAAAATCACAAAAAACAACATTTAGTTTCTTACAGTGACTCATTTGTTAAGGGTCTTTGACTTTTATTTTGTAGGTGTAGGGTGAAGATGGAAGTGATGAATTTGTCTGATTTCTGTTAAATGCTGAGCATTCTTCACTGAGTATCATAAGAACCCATGTATCCCCCATCAAATACTGAAAATGTTCAGAACAGGGGTAAAGTTATTTACAGGGAGAACAAGGTGAGAAATCAGTACCTTATATCCATATTAAAAATAAAAGTAGTCTGAAAATGCATGGGAAAATGTGTTAAGGAGATAAAAATGTCTGGGAGGGGAGAGTTGGCTTGAGAATAAGAGGAGGGGTATTGAGTTCCACTGTTACTAACTCTTCAGCAGAAAATGGCCCAAGATTGAACATGTCCTTTTATGGCAGTTGTAAAGAGAGCAAATCCATCACAGGTAAGAAGAACAACAATGAGGGGAACTGATTTAGTGTGGAGCAGTTTTGCTTTCCTGGGTTGCTTCTTTCTGAGCAAGCTACTTGTTCACCTCTAAACCCATCACCTACCACCACAAATGGTGACCTCATTAGGGCTTGTACAATAAACACTGATGCTTAAATTTAATCAGAATTTTAAAAAATGACATGAGCAGTTGGCTGGATTGCCATGCACAGCACGCTGAGGCTGTGCCATTAGTTAAAAACAAAGGTTACCATTTTCTCTTTGTTTTCTACTAATATGATTTTGAATATTACTGCTTTCCAGCTATTACTATTTACACTGGGTGATTGGCTAGACTCATTAAAGTGAATGAATGCCAGGAGATGACATCATTTACATTTAATTGTCTTGTTTATCAGAAAAGGCTATACAGTTGTTTTAATAAAGGGCAGGGGAAGATAAAGGCTACATTTGCATTCTGTAAGGGGCCTTTGACAAGGGTCTAGGATGCTGTTAACATTTATTGTTTGCAAATGAGATAATCAAATAATGTTTTGTTTTGCAACTGTTGCTCTTTTTTTCCAGTAAGTTATAGTTTTTCATTACTGTTATTATTCCTGGATGTTAATGAACTCAGTTTCAACTGTCTAGCAGACTCTTTCCAGGATTCAGAACAATTGACATGTATTCAGCTTGCTCAGATTCCTCTTGTTTGCAAGATAAGACAAAGCACTAATGCACCAGCTTTGCTCTTACTAGAACAAGAGTTTAAACATAGGCATAAGCTATTGTTTTTTGTGAATCAGGGCATTCCAGCTTCAGAAATCAGACGGTCAATATTTTCTGGAGGGGTTGTCCCTTTTTCTTTCTAAGATTTCCAGACAATACAAATTAAGCATGCAACACATTGCTAATTTTACACCTTTTTTTTTCATCCTGTATGTGATTAAAATACAAATGGTTTGATGGGCTTGTATGTGCAGACACCATAATCCTTACTCATGTGACCTCACAACAGAACTATGTCAACTTTTGGCTGCCACATCTCCTGCTCCGAAGCTTCCCCATTATGTTTCAGTCACAGTTCATCTTTTTTTTCCTTATTTTCTACCCTCATGCTCCCTTGAGGGTGCAGCTGTGCTAACTGTTTTTTGCTTTTGTGCACTCAGCCCAAAGTGTTAACTTTATCCATGATAAAGCCAAGCATGCCACTGCCATCTATGGAGCCTGCTCCTTATTTGACTTTAAATTCTGTCTTCAAGGAGTTGTTCTGTGGTCAAAGATACATCAGCCTATTTCCCTTTCCATAGTGAGAAGGGAATTGCCTAGCCTTCTCCAGAGCAGGTCTGTGGACTGTTTTGCTTTTTGGTTCACTGTGTGTCCCGACTACCTGTCGTGTATCCACTCAGATGTTGCTGTTTGGTGAGGGAAGTTAGTATTAAAGGCACTCAAGAGAAAGAAGAAAATTAAGGCATATAAGTTTCTAAATTAGTCAGAGAATGGCATCTAAGGCAGACTCTGGGTTCATGTGATGTTTACACTCAAGACAGTGATAAAGGACAGAGACTGCCTATTTAACTCTAACCTTTCAGGAGTGCAGAGGTGGGTGTTGGACCTCAGTTCAGGAGAGGTCCCTGTGAGATGATTGCAACCCCTCCTTCTCACCATCAACTGTGTAATGAGCTGGAGTCCAGAAGCAATCTGAACTGCTCATGGCTGTCTTAGACTTAGATGTGATAAGAGATATTTAAGTCCATCTTAGGCTGCCACAGTGGGTGTTTTGCATAAAACCAGTAAATCCTTTGCACCCTTTCCAAACTTCTCAAAGATTTTCTTTTAACTTCTGATATAAAAGAAAACAGTTTCTTTTCCTCTTAAAAAAAAAAAAAAAAGGTAAAAATTATCTGTGTGGTTGGGAGTGAAAATTTAAGCCTTATCCAGTCTCTGAAAGGGATCGGTCCATGATTGTTTTGTGCACTTCAGTCTACGGGCTTCACCTGTTTTGCTGAGAAGCCTAAGGCAACAATAGAAGTATAGCTGCTGGTTAGATCTATGCCTGTATTTAATGTAGGTAAGAATGTACTGGTTAGAAGCACCGCTCATGCCAGAAGTATAGGTGACATTTTCTATTCAATTGCCAATAAGCACTTTGGACTTGATTCTCTGCTCCAATTTTACACCAGTGTAGCTTCGGTGGAATTATGCTGACTTAGAGTCCATGTGACACAGCAGAAATAGAAATCAATTCTTTTATTTGCAACAGGACCTGAATTCAATTACAGGTATATATTTGTATAATTTTTCTTTCCTGTTATAGAACAAACAAAGCACCTCTAACAAAAACTATTGTGTTGTTTGTAACTGGTGAGTAAACCCAATTGCCAGAGAATCAAAGAGCTACTCCCAGTGGGCCCCTGTATTTGGGGTGATCTTAAAATAACCCATCATTTCTTAGCTGGTATTATGAAACTGTAGCAAGAAAAATAAGCAGAGTAACTGCTTCACTTTTGTCTAATTACCCTGGCAGACGAAGGTGTGAAATGATTAGCCAGTAACATATGGGCTTGAGCTTGGAGAAGTTCCCAGCGAGAATTCTTTTTATTCCAGGCATATTTTATCATTTAATTTAAGGGCATTAATCCATGGGTGAGCCGCTGCCTGCCGATCTCTCACTTGCTTTCTCGCGCTTATCAAACGTATTCCTAATCTTAATCATGCTTTCTTCAGCTTACTTGCAAACAGTGTAAATAACCCTCTGGCCTGATGCTGATGACACTGGTGGGTGGGGAGTCATATTGCAATGTGAAGCCTGATCTTCACATGACAGCCATAAAACTGAGAATTTACTGTTTGGGTACAATAAGGGGGCTTAACAATGCTGATCATATCTATCAGTCCCATAATGAAAAGGTGTCCTTTGCCTCCTCTCAGAAACACATTTTTTGGTGCTGTGAATGGGGTTGTATCACTACTGCTTTTACTTGAACACTGAAGCAGCATTTCAGCTTGCTAAATATAGGCAGCATAGGAAGGCACACCCACGCAAACACCATTTTCCACTTCTACTTTAGTCACAACATTCCCCATTTAGCTATATTTAGATTATATTTGAGGTGCCCAAAACACTTGCATTAAAACAAGCTAGTGTGTATTCTCTTCATCCAGCTAGTCAAGACCACAAACAAGAATTGCATAATTTGTTGTAATAATGTACAACTTTGCCTGTGTTCACTCATTTAATCCCCTAGTACTCTGCCTGTGCTTACTGAAGCTCTGTAGCCAGCAGATAACAATGTGTAAAGAGACAGGGTTTCAGTTTTCAAACACGAGCAACTTAATCCCTAATCTGGATGCTCCAAATTGCCACTTAGACATGTAAATGTCAATTTTATGCACCTAAGTGCCAATTTGAGTGTCCAAATGCATGACTTGGACATCACATTAAGGCACCCATTGGGTTATATCGCTTGTTTTATCTATCTGAGTGCACATTATGCGCTGTAAGCAATTATGCTGTGTTCCATACAAGTAAATCAATTCATTCAAGTAGCTTTCCAGAAGAAAGTAATTTCAGCACAGCAGAAAATATTAAAAACAAGTAGCTGGTCATGTGTCAGTGTCACAGTCACCTAGGTGTCCCCTCTATTCCCCATCAGCACCACTTAAATTGCTGGTGCCTGAGAGACGCCATTTACCATAATTTCTAAAAAGTATCTTAATCTGACCATGGCCGTTTGGGAATCCTGTTCCTGCTGCTGCATTGCAGTACACCTGCTGTGATTCCTGAGCTCAGTGGATTATTTGGGGTGCTCACGAGCAGGCAAGGAGGGAGCCGAGGCATGCCATGCCTCAGATAGCAGGGAAGCCCGGGCTGTCGGAGAATCCAGGCATTGCTTGCTCCGCACATTCCAGGGCACTAATGGACATCTTAAAAAAGGAATTCTGGGTGTCATTGTGTCCATCCCCCCTTCAAAACAGTGTTCAAGTGGTCTTGAGAAATGAGACTAAATAATACCCACCATGTTTTTCCCTGAGAAGCCTTAAAATGCTGTAGGCAGAGAGGCACAGGCAGAGGCCACTTTAACCCCAGCCTTTTCTGAGCAACAATGTATAATATCTTTTTCACATCACAGCAGAGATTGTAAAATGAGGTGCAATTTGCAGCTTTAATAGGGTAAGGAAAAAAGCAGCCAAAAACTGGCAGCATGTTCTCTTCCCAGGCAAGAACTGTACAGTGTGTTATCTGTTTATTTTCTTCACTCTTTGCCTGACCAAAATGACCATTTCAAAATTTCCAAGGAAGGAAAAGAATCACCTGGAAATTACCCCTGAAACAAGCCAATACAGTTTGTCTGAGGATTTACTTGAGTTTTAATAGGCATTTTCTTTGTCTTCATTGCTTTCTGTAGACATGCCATTGTTAAAGCCCTGTTCACACAGGCACCCTCACAAAGAGAGTCAACATAGCAAATGAGAAATATTACCCAGTAAATGCAAGGCTGCTTTCAGTACCAGGGACACGTCTTTCAGTGCTGCAAACCCACACAGCTTTACAAGGAAACTGCCTCAGCTCCTGCGCCTCTGGGGCACAAATAACCTTAGCATGGGCAACACCTTGTGTTCTCTTTGTGGGCAGGTAGGATTTGGGAAGGCTTGAAAGTGGGAGATCCCAGCCCACTGTTAATGTCTCCTGAGCTCCCATAGATGCTTTGAACCCCAAACCACATGTGGGCTGAAAGTGCTCGGTTCTTAGAGTTCACCATGCTTACACCCAGCTTGCTCCTCCTCTCATGAAGTAGACCTAGCCAAAATTCACCCTAATCTTCTATTGCATTGTGACTGTGGGTCTGATCCTGTAAAAGCACTACATATACTATAAAGTTACTCTTGTCCTGAATGGAGTGAAAAAATAAGCCAGACAAGAGGCTGACTGGACTCCCTTGCAGTGAAGCCAGCACAGAGGCAAGCAATTTGTGTCCACAGCAATGAAAGAAAACTGCAGCCCACCAAATGCAGTAATGATCTCAGTATCATTTTGGTGCAGGGAACCATGACAATTAGCATCTCTTCATAATGCAGCTCTCAGGATCCTTCAGTAAAGTCCAGACAAAGACAAGCCCATGCATAGCAAAATTATAGCTGCACATGCATGTATGTTTACTTGCTATATGCAAGGAATATAAGGGAATATTTTTACATATATATTTATATATATATAACATAAGGGAATATAAGGGAATCAAATTTCATGTAAATGCTAATCTGCTGGTAAGTCTTTGCATCACCTAATTTTCATTTCCTCTTATACAAAGCAAAAAGGAAAAGATAACAAATGAGCTACCATTCCCAAGCCCTGCTTTACTTCCTATCCTTCCTCAGAGATTCAGGGCCTTGGCTCATTAAAGTTATTTTCCTTGCATGTGCTCCTCCAATCCACAGACAGAATCAATACAATACAAATTATGTGACCTATCAGAACAAACAGTTCAAATTCTCATTATCAGATATTTGTGGCAACCAATTTTTAGGTCAATGCTCTGTGAAAGAATACTTGCAAAACACTATGCTAAAAAGTTACAGATATTTTAATTTTCTTACGGAAACTTCTTCTAAATATAGAGGGAATATATTTATCTAGGAGCCTATTCTCTACTCAACATTCACATTAACTTCTAATATAAAACTGTAGACAGTTTCTTCACCACAAGTAAAAATAAGATGGTTCGTATGCACTGAAATTACAATGGCAGAACACAATGTGCCTTGAGTTCCTCCCACTGTCTTATTCACAGGAAGCATTAGGGAAGCAGAGCCCAGTATCTAGAATAACCCTACTGAGGTATTCTGCATAACATGAAAAAAAATCAGAAGTCTGCCACTGCTGGGATGGGGAAAGGTGTTCTCTTCCTCTTCCCGCAGCTTATTTTGTATTCAGATACAGATAACCAGATGGGGCAGGTTAGCAAAGGAATTTGGGAAAAGAACATGCCTCTTTTGTCAGCCCAGCAAAGTGTTGGATTTCTGCAAAGCGTAAATCACCTTATTTTTCCAGAAATTTGTTTTGTTTTGGGCGCATAGTGCAGTAAGAAAGCATGCTTCTTCCTATGCAGCAGTCCAAAGGCTTAGTGCAATCCATGGAAGTTGTCCACTACTGTCTGTAGAAATAAGGTTTAGATTACAGACCACTCTCAAGAGTCTTCAACCCTAAAGCAAATGGCCATAATTCCTAAGAGAGACTTTTCCATGAAGTTTTATTACTCTCAGATTAACTCTGAACACTTACAAATAGAGGTCTGAATATCTACAAATTTAACTTAGCAGTTTGAGCTTAACTAACAAGGTTCGTCTTGGCACTTCACAAAGCAATTTAAGAATGTGACATTGTCTGACAGATTTACTTAAGCATTGCAGAGAATTTCATAGTTCCTGTTGTTTCTGCAAGGCTTGGTTAGGGAAATGATGAACACCAATAGGAAACTATAACATAAAATTGATATTATAACATTTTCCAATAATCTGGAGCTAAACAGGCAGACAGAGTTTTTAGAAATAAATGTATAGAAAAGTATGAAATTATACATGGAACATATGTGCAGAGGCTTTCGAACATACAGATGAACGTCAGTCCATGACTCAGGGGCTAGAACCACTTTTGCCATTGGAAAAACTGGACTACTCATTAACTTGTTCAAGGCCAAAAATTAGTCATTGAGTAAATTAAATTAAACTCACTTGAAATGGAATTAAAATGATGGAAAACTGCTGAATATAGTTTTTGTAACAATTAGAGTTGCTCTACGAAAATTAATGAAAAGCTCCATCTTAATCAAGTCATAGTCCTGTCAGCATCCCTCTTTGTCGTTCTCTATTGTCATTTAAATAGCTAATCTTCCTTTTTTCCTTGCCACAGTTTCTACCCTTCATATCAGCTAGTGTTGGTTTGCCTCCAAGTTCCATGATAGTTAATTAAACAGTTTGGAAAAACAGCTGATTTAGGCTTCCTGTGGCTGAAGGAAAGCAGATACACTCATCAGGAACAGAAAACATATAAATGAGTTGACATGCTATTTTTATAAAACTATGGAGGGTAGAGATCAAAACAGCCTCTTAGGTCAACTAGTTCATGTCTCCACTAGGGCAGAATCATTTCCAATAGGAATAGTTTTTATGGTTTTAACTAATCTAGTTTTAAGAATCCCAAGTAATGAGGCTTTCATAATGTTGCCAATTTACTCTGATTACTCCTTTCGTAAACCATATCCACAAACTCTTACCCTTTTTGCTATTTTTTCTTTTTGCTGTTATTGGAAATAGTGTAAATAAAAATTACTATTTCTGATACCATGAAACAAGCTGTGTGAAATATAAACATTGTGTTCAGTGAAAACATGCTTTCAAATGTGAGCATAGGAGATTTCTGAGACATCCATCAACATATGTCACACCTCATAGATTCTTTATCCTTGCCCTCAATGAATGCCATTAACATATTCAGAGGCTGCTTTTTCAAAAGAGAAGAACCAATTGCATGAATGATCCGATTAACTTGCATCTCTCTAGGCTTCTGTAGGAAACTAATCTGTATTGACCTGCTATATAGATGCATGGATAAAAGTAAAGCTATGACCATGCTGGCAACGTATTGTCCAAGTTATATTTATCCCCAAGGTAGTAAATTGGTATTCTCCTTTCAGATACTAGAGTAAAGGAAGGTTGCTGGAAGGAGAGACCAAGCCTTCCCAATAATGGGAACAGATGCTTTTTATTCTTTTTCCCAAAATTTGGAGAAAAAAATGTTTTAACTCTTAGTTGAAATTTAATTAAAAATCATAAAATATAAAAATACGCTTGCAAAAATGTACATAATGCAGCACCTTTAGAAGATGTTTTGATGCTTTCCTGGCAGGGGAGCAGAGCAAAGGATAGAACAGGATTCCTAGCAAGGGGTCAGTCTCCCAACCAGGATAAGGAACACCTTAAAAGGGCTCCTTAATCCCACCAGAAAGTGAACCAGATGGGCAGCCTTTGCTCTTCCTATAATAAATATAGCAGGAAGTAAAGAGACAGAGGGATTGGAGGTGAGGTAACTGCATAGTGAATACAGGCAGCCTGTGTGTGCCCAGACACACACCTACCCTGGCTGCTCTTTAAAGCACAGCAGTAGCTGCTGGAGGGTTCAACAACCATTTAGAGAAAAACTGCCTTTTTTTTTTGTGTAAGCAACACAAGTTTTGCTCTTAAAGTATGTGAACAGTTAGCTACCATAACTCAGGAGGGCTCACAGGAATGAATGGACAGCTAGGCAGTTGTTTTGCACAGAAATACCATGAGAACTATACCCTGAGAAAAACAGCCAGATATTGTTACAGTGGGAATCACAACACAGTAATGCAGTAAAACCCACCAAATGATGCCTGCCTACATCATCCTCATTAGGCAATATCAATATGACACATCTTTCTCTTATTTGTCACCTGTGTTGTTTATTTAAACTTGAAGCAGAGACTCTTCTTTGAATACAGCTTAGATTTACTATGTTTGTGTACCTAGGCAGGACTCCCTAGACATTGATCTCACACAGCTGAAGGATAATGGCAAAACCAAGCAAATACTGCAACCATTATATGCCCCAAATAAAAATACAGCCCTTTTGCTGTCCTTAACTGTTTGTCAGAATTGCAATGTAAGCATGAAGTCCAGAAGGCCTTTCCTTATTACAAAACAGTATTTTTATTCAGCAATGAAACTGATAAAAACATGGCTTCAAGGAAGCCACAAAGTCTCTTCCAGTCAAGATAATGGCTGCACAGTACTCAAAATTTAAAAAGACCAAGTAGTTCATTCACACTACTTCTACTCACTCCACCCCAAAGGACATGTACTGATAGCAACTCAGGTATTCCCAGAGACAGAGATCACTCAACAGAAAGTCTGAGAAGTCAATTTTCTTAATGAGGACTATGTGCCTTTAAGCAGATGACTCAGGTCTTTGAAAGTCACAGGATAGGGCCAATTTGGGCATTATACATATTATACATTATACTTTTCTAAGCCAGAGGATGCAACAGACATATTAAAGAGCATTCATCATTGCAATGTCATAAAGGCTCCATTTTTCAGCTGGGCACAGTCTTGCTTTTTTCAGCCATGATTTTTCATCTTCAGACACTATGCCTGCGATTTGGTGCCAGCAGAAATAGCAAATTAACGCCTGTTTCCTTTGTAGGTGCAATGATCAATCAGGACAGCTGGAGACCAACCCTATGGAATTAGTTTGCTTATTTTCAGGGTGGATTCCAAGAAATGCTTCTCAAAGAGCTCAAGGGGTTTGGGTCAGGCCCATTCTTAGTTATTGCCATCTTTCCCAACACCATGGTATCCCTGTTATCTTTCCCTATTTTCTTTCAATTTTTTCTTCAAGCTCTTCTTCTCTTTTTTATTTGCTTTCTGGCTAAGAAACTTTTTTCCCTTTTCAGGGACTATCTCATTGAGCACTTGGTCAGAAAAAGTTAAAACACATCTAGTTTTCCATCACAGAGGCATGATGGTCCCAAGAACAGACATGTTGTATTATTGTCTGTCTTAAATGTAACTCAGAATCTGAAAAATTTTACATGGACTTTAGTGTTTTGTTCCAATGTATCTTGTGTGATTTTTAGCCTAGTCTTTTATGTATCAAATTGATTTGTTATGCTTCAAAGATATGATTACAAATCCCTGAAAACTAACCAGTGAATATCAGTAATTTGAATCTATGGAACACATCAGTCAATACGTTCACTCTGACACCCCTGTGACATGCTCATTGAAGCATAACAATGGTTCATTTTTATTAGCTTCCTTCCAGATCAATATTTATAGTATCATTCAAACATTTATTATCAAAGAACAGTAATGCTCAGGATCCAAAAAAAAAAAAGAGAAAGAAACAGAAAGCATTAAATGAAGAGCATGCTTTTAATCGTCTGCAGGTCTCAGTGAGTTTTCACTCATTTGCTTTGCTTAGATTTCAAAACTGGAAGACTGTGGTCCCTTCAACACAAGCCAACAGAAGAGCTTCCTGAATCAAGGTAGCCAACTCTTTCCTGATAATTTCAATCATCACGCTCGGGCTGGGCTCATCCTTAGTGCTGATGGGAAAGGAGAGGCTACACAAGTGCCCAGCTCTTCCCCACCATGTCTGTATTATGTGTGCCTCTGCCATGGCTCACTCCTGGCAATGCCGAGTACTAAAGCTAGACACCCCTTCCCCTCTAACCCAAGTTATTCCCTCCTTCCCTGCATTCTGCTACATCTTAGGATCTCAAAGCCATTCTTAACCATTGAACTACTCATCCTAATGACAGTCCTTCTAGATAGTACAAAAATGGGTGCATTGGGGAGCACAGCATGCTATGGGACATGCTTCAGTCCTTCCCCATCTCTCCTTATAGCCGCTGTTGCATGCTGCTACAATGCCGCAGCCTCATCACTCCTGCTCCCTGCCCGCTGCAGAGCTCTAGCTCCAGTATAAATGGGGAAGCTGCACCTTTGTGAGTGCTGCTCTAAATTCACATCCAGAGACTCCTTTCTTTTTCATGCCGTCCGTATGTGAAACTCCTGGCCTTGGAAATATCAGTAGGAAAGATTAAACATTGGCAAAGTTGCGAGTATCTGAAAACAGGATCTAACAAGAGGAAGTGCCAGGCAACCTTAATAGGCTGTGCTACCAGCCTTGCCTATAACATATCTCTCTGTTTACTGAGTAAGTAATGTATAATTATGATGAGTGATTCAGTCTGCAAACTAGCCAGAGCTGTCAGAACTTGGCTGTCTACACAGCTGATGGAAAGAGAATCATAATGATCTCTAAATATGACTGATAATGTGGTTTACATTTTTCACATTGTTAACTCATGCACATTGGGATTTCTGGACTGGTAGGGAACAAATATCATTTCCATTGCTTTTGCCTGGTTTTATCTCAGTTCTTAACAGTTGGTTTGCTTTGGACAAGTGGTATTAGCAGCATCCTGGCATTCTTTACATGTCCAGCACTTTTCCGTTTTTATTCCTGGACAGTACACCAAGGAAATATATTCTGGCATGTGGTCTTTACCTTTCCCTGAGCCAAGTTAACCCATCAACATACATCTAAATAGAGACACTTGCAAAATTCATAGCTGTTACTGCTAAAAAACCAAAGTAGATGCCGATGTTCAGAGTTTACAGTTACAGAGGCAGTGGAAAGAATCCCTTTTATTTGACTTCTGATGTGCAAATAATTGCAAACAAACAACTCCAAACTCTTCAATTGCTCATGGAGTCCATAGACCTCCTTTTAATAGCCTTCTATGGGGAAAGATTAAGTGCTGTGACAAAATTCCCCTATTTTAAGGCAGCTTCCTGGTCTTCAGGGGAGTTAAAAGAATTTCAAAGCTGCTTTAGCTTATGGTATACTCTTCTCTTTTAATGGAGAAGAGGGGCTAGATTTAGGTCAGGAAGTCTCTGCTCATTCCTCCTGAAGATGGCAAGAGCTTGGAGAAGAAGCATCATTCAGCTGCCATAGGTGTTTTTTCCTTGCTCTGTCCAACATATATTTTGAAGAGACTAGTCTTTCAAGACCCTTTTTCCTATGGAAAAACTTGGAAGCAGACCCAGTTCTTTGCATAAAATAATTTCCAAGGCAAGCGTTTTTCTTGTTTTGTGGCATTAAATATGGTACTCCTGAAGGATGACTCTTGGAAAGAAATACATTATTTTTATACACATGCCTGGCAGAGAACAGAAAGACAGGTGCACCAAACTGAAAGTGTCCTTAGGGACCCAGCCCTCACCTATGCCACATCACGTGCTCCCTTTCAAAACTGTGCCAAGCTTGACCTTAGGTTTTCTCTCTTCTATGTCTGTAATCAGGAAATTGTTTCAGAATCTGGTTGCTGAGTTGGTCAGATGCTGTCTTCTGATCCCAAAATAAGTGTGTTCCCATATGACTTATACCAAGAAGGTCCTTCACCTTGAAAAGATATTTTTCCTCTTCATGCTGAGTCCATAAATGCATCTGCATGGCAGTTGTCGCTATTCTTTGTGTCACTAAGCTAAACAATCCAAGGCTTTTCGTCTCTTCTTATAAAGTAGGTCCTGCTTCTCCCAGCACTGCTGTTTGCCCTTCTCTGTGCCTATTGCAGTCAGAAATCATCTCTCGTTATGGTGACCGTACAATGTACCCAGGCAAGGTACAAGAGCTTTGCATAGCTCTGCTTGTGCTACCCTCTCACTCCTAGAAACACTTCTGCCCTTACATCTCGGGAGCGGATTTGAGCGCTCTACTGCTGCATTATGGCAATGTTCTGCAGGTGGTGTTTTTTTTTCGTTTTCCTCACATTCATTTCCAAATGATGAGCTTCTAATATATAGCAGAATTAATATTCCCTTGTGTACAACCTTGATTTCAAGCTTTTGAATGTAATTCTCAGGTCAGACCAGTTTTTGTGTGCCAGTCCACTCCTTCTCTCCATTAACAGTGCATCCCAGCACCTTGTCGTCAGTAAGCTGCATCTGATATTAGTTAATTTCCTAATAGTCCTGCCAAGTTCATTAATGAAAACAGTGAATAGAATCAGTGCCAGACCTTATTCTTGAGGAACTCTGCTAATGGCCTCTCTTTAGCCTAATATTTCCACTTTAATCCTATCCATTGCCATCTCCCTGGAAGCTGGATCCTTACCTACCTAAGGTTTTCTCCGTGAATCCCCATCATGTCCATTTTATTCATAGTTCCCACATGATGGCGCAACTGATACCTTCCCTGATTCCAGATAGACACGATCTATAGCATTCCTACAATATCATTTTCTTAACAGAGAAAGCCATTGACTAGTCTGATATGAGCTTCTTTTTATGATAAAATCAAGGTGCAGTATAATCCCATTTTTCTTTAACATCTTCCTTTCTAGATTCTTTCAAAGTCTGTTTCAAAATTATGACCCAGTATTCAGATTAGATTTACCCAGGTCATTTTCCATTCTCTCTCTTTGATATCAGCACTATAGGTGCTGGTGGTGATCACCTGGTACTATCTCACATCTGTCAGGTTTGTTCAGGTTACTTGTACGCAGACAGGAATGCCACGTGTGAGCAATTCCAGTTCACTGGGGTGGGATGGAGAATATCTGTTCCCTCTGCCTCTCTCTTCCCAAGTACCAGCCTTTGGCAAGTGTATGGCTACATTCAGAAATGTAATCTTGATTTTATTGTATTAGTTTGCTGAGGTTTATTTATTTCTACTTTTCTGCTGTACAGCCAGACTTTCTTTGTAGACAAGATGTCATGGTTTTAGCTGGGATAGTTAATTTTCTTCACTGTAGCTAGTATAGTGCTGTGTTTTAGACTTAGTATGAAAATAATGTTAATAACACACCAGATGTTTTAGTTGTTGCTAGGTAGTGCTTACACTAGTCAAGGACTTTTCCAGCTTCCCATGGTCTGCCAGGTGCACAAGAAGCCGGGAGGGGAGGGGATACAACCAGGAGAGCTGATCCGAATTGGCCAAAAGGTATTGCATATCATGTGACATCATGCCCAGTATATTAACTGGGGGGAGTTGGCCGGGGGAAGCAGCGATCGCGGCTTGGGGACCGGCAGCGTCGGTAGGCGGGTGGTGAGCGGTTGCAGCACTTGTTGTTTAGTTTTGGTTTTGTTTTTTTTTTTTTTTTCTCTTCTTCCAAGGTTTAATCTCTCTCTCGCTCATTATTTTCCTTTTCATTATATTATTATTATTATTGCTGTTTTATTTTAAGTATTAAACTGTTCTTATCTCAACCCACGAGTTTCCTTACTTTGGCCCTTCTGATTCTCTCCCCCATCCCACAGGGGTGGGGGAGTGAGCGAGCGGCTGCGTGGTGCTTAGTTGCTGACCAGGGTTAAACCACAACACAAGACTAGCTGCTCTGACCATGATCACCTTATGCATGCATCCTCCCAGGACCAGCAGTACAAGCAGTTTATGTTTCACTATTAGGAACCCCCTCTGCCTACAGTCCCATTTCTGATCCTGGAAGGTCTGATGGTATTACTCAGAATATTTCAGATAAATTCAGGATGGAGAGTTGTGAAAAGAAGAATGTGTACAATGGTAGATTGGTTTTAAATGTTTGGTCTGTATGAAATGTGTAAGCAGTTAGAAATGCCAGAAGCAGCTGCTACAGATGAAAGAACAACATGTTTTCTGCACCTGGACTAGTTGTAGAAAGAGGCCAAGTGAGCTGGGGGTATCTCAGTGCTGGAGGTGGCAAAGCCCTAAGTGTGGGGCAGCCACTACTCCAAGAGTCAAGAGGCAATAGTCACCAGCTCCTCTCCTCACTCTCAACACAGACAAAAGCAGCAATACCCTTAGTTCAATATCATTAGAGGTTCTCCACAGCCCTCCATCACTGCTTCTCCTCTTTATCTTTCCAATTTCTCCCTTGGCAGAAGAGGCAAGATCCTCTGCTCCAACCCAAAGTTTCAAATTCAGTTTTTCATATGCTGTTGGGAAGCCTTCAGCTATGCAGTCATTCTGCTTTCAAGTTGTCATATGTGTAGTATATCAAGTAAGGAGCATCCTTATAATTGATAAGCATATACATATGGGTAAAGAAATATAACATTCATTTTCATGCATAATTACACATACACACACAGATGCATATATATACGTGGTATTTCAGCTAGTAAAATGGATTGCTGTAAATTCACTTTAATATAACTTATTTAAGCCTCTTTTAAGTCCTAACTTAGTTAAAAACCATTTCAGAATTTTTTTTGGTAGTTTTTTAAGGAGGAAAAATATCCTAGGAAACACTAATTGGTGATGCCTGTCTTATCAGGAATAATACAGTCCTATTGGGGAATAATTCTTCTCCAAGAAGTTTTTTATTGTCAGACTAGTAAAAATGAGTTAAATGTAATTTAGACTCATCCATAATAATCTGTTTATAGCTATGATGGTTATTTCTGTTTTCTACAGAAGCAATCACTTGCTAGATAGAATGGTACCGTAATCTTAATTTATCACATACATTTTTTTTGCTAGCAGCCAGCTGACTGCAGTAAATATCCCAGTCGGAACAAAGGTGCAAATAATCAATACATGTGTTCAATTTACACCAATAATGGCACATAGTAAGATTTATAGGCCTCAGTATAAAGGAGGTGCACTACTGAGTTGATTACTCTTCAATAGCTGACATGCATTTGAGTTTCACTTGTCTGTAAATATGACAAAAGACTAACTATGCATGGAAAATGATTGAATGTACCACCAACACCTTCTCATACAGAGTTTTTCCCTCCTGTTAGTTTTTTTTTTTTAGTTAAATTCTCTTTGGGAAAAAATATCTTACTTCCCTCCATGGGAAGAGATTTTGATTAGCTGGCTACCTACATTCCCACCCCACACCAAAGACAGGCCTCATTTTAATTCAAACCCAGATGTATTGTTTGCTACAGAAAGGAATCATAGCTCGTGATGGCAAAATTTGCCTCAGCTGTCTAAAATTCCTCGGATCATGCTGATTTGATTATCAATACTTTAATTGCAGAAAAAGAAATACTGTCACTACTTGGAAGCTGAGTAGGCTGGATGGAGAAAATTTATGATTAAGAGAGCCCCAAGAGCAGGGACCTGCTGAAAGGGAAGAGAATTAAGTGTTTATTAATGAAGCAACTTTTTATGTACTCTCTTTTGACATCAGGTGCTACATTAAAAACATATAATAGTCTCTAAAAATTAGGTCAGTAAGAGTCCAAGGCATGCTTTGTAGGAATGGAGAACTTGTCCTCCATCTTTGCATGCATTGTTTGTTTAAGGTGTCAGGTCCAGGAATATTTTCCTTTTGCCGCAGAAAGGTAAAGTGCAGTAAGATGAACAGCCATTCTGGGATGACAGGCTGACGAGAAGCCACTGAGCATTACACGTTTGCATATGCTTTTATTTTGCTAGCAGCTGACAAACTGCAGTAAATAAGTGCTGGGACAAGGGTGAAAATTACCAATAGAACCATTCTGTTTAAATCAATAAAACAATTTCTTATACATCAGGAATTACATGATGCACATTGACGAGGTACTTATGGTGCTCCTTGCTTCTTCTAAGGGTAACCCTTCTACTCAGCATTTTCTAAGGCAAGTTCCTCTTTATAGTTTCTTCACACTTTTAAACCCCAAATTAAGATACTCAGTATCATTATTTAGCTTCGGAAATCTTGGTCCAAGGCTCTCCACTGATCCCTGGTGCAGAAAGATAAAACTACATTACAGTCTGTAGTGGTAGTAGCAACAAAGAGTGGGGGAACAGGAGATGGTGCTTTGGGCGAAGCATGATGCCCTGCCCTAGCAGCAGAGCTGAGCCATGTGCGGTCTGGCTGATAGACCTTTGTGGGCTGAGAAAAAAATGGAGGAAAGAAATTGATAATTTTGTATTCTCTTTCCATAGCTTTATTATCTCAAGTCTGCAAATAAGACTTCCAGTTCTCTTCCTGCTGCTCCCTGCCCAGCACACACAGCTCATGAGATGGGTAGGAAGCAAATAAATGAACAGCACAGCCTGCAGGCACATAGTTAAGCAAGTAGATGCACTCTAGCAACAAGTGCAGTCAATTGACATCTGTGCTCTCGTCAGCAAAACCCCAGCAGGTGACATGATGTGGCTTAGTTATGGCTTGGGTTACAGCTTCACAGCAACTTGTGAACCTGCAGTATTTAGACTGTATCATCTAACAGTCCATTGAGGAGGCAGGTGCCCAAATTTTCATCTCATCCAAGCTGTGGTACATCTAGGTGTGCACAGTAACAGAACTGTAAAGATGTCTCATCATAGCCCTGAGATGACAGGAGCCAAAATCCAGGAAAAAGGGGAGACTGATAGTCCAATCTTCCTGTGCTTCCTTTATACTTTACAGAGAAAAGATACTTATTCAGCTCATTTCATCCAAGTGCATTAGCTCACTATATTCACATTGTTACCAGTGATAGTCTCCCATTGCTTAAAAAAGCTGGAATAACTATGTACAGTGGCATATGCCCAGAACTGTGCTAAAGAAAACTAATTTAGATGGCACACAAACATTAAGAAATGTCAGATTTCTGCTCACCCACAATTTTTCCTTCTGAATAAAAAAGTCCTATTGAAAGTGTGTATCATCTAAAAATAAGCATGTGGTTAAAGCTGCCTGGACAACTGGATAATATGTCCTCATTGAAATTTGAAAGCATTTGATTTTGCAATTTTAAAACTGTTCTTTTAGAATGGGCATTTTTGTTTTATTTTTGTGATGGTTCCTATGGTTCCTTTATGTACTGTCAGTGGGGGTTTGAGCCTTTGCCTCCAGCACAGGCTGCTCATATTTGCATTATTGGAGCTAATCAACTTCTAGGAGGAAAGTGCTGCTTTTCCGAAAGTGGGATGGAGAGGTCCAGGTGTCCTGTCCAGGTGTGAGACCAAGCCATGGGTTGAAGCAAGAAGCCTGCCTCAGCCAAGCTCTTTCTCTCCTCCCTTGGTAGGTGCGTTGTCATGAGAGGGTGACAGGAATGGGCAAGGGGATTTGAACGTGGGGGTCTGGTGAGATGACAGAAGCATCTTCTGCTTTTCCCTCCTCCAGAAACAAATGGTACTATCCTGTCAGGACAGGGTGCTTAAAAACTGCTTTGCAGGCTTGAGAGGGAACCCTTTTATCCTTGATGAATTCGAGCTTCATTCTGAGCAAGCAGGTACACACACATGCACACACACGTTCACAGCATGAGATTTCACAGAAAACTTGTATTTTAAAAGCCCCAATCAGGAGCTCCCTCGCTCAACTTTTTTTTTAAATCCATATCTTACTGTTTTTAACTCTAAGAACATCCTGCTTGTGTAAATGCTGCTACACTATGCACCAAAAGCAAATAAGAATACTTGTATGAAATGTTTGAAAAATGTTTCACCTATAGGTATAAAATGAAATAGTGCTGGTTCATCACTTTCCTGGTTCTTTACAGCAGCAAGCAATACTAGCCATCAGAGCATTACAATGGAAGAAGGTAATCCTGTGACATCGGGAAGCCAGAGGCACAGAGTTAGCTCAATCCTCAGTCTCTATCTTCCATGCTTTTGCCGGAGAGAGACTAGCCTGCCTCTGGTCACAGCTTTGGAAAGCTTGGCATGCCTTTTGGATTAATCAGCTCCCGCTACAGAGGTAACAGGCACCAATGAGGCAACAGCAAATTATTTTCTGTGAAGTTATGCTGCAGTTCAGTTAAAGGTCCAGCTTGTACTGCCAGAGCACTTAGAGCTCCTTGGAGAAGACCAGGGCCTGAGCCTAACATGATCTGTGCTGCCTGTGGGGTTGTAAACCAAATTTATCCAGGAAAACACATGTGATGATTGCTATCTGCAGAGTCACACGCTGGCGAGCCTGATTAATATGAATGTAGTGGGATAAAGGAAGAGCCTCCCAACCTCTGAATATATTTATTCCTGAGTGAAACAGCATGTCTGACAAGAGCTCTCTGAAATGTAAAGGTTTATTGCCTCATAATGGAATAAAAGGATTAATTTAGAATAGGTCTGTAGCCACTTGTAAAATATTTCATTTTAATAATTTATACTAATGGAATATATGATCTAGGGAGGGTCACATGGGTTGCTCTTGGGCAGTTGTTGACAAGGCGAATGTGGCTGGGGAGACCTGGGCTGGACTCTTAGTTGCTTGTCCCTGGTGGACTTGTAGGATGTCTAAAAGAGAAAGTAAGGACAAGCAGCAGACAAAGCCTTTAATTCATCTACTCCTCATGTCACTGCAGAGCACTCGTCAGACGGCTGAGCTGATCAGCTCAGCAGGTTCTTAAAACATGCACAAAGAGAAAAAACTTAGGCTTTTATCTCTGTAATAAGTAATGAATCCTAATTTCCCTTTCTAACATAAAAAAAAAATTGAAAAATTAGCCTTCTTGTGTGAGCACAGAATTGCTTGGTAACAGCAATGATCTCACCTCCAAGAGGCATACAGAGATTTAGGGGTCACAGACACTGTTGTGGGTCTGAGTCTTAGAGATGTGGCTGAAGCAAGAGCTGGATGCGATAGGCAGGAATTATGCAGTCTGTACAGAAAGAGGGTTGTATCTCTTTCCACACATGTGCTGTAAGTCTGTTATCTTCTTTTATCCATCTGAACTGTGTTTTTGATGGATATTGCTGATGCTCAGTCCTGTCCAAAATCTGAGAAAGGACTTTGGGAGCTCAGCATTGCACAGGGACTCTTAACCAAGAGATTTGCAGAAATTCTTCTGTTTCATCTGTGTCTTGTTTTATAAATCCCTCTATGCTCTGACAGCATCACACAGAGTCCAATGTCTCAGCAAGACATTTCCTACAACCCTTCTATATGACCACTAAGTCCATGTAAGGAAAGGCCACTCATAAATATTTTTCAACTGTTTCTGTCAGCATCAATAAATCAGAATCAACACAACTTGTCCTCACTTCTGTCCCTATTGAAAAAAAATTATACAAAAATTTCTGATTGTTCGGTCCCGTTTCATCTGACAGTGTAGAAAAACATGGGACTTTGTCCTACCTCGGCCTCATTTTTAAACATTAAAATGTGACCTCTGCTTGCTGCCTACTTCCCCAGCTTTGCTTTCATTAAACTGCAAACATTTTTCTTTAATAACAATTTACATATGTAATTACTACAAGTACTTCAGGTATTGTTTGCTAAAGGCTCTATGTAAATACTAATTATCAGTAATTAAAAATCCACAGCTATTAGGAAGATACTGATAGGGAGAAAATACTGCTTAGGAAGCAACTAACATTTGTCTAGGCAAAATTAAACATCAAATAACTTTCTATCTATATAATTATATAATGTGAGTCATCATCTGCTGCATAAATGAAAGTGCAAATGGGAGAAAGGTGTCCCCCACACACATGCACACACACCCCGCCTGCTCACGAACTGTGCATCTTCAATATTGCAAACTCGTTTCATGTTGGGAGGAAAGAACATTTAGAGGTCTCACATTACAGTTGCAGAAACTTAACAGCTGCATTGAATGTTTTCTATGGCATGCTAAAATCGGATGCTTCCAGGCTGATGATATGCAAACTTAACTTTCCAGGTCGTAAAATGCACTGGGATTCTTTCTTGTGCCAAGTAAGCAAGAAAATATCATGTGTAAAGAGTAGAAATAAAATCCAGGAACAAATGACATCTGCTTCATATTTTTACAAAATCTCTATGGTGGGTTTTCACCCTCCTTGATATATTTTTTAACTGCTAATGGATTTGTTTCCTTATTAACTGTGGTTCAGCATCCATGTACTTGAAGTGGAATTTTGGCCCATCTACAGATGTCAAAGGGCATTTTGCCACTGTTGTATGTGGAATTATGTTTTCATTTTAGTGATTTATTACAGATTTCAGCAGGCTTTGAGTTACCCTTAGTCCATCTAAAATTAATCAACTTTCTGAGCCTGGTGGGAAAAGTAAACAGGTAATCTATGTGCATTATACAGCAATCCTGAAGTTTGCTCTCTGCTGTACCTGCTCCTGATGGTAGGGGAGAAAACCCATTAAGCAAGCAGACAGGCAAAGGGGGCAGAAATTTTACAAGGGGCACAAAATAGATCTCTGCTCTCAGAGCACGGGCTCCATCTCACTCAAACCCATCACTGTAACAGGGTGGCATGAATGCACCTGGAGCACAAAGCCATTGCTGATGCTCACCTCTGACAAGAAAACGATGCAGCTTTGAGAAAGCCTTTCTTCCCATAATAATGCTCTGCCTCTGCACACTCAGTGCCTGCAGCCGCATTGTCAACAACAGCAAAAAGCCACTGGTCTCACAAAGGCAGCCAGGCTGAGCTGCCTCCAGAATTCATTTTCAAGTATGTTTTTATTCACTTCTGTGAAGTTTATTTTTCCCTTTCTGGTTTTGCCATTTTAAGCTCGGATTCAATACAGGGAAACACTTCAATTATCTCTGGATCAGGCCCTCCAATTGTATTGTGGCTGAGGCTCTGAAAATTGCTGATATCAAAACTATTAGCCTACTTGCCTGTGCTATTTTGAGCTGGACTGAAAAGGGATTGATGGGGCACTGAGTCACTCGCAAACCACAAGTCAGGCAGGAATAGCAGGAGTTTCGCTGTCAGGTTTTGACTTTCAGCTTTCAAAAGTTTTCTCAGCAAACAGCCATCCTGTTCGCTCTCGGTGAGCTGCCAGACCCAAACTCCACCAAGCCTGAGGTCATGGAATGGCAGAAAAGGGCAGTCCTTTGGGCAAAGTCTGACCTTGCCTTGGCTTGGTTTCCTCCTGGCAATGGAACAACACCAGCCTGGTGCTGGGGGATTTTCGCTTCTGGGACATGAAGCTGCCACCAGACCAGCTTATGGGGCAGCCCCAATAAACCTATTTCTGGTCTATCTGCCACTAACAGGTGGTGAGAGAAGAAAAAAAAAAAGAGTGCAACCTCTGTGACTCTGCATTTGCTTCTGCATATCGCTAGCCTTCAGCCCAGCCTGCCTTTGGTACACACCAAGCATGGGAAATCCCTGACAACTGGAAAAGCTTGGCTGTCACACAGCTCCCAAAAACACGGTTTTCTAGCCTGTAAGTAGTACTGGCCTCTTCAGGTCTGCCAGTAACTAATGCTTTGGATCAATATTTTGTTAATTTACAGAATTTCCTCAGTCTTAACTCAGCATTTTCGTTCTTTCCCCTCCTACTTTCGCATATTTTTTTTCTTTTGCTTCAATAAAGCATGAAATCATTGTTTGTCAAAAGATAATCTGCTCGCTGTTGTATCTGGTTGTAACTAATGATATTTTCTTCAGTCTTCTAGATTGCTGGGGAGACATGTAACTGTACTCTAAATGATTTGAGATCAGTCAACTCAACTGCTGTGCTTGCAGGTTATAATTAGGTACATGCCAGTCAGACTCCCTTGGTCTTATTTTGCTTGGATTTATTTACTGAAAAGGGTAAGTGCAACTGTCCTGGACAGAGAGACCCCCCTCTCTCCCACCAGTCTCTCTCCTCCCCCAGCCCATTCTGGTGTGCTATGAATGAGGAACTGGACAAAACACAGTGGCAAACAAGGCACATTTAAGCATTTAGTCACCTACCCAATTCATGTTCATCATCTAGACCTCCTCACAGAATGGACAAGGAGATTCAGACACTGAAGAAGAGGACTACAAAAGGCAGCATGCTGCAAGGGGTGGAGGGGATTCATCTGTGGGGACCAGAAAGAAATGTTTGGGGCAGGAATGGAAAGGAAAGTCCCTTTGGAGAGATCTTTGCTTGGTTCTGGATGGAAGGCCTGCATCCATGCACCGCACTCAGCCTCAGCTCTCCCTGCAGGAAGGTCCCTCTCTTCCCAAATATTACCAGGTGTTTCTTTTAGTTGAGAAGAAATCCCATCCTCCACCTGCTCTCCAACTTACAGGCTCAAACCTGAGCTAAAACGCAAGCTAGAAAAGATGAGTTCAAAGATCTCTCCTGTCTGAGGGTATCAGAACCTGTGGCATCCAGTTACAGGTGAGCCACCAGGATGAGGGGAATTTGATGAAGGGAGGAAGAGCATTTTTTATGACCCCCACTGAAGAAATTTGACTTTTCATGGAACATAAAAACATTCATTACGTATGTAAACAATGTATAACTCTGTGTGTTAGCTGTTAGCAACAGCACTAACAATGAGAAGATCTGGCACGCTGCTTCAGTGAATACAACGCCATGGAGTGTTATGAGTGACTTAAGGAGAAAAAAAAAACAAAACACCATGTTTCCAAGAAAAAAAGTGAGATGAAAGTGCTTGTCATCCTCTGGTGAGTGGTGTGTCATGGTAATGGCTTCTGAAAAAAATCACCACTGAGCTCTGCATGATAGTGTATCACTCAGGATGGCAGAAGGGTGGAGTACACAGGAAGAAAGGGAAAAAAAGGTAGCAAGCTATCAAAGTTTTATAGTGGTATCTGTCACAAACACTACAGGAACTGTAACTGTTTGGTGAAATGCTATCACCAAACCATCCCTCAGTAAGTGGTCAAGTCCAGGGGAGACTGACTGCTTGTCAGCAGGCCAGATACCAGCATGCCCAGGGTGAGGGTCTGTCCTCCAGGACCAAATGTGGGGCCACCTGCTCTTGGGAGGGTAGGACATGGACCCGGTCTCCAGGTGCTCTTCCCTCTCACCCGCTTTCCCTTCCTTCACCTGATCCCTTCAGGTCATTCAGACATATTCACAACCCTCCTCCAACTCACTTATATTTTCTTTTTCTTTGCTCTAATGCGGAAAGAAAACAGGTTTTGAAACCTCAAGAATTGCTGGTTGTCCTCTGATCAGCTTGAGCTATGATGCCAATGTGCATAATTTACAACAGTGGGAAGATCAAAAAAGCACCCCAAAATGTGGACTATTTATTCCAGGGCTGTCATTCAGCTCTCTAAGATTGCTAAAACTAAGCTGGAAGCACAACAAAACCAGGTTTTCAGACAAGATTGTCCTTATTCGCAGCTTCTTGCTGGACTGTAAAAACATGAGCTCAGCCTTTCCTGTGGCTTCAGATCATCTGTGTCCACAACTCCCAGAGACCGGTGAATCCAAATAAGCAAGGGGACAGGATTAATGAAGCTAAAACTGTTTCGAGTCTGATTTTTTATTCAACTCAGGACCAGCTTCCCTTGTTTTGGCAAGAAGTGTTGTGTGTGTTTGTGTACACTTAAGTGTGTTTACCTCCTGGTGGTTTCACTGGTGGTGGGAATTGCAAATGTGCTTGTTCATTCCCCATGGTTTCACTGTACAAGAAAATACAATTGATTTAGAAGGAAAGAGCCTTGCCAAGGACAGTAGTAATGGCTTTGTGCTAAGTAAATTCGATGCAGTATGCTTTGGCCAACAGCTGCAGCTTTGGAAAGAAGCAATTCACCTTCTCCCCAAAATAACCATGAAAAGCTAAGTAACTGGCTGAGAAGCTAGTTTATGCACAAAAAGATTTGAAGGCCTGCAGTGGTAGCTAATAAAATCAAACAGCTATCAAAAATCATGGCCAGCTGAGCTGGTGAGTCCCAGGAGGGAGGAGGAGAGAGGGGGAGAGATAAAAATTCCTAAGAGTGGTTTTCTGTGTAGATTGAATATATACTCTTTTATTCTGGGAAAGATAAAATGGAATAAAAGTGTCAGAGACTGCCAGTTTTAGATATTAAAATATTTAAAGAAATAATCATTATGATATTAGTCCAAAAAGTATTATTCCATCCAGCAGAGGTTAATACATTTCATAGATTCTAGGGCCAGAAAAGGCTATTAGGATCACATAGATTAGGTTTAATATAATTCAGGTTCAGTAATAGATGCAGAGACCTGTTCTGCCAGGCATACAGCAAAGGATAAGGTCATTCCCAAAGTCCTTAAGAGAAAGAGGAGAGAGAGCCAGACACAGATCTGCCAACCAATCCTCTAACAGAAGCAAGCTGAGTTTGTCTGGAGATATGATGTTATTTTATGGTCAGGTCCAACAGCTTCCCTGAAGCAGCGAGGTCTGCTTTGCAGGACTGTCCCAACCCAGGCATGGGGAGGACCAGAGGGATCACCTCTACTCGCATGCAAGCGCTGTTTTTTGCTACAGATGCACAGCACCTCATCAAATCTCAGCTCACTTCTTGCAGCATGCAGGATTCTCCTATCCTCTCTCCCACCCAGGTCCGGGCTGGGTTTTGGACCAGTTACTGACCAGCAGAGCCTGCTGCTGCCCTGGGCCAGCTGCTATCATTGCCCCATGCAGACCATGAGATTTCTTTTCCCCATTGAACTCTCCCGCAGGCCAGCTGTGGGGGACTGGAGAGCAGCTGGGCTGGCTCTTCTCACAGCTCTTTCAAGCAGCCGCATGATAACCAGCCATAGCATTGGTGGGTGGTCTGGCTGCAACCTGCAGTGCCTTGCACGGAGCATGGAGCAAGTTAAGTGCTTCAAAAGGCATTTGTGTAGGAAGTTGCCTCAGACACTACCTGCTGCAGAGATGGGTAGATAGGATGCAAGCTCTTCCCTCCCCTGGGCTCTGGCATCTCCCCTGAGACTGCAGAGACAGACTAGGTATTTTTATTTCCACACCAAACTTATGCTGTTCACCTCAGGCTTAAACAGAGGAACATGAACGTTTTTCAAATTTACTTTTTGGGTTGTCTGCTTGTTTTCTAAACCTGCCCTGGTTTTGGAGGAAAAGAAAAATTCTTTTAAAAAACTAGCGGCTGGGAAATTTGCCCTGGTTTATAAGTGGAAAAAGGTAAATATAAAAACAGAAAGAATCACTTTTATTTTCACCACAAAAGATGTTTCACCATTTTCACCCCCATCAAATCATTGCATTTAATATAAAGCCTCCTCTTTTCCCAAGAGTGACAAAGGGTTTCTTTGAAAAGCTTTTCTTTGGTACTGGCACCCCGGGCTGCAAAACCTGGGTCTGGCCCCGAGCTGCACATACTGCTGGTCTCTGCTACGCTTTTTGCCTTGGGGCAGCACAGAAAGAGCAAAGGAGCCAGTGAGGCCACTTCTGAGCCTTATGTGTTTGTGTCTTGCCTCTGTAAGAGCTCAGGTGACTTTGTACTCCAGCTTCATTTGTATGCTTGGAGCCAATCCTGCCATGGATCTAAAAACCAATCATTCCTATTGATTTCATTGTGAATTTGTCATGTGGAACAACAGTCAGAAGAAAAGGTTGCCTCGTAGCTATAAGTAGAAAAAAACAAAACCCAAAAAACACCCACCAAAAAAAGCAACAGTAAAAAAGGAACCCAGAACTTTCCTTTGCATTAGATAAGCACCTTGGCATGTTAAAATCACCCTTGAGCACTTCCCACTGAAAATTAAAAGAAAGTCTCACTTTTGTCACTGAAGCTGAAAAATGTTATTATTTAACAATTGTTTGCGGGCATTGCTGATGTTATAATATATCTCATTTCAAATCATAACAGATGAGTGATCCCTAAATTGTTGGTTCAAATGAGATAATACTCCATCATGCTTTCCTTTGCGACACAAATCCACATAACTAGCACAGTATAAATACAATCACTGGCTGGTATAAAAGCTTCAAATACTATTTTAAATCCTGCAACTATGGCTGGTGCTCAAATTGACAGCTCAATGCTCTGTCAGTTCCCACTGCCAATCTCATTAGGGAAGTAAACGGCTCTATCTTACTTTATCTTGTTCTATACATGATGCACTTAAAAGGACTTAAAAAAATCTAGTAAATGGAAATATATGGTACAATGAACAGTTAAAATGTCAATTGAATTAGTGGTTGTGTGATATCTTTTCAGCATACAATGTGAACACAGATGCTGCCTTTTATAGAGGTTTATGCACATGAGGAACGTGAAGTGGAACAAATTAGATTTGAATTTTATTATTCTTTTATAGCATTGCATTGCAGATAGCTTTTTTTAATTAGGTCCTATCTCAACACCTTTGGCAACTCTAAATAATTCAGAGAATCTTGTCTTTTGTTGTTGTTGTTGCTGTTGCAGTGGTTTCTTTCGCAGAGAAGTAGTCCTTGCGAATGGCAGGAAGCTTATCTATCACCCAGTTTAAAAATGATCCTCCAATTAAACAATTAAACTCACAGGGAATACGCTATGGTGCACTCAAAGTCTTAAACCCAAATCAGCTACCAGATGCATAGTGACAAATCTATCCCAAGCCCTAAGAGGTGCCAGGAATGCTAAAAGTTTGCTTGAGATTTCCTACATGCTCCATCGAGTAGAAAAGTCTGTAGAAGTCAGTTTGATGGAGCAGGACTCAGGGAGCTGGTTCCCCACCAGCACCTCAGCTCACCTAAGGAAGGACAAGAGGGACCCAGTGCCACCGCGCAGCTTCAGGAAACTGTTACTGCCTCCTGGCCTGGCATTGCCTGGCAATAAAACAAGAGCTGGATATAAAATAGGCACGAAACCCATCACTCCCAAGGCTTCAAAGCAACAGGAGGTATTTTATGTCAAAATAAATAAACAAATGCCTGAAGACAGAAGTTGATGTTTATGGTACGTTGCGCGGTGCAGGGGGGGATAGTCCCACCAGCTCCGTTTCTAGACAGCACATCTTTGCACAACTTCTTTGTTGAAAAACTTCAGGGACATGGTGTCTTATAAGGATTCCCTCGGGCTCCCAGCCTCTCCCTCACTTCACAATGTGTGGGCAGGATACAGCTGTTCAGCTTCACTGCATGGTCTTCTCATCCAAACTGTTCACACAATGCAAAAATTATGTCCCTCAAGGCGCTATGGAAATTCACATCCTAACACAGTTTCAAATGCCTATTTATTTCACAGCCTAGTGCAAATATTACGTCTGCTCCAGAGTCCACTGTTTCAAACGATACCACAGTGCCTCAGATTAAGTCTGTGGGATTTCTTTTGTACCTAAAAAGGACAAGGAATTTCTTATTGTTTGCAGAACAACAGAAAATAATTATTTAGTTTTAAAAAAATCACAGTGACGTATTTCCACCCCACCGCACCCCCACCCCCCCGGTTTCTTCATACAAACTTCAGAAAATTTGTGAATTGCATAAAAGGTCATTCTGGGGGCTTAGCTCAGCTCACCAGAAAGGAGTATTTTAGATTAAGTATTGCACTATAGCCTGTTCACCTACTGCAGCTGAGTACTCCCCATTCACAGGAGAAACAAGAAGGATTTCTGCTGCTGTATATCATATAAATGCAATATGATATGAAATGTTTATAGACATGGATTTGAGAAATTTCTAGCTCAAGCTTTCAGCAATGACATGAGTCTGAAAAAGTAGTCCTTATGTTTTTGGCATCCATTTCAAGCCTGGGAAGTAAGCACAGAAGAATGAGCTCAGCTGAGGGGGTCTGGGGAACCTCTGTCCAATATCAGCCCTGACCCAGATCCTTGTGTGGCCCCAGGGGAGTCATATGAGGCCACATCCAGAAATCAAGGGGCTCACATATACTCCCACTGAACGCAGATCCTGGCCCCACCACTACACTGTGTCAGGGAGAGTTTGCAGTAAAAAACATCATTTACTGGCACATACGTTCTGCCTGTTTCTCTTGCTCATGTCCCTCAACTCTGTTTGCACTTCACCCCCATAAATGTTGTTCATATGTGTCCTTCAGCTCACTTGTAGAAGAACAAGACATTTGCCAGGTTTTGCAATAGGGAGTTTAGTAAATGTGATTGCAAATGCAAACTGCATGAAATGGTCAACAGACAGCCCTGGCACAGGCACCCTGTGTTAAGCCCCAGATTTAATTCAATCCATCAGAAAAACAAAAGGAAAGAGAAAAGAGGATAAGAGGCTGACATTTTGGCAACATCTGCCTCTTCAGAAAACAGCAGGTGCTGTCAAAATATTAGGCTCTCTCATCTGTTTTCCTCATTGTTTTTGTGATGGGGGGAATTAAATCCTACAGTTGCAATTGATCTAATGTGCCAAGGCTCCTTCCTGATAATTGGTTATTTTCTTGATCTCCTTTTTTTGACATGCCCTGTCCCCGGATGCCCATTGTCCCTCCAAAACTCTCTGTGGCCCCTAAGACTTAATTAGATCTTGCAGGTTCTGTTTCTGCGGTGCTTTCACTGCTGCAGGTTTCATTTCCACTCCACTTTTCTCTAGGCTCCAGTTGTAGTTCAGAGATGCTCCTACCCCAGTCCTCTGTGAACGGCTGCTGTTCACCTCAGCACTCATGAAGAGGGATTGACAGCAAAGACTGAATGTGAAACAGCAAGTTTGGGTTAAACCTAAGGAAGGAACGTAGGCTTCATGATACAATGCAGAATTCAGGTATCTGGTTCAGGAATGGAGCAGAAAAATCTAATTTACATCTCTACACTCTGTTACATGTTATGCACCGAGAAATGAGATTTACAGGAAAAGAGAGAATTGCCATTAGCAAGCACAACTGAGGGGTGTGTAAGGTGTTACATTTCTCCCAGGCAGAAGTACCTAGGGCAGAGCTGAGGTTTGGATGTCTCTATGACTTAAATCCCCACACTGTTTAAATGCCTAAGTCATGCATTTAGGGGCATAGTAAGCAGCATGGGTATTTTGCACTATCACCTGCCTTGTGGTTAAGCCATGCCACAGGAGGACAAGCCAGAGGAAACATAAGCCCAACACCTAGGGCTAGGGCAACCAATCAGAAGAGGGCGAGCTGAATTTCCAGCTCCTGCTCCCTAAATTTTCTGGAGACTTTCTAATGTAAAGGACAAGGGCCAAGGCAGAAGTCTTTCCTCTCCCATATGACAGCCCTACTCACTTGCTCAGAGTTGCATTCTCTTTTGCTTGATCTTCAGGTAGCTCCATAACTGTTTTCTACCTGGCTGCAAAGTTTCCTAGCATCAGCATATTGTGCAAAAGGTGGTTTCTAATGAAGTCAGCTCTCTGTAGCAGAGTGGTAGGTGTGTTTTGTGCATGTTTAGTGAACTAAGGCCTGCAGGGTAGGGGATTTTGAAACTGAGCTGCTTATATTTTTTTAAATCCAGTCAAGCATAGGTAGGAGGTAGACACCCTGCTTTTGGCCAAGATGGCAGTACTCCTATTCTGGAGTATAGCAGAACTAACATATAAAAGAGTTTGTAAGAACATTTACACTCTTTTAGGCTATCTCAGGTTTTGAGCTGCTTAGGTAGCGATCTGCTGGATCATTGGGTTTGAGTGAGAATCTAGGAAAAAAAAAGTCTTATTCCAGACTACATAGAACATCAGACATCGTACACGCTTGTGAGGAAGGACAAAAAGGGGGCTTTAGGCAAACATCTCCATGAGATAAGACTGAATAAAAGGTGGCACATTGTGAGGAGGATACTGCTCAAAGCAAACCAAACTAGGCATTAGCCACAAAACTCTCCTGCCCAGCAAGTTACCAGGCACTTAACTAACATCATAAGATAGAATTTGACATTTGCTTTTCTGCTCCATCCCCCAGCAAGTTTGTCTGCTGGCTGAGAGCCCCTTTGGAAATGCTGGCGGCTTCCCTTTTGACTTCCTTTCCCTGGTGTTCCCTGCCCTGCAGTTTTTGGCAGCAGAAGTGGTGACTTCAAAGCAAGCAGTGGGAATGAACTTTTAAAAGGTGGGCACTCAGGAGCAGCCACATTAGCAGCTGACTCTTTCGGAGAACTTATTAAAAGAGAGGAGCCTTAGTAGCAAGGGATACATTAACAGCTACAGGGTACTTACAGTGCAGAGCGAGCAGCCTGTTTTTTATTTATCAGCTGCCACGCTGGTAACTAGCTTTGGCAGAGTGGCAGACTAAGTCAGGAGTCTAGGGAACAAAAGAGGCAGATTTCTTTCTGTAGTGTTTAGTTTCTGCATTTGCAGACTGTCTTGCTAAAGGCACAAAAATAAGAGAGAGATTATGGCTGTGATAATCTACAATCTACATCTACGTAGCAATGCAAAGTTCAGGGAAGCCGGATTCCAGTTCACCTGGGAGAAGGCACGTGATACCAGAGAGCGTTTGGATAGCAAATATAGTGCCAGCTTTTAATGGAAACACACAGGGCATAGAGAGGCAATGAATTGTACAGTAGTGACATGTACTTCAGAGGGCATGGCACAGGAGTATCACAGTGGCAGACTTTTAACAGCTCTGGGTGCTCTGGGCACACCCAGCTTTTCCAAACCCATTCAGCATAGCTCCTAACACAATTATCATAGCCACATTTTGAAGCCAATGTTAGGTCAGAAGCACTCAGTATATGGAGCTCTTTGGAAAATTGGTTCCTACTTTTTCTCAGTAATTGAAAGCTAAGCTCTTAGGAAAATGGTAGCTCTAAATGCTTGGATGACATTTCTCAACTTTGCTCACAAACATGAGAACCTGTAAGCCACAAAGGCAATGCCATCAGCCATCCTTTAAGGACATCACCATCAGACAGACTATTATTACATTTGCTCTTCTATTTCATCCTCATGAGAACTATAAGACAAAGTTAGCAATAGCAGAGTGACAGACCATTAGAGTATTCAGATTCAAACATCCCCACTTTTAATATATAGCTATATCTAAACAGAAACAGCACTGATGTGCATGTAGGTAACAGTGTGTGTAGTGCATGCCTGTTCCTTTAAATGAAAGGAAACGCCAGGCAGTTATCTCCATTAGATTTTATTATGTGACATAGGATGAACAATTACATACTGTGCAATAAGCTAAGTGAGGTTTTAATCGCTGCTGTATTTATGGATGGTTTATCCTGACCTTTCATAGCCTTAAAAACTAATAACTGAAGAAAAACAAAGTTTACCAGCTCCTCTCAGAAACTACCCATGTGAGCATAATCAAATCCCAGGCATTAGTAAAGCCTGGATTCCTGAGCTGGTGAGGAACTGAGTCACTTCCCACGTCAGAAGGTGCTGGACAAGCAATGTCTTTTCTTTTTGACCAAATTAGAAAAAAGGGTATGGGTTTTATAGCTAAGGCCAAATCATCACCCAAAGTAAATTACACTGAATTTTCAGCTTTCATTGTCTGCATACTTAATTTATAAGACAATAACAACCACTGTGATATCTTCAATGAAGAATACTTATTCTAAGAAATGTATCTAAGAAGAGTTATATAGAAATTATGTTAAATAAATGACATACTAAAAAGGGTAAATTCTGTCTTACAGAGATACCAAATCTATGGAAAGATTCTCTTAGGCAAAGAGATTTGATGAAGTCCATGTGTGGGTTAGTAGCAGAGCTATGAAAAAGAAACTGAAGTCTCACCATTTCTCCCTCTTCATTATACCACCACGGCTTTCCGGAGAGGTGAATGAAATGACAAGGAATGAGAGATGGTATTTAACACAGTTTTCACATTAACACATTTCTGCTGATCCCTTGAAGACCCACAGCTCTTGTTAGGTCTCTAATCCAGAATTTTCCTCATTCCAGAAAACTTGGAATAAGAGTTGCCTCCCCTTCAAGTGTTCTTTGCATGCCATTGATTTATGGACTTTCATGCCTCTGGCAGTCAAGCAGTGCCTTGCAACCCTAATGCATCCAGGAGGCAATCACTTGAAGTAAAAGACTTGAAGAATCACTACCATGAAGCTAACTCTAATGACAATCTCTTTTCACCATAGCCATGTTTGTAAACACAGGAATACAAAGCTGGCCCGTTTCAGCTTATTTCAGACATGAAGGAAACCAGATACTGTGATTCTCTCTTTTTCTTTTTCCAAAAGGGAAGGCACATTTGCAAAGCCTACCTGCAGCAAGCCCTGTCTACCTGTGGTCTACTTCAGAAAGGTGGCTTTTCAAGGTCTCTCACAGGCTGCCTCATTCCAGGCTTGGTGACAAAATTGCCTACAGCAATCCTTAGCCATTTTATTTGCCACCCTCAGCTGCAAATGCAAAGGAGCAGACACGCCTCAGATTAAACTCACCGCAAACATTCAGAGAAGTTAATTGTTGTGATCTGACCCACAAAAGAGAGAGAAAATGCACATATCCTATGAGTTTGCAGGCATTGCTCCTTGCAGCTGCACAGCTGTCCTTCACACATGAAAGAAACAGGTCCGGCTACCAAACATCTCTTTCAGCTTTTCCTTCTGTACAGCTACATTCAGTTTTCTCCAAACCACAGCTCTGCACAACATTACAGCTGCCTGGGCCAGATCCCCGGCAGTTGTAACCCAACCTGGCTCCACGGATTTCAAACGCCTTTTCCACCCACTGGAGAATCTGTCTGCAAGTTGAAAGTACTTCCCTCTCCTCCTCCCCCGCCTGCCACGCAAACATACATATAGGCATCCACATACATGGTAAATGGAATGAGTCCAAAATGTTTTTCTCAACTCTGGTAGCATTATTATTATTATTTTTTCCAAACTAACTTGGAAGGAAAACTTTGAAAGCTTTCCAATGCAAATGTTCCTGGGGCAAGAGGGCTGAATGTAAACAATAGCTAGAGCTTGGTTCTGCAAGAGCTTTTAACGTGGAGTCCTAAGTGAAGCACCCTTTCCTCCTCCTCTCCTTTCCCTCCTACAGCTAATGCATACTGTACACACTTGTGCATCACTCCATCAGACACTCCTCATGCTGCCAGGTCAGTGAGTACATGGCAGCTTCTGCCAGTAAAGTAGAAATGTGCTGGTCTGACATTTTTTATAATGACTTTCCCCCAGCACATCAGGGGAAGACAGCCGTTTTCTCTAGTTCATGTGATTTGCTGAAGAACAGGTAAGACATGCTGGAGAAGCATCTCCTGCTTGGCTATGTGCATGTGAAAACTCCTGGGAAAAACAGAGAGAAAGGATCCTATCTTGTGGTAATTAGGGCAAGGGGGGAAAAAAGGGGGACATGGAGAAGGTGAAACCTTTGGTCCCTGTTCCATAGTTTCTCTGAGCCTTGAAGTGGTTAAATCAAAGTGCTTCTGATTTTCAGAATTGTACAATGGCAGCCCTCTTAGATCAGACATCATTAAAGTGGGAATGATCACACGATAGGATACTGGGTAAACAGTGCAACCCTGGAAATAGTGCAACTTTCCACTAGAGGAACAGCAATTGGTCTGGGTGAGGTGAACATGCCACAAAGAGTTCATGGAAAGACATAGAATTTTGGCCACTCCATCACCCACTGCAGATTCAGAGCATCTCTGAGCATTTAGTGAGTTCTGTATGTCTCCCTGATAACCATCCACGTACAAGCACACACAGAGCCATTTTCTGAGTTTATACAGCCCTGGGGTCCCGGACGATCCCATTCTGACACACGTACAACATTCAGCAGATGGAGCCTCTCAGTGCCTTTGCAATACAAACCACAGTAAGACTATTAATGAGACATTATCTTTTAAGGTAATCTCTCCAGTATAAAGTTGGCTGTGGTGGGCTATTAATATGTTTTAGATAACCGTATTATCTGAGCATCTTCTGGGTAAATCAAACTCATGCAAAGTTTTTAGCTGATTTCATCATCCCACTGCCTCTTTTCCCTTTGCAAGGCTTTAACACTTCTTGGCATATAGGCTGCTGTTGTTGCAAAGATTTTGCTGCAGTTAATTTTTTTAATTGGTTGATCAATTGGATTTGAAAAATGCAAGGCTGATGGAGGAAAAAACTGCTCATTTGACTAGATCCAGTTGTGAAATACACTAATAATCTCCAAAGATACTTGGATGAATCCTAAATTCATATATAGGATTGTCAATGCTGTTGATTTTTTAAATTCTAGATTCATAATGACCTTCATGCAATGGATAAATGTAACCATACTTATGGAAAAGAAGATGGTCTGTTGGAAACTCTGGCCATCTGCAAGGCTGGCTTTATATATGATCGTTTCCTTCCTTTGATGAGCAACACAGGGATTTCCAGATTCAGTAACTCAGCATCTTCCTTAAAAGCATGCACCAAATTTGTAACATACCATAGGCTGGCTTTATTAGATTAATTAAAGAAACCTATTAATTTCCAAGTAAATGAAGAATATTTTTAATCATTGCATGTGAACCACTTAGCACATTAACTTATCCCTCTGAAGTCATTTACTTAAGTGTGCCCTCAGTTTGCTTAATCCATAACTGGTCAATAGTATATTAATATTACAGTCTCATTTTGGATCTAAGCATGTCTGAGCCTATTAAACTGTCACCCTGGATTTACTTGCAAGGAAAAATTATCTGCATTCAGAGATAGAGGGAGAAAAGTATTAAAGTGAATCGAGCACTAATGAAATTAATCATAATCATCGTAAGTACTTTCAACTGCTATCACCCAGTGGGAGATGCTGCTACAGGAAAGTCTTCCTGCTCCATTGTTTTTATGGCTGAGCTGGGGAGCATATTTTAGCTGTTGTTTGTCCCAAAGAGACTGATAACACTCTGGTGATCATTTGGAATCATTCCTTTCTTTTTTTTTTTTTTTTTTATTATTAAGAATCAACCTTAGAGACAACCTTGAAATACAACCCACTTCATGCAAAGCTTGTTCTACTGAACTAGTTTAATGTAGGTCAGACCTACTGTAGTTTGTGTTATAATTCATTCAAACTGTGAGACACCATCTCTTGCTGTTTACTTTTACTGCACTGCTTGTGAACCTAATATATATAATTTACAGGTCCAAGACAATAGGAAAGAGCAAGTCAGGAGAAAAATTATCTATGACCCTGCAGTGTAAGATACATTTAGATACATGGAACCAGATCCAGCGCTATGTAAATCAGAATAGGTGTATGGTACATTAGAGCCAATAAAGCTATGCAGATTTATATTAGTGTTTTAAGATTATTCTTTACAGCACTCCCTTCAATTAATGCAAAAATTTTATAGTCCTTTAATAATACTTGGATTTTAAAAAATGCTTTTTTTTTCCTTGCAACTGTTGGGGTCTGTAGTGGCAAGACACTAATCTGTATCCTGTTTAATACTTCGTGAAACTTTTAAAGGGTTCCCCCACATATCTTCTTTGAATTCTTCTGTTGTCTAGAAACTCTGGTGTTGAATGGATTAAACAGTTGAAGGAAATCTCTGATGAAGAGGAACATGACAATGGGAAAGACAAAAAATAGCAGCAGATCAAAAGCAGTTATCTCAAAACAAATTCAGTGCTATCCACAATTAAGCAACATTTGACATTTTAAAAATATTTGATCAGTGTTTTGGCTTACAGAACTGCTTAAGGGGCACTGTGATGTGTAAATTAAATTCAAATGAAGGTTAAATATAGTTCTTTGGGAAAGACTGCAGGGTTTAAATTACTTAATTATTTGGACAAAATCTGTTCTCCTGTAATTAAATGTATACAAAAGAATGTGTCTTTTTACTAAGTACATTTGGAGAGGAGATGTTTATCAGCAAATGGTTACTTCCTCTTGAAGATCATAAAGATACTGTCATCACTCAGAACTGTGTAAGAAGAAGGAAAGTTAGTTTATACATTTATCAGGGCTCTGCTGAAGTTGAATGGAAGTGAGACAGAGCGCTCCTGTATTTTGCTGTACGCAGCCCTCCAGGTCCTGATCCTGCAACATATATGCTTTGCTTAAGTCATTCCCTAGAGTTCATACCTATGCAAGAAGGTATATACCAAGGCAATGTGCCCAGTCAGTGCTCTGGTGATGAAAAGAGCTGATAATTCATCTAATCCATGTCTGCTACAATGCTGGATTGCTGTTTGCAGTACCTAGGACTAGATTTCTGCCTTGCATTCAGCTCAGACCCTCTTGTTCTGCAAGTGTTCCCAGGCTTCAGAAGGATGACTGCTGGAGTGAGTTATGGCCCCGTGTGAGTAAGGGGATGAGAGTCTGGATCACTGGGGTTTGTTTAGTCTATTTTTAAATGTGTTGAGCAAGAGGATTTCACCATCTTTCTGAGGGAGACTCCTCCTGAGCCTAGCAGATGTCAACAGCAGGATATCTTTTGCATGATATTGAGCATGAGCTTTCTTCTTCGTCTTGACCATTCCTCTTCATTATGTTCTTTTTCACTTAACTGTACCTCTACCAATACTCGCACCCTTCAGTATTTCTGTTTCTTTCTCCAGAGCCATTGCTCACTCTCATAAATTGTAGCTCTTTCATTCTACCTTTGGTATCACTCCATCCGCATCCTTTCTGCTTTGGAAGGGCACATTTTTCACCCTTTTCTGCCTCCCTCCAGTTTGCCAATTCAGTTCAGATCTGCTGTGTGTGGCTGACAGACAGAACTGTCAGCCTTGCTTAGGACTCAGAGCTCTATGCCATCAATTTAATGTTGCAATACAGGCATAATGCATTTGGATTGTTCAATTCCCGCTCATGAACCAAAGTCGTGCTCTCCAAAGGGCTGGAAATTAAGTCTGCACAGTGTGCCTAAGCTTCACAACGCCATTCACTGCAGCAGATCTGTCATATGGAACAGAGCTTTGGAAAAGAAAATAAAAAGCAAGGTTGTATTGCTTAAAATTCTGAAATTCCCAATATGTACCTGGTATTATGCAAATATCTGTGGTTTCCCAGGTTGGAAGAGTAGCATGGCTCTGCATGTCTGGTTCCCAGTTGTAATATCTGTCATAATTATATTGGAGAAGAAATTGCATGCTCATTAGAAAAAGTGCATTGGTGCACAAAACTTCTGTCTGGTGGGCCCAGAGCATCTGAACTGCATGTGGGAGGAATGTCTGGTTTTCACACGTGTCAAGGAGGGATTTTTCAAAGTGAGTGGGAAATTAAAGGCAGCTCGTCAAACTTTCCCACAAGTTATTTTATAATCTGCTCTCTTTATTCAAATTCATTCTGCAGAACACTTACAGGAAGAGAAAAAGAGAAGGGGGAAAAAAGAAATTGATTTATTGCTAATAGTCATAAAGGGAAACAATAAATCTACTGGGGCCATGCAGTGAGTCTAATAGTGAGTAAGAACACATATAATCAATATGAATGTATTCATTTTTATTTTCTCTCAGCCACAATCAATATGCATGGTATCTCACTGTTGAATAGGAAGGCACAGATTTTGCCCCAGTGAGTTTACAATAATTCAGCAAAACTCCTGCTGAGTTTTGATTGAATAATAAGTTTGGCTTTAGCTAGACAAAAAGTGCAGGCGGGCAATATGCTGACAGGGAGCAAAACTGGGAGCCAGCAATTCTAGACAAGAGCTGGGTGCAGTAAGGCAAGGGAAGAACGGAGCACTAAGGGTTGGCTTTGAGGAAGAAAGACAAAACTGCTGCAGTTGTTTCTCTGGGTGGTGGAAAAGACTGCAGAGCAGAAGGAAGCTGTCCCCAACCTTTGGCGCAGTGTGAAAAAAAGATTCAAACGTGATCTTCACAGCACTGCAGGAAGGAGTTGTTAACATGCAAGGAGCTGACCTCTGCAGAGCTTCAACCTTCATGTGACTCCTCCAAACACTCATTTACCCTGTCATTCTTGGTTGTCTTCATAGTCCCTGTCCATGGTTACATGCAGCCAAAGGGTATAAAA
Source organism: Morus bassanus (assembly GCA_031468815.1). Lineage (NCBI taxonomy): Eukaryota > Metazoa > Chordata > Aves > Suliformes > Sulidae > Morus > Morus bassanus. The sequence continues at coordinate 11,400,459 of CM062572.1, forward strand.
CAGCACTGGTGGAGTTGTCAACAGCAGAGAAGGAGGAGATGCAGAGCCCGGGGAAACCTGGAAGTGCACTGGTTCCTGCTATCAACACCCTGGGCAAACATCTTTGTAAAGAGAAGGCATGGACAGTGCAGAGGAAGCCTCTGCTCTGCTCCCTGCCGCTAACACTGCTGAGCAAGCAGCCTGTTGCGTTCTCCACTGACTATAATTTGCAAACAGCCTTAAAGCATTGCAGAGAACAGCATGGAGATTTTTTTTTTTAATGATGGTAACAAAGGCTTGGCTGTGTAATGCCTGTAATGTAACCGCTGAACAACCAAAGAGTACACAAGGTGTCACACAGAAACAAAGAAAGAGATCATCCTGACTGGAGCAGGGAATTAAATCAGAGAGAAACATTCATATTCATTGCAATCTTCTGCACTACCATGTCTGGACATTGAACCTACCTGGGGCACTAATAAAAATCCAAACAAATAAATATAACTCTTTCACGTGCTCTTGAACTTACCTGCCAGATCAGTGGCTGTGTCCCTCAATCCCCCCAAGCAGGCAGCCTGAAAACAGTTCAAAGAGCAGTTAAGTATATAACTTCCACTGAAATTCAGGAGTGCTGGCTATTTAGCTACTCTTTGAAGACACACACACAAGCATGCACTGCTCTGTGTCAGACAGTATGTTTCTCAATGGCCTCTCTCTTGTCCTGGGGAGAAGTTCCAGAAAAATCCTGCTGGATGAGCTCTCCAGGACTAATCACCATATACTGCTTACCTATTCACTTCCCAGGCTGGTAATATTCTAGTTATTGTGCTGTCCTGTCACACCTTCAGTTTGTTAGCCTCCTAATGAAAAGACTTAATTCCTTCCCTGCCTGGTTGGGAGGCTTGGCTAATGGTGCTGTGTAAATGAAGATGACAGTTATTACTATGATTATGAGTGTTACATTAGTAATAACAAGGAACTGTGGTCAGGTATGTCAGATATACAGGAAATGAGAGAAAATACCTACTTACAAAGAAGTTTAAAGAAAAAACTGCTTTTCGTGAACTGAGGAGAGAGATTTGCGTGTGAAAAAAAATTATGAGCTTGGAAAAAAAATCCCTACTAACATTAACTCCGATTTAAAAACAATTTAATTTTGCCATGCATTTTAGCCCAAGGAACACTGGCTTCCTGCAAGCATGCAGGCGAGCTCATATATTTGGTGAGTCATATCCAGTGAGAACTACACTACCCTGAGTGAGTGAAGGATTCAAGGGGAGGGCTCCTCTCCTGTGCCAGAGAGGCCAATGACAAAGGAAGCAAGTAAAAGACTAGACAAGTTAAGGATGATCTTTTCCTACTGCATCTTCACAGCTTTTGGCAGTCAGTAGGCTTTTGTCTCCCTGAAGAGGCCCAGATGGCACCTGGACACAATAGTGTTGACAACCCCATCAAAGGATCTGTCTCACCTTTTTGTTTGCTCTTGAGCTATGGCATACCAGTGTACCTGGGCTCGATGCAAACATATTTCAGACAGCAGAGTACAGGGAAAAAAGAGTGGTGTAAATCTCATCTGTAATCCTGAGTACAATTCTCCAAGGCAGAGATACCAGCTTTGCTGTCAGGTGGAGTTGGGTCCTGTGTAAGTGGACGAGGAGAGCTCTAGATCATAGTGATCCAGTTATCTCCTCACAAGTGATGTGCAGGCCACAAGAATTTAAAACATGACACAGCAAATATTTTCAAATAGTGATCTGCTCACAGCAACTTGCTTTCAAAGTAAAAGGCAATATTTTTCTCTAGGGAATGATTCCTTGCAGCTTGTGCACCAAGCCCTAAACTAAAAAAGCCCACTTATACGGAAACCCCATGGAAAACCTCTTACCAACTGCAAGGGGCTCTCTGTAAAGTCCTTTCCAAAGAGCAAGCTAATGAAATCAGTGCATATCAAAGACCGACCCAGACATTACTTCATTCCTTCAAATGCCCAACACATCAACAAGATGTGTCAGAGAAGTGCTGCTGTGTCCCACTTAAACATGGAGAGAGGAACAAAACACAACAGCGAACATGTCAAATCATCTGTATATTGTGTTGGTCTGTTTACTCTTTTCCATTCTGATGTTCATCCAAAACTTGTCTGGCATATTTTTCCAGAGAAATCCAGGAAGCTCATTAGCTTCCTTTAGAAGATACAAATCTGCAGCTTAACATAAACTTCAAGAAAACATATTTGATTTCTTGTACTGGAAGGTAATTTTTGCAAAACTAACAGCAGAGTAGTTACATCTCCAAGACTCTTGTTTGCTCACAGTCTATTCATGGGACACCTCAGATATCTGAGCATAGAAGTAGTTCTACTTCATGTCATCTGCAAAATCTTGGAGGAAAAAATCAGGGGAAGTGGAGGAATAGGAAGATAAATTTTATAAGGAGTAGCAAAAATGCACAGGAATTATTTCAATTAAACAGACCAATTAAAAAATAATTAAATGGATGCAGTTTCTTCTTATTTTTACAGCTGGCTAAGGATTTAATAGTAGCAATTCAGTGCTTGTACAATGGCATCTGCACAAACAGCTGTAGTTCCCTTGTGTAAAACATACACGATACAGCAGCGAATTTCCTTGAACTTGCTTTCACAGACAGCATGATCTAACAAAGGAATAGTTAATGATTTCTACTAAATAATAGAAAGCTTCAGACACATGGCAGCGTAGGATGCTCCTTACTCTCCCTTTGTCTAGGCACACATCTTAAACCTTGCACAATCTAATTTGGGGGGAGGGTTTGGGGAGTGTAAAGGAGAGGCGGTGAAGAGAAATCTTCATTCACTTTGCCTGGTTGTGGAGTAGACCACATGGATTATCTTTTTATTTACGTTTAGTCTTCTCTGAGTATTTGTGTTTAAAAAGCCTAATATGCCCTATCAAAAAGGATTATGTATAATTGGCTTGATGCTCATCTGCTTGAAACTGATGCTGGGAGGCATACCACTGTATTTAATTCAGAAGTTTGTATATAGGGCAGCACCCAATAAAAGTCCCTGAAAACCGATAAAGTTGTATATTATACAGCTTCTCTGTTGCCCCTCTTTTTTTTTTTTTTCTTTGTGCAGAGGAAAGGTAGAACATTTCTGTACTTGATTAAGACCAGTTAGTGGAGATTTATTGGCAAGGTTTGCACTGTGATTTTGGTATTAACCTCTTAGATCACAGCAAGTGGCTTTTGAAGTTGGCTGGGGGCTGGAGGAAAGTTCTTCATCAAGGGATGTACCACACCTGCCTCCTTCCAAGGGGAAGCTGAGGGCAGAGGGAGGAGTAGAAAGGTCACTCTATTCTGCCTGCCACATCATGCAATAAATATTAAACAGAGATGATTATTGAATGCAAAGAAATAAATAACAAAGAGCTTTTACAAGCCTTACAGCTTGTATGTATCTTGTTAGATGATTAAAGGAAAGCAGGGTTAGGAAAGAATGACTCTGCCAGACAAAATCTCATATGTTTTATTCCTAGCTGGGTTGCAAAGAAAGTGAAATGATTTAGGGCTCTATATGCCCTTACTTCTCCATCCCCTTCTGATTCTTCCTGACCCCTTCCGTAATCCCAGTAGCCCTGTTCCTGGAACCACGCTACCGTGTCCCCCACCAGCAGCAACAGGTTTTTCTCCCTGCTGGTTAGTGCACACAGAGCATCAGCACTTTCCCAGTGGGAGTGTGCAGCAGTGCCACTTCTGCCAGGAGACAACAGCAGAGCAAGTCCTCTCAGTCCCACTAGTCCGGGTGAAGGGGGACTTGCACACTCTGCCCCACAGGGCAAAACCTGGCTGCTGCAGCTGTACCTGAAAGAGAAAATTAAGCCTGTGGAGTTTCAATTTCCCTGATTTCATTTCTTTATTATAACAAAAAGAGAAAGAAAAAGAGAAATGTGTCCAGCAAGAGCTTGGAATCAGACCATGGACTTCATCCCAGAGCACAGTCTTTCCAGGCAAAGAGCAAATATTTCTGCAGCTTTATTTCTACCATTATTAGAACAAAGACAAATTGACAAAATCCACATCTTAGTGCTCTTTCAGGTAATGAATGTGCCAAAAGATGCAGAATGAAGATGTTTAATTGACAACTTTTCTTTCTAATTGTATTACTTTAAATGCTAGAACAAATAACCAAAGGAACTATTTGTAAGCATCTAGAAGATAACGAGGAGATAAGTTATGGCCAGCATGGATTTGTCAAGAACAAATTGTGTCACACTAATGTAATTTCCTTCCACCACAGGATAATAGACCTTGCAGACATGGAAGAAGCAGTAAATGTCATATATCTTGAGCCTAGTAAGTTTTCTGACACTGTCTCATATAACATTCTGATAAATAAGAGAAGAAAATGCGGAGTAGGGGAAACCTACTAGAGAGCACAAAACTGGTTAGAAAACCATACTGAAGAGAATATTTATCAATGGTTCACTGTCAAAGGCTGCATCAAGTGGCTTCCACAGAGGTCTCTCTTGGCCTGATACCATTCATTGCTAATGAACTGGATGATAGAAGAGATTGTGGTCCTATTAAATCACACATTTCCCATTACCGGGAAAGGTTCCACATCTGCTGCAGGAAAGGACTAGCGTTCCAGGGGATCTTGACCATTTTTTGTAAATGGATCAAAAAATAGGATGCAAGTCAAGCAAAGTGACTGTTGTATTATACAATGAGCTAGAAGTAGTCTGCTAATTAAAAGTTAAGAATAATTTACTTGGTACTACAGCTGTGTAGGTAAGGATCTATGTGTTACATTTGGTCAGAAGATGAATGCAAAAACTTAAGAAGAATAGTTTTTTTTCCATTACTTAACACCTGTAAGACCTCAGGACATTGCATCCAGACTAGGTTTTGGCCACCTAACTTTAAGGAACATGTAGATCAACAAGGTCCAAGGGAGAGCAACAACCAGAAATCTGGGCATTTAGGAGAAAGAGCTGGGCTTGCACAGTCTAGAAAGAAAAAGACTGATGCAAAACACAGCAGTTATCTTTGAATCTGTAAGTGATTGTTGTAAAGAGAAGGCAGGCAGTTTCTTCTCTGTGACTGTGGTGAACAGGACAAGAAACAAATGGTTTATAATATAAGAAGAGAGTTTAAGATTAGGCGTTAGGAAAAAATTTCCACTGTCATAGACAGTTGAAGAATAGAATAGATACACTCTTTAGGGATGCTGTGGAATCTCCACCACTTACAGAAGATCCGTGTATAACTTGATGTTGTCCTGGAGTGGGGAATGGACTAGGTGACCTCTAGAGACTCCCTTCCAATGCACTTTTCTATAATCCCATGAATTCTATGAATACCACAATCTAGCTATGTTAAATAAATTAAACTGTAAAGGAGAAAAATAATCCCCTAGACCCAGAGCTAGGTCTGAAAACACTAAACATGTTGTAGTAACAGGCCATAAATTTGCTTTCATTCCCTAAGGAGATTTTATTGCCACAAAGACTAACATACCAGAAGCCTCCTCTAATAGTTAAGTAACTCCAACACACTGGCAGGTTCTTTGATTCATATTCTGGAAGAAGTAGTTTATGTTTATAGAAACAAATTGGTTGCATCAGAAATACAGGTTAGGTCAATCTTCTGAGCTCTATATGTCTCCAAACTGTCTCTTTGTAAATCCTCATATGTCTTGAACAGCAAAAACACAACTCCAGACCATTATTAAACGGCACTTTGAATTATTTTCATCCTATTCCTATACTCACTGCTTCTCACTATAACATTCACATACCCTACTACCAGAAAGAAGACAAAGACAGTGCAGACAACATGCAGTATGGCCTCATCAGCTAATCAGAAAACAACACAAAACCGTGCTGTTCTTCAGTGTCAGGCATCCATATTTCATGTAAAGCAGAAAGCACTTTACCTATAAGTTGATGGAAGGGACCCTGAGGGGTTTCCTTATGATACCATGAGTACAACAGAGAGAAGGAGAAAATTTCTAATTAAAATCTTCCTAAGAAAGTGTGGTTTCACAGAAAGGAATAATTATTGCTGTAAAATGTCATACCAGTAAAGCAATCCAAGTTATCAACCAGGGTTTTAATTTTCTTTTTGCCTCACCAAGCAGATTCCATAATACATTTTCATTTAAATGCTTAGGTTTTATTCTTTTTCACTTGGGTTCACTATGGTGTTATAGGGGAACAAGGCCTCTTGCTCATTTTGATGAGGAAAACCTGGTGGAGGGAAACAAAAGCCACCAACTACTTTCTGTCTGGAGTGAAACTGAACAATTCACTCAATGAGTTTGAGATTCAGAGAAAATAAGGTCAGAATGAACCACCCTTGTGAAAGTCTGTCCCCCAGCAGTTCATGGGGTTCACACAAGCTACATTTGTTCAAAGGTGTCCCAAGAGGACAATGCAAGCCCTGTTTTACTACCACAGGATATAAGGTGGTATCAAATAATGAATCCAAGTATTTCCTTTCTCAGCTCAGCCGAAAGCACATTTAAAGTTTTCTAATATAAAATAATATACCATGAAGTGGAAATCTTTCTGATATTTTGTCATTTTAAGCTGTGGTAATATATTTTCCTTTGGAAAATATAACTCTGCACTCATTGTGTGCTTTTTTGCTTTCTGTTTAATCTGTGATGCATATCTGAATGGAATTTTTGCCTGTAATTCTGTAAAATTTACTCTGAACCGCTGCTTATGCTCTACTGATCACAACTCTGTTTTAAGGATTGGCTTTTATTTTTCAGTCTTCTCTTCACTGCCCTTTTGCTGTATTAGAATATGAGGAGTAAGAGGGAAACAGTTTTTGCACATTTAACACTTTGTTTTCCCTGGACTTCCATCTAGGGCTATGGGGATCTTGCTACCCCACATGAGCAAACCAGGAAATCATACTGCTGGAATGACAGACTTGGTAAATCTGACAGACACACTTGCACGTTGACTGATATTTTTGCTCTCCAAAGTTTTTTAGAGTTATCTATTATGTTTCAGCTGTGAGACTTATGGTGAATGTTATAAAAGAGGGAGTCTAGATCCTCAGCTGGTGCACATCTACTTAACTGTGAATCCTGAGTTATAGTTTACATACCTGTATGTCAGGCCAGATTTAAACATGGCTCTAGGCCATAACTTCTGGCCATTGCCCTCCAATCGTCACTGGCTCTAGTGAGCATTTAAAAATGACGTTGATTGAAGAAGCCCCACGTCATTTAATTCAGCTTCTGTGGGAAATGGCTTGATTTGTTTTCAGTCCAAATGAAGCATAAAATCACTTCCGAAAGTAATTTTAAATAGAAAAGTATGACAACTACACCAAGGCTAAATTGGACCCTGCACTTACCATCACTTAGCAGCTTCCCAGGTGCTAAAGTATAGTATTTCATTAGCTGCTAAGAAGATGGTGTTCCTTGTGCAAGTTTACACAGTCTGTTGAAGCTGCCTCAGTTGGGACACTTTAAAAGATCAGAAATCATAAGGAAAGTCCATGCTTCATTCATGCTTGAATAAGGTAAACCTTTAATTACCACAGGTGGAGAAGCAAAGTTCAAAGCATGCCACAGAAGAAGTGACTGGACTTTTAGCTCCTCTGTGTCTAACCACAGAGCCACTGCACAGGCTGCAGTCCTTGTAAGCTGCAGCACAAGTGAAGAATGACTGACCACTAGCAGGAAAGAAAGAGAGTGGGGTCAGAATAGATGGGGAAAGCAATCTCAAAAAGAGGTGCAAGCTTCAAGCAGGTCATTTAGTGGTCTGAGTTAATGCCTGGCTCCTCTGTACATGGGACAAGAGCAAACCAGATGTCTGAAGTACCCTGGAGAAGTAAACTAAGAATGTCTGAAGTCCCTCTCCCTTTGAAATAAACATGACTTTAAACATGAATACATAAAACAGAGCACAGCTATTTGTAGGAAATCAAATGTAAATGAAACTGGATGAGCTTCCATGAAACAGCAAGAAAACAAAAAAGACAAAGCAAACAGACAGGAATGTGAGGAAAGCACAGTCAGCATTTGTAATACAGTCATTAAGCATGCTTTATAATTCTGAATGCCCTTTATTTGCTGGCCTCAGAGTCTGCAAACATTAAGGATTTGTCTACAGAGAGGCTGTGGTAGTAGATGATTTATTTATTCTGCTGCCACTTTTGTCTCTCGTTACCCTTCTGCCGTGTCAAGTCTATTTACACTCTTTATGGATGTAGTGTGATGTAGTGTGTGTGTGTATATATGTGGAACCACATAAGGACTGTCCCAGAGCATGCCCATTCATAAGCAAACATGCTCTATCTGTGCAATGCACACAAGGCGCCTCCACACCCAGCACTGACACACAGTGCAAACCCTGCAGACTGACTGATGACAAATTTCAGTTACCAGTCATCACCAGCACCAAATCCTGCTTCACCCAGGTTTTCCTCAAGACCATTCTTCATGAGTTTCCATCGAGTTGCGTGGGGAAGCTGGGAAGATCTGCCCCAAATCCTCCCATTGGGAGCTACCAAGTTCTGTGAAGACGTAAGTCTTGTGTTTGGGTCATTTGAAAAGTCTGGGTGCAGTGCCTCACAATGTGGCTCTGATATGGTTGGGATACATACCTGGGGAGCTTTCCTAGCCTTTACTTCCCCATTTGTAAAGAGAGACCATATTTATTACCTCCTGAGCATTAGGAGCTACTGTGAGGATCACTTGTATACAATAGTGATCTAGAAAAGGACATTTCTAAGTGGTACCAAAAAAAAATGCCTTCTTTTATTTGTGTTGACATTTTTTTTCTCCTTTTGTGGTGAGTTTAGTGCCTGTGAGAAGCGCTCAGATATCTGGTTTTCTTAAAAAGCAGCTCGAGGAAATCAAGTATTGCTGTCACAGAACAGTCAATCCCAACATGTTGCAAAAGCCTTGTTACTTTACATTACACACCCTGATGAGATACAGGTTGAGAGATCTGTATCCAAATGGTTTCATGGGTGGTAACTGGGTAATACACGAAAGTAGCCCCTTTCCCTGCAAGGTGGCAGGTTCTCCCAGGAGATAATCAGGATTTTCTTTCTGAAACAGCTAGTGGATCTCTCCAGCCCATCACACATAGGAAAATCCAGAGACACATTTTTCAAATTTTATTATTGTGAGAGCTCAGAAAAAATGGTGGGGACTAGGAGACTGGATGCATGGGAACCCATACTTTGATGTTTCAACTCTGCCACTACCTTTACATTTGTGCTTTCTCTCCAAAACTGATGGATTCATTATGCTGCACCACCTGCTTTAGGCATTCTGCAGCTGCCACAGCAGAAAATGGACAGATATTACATTGTCACTGAACTAACTGAGCTATCACTTTCTGCTTCCTTCCTATAAAGGGGAAGACGATAGACCTGTTTCCCCCAGCACATTTCTTACATAGAGATGGTGCTTTGTTAATAAGCCAAGCCGAGTATTTTAACAACTGCAGGGTGAAGGGTTGAAGCAGTAATATGCCTTAAGGTCATGTGGCACACAGTCATATTTTAATTACCACTGCCTGAGGCTATCTCCACAGGTATGTTTCCTTCCTGCATAAAACATGAACCTGGGAGTGATTTCAAAACACACTGTCAAATAGTCTGTGACTCCAACAGGATGTACACAGTATCAGACTTTAATCCAAGGGCAAATTTTATTTCAGTATTTTATCTTGTAGGCTCAGAGGGGCGAGAGAAAGAAACACTTTTCTGTTGGTAAACTAATAATGTCTAGCAACGCAAGTTGTATCATATGTTCTAGAGATCTTTCATTTCCTTAATAAATACCCAAGCATAGCAAGCTCTCAGCACCAATATTCTTTCAATAAAAGGTAACCTTATATGGTCACTACATGATACATGATTTATAAGATGTCATGTTAAAGTAAACTCAAACTCACCAAACACACTGAAGGAAGGAAATGGTTGTCTGGCTCCATATGCTGTTTTCATGTTTCTATTAAAACCAGACTATTCAAACACTGTGGATACCAGCACAGGTTTTAGCTCTGAAGGAAGGATAAAGAGAGTCTTATCCATACCATCTGCATTAATAGCATAAAAATTGCTGGCAACACATGAATGTTGTTAAAACACTTAGGGTCATCTTACTGTTGGGGATTAAAAAGACATTGCCCCTGCAGACTGGTTTGCTCAAAGAGCTATCATGAAAGTAGATCATTGAAACCCTTTGCTAGCCAAACATCAGGCAAAAAGGAATAGAGATAGTTGAACTGTAAAGATCAACTCCTTTGAGACAACCTTCTTTATAGTAGGATATAGCATTGCAGAAGTTGAAACCTAATCTTCACTATCATATTTGACACTTAAATCCAAGGTCCAGATTTTTGTGAATCTGACTGAAGATATTATACTGCTTTTGCAAACATCTTCAATCTACAAATTTATCATGCACCTTAAATAAATAAAAATTTGCTTATTTATTATGGATGACCATAAAAAAAAAAAAACTAGGCCATTGAAATCATTTTTCCCTGTCTCTTCCCTCTGTTCTCACTCCCTGGCAGATCCTATGAGGCATGCTCTTACAACAGGCTACTTCAGGGATTCCCAAGCTCAGCCCCTGCCAGGCTCCACCCAGACATCAGCAGAAGAAACCTGATGTAAACAGAAGGTGGCTGAATTATATTTCTCCTTCCCTATAGGGGGCAATCCTTCACCACTTCAGTGAACGAGGGGCCATCACATGTCTCAGTTCAGGCCCAGGAACATGCTGCATCACAGCAGCATAATGAAATCAAAGAGGGGAACAGATTTCAACTCATGTCACAGCAGGTCAGTGCATTTGCTCGGTAGCGTGCTGCACAAAGCTCACATAGTTGCTTTTTATGTAATTTTTAAACCCACTGCCAAACCATGCTGTTGTAAAGTCCAGCTGAGCTGAGAACCTGCAATAAACTCAGTGAAGGACAAGCTCTCCTAGATTTTTTAGGGGAGGACTCATCCCACATATTTTCCAGGTGCCCTTTCACTGCACCTTAAGTTATACTAACACTTTCAAGCATTCCACTTCGCTTTGAGATTAACATATTTATCATATACTTTGACTCTACAAGAGTTTTGGTTCATTCACTTCAATGGATAGACAGTGGTCATTAGCCTTATCCATCTACCACTACTTCTACTTTATTAACACAAGTACCTTCAAGAACTTCTGCTAATGAGAATGGCAAAGACCCAGAAAACACTCAGTTCTTTGAACCTCACTCACATCATATTGCAAGGCTAATAGTGTCACTACTCCATTAAAATTTTTAAGTATTACAACCTCTAGAGCCAGTAGAACTGAATGACTTAAACACATCCGCCCCATCCCCCTTTCTTCCTACATTAAATATTATAGCATGCAGCAGCTTTTCTTTCAGCAGCAAACACCATCCTTAGTTCTCATGTGTAATGGTTTCGATTTAACTTTCCGTATACAGGGGACATTCCTTGCTCAGTCAGAGCAACCAGTAGACCCCAGAGGGCAAAACATGGTTCCCACTGCCCTCTGCAGCACAGACACAAGGGAGCTGAGTATGGATCAATCAATGGGGACCTGAGGAACGTCTTACCGGCTGCAGCAGGCACAGCATTCCCAGTTGCTTTCTTTTCAGGTCAAGGGATTTTCATCCAGCTTTTTCATTCCTCCACCTTCCTATGTCTCTTCAGAGTTTCAGAAAGATAGGCTGAAGTTGGAAGAGAGTTAGAGAAGTATCTTAAGCATCTTCAACTTTGCTAGCACAGTATCTAACGTGAAGCAGCTGAACCCAACAGAGTGATTCAAGGAAGTGGAGATCAGTACATGAAGCATATTATAAAGCCAATGAGGAAAGCTTGAACCCTCCTTAATGTGGTTTGCAGTGTGTGTAGGAAATCAGGAGTATGAGGAACAGAGGCAGGTGCTGAGCTGGAGCTGCCTGGTGCTAGGCAATAAGAAATGCTGAGCACAGGGCATATCTGAACTCCTGCTGGTTTTCAGGAGCACTGGTATCCCTATCAATGGGATTAGGGCACTTACCTAGGAACTAGGACACCAAATATTCAGACTTGTCAGAAGACCACATTTGACTACAGACTCCAGAAAAACTTCTCCTGTTGCAGGTGGGCCATCAAGCACAGTGTAGGATTCCCGGGCTAAAAGAGCACAAGCCAACAGGGCCCTGGGTTGTAATTTTGGGGTTACAAGTGGGAAGCTCTGATCTTTGCTGCCATACTAGATTTCATCACAGAGAGAAGACCCAAGCTTCTTCCTACAAGAGCAGTATCCTAACCACCTCCCTTTCAGGCTGCCCAGTAATACCTGTTCCTATATCACGGCAATGCTACCTGCTGTCATTGTGCTGGAGCTGAAGCTGTTGGCTTGCTTGGATTTCAGCCTTTATCAGTTAAAGGCTGAAGAACAGGAGATCCTACTCCCTGCATCATTCCTCTGGTTCAGTGCCAAGCACACAGATCTACTCCACAGAGCAAGGCAACAGCATGATATCCAGAGGCCTTCAGCCTCATCTGAGAGGAGGAAGAGGCTTGCTCACATCACACTTATGCTGTGGGTGTCAGCGAAGAGGTGCACAAGGGTTTGGGGGTGACTCCAGCATGTGCAGTAGAGGCAGAGTGACAAAGGGAGAAATCTGCAAGGAGACCCTTTCTGCAAGAAGAAACCTGAGAACAAACTAAGGAACCAGGAAACCCTTTTTCTGCTCTTTCTCTTCAGCATGATGCTCTGTCAGCCCAGCAGCCAACACCTGCCCTGGCCTCACTCAAGTGATGGAAATTTGCCACTAGTGAAGATGGGGCCCTGGGTTTTCCTGACTGTTTTTGTGAAAGGATGTACCAGGAATGAGGGCAGGCATTGCCATGTTAACATTGAAATCTCTAGAGCTGGGTGAACCCAGGCCTGTCTCAATTGCCAGAGTGATTTCTCAGTTCATTATTCTGTGGCCTGACTAACAGGGATGGTCATTTTAGGTGGGCATTTGTTTTTCAGGCTAATTGCTATGGTTTGTGGCTGCTCTAGAGTGGTTTTGTCTACAGGTGTTTGTGCAAGCATACATGGCGGGGGTGTGTGTGTCTCTTTTCAAACAAGTGGCATAAGAGACAACAAAAATTTGTACTAGCTGCTGACATGGTACTCTGATCATTTGCTCCTGACAGGACCTGAGTGTGCTGTGAGCTACGCTTGCAACTGCGCTCACCCACCCAGGATTTAAGTTACACTAATACATTTCAGCACAAGTGAAAATGTTCATCTGAACTTCAAGCCAATTTCATTGCAGTGACACAGAAATGAAGTGACAGAAGCATCTGCCAGCAGTCTCAAGCACAGGGCAACAGTATGCACAAGCATTTGAAAGAGTTTTAAAGAATAGTATTCTTCCTTAGCTTATTATCTTGCTGTTTACTATGTTGGAACCAAGATTAAAATGCTTTAGTGTTTACTGAAGCAGCATATATGGTATCTAACAGCATGCTATTTTGTGCACACTGTTTAACATTCTTTATTGCTCCATCTCATAAGGTTTATTTGAAATCAGTGGAGGAATTCATCCCATCCACCATTTACTCAGCTATTATCAGCTACTGCAAAAGTGCCGTGTGGAGAATAAACACCAGTTATTTATGAGCTTTTGCAAGCACGCAAACTCCTGATAGAAAATTACATTTTTAAGATCCATTATTATTTATGGCATGTGTGTGTCACTGTATGCAGTTGCATTCTGTATATAGGTTGCTCCAGAGGTAACCCTGAAAAGAACTGTAGCTACATGGTTTTACTTGGCATTTCAATTGTTTTATGCTTGATTCCAGCCTCCTTATTCTCTCCTTCCCACTCCCCCACCTAAGCAAAAGTTCTTTTTCTTTTGCTGGTAGCTACAATGAACATAGAGCTGATAGAGGATTAAACTACCTAATGTTTTGATCAAATCTTAACCAAGTCAATGGGAAGCCTTCCTGTCAGAGGGGAAGACTGATCATGGAATTCTTCTCCCAAATGCCAAGAAATTGCCACCACGAAGGTCAATAAAATGTTAGGTGGACATTGGTCAGGAATAATGTAGATCCCATTTACACAGAAGTGATCAGAGAGAGGGGAGGTTCCTACTCAGTGGAATATCGGCCACTTCACATGGGGATATTGTTTCACTCAATCTGAGCCACGGACCAATGCTCACCTATAGGCAATTCCTGACTGTCAGCTCAGTGAAGGAAACTCTTCTAAATTCTCCAGCTAAATATAGAAGAGACTTGTACGTTTTTTCCAATATTTCCACTTATTCTACCCGGCTTTTTAAGTTTGGTTCATTAATACAGTTTACATTCTACTCTTCCACCTTTGTGGAATTTTTCCTGGTCTTGCTACCCAGCTAGAGACAAAGGTGTATATAATAGCTAGTGATTGCTTCAGATGAGCAGTTTGAGTGGAAATGTTTAGTGCAGCTTCATGTTTCATCTTCCCAGAACCTCGGTGACATCTCGTTTGGAATACATGGTTTGCATCACATCTCTGTATATGTACTCCCAGGTTTGATTATGTGAGCTCCCAGAGGAAATAAATGCCAAGAGCTATGTACCTTTGCTAACTAGCATTCTTATGCTGGTTTTGCATAATCAAGCAGCACCTTTCATCCAATAATATATTTAAAATATCTTTTAGACAAAGCCCAATTTAATAAGGCTGACTCTGCAGCAGCAGGGAACATGCATGGTACATTGGGCTTTAGAGTAATGGTTTAGATCTCTCTACACCATGTAGCACACATAAGCTTTGAAGCATAAAAATCATAAATGATTAACCTACTTGATTTCACATAAATGATAGAAATATGTTCTTCATGGTTTATTTTATTGTCTAAAAACAAAGGCATTATGTCATCATGTGATGGGGTATTTTTATGGTCTTCAGCAATGCTAGTCCATTTTGTTTTAATTGCCAATTTTTCACTGTATTAATTGCTAATTATTATATATTTTTATACATGACACTTCAATTATCATCATGTGATCATAATTGTTGGGATTGAATATTGTCCCATCTCCATGAGCTATTTCCACTACAAGCTAGACAGTCTTAAAAAAATTGCATCAAAACGTTTTTTCTTTTTTTTAATTGAAAAATTTTTTCAAGTAAGAAAAACTTACTGAAACATCCAGTTAGCAGGAAAACATGAAAGGCCTTTTTAAGAAAAACTATATCGGCATTTGTTAACTTTTCAATAAAGCAATGTTTCAAGTCAAAGTTTGGGGGAAGAGATGATACTACAAAAAGCAAAAAAGTTAATGCACACCAGTATAGACATTTCCAACAGCAACTAAAAAAAAAAAAACCAAACACCTCCCAAGAACTTCTCTAAGATCTACAAGTATCTTAAAAGTAAAGCAGTGCATATTTTTATATTTACCTATTTTAAAAGTGCTCCAGAAGCCTCCTTTGGATTTTCAGGTTATGCTTGAAAAGAGGAACAGTCCTATGGATTGTTATTTTCCATGGGAGCTACTTGCTGCTTGCTATGTTTTTTTAATAAGATAACCGTTCCAGACAGTATATCCCTGCCTGGTTAAAATTAGCAAAGTCAGACAATTTGCAAGACATGTCAGAAGCATACTTCAGGTTGGGCTCATGTAGGAAACAAAGAACTTGGGGTTTTTTTTTCAACTTGGCTACTTCATTCTCACAGTGTAATGAAATTATTTGCAGAGAACAATGAAATTCCTGAGGAATTTTTGAAGCTTTACTTCAGTTGATCTTAATCCCAATTGCAAATTTGCTACAGTGACTACAGGAATGATGAAGCTAAGCTGACTATTTAAGCTCTAGTTTTAAACACCCCATGTATGGTTCATTAGCTCATCTCCTTGCCAGGTCAGAAAACAAGTGGAACCTGCTTGAAGAGAGCTGAGGCAACCAAGAGACTCTGGAGACAACCCAAAATGTGTCCCAGTGTCACATACACATGAGTTTACCGAGAGAATTTACGGCAGTGTCACCTACAAAACACGTTCAGTCATATATTAGTATACCTGAGCCTCATCTGGAGGCATGATCTAAAATACGTATCTCTCCTGCAAACTAAGAGGCAAAGATGAATTCCCCCACTTTGTTCGAAATGCTGTTGTTCTTGACCTCTGGGATATAGAAAGATTTATATAAATAGAATTTCTAGTTCTGCTTGCTTCCCTGTCCTGGAGAAATATGTATAAAGAAGAGATCAAAGATCCTGTACAAACATTCAACATAAAGCTGACAGGCTGCAAAAGCAGAGCTACTTCCTCTGTGTCTCAGAGAACAGTGCCTTCGTAAGCCCCTGGGGACTTTGCAGAGCTGCTTCCTCCACTAGACTATACCCTATAAAAGCAGCCTTTTTTAATTTCATTTTCATTTCAGTGGTGCTTTTGAAAATATAAATATGTCAGAATGATTAGCTGGTAAATGGTTTATATTAGCTGCTGCAAGGTATTTTTGCTGCCTGTTTGGAATCACATGGTGTTGTCTGTGGCCTGATCTTGTCATCTTTCTGGAGGCTGCTGAATTCCCATGCAGCAGAGAAGATGGAGAACTTGCAAACTTTGGCTTCAGCTAGCCCCTCAAAAGTCCCAACAAACTTTTTATTTGTTTGTTTGTTTTTCAGTTAAGATTCTAGCAGGCAACGTGGCATTTCCTGGCTTATCTTTATTCTGTTTTGTTTGAATGTCTCATCAGTTACGTCCCAATATCCCAGCCAGCTGTGCAGATTCAACTGAGCAAATAAGGTCCAGTAGGAAGTTATTGATGGCTTTATCAGTATGAAATACTCACAATGCATCACCTGCATGCTTAGGAGTGTAATGCTGACAATAAATATGATAATAGTTGTCACACATCAGTGAGAGAAATGTTGAGTTCCAAAGCACTGAATAAATTGCATTTCCCTTTATTTATTTAGTGCAATAGATGGCACAAAGATGGTAGAACCAACCAACCATTTTGACATGTTTACAAGGCTTTTAAATCATGAAATGGATTATTGCAGTGCTGAAAGTATTTGGCAAATGCATTTTATGCACAGCACATTCTGCTTGAAGAGGCAGGCTTTTTAATTTACATTTGTTACAAGTGCCTATGATGAAGAATGATTGTATGTCAAAGAAGCTACACCTTTGGTACCAAACACAGTAACCTGCACTATTGCATCCAAACTGCTTCACACACAACCACACAACTAGACAAAGAGGAGACATTAGAGTCAGAAGAAACATGCAGATGCCCATGAATGACTTTGCTGGCCGTAGCCTGATGTAAGCTGAATCCATAATAAGGTTCAAGCACAGCCTCTTTCTCTTGAGTGGGTTCACAAACACAACTGATGGTGAGTTTGGATCCATAGATCTTAATTAACAAACTTTCTTCATTGGTCCTTCCCCACTTCAAGAATTTGGGGTTAATATAACAAATCTATATCCATTTGAGCCTGGTGTAACGAAGTGCTAAATACTTCCTGCAACATGTACCAAACTTGTTTCATTTCCGAATGAATCTCACAAATAACCAGTAATAAAATCAGACCTCCATAACTTCATGACTGAGAAATGGTAGCAAACATCTTGATGGACTGGGCCTATCTTATATACAGCACAAATTTTATCTCACCTAACCTGAGCTGTCTAAAAGTGAAGCACTGCCAAGCAAATCATTGGTGCTCCTGGTAATGAAAGAAAACAGGTGTATGCAGGAGGTGACTCAGTCCATTAATCTTATTCACCTATCCTCCTGGATATGCTTGTCTGTCTCTCTCCACTGGCCATGGTTAGTCTTGGACAACCAGCTCAGCCTAGAGTGGGATTCAGATGCCATGGCTGTAGAGTGCTGCTAAGAATTCCTTGAGTATCAGAGCTACCCAGGACAGCCAACCCATATCACACAGCACCCTTCTGGAGTGGCCGCTGCAAGGCAGGATGCCACAGGCACCCACGATAACACCATATGTTTTTGTCTGGTCAGCAGTCCCACTCTGGATGTCTAAGTTTTAGATAGCCAGGTACAGATTAAGTAAGTCCCTATGCAGTATCATCTGCCTAGCACTCGGGATCTTACCCCTTACAGCACAGCAGTTGTTTAAAAGGATCCCCCTAAAAACTCATCACATCCCAATGGTGCTACTTATGCCAAAATCTGATGAGCAGTCTCTGAAGAAAACAGTTTTCCTTCAACCATTTCTTTTTTCCCTTCCATTTCTGGATCCAATAAACCAGTTCTTCAGCAGCTATAAGACAAACCCATCTCAGCTCTGCTGGTTTAGAGCAGCTGATGGTTTGGCCAAATCTTCTAAATCAGCATTTTAGCTTCAATTAATCTTTGCTGCCCTAAATACGGTGTTCAAACCATATATGGGAGCAGTTAACATAAATGTGAATTGTTTGAGGAATTAAGAAGTAGAAAACAAACCTAGTAAGAAACAAAGGGTACATTGTAAGCTGTTGGAAGACTTGGGTTTTCTTTGGGTTGTAGTTACAGGCTAAATAACTGTGGCATTCTGCCAACAGTAAAGCTGTGGCTTTACAGAAGTGCCTTTGTTTTATTTAGAACAAAACCCCAAAAATATCAGAGCACCTTACAACAGGGGGAAATAATAAGTTCAATATGAAATGGAATAAAGAAAGACTGAAATCCCTAAAACTCAGTTTTCAAAATGAACCAAGAGAAATGGAATATTAGGGATAGGTAAAAAAAAATAGAAAAATACCTACTTCTTTGTTCCAATAAACCAGAAATTAATAACATGCACATATTTAATGTTCTCCAAGTTTAGACATGGTACTGTTCCCATTGAATTAGGCATGTATACATTATTAACACACATCAAACTACATTAAAGTAACATGAATGGTTTGATTTAAAATCCACAAATGCCTGGCAGTAATGTATCTTCACATCAAGGAAAGAAGTGAGCAGAAACCCTTTCACAAGTTTCTAGTTCCACTGAATAGTGTTACATCCTTCACATGATTTCAGGGCATACTACAATGAATTTCTCCTCTAAATATCTGTGGGATTTTGTGTATTTTCTTAGCCTTGAGCTTTAAGAAAAGGGGAAACAGTACCAGAAGTATTTTGGGGCAATCTTAGAAACCGCAGGCCATTGGCAGGACAGAGAATAACAGCTCTGAGCCGTGCAAGTGGCTGCTAAAGACTCCTGATGCAGCAGAGCAGTGCTCATTTAAAAAAAAAAATGCTGTGTGCAGTCTGTGTACTTTGCTGCCTCTGCGCAGTAGGCCCTTGTGCTAAATGGTCTCAAGAGATTATTATTTGTGTGTGTATTGTGTATCCATTCAAGTCTGAGATTTACTGGGCTATATGAAGGCACATGGTGAAATCTTCTTCCCCCTGCCTTTTCTCCACATACACCCCACATTAGCACCACTTGCTACACACTCCATTTCACAGCAGAAGAGACTGCCCTCTTCATGGCTACCCTATTCAAGAGCTATTTCATAAATTATTCTACAGTACCCTTTTGTTTATATTGTGGAACACACGTACATGTACACACACTGTTAACCATTGGCTTAGTTGGGTTTGGTACAAGTCAGATACCAGTTTGCACTGCTCTATGTGCTAGGCTGGAGGCTGAGCTTCACTAACTTTCTATAGTGTATTCAGCTACTGATCCACAACCAGAAAAAAATTATGTCCATTACAGGAAAAATTTGCAGGAGTCTTCTGATAAGGACAGATTTTTTCATCTCTAATGCAGTGTGTGACAGTGAAGTTCAAGGAACACTGCAGAAACATCTTTCAAAACAGAGATGCGGTAAATAATGGAACGAAATCAGAGAATAGTCTTCACCTGATTTCTGTTTGAATGGAGTCTTATTTAATTATGTCACCTGCATGTGTGTGCATGAAGTTGTCTGTCTTTCCCCCGCATTGAACCTAGCAGACATCTTCAAGCAAAATTGCCAAAGGGGTAGTGATCTCAAAGATATGCTTTTACTGGTATGATGACCAAAGGTAGCCAGGTAAAGAAAGATCCCTTTTACACTTCCACTGAAGAAATGATAGAAATATGAATTAAACTCTCACTAAACAGTAGAGAATTAGTCCTCAAGGGAAAAATGGCTTTAGGTATTTTCCTACAACAAAAGATGTTTCTCTAGGTGATCACCTTGAAAGCCAGCAGAGAACCCAGCATAAAGCTGCAGGAAATCATGCTTTATCGATTCTTCTCAAGGAACTGCTTTTTGTCTACTCAGAGAAATATCAGAAATAAAGGTTTCCAGCAAAATACTACATTCCTTAAGCTAATTTAGAATATTGCACAAGGGAATTATTTTGCAAGTTTCCATCTACTGAAACAATAGCATACTTGGAAAACAGAAAAAACACAATCTGCTATTCACAAACTGGTCTTTAGATTTAATGCTGGTTTGCAGTATCCAGATGTAAAGCTTACCATAGCCCCTTTCAGTGTAAACTAGCATAACTTCAAGAAAATGGTTATAACTCCACTTTTCTACTTTAAGCAAGGCCTTTAGTTTGAGATATTTGGCAAGAAATCCATGAAACAGTATGAGCAGAAGGTCCTTGACCTGCTGGAGCTAAGTATTAATGACTTCTTTTGCTCTAAAATTTGCCATTTAAAAAGAAAACACCACCCTGAAAATGAAAAAAAAAAAAAAAAAAATCAAATAAGAGCAACCCCCATTGCTGCAAAAATATATCAAAAATATTTTCCATTCTGCCTCTCCTAGCATCTTCCCCTGAGGGCAAAGGTGATGGCTGTCCTAAACCCTAGTTTCTCCTCAACTGCTTCTTGCAGCAACAGAGAATCAACTCCTTATGTGCAGTTTCTTCAAGTTTTGATTCAATACAGATGCCTGGTTTTCCATTGTTTTAAAATCTTCTTCCCCCTTGGACATATTTTTCTTTTCCTTGCCTTCTATGGTATATCTCAAAGAATCTTCTTTTTTTTTTTTTTTTTTTTTTTCCCCCCAGTGGCTTTATCCTGTTGATTCATTCACTGTTTTTTTCAAGGCTTATTAAACTTTCCCTTCAGCTGCCTACCCAGGCTGTGTGACAAGATGGCAACAACCACCTGAGGGA